>CM066329.1:133057344-134434844 GCA_033807585.1 Hydrophis major | reverse complement strand
GGGGTGGAAGAAGAAATAATATGTGAGGCCAAATGTCAACAGTGCAGAAGCATCAGACAAATAATGTATGGACTGATTTGCAATTTATTTTGTATGGAAAACTTACAGACTTTGCTTGCTTAAGGAAACTGTAAAGTTTTTTTTTCCTTAAAGAAAACACTCATTATGTGATTTACAGTGATTACATACAAAATGTGGTATGGAAACCACAGCTCAAGGTTTTTCACTAAACAGTGATTCCTTATGGGGATATTCATGTGTAAAATGGTGTATTTTTCCAAGAACCTCATCAAAAGTATTTTTATTATTTTGATGGATTCGCCAAAAGGATGATAGTACCTGAAAATAAGTTTTCCATTTTACACAAAGGGTTTTTTACAAGCTATCATATAAAAAGGACTTTCTAAATATATTTGGAATCAAGGATATTTATAAAAGTCCAAAATCTTTTTCTAGGTTGTTGTCTACAGAGAAAATTGGCATCCAATTGTAATATTGTTTAAAGTACAGACTTCATAGACAAATCAGTTTTCCCTATATGAAAGAGTGGCTTTAAAAGTACTGCAATTCCAGTGAATTTTCACTGTTGAGCACCTTTGAAAATACATATAATTAGCCAACTTTACAGGTTATTATAATACAAGAAAAGAAGACATGATAAGAGTATGTGGTCCTTTTGCTCCCTAATTTGTTGAAATAATATGTACTTTTCATTTGTATGAATGTTATGTAGAACAACTATTTCAGTATTCACTAATTTGCAGTTTGTACATATAGGCTGTTAAGGATTATCTCCAATTATTGCTCACAGAAGTAATTCATTTTCTAAAACTCAAGCTGCATTCAATACTTCTTACAGAAAAATCAAAATCTGGTTTGGGGTAGATAAATGATTCATGGGAGAAAGAAGCTAAATCCTAGTAACATCTTGGGCTCAACAGAGTGTATCGACCAAGGTTTAAAGCCCATGTTTGTTTCTCTTGCTGTTTTGTTGTAAGGGACTGTAGCACATTTCTGATACTAATCTGTTGATAGCATCTGCACTATGTTTATATCATGGTCTTATCTACTCTGAGACCATCTGTCTGGCTTTGGCAGTGCTACCCCTTACCCCATGCATTCCCCATCAGCAAAGCTGAAGGGAAATAGGCACACTTTTACTTTTAATAGCTGATATCCCCCTTCCCAAAAGTTAATCAAAATACAGACTGATATTACAATTGTTCCTCTGCAGAATGGAATACAATGAATGCAAATATATAAATCTCAGTAATCTTACTAATAAAATCACAAATACATTTAGTCTCTGACTTACAACAGTTCATTTAGTGACCATTTGAAGTTATAACTGCACTGAAAAAAGTGACGTGACTATATTTCATACTTACAACTATTGCAGCAACTGCATGGTCATGTGATTGATATTCAGATGCTTTACAACCGACTCACATTTATGATGGTTGTAGTGTGCCAGGATCATATAATCATCTTTTGCAAACTTCTGCTAAGCAAAGTCAATGGGGAAGCCAGATTCAATTAATACCATGTTACTAATTCACTGTCATGTAAATAAAGCAAATTCTGACCTAACAGATGAATTATGAAATATTAAATCTCATTACAAATGTTTTGAAATTGAATTTTTACTTTAATTTTTCTGTATTTCTGGGGGAAAGGGTTCAATAATATATAAAAAAGTTGTGTGTGTGTATGTGTGTGTCCTCCAATTTACCTATTTCAAAACGTGGTATAAATATGCAGTTCTCTGAATTATTGCCAGGTTTGGTGAAATTTCACCTCCAAAATAGTCTACAAATTTCAAGACAATGAAATGATGTTCATTATTAGAGGCTAATGGCAGCATCATAGTAATGAGCCAGAAATTCTGTGGCCTGGATGTCCAAATTACAAAGTGAGAATCCCCAAAACACACACAATTTCAGCAAATTATCTGGGGAGAAAGATAAAAAACAAACTGTCAACAGTAATTGGACTAAATCAGAAACTGTAGTAACGTCACTAAAGAAAATAAAAGTTTGCTCATTGAGGCAAAAAGGAATGTGGCTCTTGGTTTCTCTGCTCCTTTGTTTTTAGTCCATTTTCGTCTCTTCATTTGCCTCTAATCAGGGCTAATGAGTTCCACTTTCCAGAGTTCCTGTATTACTTAAAGAAGCTTTGAGACCCCTAGAAGCAGTACTTAAAAGTCTTGCTTTAGTATTGCTCAGTATTAAATTATATTTGCAAAGTGGCAATAGAACATATAATTCTCCTATTCCTTTGGACACCCAAGATTCACCAGTATCATAAATGTTATTTCAGTTACTAAAGTTTCAATTAAAAACAAAAATCCTAATGGTGCAGTGGAAATTATTAAGACAGAAAGTAGTATAAAACAATGATTTTGCACCAGATATAGGATACAGGAAACACAAAAAGCCTGGCTGGGACCTTTAAAAAAACAAAAAAACCCTCCAAGATGTTTTAAAAGGTGTGTTTCTCTCAACAAAGTCTCCTAGCAAGCAACATGTATTAATAGCAGCCACATGTAGTAAACAATGATAGAGATGAAAGCAAGGAGAGCCTAATTAATGGAGCTTTTTGCTAAACAAAAGTAGCTGTTTTATTGCAAGCATGGTGGCCTTTTGGCCTCCACTACAACCTTTCAGAGCAGAGCAAGAAAACAATGGAACTGGTTTGCATTAAATGCTTGGAACCCAATGAGAATGTCAATAAACAAGGTGTGGCAAGAGTGCAACAGGCCTTCCTCCAAGAAACAGTGTGGGCCTCAAGTTATTTTAATTGTTGTACCTTGGAAAAGCTTGGCATGAGGATTACCAAGCTGGTTAACACCAAACCAGATAAATCTTATTTCATTAAACTTCCAAAGTGATTTACATGGATATCCGCCCAACTATGTAGATGTCTGTGAACATTTTGGGGCCAGTCCTTAAGGGAGAGGCTGTTTAACTAAAATCCTGAAGCAGCTCTATTCAGATTAATTAGAAAATACTTGCATATGAAATAATACAGAAAGCAGAATAGATCATTCTGTAAGTTTAACACTTGTGTGTTTATCGTTTTACTTCTTTAGAAGTTCTTTCTAAAAAGTATACTATAAAAACTGTGAAATAAGCCAGACATCCAAACTCATTCCTGTTTAACATGAACCCTATCCATTATCCAAAAGCAGATGACCACTAGAACTCTGACACAAACCATCACAAATCCCATAGACTGCAGCAGCTTAAAGGATAATTCATTATCCACTTGAAACCATTCTTATCTAATACCTTAACACTTTCAATCACTGTGTTTAATAAAGCCTGCAAAAACTGAAACAAACTCCACATCATGGTATCCTGCTCCACTGGATGGGCTGACTGATTGTTTGGATGCTTCAGAACAACAATCTGGCCTCCATTTACCACTCTCTCTCTCCTTGGAATACCTTGAATTCAACAACACCCCAAAACATTCGAAAATACACTAATTTGACACCTGTCCAGAAATAGAATGAAGAGTCTGTGGCTGCTACTCATTATTCCTTCAGGTACATCACTTAAGACTTTCAAGAAGAGATTGGACTGCCATTTGTCATAAATGGTGCAGGGTCTCTCGCTTGTGTGTGGGGTTGGACTAGATGACCTATGAGGTCCTTTCCAACTCTGATTATCTAAAGAAAGAAATTGAGAAAGACAATGGGGTTGGGTAGATAGCTAATGGGGCAGCTGGAGAGTAAACTTTGAGGGAAGGGTAGAAGGAATGCTTGCTTCTGCAGATAGATGGTATGGTTGACTGAGTTTAGAAATGACCCACAATGACAGGAACTAATTTCAGTGACTGCTGTGCATATTGAAGGAAATGATCTGGAGGTGATCTTCCCATAATATGAAATGGATAGAAGTTTTACTGATCCAGAAAACTTTAGTTCACAGAATTACATCTCTAGGGAATAGATTCCCTCTTGTGATTGTACTAAAATGAGAGCAATTTAACTGTATTTCAGTTCTAACAGGTGTTCCATTGTTGTCATTACAGTGTCATTTATTTTGCAAATAGCCCCTCAGCAATCATTTCCTTAGTATTTTCTCAAAATCCAAAGTGCTTAGGAGCCCCACACCACAGAGAATGTTTTAAAATATGGGGCATGTTTTGCTAAGATGTAATACAATGTGTGGATGACCTTGGGGGATTAGGGAAAGAGGTACTGCCTAGGGAATGAGGGAGAAGCCAGCAACCCCCTAACAGCCAGAAAAATGAATTTAGGGATGACTTGCCTTAATTGGTTACTGGCAGTGAGAAGTCTATATTTTCAGATTCACAAAATTCAGTTAATATAGCCTTACATTAAAGTAGAATTAGCTCATCTAGTTGTTTTTCCTGTATGATTTAGCCAGGAGGAATGACATAAGAACAAATAAGACTTAAGGGTACTTAAAGCAATCAAACTCACTGCGTCACGTTGTCATCACGTGATGTATCACGATGTTTTTTCCCTTCGCGGAGCTGGAGTGGGCATGGCCTGTGCGTGATGCATTTGTCTCATGGGCCACCATTTGACACCCCTGATTTAAAGTAATCTCTGCTGCTCTGTAACCTCAGTTGCTCTTTATTCTCATCAGGAGAGTTTTGTTCTATTGTTAAAAAAAAATTGCAAAAACTACTAGACTGAAGGGTGGGACCAGCCACACAATTCCAGAAAGAAATGTGGTTAAATATTTTCCCAGAGAAATGCATCTTCCAAGCTTGATAGTATAATATTATTAGAACTATTAGAAATGGAAATTTAGAAAAATTTATTTATTTGTTTATTAAATTTATATGTTGCCCATCTCTCTGATAAGATAAATAGCTCTTGCAAAACTATATATTTCATTACACATGAAGACAACAAAAGAACATTTATTTTTTCAGAACAATTGTTTTGATCCCCAAAACTATCCCTAATTATTCCAGAACAGAATAGAATAGAATACTTTATTGGCCGAGTATGATTGGACACACAATAATTTGTCTTGGTGTAAACACTCTCAGTATACATAAAAGAAAAGATACATACGTCAGGAGTCGAGAATCATAAGGCACTACACTTAATGACAGTCATAGGATACAAGAAGCAATCAATCATACTAATTATTCCAAGGATATGCATATAAGACTTTATTAACCAAAATAATTTTAAACAAATTTAAAAAGTACTTGAACAACACAAGTATTCTGCAAAACCTATATGATGCTATCTACCCAATGAGCATGGATTTGGAGTTGCACTGATTTTCATGGAAAACAACTGAAAAAGAATAAACCTCATAAACAGATTTCAGTGGGACTTAAATGCAATAAACTTTAAAGCCAAACCAACATATCTAGATCACTATTCTAATTTGGATTGCATTTTGGATTCTTAAGAAAACATAACATTTCAGGATGAAAGGAATGTTGTGCTAACTCAGACAGAATGCTATATCCCCAACTTGTCCAAGCACAACAATTTTATATTATTTACTATCAAATCTATCTTTCAGGGAGAAACCAGCATTAAATTTCTACCAATGGAAAGACAAGGTTCAGTTCTGTAGGAGTTAACAGGGGCTCTTTATCTGTAATAGCAATTCTGTAGTACTTTTATCAGCTTATCTAAAGTGCACTGCAGGCAACTAAACAAATGGCAGTTGGTAGTAGCAGCTAAATCTAAAAGGATAAAGTTATGAATTTAACATACTGCTCAGTTCTGGGTTTGGGAATTCCATGTCTATCAAGCTAATCAAAATAATTTGAATTTTAGAACACATAATTACCAGTTCATATTTGACTGTAGAAATATACACATTTCAGAATATTAACACAGAGGGAGTGATTCAAGAATAATCTGGTTCTTTATCATGTCCACTTCCATCTATATTTATCCTTTGTCCTAAGAAATTAATTATTTTTTATAATTATAGACAAAAGTCCAAAACAATTATTTATGTAATCTATTGACAAAATGTTCTCCATGTAGTTTGCTCAAGTTTCAAGATTTTATCAGAAGAGATTAAATAAACGTATCATGAGCTCAACTAATCTGAATGAATCAATGCAAACAAACCCAAGCAGTCAAATGTGGCTTTACTGGCCTTAAGGTATAAGCAACTAATACATTTTGCCTTAACATTTGAAGCAACCAGCTGCCATCTAAATCCACAATTAAGAATAAATGCTTTTGGGAATAGGATGGCTCATACCTTTTCAATACATGGAGCTTTAGACCCATTAGGAAGAAAGACTCCAAAAAGAGTTTAGGAAAACAATACCTTCTCCAACTTTAATTTTAGAATATATTTCATATCTCACGAAGCAGGTTCAGTTTCTGCTTAATAATGTTTGGTGTTTTTGTGGCTTTCTGCAGGAGCCCAGTTAAAAAAATAGCTTGGATCCTTATTCAGTATGATGAAAGAATCCTATATTAATTTGACTTGATACCATGACTAAAACTTTATAGGTTGATTTAATTTTTGTGTCTATTCACATTAACAAAAAACAGAAAAAAGTCGACTTCTCTGGCAGGCCATGATACTAACAAAAATCTATATTATTCATTAATTTAACACATCTAGTTTGTAAAAGCAAAGAAAATATAGATCACAAAACATAGCTGAAATCTTGGATACTATACCTCAGTAATTTTGTACTGAAAGATTTGTTCAAAGATATAAAAAGCAGACTAGAGAACACAACCAGATGACTAATAACAACTTACCGTATATACTCGAGTATAAGTCGACCCGAATATAAGTCGAGGCACCCAATTTTACCACAAAAAACTGGGAAAACTTATTGACTCGAGTATAAGTCGAGGGTGGGAAATGCAGCAGCTACTGGTAAATTTCAAAAATAAAAATAGATACCAATAAAATTACATGAATTGAGGCATCAGTAGGTTAAATGTTTTTGAATATTTATTTCAAAGAAAAACAGTAAACTAGCTCTGTAAGTGGAAAAGAGAGCCAACAAAACCAATATGGTATCAACAATAACTTTAAAAGTACAAAAACCTTAGCTCAATCAGCAACCAAGCTAAAACACAAGAGTTAAAATCCTTCAAAACTGGATTCCTCCTCATCATCTGTATGTCCAAACAGAGTCACTCTCTCCCTTGCAAGAAAAAAGCATGTGTATGTGCTGCATGTACATCCTGTTTTGGAGAGCCACCATCTCTTTCACAGCTCTCCCTCATGCCTCCATTGCATGTGCACACATGCCATGGCTCAGTAGTAGGTCAACATACAGATGTCACACTAGGTTCCCTCCTCAAAAGGAACATCCAACCTTTCTTGAGAAGTACAAATTTCATCTGTTCAGGATTGTGGTGACAAAGGTGAAGGAGGATGGGGCTGAGAGAAGGGAAGGGAAGAAAAGATCATTGACAGGGAGAAAGACAGGGAGAAACACCTGGAAGTGTGAGCCCTCGAGTTTCCTTAGGGAAGACCAAACAACAAGGGGAGAGGAGGAGGAGGAGGAGAGTTTAAAAAAAAAGAGTGCTGCTGCCAGAGGGGTGCGGGGGGGGGGCTTTGCAAAAAAAAAGAGAGAGTGAATGAGAAAGAGTGTGAATGAGAATACTGACCGCTTTTGTGACGGCGGAGGTGACTTAAGATGACTCCCCGTGTGGGAAGTCACCCGGCGTACACCTCCTCCTTCCAGCCTGCTCGAGTAACCCCCCTCCCCCCGCGCGCGCTTTCGTGGCTGCTTGACGCGCTGGGAGAAACCCGCGGCCGAGGCAATTCCCTTCCCAGGTCGCACTGCAGTCTGAAGGGAAGGAAAAGCCTTGCTGGAGCCCAGCCCGCCCTTCGCTTTCCTCCTGGGCTCCCCCGACAACTCCACAGACAGCTTCTCTGCTGTCTTGCTAACAAACCCTGCCAACCCTCAGCCGCGATCAGAGACAGATCAAAGACAGAGACGAGGGGTGCTCCCGAAGAGCTCCGACTGCAGCAAAGGCGAGCGGCCACCACTTCCCCGGTGCGCGGCGGTGGGGCAACTCCTGGCGCAGACTGGCCCAAAGTCCGAGTGACTCGCTGAGCCCTGCAAACGGCCGGACGAAAGACGAGAGGAGGATGCCCGGGCGGCTGTCACCCCTGGATCCTAACTGGAAAGACCCCACTGCCGCCGCCACCTCCCGCTCAGGCAGGGTCCCCATTCCCCTGGCCGGCCAGGGGCACAGCCGCTTCCCACTCCCGAACAGCCCGGGCGCCGCTAGTCAGCCTCGCTCAGTGCGGCATTGCAGGCGCAGCCTTTTGCAGAACCGAGCTGGGCCACGCCTCACCTCACCTCCTCACCTCCTTCTCTCGCTCTTCTCGACTTGGCGGCGAGCGGCTCCTTTACCACCTGTTGTATGGGAGCTACCGCATTTGCCTCCGGAGCAGCCTCCACAGTTTCAGCCGGGGAGGGAGGGGGGCACAAAGCAGCCCAAACACGTAGCAGTGGAAGGAAGGCGCGCTGGTGCGAGGAAGAGAGGAGAGAGAGACACACACACACACACACACAGAGAGAGAGAGAGAGAGAGAGACAGACAGACACACACTCACTTCGCCACTTTGCACCTTGCAAATGCAAAATCCTGGGGGTTTTGCATTTGCAAGGTGCAAAGCGGCGGGGGCAGATCCCGCGTGCTGGAAAGGGCTTGACTGTATTACGGGGAGAGAGAGAGAGAGAGAGAGGGAAGCTGAGTGGAGCCGAAGCAACCTCGGCTCGCGTTGTTTTCTCAGCCTCGCTTTTGCCTTCTCCCTACATCTTCCCTCTGTTAAAATCCCACCACCACCACCACAGAGGGGAATCTGACTCGAGTATAAGTCGAGGGCGGGTTTTTCAGCACAAAAAATGGGCTGAAAAACTCGACTTATACTCGAGTATATACGGTAAAACATATTCTGTAAATCAAATCAAAGTGACTGCAAAAAGCCTACTATATATAATATTTGTGTCAGAATACTTTTAAAATAGTGAACTATATTTCTCCACTCTGCCAAATCAGATTCTAAGTACAGCATGTTTGACTCATGTTCAACAAAAAAGCCTGCTTCCGATAGACACATAAACCTTGGAACAACAGGTGCCAACCTAATTAGACTTTCAAAATAGTTCACATGGTTAGAAAGCACAGGCCCAATAAAGAAAGCTGACTGTAGAACGATACTGTATCATGTCCTATGTAGAATCCTTTATTATGTGGTTAATGATGAACAAGAGACAAATAGCTCTACAAATATACTATATCTGACCCAAAGCGTTTTGGTTTTAGGATAACTATTTCAAATACAACCAAGAAACAATAAAGCAGGCTGTTGATATGATACAAAGTATTATAAACTATTTTATGTTATATATTATTTTATGTTTTAATTTACTAAGTGAAGTTGTCAATCTTTGCAATTTTATTCAGCCGGGCAATAAACTGAATAAAATTTCCATGAGCTCTATACAGCATCAAAGCTATAAACTACACAGGCATATTTTTTAGAGATTAATAATGGGTGGAAATACCACAAGCCACAATGGTTTACTTTTGGCCATTTCTAACAAAGTGTTATAGAGAACATACTACCACATTATGTTATGATAACCTTTAATTGTTGCATTTGC
Source organism: Hydrophis major (assembly GCA_033807585.1). NCBI lineage: Eukaryota > Metazoa > Chordata > Lepidosauria > Squamata > Elapidae > Hydrophis > Hydrophis major. The sequence continues at coordinate 134,425,229 of CM066329.1, read as the reverse complement.
CACACTTCTATGATGAACATGACACTGATTTCTAGTGGGACTGTCTCTTAATGAGACTGTTTCAACTCAATCCCATTTTGAAGATGGGGGAAAAGGCTATGACTGTACTTACCCATTGTCATTCCGTTTCCTGCTGGAGAGGGATATCAACCAATACAGTCATACTGATGAGCAAGACTTAAAAGCCTACACTTTCCTAGACTTTCCTATAGTAGGAAATGCTAGAAGATAATGGTTACTTGACTTAACTTAATCTTAACTGAGCAGCAACTGATAATACTGTTTTACTTGTTTTTGTGTCAGGAAAGGTTACTTGCATAAGTATCTGTAGCATAGCAGGGAGATAAAAATATATAGGAACAATATGATGAAAAACTGCACCTTACTTATTATGTGCAGAATTTTGATGCAATCTTCTTGGACTATGGAAACCCATGGTTATCAGAAAACAATTCCCTATTTAAAAAAGGGCCTATTTCCACTCACTGGTTGGTGGGTGAGGGCATGGAAAAGTAAAATTGACAATCCCAATTTGGGAATCCCCCGCCCCCTCCTGACAAAAAAGATTCCATTAAGTTGGCTGAACTCCTGGTAATACCATAAGTCTATAGATTTTTCTTGGCAATGATATGAAAATATTTGCTGACAGGGATTCTTTTACTTCTTAGTGAAACTACAGACTTGAAAGTTCACAAAAGAAAGAAAGAATATAATTACACAATGTGTAAGAGAGATGTCATAAATGTCATAAAGCAAAAAAAAGTGAATTAAGTTCTACAGCATTACCTTCTGGCCACACAGGATTAAAATGTATGGCTACAGGGTTCAACTTTTTTTCCCACATCCCTGCCTGGAAAACAGATCAATCTTACAAGAGATTAATAACATTTTATTTAAAAGAAAAAAGGTAAACCAATCCTCCACTCTTTTAATTTTAAATCTATAAAGTGCAAATGTTCATAGCTCAGATGATGGGGAAACACTACCTTATTTAAAAATAGAGTGTTACAAAGTAAAATACAATCCACATAATAACAGCACAAGTTACTACTGCTTTGTGACAAATAACTTGTTACTGGCCCAAAACAGGGGTGGGTTTCTGCCGGTCTTGTCCACCTCTGTAGAACTGGTAGCTCTGAAGAGCAGCAGACATAGAACCAGTTCTATGTCTGCTGATGTTTTTGCCCACCTGCCCACTCGGGCTCTTACCTGATCTTTATTTCCTGATTTTTCAACTTCAGCTGCCGAATGAGGCACAGCTGCAGTTAAAAAAGCAGGAAAAGAGGGCTGTTTCAAAGGCTGCTTCTCTGCATGCAGCGTGCTGATGACAATTTACAGGCGATTTACAGGAAGCACATCATAAATCACCGATTCTCATAAATCACCAAACTGGGAGTTAACCCTGTCGGATCCAACCCCAGGCCCAAAACCTTCATTAAAAAAAAAAAGACAAGATCTATGTTACTGCACTTCACAAGAGATTTGAAAGTAAGAAAATACCTGGAACTTATTCCTTAAAATATGTTGCCAGGTTGACATAAAACACAGTTTCCCAGCTGTATAGAGAAATCAAAACACCAAAATCTCAGAACCCCCCCCCTCCCAGAAATTAGCTTTAATTCAGCTTCCTGATTGCCTATCTCTACAGGTACAATCATTTTGTGAAATAGAGAGTTTCTTCCGCTTCAAGGTACCCGGGTTTTCCCCTTGTTCCTTAGAGGTTCTAGCAACCGATAACAGAGAATTTGAGGAGATCATAAACCCCACTGTTCCAGCCTTAGTCCAGCCATTTCTGGTTTGGGTTAAAAAGGACCAAATCTTTTTCCAGCTGAAGGAGAAAGGTAGGCATGTGCATTTGGCATGTGCATAGGGAGGTATCTGTCTGCAGAAAACAATTCTCCCTCATGAAGGTGTGGACTGAGCATATTGGAATCACATAACTTTCCAGTCAGTGGTGTGATTCAATTTTTTTTTACTACCAGTTCTGTGGGCCTGGCTTGGTGGACGTGGCAGGGGAAGGATACTGTAAAATCTCCAGTCAGAGGGGGTATATTTGCCGGTTCTCCAAACTACTCAAAATTTCCACTACTGGTTCTCCAGAACTGGTCAGAACCTGCTGAATATCACCTCTGTTTCCTGCTCACAGTGCACAACCTGCATTGTTTCTTACCTTTCCTTTTCACCTTTTCCCTGCATGGTGACAGAATGTATTCATATAAGGCTCCTTTCCTAGGTCTACTTCATGTCACCATGAAAGTTGATTAAGATCAATAGTGTTTGGAATAATGATGTAATAAACTCTTAAGATGCCATATAATTATTTACTGCTTTTATATCCCATCCTGGTGATTTGTAAATACATACACAGTAATGCATTATATATAATTCATTCAGCTTCTCTGTTCAACAACGTAACTATTTCCGTAGCTAGTTTTCGGCTTACTTTTTTCCCGCAGTGGTGATGATATACAGGTACTTCTCAACTTACGACCACAATTGAGCCCAAACTTTCTGTTGCTAAATGAAACATTTGTTAAGTGAGTTTTGCCTGATTTATGATTTTTCTTGCTAACGTTGAATGAATCTGGCTCCCCGTTGACTTTGGTTATCAGAAGGTCACAAAGATTGTCACATGACCCCAGGACAATGGAACCATCATAAACATGAGCCAGTTGCTAAGTATCTGAATTTTGATCACGTGAGCATGGGGACACTTCAACGGCCATATGAAAAAAAGTCATAAGTCATGCTGCTCTAAGTTTGAACAGTCACTAAATGAACTGTTGTAAGTTGAGGACTATGTGCACTACTACTACTACTACTACTACTATTACTACTACTAATGATTATTATATTGTATTATCCACTGCTTGGATTTTTGTTGTCTGGGCAAATCATTTATTTTCTCTTTTTTTATTCTAATTAGCATCTTTAACTCATCCTGTGATGAAACTTTTTCCTGAAGTTGGTATCTGATCCATGATTGTTGTTGTTGTTTTGCAATAATCAAAGATATAATTTCACTGATGTACTCATTAATTTTTTTGAAAATTTTATTTGGGTTTTCACAAAAAAAAAACACAACCATAATACAAATAAAACATTTTTTTTTTAAAATAGCATAGTCCCCAGTTATCACTTCTTCATACAGACACAAACTCAATTTCATGCTCATTTTTGTGTTCTATTCCATATCTTATTACTGTTTTACATTTTCTACACAGTTTTTCACCTCTTTTAATTTTCTCAACTTTATTTTGATTATCTCATCTCAATTCAAATTGTTATATTTATACTTTTGTCTGTCCTGTTTCAATTTCATATTAACTTTTCTCATTAAACAAATTTTCCCCTGTAGTTACTAATTGGAGTATGACACCTTTATATCTTTTAATTTTATCCATTCAACTCTTATTTAAGCTTCAATGTATACCTTTAAAATTGTAACATTCAATATAATACATAACCTCCAATCGAATTCTGCTTGGTACATTCTTAAAATACACATTATATTCTTTAAAAAAAGATTATATATATATGTAAATAAAGCACTCATTCCATTCCAATTCAATTCTATCATTAATATTCATTAAAATCTTAAAATCTTTAACATTTCTTTTCAATTAAATATCATACTTCCTTGGGAACACTTATAAACTTTCCATAATTAATTCTTTTTTTCCATATTTCTCTTCACTTATATTTTATAAGTCATTAATAATAATTAAAATGTTCCCATCCTTTCCTAATTTAATTCTCTCATTCACTTTATTTCATTTATTTATTAACAAACATTCCGCTAGATTATGATAAATATTTTATCCATCATTTTAATCATATTTTCTAAAATTATTTCTATTTGTAATATAACAATACTATCTTATGTACCTTTGCAGAATCCCTTTTCCAATTAAGTTTTCACCCATTATCTCTAAACAGGCTTATACTTTCAATTCTTATACCTTTTCCCTGTTTCTCTATATCTTGTTTCTGTCCTGTATAACTTCTTTTCCTTTCCTTCTTCCCCCTCCCCTTTTAACCCCCTTGTCTCTCTACTTCTAATTCTCTCTTCTGTAATCCCCTCTTCTGTTGCTTTCTAACATTATACTTATTTTTCAAACTATTCTTCTTCTTTTTCGGTTGTTTTTTCAAAACTTAAACTTTTGATTCTCTTTCCCTCCTTTCCTTTTTTTCCCCCGCATAAAATTACTTGATCATTAAAGATGGCTTGTTCTTTGTCCCAATCTTCTTGTTCTTCAGGCATTTCTTGTTGTTTCTCATAGTTCCAGATCTCCATTTCTAAGAATTGAAATATGGAGCCAAAAGAATCTCTCCCTTCTTGTGCATCTTCTTTGTACTTTTTAAGTTCTATTTTCAGTTCTTCTAAAAGTGGTGCCATTTTAAATACTTTTAAACAACCACCCGATTGATTTTAGTCATTTAAATGCAGTAACCAAAAATCCAAAGATCACCAAGTAATCCAAAAATCCAAAGCTGTTTCTTCTTGCTTCTTTTTTTCCACTTTCTCTTCCTGGGTTTCTATTATTTTGTTGCCAAGTTTCAGTTAAAATGTATCTTTTAGGAATCTTGTTGAGGTTTCACTATAAATTCCTTTTAGTTCCAGGCAGTCTCCTCCATTTTTCCAGATCCTGTCCTTTTATTCTTTTTCTCTCCTTTCCTATTTTCAAAAGCTTTTAAATATCCAGAAATCTTTATTATCCCTTTGACTTTTTATTTTCAGCATTAAATGCCTATTAATGTCAAAGTGGATTTTTTTCCAATTTCTTGCTTAAGTCTCTTAGCTGTCAGTAAAGGAAAAGGAAAAGGAGGAAAAAAAACAAATCTTTTCCCTTTTCTCTCTCCTTCGCTGCTTCCAAATCTTCTTTGGGAACAATGTTATTTTTTAATAGTTTAAATTTCAGGGTACCTTACATTGTTGCTTTTGCAGTTTAACCCAGTCAACCAAAACTTTCTCTTTTTATCTTCCTCCTGCACATTCTTTTCTGGTCAAGTTCTTCTTTGAGGTAGCTATTTCTGACCACCGCTGCAACCGCCTTTGGGAAAGGGAGTAATGGCCAGCTGAGGAGGAGAGATGCTGCTCTCCTCAACCCTGCTGGCAGTCTCGCCCCTCTTCACCACCTCTACGGGGTAGCTTAGCCCTGAAACCAGCCGGCTCGGGGTGCTCCAGCGGTGAGCACAGATCAAAACTGCACACGATCGTGGTTTCAGTCTGTCGGCGAAAGAACTCAAACCGGAAGTCTGATGTACTAATTTTTAAAGTAATCTGAATCGTTATTATAGCACTTCTGTCTTTATACACTTTATTATCTTTTGTTTTGGCATTCAAGATTCTTATTTTAAAACAAAAACAGGATGAATTATCTGTTCTATGCTAGGAAATATTATAAAGTTATACATGTTTTATTTATACACAGATTAAAAAGTCTCCTTCAAGCTAGGTTCAATTCCTGATGATTTCATGGTCACATTTGTACTGGTTTCTTGGAAATAATGAAGAAGTAGATTGCCATTATATTCTTGTAGGTTGTCTACAGCTTCTGGTGGTCTCTCATCCAAATACCTCTCAGGTTTGACCTTGTTTAACTGTTTGAAATCAGTCAGATACATGCTTTTAGTTAAAATGCTATATTTAGGAGCTTGCAGTGTCTTAAACTTCAGAAGAAGTTATTGTTTAAATAATATCATTTTTTCTCATTCAGTATTTTTTTATTCCATATCAGGTTATCCATGATGTCATGCATCCAAACGACACTGGTAGTTCATTGGCTTTTCTTGAGAGATTTTTCACATATTCAGGCATCATTCACTTGTGCAGTTTTTCACCATATGGAACATAGATATGACTTCAAATTTCCTTTGAAGTCCATCACATAGTTAGATGTGTTTTAGAAAATATGAAGAAATTTTATAGAGACATAGTAGCAAAAAAACCTCTCTATAATAAAATAATGTGCTTAAAAGTTTCTTCCTTCATTAAAATTACTGAGCAATCTATGATTGGAGCCTGAGATACAGTTAGGGTACCATTCTCCATCAAATGAAAATCTCATAGCCACTCTACCCTTTGAACAATACTTAGTGGACCGGGGTATTCGCCATGTGCTAACTTCACCAGTGCACCCTGCGGCTAATGGAAGAGCTGAGTGCATGGTACAATTTGTTAAAAAAACCCTCTACAAAATGGACTATGGGGAGAAGGCGGAGCTTCGTTCCGGCGATACAGCTGCGATCTCAGGGCTCTGAGATCGTAGCCGATATTTTCGCCCCTGGTCGGTCCTAACGGACCTAAACCATCCCGTAGAGACGGTGATCGTGAAGGGCATTGTTCCAGGATCCCAGAGATATCGCAAAATCTCTGGTTTGATCCGGAAGAAGCCCTTTTGCTGGCGGCAGAGAGGCAGCCTCCATAGCTGCTGAAGTCGGGACAGCTCAGGAAAGAAAGTGATTGGAGTGAAGTGTGTCGGCTGGGTGAGAAAAACTCTTTTGTGCTGTAAATTCGCTAAGGTTGGAAAGTTCATCCGATATAAAGAAGAAAGCTGTGAGATTTTTTTTTGACTGAAATTGTTTTGAGCGGCGTTTTTTAAAGTGATGTCAAATTGAGGCTTGGTTTTTTTTTTTTTTTTCTTTTCTTTATACTTTTTGGGAAAGATTTTACTGTGATTTTGTAGGTAACCGGATTGAATTTTCTCTTATATATATTTTTATGCTCCCTTTGATTTTATGCTCCCTTTGATTTTTTAACTTTCTTTAGGATAGAGGCTCCCTTTGGCTATTTTTTCTTTTTTTTCTCTATATATTATTACTTTTTTCTGGCGGGCGGGGAGAAAGAGCATTAAGAAACTTTGTAACACTGCCAACTAGAGGCTTGAAAGTATCTTTATGTGAATTGGAGAGAATTGCAAAAAGACCTCATCTCAAGGACTTTTTAACGTGATAAGATAGAGGGAGAGCACAGCAAAATATTATTGCAGGTGCTTTCCTGGACTGTTATCAACAACACTTGAGGTTTGGCTTTGAAGCTGCTGGAGAAGAGAGTCATAACAAGAGCTTTGGATAAATAACAAAGTGCAGTGTGTTTTCTTATATATACCCCATTCGCTAGCCTTTTTCTAAATTTTAATTTTAGTAATATTTTTATTTTTGCCTTTTATTTTAAAGGGAAAGCCTCAGAGTTTTTTTTTTCTTTTTTCTTCTTTATTTCTCTTTTCTTTTTTATTGGGACTTTTTTGCTTTTCATATTTATGTTTTTGGACTACTTTGTTGTTGAGGTTGTTTTTTTTTGTTTTTTTTTTGGATTATTGAGATTTTTTAATTGGATTAAGGTGTGAAGAATCTGAAGGAACTTTTTGTTTTGTTTTTTTCTCTTTTTGCTTTTTCTTTTTTCCTTTTTCTTTTGCTCTTAATCAATATTATTATTTTTGGATTTGTTTGTTTTTTCCTTTCTATTTTTTCCTTTTTTATGGTGGACTATCTCGTAATTGGATTAGGGTCTAGAAGAACCTGAAGATCTTTCTTCTTCCTTTTTTTCTGTTTCTTCTTTGGTTTCGTGTTTTTTACTATTGGAGTTCTCCATTTTGGATTATAATTGGCTGCTCTACCAGTTGGATTAAAAGTCAAGAAGAATTTGAAGTTTTGGAAACATTGAAATGAGCAGGAAACCAATACCATCTGGCATTTCTGCTTCTACCTCTGCTTCCCCACCAGTTGGAGGACAACGTTTAATTCAGACAATGTTGAAGCAAGATAAGGAACAAGAAAAAATAACTTTACAGATGATTATGCAAGGAATCCAAGATCTCAAGACAAAATCAGATATCATTGAACAAAGAACAGGAAATATTGAACAAAGAACAGAAAATATTGAACAAAGAATAGAAAATATTGAACAAAGAGCAGAAAATATTGAACAAAGAGCAGAAAATATTGAACAAAGAATAGAGAAGACTGATGAAAAAGTGGAAAATATTAAACAAATGATGGTTAAGTATGAGGAGAGATTCCAAAAAATTGAGGAAGAAGGAAAACAAAGAGAGAAGAAGATTGGAAATATTGACAGCAGATTAACAGCGGTTGAACAAGAAAAAGGTGGGATGTTGAGGTGGGAGATGGAAAGGTCAGAATTTTACCTCAGATTTCAAAATATAGAAGAGGAAAAAGGAGAAAATTTGGCAGCGGTAATGATAGAAATTTTGGCAGATGCTTTGGAAATTACAGAGGAAAAGATGATGGATGGAATAGATGAGATATATCGAGTCTATACAAGATATGCGATGAGAAATAAATTACCCAAGGAAGTCCATATTAGATTTACCAAAAAATCCATTAAAACGCAAATATTACAAGTAGCAAGAGAGAAAACACTGAAATACAAGGGTAAAGAGGTTGTGGTTTTAAAACAAATACCCAGAAGAGTGAGAGAGATGAGAAGAGAATATCGATTTCTGACCAAAATACTATTGGAAAACGAAGTGAATTATAGATGGCTGATTCCAGAAGGACTAGTGTTTGGGTGGCAAGAGCAGAGATATAGAATTGATTCAATTGAGAAAGCAGAACTTTTTCATGCAGAATTCTTTGGAGGAAGAAGAGAGGAAGCAGAGAAAGAGGCTTTATCAATTGAGTTTCAAGATGAACAACTGGAGACTGAAAAAGAGAAAGGAGCAGCAGGGGGACAGATGGATAATAAAGAACAGCGTGAAGTGAGATCCACGAGAGCTGTTAGACCTAAATATAAAGCATAATCATGGAGGAAAAAAAACTGATTACAATGAATATAAACGGACTTAATTCAGCTGTTAAAAGAAGGAAAACTTTTCATAAATTAGAGAAATTAAAATTTGATATAATTTGTTTACAAGAAGTTCACATTAAAAAACAACATGAACAATTGTTACTACAGCCAAAATTAGGGAAAATATTTACCTCTTTGACTCAATGTAAGAAAAGAGGTGTGGTTTTATACATTAAAGAGGCTATTCCAGCAAAATTGATTTACACGGATGAAGATGGAAGAGTATTAATGGTAGAAATAATGGACAATAATATAAAAATACTCTTGATTGCAATTTATGCTCCGAATGATAAACAAGAAGAGTTTTATAAAAAGCTGCACATGAAAATAATTGGACTGGACTATGTTAATATAATTATGATGGGAGATTTTAATGGAATTGTGGACAATAAACTGGACTATATAGCAACAACAACAAAGCAAAATAGAAAGGCTCTCCCAAGGTCCTTTTTTAAAATGACAGATGAATTAACTTTAAAAGATATTTGGAGAGAAAGAAATGTTAAAGCTAAAAAACAATATACTTTTTATTCAAAAAGACATTTATCATGGTCCAGATTAGATATGATTTGGATCTCAACAGAACTAATATCTAATATTAAAGAAACAAATATTGAAACAAGTACCTGGGCAGATCATAGCCCAATGACAATTAAATGGAAGGGACAAAAAAAAAGATCGAGATGGACATTAAATAATACTATTTTAAAGGAGAAAGATTTTACACAATGGATGGAGAAGGAATTGGCTTTTTTCTTCAGAGAAAATAAAAAAGAAGATACTTCAACGCAAAATGTGTGGGACACAATGAAGGCATACGCTAGAGGTTTGATAATAGATTATACAAGAAAAAAGAATATTAGGAAAAGGCAAGCTTCTAAGGCCTTGGAAGATGAGTATAAAATTCTTGAAAAAGAATTACAGAAAATGCCACAGAAAAAGGATATTAAATTGAAGTTGGATGTAATCAAACATAAAATGGAATTAATAGAGAAAGAAGAACTGGCACAGAAAATTAGAAACTCTAAACAGAATTATTTTGAAGATGCAAATAAACCAGGTAGATGGCTAGCATATAAATTGAGAAAAGAGAAGGAATCAAGAAAAATATTGAAGTTAATAGATGAACAAGGCCAAGTTTGTTATGGGAATAAGGAGAAAAAAGAAATTATTCGAGATTTTTATGGGCAATTATATAAACAGGAGAATATTGATGAAGAAAAAGTCAAACAGTATTTACAGGAAGCTAAGTTACCAAAGATACCTAAAGAGACTGAAGAAATGCTAGAAAGCAATATAACAATGATGGAACTAAATGAAGCATTTAAGAGACAAAATAATGGGAAAGCTCCGGGTCCAGATGGGCTTCCAGTAGAATTTTATAAAACATTTCAAGAATTATTGAGCATCCCATTGTTAGAAGTTATGAATGAAGTTATGTTAAAAAAGATGATACCTAAAACATGGTCAGAGGCTTATATTACACTCATACCAAAGGAAGAGACTGACCCATTGCAAATTAAGAATTATAGACCTATTTCTTTATTGAATGCAGACTATAAAATCTTTGCTTCAATCTTAGCAGAAAGACTTAAAAAATATTTAAATAATTTTATTCACTCAGATCAAAATGGATTTCTGCCAAAGAGACAAATTAGAGACAATATGAGAGTAATCTTGGACACTTTGGAATACTATGAGGCTCATCCTGAAAAGCAAATGGCTTTGATATTCCTAGATGCTCAAAAAGCATTTGACAACGTGAACTGGAGATTTATGTTATTATTATTGGAGCAGATGGGTTTCGCTAAAAAATTTATTCAAGCAATAGAAGCTATATATAATAAACAGACAGCAAGGGTAATGATGGAGGGGGAACTTACAGATTTTATTAATATAAGGAAAGGCACAAGACAAGGATGCCCCCTATCTCCTTTGCTATTTGTGTTGACCTTGGAAGTGTTGAATAGAAATATTAGGGATGATAAAAGCATAAAAGGAATGAAAATTAAGAAGGAAGAATTTAAGCTACAAGCTTTTGCTGATGACTTAGCTTTTATTTTGGAAGATCCGCTAGAAACAGCTCCAAAGTTACTGGAAAGGATAGAGGTATATGGAGAGGTGGCTGGTTTGAAAATAAATAAAGACAAAACAAAGATTTTGACAAAGAATATGCTATTGAGACAGAGAGAAGAATTGGCAGATCTTTTGAAAATTCAAGTTACAAATAAGGTTAAGTATCTGGGGATATATTTGACAACAAGATGTAGCACATTAAAGGAGAATAATTATATTAAACTTAAACAACAGATAACTACAGATTTGAAGAAGTGGGAAAACTTGCAATTGTCATTAATAGGGAGAATTTCAACAATTAAGATGAATATCTTACCTAGAATTTTATTTTTGTTTCAAACAATACCAATTAGGCTTGGAAAAGACTATTTTGAAGATTTAAATAAAATTATGTTGAAGTTTATATGGCAAGGTAAAAAAGCGAGAATAAAGCTAAAGCTTTTGCAAGATGCTAGAATTAGAGGAGGTTTTGGTCTGCCTAATTGGGAATTGTATTATCAAGCTGCAAGTTTGATGTGGGTCAAAGAATGGATAACATTAAGGAAACATAGGTTGTTGACATTAGAAGGGCATGATTTGCTGTTGGGTTGGCATGCTTTTTTATGGTATAAGGGAACTAAAACACAGGGTTATTTTAGAAGACATTATTTACGGGAGTCTTTGTGGTTAAATTGGGAGAAGATAAAAAGACAATGTTATTTGAAAATTCCAGTTTGGTTATCGACCATTGAAGCATTTTCCTATCCTATAATCTACAAGAAGGAACAAACAGTTAGATATGGGGAACTTTTGGATGAAAAGGGTGAACTTAAATCGATCCAAAACTTAGAGGAACAAGGTATAAGGATGAATTGGTTTTCATATGCACAAATACACTCAAGGTATGATGAAGATTCTAAAACGGAGGGATTTTATGATAAGCAGACTGATTTAGATAAGATCTTGATGGGTACTGATGAGAAAGTGATTAAAAAATTATATGGTTATTTATTGGGAATGAAATTAGAGGAAGAACAAGTCAAAGAAACTATGATTGTTTGGGGGAAGAATTTTGGATATGGGATTGATTTAGAGAAATGGCAGAAATTGTGGTCTCAAAATTATAAAATGACAATGTCAACAGCATATAAAGAAAACTTGTATAAGATGTTTTACAGGTGGCACTTTCCTCCGACAAGAATAGCAAGAATGTTTAAGAACAAATCTGAAAAATGTTGGAAATGTCATCAGATACCCGGCTCGTATTACCATATGTGGTGGACTTGTGAGGATGCTAGAAAATATTGGACTATAATTCGCATGTGGTTGGAAAAAATGACAAAGAAACATATAGATTTGAAACCAGAGATCTTCTTATTGGGAATTTTACCTGATATATATAGTAAAGATTTGAAATACCTGATTGTAAATGTATTAACAGCGGCCAGGATTGTATTTGCTAAAAATTGGAAGAATGAGAAAATACCATTACAGGAAGAAATTATTAAGAAAATATTGGAATGTGCTGAGATGAGCAGATTGACATTTGAAATTAGAGAGCAAGAGGATAAACAATTTTACGAAATTTGGGATCTTTTTTATAAATGGCTAGATGATAAAATACGATAATAGAATATTTAGAATGCTAGATAGTAAGGAATATCTTTATTTTGCTATTATTTTGCTATTTGCTATTATATTTATAAAGGATTTTTTAAGATTGATTTGATATGACTAGATGATTTGTTATAGAGTAAACTGGTTTAAAGTATTGTTAGCTCATTAAGCATGAATGATTAAAAATATAGTCAAAAACTTTTTTTTTTTAGTGATATTAGGATATATAAGTTTGGATTAACAATATGAGTTGTTATGTAACATAATTGTAATTGAGACTACAGAATGAATGCACAAAAATGATGAACCAACTGACACACTGGATGTACATATAAGAGTTGATGTTTTTATGTCTTGTTTGTCTTGTTTGTTTGTAGAAAATTAATAAAAACTTTCTCAAAAAAAAAAAATCTCATAGCCTTTGTTAAACATTACACTCCAATCTATTTATGAATGGTCATTCCAGACAACCTTCCACAAATCCACTCGCCAATAAACCTAATCCAAGGAACTCTTTGATCTTAGTAAGCTGGAACATTCATGGGAAGAGTTTGAATTATAGCAGCTAAAGTGGGGGCTACAAGAAACATCTTGACTAAAGTTTAGTGAGAATGACTGTTTATAAATCAAGAATGGCATTTTCCCTTTCCGCTTATCTTTCTGAGAACACTGAAAATCTGGTTGGTAGGCTAAATATAATTTAGAACTCTGATGCTGTTTAATGTTATGTGGAGAATAGTCTCCCCCCCCCCCCCCCCGAACAAAAATAGCCATTTTGCCACAAAGGTCCTTGCCCTTCCTTCCAACTGTACATCTACTATTTAAGAAGAATATGAAATTTTGCCTCATAAACAAATTACTTGATGACGCAGGACATTTTTAACTTTCCACTTACTGGTTTCATCTTCCCCACTGTGACTAGCTATATAGCCTTTCTTTATTCTTCAGTTTGGGAGCACAGTGGCTCGAGTGGTTGTGACACTGGGCAGGAGGTTAGCAAACCTATGTTTGAGACCTGAGAATTGCTGTGGGGTGGGATTGAGTTTTCATCTTTCACTCCAGCTCCTGCCAGGGACAAGAAAGAAGCCCACAATTGGGCATTCCCAAGACAATGGTGATGTCACTGCCTAATCCTTTCAACCTGGAAGCTTCTTGATGCTTGTAACATGAGTGCAAAAAAAATTTGTCCAGTCTCACTTGTAACTCACTTTTACCTCTCATTTTTACCCCAATTTTCAAAGCAGAAAAAGGGGAAAGTTTCTGTACCAAGCATCTCTGGACTTCAAAGAAAAGTTTATGAAAGGAAAATAACCCATGGAATCGATTTATTTGAGCCATAGCCTGACAGACAGACAGACAGACAGACAGACAGACAGACAGACAGACAGAGACAGACACACACACACACACACACACACACACAGAGAGAGAGAGAGAGAGAGAGAGAGAGAGAGAGAGAGAGAGAGAGAGAGAGAGAGAGAGAGAGAGAGAGACTGATTTTTAGCACAGTTTTGTGAAGTTATGCTTTGTGAACTGTTTGTAAGACTTGAAGGAGAAGTGAACATTGTTTAGGACATTGTTTAATTTTTAGAAAGCATCCCAAAATGGAAAATATTGTCTTCGTTGCTAGAACCAAAGAAGAATTGCTGAAAGATAAATTTCCTCTCCTCATGACAACCAAAAAGCCTCTTCTGAGGATTGCAGGACTATCCTTGATGAAGTGTTAAAAAAGTGCTTTTTCAACAGGAACTGGACATTTTTTGTTTTGTTTTTTTTCCTTGGAGACGTTTGACTTTTCATCCAAGAAACTTTTTCAGTTCTGACTGAATAATTGGGGGAGGGGGGAATAGAAAATTTCTATTCTTTGCAGTCTTACAAATCTTTCCATTCCCCCCTCCTCCCCCCCACATCATTTAGTCAAGAATTGAAGAAGCTTCTTGGATGAGAACCCAAATCTCTTCAAGGAAAAAAACACAAAGTCCAGTTGCCTGTTGGTTGAAAAAGCACCTTTGTGACAATTGGATGGCTGAGACTATCCATACATATATAATGAAGTATACTTTTTCTAATGGAAAAGAGGGCTTGTGTTGAAATAGGCAAAGGCATATCTTGTGAATAGGAGTGCCTATTTTCTTCATACCTTCTTTTCATGTAGAAATGCTCCCCAGCCTCCCAGTGCCCTTTCGAGGCATTGGGGGCTGAGGGATATCTGTAAATGTGATAGGCAAGAACATTGTTTTCCATTATCTCTTACCTCCACCCAAGCTTATGAATACCTTTTTAAAACTTATAATGCATATCCACATAGAGAGATTAGAGAATGGGCAGATTAGAGAATAGTTACCACTGCAATTTATATTTTTCTTTCAACTGACAGCATCAAAGGGTACTGCACACAGCGACTATTAATGGAATACTTTTCAAAATCCCTTGCAAATGTACAATAACTGCTTTTTTATTAAAAATGATTAGAATCCACTACAAGTAAACACAGCAATAGATCAAGAACTCCAATTACAAAATGTTTGCATAAGGTCAGTTTCCTGTATGTTCAGAAGCACTTCCCATTTTTCTGCAAGAAGTTGCATGTATAGAATATTATTTTATTTATTTTGCAGATAGAATAGCAACCCAGTATAATACTATCTTTTGTTTAATGAAAAAAATCTACAAACAGAGAAGAATATGTGAACACAATCCATGAGATAAATCTTCCAAATGTAAGTAAAATTGGTCCTTATATTAAATGATGACAAAATGAATTATACACCATGAAGTCTTGACACAAACACTGTCCTTTAATGTTGCAACATCACATATAAGTTTGTAAAGCACAAAATGTTCTGTACCTTCATTTGCATTCTTGAAACCCCGCGTTTTGATTGGTCAAAGCGCGGGGTGATCTGATTGGTTTAGCGAGCTGCGCAGATTGGCCCGCTGAGAATCTCCCGCAATTGGCGGATACGAATCGTGGGAGATTCAAAGCGGTGCTATTGGCCGCGGCCGCGGCGGCTTGAGAATAAAAAGCCGCAAGTTTTCCCTTGGAGCCAGATCGGTTCCAGGGGCCTAATAAAGAGCTGAAACCACAGTCACTGCCTCCTGGTCTTCTTGCCGAACGGACACGACACTGGCGACAAGGATGGGATTCCAAGGCTGAACCCCGTCGAGCACGTGTCCGCCAGAAGCAAGACCGATGAGATGGCCAGCATCACTCTGCCCGTGCCCTTCAACCCCGCTAGCGAGGACTGAGAATCCTACACGGACAGATTCCTCATGTTCCTGGAATGCAGCAAAATGAAGGACACCACCGGGCTGAAAAAACGAGCCGTTTTCCTGACACACTGAGGGCCCGCAGTGTTCAAGATGGCGAAAGCCCTCGCGAAACCCGCCGACGTCAAAGCGATGGACTGGGATGACCTTGAGCCCTTGCTCCTCAACCACTACGCCCCCGCCGTGCCCACCCTCATCAGGCGGCACGACTTCTACCAGCGCGACCAGAGACTGGGCGAAAGCATCAGCAACTTTGTTGCCAAGTTGTGGAACCTAGGAGGCATGTGCGGATTCTCCGACATGGATGAGGCCCTACGGGACCGAGTCGTGCTCGGACTTCGGGATCCAGTCCTCCAGAGCTGACTGATCGGCCAAAGGCGACATTGCCCTCGCCGACGCCATCGCTGAAGCCACCGCAGTCGAGGCTACTCGGAAGTTGGCAAACCGCATGCAGAGATCGGACGCCGGGGACTGCACTGCGACCACTGACTCGGAACGGGCGACCGAGGCCCAACCGGAAGCAAGTCACCGCGAGACCACCACCCACCATGGCGAATTCCACTCCACCTCCGACACCTCGGATGAGGAGGAGGAAATCCACTGGCTCCAGGCAGGACGCGACCAGCGCAATCGGCGGGGTCATAAGTCGGGGACCACGTGTGCCAGTTGCAGAGGTGACCACCCGAGATCGGAGTGCCATTTCTTCGATGCAGTCTGCCGGCATTGCGACAAAAAGGGCCACAGTTTGCTGACTAAAGAAAGTGTACAGCCCCAGACGGTGGGGCCACAGCGAGCAGAGACGGGACAGCACACCCCCAGAGCCAGAGATCGCCCAGCCGACAGCCGATGGGACCAGAGCGGGCGAACCCGATGAGGCAGAGAGACCCGGCGGAAGGAGGAAACCCACCAGACGGTCATCATTGGCCACGCATCAACCACCGACGCCCAAAAAGTTTACGTAGAGGTAGGCAAGCCATGCAGGATGGAGGTGGATTCCGGGTCCTACCTCTCCATGGTCGCCTGGCAAGAAATCAAACACTTGGTGCCTACCATCCACAAGAAGGGACTGGAGAACCAGAGACTAATCATCAAAGACTACCAGAGAAACCGCATCCCGGTAGTTGGAACCGGACAATTAGAAGTAACATTTAAGGGCCGCACGGCAAAGCTTCCCCTAACAATCGTGGACTGAGACCGGCCCAGCCTTTTGGGACTGCAATGGTTCGCGCCGCTTGGCATCGAAGTCACGGGCATCAACCACATCGCTGAGACCGATTGGGAGCAGCAACTGGCACGGGACTTCCAGGAAGTGTTCGACAGCACCCTAGGCAAGTACCAAGGCCCCCCATCTCCTTCAGCCTAGATCCTAACATTCCCCCGAGACGCCTAAAACCACGGCGGGTACCTTTTGCACTCCGGCCAAAAATTGACGAGCAAATTGACAAGCTCGTCAAGCAAGGGGTCCTACAACCAATTGATCATGCCTGGTGGGAGACCCCAATAGTCACCCCAGTCAAGCCCGATGGGTCGGTGAGAATCTGCAGGGACTATAAGGCCACCCTAAATTGCGCCTTGCAGCAAAGCACCTACCCCGTCCCAGTAGTGCAGCACCTTCTACACTCACTGGGGGGAGGCAAGGTTTTTGCGAAGCTCGACCTGGCCCAAGCATACCAACAGCTGCCGGTCGACACAGAAACTGCAAACCATAGTCACCCACCGGGGAGCTTTCCAATGTAACCGACTCCAATTTGGAATCCGTGTGGTGCCTGGAATTTTCCAGAGCTTCATGGAGAGACTCTTGCAGGGCATCAAGGGGGTGGTGCCCTACTTCGACGATGTGCTGGTATCGGCAACCAACCAGCGAGAACTAGAGGGTCGGCTAAGGGAGGTGTTAACCAAATTCAAGGAAACTGGGCTAAAAGTGAAGAGGGAAAAGTGCCAACTTTACACAGAGCGGGTCGAGTTCCTGGGGTACCTCCTAGACCAGCACGGCATCCACCCCACTGAAACTAAAATCAGAGCCATTAAGGAGGCTCCCACACCCAGGACTAAAATGGAAATGCAGGTGTTTCTGGGACTGCTTAAGTTTTACAATGTTTTCCTGCCCCAGAAGGCAACCGCGGCGGAGCCTTTGCATAGGCTCTTGGACAAGGCGGCTACCTGGACTTGGGGGAAACGCGAGGAAGCTGCCTTCAGGAGAACCAAGGACCTGCTCACCTCGGATGCTGTCCTCATCCAACACAATGAGACCCTACCACTCGCCGTTACATGCGACGCCTCACCCTTCAGCGTTGGCGCTGTCCTCAGCCACACAATCCCGGATGGAAGAGAAGTACCCATCGCCTTCTTCTCCAGGACACTCACCAAACCGCAGCGGAACTATAGCCAGCTGGACAAGGAGGCCCTAGCCATCGTCACAGCAGTGAAGAGGTTCCACGAGTACCTCTACGGCCACACCTTCACAATCATCACGGACCACAAGCCGTTGCTGGGCATCCTGGCAGGAAACTGGGCCAGCCGAACATTTTATCTCCCAGGATGACAAGGTGGTCCGAATTCCTTGCCGCCTACAGCTACCGGCTCACACACCGACCCGGTAAGACTATTACACATGCAGACGCTTTGAGCCGCTCACCACTACTCAACCTAGACACCGACCCAGCACCCACAACGAGCACCCTCAGCATAGAGACTCTGCCCAATCTACCTATAACCACGTCAGACATTGCCCGAGAAACCAATAAAGACAAACGTCTGGCACAGGTGTTACATTGGGTAGAGAAAGGGTGGCCAGAAAAGGACAACGACGAAGCATTCAAAACATTCCGGAACTGGCAAATGGAACTTTCACTGCAAAAAGGGTGTGTACTGTGGGGGGATAGGGTGGTTATCCTGGAAAAACTGCAAGGGAAGGTATTGGGGTTGTTACACGAGAGGCACCCGGGCATAGTTAGAACAAAAGCCCTGGCCAGAAGTTACGCTTGGTGGCCAGGGATGGATAAGCAAATCGAGGCCTGGGTGGCAAGATGTCAATGCTGCCAAGAAACCAAACCGAGCCCTCCCGCGGCACCGATCCTGGAATGGGAAACCCCCAGGGGACCCTGGTCTAGGGTCCACATAGACTTTGCCGGGCCCACCAAGGGACATACATTCCTAGTAACCGTAGATGCTTACTCCAACTGGCTGGAGATAAGCAACATGAAATCCACCACCACAGAGGCTGTAACCAAGGAACTTTGCAAACTATTCGCAACCCACGGCCTCCCGGATGTCATCGTGTCAGACAACGGGCCCCAATTCACCTCGCTGGAATTTGAAAAATTCCAAGTGGAACGGGGCATACGACACACACTGACAGCTCCGGCACATCCGGCGGCGAACGGAAGGGCGGAACGGATGGTTCAATTCACGAAAAAAACCATCCAGAAAATCAAACACGGGGAAATCCAAGACAAAATAAATAAAATGCTTTTTATCCAACATATAACTCCGAACACAACAACGAACAAAAGCCCAGCAGAGCTACTGATGGGGAGGAAAATAAGGTCCCCACTCAACAGACTGCACCCCACATACAACCCGGAAAAAAACCCCAAACTCCTCCAGCAAGCACCGGTCTTTTGCGCCAGGTGACGCCGTCTACACAAAATACCTAACCGGAGACCCACTATGGGTACCAGCAACCATAACTCAACTGACAGGTCCCCACTCATACCGGCTGCAAACAACCGACGGACGAGCGTGGAAATGCCACATCGATCAAATAAGATCGAGAACGGCCACAAGAAACACAACCAACACGCAACCAGACACAGAAAATCCCCTTAACACAAGCCAAGAGGGGAGAGAATACCCCGGGAACCAAAACCCAGAAGAAAACCAACCATACTCACCAGTATGGTTCCATCGACGAGGCCGAGAGACACAGAGAACCCAACCGAACCGGCCGGGAGCCAACCAATGACTGATCTGTGCAGGTCCAGTAGGCAAGTGCGGAGCCCCGCCTACTTACGGGACTACGTTACATAGGACCAAACCAAGAGGGGAGGGGTGTTCTGTTCCTTCATTTGCATTCTTGAAACCCCGCGTTTTGATTGGTCAAAGCGCGGGGTGATCTGATTGGTTTAGCGAGCTGCGCTGATTGGCCCGCTGAGAATCTCCCGCAATTGGCGGATACGAATCGCGGGAGATTCAAAGCGGTGCCATTGGCTGCGGCCGTCGCGGCTTGAGAATAAAAAGCCGCAAGTTTTCCCTTGGAGCCAGATCTGTTCCGGGGGCCTAATAAAGAGATGAAACCACAGTCACTGCCTCCTGGTCTCCTTGCCGAATGGACATGACACAAAATGTGCATTGCTACTTCCCAACATACATTATGTCATTTGTCAACCAACTCCTGAAGATGCCAAAATGTAAAATAGTCTGGAGATTGTTATGTGAATACGTGTGAAATAATATTATGTTCTTCAAAGGCCCTGAAATGCTTATCATTTAAAAAAATCAAACTTTTATAGAAACCAATAGCTATATTGTGCTTATATTTAGCAACCATATTTAGAATAATAGAATCAGAGAGCTGGAAGGATTTATCATTCTTAAATATACAATTATTTTAAACTAAATAGAGTTTGAGTCAACAAGAAGTCTTACTTATGTTTCATTAAAGTACTTATGGTGAAAACAGTACAGTCCTAATCAGAACATGATTAAAGAGGCACCCCAGTACAGCAGAGAATTGAAAATGATCTAAATAGATCAATTACTATATAAATAACATTCAAGAAAGTTTGCTAAGGAAATAAGTCTTTTATAGTTGTGGAGCTAGTTTCCACATTTAAGAGAATTAGCATTAATATATTAATCAAGCATTTCAGATCCTGATAATGAGATTTATCTTAATACTTTGCATAATTTAATTTTTATGGTATTCATGAAATAATATTAGCTCCCTCTAGTGGTCAAAAACACCAAAAGGTGTGCAATCATGTGAATCTTGGGTGAATTTCCAGGACAAAACATGAACATTAAGTGGGCATTTCTGAAATCACATCAGGGTTGTACAAATTGTATATTCCTTACAGAATTGTGGTGTAATTACACTAACATGCAACAATACTTAATTTCCCTAAGATTCCAATTCTATGTATCTGACTCAACGTCCCTTTCTTCATAGTGGGACTGGCAAATAAATATATATGATGAGATGACACACCTCATAAAACACTTATAGTTGGATTTTGCTAGATTGTGCTCTTTGTCAATTTTCTATGAAGCAAGAACATTGCTTCATAGAAAAGCAAGTTTCCTACAGATTTTATACCCTCATTTCCAAATTTATTCACATTATGCTCCCTGACATATTCAGTATGCTGCTGTATAATCTAGGGCTAGGCATCTCCCGCCAATTATGGCTCAGATCAAGCCATCCAATAGCTGAGCAAAAAGAATAGCAGTTCACTCTATCTAAGAACAGCAGCTAATTACCAAAGGTATAGCTTTTCCATCAGCCCTTCATGAATTCAGAAATAGCAGAAAGAGGGGAGATGGCATAAAATATTAAAGACAAATGTTTCTAGCATTCATTTCCTTAAAACACGCAATCACATATTTGTCTATATTCAGGGCACGGGCATGTCAGTGTATCTTACAGTTGCAAAACATTACATTTAAATTGATAATGTGGAGTACTTGGGGGTTTCTGAGCTTGGTTGCTTGCAGATATTTCACTAACCAACTAGGCAACACTGTCAGTCTTCATGCCAAGCTTGGTCTATGATCCAACAGTTTCCTAGTTGAAATTGTAGTTGAGTTTGTCATTGTGTTGTGATACTAAGTTTTCATTGTGTCTTCTGACTGCTAGTTGGTGTTCATGGATGTACCGTGCTAATTTCCTGCCTATCTGACCTACATAGTGGCTGTTATAATCCTTACACTGTATATTGTAAATGACTCCTGTTTTTTCTTCTTGGCCTCCTAGGCTAAACCCAAAATTCTAAGGGACTCCTGGAAGCTCACTGTTCAGAAAAATCAGCCATCAATAATCAGAGGTAAACCATATTTACAAAGTATTCAAAGGAGACAATAAAAAAGCTAAGAAGGAAACAAAAGATTAGAACACATCCTCTCCAGCACTCATCGCTCAGATAAGCAGGAATTAACATCAAACAATCATGCAGAAAACAGTACTCTAATCAAGTGATTACCAAGGAGAAAATATGTCAGCTTTGCAAGGTAGACCAGACAGAAAGCATGGCAAGATAAGTTAATTCTGGTTACATTAACAGTCTGAAAGAATACTTCTCCCTCCTCCTTTTACATCCCAAGAAACTAGGGAAGGTCTCTTCTGAGCCACTTGCTCTGCTCACATTGCTGCTGTGGGCCATGTTGCCTTCTATCTCATTGTATCTTGGCTATGTCTCTTCGTCTCCCAAGATGATTCCCACATACCAATACAGAACATTTTGCTATCAAAATTGGCAGCTATTGTGTATAAAAGAAGGAACAAATTCCACACTGACTCATACTAATGTTATACCTAGTTGAGTAATAAAGTATCTGCAAGCAAAGAATCGTGCTCAGAAAGCACTAAGCATTGTTCAATCCTGAGCTATACATAAACTTGTCCACTAAGGTCAGTGATTCCTTACTAGGAAAGACAAACAATATGTAAGTATATGTATGTACCGTATGTATGTATGTATGTATGTATGTATGTATGTATGTATGTATATGTGTGTGTGTATACTCAACTAATGGTTAGCACCTACTTATTGTTCGATACAGACCAATGGAATTCAAGGGAAATTGGACTTCATCCACTTATGGCTACATAGAGATTCTTGGCTGATCCCCCCTTTAACTCCACCTCCAGGCTCTGCCACTCCTTCTCCTGCAATTACTATTGTAAACCAAGGATTGCCTGTATGGTCATGGGAATATGCAGCTGAAAGTGGCTGTCCTATATTCCCCCTGAATCTTGCTTTCCAACAACCCATTCAGTACTATAAAGATCTTCATGCTTTTTTCACTGTAGGAAGTCCAATTTGGATTGGGAAAATGTGGTAAGGAAAAACCTTTCCTATCCCAGAACCACAGTTCAGATCCAAGTCTTTCCTTGCGCAGTAATATTTGAATTTGATATGAAGAGATCTTTATCACAGACATCCCAATTTCTGGTCGTTTGGTCTTGAGCACAACAGAGAATAAATGAAGAAGTAGAAGGCAAATGAAACAAATAGCAGTGGAGAGTGAAAGAGAGAAGCAGGAGATGAAAAATCAAAAGATTAAACCATAGAATACAATTTCCCTCAAAACTGTGATAGGTGGAGACGCAGATTTGGACCATGAAAGCAAGAAAGAGGATTTGCAAAGGGAAAGTTCTCATTATATGACTTGTTAATCTCCAGCGTGGTGCCAAACAATGTTGATATGCCAACATAGAAACTTTTGGGGCCAGGATTTTTTGCGTTTAAAAAAATAATCTACTGTAATTTTTAAGAAAGTAAGTTGGCATGCTGCAAAGTAAAAGAATCCCTTTTTCTCACTTTCATTAATGTATCTAGAGCCCTTTTTTTTTTAAATAAAACAAAACAAACAAAACAAAAATAGTTATGAGCAATTTGAATATTATCCAACTTTGCTTAGCAAAAAAGTGTTATATTATGTTCCTTATTATAGCCATTTTGTGCACAGAAAAATCTACCTAGTGCCAATTTTGTAAGTTTCCCAAATTCAATATGCATTCATAACTAAAAAATGCTGGGGATTCCAGCATACTGGCATCAACTGACTATAAATGTTAATTATACTTCAGTGACTTCATAATCAAGAAACATAGTTACAGGATACAGGTAGTCCTCAACTTATACAATTGAGCACAATTGAGCACAAAATTTCTGTGGGTAAATGAGTCATTTGTTAAGTGAGTTTTGCTCCATTTTATGACCTTTCATGCCAGTTGTAAGTGAATCACTGCAACTGTTGTTAAGTGTCAGTTGTTAAGTGAATTTTATTTCCCTGCTGATTTTGCTTGTCAGAAGGCCGCAAAAGATGGTCCTGGGATATCGAAATTGTCATAAACATCAGTCAGTTACCAAGCATCTGAATTTTGATCACGTGACCATCGGTATGCTGTAAGAATCATAAGTGTGAAAAATGTCATAAGTGTTATGAACTAATAAAATGCTTAAATAAAGTTTTATCAAACCTTTAGAATAAGCAGGGTTCTAAACCTGCACTTCTGATTGGCCGATAATAGCGATATCGGATTGGTCCGTTCAGGAGAATCTGATTGGCTGTTAACGAGCCACTCTCATTGGTTAAAGGGGTTAACACTCCACGTTTCTCATTGGTTACTAGATCAGCAGCCGGCCCTATAAAAGGGCTGCTGCTGCCCCACGTTTTTGCTCTGTTCAGAATGATTAATAAAGAGTTAAAGTTCACTGTTCACTGTCTCATCTCCGTTCCTTGCGCCCATGTGCAGAACTTAACACTGGCGACGAGGGTGGGATGCGGAGATGTCCCAGCTGACTGAACATTACAGAGCACCAAACAGACCACGTGGCTAAAGGCACATCGACAGCGGAAACCATGTCCAGCGGCGCCATACCACCCGCTCCATTTGACCCGGCACAAGAAGACTGGGACTCGTACATGGACCGGTTCCAGATGTTTCTGGAGACCAACAACTTGAAGGATGCCACTACGGGAAAAAAGCGAGCAGTATTCCTGACCCACTGTGGACCTGCCGTTTTTAAGATGGCTAAGGCACTGGCGAAACTTGCTGAGGTGAAATCCATGGATTGGGACGTCCTCAAGCCCCTCCTGCGGGCCCACTATGCACCTACTGTACCAACGCTTGTCCAAAGACATGAATTTTACCAGAGAGACCAGTGGAAAGGAGAGAGCGTTGCAGATTTCATCGCGGATCTCCGGAACCTGGGAGGCCTCTGTGGGTTCGCCGACCTCGAAGAAGCCATGAGAGACCGAATAGTTCTGGGACTAGATGCACCGCACGTGCAAAGTAAGCTGATGGCGAAAGGCAACATCAGTCTTGCAGATACCATCGCTGATGCTACTGCAGCAGAAGCAACCAGGAAGTCGGCTGCCCGAATGCACCGCACCAATGCACCACTTCACCAACTCGTCAGCGAAACCTCACCTCGTCTAGAGGGACACACAATGGCAACCCACCACGAGGACCTCGAATCATCATCAGAAAGTGATGAGGAAGAGGTCAACCAGTTCCGCTCTGAATGAGACCAACGCCACCAGCATAATCAGAGACTGCAGCATCAATGCGCAGGTTGTGGGGCAAACCACCCGCGATCAGACTGCAAATTCCTCGACGCGCTCTACTATGTTTGTGGGAAAAGAGGCCACATCGGAAAGGTCTGTAGAAGCAAGCAAGAATCCAACCCATTTCAGAGGGGGACCAACTACCAACAAACCACAGGAAATCGCCCTGTGAGTCGGGAACATTTGAACCACCAATGGAACAATCAATCCTACAGAAATAAAACAATGGCCAACTCAACAAAACGAGAAGAGGCACCAAACCATTACAATTGGTCACGCCTCATCATTAGATGCAAAGAAGATCCGAGTGAAGGTCGCCATCGAAAACCAGCCCTGCATGATGGAAGTCGACTCAGGATTGTTCCTCTCGATGGTTTCCTGGAAGACCCTTAAACAATTAATCCCTGCCGTCCGGCGGCAAGATCTCAGAATTCAAAGAATTATACTCAAGGATTATCAGAGAAACCGAATTCCGGCTGTTGGATCCAGCCTCGTCCAGGTCTCATTCAAATATCATACTGCATCTTTACCATTGACCGTCATCGACCATGATTGGCCTAGCTTGTTAGGCCTTCAATGGTTCGCCCCATTGGTAGCCGGCATTCACCAAACCAGAAGTGACGACTGGGAGGAGGCCCTCGTCCAGGAATTCCAGGACGTTTTTGCAGACAAACTAGGCAAGTACAAGGGGACCCCAATATCATTTAACCTTAACCCTGAAGTAGCCCCCATCCGCCTTAAGCCTCGTTGGGTACCTTTTGCCCTTGAACCAAAGATTGACAAGCAGCTTGATAAATTAATAGCCCAGGGTGTTTTAGAACCAACACACCACGCTCGTTGGGAAACCCCAATCGTAACACCTATCTAACCGGAGGGATCGTTAAGGATTTGTGGGGACTACCGAGCCACCCTGAATCATGCCCTTCAACAGAACGCTTACCCGGTGCCGGTGGTACAACACCTACTCCATTCCCTGGGAGGCGGAAAAGTCTTCGCTAAATTGGATTTAGCACAGGCTTACCAACAACTGCCTGTGGATAAAAAAACAGCAGAAGCACAAACAATCGTTATGCACCGAGGCGCCTTTAAGTGCAACCGACTCCAATTCAGAGTTAGCGTAGCCCCAGGGATTTTTCAAAGTTTGATGAAGAGACTCTTGCAAGGGATCAAGGGGGTCGTGCCATATTTTGATAACATTTTAATTTCTGCCCTGAATAGAGAAATACTAGAAGAGCGTCTTAAATTAGTTCTCCAGAAATTTAAAGACTCCGGCCTTAAGGTTAAAAAAAATAAATGTGAACTGTGTACAGATAAAGTAGAGTTCCTGGGGTATCTAATTGATAAACAAGGCATTCACCCCACCAATAGCAAACTAAAAGCAATCAAGAATGCCCCAAGACCCAGAAATAAGACTGATCTCCAAGCTTTTCTGGGGCTCATTAATTTTTACAACATCTTCCTGCCCCACAAAGCGACCGTAGCTGAGCCCCTACACAGACTTCTCAACAAAAAAGCAACCTGGGTCTGGGGACACCGTGAGGAGTCCGTCTGGGGACACACATTCCGACAAGTAAAAAACTTATTAACCTCAGATGCTGTTTTAATGCAGTATAACGAGACTTTGCCTTTAACAATTACATGTGACGCGTCACCGTTTTGAGTAGGAGCCATTTTGAGCCATGTGTTACTGAACGGTAGTGAGGCCCCTACTGGCTATTTTTCAAGAACCCTATCAAAGGCTGAACATAACTATAGTCAAATCAATAAAGAGGCTCTTGCTGTTGTATCTGCTGTGAAACGGTTTCATGAATATGTATATGGACGAGTTTTTACTATTGTTACTGACCACAAACCTTTGCTGGGGATTATAGCGGGAGACAAGCCAACCCCCTATATATTATCACCTAGAATGACTCGCTGGTCGGAGTTTTTGGCTGCGTACAATTATAGACTGCAACACCACCCGGGAAAAGCCATTCCCCACGCTGACGCACTGAGCCGTGCATCACTTCCGGAAACTGTCGACGACCCAGCTCCAACCCTTACGACACTCCAGATTGAAATGCTAAATTCACCGCCGCTAACAGCTGGAGATATTGCGATCAAAACAAAACACGATCCTATCTTAGCGCGAGTTCTTAGCTGGGTTGAACAGGGATGGCCAGTGGAACAAACCCCTGACAACTTCACCCCCTTCAAGAACCGGCAAACAAAACTTTTTTCGCAAAAAGGTTACATCCTATGGGGGGATAGAGTCGTTGTCCCAAAGCGGTTACAACGAGCAGTATTAAAAATACTGCATGAGAGTCACCCCGGCATCGTGCATATGAAAGCACTCGCACGAAGCTATGTGTGGTGGCCAGGCATCGACAAACAGATCGAAGCCTGGGTAAAGACTTGTTTAAAGTGCCAAGACGTTAGCAGTGCCCCACCTAAAGCAACTCCAACAGAATGGGAAACACCCCGGGGACCGTGGTCTTGCATACACATTGACTTTGAGGGACCTACTAAGGGACATACATTCCTACTAACAGTGGACGCCTATTCCAACTGGGTCGAGATCCACGAAATGAAGAGTACTACAACTGAGTCCGTCATCCGGAAGTTGAACAGGCTATTCGCGACGCATGGACTGCCAGACGTTCTGGTCTCCGACAATGGACCCCAGTTTACCACTCTACCCTTTGAACAATACTTAGTGGACCGGGGTATTCGCCATGTGCTAACTTCACCAGTGCACCCTGCGGCTAATGGAAGAGCCGAGTGCATGGTACAATTTGTTAAAAAAACCCTCTACAAAATGGACTATGGGGAGAAGGCGGAGCTTCGTTTCGGCGATATAGCTGCGATCTCGGGGCTCTGAGATCGCAGCCGATATTTTCGCCCCTGGTCGGTCCTAACGGACCTAAACCGTCCCGTAGAGACGGTGATTGTGAAGGGCACTGTTCCAGGATCCCAGAGATATCGCAAAATCTCTGGTTTGATCCGGAAGAAGCCCTTTCGCTGGCGGCGGAGAGGCAGCCTCCATAGCTGCTGAAGTCGGGACAGCTCCGGAAAGAAAGTGATTGGAGTGAAAGTGTGTCGGCTGGGTGAGAAAAACTCTTTTGTGTTGCAAATTTGCTGAGGTTGGAAAGTTCATCCGGAATAAAGAAGAAAGCTGTGAGATTTTTTTTTGACTGAAATTGTCTGAGCGGCGTTTTTTAAAGTGATGTCAAATTGAGGCTTGGGTTTTTTTTTCTTTATATTTTTTGGGAAAGATTTTACTGTGACTTTGTAGGTAACCGGAGTGAATTTTCTCTTATATATATTTTTATGCTCCCTTTGATTTTTTAACTTTCTTTAGGATAGAGGCTCCCTTTGGCTATTTTTTCTTTTTTTTTTTCTGTATATATTATTCCTTTTTTCCGGCTGGGGGGGAGGAAGAGCATTAAGAAACTTTGTAACACTGCCAACTGGAGGCTTGAAAGTACTTTATTTGAATGGGAGAGAATTGCAAAAAGACCTCTTCTCAAGGACATTTTAACGTGATAAGATAGAGGGAGAGCACAGCAAAATATTATTGCAGGTGCTTTCCTGGACTGTTATCAAGAACACTTGAGGTTTGGCTTTGAAGCTGCTGGAGAAGAGAGTCATAACAAGAGCCTTGGATAAATAAATAAAGTGCAGTGTGCTTTCTTTATATATACCCCACATGCTAGCCTTTTTTAAAAAAATTTCAATTCTAGTAATATTTTTATTTTTGTTTTTTATTTTTTTAAAGGGAAAGCCTCAGGGGTTTTTTTTTCTTTTTTTTTTCTTTTCTTTTTTATTGGGACTTTTTTTGCTTTTCCTATCTATGTTCTTGGACCACTTTGTTGTTGTTTCTTTTTTTTATTATTATTATTATTATTGAGATTTTTCAACTGGATTAAGGTGTGAAGAATCTGGGAACTTTTTGTTTTTCTTTTTTTTGCTCTTAATCAATATTATTATTTTTGGATTTGTTTTTCTCCTTTCTATTTTTTTCTTTTTTTATGGTGGACTATTTCGTAATTGGATTAGGGTCTAGAAGAACCTGAAGATCTTTGTTCTTCCTTTTTTGCTATTTCTTCTTTGGTTTCGTGTTTTTTACTATTTGAGTTTTCCATTTTGGATTATAATTGGCTGCTCTACCAGTTGGATTAAAAGTTAAGAAGAATTTGAAGCCTTGGAAGCATTGAAATGAGCAGGAAACCAATATCAACTGGCATTTCTGCTTCTACCTCTGCTTCCCCACCAGCTGGAGGACAACGTTTAATCCAGACAATGTTGAAGCAAGATAAGGAACAAGAAAGAGTAACTTTACAGATGATTATGCAAGGAATCCAAGATTTCAAGACAAAATCAGACATCATTGAACAAAGAACAGGAAATATTGAACAAAGAACAGAAAATATTGAACAAAGAACAGAAAATATTGAACAAAGAATAGAGAAGACTGATGAAAAAGTGGAAAACATTAAACAAATGATGGTTAAGTATGAGGAGAGATTTCAAAAAATTGAGGAAGAAGGAAAACAAAGAGAGAAGAAGATTGGAAATATTGATAGTAGATTAACAGCGGTTGAACAAGAAAAAGGTAGGATGTTGAGGTGGGAGATGGAAAGGTCAGAATTTTACCTTAGATTTCAAAATATAGAAGAGGAAAAAGGAGAAAACTTGGTAGCGCTAATGATAGAAATTTTGGCAGATGCTTTGGAAATTACAGAGGAAAAGATGATGGATGGAATAGATGAGGTATATCGAGTTTATACAAGATATGCGATGAGGAATAAATTACCCAAGGAAGTCCATATTAGATTTACCAAAAAATCCATTAAAACACAAATATTACAAGTGGTAAGAGAGAAAACATTGAAATACAAAGGTAAAGAGATTGTGGTTTTAAAACAAATACCCAGAAGAGTGGGAGAGATGAGAAGAGAATATCGATTTCTGACCAAAATGCTACTGGAAAACGAAGTGAATTATAGATGGCTGATTCCAGAAGGATTAATGTTTACGTGGCAAGAGCAGAGACATAGAATTGATTCAATTGAAAAAGCAGAACTTTTCCATGCAGAATTTTTTGGAAGAAGAAGACAGGAGGCAGAGAAAGAGGTCTCATTAATTGAGTCTCAAGAGGAACAACTGGAGACTGAAAAAGAGAAAGGAGCTGTAAGTGGACAGGTGGACAATAAAGAACAGCGTGAAGTGAGATCCATGAGAGCTGTTAGACCTAAATATAAAGCATAATCATGGAAGAAAGAAAACTGATTACAATGAATATAAATGGACTTAATTCAGCTGTTAAAAGAAGGAAAACTTTTCATAAATTAATGAAATTAAAATTTGATATAATTTGTCTACAAGAAGTTCATGTTAAAAAACAACATGAACAATTGTTAGTACAGCCAAAATTGGGGAAAATATTTACTTCTTTGACTCAATGTAAGAAAAGAGGAGTGGTTCTATACATTAAAGAGGCTATCCCAGCAAAATTGATTTACACGGATGAAGAGGGAAGAATATTAATGGTAGAAATAATGAACAATAATATAAAAATACTCTTGATTGCAATTTATGCTCCGAATGATAAACAAGAAGAGTTTTATAAAAAGCTACATATGAAAATAATTGGATTGGACTATGTTAATATAATTATGATGGGAGATTTTAATGGAATTGTGGACAATAAATTGGACTATATAGTAACAACAACAAAGCAAAATAGAAAGGCTCTCCCAAGGTCTTTTTTTAAAATGACAGATGAATTAACTTTAAAAGATATTTGGAGAGAAAGAAATGTTAAAGCTAAACAATATACTTTTTACTCAAATAGACATTTATCATGGTCCAGATTAGATATGATTTGGATCTCAACAGAATTAATATCCAATATTAAAGAAACAAATATTGAAACAAGTACTTGGGCAGATCATAGCCCAATGACAATTAAATGGAAGGGACAAAAAAAAAGATCGAGATGGACATTAAACAATACTATTTTAAAGGAGAAAGATTTTATACAATGGATGGAGAAAGAATTGGCTTTTTTCTTCAGAGAAAATAAAAAAGAAGATACTTCAACACAAAATGTGTGGGATACAATGAAGGCATATGCCAGAGGTTTGATAATAGATTATACAAGAAAAAAGAATATTAGGAAAAGGCAAGCTTTTAAGGCCTTGGAAGATGAGTACAAAATTCTTGAAAAAGAATTACAGAAAATGCCACAGAAAAAGGATATTAAATTGAAGCTGGATGTAATTAAACATAAAATGGAATTAATAGAGAAAGAAGAACTGGCACAGAAAATCAGAAACTCTAAACAGAATTGAAGATGCAAATAAACCAGGTAGATGGCTAGCATATAAATTGAGAAAAGAGAAGGAATCAAGAAAAATATTGAAGTTAACAGATGAACAAGGCCAAGTTTGTTATGGGAATAAGGAGAAAAAAGAAATTATTCGAGATTTATATGGGCAATTATATAAACAAGAGAATATTGATGAAGAAAAAGTCAAACAGTATTTACAGGAAGCTAATTTACCAAAGATACCTAAAGAGACTGAAGAAATGCTAGAAAGCAATATAACAATGATGGAACTAAATGAAGCATTTAAGAGACAAAATAATGGGAAAGCACCGGGTCCAGATGGGCTTCCAGCAGAATTCTATAAAACATTTCAAGAATCATTGAGTATCCAATTGTTAGAAGTTATGTATGAAGTTATGTTAAAAAAGATGATATCTAAAACATGGTCAGAGGCTTACATTACACTTATACCGAAGGAAGAGACTGACCCACTGCAAATTAAGAATTATAGACCTTCCGTATATACTCGAGTATAAGTCGACCCGAATATAAGTCGAGGCACCCAATTTTACCACAAAAAACTGGGAAAACTTATTGACTCGAGTATAAGTCGAGGGTGGGAAATGCAGCAGCTACTGGTAAATTTCAAAAATAAAAATAGATGCCAATAAAAACTTTCACTAGGACAGTTGAGAATAAGTTTGATGTTCACAATTTCCTCTTTGAAAGAGACCAGTAAATAGGGAACAAGAAGATGAAGAAAAAGAAGTGTGTTTTTTCACACTTTTCACACTGAAGTGAACAAAAATGGCATCATAGGAACAAGCTTATTCTCAGCCCAAAGGTTTGTTTCTGATTTCTTCCCTGATTTAAGGGAAATTTGGGAAACGATCTCACTATCATGAAAGGTTTGATTGATTCACTAACGCAAAAGATGATGATGATGACAGTGGTAGGCAGGAGTCACTCTCTCCCTTGCAAGAAAAAACCAAGAGCCGTTCTTATGATATCTCTCTCTCTCTCTCTCTCCCCCCCCTCCCCCTCCTCCCGAGTGGACTGAAAGCAGCTGGAGCTGAGGAAATGAAACTGAGTGGAGCGACCTCCACTTGCGTTGCTTTCTCAGCCTAAAGCTCAGAAAAGCCTCCCCCTCCTCCTCCCCCTCCCCCTCCTCCCGAGTGGACTGAAAGCAGCTGGAGCTGAGGAAATGAAACTGAGTGGAGCAACCTCGGCTCGCGTTGCTTTTTCAGCCTAAAGCTCAGAAAAGCCTCCCCCTCCCCCTCCCCCTCCTCCCGAGTGGACTGAAAGCAGCTGGAGCTGAGGAAATGAAACTGAGTGGAGCGACCTCCGCTCGCGTTGCTTTTTCAGCCTAAAGCTCAGAAAAGCCTCCCCCTCCTCCTCCCCCTCCCCCTCCTCCCGAGTGGACTAAAGCAGCTGGAGCTGAGGAAATGAAACTGAGTGGAGCGACCTCAGCTCGCGTTGCTTTTTCAGCCTAAAGCTCAGAAAAGCCTCCCCTCCCCCTCCCCCTCCTCCCGAGTGGACTGAAAGCAGCTGGAGCTGAGGAAATGAAACTGAGTGGAGCGACCTCCGCTCGCGTTGCTTTTTCAGCCTAAAGCTCAGAAAAGCCTCCCCCTCCTCCTCCCCCTCCCCCTCCTCCCGAGTGGACTGAAAGCAGCTGGAGCTGAGGAAATGAAACTGAGTGGAGCGACCTCGGCTCGCGTTGCTTTTTCAGCCTAGAGCTCAGAAAAGCCTCCCCCTCCCATGCTTAAAAGTTGCAAAGGAAACACGGAAGCAGGGAAGTGGCTGCCCAGCTTCGGAGCTCCACACCATTTTTTTTTCAGAGGGGAATCTGACTCGAGTATAAGTCGAGGGTGGTTTTTTCAGCACAAAAAATGGGCTGAAAAACTCGACTTATACTCGAGTATATACGGTATTTCTTTATTGAACGCAGACTATAAAATCTTTGCTTCAATCTTAGCAGAAAGACTTAAAAAATATCTAAATAATTTTACTCACCCAGATCAAAATGGATTTCTGCCAAAGAGACAAATTAGAGACAATATGAGAGTAATCTTGGACACTTTGGAATACTATGAGGCTCATCCTGAAAAGCAAATGGCTTTGATATTCCTAGATGCTCAAAAAGCATTTGACGTGAACTGGAGATTTATGTTATTATTATTGGAGCAGATGGGTTTTGCTAAAAAATTTACTCAAGCAATAGAAGCCATATATAATAAACAGACAGCAAGGGTAATGATGGAGGGGGAACTTACAGATTTTATTAATATAAGGAAAGGTACAAGACAAGGATGCCCCCTATCTCCTTTGCTATTTGTGTTGACCTTGGAAGTGTTGAATAGAAATATTAGGGATGATAAAAGCATAAAAGGAATGAAAATTAAGAAGGAAGAATTCAAGCTACAAGCTTTTGCTGATGATTTAGCTTTTATTTTGGAAGACCCGCTAGAAACAGCTCCAAAATTATTGGAAAAGATAGAGACTTATGGAGAGGTGGCTGGTTTGAAAATAAATAAAGATAAAACAAAGATTTTGACAAAGAATATGCTATTGAGACAGAGAGAAGAATTGGCAGATCTTTTGAAAATTCAAGTTACAAATAAGGTTAAGTATCTGGGGATATATTTGACAACAAGATGTAGTACATTAAAGGAGAATAATTATATTAAACTTAAACAACAGATAACTACAGATTTGAAGAAGTGGGAAAACTTGCAATTGTCATTAATAGGGAGAATTTCAACAATTAAGATGAATATTTTACCTAGAATTTTATTTTTGTTTCAAACAATACCAATTAGGCTTGGAAAAGACTATTTTGAAGATTTAAATAAAATCATGTTGAAGTTTATATGGCAAGGTAAAAAAGCAAGAATAAAGCTAAAGCTTTTGCAAGATGTTAGAATTAGAGGAGGTTTTGGCTTGCCTAATTGAGAATTGTATTATCAAGCTACAAGTTTGATGTGGGTCAAAGAATGGATAACATTAAGGAAACATAGGTTGTTGACATTAGAAGGGCATGACTTGCTGTTGGGCTGGCATGCTTTTTTATGGTATAAGGGAACTAAAACACAGGGTTATTTTAGAAGACATTATGTACGGGAGTCTTTGTGGTTAAATTGGGAGAAGATAAAAAGACAATGTTATTTGAAAATTCCAGTTTGGTTATCGACCATTGAAGCATTTTCCTATCCTATAATCTACAAGAAGGAACAAACAGTTAGATATGGGGAACTTTTGGATGAAAAGGGTGAACTTAAATCGATCCAAAACTTAGAGGAACAAGGTATAAGGATGAATTGGTTTTCATATGCACAAATACATTCAAGGTATGATGAAGATTCTAAAACGGAGGGATTTTATGATAAGCAGACTGATTTAGATAAGATCTTGATGGGTACTGATGAGAAAGTGATTAAAAAATTATATGGTTATTTATTGGGAATGAAATTAGAGGAAGAACAAGTCAAAGAAACTATGATTGTTTGGGGGAAGAATTTTGGATATGGGATTGATTTAGAGAAATGGCAGAAATTGTGGTCTCAAAATTATAAAATGACAATGTCAACAGCATATAAAGAAAACTTGTATAAGATGTTTTACAGGTGGCACTTTCCCCCGACAAGAATAGCAAGAATGTTTAAGAACAAATCTGAAAAATGCTGGAAATGTCATCAGATACCCGGCTCGTATTACCATATGTGGTGGACTTGTGAGGACGCTAGAAAATATTGGACTATAATTCGCATGTGGTTGGAAAAAATGACAAAGAAACATATAGACTTGAAACCAGAGATCTTCTTATTGGGAATTTTACCTGATATATATAGTAAAGATTTGAAATATCTGATTGTAAATGTATTAACAGCGGCCAGGATTGTATTTGCTAAAAACTGGAAGAATGAGAAAATACCATTACAGGAAGAAATTATTAAGAAAATATTGGAATGTGCTGAGATGAGTAGATTGACATTTGAAATTAGAGAGCAAGAGGATAAACAATTCTATGAAATTTGGGATCTTTTTTATAAATGGCTAGATGATAAAATACGATAATAGAATATTTTAGATAGTAAGAAATATCTTTATCTTGTTATTTTGCTATTATTTTGTTAATCGATATTATATTTATAAAGGTTTTTTTTTTAGGATTGATCTGGTATGATTATATGGTTAGTTGAATAATTTGGTTAAAGTATTGTTAGCTCATAAAGCATGAATGATTAAAAGTATAGTCAAAAAAATTTTTTGTTTGTTTAGTGATTATAGGATATATAAGTTTGGATTGATAATATGAGTTGTTATGTAACATAATTGTAACTGGGACTACAAAATGAATGCACAAAAATGATGAACCAACTGACACACTGCATGTAAATATGAGAGGTGTATGTTTTAATGTTTTGTTTGTCTTGTCTGTTTGTAGAAAATTAATAAAATTTTCTTTCAAAAAAAAAAAAAAGGACTATGGGGACATTGAAGATAAAATAAACAGAATACTCCTTCTCCAACACATCACTCCGCACAGCATCACCAACAAGCTGAACTGTTGATGGGATGCAAACTCCGTTCCCACCTCGACCGGCTTCACCCATCTTACGAGCCAGAGAAACCCTGTGGATCTAGCAGAAAATGCTGCGAGTTCAAGATAGATGACTTAGTTTTTGCCAGAAACCTTTCCGGTGAACCATTGTGGGTCGAGGCAACCGTAATTCAAGCCATTGGACCCAGGTCATACCGTGTGAAAACCTGCGATGGAAAAATATGGAAACGCCATATAGATCAGCTTTGCTCAAGGCTACAACCTAGTTTCCGTGACTCCGGTAACTCCCAAACTGAGGGGGGAGGGGATGTCAAAGAAACTGAATTCGAGATGGTGGAAAGCAGTAACAAAAGAAGTCAGCAAGCGGGTGTGACGAATGAAGAAGAATCAGGGAGGGGAGTGTCCTCGCCACAGAGGACCTCAACAGAAGCAAGCCTGCAAAGATCAGAGGACAACAACGAGAACATTAGCGGCACTGAATCATCCAATGAGGTAACGGAACCACCGGTACCTGACTTGCCCAAAAACGTCCCGCCGAAGCCGGGTTACAGACAGGAACCGGTGGGACAGTGTAAATCCAATAGACAGTCAAAACAACCTTCATACCTCAGGGATTACGTCACCGCACCCCTTAAATGGAACCCGGGGGAAGGGTTGTTATGAGCTAATAAAACGCTTAAATAAAGTTTTATCAAACCTTTAGAATAAGCAGGGTTCTAAACCTGCACTTCTG
This sequence comes from Hydrophis major, assembly GCA_033807585.1. Taxonomy (NCBI): domain Eukaryota; kingdom Metazoa; phylum Chordata; class Lepidosauria; order Squamata; family Elapidae; genus Hydrophis; species Hydrophis major. Next base: position 134,388,571 of record CM066329.1, on the reverse strand, counting down.
ATTGGCCGATAATAGCGATATTGGATTGGTCCGTTCAGGAGAATCTGATTGGCTGTTAACGAGCCACTCTCATTGGTTAAAGGGGTTAACACTCCACGTTTCTCATTGGTTACTAGATCAGCAGCTGGCCCTATAAAAGGGCTGCTGCTGCCCCAGGTTTTTCCTCTGTTCAGAATGATTAATAAAGAGTTGAAGTTCACTGTTCACTGTCTCATCTCCATTCCTTGCGCCCATGCGCAGAACTTAACAATGAGTCACTTTTTTCAGTGTGGTTGTAACTTCACACATACTAAATAAATTGCTGTAAGTCAAAAAACCTATTTCATTTTTTTAGAATAGAAATAATGAAAAAGAAATAGAAATCATCTAAATCTCATGCCTACAAGAAAATGTACAAGCATATTAATGGGTGGGGGCCTGCTCATTGTAAAACAATTTTTTTCTATGGGGAGGTTCATTTATTTATTTTATATTGGGGGTTCTAAAGATGCAGCTGGCAATTCAATAAATAACCCACGAAACAAGGCCAATAATGTTAACATGAACAAATAGTTTGGTTATACCTCAAGAAAACTTAACATACACAGTTTTCACTTGCAGAGCAGGGAAAAAAAGGTTTAAAAACATTCTGCCAAAACTCTGGATTTTGCCTCTGAATTTGGGAAGCACAAGATGGCTACCTAAGTCAGAAAGAGCACTGATTTATATCTAATCAAAAACTTCAAACTATTGTCTTTGTTCCAAGAACCAAAACACACATTTAAAAATTAAGCAGGATTCCCAGTCTACAAATTTAAGTGATATTTTGACACACTAGAAATAATTTTAAGTTAATATGTCAATAAATCTATAGTAACCTGCTTGGAAAAGCTAAATCAATATAAACATGAAGACAGCTATCAATTTATTTGCTTGAAGTTACTGAACTAAAAAACTACAATTATGTTTAAAACAATTAGAAAACTAATAGAACTATATATATAATTTAAAGATAAAAAGAGGGTAAAATAATGCTACCTTTCTCAGAATTTCCAAAACAACCTGAAAAGTTTACATGAACTAATGTTAGCATAATTTTAGTTTACAGTCTTTTGACTGCTTCTAAACATTGGGCCTTACAAGGTTTTCATTAGAAAATAATATCAGATCCAAGTATATGTAAAATGACTTTGGTTTCTGTTATGAACTAATAAAAGCGCTTAAATAAAGTTTAACAAACCTTAAAGAAAAAGCAGGGTTCTAATCCTGCACTTCTGATTGGCCGATAATAGCGATATCGGATTGGTCCGTTCTGGAGAATCTGATTGGCTGTTAACGAGCCACTCTCATTGGTTCAAGGGTTTAACACTTCCATATTCTCATTGGTTAATAGGTCAGCACCCTGCCCTATAAAAGGGCTGCTGCTGCCCTAGGGTTTTGCTCTGTTCAGGATGATTAATAAAGAGTTAAAGTTCACTGTTCACTGCCTCATCTCCGTTCCTTGCACCCATGCGCAGAATTTAACAGTTTCTGTGCAAAACAAAACACTTGGAAACACTTCACCTTAACCTTTACAAAAATGACCCATTTTTCTGTATTGTTCCAAATGTGATCAGCAATATTTATAGAAAGAAACAAGCAAATACTTGCATATTATTCTCATACTGAAATCATTAGATATTTATTAAGGGAATCACACTAAATTTTACAAAACGCAGCCGAACAAAAGCTAACAAAATACTTTCATGATTCATCTGAGAAATTATCTTTGGGATAAATCTATAGATAAAGGTTTTTAAACAACCATGCATACTAAACATACTTACTCATCCAGCAAAGGCTGCTTTGGGGTAAAAAAAAATTAAGAAACAATCAGGTATATGTTCTAATAAGAAATAATTTATTCTTTTATGAAAACACTCAGACACTTCAAAACTAAATGAACCAATTAATTTCACTGACTATTTACTTTTGTCTGAAGTGGTATAGGGTCTCCTGCTTGAGCAGGGGTTTGGACTAGAAGACCTCTAAGGTCCCTTCCAATGCTATTCTTATTGATTGAACAAAATCAGAGATCTTCTGCCCATACAACAAAAACTCCATGTAAATATATTCAAACCAGGACACCCACCTCCAATCTTTTAAGCAATGTTACCATGGATATTTATTTCTCACATTCACTTAACAGCACAATATATCTATTTTTAAATATATATATTTCTCATCCACCTACCTGGTGGGCAATGACATTCAGAGGGTACTTCTCTTGCTGTACGTAGTTTGGCTAATCCTTCACTCAGTTTCTGTCAAGAAAACAAACATATAAATAAATAAAAACTAATAGCCAACAAATGTGATCCCTGCTATTGTTAAACATATAAGTCCTAGCCATATTGAAACCAAGTCTCATAGATTTCAATGAGAAAATTAAGGAAATATTTAGATCTCACCTATTGGAAATTCCAAGATTTGTTCAGCTTTGATTGGATCGTGTCAGTATTTAGTTAATTTTAAAATAATTCAAGTACTTCAAATCAAATAAACTACAGAAACCAGCACCCTGATCTTTTTGTTCCTTTCAATTATTTTATCTTTAATCTGCAAAATTATTTAGGAATAGTTTAAAGAATCTATTCTTAACCATTCATCACAAGTTTTCCCCTAAAGACTCTGTAAAATCATTGACTGAGACCCAGATAAAGCAATGGTATCCATATATGCATACCATGCACAAAATGGTATGCATTTTTTAAACTAAAGGAGTTACCTTTATAGAGAATTGTCTACTTGTAGATAGGATTATTCAGTTTTCATGTTTAAAAAAGGAAGAAACTAGAAAACAAAGCTGCACCGTTGAATTTAGAGTACTTGTTTCTATTCACTTTTGGGGCTCTATGCAGCATCAGAAGTAGATGAGTTGTAAGCATTAAATGAAATAAAGCAAATAATAAAGCAAATAAAAGAAGGGGAAAGAGATTGAAAACTAGAAATATTCATGCCAAATTGAAACTATGCAGTTACTGACAATTCAGCAGCCCATGAAAAAAGTAACTTATTGTTATGTTCTGCGCATGGGCGCAAGGATTGGAGACGAGATGATGAACAGTGAACTTCAACTCTTTATTTAACATTGTGGAATAGAGCAAAAACTACGGCAGTAACAGCCCTTTTTATAGGCAAGCTGCTGATCAAATAACCAATAAGAAACGGGAAGCGTTAGTTCCCTTAACCAATGAGAGAGACCCGCTAATAGCCAATCAGATTCTCCTGAACGGACCAATCAGATGTCGCTATTATCGGCCAATCAGAAGTGCAGAGTCAGAACCCTGCACTTTTCTAAAGGTTTTAATAATCTTTATTAAGCACTTTTATGAATTCACAACACTTATAACGTCCTGTTCCACCAGCTCATGACTATTCAGGCATTAAAAAGGAGTTGGGACAAATTACTCATTCTCTTCCTCCCATAGAATTAACAAAAGAATGCAACCAATCCAATCTAGTTATTGTAATGGGAATACCAATGCTGCTTTTCCAGCTTGTACTACAAGCCCCCCAAAATTTCATTTCCAGATTCAAAACAAAGATTCTAGGCATATTTGAAATACCAAAGGCTTTGTAAAATTAAGATCCTTCCTATCCCTATGATACTATTGAAAACTAGATGGGACATTATTCATCCATCATAATGGTAGCTCAGCTCAATCTACAGAGGAGCTCCCTAGAATGAAGCAATTAGGTTAGAAGATTTAGAAAATTACAAAGGAAGTTCTACTTATATATTAAATGCAGCTCTTAAATATGTTGACATTATGGATTGATGAAGTTATTTCCATGGATTGGTAGGGAATCCAATTGATATAATGTACTTTAGGATAGGAAAAATCCTTCCAAAAGGTGCTGCTGAATACAAGGGATCATTTCTTTTGGGCTGTGGGTTCAACTGCATACATGCAGTCAGTCACCTTCCTGCCTTTTTCCCAGCAAAGAAAAGTGATTTTGCATGCATGAAGGTGCAGGAACATCTTGAAGCAGTACCCAAAGTAGTTGTGCAGGCTTGGAAAAAGATATGGCTGCTTTAACTATTTGAAAAGTGGAACTTCAAATATGCCCGTCCTCTGAATCCAGAAGCATCTTCTCTAATATACAATAAAGTAACTTTTTTTTTTCTTTAGGACTAAGGCTGAAAAATCAAAGAACAGAAAAATACAACAAACTGCTCTGGAAAAAAAACAGGTTGTTCCAGCCCTTAAGCATTTTTCAAGGCAAATTCATTTGAGAACTTTCTAACTGTGGAATGTCATTTAGAGACGTGCTCTTGGGACATTTTGTGCAGCACAAGAATGAGGTATACTCTGATGCCCTCCTTTGGAATTCTCAACTTTCACTGGCATGCCATCACTGATGGCTCTGCAATGACATCCATTCTCTTATTTGGCACTGACCTACGGCAACTAAAAATAACAACTATACAGAAAATAGACATTAACATGTTTTAGCAAAAAGAGCTGCGCATATATCAAATTTTATTCATTCCTCCACTGAATGAGGTAAATTTAGAGACAATAGCTTTGTCTTTACACTAGGTCTTTACACTATGTAGTCAAATAATACAAATCACCAAGACCTCCTGCTTAAACAGCAGGTGGAAGATAATTGAACATCTTGTATCTTGTATATCAGCTGCAGCCATTTTTGGAAGAGGGGTTTTAATGCATGCTTTTGTATTTCACAAGGGGCCCTCATGGGGCTGCTTTTGAAGACTGGTCAGTCACTTTATTTGGTTCTGTAATTGGCCGGAATAGTTACAGGAGTACTAAGGTTCACCTGTATGACATCTATGTGACATCACTACTGCAGATGCAGCAATGATTGCCAGGTAATTCCAAATGCAGCTTGAAGTATAGGTTATCACCTTTAAAACCATACATAGTTTAAGGCTTGGATATCACCTTCTCCAAAATGAATATTCTCCTTTGGCTGTCAGAAAGGACTTGTGGGTCCCAAATCTGATAAAATGCCATCTACAAGGAACTTATGCTACCTTCTAAATACATAAAATTTGTTTTTCAAACTATATATTACAGGCTAAGAAGACATTTCCATGTGTTAATCTCACCAATTGTGTTATAAAAAGATCCATCACATAAGTGAGCATAGAACTTATGCAAGAAGATACAGGTCAAGCAAGTTACTTAATCCAAAAATTCTAATGTCTCTATATAAATACAAAGAGTATTCTATGTAAGAATTAGGCTAGAAAAAGGTGGTGGTGGTGGTGGTGGTGGTGGTGCTGCTGCTGCTGCTGCTGCTGCTGATGATGATGATGATGATGATGATGATGATGATGATGATGATGATGATATAGATATAGCAGCAACATGAATTTCAACAGAAATGAATGTGAAGTCTTATATTTGGGTAGGAAAAATCAAATACCCGGAGGAATATAAGGTGCAGGGGAAATACTGTATTCAAAAAGAATCTGTATCTTGATAGATCACAAAATATGAGCCAACTGTTATATTTGCAGAAGAAAAAGAAAGAAACTATGCACTCCTAGACTGCATCAAAAGTAGTGTTACAATAATGTTAATGATAATTGTTGTATCTCTTTATTCAGCATTGAGGCATTCAGTTTTGAGCATCTCATTTTAGGAATGACACTAAAAAAAAACAGAGCATGCCTGGAGGAAAACAACAAAGATAATAAGGAATCAAGAATAAAAACTACATGAAGAACAGCTGAACATGTTTGGTAGCTTAGCTTGGAGAAGACGGAAGTGCAGGAAGTCATGAAACTTTATTTTAGGTATTTGAAACTGTTTTGTCATGGGAGATTATAGATTTTCTTTCCCTAGAGGAAAAGCTGTGGAAGGGCATGTATCAGAACTGGAGAGGTGATTCCTCCATTGAACTGGAAGATGTATTAAACACCCAAAGTTTTTTTCAATCTTAAATCTATAACACTATGAATTTCCTTTTAAAACCCAATACTTAAGTAGTTTAGGAATCATAATAATCCAGGCAACAGGTTATTCGACTTCTCCTTGAACATATTCGGTGAACATGAGCACCACCTCCCTTGGTCATTAGCTCCATAGTCAAGTTGCTTTCTTTCTGTAACTCAAGATCATTTTTCTGGGTCATTCTTTGGGATGATAGAAACAGGTCCTTTCTTTTGATGGAAGTTTTTTTAAAATGGCTATGTAACCCCATAATTGTCATGCTATCCAGCCCACATAGTTTCCCAATCCAGAATGTTCTTGAGTACTTTATCACTTGCTTATTGAAATCAAGATCCTTTATGTCCATAGCAATCAATATTGAATGTTATCAATCTAAAAAAATGTCAGCTGCACAAGACCTTGACTAATCCACGTCTTTTGATAATCACATTATTATCAAGATATCTGCAAACTGATTGTCTTATTATTTGTTCTCAAATCTTCCCAGGTATTGATATAAGCCTAATTGTTTCAAGTTGTAGAGAGTCACAGAAATGACCTTGGAGAACCATATTTTAAGACAAGGAAACAAAGTTTTAGGAAATACATAGGCAGGCTTTCAAAATTCTATTACTATAGTCTATATTAATACAACTCTAGTTACCTTGAGTCTGTTTCCTGATTTCCTACATTGAAGGGTTGACAATAGTTTCCTGGATCCTTCTTTTCCTATTTTTGAAGTCATAATTTCCTGTGACATTGCCTTTTTTTTATTGTCTATCACTATATTTGTCAACCATGGCAACTTGAAGACATTTGGACTTCAATTCCCAGGATTCCTCAGCCAGCATGATGAATGGGGAATTATAGGAATTGAAGCCCACATAATTTCAAGCTGCCAAGGTTGAGACCATTTTGGTTGTTTTCTGGGATTTCTCAAAAGTAATACATAAAAGTTCAGCCAGACCGTTCCTGCATTTGGAATTCTATAGAACAATGTTCCTATAGTATGGTAGGATGTAAATCATGCAGCTCTGCAGATTTAAACTCTTTCAGAATAAACTGATATGTCCTGACCATCTCCCTCAATCTCAAGCCTCAAGCTTGCCCCTTCATTCTGCCTGGTACAACACCTGCCTCCTTGTTGATAAAGCCTGAATCAAACTAGGAATTGAGTAGTTTCACCTTTGTACTTACATTGTTTGCTAATGTGTAGCATTTTGCCATCTTCACTGAGCAACTGGTATAAATCTTTTCTCTTTTATTTTGAATGTATCTGAAAAATCTTTTGTTGTTTATTATCATTCACCAACTTCATGTTATTCTGAGTTTAGCCTACCTGGCACTAGCTCAAAAATATGAATTTTATCTATTTTTAGCCTTTCTTTTAATCCTCCATATGTGTCCTTTTTGGTTTCAAACCTTTAGTAAATAACTAAAACTTGATTCTCGAATGAATACATTAATCCCAATGTACTTCTTTGTAAGTCATTTTAAAAATGTTTTAGAAAAGTCAAAGCATTCCAATTTTGTAGTCACTCAGAAAAAGAAAATAAACCCAGCAGGAAACCTAATAAATGTAAGATTTATACCAATGGTTCATTGATTTAACATTACTGTATGTCTAAACCAATCCAAATTTTTAAAAGGTCAGTGACTAAGAAACTATTCTCAATCATAAACAAAAATGAAATCCAAATTATAGCTGGATAGGTTTGCAATATCCAGCTAAATGAGAAAAATAAATCTACCATCTTTCTTTGAGTATTTTTGTAGCATCCACTGCTTATATTAGAATTTCCTTTTTTCATAATGACTATTTGAAGAAGGGATTTTCATTGCAATATCACTTCATTATGCTGCAATTATACAATTGCACTACAGGAGTAATTTCCCCATTTCTGTTGGCTTGTGTTCCTCTATTTCTAAATTGCAAGCCAATAAAGTTGGACTGAATTAATCATGTTGTATAGACTGGCTACAAAATTCAAAACTTTGGTAGGAAAGTGCTATTTATAGCTGGAGAGTGTACTCCAGGATATCTTACAAGTTATCTTGTGACAGTTAAAGAGGCCATGAAGGTATCTGAGACTAATTGAACAATTACCTTATTTGAATGCTCTGTCAGTAACACAGCAAAATTAAGAATCAAAGGCCATATTTATCCATATCCTTTGGAACTACAGTACCTATGTTTGATCAATTTTGTAGTTCTGCAGAAATTCTGCTTTTGAAATAAAATTTAAACTCCCTGTTATTATTTCTTGACTACTTACAACCAACATTGTGGAGTTAGACAGCATATAGATGTTGCTGTCAGATTCTGTCCTGGTTTTATTTAAATGTTAAGCTATTTCATGCCAATTTTCCAGTCATGGAGATACAGCTACAGACTGAGAAACACTGTAAACTGCTTTCCTCTTTTGACATGGATTTTGCAACATGTATCTATATCCCACACACTTCTGGTCTTTTAAAGAAAGCAAACTATGGATAATTTGCATAGGATTAGAAAACATACCATGAAAGAGATTCTTAGCCTTTCTAATTCTTCTCCCAAAGTGGGCTGCAAACAGTGAAATTTCATGAGCAAAAATACTCAAATACTATGAACCTGTTAGATAAAACTTACAGTACTTCATTTACCTACCTATCAATATTTGTAATCTGCCCCAATCCTGAAAGAAACCAGGCACTATATGATCAAAACAAACAAAAATCTGGAAACAGAAATGAACAAAGGAAAAACATAAAAATGCAATCCAATGCAAAACCTTAGACCAGGGTTGTCAAAGTTGTGCCGTCACAGTAATGTCATATGTCACATTGTGATTTTTTTTCTTTACTAAACCAGTCGTGGGCATGGCCAGAGTGTGATGCATCTGGGCCGTGGGCCATGAGTTTGATACCCCTGCTTTAAACAAACACTCTCAATCAATCAATCAGCTAGGATCAAAGGTTTATTGGAATAAAGTATATATAACTGATTTTTGAGATGTCAGCAGAGCGGAAGCTTCACACACCTCAGGAAAGGAAGAATTCCAGAAGGAAAACCACCACTGAGAAGGACTATTATTCTGTATAACTCCAGATATGAATTTTACCTCATATTTTAGAATAGTAGTCATCCTGGTTTACTGCAGAAAAAAAATCAACACTGTGAAATTGTAATTCCTTACTATAGCATGCAAATCAATTCTTTTTTCATATGTATAACACACGTCTTTGTTTTTACAGTGTCACAAGCTTCTGTCCTCAATTCATGTCAGTAATTACCCTATGACGAAGCAGAATCAAGTTGTCAGTGGTATCTAATGTTTTGTGAAGGCACAGCACAAATAACTGGGTATTTAAGAAAGTCACCTTGGCTTCCCTCATGTCAAGCTTAACTCCTGGTGGCTGTATAGACATGTCCATGTCTTACTTGGCAACTATACAAAAGTGGTTTGCCACTGCATTCTTCTAGATGATTTTTCTAATTTTGTCATCTATGCTACAACCAAAGGACTTTCTACTGGACTTTCATCCAAGCACTAATCCAATCATGCCATGTTTTGTTCCAGATCAGCCCAGTTCAATGCTAGAAAGGGGAATGTCTTAACTGCAACAGATATTTAAACTGAGATTAAGATTTGTGCGAGCACCATGCCGGTGAAGTCTGTATATTAATTGCCAAACAATCTTTTAGTGAAGAGAAGGACCAGGAGAGACATGATGGCAGTCTTCCAATACTTGAGGGGCTGCCACAGAGAGGAAGGGGTCAAGCTATTTTCTAAAGCACCCAAATGCCAGACACAGAATAATGGATGGAAACTGAACAAGGAGAGATTTAATCTGGAAACAAGGAGAAACTTTCTGACAGTGAGAACAATCAACCAATGGAACAGCTTGCCCTCAGAAGTTGTGGGAGCGCCATCACTTGAGACTTCCAAGAAGAGATTGGACTGCCATTTGTCAGAAATGGTGTAGGGTCTCCTGCTTGGGCAGGGGGTTGGACTAGATGACCTACAAGGTCCCTTCCAACTCTGATTATCTGTTAATCTGTTAATCTGTTCAAGATATGGCCTATGGTTTGCACATCTTTGCAACACTATTTAACACACTTCATAAATTAAATTAGCTTCATTTTATACTTATTAGGAGGCTCTTCCTTTCCTGGAAAATATTCTTAAAGTGCTTTTGATTTTAAGAAAGGTTATTATTGGAGCTTTTCCCAATTCTATACAATATGATAATCAGTAAGTTTGAAATGTTTCAGCCATTTATAACAAACCTCCTCTCTCTAACCTGAAAGCCTCTAGGTATATCTTAAATTGCAATGCCAATTTGGCATTCTGGAAAGTCAACTGATCACTATGATGAAGACTGTTTTGAGCACTGCTGTCACAGATTTTTAAAACACAAGGTAATGAAGTAGAAATCTAGATTTCACAAATGTATATTTACAAAAGTGTACAAAATTTATTTTACCTTTACAGTTTTGTGGGTTGTAGTCCAACTTCTGGAGAATACTAGCTTAAAAGAGGTTTGGACCTTGACAGCCTCAAAGCACTTTTACAATTTTGGAACTATAGCGAAGGAAACATTCTGTATATGCTCAAAATATACATCCCTTTTACATTGATTGAAGGGAGTTGATTAAATGTGAAATAAAACGAAAAACAAAAATAATCACAGGAAAAGCAAAGGCACCCCATCTCTAAAATGGTGCTGAGAAAATGGCATGAATGTGGCCACCAAGAGTTAATCTCAATTCGAGGATGTCTTTACTTATATATCATACAGCTTGCAATCCAGCAATTAAAGCAGTGCATCCTGGCAGATAACAGCTGGGTTAAAGCCAGATCTGAATTCCTCCTCAAACAGTTTAGATCAGAGGATGCTCCAAGGGCAAGTCACTTGCAACAGGCTAATGGTTTACTAAACTTATTAAAACCGCTGTGATTCTCACAATATAGTAAGCAATGGATCATCTTGCTCTAGCTTAGTCGGGAGTGCTGTGACAACAACACGGAGCAGGTGTTGAGGATAGGGTTCTCACGGGATCCCAAGCGCTTTGAGGAAATGTAGGCGAAAAGGTTAAGCATGGAGTTCCACAATGCAAAATCACCCCCACAAATGTTATCATTTGGAGAAGCCAGAGAGCGGGGACCTGTCCGCCTGCTTCCAGTACAGAGTTGTAACGGTCTCGGCCAGTTACAGCAGAAACGACACCCGATGCCCTGGGAGGCACTTTGAAGACCCACAGCTATGCAGAGTCCCGGCGGCGGCGCCTTCAGATGCCCCCTCAGCTTTGGATTAAGTTGTGAGGTGCGACGGGGCTCTGCCTGCATTCTCGGGTCCGAGCCCCGCTCTGTCAATCAAAAAGACGCCCGCGGCCGAGAGTCGGATCCAAACGCCAGGCTGCCTGCCCTCCCATTCGTAGCCCCTTCCAAGAGCCGGGGGGGGGGGGGGAAGGAGCCAGACTTTGTCTTCGAAAGTTTACTTGAGAGAAGCGGGAATAAGGCAGCCCCCGGCTCCGCCGCCACGCCCTTGTCCCCTTGGCCTCCACCCCACCCTTCTCAGCCCTTACCTCCTGGAGAAGGTTGTCCACCTGAGGCTGAAGCGCGGCGAGCAAAGGCTCGGCGGGCAGCTGCTCTCCGGGGCTCCAGGCGCGGCTGGCCAACTCTTCTTCCAGGGCCACCAGTCGCCCTTGCAGCTTGGAGGTCTTGGCGCTGAGGAGAAAGCAGGCGCCCACCGAGAGAAGCGAGAAGAGCAGCGAGAGGATAACGGGGCCCCTGCCGACACCCCCGGCGCAGCGGCCGCCGCTTTGGGACGCAGCCTCGGGCGCCTTCTCTCGAGGCCCGCTCATCTCTCTCTCTCTCTCGTGCGCGCGCTCCGCGAGGTGGAAGCGGCCGAGCGCTCAGGTCCTCCCCAGGGAGCAGCGGCGGCGGCGGCGGCTCCTGCGGTCCCCTGGCTGAGGAAGCGCTCGCTCGATAACGGGCGCGGCGGCAGCTCTTGGCACCCGTTGGCCGAGCGAGCGGGGCAGGAAGTTTGGGAAGCGTGGCCTCTTTCCTAGCATGGCCCTCCAGCTGCGCGGGGCGGGGGCAGGGAGGAGGGTAGGTGGGTGCCTGCCTGCCTCTCCCCCCACCCCCGCTTCAGCCCTCTGGCACTGGGGAGGCGGGGACGGCGTCCACTACTCGAAGCTCTTTCCCCCCGGAGGGGGGGGGGGCTGCGAAACGGATAGTCGCTTCCACCCCCACCCCCCACGTGCTTTCGCGGTCTCCTCCCAGCCCCGGTCAAAGCTGCGCCGAGCCCCCCAGCTCAGAAATGGAGAGAGGGCTCGAGCCTGCGAATGGGGGACCCCTTCCCCTCCTTTCTGTTGCTGCCCGCCCGGCCGCGGCAGGACTTTTCTCAGCTGCGGTGCAGTCTCCTCAGTCGTCCCATCGGTTTCTCCTGAGGACAGTGACGGCGCCAAAACCCTCTTCCCCGAGTAATGGATGAGTACATAGCCGTATCAAAGTGTTATCGAAAGGCTGGGATGTGCATGTAAATGTGGCTATCGTTCAGTGCTGTTTCCATTCTCGGTGGCATGGGATATGTGCCATTGAACTTAGGTGAGGTTCACTTCGGAGTTGGCTTTGCTGTGTAGGGAATGGAAGGGATAATTAGTCCAAAAATGAACTTCCCATCCAAGAAATATCAGAAGGTACAACTTCATAGGGGTTCAGAAGGTACAACTTCATAGGGGTTCACCTTGTACCCCTATGAAGTTGTGCCTTTGGATACTTTTTATTTATATATTATAGGGTCTTGGCCTTTAATTTCCCAATGGCTCCATTCCATCCCAAAGCAAGACACCAGGTACAATTTATAACCCATAACATATAATAGCGGCAAATATCTGTAGGTCAGGTGTAGGATGAGAGTGGAGGTTTATTCTCCAGGCTTTGTTGGTTGGGTTCCAAAGGTTTTGTTACCAGGCTTCCGTAAAGTCTTCAGCAGAATGTAGGGAATGTCAGTGTTGGTGTTCTTCTGCTGATAAGGGCTTTGAGTGGTTCGTAGGTCATGTAATGGGAAAGTTAAGACACTTGCCTGACATGACCTTCCCCTCACAAGACCTACTGACCGCTCAAAGCCCATATAAGCAGAAGAACAGCAACACTGATATTCCCTAAATTTTGCTGAAGATGTTACCTAGTCTGGTAATGAAATGTTCGAAAACCAACCTACAAACTTGGAGAATGAACCTCTACTCTCATATAACTTGTACATTAAAGAGATCATATTACTGTGATAGAATTGTAAGAAGAGCTTGTCCAGCATTCTAGGTCACACAGTGGGCAGCTTGGTTGAATTGGGAAGCTCTTTAAACCTAGACTGGAAGTTGAAAGCCCCCTTCCATTGTTACTGCCTAGGGCTGCCTATAATTCAGGATGTAGTAGACAATTAGTATTCAAAGCCATTGATATCCTAATCTTCTATGACCTTCCACAATGCCAGTTGCAAATTCTAGTTTAACCAAGTCTCATTTAAAACATATATTTCTTTCTATCAATCCAGAATCTCTCTGCATTCAATTTCAATTTTGAAGTCTAAGGGAATGAGAGAAAATCTCATTATCTAAGCACTGCCTGGTTTGATGCATTCTATATTTGTTTCCTTTCGTTCTAAGAGCCTTGATTGTTGTACTGGAGCCTGCCTTTGAAGAAGAGTTTCTCTAGGCCCTAATTATTTTGATTGTCATTTTTTGCCCCTTTCCTAATTCTGAAATAATCCCTTTCAAAGTGTAACGATCAGTGCTCTGAGTGCTAAAATATCTAAATAGTTTCCAATAATTGAACTTCCTTTTGTTGTGGCAGCTGTACATCGTTACATTTTCATCAAGCTGCCCACCATGACTAAAGATCTCTTTCCTGGTGTTACTACTAAGAACTCATTAATGTACTGGTGAGGTTTTATGTCAATATATATCATTTCACAGTTTCACATTTCACACTGAATTTAATTTTTCTATCTATCATCTGTTTTTTAGAAACCATCTCCTTCACAGATGCATTAAAGTGGGTTATAAACACATTTCGCTCAGTTTGGAGGCTTTGGGAAAAATTCGCAGTTCATTTTTGATGTTACCACATTGAAGTTTGATTTCATCAACCAACACAGCTATAACTGTTCAGCCCTAATTTTAGTTAGTGATTGTTGTTCAGTCACTAAGTTGTGTCTGAAGCTTCTTGTGACCCCCACAGACCACAACACACCAAGCCCTCCTGTCCTCCACTATCTCCCGAAGCCTGCCCAAATCCATCTTCTTTGCGTCCACGACACTATCAAACCTCCTTTTGCCTCCCATTTTTCCCAACACCAGAATATTTTACAATGGGTCCTCTCTTCTCATTTGATGGCCAAAGTATTTGAGCTTCAACTTCAGCATCTGTTCTTCCAAAGAACAGTCAGGGTTGATTTTCTTTAGTACTGACTGATTTGATCTTCTGTCTCAAATTTACCGAAGACTAATTAGAAGACTTCAGTTGCAATAGACATTTTAGTTCACACATCTATTGTCTAGACCTCAGTCACTAAACTCAGAAGCCCAACACTGCTCATTTTAGTTTAGACTTTACCAGATTAAAGTCTAACACATTCTGAATAATAAATTAACACAACTTGCATCATTTTACATTATTTACATTATATAAGAGATGTAAGTTGGAGGCAAGTTATATCAGTTACATTCTTTTGGATTCAACAGATATTTGACTTTAACACACATTCCCCCTCCCCCAAGTCCTCCATAAAATCACACATGCAAATAAACAATAACAATTACAACAATACTCCCAGGAGGATTCCAATTTACACATCTCATCAGTGTGAAAATTGGCCATTTATCTTGTTCCAGTTCTTCACCAGTTGTCAGTTAATGATTGCTTCTTCCTCGTATAGTTAAATTTGCTCAGGTATTTTCAAATTACTGTTGGGTCAGTATTGTCCACATGTTTGTTAACACCTTCAAATAAGTTTATAAAAATAAGATTTAGTGTTACAACAACTATTTTGGTTTCTTTTCATCAAGTCTCATTCTTTTTTTCATTTGCTTATTTTATTTTTAATAACATTTTCAATAATTTTCTCTAGAATCGATAATAAAACTAACTGGCCTAATACCTTTGTTGCCCTCTTAACCTCCAGTGAGTCACACTGGCTTTTTTTCCAGTTATCTAGAAGTTCTGTGTTCTTGAAAAAAGATAAATGAATTCATATTAAAGTTCTTCAAAAATGTTTGTGTGGATATTGTTTGGACTTGAGGTTCTATTTATTTTTAGTGTGTCAATTTGGCTCATAATTCCATCTAACATTACCTCTTTGTCCTGCCTACACAATCCTATGCATATTTACTCAAGCATGTCCCACTGAGCTTGGTGGGTCTTATATTAGTATAAAATTGCATTAAGTTTCAATCTTAAACATTCTTTTACTTGAAGGTAATATAAATTGAACTCAGTTGCATGATGGTTCTAAGGAGCCCTTGTTAATTGTATGAAATCTAATTTTATTTGTTGTACTTTCAAAAGGCTTTTGATAAAATCATCAAATATCCTTGAGCAAACTTAGCAGTTATGGAATGAGAGGTTCTTTTTATTAGAACTGGCTAAAGAAAGAAAGCAGGAATAAACAGATATTGCAATGAATTCATCTAAATAATGAAAATGTAAGCAATGAAGAGATGCTTCAGGACCAACAGAGAGAGATACTCATACATTTAAATGATAAAAAACACTAGTTCCAAAGAATCATTTCATTGTGAAGGGCTCCAAAAGGTGATTTCTGACTGGGACATGGTATTAAAAAGCAAATGTAGTTCTGAAACATAAAATGCCTAACTTTACATATAAAACAATGACCTCAGGCATAGTTGTGACCAATCAGAAAAGGAATTTAATTGGCTCACCTGCAAAGGTTTTTGTTTTTTTTACTTACTGGACTGTACAAAACCTGGAATAACAAACACAGTGCAGTTTTACGTGTTTTACTCAGAAATGCAATACTAAACTTTGTGGAATGTTACTTATAGTTGTGGGATAATCGCTGCAATCTAAATGTATCAAAGACAACTGAATTTACTTTTGAACAAACTGTTCTATCATTGATCAGCAAATCATAATATCCCTGCCTGTATTCTCTCATTCGAACTACTTGTCCCCAAATTAATATATTTGGCTTTTGACAGGAGACAATACTGACTGCCTCTGAGTACCCACAGAGTGCCATTTCCTGTTGTGTTACTGTTGTACATTTGTAGTAATCTGAAATCGGGGCCAAGCTGAAGGAACAATGGAGACCAAGTTTCTAGTTTACTCTTGTAATTTGATTTAATCCAGGAGATAATTCAATTCCATGGGTACCAGTCTGGCTACAGCTATTTTCATTGATCCCCAGTTGCATCTGCTTGTTCTTACAAATTTTAATTTAAAAAAATGGAAATGCTGAAAAGCCACAGCTACAAGGACATCGTATTTATAGAAAAATCATATAGACCTAGAGGTACTGGTGAATGCTTTGTCAGAAGTCCATCTAGTTTGAAAAAAAAAAAAAGACAAAGCAAATTGGGTGGTAGGAGAATTCCAGGAAGATAGAGGAAACATCTTCACTAATTTGTTTTAGCGTGTTTTTGACTGTTAGTTAAGGTAAAATTTGGGAGAATGTCCACAGCATACTTTCAAAAATTCCAAAAATGGTTAATTATTCCAGAAAACTACACATCATTTTCTAATTTAACTTTTCTATTACTGTTGTTTTTAGTATCTGTTAGTGCCTTGACACATTGTTATGCATTCTTTCCATCTGTCTTCTACGCATCCACTCTTAATGAGTTAAACTACAGGGGGGAAAAAATCTTCCCTTTTGCTTATAAAATAACAAGATTCTAATTCTAACATGACTATAGGTTTCATATAATCAATTCAAATTGCAATTAAACACCCATGAATTTAATATGCATGCATTAAAGTTTATAGCATATTTCTTTTGTTGGATCAGAAATTATAAATTTATGTAATTACCTTTAGCTTATAATGCCCCCTACTGGAACTTGCTTACTTTGTTATTTTTGAGACATTAAAATAATCTTGGTCTATTCTGTACACATATAATAGTCCCATTGGTGAGACTTATCATCATAACTTATTTAAAATACCCTTACACTGAACTAGCACCCTGCTGAATTGTCATTATTCATTTTTACAGCATAAACTTTATTTCTACTTTAATTAGAAACTAATATTCTTAATGGTATGTCCTCTTAAACTTCAGTGTTAAAATTGTTAGCTTGGTTTTGGCATGTGTTATATAAATCTAGGCAATTGTGGTTTATTCAATAAAACAGTTAATCAAAGTTTAAGAATTTGGAATCCAACTTTACATTCAAAAACAAGATCCATTGGCTACATTGTGATGCAGTTTGTGCTGTATGGCTGTAACATACTAGTTTTTTTTTTTTTTTAAAGGCACTTGATTATATTAAGCCTTTTTCTCTAGCTATTCCTCTATCCTTGTTTATTCCTTAACTTTATTGGGGTTAATGCAGTTTTCAGAATTTAAAACTTGTTATTTTTGTTGCTCCTAATAAAGGCATTGGCTAATTATGGTTCTTCAAATGCAATAAAAAGCATTCACAAAGGAAATTATACATTAGTAGTAGAGCATCATTACTAGTTATTCTGGATGGGCTGTATTTATCCTGGATGGGATAACTTAGATTGCTAAGAATGTTTTTCCCTTTCTTTAAAAAAAAACTGCTCTGGAGAATTGAGGAATTCTCTTGGACTCATTTGGATCCCTGAGGAATGTTGCAAGCAGGGAGGAAAAAGAAAGATAAACAGATTATAGCAATATACATGATTGTTTCAGTCTTCTGCATACCACGTCTGTAAAAATGATATACTTTAAATACTAATTAACTTTGTTTCTATATCTGCCAGTATCTTGTTATTCAGTGACATCGCCACTAAAGTTCAAATATTTCTGTCACTGTTCAATGTTTTGTCAGTAGGGCAAAGTTTTTGTGATCTGGGAGCTATTGTATCTTGCTTTCTTGTCATTCACTTAAAATGATAACATGGTAGATTTCCAGAGTAGATATAGAAGTTCCATTTCTGTATAACTTAAGCAACTTCTCCACACTAGGCCTTGTGTCACTCCTACTTATCTGCACTAGTTTATTGCTACAGTAGTCAGGAATTGACCAGCTGATAAATGGACCTGAAAAATACTTTTTTTCTATATAACCCAAGACTTTTCAACTATTAGCACCTTCAGTATAAAAAAAAATAAATCACTTTTTATAAATATATCTTTTCCTAATGTCTCAGCCAGGTTGAGATCTAGCGTAGTTCTCAATATCCCAACAATTTTAAGATAAACCATCCAGAGTATAATTAACAGCAAATCCATAAGCCCTCCATTTTTGGTCCATTGCTCCTATACATCCAATGACCATGGATTATGGGACTTGTAATTCAAAACATTTGCAAAAATCCAGTTATTGGTGTTAAAATTTCTTCCTGTTCAGACCTAACCGCCTCCATATATACAGTACCAGGTCAGGACTTCCACTGCATCTGCCCAGGACAGAGATTTACAACTAGGCATCATCAGCATGTTGATGTAACCTCACCTTGTGCAATTGGTGAAGATGCTGATTGGATACTTCTGATTTAAATATGAACAATACTATTGTAACCAGTTATTGAACTCAAAGCACCATTAGTATTCATGTTGTAAAAATTAAATAGAAAAGCAGCATTTTACTAAAATATGTAAAATTGTAAATTATTTACCAATACCCTAGCAAGTCATAGTAATCACAGAATGATAAATCATTGTCTTTTGTCCATGAAGAGGCATGTAAATAGGCATTTTTAATAAAAAAGAGATGTTAATATAAAAGTGACTAAATAGGTCTCCTTTGTAGCAGTATTTCCAATACCTTACTTGAATCAGTAACTTCCCTATTTTCAAAGCTGGTTGCCTGTTCATCCCCCATTAGCAAATTGTGATGAGTGGTATTTGACTTTTATTATACACACGTCCAATCCACTTCAGTCCTTTTAATAGCATGGAAGTTCCACAGCTTCTTCTGTTCTGTTCTTTTCATCTTAACTCCCAGAAATACTAATTGCCAGTTCTTCAGTTTATAGTTACTTTAAAAACAGCAATAGTAACATTGAATTTTAGAATAAATGCTTGACTGCCATAAAAAGTACATTATGAATGGCAGTCAGTATCATATGAACTGGGAACTCTTCACTCCTTAGTTCCTTCTGCAAGCTTCTCATAACCTGCTGCAAAATGTTAGTACTATAAAAAAAATTACAGAAAGGAATTGTCACTTTTCCTGTCTATAAGAAAAATCATTTCCATGAAAGCAAGCAATTGGATTTTTCCAGTTGCTTGCCTTCCAAAGAATTCTAGATGTCCAAAATGCAAATCTACTGTGTTCATGAGAAATAACCCCCCCAAAAAACACAGTATACAGAATAATTAAAAGTACACTTCTGAACTGGCAAGGAAAGATGAAAAATATAGAGACAACTCATGTAAATTAGGTATTTAAGTTAAGTATTAATGCTTTTATTAATCACATATCTCCCAAAATTTATGGAAAGTGAACTGCTAAGGAGCTTTCATTTCTTCTGAAATGTGAACTTCTTTGTGTCATTCTGCTTGAATAGTTTTCCAGAGGAAGGAGTGGAAATATGATGAATAGGAGATAAAATATGGGCTGTTGGCCAAAGCATGTAATTATATGAATGCCTCATGAAATTGCTGTAAATGCTGTAATGACTTAAGAACATTAAAAGTGGAAGCAGGCAACATAATTAATCTGGAATTTCTGGCACCATACAGTATCTGACATTGATAATAACTGATGGTCAGCTGAATAGTTATTTACAATTAATCTGACTCAGCATTTTGTTTTGTTACATTCTTAGATGACTTTGGTTCAGTCTCCTTTTATAGTTAGTTCACAATATTGGTATGAGAATAAAATGGGAAGCACCTCAACTGAATTATTTGGATCAAGAATATCAAAATACAGTATATGTTTCTATGGTTATAATAAAACCATTCAAAAAGTAATTTGGTTACATTAAAAGGGCCTTCACAAAAAAATCAAATGGTTTTGCAGATCTTAATATTATTGAAATACAGGTTATGAATGTAATGGTGCCTGTCAATTACATTTGTAACCCAATAATTTATTGGAGTGAATTATGTAGTGAACATGAAAACTCCCACACATTCGCTAATTGAATGCAGATAGTAAAATGCACAAGATACCTCTGGGTGGGGAAGGCTGGAGGGGGGCACCCAAGGACTCTCCCAACCCACTGAGATACCTCATGCTTCCCGCAATTGCTTCCCCCCATCCTGCTACACTGGATCTCACTTACTTGAAGATCTAGCGACCTGTCTTCTCTGTCCTGGTTTGCATCCCTCCCAGGCTGTTTTTGGTAGCAACAGCTTTTTCCAAAGAAGATCACAGCCTAGAGGGACACAATCTCCCTCCAGGCTTTAGCAAGGGGGTGTGCATAAGCGCACCAACATGCCTACCACCCCTGTCCTGTTGTTTCTTTTATATGTATCCATGTATTTATAACTATGTTTTTACTTATGCCTATTATCTTGTAAGCAATTGACAAACCAGACAAAATAAAAAATAAAGCCTTTGCAAAAAGCCCTTGCCAACAACAACAGAGCCTGGGAGGGGCTGACACATCCCTTCCGGGCTCCGTTTTCAGTGGCAAAGGCTTTTTGCAAAGACAATCAAAACCTAGAGGGAGATTGCAATCTGAGCAGGGTGCACTCATCTTTCCCTCTGCTCTCACCTCTCTGCTTTTGGAGTGCTGGGAGTAAAGAAACTGTGGCAGAGGCTGGAGAGGAGACAGTTCGCTAGATCTTCACAAGGTGAGTGAGTCTCCACAGGCCCAGTGTTTGTGGAGACCCAGTTTTCAGGGGTGGGGGAAGAATAGGCAGGGCAAATGTTGCAGTGCTTCTACGATCATTCATAGGGGAACATGGTGCTGGAACATTCTTAACTTCAGGACCGTTATCATTAGTACTTGGTGTGCGCGCGTGTGCTATGTCGTAACTTTGAACAGTCGTTAAGTGAACTGTCATAACTTGAGGATTACCTTTTGTACTTTCTGCAATATAAAAGTAATTAACCTAAGAATCACATTAAAAATGGTAATATTTTAAAATGTAAGCCTCAATGTGAAAATTTGGAGAAGCAGGATAATTTTGAATTATCCTGTTAAAACTGGATAATTTCAAGAGCATAAATTATGTTCTTGAAATATTGACTGTCCTCTGAAAACTCTTGCTCCTAATGTCCCCATTGTTTAAGTTTTGCAAGTCCATTATTACTTTCAACATTAACTCAAAAAAGTACAATCACTTGTAAAAACATTCCTTTAATGTTTACATGATAACATCCATGATCAGCTGTAACTGTTCAAACAGATAATACAGGAGCATCAGTATAGACACATAATGGTTATATTTACAGAAATAATTGTACAAATTAATTTATTATTTACAACTTCTCACAAGGAGGTGTTATCTCCTTTAAGGAAGACAATAAAAGCTATCTAGCTTTTAGGGGATCAAAGAAGTGATGCTGCAAGGCTTCATCTAGAGTTATTCTTTTGACTGGATCGTATTCTAACATCTTGCGGATGAGATCAAAAAGATTCTCATGGTCTTTATCATGACAATGCATCAATTCCTAGAGAAAAGACAGAAAAGCTAACTTTTAAAAATTCTCTTAGAATGTCAGAATTAAATGGAGAAAGAATTCCCACCTTTTACCTTTAGTGGTTTGCATCGTCTCCTAACATAGCGGCCTGCAGAGCTTTGTTCATCCCAGTCCAGTTGGTTATGATGAAAGTAACATTTCCTATATACAAAAAGGCTAACTATAACTTGCTGATCTCCATTTTTGGGCTATCATTATGATTCTGCAGTTTACAAATATAATTTATTCATTCATAAGTAAATACATAAATGCTTCATTCTCTTTCAATATTTATAATACCCTTAATACAATCCTATGTAAAATACCACATTAAATTCAATTGAAACTTATACTTAAAGTATACATAAATATGTTTCAACTTCAGCTTTCCATACAAGGAAGTAAGAGATGAGGAGCTACTCCTATCTGCTTACAAGAGATGTACAAATCTATTAAAAATTAAAATGCATTATTCTGACCATACTGAAGTTTGTCAAGCTTCTTCAAAACAGTTTTTAACTCAAAAATCACTGCTTTGAATTTAAAGGACTTTCTGAAGTGGCTGAAACAATGATGTCTGAACTTTGAATAATGTGTTCCAAACTCAACTCTTTTCAAAGTCAAAAATATTTCAACCACCTATGTTTTCTCCTCTAAGCTCTCCTGTACTCTTCCTTTTCTCAAGCTCCTTTCAGGGATGATATCTTTTCTTCATCTTTCTTCCTGATGTTTGTTTTTAGAGTTGCACATAGGCTTCAGCTACTTTTTTCAACTACCATTAATTTCCACATTTTAGTCACTGATGCCCTTTAATGCACAATTAGTTATTTTGGCATCCAGCATCCAGAACTATTACTGTGTATTTTAACTTGGAAATAAAAGCCCCCAGGATCAGTTTATTTATTTGTCATTTGTCACCTATCTTGTTGTAGGGCTAGTGTCTGCAGCAGTTGGAGTTATTCTTTTCTAAGCATGTAGTCTTAACATTGGAAAGGAAGGGAAACTTTGCCCTGCCCAAGGATGTTTCTAACAATACATTTTTGTATGTGATAAAAGGAACAGATTAAGAATTCTAACTTTCAGGGGCAGCTTTCTTCAATTTTTGGCCACAACTCACAAATCTTAACTTGAGATGGTTTAGAAAAAACATTTTTTGGGCTGCTCTTATAATCTTAATTTATTTGGAACAAGCCAAGGATTGGATGTGGCGATAAAGCATTCATTCCTATTTAGTTTTTTTTGCTCATGCAAAGGGAAAATGAAACCCAGGCTTGTATCCACAAACATGCAATTTATTTGCATCAAACCAGACAAAAGAATCAGGGTTTATGATCCTATGCAAATATTACCAGCATCACGTATTTTTACACCCCCCCCCCCCCCAAAAAAAAGCTTGCTTTGAGTTTTTTGGGGTGAAAGATTATGTTCACAATTTAAAATAAGCATACCGTGATTTTTTAATCATGTGCACTGGTAAAGGCCCAAGTATCCTCTCCATCATTGCCAGGTGTTCCTTACTGTCATGTGTCTGCAAAAAACAAAAGCAGCCCAAAGAAATTAAGCATATACCAAATTGTAACCATGAAAAATCAGAATATTATTTGCCCATATCAGCAGGCTTCCACAAAAAAAGGACAACTGTTTAATCTCCAGGGTTCTGGAACTTGGAACCAAGCAAAAACCTGGAATGCAGTGTTCCTCAACTGTACATTTTATAAGTAGTCTCTGCTGTGTTTAGAGACCATTTAAAGATACAATGGCTGTGACAGAATCCCCATGGTTATGTTATTGCAATTCAAGTATTTCAGACCAGAGCAGTGACCTGTGAACACTACTTGCACGCTTCACAGCCCACTTCCAACAAGAGGGGACAATGAAGAAGACATTACTTGCCAGTGGAGTTGCGGGTACCAAGTGTGGTTGTTAAGCAATTATTACCTGTATTCAATGTGCACTCTTTTTAAGTGGTGTGCATAACATTTTACATTGGAACAGTTCTGAATTCAGAATGATTGTTTGGCTTTAGTAACAGATTGTTATGAACTCATTGTAAATGTTCCAACGGTCTTCTGACCATGCCAGAAATACTCAGAAATTGATTACTTCCAAAATAGTAACCACAGCATTGAAGCACTCAGGTAAGCCTGGAACAATTCAGCCATACTGTACTAAAGTAAGCAATTTTTGCCTCTAAATATGATTTATTAAATATATATGCCACCCGTCTTAGATGATATAAAGTTCCGATAAATCTTACCCATATTCCATAAGATTTCACATCAAAGGATTAACAAAGCAAAGTAGATTCAATGTTCCATTTAACTCTAGAATTATAATTAAAAAGTTATATGCATACCTGGAAGACAGTGAAACCAAGATAATATTCAATCAAAATGCAGCCAATACTCCAGACATCACAGGGCTGAGACCAACCAAGTGCTGTAACACAATTCACAACATGTTGATTATTTCACGACACTCAGATTGAAAATCATGAATGAAAAATGCTTACCTGACTTCTAAA
Source organism: Hydrophis major (assembly GCA_033807585.1). Lineage (NCBI taxonomy): Eukaryota > Metazoa > Chordata > Lepidosauria > Squamata > Elapidae > Hydrophis > Hydrophis major. The sequence continues at coordinate 134,364,339 of CM066329.1, read as the reverse complement.
ACCATCAGTCTTTTCCCCATTACTTATAAAAATAGGAAAGGATAGGGAGGAATAGTAACACCATGCATATTATAAATGTATGCATGAAAAGGATTCTTAAATAATTTACAGAAGATTAAACTAATAAATCAGCTTTGAAAATTTTTACTAACCAAGTATAACTTCAGGTGCTCTATAATGACGTGTAGAAACTAAAGTGCTGTGATGTTCATTATCATATGTTGCACTACCAAAGTCTACAACTTTAATATCCGAGTTTTTCAGGGTGCGTTCATCTCGCCTCTGTAACAAAGTTTTTTAAAAATTAGTTGTATTTCTTGAATCTCTTATGATTGAAATATATTGTGATCCAAGTAATAAACATCTTAAAGAATTCCAGTGCTTCATGCAATGTTTATACTAATTGTGATGTTACTAAGTATTTTACACAGGAATCTCATACTAAAAAAATGTTATGACAGTTGAATATATTGTACAGAATAAAAAATGCATAGGAACAATCTACAGAGAAATATATTTTAACACTTACCATTTTACAATTGTACTTTACTATATAATCAGACTCTACAAATAAAATATTTTCAGGTTTTAGATCTGTATGAGTCAATTTATTGTGATGCAAAACTGGAAAAAAAGAAGAAGTAGGAATTCAATAAAATTCCTGTATAGCATTTTAGATATAAATAATTCTTTAATTATTAAATATACTTACAGTTTATGGACTGACAAATCTGAAAAGCCATCTTCCTAATCAGTTCAATAGAAAATGGCAAAAAACTATTTTCTTTAATAAATTCATAAGTACTGAGTCCCAGCAGTTCAAATACAATGCAGACATGACCATGATGTTCAAACCATTCTAACATCTGTACACAACGACTAGGGAATAAAAATATCATCAAAACAAGGGATTAATTAAACAGTAAATTATTTATTTTTTAAAACACAGTATTAATGTTTCAGTTAATACTTACAATGTACTACTAGGATCCAAGGTATTTAAATGTTCCAATACTTGTATTTCTGAACGAGCTGCTTCTCGATATCTACCAACACTTTTTACAATTTTTATAGCTACATGCATCTTTCTCCTAAGAAATAAAGTAAAATACTGCAATTTAAGTACAGTCTTATTCAAGCATATAAGAAAGATTCCTCTGTAACCTTTATTATCTGATACTTGGTAACTGATAGATGGGATCACATAATTCTAGAATGTCCTGATTCAGAAATAATATCAAAATATTGTACAACAGTTAACAAACCTGTAACTTTTGAACATTCTTTTCTCTTGTATGTAAATAATACTTGAAACCTTTTCAGGTATTACAATCTGGTCATTTTGTATATATCACCATCAAACCCTACCAAAATAATATAAGAATGATGACATACTAATCAAGTCCAGATGTTGCACTCTGAAGTCCAGGGTTGGCAGGGAAGAAAATTTATACCAATTTTGTAATTGTCAGCATTATTTCCCATAATGAACCGGAGAGTCTCCTAAAGCATTTGAACAGTATTTTATGAAGGTTCAGGCAAAGGAAAATAAGTTAACACTGTCTCCGTATCTTCTAACCATATTTTTATTTTAAAAGAAATCTAGCAATTTTAACTTCAAATAGAAAGATATGCCAGGAAACAAAGTGGCCACTTAGTAGAAGTTACTATTTTTAACATCCCCTTCAACAGTTTGAACCATCAGTTCAAAACAATAGAAACAAAATATTAAACACTAGAAAATATAAAAATCTTTACAGAAAAAGAATAAACACCTTCCTTAAAATCACTAAATATCAAGACCATAACATATAATCCAATATTCTATTAAAATAATCAGTAAAGGGATTCAACGAAGGTGAGTTTGGCTTCATTGGCTGCTATTTAATAACAGCAAATAAAAAAAAATAAAAAATCCTTAAGCTTGAAAATGCAAAGCACAACATTTAAAGACGAATTCAACATAAATTAACAGAAGCTTCAGTTTTTAGAAGAATGTCTCTTTTTTCTATTGAGGACTTCACTGCTTCAACAGCAATTTCATTGAGGCTATAGATTAGAGCAAACACACTAGAAAGAAACAGTGGGCGGGGCAGTGCCATTCTCTTTCCAATTCCCTTACTTCTCCAAGCAGCCAGCTGCAAGAAAGGAATGTCTGAAAATAAGCTAGAACCTCAAGTCCCATAGCCTAGACTACAAGGAATTTGTTAAGGCTCCTTAATAAATACCTGACATCTTGTCTTATTTGCCTATAGAGGAATTATTGAGTCTGTCATCTGCACCTCTATAACTGTCTGGTTTGGTTCTGCAACCCAACAGGACAGACAGAGACTTCAGAGGATAAGTAGAACTGCAGAAAAAACAATTACTACCAACCTGCCTTCCATCGAGGACCTGTATACTGCACGAGTCAAAAAGAGGGCTATGAAAATATTTACAGACCCCTCACATCCCGGACATAAACTGTTTCAATTCCTTCCATCAAAACGACGCTATAGAGCACTGCACACCAGAACAACTAGACACAAGAATAGTTTTTCCCGAACGTCATCACTCTGCTAAACAAATAATTCCCTCAAAACTGTCAAACTATTTACAAAGTCTGCATTACTGTTACTGTTATTATTAATCCTCCCATTCTTCCTTTCACCCATCTCCTCCCACTTATGACTGTATGACTGTAACCTTGTTGATTGTATCCTAATGATTTTTATTGACTGTTTCCCAGTATGGTTTGTTTGCTTATTGTACCCTATGACTATTATTAAGTGTTGTACCTTATGATTCTTGACTCTTGATGATCGTATCTTTTCTCTTATGTACACTGAGAGCACATGCACCAAGACAAATTCCTTGTGTGTCCAATCACATTTGGCCAATAAAGAATTCTATTCTATTATTGTTTTTTTAAAGTTTGTTATTATGTTATTAGTATTGCATGTGTCAACATAATAGTAAAGAAAATGGGTTTAAATATTATATTAAAAAGGCCAAAAACTACAAATGATTAAAATTAAAGTTTGAATAATAAGACAGTTAAGACTACATCTACTTTGGGTTGGCATGTTGCATTGTTAAGACTTTTCTAAATTTGAACTGAATTTTTTTTATCATGCTACGTTTTATACCTTCAATGCAGAAGATGCAGAAAAATTTAAATTATTATAGTTGGCTACCATATTAATTATTTTTGAACTGTTTTTCTGAAGTTTAAGTTGCTTAAATTAATAGTATGTGTAGAAGGATTTCTACCATCATATAAACACATTTCAGTATTATTGATAATATTTTGAGAAAACAGGATACATACATGTGATGATCAATGCATTCTACAACTTTCCCAAAGGCGCCTTCTCCTAAAGTAGCAATAACTTCATCTAAAAAGAAAAAAGAAATACATTCCAGCTGTTATAGAACTAGCTGAATAAAGCTGAACACTATTAAGTCTATCATTACTGAATGTATTATTTTTATTGGATAGGTGTTTTTATTGGATAGAATGTATTATTTTTATTGGATAGGTGTCACAAAATCTAGCTATCAATCTAACTTTAAGCTTTATTTACTGTTGTACTTCTCTAAACAGCAACATTTAAGAGTACAGAAAAAAAAATAGAATACAAAGACAAAACAAAAGATAAAAGAGAGCAATGAAGCTTTCTTAGCCCCGCCCCCACTTCTCATCTAACATACTATTCTAAACAGACTTTTTGCTGACATTTTTTTTAAAAGTGTTGAAAAATATTCTATACATCTTGCTCTTAGTACGTCTCCACTTTGACAGATCAGGTGACCCTCCTCATCATCCTCTACACTCCTGGATCTTTTCCTTCGATGGCTCTTCTGGAAACGGCACCAAGATCGTCCAGCCAATCAATATATCAGAGTGAATTCAGGGTAGATTACGCAATTCATTCAGCAGGGATATTCAGGCATTCAGTTACGCACCAGGCCACGAACAGTTGGCAGGAGCAATTTCAAATTCAGTCCCCAGAAATTCACAGGGCACAGTTTATGTTACAGAAGAAAAACATGGCAAGGAACAGATTTTCAGATAAATACTTAAAGTTGCAAGACAACAGAAACACAACACAATTTTGTCTCTTAAATTTTACATTACCAGAAGATTGAAACTAAGATTACAATCTAAACTTCTGCTAGTTGAAAACAATTGTTATCTTTATAAAACAGGTTTGATCTTCTTGAATTTTTTTTAAAATGTAATTCAATTAATATTTATCAACAGATTATTCATGCAACTATTTATATTCCATAATTAGACCAGCTAAAGAGAAAGATATTAGTAAAATTTGTAAAATTGTCTAATATTCTGGTGATATACATCTGTAAGTACAAAGTCCTGCATCTCAACATTTTTAAATTTGAATGTACACAACAAAAGTACTTTTATTATTTGTAAAATATTCAGATCTTGCTAACTGTTGAAATTATTCATTCTCTGATAATAAAATCATCCAATGCTTAATATTTGCTTGAAACTATTTCACAGAAAAAAACACGATGAATTCATTACAGACATCGTATTAATAAACTAATTCCACTTAAACAGATCCATTTTGAAAAACAAGGAACAAGCTAGACAGGGTTGCTTCATCATGTTGTAAGACTAATTCAAATAAGGGTAAGACAGCTATTTTTATTTTTTGAGCTGCAAGACGAAAGGCAACAAAATAATCTGAGTTTTCCTGTTTTGAACAAATTAAGCCAAATGAAAACTCATATAGTTAGTACCCTTCATTATAGTCGAATCTACATACATACATACACCATCATACAGAAATAATAAAATAAAATGCAGATTTCATATAAAATCTTCTAAATATATTCAGAGAATCTAATATTCCTCAAATAGCCTAAAAACAATACACTTTATTCTTTTTAAAAGCATACATACCGAATGTGAGCTGTCGCTGGGATCCTGTTTCTTATGCTTTCGTTTATGATTCTTTTTCCCACTTCGACCAGAAGATTTGCTATAATGATGGCAATGACTCTTTTCATGTCTGTAATAATGCTTATGGTCATCTACGTCACAGAAGTCATTTCGATATTCTTCAACGTATCTTCGGTCATGACAGTCTCTCTCATGTGTTGATGTATCATCCAAGTAGTTACTGAAAATATATTTACGTTATTTTCCCATTTCAAAAAAAGTAGTAAATAAAGGTGTGCCAAGTATTTCCATCCTGACCTTTTTCAAATCCAAAATATTTCTTTCGTGTTCAGAACAGCTATTCCATGCTTGAGCATTCAAGCTTAAAATACTTTCAAAGGAATCAGAAGATCCTGTTTCAAATGTGAAACATCTGTTTCAAACTCAAAATAAATACAGTATTTCAATCAGATGAGCTGTTTTGAGTTTGAGATGGCTTAGATTTTAAATGTTCTGCACACCAGTAATATTTTCTATATTCTAATAAACTTCCAAAATGCATAATATTTTATTAGAATTCCTTTTTATTTAGTTCAGATGGAAACTATACTGTTTTATTATTGAAATGAGAGTATTCAGCTTTTTAAGTAGAGAGCACCCATATGAAAGTTATTATAGCAACTTAAAGTTCAGGGCATTAGTAAAAAAAAACAGCAAGCAAACATAATTGAAACTTCAATTATAATAATTACTATAATTATAAAAAGTCATAATCAATTAACTATCCCACCTGTGTGTGTGGATTGCTTATGTTGAGCAACACAAGAACTATTTAGATAATTCATCTCATCTAAGGATATTCTAAATCAGTGGTTCCCAAACTTTTTCAGTCCACTGTCTTCTTGCTGCTACAAACTCATCTTCAATGCCCCCCCACCCAGGGGCAGGATTCAAATTTCTGTGGGCGTGGCCTAATTTGAGAGTGTGGTTTGTTGGTAATGTGATTGGGTGGGTGTGGCTTGCTGGTGACATGACTGGGTGGGCGTGACTTGCTGGTCACGTGACTGGTGGCGAGGCTTGCTGGTCACGTGACTGAGTGAGCATGGTTTGGTGACTGGCAAACCAAATACAAGTGGTCCTCACTTAATGGCCGGTTGCTTAGCAAGTGTTCTAATTTATGACTGGCCTCCCCAGAATTACTTGACCTGTTTTTAAGGTTTTGACAGCCATGCACACACATATACACATACTCCCTTCCAACCCCGCTGGAGCAGGTCATTGGACTAGAATCAGCAAAGCATCTCTGATTAGATTCTAGTAGTGAATAAAATCTAATCAGAGATGCTTTGCTGATTCTTCTTGATTTGTTTTATTTGTATTTCTTTATTTTATGTTGCTGAATTGCATTGAAATGTGTGTCCCTTCTTGTGCATAGAAACTTTTGTGATTCTTTGCAGCAAAAATTACTGACCTCTGGCTTTGCTCTACTTTTCAAATGTGCCGGAACTGCTGCGTTCTAGGAGCCGGCCCTGCAGGTCCACCCCATTGAGCCTGCTGCACTGGAGGGACCTGCCCAAGCAAGTCCGAGCGAAGCAGTGCACCAAATCAATGGGGTAAGCCTGGGAGAGGGAAAAAGAGAGAGAGAAAAGAGAGAAAGAGAGAAGGAAGAAAAAGGCACAAAGAAGGGGGAGCATGGAGGGATGGAGGGGGGAGGGGGAAAGAGGGAGCGCAAGAGCTGATGCATCAGATTGAAATGAGGCCTAGTTTAGAGGACCTTTTCCACACTGAAACTGTTAGGAATGTAATTCACCTAACAGTTAGTTGGATTGGAAAATATATAAACCAGGATAGACATTTCAATACTGTCTCTTTAAGAGAATGCTAAAACTGTAATTGGGTGTGGTTCCTCAAATGGCCATAAGATGGAGCCAGAAACCTGGGTTGTTTAGTTCCTGTTCTGTTGTCTTTTTCTGGAGAGTGTTGCCATTCCTGTTGACTGTTATTCTTGGATTTGCTGTAAGTCTGTTATTGAACTGTTTTTGATACTGGACTTTGTTATTGGATTATCCCTGGACTGAAAACTGACTGCTTTAACTGTGAATGACTTGGACTGCTTGTTTGGACTTTGTTTAAACGTTTATTGGAAGTAAAAACCTACATTTTACTATACAGTGTATCTGTGCACTGATTGTGTGTTATTCTTCACCACTCCCACTACGTCTCTCTGTGTGCGCTCATTCTCCTAACAGGGAATTACCTCAACATTAGTTATGGGCCCAGGCCATACCAGGCTCAGATAACTGAGAGTTGGTGTGAATGCACAGTACTGTATACAGACAGCTGTTTACTGTTTAATTGTGGTGGAAAAGATGGCACAAGACCCGTCAACAAGTCTATTGCTGTAACCCAGTTGGATGGAACAAACTATGTTTCCTGGTCTATGAAATGCAGTCTACTTCTGCATAGAGAAGGGTTATGGAATGTAGTTCAAGACCCACCGGATGTAAATGCTTGGGATCCAGAAAATGAGGACAATGCCAAGAAGTTAGCTGACTTTAAATGGACCAATGAACAAGCACTTTGTATAATTGGACTAACACTGAGTGACCAGCAGCTAGTCCATATTCGTGGAGAAGAGTCTGTTGCTAGGTGTTGGGAGAATTTGAAGAGGATTTATGTTCGTGACAGTGTAGGTACATCTTACATGTAAACTATTTAGAGCACGTCTTCTGAAAGGTGGAGATACGTTAGCTCATTTGAACTTCATGAAAAGAACTTTTCAAGAGTTACATGAAAAGGAACTGATATTTTCAGAGCTGCATCAAGTTTACATCATTCTTTCCTCATTGGATGAAAGTTATGATGATTGCGTATCTTCACTGGAAGTTCTGCCCAGAGATAAACTGACATTGACTGACATAATCGGAAGGTTGTTAGAAGAAGCAAGAAGACGACTGGATAGAGACCAACTGAGGAAGGAACAACAACAAGAAGAGGATTTGTGTTCAACTGCCTATACTGTTAGGAAATGTTTTTCTTGTGGGGCTAGGGGACATATAGCTAGATTCTGTAAGAAGGGAAAACAACAGAAAACCGGTAATCACCAGAAGGCTAAGAAGAATATTAGTTTAGCTATGCCTAGCAATTCAACTGTAAACTATGATTTGTGGGTTGTTGATAGTGGAGCATCGCAATGCAATACTAAAAATAGAGAGAGGTTTGTAAAGATGTCTACAAGTAAGCAACATGTATCATTGGAAAATGGATGGAAGATGAAAGCTTCTGGTGACGGTATTGCCTATTGTTCTTGTATAAACGAGCATTTAACTATGTTATATGTACCTAAACTGAAATTTAATTTGTTATCAGTAAGGGCTTTAGTTAATCTTGGTTATGTAGTAACTTTTAGAGGAGATAACTGTATAATAGAGAAAGAGAGTAAAAGTGTTACTGCTACTTTAGAGTCTGATTTATATGTGATACATGATGACCAGTTGCAGATGGCTAACTTGGTTTATAACATTGTTAAGCCACATGACGAATGTATACATTTACTGCATAGACGTCTGGAGAAGAAAATGCTCAAACAAACTGTTCAATTTTCAGAGGGAGTAAAATTGAAACCCTGTAGCAAGTAGCCTTGAGAAAAGCAAGGTTACTCCAGCAAACAGATAAATGGGTTTAAGACCAAAGAACCTTTAGAGGTTGTTTTTGCTGACATAATTGGTCCTAAGAAACCTAGTTTTGGAGGTGCCTGCAATATTTTGAGTATAATGGACCGGTTTCCTCATGGAACGGTTTCTGCTATCTCATGAAAAACAAAACAGAAACATTCTAACATTTCTTTAACTAGCTAAGATTTGCTGAAAGAAAAATGAGGAGTAAAGTAATTACTTTAGTTACTGATAATGGGACTGAGTTTATTAACAAGAGATTCCAAACAATGCTGAAATTGGCTGGTGTTGAGCATAAACGTTCTGCACCTTACAGACCACAACATAACTCGTTTGTGCAATGAAGAGGGCAAACGTTACAAGTCATGGCTCGCACTATGTTATCTGATTAAGATTTGCCTGAAACAATGTGGGATGAGGCCATAATGTGTAGCAACCATGTGTTAAACAATGCAGTGAACACAACAACTGGTGAATTGCCATTCACTTATTGGCATAGCAGAAAGTCAAATTTAAGCTTATCTACACACATTTGGAGCTCCAGCATGGGTGCATATTCCCTTAAAAGTAAGATTGAAAGGGCAATATAGAGCTAAGAAATTATTTTTCGCAGGATATGAGGCCAACCATAGATCGTTTAGATTTTGGGATCCAGGCACAGCTCATGTTTATTGTAGCGCTAGTGCTAAATTTCTTGAGCATGTTGTGTGGCATAAACTGGAACAGGAATACAACAATTATGTTATTATTGACACCCAAGAAGTCCCTAAAGATGAAATACTTAAACCATCGATAGCCATTAAAGAGGAAGAACAGGCACAGGAAGAAGTAGAAGAACAGGAACAGGTGGAACAGGAGAGTCCACCAGTAAGCCCTGTATTACCGAGACGTTCAACCTGAGTAACACAACCACCTGATAGAAATCAGGCTAGTGTTGTATGCCAAGTGAATACAGTTCCTGATAACTATAGTGAACTGAAACTGTATCCTCCTGAGGATCAGGCTGCTTGGCAGGAATTAATGGATAAGGAACTGAAATCCTTACAAAGACTGGTGGTATACAAAATGTTAGGTTACCACCAGGTAAACATGCCATAGGGTGTAAATGGATTTATAAAATTAAGACAGGTATGGATGGGACTGTTACCCATAAAGCCAGGTTAGCAGCACAGGGTTCAGTCAGACAGCAAATGACTACAATGAGGTGTTTGCGCCTAGTCTGAAAGCTACTATATTATGAGCAGCATTAGTGTGGGCAGCTAAGGAGAAATACATTATAAATCATTTAGATGTAGAGACGGAATATCTGCATGCACCGTTGCAACACACTATATATTTGAAGAAACGCTTAGGTATCAAAAATGATAATACAACTGATTGCTGGAGATTGAAAAAGAGTCTTTATGGCTTAAAGCAATCAGGATATGAGTGGAACCAGTGTATAGTTAAGAAATTAACTAAGATAGGTTTTGTAGCTGGCATGGCTGATCCATGTTTGTTCAAAAGGGAAAATGATGGTGTAATTTCATTGTTTCTATTGTTTACTGATAACATAGCATTAATCACCAAAACTGAGCAAGAAATAACTGAAATAATTTCACTATTAGAAAAGAAATTTAAAACAAAACAGTTAGGTGAAATTAAACAATATCTTGATTTAAAGATAGATAAAACTAGGGGAGGATACAAAATCTCACAGGCAGATAAAATTAACCAATTACTAAATAATTTTAAAATGGAACTTTGTAAACTGGCTAAAACACGAGCCAGGAGTTTAGCCATAGTGATGTACAAAGTCCTGTTTTTGATAAATATATTTATCAGTCCTTGATTGGTAGTTTATCTTATCTCAGTAACTGGTCAAGGCCAGATATAGCATACAGTGTTAACCAATTAGCGAGATTTAATGCTGAGCCGACTGAAAGGCACTGGCAAGCTGCTAAGCGTATGTTAAGATATCTGAAATAATGCATTGTATTATGCATTGTATTTGGAGCCTAAAGATGAACTGAGTTTAACTGCATATGCTGATGCAAGTTTTACTACAGACGTAAATACACGTAAATCAACATCAGGTACTGTAGTATTATTGGGAAAGGTGTTGATTGGATGGAGGTTTATCTGACAGAAATATCTGTTTGTCAACAATGGAGGCTGAATTCTCATGTTTGTCTTTATTATGTACAGATTTAGTTTGTTATAAGCAACTATTGATTGACATGGGAATTGATGTAACAGATTCTATTGTTGTTTATGAAGATAACCAATCAGCAATACAAATGGCTTCAAATATTGCTGTTAAGACAAGATCAAAACACACAGATTTAAGATATTTAAATGTGAGACAATGTGTGCAAAGTAAGATGATTAAGCTGGAATACTGTATGTCAGAAAATAACATCGCAGATCATTTTACAAAAGCCCAAGGCTCTGTAAAGCATAAGGCTTGCTGTGAGGATTATGGACTTAGAACGTAAGGTTGTATATATTGTCCTACACAAAGGGGAGAATGTTAGGAATATAAGTCACCAGTTAGTTGGGTTGGAAAATATACAAACCAGGATAGACATTTTAATACTGTCTCTTTAAGAGAATGCTAAAACTATAATTGGGTGTGGTTCCTCAAACGCCATAAAATGGAATCAGAAACCTGGGTTGTTTAGTTCCTGTTCTGTTGTCTTTTTCTGGAGTGTTGCCGTTCCTACTGACTGTTATTCTTGGATTTGATGTAAGTCTGTTACTGAACTGTTTTTGATACTGGACTTTGTTATTGGATTACCTCAACAGAAACATCTTTGCCAGCACATTGAAACATCTTTGGCTTCTATTAACTGACATAGGATATTCTACACGGACTTTGCTAATTGGATATCCTTGAATGGACTGACTAAAACGATACATGACTAATGGACTGTTATTTTGACTATGCTATAATCTCTAAATGGAATAAACTATATTTTTGATAGCACAAGCGTATCTGTTATTTTTACTGTATGTTAACAAACATACAAACTTATCTCACTCATTTATCTGTGTGCCTATCTGACTAACGCTGCACATTCTGTTTAGCTTGTCTCCTTAACCCTGGTTGGGGAACACAGGCTTAACACTGGTTATGGGCCCAGAGGCTGCAAAGTCAGTTTAACTAGGATAAAACAGATTTATGTAAAAGTGAAAGTTTGTGTTGTTATACATTACAGGAAACAGATAGCTGTGTTTTATTAATTATAGTTTTATATCCATGTAAGAAAACATGGCACAAGTCAATCTACAAAGTTTGTCCCTTATATCCAAGCTGGATGGAACAAACTATGTATCATGGTCTATGAAATATAGTCTACTTCTACGAAGAGAAGGTCTGTGGAACATAATTGAAAATCCACCAAATGTAGAGGAATGGGATCCAGAGATTGAGGAAGATAGACTAAAGATAGAAGAATTTAAGCAACAGAATGAACAAGCTATTTGCATAATAGGACTAACACTGTCTGACCAGCAACTTGTTCAAAGGTATAAAGGTTTTGTGGACGAAACATGGCCAAGACTATCAGGAAGCTCTCACATTTTGTTGAGGCTTTAAACAGGATCCATTGGACCAGCTCTCCACCCTAAAAAATTACTTTTCCCCAATGTATTACAGTGCCAATTCTGGAGAAGGCAAAACTAAAATGTACTGGTAAATTACAAGAACACACACACACACACACCCTTCTAACTCTGCTGGAGCAGGAGATTGGACTAGAATAGATATCTCATTATATTTCTCCTCCCTCCCTCCTTTCTTTTTCTTTCTGTCCCTTCCTTCAATCCCCACCTCTTTCTTTGTCCCTTTTTATTTCTTTTTCTTTCTGTCCCTTTCTTCTATTCCCCCTCTTTCTTTATCCCTTTTTCCTTATTTCCCTTTTCTCTTTCTCTTCTTCCTTCTCTCTTTCTCTCTTTCCTCTCTCTGGCTCACCCCATTGACTTTGTGCACTACTCAGTTCGGACTTGCTTGGCCAGGTGCCTCCAGGGGGCTTAATGGATTGGAACGCGGTGGTGGTGGGATGTTTGAAAAGGAGAGCAAAGCCACTCTCCTTTCCCAATGCTGCATTTGGGGTGGAGTTCCTTGCACCAGAGTGTGCAAGTCAATGGGATGATCCTAGAGGACCTTGCCTCGAATGCGGCAGTGGTGGGATTTTTTCTCACCCCTGAATTGTGCCCTGCCGTTCACCTCCAGCGCCCCCCTGCCGCCCCCCTTGCCTCTCAGCACCCCCTTAAGGCATCCCACTGCCTCCCAGGGGGCGGTACCGCCTTTTGGGAACCACTGTTCTAAATCAACAAACCCATACACAGGGCAAGTTGAGAGCATCTCTGAATTCAGCAAACACAAATGCTAAGGTGAAATTGCCCAGCACTTCAGAAAAATAGTCATGATTTTGGAAGCTTTAGTGTGCAGTTTCTTTCCCAAGCGGCCCTCTCAATATCCTCCTTTATTCTGACCACGTGTTCTTTCCACAACCCCGTCAAAAAAAAATTTATATAATTTCATTGACATTGCAATTTGAGGTTGTTTTTTACAATAAAATATGTTTATAAACTGATGACAAATTAAATCAAGTAACTAAGTCACTTTTTAGCCAACAATTTAACTGAAAATAGGACTTTTAGGAAAGAACAGTGGCAATTGGGAGCTCACAACCAGAATGAACAAAGAGATGCTCAACAGTTTTGTAAAAGAAATGTACAATGACCACTATCTTCAAAGACCAAACCGCAATGTGGGTATATCTATTAGTAAGGAAGTCAGCATTTTAAAATCTTTTGGGGTCAAATAATTTATAAAATGGAATATTAAATTACTAACAATAATTAGCATACAGATAAAAAGCCATCAGGGAAGGGAGTGGTATCAGATGTACAAATGGATCGTGTTCCTGAGTCAAAGGAACAAACTACTTTTCTTAAAAATAACATGACAGAACTGGAAATGGTCAGACAGAGAAAATGTACACAAAACCTTCTGAGATGTGATATTTTACATGGTGATTTTCCTTATGAGAGAGAAAAGGTCCTGGAGAAGAAAGTTACTAGTTGGAAGATAAAATGTTCCCATGACCCCAGTGATGAATCCCTATCCTCTCAGATTGAGGATATCTCTTTCGGAGCTTGATTGTAAGTGATTCAATTACAACTTCAATTTCATTCAGGGCCGCATCAGGGTTTTGTTTGTCCTTGAGGGGCTGGGGTGGCGGTGGGCCTGCAACCCTCCCAAGCTCCATTTTCACTGGTAGAGGCACTGTGGGCCAGTCCTCTGCTGTTTCCAGGGTGGCTCTGCAGGCCAAATCTAAACATCCTGCAGACCGGATCTGGCCCCCGGGCCTTGAGTTTGACACCCCTGAATTAGAACAGAATGCGGCAGCGGTGGGATTTTTTCTGGATGGATATGGATATGTTTGTTTGCTTACATGATGCAAAACTTGAAAAATTCATATCCCATGTAGATAAGGTGCTCAACAGTGCTTGGGAGGAGGCAGTAGTTGTGTCTATACTATACTGATACCAATTATATTAAGTACCATATTTGCTGGTGTATAAGACGACATTTTTGCCCTGAAAAACATGCCTCCAAGTGGGGGGCTCGTCTTATACGCCGGCAAATAGTAATTGGGAAGCACTGCGGCTGCCTGCGGCCGAGGCACTTTTGCACACCATGGAAACGAATCCCGTGAAGCCGAAAGGAGCAGCCAGCCTTCAGGCTGATGTAGGCGGGCCTCCTTCTCCCAGCTCCCAAGAAAACGAGGCGCTCAGCGGCCTCCGCTCGCACCGCCCGGACTCCGCTCAGGTATCCGGCTGGGGCTGTCAGGAGTTGTTACCGCTGGTGCGGCTCCACGCAGCTCCAGTCCCGCGTTGCCTCGGGAAGGGAAAGGCAAAATCAGGAGCCGCTGCTGCCGTTGCAAAGCGCCGCCGCGGCTCTTCCTTTTTGCCTTTCCCTTCCTGAGGCAATGCGGGACTGGAGCCGCGCGGAGCCGCGCCAGCAGTAACAACTCCTGACAGCCCAGCTGGATACCTGAGCAGAGGCCGGTTGGTGCGAGCGGAGGCCGGGCAGTGCGGGCGGAGGCTGCTGAGCACCTTGTTTCCTTGGGAGCTGGGAGAAGTAGGCCCGCCTACATCGGCCTGAAGGCTGGCTGCTCCTTTCGGCTTCACGGGATTCGTTTCCACAGTGCACAAAAGTGCCTCAAAAAAAAAAGTGCAAAAGTGGAAGGTGTGCGGAAGAGGGGGTAGTCTTATACAGCGAGTATATATCAAACTTTATATTTTGAGTGGAAATGTTGGGGTGTCGTCTTATACGCCCAGTCGTCTTATACGCCGGCAAATACGGTAATAGCAAAATTTAGGCTGCTTACTGAATCTAGGACTGCAAAGTCAGCATTCTTATAAATTTTAATTGCCCTATATCCAGAACAAGTTAGACAGAGTCAAAGGTCTGAATGTGTGAATGAGACTATGTCAGGAGAAGAGATTTAAATTTGTTCAATACCAGGGAATGTTTTGGGAGGAAAGACAGGACTCACCTGAACTGAAATGGAACCAGGCTGCAGATATATAACATGACAGATGTAGTGGAGCAGTTTTATGCTGATTCCAGGCAGCATCTGATTTGGAAGGGTGTAGGAAATATTGTAAGAAAATAGGACCACTGTGGAGTGAACTAATGAGTAGTCATGTCAATTGAAAAAAATGAAAAGGCTACGAAAAGGACTCATACCAATATCTGAATACAACATGTCTCTGTTAGCAGTCTCCAAGCGAAATACACAGATATAATAGAGAGAATAATAGAGAGAAGAGAGATTTGGTGACAACCAATGGAATATAGTAATTTCTAAGTAAGAACATATGTTTAGCACAGCAAGATGCCTTGGAAAAGAATCTGTCTTTATATTTAGTCAGGCTTAAAATCTAATGTACTAGAAAATATTGTAGGACAAGTTACCTTCATAGAATCACTAAGGTGCCAATATAGCTGGCCACAATTGTGAACTAGACCTAAGGATATGCTATTACTCAGCCAATCAAAATACTGAAGAGTTCTTGAGTTGTTGAAATAATTCCCAGAGGCATGGTAAGATAAATTCTTGTAACAATGGAAGCCATTTGATTACTGGTACATATTTTGGCATAACAAAAAAAATCAAATATTTAAAATCCTAAATAATTATGTTATAGAACAGTTGATATTGGAAATAAATTTAGATTTAATTTTAAGTAGTGGCCATATTCTCAGTTGAGATGTAACTGTCTAGAACTAATATAATTATTACATTTATCACATAGGCAACTGCTGTTGTGTCCAACACAGTCACATCTGAATATAAACAAAAACTAGTTATGCTGCATAGAGGTTACTTAAAATTACAATAACTGATGCTCAACTATACATATTTCACAATATATGAAAGGTTCAATCAAAATCAGGAAGATGCTAAAATAGCTTTCTAGTTGAGTCCAGGACATGCAAAAGAAGGCTATCTTCAGGATAGAAAGGACTATCTTAATGGGAATTAAAAAGAACATGAAACCTGACCAAAAACATATATGATAAGGAATGTAGACAAGAATTTTGAGAAGCACATGGCAAAAAACATAAAGAAGAATAAAAACTTTCTTAAACACATTCAAAGAAAAAAAATTAAAAAGCTGGCCACTAAATAATAAAGGCATGAAAGGTACCCTCAAGAATAATACTGTAAAGTGATTACTACACCAAAGGGTTTGAATAGTGTTAAAGCAAAGCAACTCCCAGTCATACTAAATTAATATGTGCTAAGGCATTCTTGGTCACATGCTTTTCAAGCAGGAAATATGAAGCCAGGAAGACCTCCATATTATAACCAGTTCTGCTGGGAAAGTATAATCCTATTCGAACCTAAAGTAGGAAAATTCCTGGGAATAGAACCATGAAGCCATGGTTAATCAATTTTGTGTTTATTTATTTTAGAAATGTATACTATTTCTCAACTTTACAGTTAGTATGAACAGTGTACAATTAAAACCAATAATTCAATACAATTAAACACCACCAAAATGGGAGATCAACAATATTAACTGATGCAAAGGAGCACTATAGCCCAAGGCCTGATTTTCTTGGTGCTTTGAGAGTTCCTATATCTTACTGGATGACACTGCTTACTTGGTGGGACATGCAGCATTCCAACTCTGTTCAATTGTACAGACAAGATGGAAGCAAATGGAAGACATACAGTCCTTTAAATAACGGGTTTATAAATGAAGGGTTTTATAGATAGTAACCAGCACTTTGAATTGCATTCAGAAGCTTATTTAAACCAGTACAGCCTCTGGAATAAAGCTGTTAGCGAGGTGTGATGACTCATGCCCGTAATTGTTTGCTGCATTCTGGACCAGTTGCAACTTCTGAATGGTTTTCAAAGGCAATCCCATGTAGGCAGTGACCAAAGCATGAATGACTATCTCAAGGGCTTTCTGAGTCAGGCAAGTAGTTTAAACCTGTTGTTCCCAATCTCAACCTCTAACAATATCCAACTCTGTTAGGTATTACCTAACTAATACAGGTAGTCATCTTATGGCCATAATTGAGCCCAAAATTTGTTTCTCAGCAAGAGGAGTGAATTTTGTCCCATTTTACAATTTTTCATGCCATCGATGTTAAGTGAAAAACTGCAGTTGATAAGTTAGTAACATAGTAGACTGAATCTGGCTTCCCCATAGACTTTGCTTGTCAGAAGATCACAAAATATGATCTTATGACACCAGGACACAGTAACTGAGTCAGTTACCAAGTATCTGGATTTTGATCATGATCATGGGGATGTTGCAACAGTAGTAAGCATAAAAAACAACGTATATCACTTTGTTCAGTGTTATTGTAAGTTTGAAAAGTCACTAAATGAACTGTTGTAAGTCAAGGGCTACCTGAACCTAACCAATGATCTCATCCAGAGGTATCATGTAGATGTTAAACTGGAAGGACAAGGACACTGAGCCTGTGATATCTCGTAAATCAGGGTCTTCAATTTATTCTTCCCCCTCCTCCTCAATACTAATTGATATTGGAGAAAGGAAAAGAAGCACTGCAACTTCATGTCTCCCACTTTCAATCCTCAGTTAATCCAGAAAGATACTATGAAAGTATTGAAAGATGTCAAGAAGAATCAGGGTCTCCTAGAACTGACAGTTGTTATCAACAAGTGTTGTCTCTATACTTTGCATAGACCTGAAACTTGACTGAAGCAGTCTACATAATCCGATTATTTCAGTGTCTTCTGAAGTTGCAACTTGATCACCTTTTCAACAATTTTTCTAGATAGGAAGAATGAAGACAGCTATAACTGTCTACCACCATAGGGTCCAACTTTTTCAGATGGTATACCACTATCACCAAGATAAGCAGAAGCATCCTCTCATTCAAGGATGAATTCACCATTCATGTATCGGATTTAACAGACAGCTAGATTAACAGTCCCAAAGGCCATATTCTCTTCCTCACCTGTCACAGGATTAAGCATTCCCAAGGACAAGGCCATGCTTTAGCAAATGTGACTAGACTGCCAGTCAGATTCTAACTCAAGGTCCATTTCTTGCCTAGTAGTTTCCAATAAATCCAAACTCTTTCTGGTGGTGAATGATAAGACACCACCAGCAAGCCAAACAATCAGTCTGACCATGACACAGGACAGATAGAACCTTCAGATCATGTCATGACTACCCTGAGATAAAAACTAGATCTAACACATGACTATTTCCGTATATTGATCCTTTAATTATTTGGATCAGGTTCATGTTTCGGGTGGCCCCAAACTATATGTCAGTAGATACAGTCAGTAGATAAAGACTATCATTTTCGGAGATTCCACTACTAATCCAAAGACAATGTTAAGTAGCATAAGCTATGCAGCAGTAACAAACTCACTAGTCCATAAAGCCCAACTACAACCACCCTCTCTCTCCACCATCAATTTTACCTTCTCACACTTACCAAATCCCAGGTCTTAGGAAGCAGCTAACATAACTATTCACAATAACAGTCAAACATCCTCAACTTATCTGTCAATCCACAGGATCTCCCCAAAGTACAAACTTCAGCCTTGCTGCACTGAGCAGCTGAAAGAAAACTGCATAACAAAATTAGGACTAGGGGCTACCCAATGAATCTCACTGGAAAGATAAGCAAACAAGTAAAAGTAAGCACTTTTTCACGTAGTTCAGAATCAGTTTGCATAATTCATTAAATGGCAATAGTCACTGGAAGGTTTCAAAAGGATATTGAATACATTAAGAAAGAACATGCTTACTAGGGATTAATAATTTTGAAATCTCAGTTTACTTCCATGTTTAGGACAACATAAGGTATATGGGAACAATGGTAGGAAGGGAGTATGTATCCCTCTTCTGTTTGTGAGAACAGGGATACTTCAGCAAATAAACAAACAATAAAACAAGTTTAAAAACATACAGGGTAAATATCCCGACTTCATATAATTTATTAATTAAATGTATATAGTTGCCCATCTAACAAGAAGTGACTTTGAGTGATATACAAGTCAGTAGAAAAAAATAGAAATATAAAAACAGCCATTTAAAAATAGAAAATCAGCATTATAATGAAGGTGATCACATGAAAAGTACCATCAATATAATCCTTCTCTTGGACAAAGCATCCAATTAATAGACATAGAAATGTACTTTGCAAGCTTAGCTCACAAAAACTTTGCACAAATGTATTCAGTCATTAAATAAATTGTTGCTTCCTCCAGTGAACAATACAGTAGAACCTCCGGTGACAACCGTAATCCATTCTGAGAATTCAGTCACCTATTTTGGTTGTCACCAAAGTGCATGCGCTAAAAAAAAAAATGGCACAGTGTGGAAAGGGAAATCGGGACAGCTGTGTTTGGTTGCCACACGAGCACCGTTCATGACCAGAGGTAAAAACTTTTGGTTGTCACCCAATTTGGTCATGAATGGAAGTATTCGTGACCAGAAGTTCTACTATATTACTACAAAAGGAACTCTTATCCTTGTCTCACTAAAAAATAATAGGAAAATTATTTATAATACTAATTAAACTACTTAAAAAAAACAAAATAGAGCAAAAAATATATAATTCAATAAATCAAATAAAACATTTATATAAATGTACTAAAGTAACATAGCTTCTTATTTATTTATTAAATTTATATGCCACCCATACAAAAACTAGAACCAAGGAAATGGGTAGCACAGCGATGAGCTTTTTTTATCCCATCAACTACTTCCAGTGGTAAACAATGCCCAAGCCAACTGGAAAAGCCAAGTTACAGAAGGCCAAAACGGTGAGAGCAATTCTCACCTCTTTAAACCTTATTTATAATGATTATATAATTATTTACATAATTATCCTATACGATATTTATAATTAGAAAATTATAGTTAAATACCTGTCTGCAGTTTTAAGTGATTTATAGCGTCTGTCATTTCTTTCACTACTATGGGACCTCTTCTTATGCTTTTGGCTATTTGTAGATTTTTTTTCTCCTCTGTCATCTTCAGAATAACAACCTTGTTTTGAGTGCTTCATCTTATAAAAGAAAATATATCAAGAGAAAAGTTTAATGTAACTTTAAACAAATTAAAAGCACAATCTGAAATATTTAGTCAAAACAGGCTTCTATTATTTCAATAGTTGATTTTACTTGAGTATGGCAAATAAAAGTAAGGTTATATTCTAATTTCTATTTAGTGGAAATAAACCTCATTAGACAGTGAGACTTACTTCATAGTTACTATAACAAAGAGCTGTTTACAAAAAATATTTAAATCTGTAAATACAGAACCATTTATTTAAATGCAAGAGAATTTCAGTCCCCTTATTGTATTCCCTTCCATTCCTCACCACTCAAACCCAATATGCTTTCTATCAAGGCAAAGAAACAGAATATTAAAAACATTTTCGGTTATATTATTTTAGTGCTGGAAACTTTTTCCCTTCAAATCCCTTTCTCTACAATCTCTTCACTTTGCAAGTTGTCACATGGGGGGAGGAGGAAAGCAAGGCATTTATGTGGATCTTTCTTTGCTTGACCTTTCTTCCCTGCCCACTGAGGATTAGAAAAACTGGAGTGGAATAGATTTTAAGAGAGTAAGCCGTCTGCTCTTCTACACATTGAAAGCAACTATGATCACACTGGCAATGAGAAAAGGTATGGCTTCCAGTCTCAGACTATAAGCATGATTACAGTGTTTTTGATGCATATAAAACATTAAGCAGGGAACTCTAGGATTCCAAAGAGTGATTAAATGGCACAACAAAAGGCTCAGGCAAAGGAGAGATTACTTACAGAAAGTACTTGCTTTTTTTGGTCCCTCTTCCTTACAAAGAGCAGGGATTGCAGGGAGAGGAAGGGATTGCAAGAGAGCAAGCTCCCAGTGTGATCTTATTTCTTTCAATGTGTAGAAAAGCAATCAGTTTAGTAGTCCAGAGGTTACTAAATTTTGAATAAGGGAAATTTATTCTTTTAATTTATTCCAATGGAAAAATGAATGACCCCATGGCTCAGTCAGTTCTATAGACATCTCTGAGAATGCTTACAATCAATCCTTCAATTTACATTTGTTTTTTCAAGACACATAAATTCCAGGCTTACTCAGATAAATCTGAATAAGAGGCAGATTGCATTCTTGCTCTCTCCTAAATAAAAACAACCTTCAGAATTACTAATACAATTTAATGTTATAATTTACCATCGCTATTTATATTTCTAGAATTCTACACATCTATCTTCTCATGAGCAAGTTAACATTTCTAAAATGTCCAGGATGGGGCACTAGTACCATAAGACATGCCTATAGTAAGTACATATCTATCATAGGCATGAAAGATGCTGATGGCATTCAAACATTGTTACCCTATGATTTATGAATAAACCATGATGGCTGTGTTTGCAGAACATGCTAAATCAAAAGGAACGGTATCCCATCAAGATTTGCTGTAATGTGTAAACTCACTGAAAATCAATGTCGTCTGCTCTTACTGTTGAAGAGCATGTTCCAGTTAAAACTGGGAAAGAGGGGTAACAAGCATCCCTGACAATGCACTGCAACGAACAATAATAGCATACTAAGATAGTGGCTTCTCAACATTAAGTGCAACCAATGTCCCCTTTTAAACCGACTTTCTATTACCATCTATTGGCAATTAGTGAAGTCTTAAAGCAAAAGAGGGGTGTATCTATTTCGATATTACACGCATTCGACTGTGATTCTTCGATGCTGAATGATACTTTTTTATGCAGTCAAAAATCCGACTATCTCGCCTCTACAGCCAACACAAGAGGTGCAGTACGTACTTGCGCACGCCCAGTCCCATATTTAGCTCCTGGCATTTCCAGATAAGCATGGAAAAACGGATTTATCTGCTCGTGGGATGGCTGCTGAGGCGCAATGTGGACCATACCGATATATCAAGTCTAAATTTATATATTTAAATTTAAGTCACATCGTTTGCTTTCAATTCTTTTAGCGTAAAAACTGCAACAACGAACCTCAGGAAAAGTATTGGGGTTGGGGAAACCTCTTTTGCTGCTGTGCAAGTACCTCAGGGAAGGGGGGGGGAGAAAATTTGAAATTAGAGCAACTTTTATCGTCGATTTGCTCTCCTCTCGTTTCCCAAACGGAGCTCCGAGACTTTTTTTGCCCAAACCGTGGGATCATTTCAAAGACTTCACTCCTACCTTTTTTCCCTTCCAAAAAGGTGACCTTCCCGGTCGCTTCCCGGCTACGAGCAGGTAGGAAGATGACGGTTATCAAGTATCCAAACAAACAAAATGGCGGCTTCTTCCCGTCTCACCTCCGGAATGACGTCACATATCCGAGGGCTGGAAGAGGGTTGCCTCTTTCACGCCGGGATTCCTTTGTAGATCGGCCGCGGCCTCCAGATTTATTTATTTATTAAACTTTTGAGCGTCGTGGCGAGGAGGGATGCTTGTCGCAACGTTTAGATCGGGAACTTTTAGAGCAGAACTTCAGAATATGCGGCTGTGGGGAGGTGTAGAGGTGTTTTGTCACCACAGCCTGAAAGTGGAAGGAAGAAAGGCAGAAAATGAGCGTGGGAACTGTATCTACCTCAAGAATATTCAAACTTGGCCTCTTGTGACTTCGGCTCCCAGAATGTTTATTATTTCTTTATATCCCGCCTTTTATTTTTTATAAAATAATTCCAACTAGCGGCGAACACGCATTGTGCTCTTTCAGGTGTTTCTCAATCTATTTCTCCCGGGATTTTGAACACGTGTTTACATCAGTACTTCTGTAGCCAAGAAAAAAAAGGATGAGCGGCCTTCTCCGTTGGAAACGAATGCTGAATGCGATGGGCGGAAAAAGGGATCGGGGGCAGCAGTGCCGTCTTCCATAGAGCTGCGCGTCCAACTTGTCACGTTAAAAGCGACTTAATTAAAGATGGTAACAAGGTTTCTTTTAAAAAAAAAAAAAAAAAAAACCAAATGGTTCCAAAGTATCCACTTAGACAGCCCCCTGTCTGAAATGGTCTAGGGCAGGGGTGTCCAACCTTGGCAACTTTTAAGACTTGTGGACTTCAACTCCCACAATTCCTCAGCCAGCTGGCTGAGGAATTCTGGGAGTTGAAGTCCACAAGTCTTAAAGTTGCCAAGGTTGGACACCCCTGGTCTAGGGTCTCCTGCTTGAGCAGGGGGGTTGGACTACAAGATCTCCAAGGTCCTTCCAGCTCTATTCTGATTGATATCTATTGCGGGGCAGTCGCAGGCCAGTGGTCTTCAGGCACCCCACCTCCTACCCCACTCTGTACCGTACTGGAGTCCCTAAAAGCATTTTAGAAAATAAAGGTGTAATCCTGGCTCCGCACCACAGAGAGACCTAGATTACAAAAAAAGTATTAGGTGGAGAGTTTAATTTGTTACTGCTTTTAAATTGGCAACTAAGTTGGCAAAAGAAATAGCTTAGGGTCTCCTGCTTGGGCGGGGATGTGGGTCCGGACTAGATGATCCACAAGGTCCCTTTCAACTCTGTTCTGTAAAATTAGGATACTACCCTTAAAAATTCTTCGAGTAAGACACCCTGAAATCCGAACTAAGCTGTATCGTGCAAAAAAAAAAAAAAAAAAAAAAAACCTCTCACTTTTGCTTCAGAAGAACGCCACCTTCCCTCAGAGCCAAGCCTAAAAAAACGGCGAGTTAACGTGCAGTAATTTCTCTCTCCAAAGTTCCTAGTTTAAGAGAAATAAATAGACGGGCGCCTTTCCTTCCGCGGTCAACGTCCTCCGACTTCTCCAGGATAGGGCATTGTAAAAACGGAGGCTCCGCACGCTATATGCCCGGAGAAGGGAGGGGTTGGGTGCGGATATTATGACGTCGGAAGCAGCCATTGATTAATGTTTGTGGTCTGCTACAAATAGTTCTCTACGGCGCGTGTTTGGGTTGATGTTTTTGTTATGTTCGAGGGAGGTGACAACGCTCCTCTGCTGATCGTAGCTGGGAAATAAATTACCGTACGCGTGATTGTTTCAGAGTTTCTGGAAAGATGGATGCCGCTTTGCCATCAGCGTAACTGGGAAAAAGGCTGTTAAAAAAACGTTGCAGAGTCCCCTTGTGGATTGAAAAAAAATAGTTTTATTGCTTTCATACATATGAAGAGGATGAGAAAAAGCATTAACCAACTACTAGAGTAAAACAGTAAAATACTTATGGCAAATAGTGCCTTATATTCGCTTTAGTTGATCAACCAGGTGCATTCCTAGGTGGAGGACAGAATCCTGACTGCTTAGTCATATACTGGTTATCTCAAAACTAGATTATTTGAATACATTCATTATAGGTGAGCCCTTGAAGTCAGTCTAGAAATTGTAGATGGCCCTGAAGGTGGCAGCATAAGTAGTAGTAAGTGGTATATCTCTAAGATCCTTCATTATTCCTTTATTGAAGTAGTTGCACTGAGTACCTTCTGAATCCAATCCACTGTAACAATGAGGGTACTCTTCTATCTATCTATCTATCTATCTATCTATCTATCTATCTATCTATCTATCTATCTATCTATCTATCTATCTATCTATCTATCTATCTACCTACCTACCTACCTATCTATCTATCTATCTATCTATCTATCTATCTATCTATCTATCTATCCTGCTTCCAGCCTTAAAGTCATCATTATACTGTCATCAGGGAAGTACAAATTGTACTTCCTACTTCAGATACATTGAAAGTGAAGCAAATCCTTTTCTTTTTACAATTTGGGAAAGAGCTAAAACATATTTACCCTTTGGCTATCCTTGGGTTTTAATGTTAAGTTTTCAATATTTTAATTATGAGTATTTTTGTAAGCCATGTGGACATGCCAATAAATTGGTGAACATGTAAAGCTTTAAGTTAATATTGTAGTATATAAATAATTTCTTTTAAATGTCTAGTTCGGATAAGCATTCAAGTCCTGGGCTCCCCCCAGAAAGATCATGTTGTGGGATTTTCCTCCTGTCTTTCTTGGATAGTGATCCAGTCCTGAATGTGTCCATGTCTAGTTCCCACAAGACCATATTGGAGCTTTACCAAATTGGCTTCCAACTACATGTGGACAAACACTGGTCCAGACAGAGTGGAGTAAATTCCGAAAATGACCCCATTCTTGTTTGAGATGGTAGTCCAGCATAGGTATATGATAATACACAGTATATGGAATAGACTACCTGCAGACCACAGGAAGCCTCAAGACATTAAGGCTTTCAAAACCACATGACTCAATTTAGGTCATAGAATTCCAAATAATGTAAGCACATTTTTCTGCCATAATCCATAAACTGAATGAATGTAAACACTTGCTTGTTCTTTATATTATCTTCTGCTTCCCAAATCTGCCCCATCCTTTAAAAAGTTGCTGGAAATCCAAGCTAATTTACTTTGGGTGGCATATATCATGGTGTTTACTATCCCTTCAAATCAAGTATGTCCTCCCTCATCAAAACATGATCTGATCCTGATATTGAGGCTCAGGGGACAAATCCTGTTTTTTTCCCTGGCATGTACCCTTTCATTTCACAAGGTGTTTAATTAAAAGGTAAATCAAACTATTTTATAGATTATAATGAGACAGTGCATGTTAATATTTTTTATTTAATTTTTACACTCCAGTCTTCAGAAGTCTTTAAGTTTTATTTTGAGACTTGGAATGGGAGTTGGTTTATTGTCTTCCCATATTCCCTCAACTTGGCTGAAATTAGTCTAACAAAATATTTTATTCTGCATTTATTAGCATAAATTATGGATCAGAAAGCATGGACTGTTGATTTTCCTTTCCTGGCAATGTAAGGAAATGTGAAGGTATGTTGTCCCTTTTATGATTTTGCGTTTTCTGTTAATTGTTTCTTCTTGGAATAATGTTATAATATATAACAATAGATCCATTGGTAAAAATCTCATGTTAAAGACATGTTACTTTGAATTGCATTAAATTTTATTATAATAGTAAGTATTATAATATATAGTATTATAATAGTAAGTATTATAATATAATATATAATATATTATAATATAATATAATAGTAAGTATTATAATATATATTATAATATATATTATATATCCAAATTTCAATTCCAAGGGAGTTATGGATCCTGGAGTTTGGACATATTCTGTAAGTTAGCCCACTTGAGGTACATTGTTTCAAAAAGTTTTGCCCTATGATGTACTGTTTCACCCAGTTAAACGTTACAGACACAAACTTTTTAGTGGTATATAGACTATAGACCAGGGGTGGGCAAACTACGGCCAGCGGGCCGCATCCGGCCCATTGGTCTGTCCAATCCGGCCCGCCCCTGAAAAATAAACTCTGGGTGTGGCGTATTGCCCTGCGCCACATGGCCCCCAAAGCTGCAAAATAGTGCGGAGCGCTCTCGGGGTAGGAAATAAAAGAAGAACTTTGCAAAGGCCTCGGCTGGGAGTTCGAAATCACCTTGGAGTGCGACCTCTCCAAAGGTGAGTCCCCACCGGCCCCCCCTTTTTTTTCCGGGGCTTCCAGGCTTAAACTTTGCAAAGGCAAAGTTTGCAGGCGGGAGCATCTTCCCGCCAAGGAGCGGGAAGGGTTCCACCCAGCGGGCGGGCAGGCTGCTTGGAGCCACTTAAAGCTAGGCCTCTGCTGGTGGAGCCTTGCCCTGCCTTGGTGCCCCATTTCCCAGCTCGGCGGTCCTGCTCGGGCGGCACTTTAAAAGCCCTCCTCGCGTACGCGCCCGACGAGCCGCTCACCATGACGGCGGCTCCCAGCACCCGAGCAACTTCCCAGCAACTTGCAGCTTGCTTTTTCCTCTCAGGTGCTCACGTCTGGCCCTGAGCTGCACGGCAGAGGGGAAACCCGGACTGCCACCGGGTCGCCTCCTCCAAGCAGCCCGCCCGCCCGCCAGGCGGAACCCTTCCTGCTCATCCCTCGGGTGTCTGCCTCGTTCCTCTCTCAGTCGCTTTCTCACTCCTCCACCAGCCCAGGAAGAAACTGCTTCAAAGAAGCCGGCAGGGTGGCTTCCTGTCAGCGCAGCTCCTCCGAAGTGCCTGTTCACCCCCATCTAGCTGCCCACAGTTCAATCCAGTGCTCCGTTCTGCCTGCCTGCCTTCGTTTCTGGTTGTTTCAGAGCAGCTTCGGCTGAGAATAATAACTATTCGCCTTTTTTTCCCAGCCAAAGCTGCTCCGAAACAACCAGAAACGAAGGCAGGCAGGCAGAACGGAGCACTGGATTGAACTGCAGGTGGCTGGGTGGGGGTGAACAGGCGCTTCGGAGGAGCTGCGCTGACAGGAAGCCACCCTGCCGGCTTCTTTGAAGCAGTTTCTTCCTGGGCTGGTGGAGGAGCAAGAGAGCGACTGAGAGAGGAACGAGGCAGACACCCGAGGGATGAGCAGGAAGGGTTCAGCCTGGCGGGCGGGCGGGCTGCTTGGAGGAGGCGACCCGGCAGTGGTCCGGGTTTTCCCTCCGCCGCGCGGCTCGGGGCCAGGCGGGAGCGCCCGAGAGGAAAAAGCAAGCCGCAAGTTGCTGGGAAGTTGCTCGGGTACTGGGAGCCGCCATCGTAGTGAGCGGCTCATCGGGCACCTATGCGAGGAGGAGGGCTTTTAAAGTGCCGCCCGAACAGGACCGCCGAGCCGGGAAATGGGGCACCAAGGCAGGGCAAGGCTCCACCAGCAGCGGCCTAGCTTTAGGTGGGCTTGGATGCCCCTGAGCGCGGTTTGCTGTTTGTTTTCTCCTGGGACTCGTGTTTGGAAAGCGTGGAAAGTAGTAGCAGGAGCAGCCGCAGTGTTACTTTTTCTTATATATAATATATATATATATATATATGTATATATATATATATATATATATATATATATATATATATATATATATATATATATATATATATATATAATATATTATAAAGGGCCCATTATAAAATGCAG
This sequence comes from Hydrophis major, assembly GCA_033807585.1. NCBI lineage: Eukaryota > Metazoa > Chordata > Lepidosauria > Squamata > Elapidae > Hydrophis > Hydrophis major. The sequence continues at coordinate 134,336,336 of CM066329.1, read as the reverse complement.
CAAATTATATATAAGAATATTATATATATATGTGTGTGTGTGTGTGTGTGTGTCTGTTAAGTTTTCACAGGTCCTTACATGTATGGCATTCAGCTTTGTTCGGGTATTTTCCCACGTCATTGTAGTTGTGCTTTTAAAGTTGTAGCAACGTTTCAGCAGAATCTCATCTGCCACAGAAGCCTGATGATGGCAGATGAGATTCTGCTGAAACGTTGCTACAACTTTAAAAGCACAACTACAATGACGTGGGAAAATACCCGAACAAAGCTGAATGCCATACATATATATGTGTGTGTGTGTGTGTGCGTATGTGTATATGTGTATATGTGTAAATGTATATGTGTGTTCTGAGGTTCTCGCGGGTATTTGTATGTGGATCTTTGGTTATTCGGGTTTTCTCCCGCGTAAGATTGGAAGTATCTAGGCAACGTTTCGATGAAGTCTCATTCATCATCTTCAGGCTTGGTCTTCAGCTCTGTGCTTCTCAGAGTGATGTGAGCTTGCAGCTGCTTCTTCCTTTTAACTGCTAGTGGGGGTGTGACTTGATTGGCTGGGGGCTTGGCTGTGTTCTGATTGGATGGGGGTGTGTTCTCATTGGTTGGGGGTTTGGCTGTGTTCTGATTGGTTGGGGGGTTGGCTGTGTTCTGATTGGCTGGAGGCGTGTTCTGTTCAGGTGGGGGCTTGATTGTGCTCAGGTTAGTCTTAGTTGCTGGAGGGTTTGAGCTGGTGAGCTGTGATCTTGCTGTTTGGCTTCGAGTTCGTGGTCGTGCTGCATCTTCATGGTGGAGGTCAGTTCGCTTCATGTATGGCTCAGAGGGGTTTGAGGTGGGTAGTGATGCAGTTGCAGTGCAGCTTCTGGTCCGTGGTCGTGTTTCATCTTCTGTGTGGGTGTGAGTCTGCTGTGTGGGTGTGAGCCACACAAGATGCCACCACCACACTTCCACGTAGAAAGCAGACTCACACCCACACAGAAGATGAAACACGACCACGGACCAGAAGCCGCACTGCAACTGCATCACTACCCACCTCAAACCCCTCTGAGCCATACATGAAGCGAACTGACCTCCACCATGAAGATGCAGCACAACCACGAACTCGAAGCCAAACAGCAAGATCACAGCTCACCAGCTCAAACCCTCCAGCAACTAAGACTAACCTGAGCACAATCAAGCCCCCACCTGAACAGAACACGCCTCCAGCCAATCAGAACACAGCCAACCCCCCAACCAATCAGAACACAGCCAAACCCCCAACCAATGAGAACACACACCCATCCAATCAGAACACAGCCAAGCCCCCAGCCAATCAAGTCACACCCCCACTAGCAGTTAAAAGGAAGAAGCAGCTGCAAGCTCACATCACTCTGAGAAGCACAGAGCTGAAGACCAAGCCTGAAAATGATGAATGAGACTTCATCGAAACGTTGCCTAGATACTTCCAATCTTACGCGGGAGAAAACCCGAATAACCAAAGATCCATATATGTATATATGTATTTACTGTATTTGCCGGCGTATAAGACGACTGGGCGTATAAGATGACCCCCCAACATTTCCACTCAAAATATAAAGTTTGATATATACTCTCCGTATAGGACTACCCCCTCTTCTGCACACCTTCCACTTTTGCACTTTTTTTTTTGAGGCACTTTTGTGTACCGTGGAAATGAATCCCGTGAAGCCGAAAGGAGCAGCCAGCCTTCAGGCCGATGTAGGCGAGCCTACTTCTCTCAACTCCAAAGGAAACGAGGCGCTCAGCGGCCTCTGCTCGCACCGCCCGGCCTCCAATCGCACCGCCCGGCCTCTGCTCAGGTATCCGGCTGGGCTGTCAGGAGTTGTTACTGCTTGGCGTGGCTCCGCGCGGCTCCAGTCCTGTGTTGCCTCGGGAAGAGAAAGGCAAAAAGGAAGAGCCGCGGCGGTGCTTTGCAATGGCAGCAGCGGCTCCTGGTTTTGCCTTTCCCTTCCCGAGGCAATGCGGGACTGGAGCTGCATGGAGCCGTGCCAGCGGTAACAACTCCTGACAGCCCCAGCCGGATACCTGAGCGGAGTCCGGGCGGTGCGAGCGGAGGCCTCTGAGCGCCTCGTTTCCTTGGGAGCTGGGAGAAGGAGGCCCGCTACATCAGCCTGAAGGCTGGCTGCTCCTTTCGGCTTCACGGGATTCGTTTCCATGGTGCGCAAAAGTGCCTCGGCCACGGGCAGCTGCAGTGCTTCCCAATTACTATTTGCCGGCGTATAAGATGACCCAGCGTATAAGACGACCCCCCCACTTGGAGGCATGTTTTTCAGGGCAAAAAAGTCATCTTATACGCCGGCAAATACGGTATGTATATATGTATAGTATCTTACTAATTTTGTCCTACATAAGAGGCACTACAGACAAAATTAGTAAGATACTATACAGACACCACATCAAGACTGCCTTCAAAACAGACAGAAAAATAGCAGCCATCCTCAGAAACCCCAAAGACAAAATTGACCTGGAAAACCAAGGCATATACGAAGTCCCCTGTGCATCATGCCCGGCCACATACATTGGACAGACCAATAGAAGAATAAGAACCCACCTGGATGAACACAAAAATGCAGTCAAAAAGCTGGAACACACTTCCTCACTAGTCCAACACATGGAAGCCACAGGTCATAGCATCAACTTCAATGGCACCAAAACCGTAGCCACTATAGAAAATCCCAGCCACTGAATCATCAGAGAAGCCGTAGAGATTGAAAAAAGACCAGAAAGCATGAACAGAAGAGATGATTCCACCAGGCTGCCAATCATTTGGAAGCCTGCACTCACAAACAAAAAAATCTCCACACCACAAGCCAGGCAAACACCTGGGCACAAACAGATCCCCCTTGATACCTCCAGCTCAAACACACCCCAACCAGACACCCAGATGAAACCCAGCTTCCTAACTAACGATCGCTGTCCATTTACCCAAAGCCAAGCTGCACTAAAAGCTTCCAATAAAGTAACACAATGTTGCCAGCCAATCAAGATACAAAAAGAGCCAAAAAAACAGACAGAAGATATTAGAAGCAGAACACAGCAAACTCCAAGACCAATAAACACAGACCAAGACTCTCAACCAATCAAGATGAAGAAAAAACCATTCTGGCACAGCAATAGGCTGCCCCAAATTTAAATCTGAAACCACTGTAAAAGTCTAACTCACAGACGAACACTATACAGAAGCCTGATGATGGCAGATGAGATTCTGCTGAAACATTGCTGCAACTTTAAAAGCACCACTACTATGATGTGGGAAAATACCCAAACAAAGCTGAATGCCATACATACATACATTATATTATATTATATTATATTATATTATATTATATTATATTATATTTATTATTTATTATATATTATATATTATATATATATAATGTGGATCTTTGTTTATTCGGGTTTTCTCCCGCGTAAGATTGGAAGTATCTAGGCAACGTTTCAATGAAGTCTCATTCATCATCTTCAGGCTTGGTCTTCAGCTCTGTGCTTCTCAGAGTAATGTGAGCTTGCAGCTGCTTCTAGCAGTTAAAAGGAAGAAGCTGCTGCAAGCTCACATCACTCTGAGAAGCACAGAGCTGAAAACCAAGCCTGAAGATGATGAATGAGACTTGATCGAAACGTTGCCTAGATACTTCCAATCTTACGCAGGAGAAAACCTGAATAACCAAAGATCCACATACAAATACCCGCAAGAACCTCAGAAAACAAATATATATAATATATATATATATATAATATTCTTATATAAGACATAAGACATAAGAGTTTATTTGCCATTACACTCGCAAGCGGGTGCAACGAAATGAGGTGCTCTTCCACAAGTAAAACTGGAGAAACACCACTAAAAGAAAAAAAAATTAAAACTAAACACAACCGACCATACAATAATCTCTATGCAATTTAAAAATGTAAAACCCCATTACTCTCAGCATTATATATAATTTGCTGCATTTTATAATGGGCCCTTTATAATGGCCTTTTATAAATTGGTTCGGCCCTCGAACGCAGATCTGATTTTCCATGTGGCCCCCAACAGAAATTAATTGCCCACCCCTGCTATAGATGATAATATGATGGTAATGTTATCACAGTTTAAATGTATATATTTTTCTGATCAGCAGGTGGCAATAGTGGTACTGACATTCAATAAGGCTTTGAATACTTTGAAAAGTGGTTATGATAAAGCAATGCAGTTTAATTATAAAGATGTATATCCTGCATTGATATTATTTTTAAAGTATATTTTCTTGGGAAATAAAGCTGAGAGCAGATATGACATGATAAAGCACACTATCCAGGAAGTAGTGGGCTTTCTTTCACTAAAAATAAACGATCTGTTTGGCCATTTGTTGGGTACCTTTTACTTATGGGATTCTTGCATGTGACAGGAGTTGGTTCAGATTGACTCCAAGGCTCTTTCAACCCTATGACTTTGGTGGGCATAATAGTTATTTATACAATTTATTTGCTACCCATCTCATTTTGAAGGTATTTTGAGTGGCTTACAGTGTTAAAAGCATTAAAACTGTATGGTAAATATCCCTAAGATGGTAAAAATAGAATTACAATAAAAATAGAATTATAATTAAAATATGGCAAAGAAGGGAGCAGGATTCATTGGGGGGGGGGATGGGATTTCCTCTTAATTCATCAACCATGGCCACTGAAATGCTCCCCCATTGGGGCCCTAAGCCATGTGCCAGAGCCAGGTCTTCAGACCCTTACAGAAGATGAGAAGGATGGGAGCAGGACTCACTTCCAGGAATAAGATGTTCCAAAGGGCAGGAGTCACAGCAGAAAAGGCCCTTCCCCTGGACCCTCCCAGCTGAAATTCCTTAACTGATGGGACATGCAGCATGCCTCCTCTGCCAGCATGTATGGAATGAGCCAATTCCATCTGGTAACATGGCTATATTGTAGGATCCTATCTTCTTCACTGCCTCCATTTTCACATCAGGTCAAAATACAACCATACAGTCTTTTTTTAAAAAAATCTTCGTTTGAAGTAGCATCTCTTCCTATATACTACTATTCAAGCTATAAGATCACTTGTAGAAACCTCGCTCCAAATGTCTCACAAGTGGGGATTCAGCAGCACCCGTCCCCCCTCCAGAACTTCCCTTTCAATAGCAGCACCTCAACTCTGGAATAACCTGTCCACTAAAAATCTTCATTACATTTGCAGTGCAATCAAAGATTTCAGAGTGATGCTCACTGGTTTCATAATGGCAGACATAATTGGTAATAAAAGATCTGCCTTTTTAATGTTTATCACAACCATTGCACACATGTACATAAGGCCCTTGTTTAATGGCACTAATTTGGATCAGAAACTGTTATTAAGCAATGTGGTCATGAATTGATAAATTGGCTGTACCACTTACTGATGCTTTTTCTGGCAATCCTGGTTGTCATGGTTAAACAAGGACTGCATGGGTTTTTAAATGAGGACCTTACATGATGCTGACTTTCTGACTGCTTCCCCACTGAATGCTGCTTGTGGGAAGCCATCAGGGAAAGCCTTTTTTTTTTAAAAAAAATCTCACTTTTATTACTTTATATGTAATCCAAGCTGGTGAACATACCTAATATTCCTTCCTTCTCCTGTTTTTCCCACAATAATTCTGTGAGTTGGGTTGGGCTAAGAGAGAGTGACTAACTTGTCTTCTAGGTCATCATCTTAATCACTATACCAAACTGGTACAAATCACAATCACGGCAACTTGTCGCATGCTATGACAGTCACTTCTTCAGTGCTGTTAAGTTTGAATGGTCAAGTGGTCATTAAACAAGTACTGGTAATTGTTAACTGACCACCACCTGTGAAGAGGTGGGAGTTCAGTTCCCAGGTTGTGCCCATTTGAAAGTAAGTAACCATTACTGTGGATCAACTCAATTGAGGTTTTATGTTGGTTCAGTTCTGCTGCTTCTGCTTTTTAACTGTTTCTATTTGTGTTTTCCTTGTAGATTGCATGAGACTGTTTAGCTACAGTATGTTATATAGAAAGAAACATATCCAAAGTTTTTCTTCTATCATAGGTATAACCCAACTTTCTGATATACATGCAGTGACCATGTGTCCTTTATGATAAAGGGCAGTCCTTTTTTTCAGAAAGCCATCTAGATTTGTTTTTGTTTTTCTTTTTTTTAACAATTTTTTTTCAGTTTTTCACATTAAAAACAAAAATCTCTTTTTAGTGGACAACATATTTCCGGGTCATCACCTTTCCATACAAATATGACAGCAATTATACATTCATATATGCATACTTAATTCTATTATTACCTTTTCCATTCCAAATTTTCAGTAAGGAGAGAAACAAACACATTAATTCTAGCCTCTTTCATTAATCTCAATCGAAACATCTTTTTGTTTCATTTCAATTATTTCAAATATAATCCTTTAATATTTGTTTTAAAAATAAAGATAAACAATATGTGTTTGCCTAATAATAATAATGATATTAAAAAAGGTTACCAATATCTCTCCTTGCTTTTAATAGTCTATATATTAACATTAATTTAGTTGGTTCTTTAGTCTGTCATATTCCCTTTCCATTACACATTCTTTTTATAAATTCTAGATTAATACAAATTTTAACACGAAAGGAAAAAAACAAGTATAGGTTCACCCCCTTTTACTGCTTTGAGTGTGACACCTCAATGAGTAAAATATACTTTTATTCCCTCATCTTGATTCCCAATAAACCATTATTTTTAAAAAGTTACAATAATAATCATTACATCTTTTCGTTTGGATTCCGCAGCATATTTCCCCCCCTTAATTTTTAATAAGTTATCAGTATCTACATTATCCTATTTTCTAAATATTTTTAATTGCAGAAATATTCTTATTACCCCTTGTCACCCTTCAGAATCCCCTTTTTAATTCATCAACCATTATCTCTGAAAAAACAATTTCTTTTCAATGTTTTACTATTTCCGTATTTCTTTATTTCATTCACCTGTTTCCACCTGTTTCTTACTGCTTCTCCTCCCCCTCTTTTCCCCATATCTTTTCTCATTCCAGTTTATATCCCTCTCTTTCTTAATATCTTCCTTTCCCCCTTTCTGCTCGATCTTTCTGCCTTTCCCGACTTCACAGGTATTCCCCCTTTTGATGGCCTTCTTAAATCTCAACTTTTTAACCTTCCTTCTTTCCCCACTTCTTTGTAGTGTTCTTTGTGTTAATTGTCTATTTAAAATGTCTTTTCCTTGAGTTGACTCCTCCTTCTCCTCTGAAGCCCTTTCTTCTTGTTCTTCAATCGCCATTTCCATTTTTTCTAACACAGAGCAAAGTGATTTGCCTCTTTCCTGTAGTAATTCTCTCATATTTTTATGTTCCATTTTTAATTCCCCGAAGAGATATCATCATTACACACTCTTGTATTTTATGATCGTTAAAGTCCACAAAAAACCTACTTTTACTTTCCTTCTTTCTTCTTTCAATTTTCTAAAGTTCTCAATTATTCCAGCCCAGGGTCTATACCAAAAACATCAATCAATCCCAGTCAGTCTTTCCTTGCTTTTTTCTTTATTCTGGTTCTGCTTTCATTTTCTAAGATTCTTACTTTGTTTCAATATTTCTTTAGTGTTATATCTACACAAGTTCATTCAGAAACAGGATACTTTCCCTTTTGTTTGAGCTCAGGTTTTTGTCAAAAGGTGGCACTCTCCATTATACAAAGTCTTCACCTTTCCCCCTATTTTTTTGTTTAGGGTTTTTTGAACCTCAATATTCCAGCACAGTCCAGTCTCCAATTTGTAAACTTTATTATATTATTTTTTGACAATCTTAAGTCCAGCTTTATTTTATGCCTGTTTATTGCCAAAATATTTTAGTCCAATTTAGTTAAATCTTTAGTTTCAGCTTCTTCCTTTCCCAGTTTGAAGCCCCACTTAGCTGTCAAAAATATTTTCTTATATTTTTTCTTGTCCCTTTGTAATTTCGCCACTCACTTCTTAAAAATTCCATGTTACCTTAATCCCGGGGTACTTTTGTTTAGTTGAATCGCCCAATTGTCCCGGTTCAGATGTTATCCACCTCTTTCTTCCCTCCTGCACAAATCTTAATCCAGCTGAGTCCTCCTCTTCAGGGTGGCCATTTTAAACCACCGCTGCAGTCATCTTCGGGGGGGGGGGGGAAGACCAAGCCCAGGAGGGGAGATGCGGCTCCCCTCAACCTGGCTTGCAGCTTCACCTTACTCCGCTGCCCCTCCAAGGCACCTTCAGCCCCTAATCGTAATGATCAGGGCTCTCCAACGAAAGAGCATGGACTATAGCCGCAGAGAGTCGCGATCTATGGTCCGTCAGCGAGGAGGCTCTGCCTTCTTCCTAGATTTGCTTTTCAAAGACTCAGTTTTGTCCTTTTTTCATCATTTAACTTTCATCATACAAATATTATTTAATATATAGCCTTTCATATTCATGTGAAAAATTTGAAAATTGAATTGTATTTTTAAAATAAATTTACATATGCTCTTAGGTTTTAGATAACTTTATTAAAATAACTATTTTAAAATGGTTTTCTTTCGTTATTGAATTCTCCTTTATAAAATAAAGTTAAAACTATAAACTATCTTTTTTTAAAAAAAAAAATGAATCTATTTCAGGCTTGCTCCTTTTTCAGGTTTGTCCTTTATTTTTTTCCAAAAAAGTATGGTCACCGTAAGTATACAATATATCTAAAACCCTTCACACTATGGATATATACATATTAAAAACATTCCAAATCTGGGCTAACCCCATATCAATATTTTTAATTTTACACTCACATTACAAAATGTAGAAACCATAAACAGTTCAGTCACACTGTTAAAACACAGTATAAATTAAATTGGTTGTATAAATTCTGTACATAGGTAAATTAGCTTTTATGACTGACTGAAGGGTTTGAAAACACAAAACATGAATAATGGGATTTTTCCTCACGAACAACTATCATTTACTTTTGACCACCTTGTTTTGAAATATTAATGAAAGGTGTGGCAAGCACATTACCATTATCATTTTATAAGATAGGTAACATCACAAAGCCATAATGCTCTTTATTTTCAAGTAACCTCATTTGATCGCCAGACTGACCAAATAAGAGTTAAGAATTGAGATCAGCAACAGCAATTCTATGCTCTCAGTGATACATATATTCCAGTTTGACTCGAAATCTAAGTCACAGTAGGGGGAGCTGTTTTTACAAATTATAAGGCTTGGTTGGAATGGGCGAATGCTATTTGGACTTAACACAGTTTGGAAAAGGTTGTAGTTTGAATATGGATAATGCTGCTTGGCATAGTGTTGTCTTTAAAGGTCTTTGTGACACAATTTCCATTTGAGGACTATCTCTCTCTCTCTCTCTCTCTCTCTGTCTCTCTCTCTCTATATATATATTTATATATATTTAAAAAATAAACTGTTTAGCAATGTTTAGATACATGCACATTACAAGAAACTACTATTGAAAAATAAGCCCAAGTTTTCTCCAATCTTACGCAGGAGAAAACCCGAATAACCAAAGATACACACACACACATATATATAAATGTTATCATTGTAATTGTGCTTTTAAAGTTGTAGCAACGTTTCGGCAGAATCTCATCTGCCATCATCAGGCTTCTGTAGCCAGTGATGGCAGATGAGATTCTGCCAAAACGTTGCTACAACTTCAAAAGTACAACTACAATGACGTGGGAAAATACCCGAACAAAGCTGAATGGCATCCATGTCTTTTTCATCTTTCACCCAGTTTTCACGGGTACTTACACGTATGGCATTCAGCTTTGTTCGGGTATTTTCCCACGTCATTGTAGTTGTGCTTTTGAAGTTGTAGCAACGTTTTGGCAGAATCTCATCTGTCATCACTGGCTACAGAAGCCTGATGATGGCAGATGAGATTCTGCCGAAATGTTGCTACAACTTTAAAAGCACAACTACAACGATAACATTTTTATATATATATATATGTGTGGATCTTTGGTTATTCGGGTTTTCTCCTGCGTAGGATTGGAGAAAACTTGGGCTTATTTTTCAATAGTAGTTTCTTGTAATGCGCATGTATCTAAACATTGCTAAACAGTTTATTTTTTAAAAAGCATTTTAACAATAAAAAGAAAAGCACTGTTAAGCAACTTTCTCTTGCCAAAATAATAATACAACGCCTGAAATGTTTAACCAGTGTTGCTGAAGTTCAGTAAAAAATAATTTATTTTTCTCCTGCTGTGGTCTTTCACAGGGGTGTCAAACTCACGTCGTCATGGTGGCATCACTGACATATTGGGTTTTTCCCTTTGCTAAATTGGGCATGGGCGTGTCCAGTGCATGACGCATCCAGCCTCTGGGCCAGGAGTTTGACAGCCCTGGTCTACCACTAATATTATCAATAACAAATTGATCACATACTGCTGTAGGTAACACTTTACATATTGCTTTCAGCTGCTGAATTCATAAGCCCAATGTGTCCACAATGTCCCCAGGAATGTAGGCTGATTCAGAGTAAGCTTTAACATTAAGATAATGCAGTTTTTCTTTCATATATGATACATAGGCTTCTAAACACTTGTTGAGAATCCTGCAGGGATTGGGGAGCTCTGCTTTGCAAACTATTGCCTGCTAAAGGAAGGCAGCCTGGCAGAGCTACAGGTAGTCCTCTCTATTTACAACCATAATCCAGCCCAAAATTTCCATTGCTAAGCAAGACAGTTAAGTGAGTTGTGCCACATTTTACAACCCTTTGCCAGTTAAGCAAATCACTGCAGTTGTTAAGTGAATCATGAGTTTGTTAAGTGAATCTGGCTTTCTCCATTGACTTTGCTTGTTGCAAGCCAGCTGGGAAAGTTACAAATGGTGAACACATGATCCTGGAAATTGTCATAAATAATCATAAAGTGCCTGAATTTTGATGACGTGACTATGATGCTGCTGCAATGGTCATTGGTGTGAAAGCTGGTCATAAATCACTTTTTTCAGTGTCTTGTAACTTCAAACAGTCACTAAACAAATAGTTATAAGTTGAGGACTACCTGTATATCAATCATCCCTCTTCCTTCATAGGATTTTCATTCAAGGAGAATTGACTCGGACAAGTAACTTTTTTAAGCAGGGTAGGAGATAACAAGAGTGCCAGGCATTTCCATAGCACCAATTATGGTTTGGTATTTACACATACAACATGCTGTGTGGTTATCATAGGTGAGCTTCAGTAATTATTTTATTAAATGAAAACTCGCATCACATCAAGTTTTAAATCTAAAAATATCAGGTATTTTACACGGAGTCACATTTACAGTCATATTTTAGTGACTGCTGGTTATTGAAACTAGCTTTTATAATAGATCAATGAAAAATTTGTTTTGATTGTGCAGTTCGTTCCTCACCTGTTTGAGAAGCAGACTGTTCCCATTCCAGTAGTGGTTCGTGAAAATTATTCATTCCCATAATTGATTCTTACTATATACTTTTAGTGATAGCAGTACTGCTCCTAATATACTAGACTGTTGCTTAGGTTTTTGATCATCTCATTCTGAAACATTTTAAATGGAATTGAAGTAATTACATTCATCTCAAAATTCTATTTTTTCTAATGATGTGAATATGATTCCAGAACTACAGCTGAAAGAAATACTGTCTTTTTCTATTAAATGAATAAGAAATTGCATTTTCAATCTTAGGCAGGCTGCATTTTTAAAAAATGCATTCAGTATGTCCATAACTGGATATAAAATGACTGCCTTACTCACTGTATAAGGTCAGACCTTATAGAAGCTCAGTTTCAGCAGAAGACTGAGGATTCTTTCATAAGTTTAGCAATTTTCAGTATGCAGAGCTGAATCCATTTATAATAATTCTGATGAAATCTAGGTGAATTATTTGGAATATTTTCCTCCTGCGAAACTTAGTATGTACTATTCATTCAATAAATTGTGTTTTATGCTTTCTGAAATAATGTGTACAATGTATTCATATTATGTATCTGAAATACAGATGTGCTTTTTTACACATAGCCAAAGCAGTGTTTGCAAATACAAATAATGAAATATTTGCAACTGATAATAGCTGCTATGAGAAATCAATCTCAACACTTTAAAATACATATAATATTTTATCTCTCTTATTTAAATAAGTAGAAATACATTTGATCACCATGATCTCAGAAAGTCAAATATCTCGATTGTTAAAATCCTGGCTACAGTTAAGAATTACTTTCAGACAAAGGTGAATTAGTATAATCCTTGGATTTATTTAGTAGCGTTTAAGGAGAAAAACTGTGCTCTCTTCAGCAAAAGAAAACATCAGTATTTTAAATTTAAATACTTGGTCCATTAAGTGTAAGTCATCTTTTAGTTATTATTAATGGGATAATTTCATTCGTATCAACTGTGGGATATTTAGTAATTCAACCCTTTGTAAATGCAAGAAATCCTGCATGAGAATATCTTCCAGATGGGCTTCTGGTCTTAGTTCAAAGGTCTTATTTCCTTGCCCTCCTTTTTTGTTATATTCATTATGTTTTTAAGATTTGTATTATCACTGTTTTCGGGTTTAATTAGACATTTTGCACTTCTAAGTTACAATTTGCTTTACAAATTTTCTCATGCAGAATAGTGAATTATCATGAAATCATTATAAAATGGTTCTTTCATCTTCTTCCTATCATTCTTCCTATCAACTTAAGCCCATTAGATTAATCCTCTTTTCTGGGGCAGAAGCGAAGTAGTATTGGTTGTTTTCTACATCAGACCATCTGGTATTTGGAAAGTGGCCATCTCAGTATTTTCCAGCTAAATGTTCCTTTAACTTTTCTTTACAGGCATGTTATTTCTAATCACTGTTGCCCTCTTCTTTAACTTTTTCCAATTTGTCTCATCTTTCTTAATTCTTATTCAGAAATATATACAGTACCGGACAAATATGATTAGTCCCAAATAAGAAGAAGTGTTTATTCTTGTCGCTAAACAGTATGATTCTATTAATGTTCATGGCACTGTTTTGTAGCTTTTTCACATTGACAACTCTTCACTTTGTTATAAGCTGGAAACCTCATGTACCTCTGCTAAACCAGATGTCTATCATACATTAGTGTTCTGAATTTGAGCACACTTGAAGGCAGACATTTGCACTGTGTAGGGCTGTAATTTACATGATATTACTCAGCCTTCCATTACATGAGTGGAATTTTGAATGTGTTACTGCTATGAGGTAACAGTTATTCATATTATGGATCACCTGGAAATAAGATTTCTCTGCATCTAACTGGTGGATCAATGGTTAAAGTATACTCCCCTAATATGGTATCTCACTTGAAAGTTTCCTTGATTTAATGAAGAATTATTGGTAAGAACTCAATTATTTTACAACTGTGAATTAATCTATGAATGTCACTGCCAGCAAACACACAATTAGGACATTTTGCTACAAAATATGAAGAACTTTATCAGATGCTTTGCTGAAATCAAGAAACATTATTTCTTTTACTTTTTTCAATATCTATTCAGCCAGTAACCTAATCCAAAAAACAATTCTGGATTTATTTTTGACATTCTGTGTTTCTTTCTACATACAGTATTTTTAGACATATTTCTAACCTGTTTTCCTATCTTTACTAGTTCCAACAGACTTACCATTCTTAGCCATTCTTACAGCTTCGATTTTCTTTTATCCTGTTTAAAATCTTAGATATCTACCTCACTATATTTTTGTGGCATCCCTCCATTTTTCAAAATTTACTATAGAAAGGAGCTAACAAATTGAGAAATAAATTTATCTTGCTATCCTATTCAGATGCTGAGATTATTACTGAAGTGGTCTGAATACATCTAGATCAGGGGTGCCAAATTGGCGGCCAATGGGCCGGATGCATCATGTGCAGGCCATGACCACCTCAGTTCCACAAATGGGAAAAACATCATGAAACGTTGCATGACAGCAACGTGACATGGCAAGTTTGACACTGATGATCTAGATAATTCAAATACTGTAGATCTCTTGTAATAGCTACACGAAATAGCTATTACATTGTGACATATTTGGTGCAGAAGCTGTTGAATTGGACACATGTTTAGAATTGATTATACACAGTGGATATCTTATCTATCTATCTATCTATCTATCTATCTATCTATCTATCTACTGTGGAATAGATGTGATGGAAAGAAATAGGTTGTCAAGAAGGCTTGTGCAGATAAATAAGTTATATTCCAGAAGCTAAGGTTGCTTTACACAAACAAAAAGGCTCTTTGTGAGAATACCCAGAAGGAATAACATAGAATTTCACTGTAGACATATTCAGAAGCAAAAGCCTAACTAAATTAAGATTCAAACCTATCCCGTGCCTAATGACTGTTTTACTGTTCATGTAATGCCAGTTGAGACTTTGATCAGCATGCTAAACTTTTGCATATGATGGAAGACAGGAGTTAATTCTCTAAATTCCACCTATTGGTCACTGTGCAAGTATTCCATGTTGGAACTGGATGAATCATGGAATTTATTTAATTGATGCATAAAATATATACATTGGTATGAGTCTCATATATGTGGCATCAGATACCTATAATTCTCAAGCCAAGCCCACGCTGTGCTAGATATTACTTGCAAATGTCAGAATCTGAATTATGAGTCTTTCGCATACAATTTTATTATGAAACCATCCCAGTTATTAAAATGAAGATTTGCACTTTATTGCAATTCTATACAGTAAGCTATGGATTTGTTTTACTCCCATTACTTATAAAAAGGCAATTTGAGTATAATTTGCAACCAAATTATACTCCCACTATAATTTGCAACCAAATTATACTCCCACTAAGCATTATGGCAGACATATTAATGCCTGATTGTTCATTCCCCATTACTCGACTTTCACTGTATCTCCCAAATTTGTATGTCAGGAATTTGAGAAAGAATGCCATAGCTGGGAGTCAGTGACCATCGCCTACACAAAAGAACCATAAAATAAGGGACCCATCTTAGGAACGTAGTATTGATAATTTCAGTGCAATAATTCAAAGACTGTAAGACACATGAGAAATTAGAGCCCTACTATCACATGATTATCTTTTCTAAAGTATTTCTTTTCTCTGATAAAGAGAAAATAAGTAGGTGAAAGCAACTGTTGCAGTCCTTAACAGATTTCCTTTCTGTTAATGATGCAAGATTCCTTAAAGACTGCCTCTCAACAGTCAATAGATCTAGAGAATATGCTACATGTTTTATATCATAAGGGTCATGCTAGAAGTCATCTGAAACGCTTAGGAGTTCACTATGAAGATCAAAGATGATTTGGACTCCAGATTGAAGGAGACATGGCAAATGTTCACAGCTCGAATCTTTCAATATTAAAAAAGTAGTGTATGTGGGTTATTCATATTATGATGGTTTTCTATTAGTCTTTTATTTCCTGATGTTGGAATATTTTTCACTGAGGCTGAGGATTGTGGAGGAAAAATAGTCCCTTCTCAATATAGTAGCATCATGTAATTGGCAACATCTACTTTTCGCAGTTCTCTTTGAGTTATTATCAGATACACCCTGCTTCTGAGATACAAACCCTGTACTCTTCCGTGGAGACTGTTTTGGATTGCAGCACCTTTTCTTGCTTTTCTTGCTTTTTCTTTTAGAAAGTCAAGTTTAAATAGCAATAAGGAGTTGGTTATGACAAAGCCAAGATCAATTCTCTATTGGCTTTTCACTATAGGGTTCCATATTGGCTGTAGCAACACTGTGTGCGGTAAAAAGATTACTCACTTGAGTCTTTCTGATGAATTCAGTTAATTGCATTAGAGAGCCCACAAATGCACACAAAAATAAAGAATAAAATATTCTAAATCCCAAATAGGCATCTTTGGAATCCATAGTGCAAAGTAGTTTTGCTGAGTTAGTTTCTTCTAGTGTATTTATAGATTATTGTCTTCAAGTCTTTCCTAAGATAGTTGACCTACAAAACAAAAACATGAATGCAGTAAGAAGAGGGGAAACAAATAGAGCACAAGGTTATTTATAATTAATTTGGCCTCACTCATCTAAGTGCTAAATTTATAAAGGAAAACAGCAGTTCAAGGCAGGAATAGCAACAATTAGTGTACATTCTCATCACAATGGGAAGCTACATTACAAAATCATGAGACCAAAGACAGTTAGTTGAGAATAACTATGCATAAAAACTACTTCTTCTTCTTCTTCTTCTTCTTCTTCTTCTTCTTCTTCTTCTTCTTCTTCTTCTTCTTCTTCTTCTTCTTCTTCTTCTTCTTCTTCTTCTTCTTCTTCTTCTTCTTCTTCTTCTTCTTCTTCTTCTTCTTCTTCTTCTTCTTCTTCTTCTTCTTCTTCTTCTTCACAAAAATGGCAGTATACACAGCAAATGAGATAACCATGCTGGGTTTCATATCACAAATCACTAGTCGAACACTTCCCAAGTATTTAGGACTGCGTGATGTATCAGCGGATTATGCGAGCAGATCCCAGTAAGGTGGCCTTCTGCAGCTGACCAATGGTGATCTTGTCAGCACCAATTGTTTTTAAGTGCTTGCCTAGGTCTTTAGGCATAAGACCCGGTGTAACGAGTACCAGTGGAACCACCTGCACTGGTTTATGCCAGAGTCTCTGCAGTTCGATTCTCAAGTCCTGATATCTGGTGACTTTTTCAAGTTGTTTCCCATCAAGAAACAACTTGAAAAAGTCACCAGATAAGAAAACAACAACTTGTAATAATAATAATAATAATAATAATAATAATAATAATAATAATAATAATAATAATAATAATAATAATATTATTCATCATCAAATGTGTCATCTTTGTAAGCTGCCTGGAGTCACTGAGATTGAGTTGGGTGAAAAAAAAAATAAAAAAAAAAATAAAAATAGCTTGAAGACAATAAGGCAAGTTCAAGAGACAAATTTTTGCTAAACAGATAGTAAAGGTTTTTTCTCGAATACCTATTGGGTTCATGAAGGTCCAGAACTTTGCAGCATGCCCAGTTCCCTTGCTCCATTAAATAAATGTCTCCAAGAAGAAAATAAAACTCAGCAAAGTCAAATGCTGTTTTTTCATTAACATCCCTCCCCCGCCACAATATCCAAACAGCTTCTATTTTGACCTTGTTCAAAAAAGCCTTGAAAACCAGGCCCTTTCCTCAAGCTCTGAGATATGGAATGTGATGGGCCTCTTCTGAACCTAGGTGGATTACAATTTTATTGCTTGTGCTGAATGCCTATTGTTCTTCTGTATTATTTTAACTGTTTTTTACTATAATGTGACACCCAGAATAATTAGGAATTTAGATGGCCTTACAAAAGCAATAAAGCAATAAGTAAAATAGCCATTGCTTTGCAAACTTTCTGCTCTTACCTCTCAAGTACCTTCAACAGACATTGTGCTCATACTAAATTATTTTATTGTATTCATACTTGCCCATCTTGTTTATCAGATTGTGCATTATCTTTATAATATGCTTTCCCTCTAGAACTTCAAAGAGGCATATATAACACTGCTTCTGCCACTTTTCTCACAATCCCAAATCCTTGTGATATGGATTGCACTGACAGTGTGTCATCTATTGAGCTTCCATGGTTAAAGGTGGACTGAACTGGCATTTCCTTAGTCCTATTTCAACACCAATAAAGAAACATATTTGTAGCTCAGGGTTGAAATGAGGGTCCTTAGTGCTCTCTGAGCCTGGTTGCTTTCTTGCAGACATTTTATTACCCAGCCTAGATAATATCATCAGTGTTCATAAGGATTGAGATTTGCTCTAGCCACCAATGACTTGAATATAAATTGAGAGCAAACCCCACTTCTTGCTGGCATCCTTACTAATGATGCCACCTAGTATGGATAATGAAATGTCTGCAAGCAAACAACTAAGCTCAGGAAGCACCAGATTTGTTTGGATGTTGTGCAACACTAGTAAGGTGTCCAGCATCATCTATGGGCTTCGATTTATATGTGCAAAGAGACTCTTAACATACTGTGTAGATATGTTTAGGTATGTGTTATGGACAAAGATAGCAATAAAAATACCAGCAGTGAACGAAGATTGTACTAAATCATACAATCATTACATTTGTTTATCCCCAAAGATTTTTTTTAATTCCTATGGTAGCCTTTTATTTCTAGCCAAGTTTGTCATTATTTATGAGTGAGAGAGAACATGATCTTTTCAGCAGACTATCCATCTTTTTTACACCAATAAGAAATTTCAACTAGGATTAAAAGTGTAACTACCTTAGGTTTTTCCATCTCTCTTTTTCTGTTTGGTTTTCTGGACTTTCACTTTCATAGGAAGCCAAATACAAACCTAAAAAAAATGAGATTGGGAGAGAAAGAGGACAAATCCATTACTGAATTACTGTTAACAGCTAAAAGGTTAACAGTCTCACAAAACAGGATGCTTTTTAAAAGTAAGGAAACAATCTGCACAGGCAGGCCAACTTCCTTGTTCACAAGTTCTTCTGAATTCTGTTAATGTATTCTGTTCTGAAGATATTGTTAATGTAGCTTTACAATAAAACAGAATTAATTTATCTGGTCATATTTTCTCTCTGGTCTGCCTGGTAAGGCTGACTCGATCTTGCAAATTTGAAAGTAAAATTTTCCCAGAGTCAGTCCGAGAATTTAGGAAGGGTCCTTGTTGAGTGTCTTATTCCACCCATTGTACAGCTGAGGTCTATGCAGTCTGTTATCTGGCTGTTCCCAAGGCAGCATCTTTTTGTCTCTGTCTCCCAAGGTCTTTTCCACATACTCTTATAACAATTAAGGCTTTGTTACATACATATATAATTTTTATTAATTAGATTTTCAACAGAATTTTAAAAGTACCAATTTTATAGGAATAAAAAAAAAGAAACAAATGGGCAAAGAAGAAATAAAAAGAGAGAAATAAGAAAAGGTTTTAAAGAAGTGGCTTCCAATCTTAACAGTGATTATAAATCCATTGAGATTTTACCCTTTCTCTCTAAGGCTGCATCGTAATTTCCTTCTTTCCATACCCTAGCCTTTGTAATAATCAAATCCAATAACAGCTCAGTTACTATGCAGAAACAACTGCATTGGTGTCTTCCCTTATATTAAAACAGAACCAGTAAACTTATTGTTTCACAATCTTTCACATCTTGGATCCTGTATTTGAACTCCTTTTCAAGCTGCTATGATGATACAGTGAGGTAGCATATGACAGCCAAGCAAGTCAGATATCTCAACCCTTCCTAGTGCATAAAAGGTAACAAAATACTTCTGCTGTTGCAGTGATGTTTCCTGATAGAATACTGAAAATTCCTCATTTACCAGAAAAGCCAGCATTAGCTCAGGAATATATAATAAAAAACCCCAAAGTAAACTGACAGCAGAAACAGATCTAATGGTCCCTTTGAGTTTTTTCCCATTATTTTATTTTTTTAAAATTTTTGCCAGAGGATGGGCATGTGTTTATCCCATGCATATGGGGAGAGGAGGTTAATTTACATGCCCATCTGGAATCTGCATAGGATCATATTGCACAAGGATGTAGTACATAGGCATTTGTAATTAAAATTAATGGGCGTTTGGAGCATCCACACACCTTAAAAATGATAATAATTAGCTTCATACATCTAATAAAAATGAAGCTGTGTCTGGATCCACTACATGATTACATTTATGAGCCATATTCAAGCACCAAAGATTACATGATGAGGGCATAAGAAAGATGCCTTTGCAGGTTCCATCTCTACTGTGCACCTGCTTTCCTCCATATGACGGAAGGCCAATATAAAGCTTGTTGAACTTTGGTCTTTATACTGGAGGTAGCATTTAAAGCATGAGAGAGCCATTCCAGGGGCCATCTGATGCTCAGATGACAGGGATTTGATTAAGAAACTGGGACCTACTAGGGTGTCCCCATTTTTGCCTAATGCAGTTCTGTTCACATGAAGATTTATAAGCCTCCTGGAAATGAATCTTTCCTCCTGCTGTTCTATGCAGAAGTCACAATAATGAGGGAAACAACATGAAAGTGTGAAGCCCACAGATGCCATGTAAGCTTTTCTGCCCATTCTGTCCCGAAAGCAGCCTCAACATACCTGTATTTCCATGCCAGGGTTCCACTTCATCAGACCCAAAACTCAATGCCTAAGAGGAGTGACCCATCCGCTGAAGTGCCCTTTGTCGTTCCAGAATGCAACAACTTTCAGAACCATCTGAATCTTTCTCTTTTATGGGACTGTTTCATTTGTTCATTTAACGTTCTGATGGTTTCTTATGGGTCTTGAAAATGATTTTTTTCCTTGCTGTATTCTAAACTTATTTATAACCAATAATGTCCCAAATGTTTCATACAATTTTTGTGAATGAGTTTTAAAGATTTTTGTTTAAAAGTACAAAGGTCAGAAACATACCAAAAGTCTATAAAGCCTGTAGGCAGAGTTAATTCATTCAGCCTCATCTCTGACATGGGGATAATTGGATATGACTGAATTAATTTATTATGAAAGGACACAGGGTAACATGAACTACCAAGAAGATAGGAAATAAAACCAGACCAAAGCTCCGTAACAAATGGGCATGATTAACTGCATCCAAAACAACTTTTTTTTTTTTTTCAAGCATAGCACAAAAGGTAAATCTTCCTTTGCTGGGAGTTGGCCTCTACTTTCTGTGCCTGAAACCATCATAAACATGATTTGCAAAAGAATAGATTTGTTTGGATGTTGTGCAATACTAGCACAGTAAGGCCCTCAGGTCTATTGCTCTGTGGAATGATTGACTATAAAAAGATGTCCTCCATAATCATCTTAATTGCTACCAATTGTAGACAATGTGGATTTGCACAAGTGCATATTCTGAAAAACGTATTTTCAGTCAATCATATAGAATAATGTCAGTAGCAAATAACCTATTCATTCATGAAATCAGGGTGTTCTTACCATCTTCGGTAAAGATAGGGGCAGTATGTAAATAGTGGATTATGTTATCATCACGTTCAAATGGACATTCAACTTGTTTCCATGTTATGAATTCTCCTACTTGTCTAGCCAGTTCCAAGAATTTCTGTATCAATTTTAAAAAGAAATGTTTAGATCAAAGAAAATAATTTTCCAGTAAAATTAGGACTGCAGCTCCAAAATACTCCAATATTAATCTGATAACATGTCTGAAAAAAAAGAGAGTAGGTTATCCCCATGAAGATTTTCTATATTTCTGTAATGTGGAATGAAATACATTCATTTGCAGTTCTGATAAAATACTCTGATCTTCTTTACATAAATTTGCTGTGAGACTATTTTGGCAGCCTTCTAAAATTAGGCATGCCACTAATTAAGATTAAGTACTTATACAATATATGAATATAGCTAAGTATTGAGATAATTATAATAATACATCATTAATTCCAAATCAGAATCCTTCCTTAACTTCTTTACTATTACCTCTCACTTGACAGTAATGGCTAAATTCTTAATAAAGGCTAAGTAAATATACAATAAAATATCAGAGTTATAAACATATTGAAAAAAGACATAGACAGTAACAATAACTGAAATTCACCACAAATAATCTTATTTGAATAATCATTTATCATGCATATCAGACAGATTAATTATTCTTAAATAGTCATTGGTGTTAATACCTAATCATAAAGCAAAGAATAATATATTCATCTGACATTTTAACCTGATTAGACTTATTATTTTAACATAATCCTTGGAATTTATAGTAGTTTTTGGAATGAATACTAATACAAAGCTTTATTCCAAGGGTGCTTCATTCAGGTTGAACTTGTAAAATATTATCTAAAAATTAAATACTGATATTGCATATGTATAACATATGCAGGAACATAAAACTGTCAAATATGTGTATTATTCTCAAGTGGCCTTTGCAAACAAAATTGTCCGTTAAGACTTGGGTCTCTGCCCCTGGGTTGTTGGTTTTTTTGGGTGGTGGGTGGGAGATGTTTCCCAGTTCTACAAATTGCCACAACAGCAAATTTCCAAACCAACTGCTCTGCAGGGCAGCTACTGCTGCTTCCCAAGTCATGATCCTCCCCAAAATACTTCATTTTCTTAAGCAATAAGATAGAAAAAACAATTTGCTGTGATTCTCCTTCCCTGAAAATATTCTACTGGAAGAAAGCAGGCCCTGTCTGATACCCAGAGCAGGAAAGGGTAGTATCAGTTGCAGAGAAGAATGGAGTCAAAGAACCCCATAAGGAGTAAAATATATTTTTGTAGGCAATGTAAATATCCATATTTCTGCCTCTGACTACATCCTCTTCTATCACCTGAACAGGTCCCCTTAATTTTCGGGGGATGTTTTTTAAAGGAGGGACAAAGGGCTGAGAAAATTCTGTTGTGTAGCTAACTCTCAGGGTGCAGGCTTTGTACATATGCAATGCATTTGTGCTTTGACAAAAAAAAAATTGAAATAAGATTGCAAAGCTCTCTTTTTACACAGCAACTGCCTTTGTTTCTTTACCATGAAACAAAAGCACCATAGCTCAGAAAACATTAGCCGCAATAAATAATACTTGCTGTGCTTACTTCAAAGTTGACATGCCCATTTGGAAGGCGGTTTGCACATCCCTCATTCAAAAAATAAATATCTTTGATCAGTAGGCTGAAGAAGGGGATCACAATCTGTGAAGAGAATGGCATAACAATTGTCTCCGCCATTCTATCATTGACGCACAAAGCAACTCACACAAAATAAAGAGATTAACTTTTCAATTCTAATGAAAAAACAGTAATGTGAGCTAGGTCTAATGATTCCATGAAATATCTGTAGGGCTGAATTAAACTTGCCTGTGCACACAAAGGCAGAGGAGACAAACATAGGTACAATAATTCCACAAAGACTAAATACATTGCAGGTGTTTGATTGATTAGGTATTATTGTTTAATAGGATAATATTTATAGGCAAATAGGATCATTTTATGCAAAGGAAAAGTTTAATGTGAATTTAACAATCAACAATCTACAGAGAGATCTACAAAGCCAAGTAAACATTTACAATTAATCCCCTTTAGCAAACATATGGAATAGATATTTGTGACAAAAGCCTGTGATACACGCAGCAGAAATTCCAATCATATGAATAAAATATGTTCACTTATGTTGCAACACTGGCATCCATGGATAAAATATTTTTATACAGAGCTTGATTTTGTCATGAATCAACACCAATGAAATCAAGTAAAACAACATAGGTTTACTTTAGCTATATTATCCTTTACATGTATCATTTCATTCTGAATTTGGAACTCTTCTAACTATAACTAACTACATAATTTGAAGTGCATAAGCTCATCTAGAAACCAGTGCAAAGGAACACAAAGATGAAGTCCAACACCCAATGCATTTTGAATACTAGACAATTCATTATAGAAAAAGCCATTTTCCCAGATTAGCCTGAAAAGGTACAATTGACATTCCTTCCTTCCTTCCTTCCTTCCTTCCTTCCTTCCTTCCTTCCTTCCTTCCTTCCTTCCTTCCTTCCTTCCTTCCTATCCAATCCATCCATCTTAGATTCATGTCCATTTATTTTTGCAACGTAAGACAGTGTATATAATATTCCCTCCTATTTTCCCAACAATAGCCTTATGAAGTGGGTTAGTTCAAGAGACAGTAAGCATCTGAAAGTCACTATCTGGTTTCTGTGCCTTTAGAGCTCAGAGTCCCTTGGTTTCGAATCTAGTGCCTTAGAAAATACAATTTCATGTTCTGTATATGTGGTTATTTGTCTGTACAACACACACACACACACACACAGAGAGAGAGAGAGAGAGTAGCAGCCTTTATCAGCTTAATCTGATGAAGTATGCTGAAGATAAGGAAAGAAAAAGAAGAGAGAGAGAGAGAGAGAGAGAGAAAGGAGATCTTAGATTTGCTTAATATGAAATTCTGAGTTTTCCTATCTATGCCAGGAAAGAGGGAGAAATCATTCACATTGTCCTGCAGTGAAATCAGCTAAGCTTGAAACTGAGAAACTGAAGGTATGATATTCTTCTTCCAAGTTTGCTTTATTAGCAATTTCAGTGACTGGTGATAAAAACTGGAATGCTGTCAATCAAATCTCCAGAGCGCATAGATATCAATAAACAAGTGACTCATTTGGATACATCTTTAAGTTATTTGTGATTCTTTCTCTACTCTGTATCTGAAAGAGAAAACAAGCAATTTGCCTTCTTTGGGATGAACATAATAAATAGATTGCACAGTTTGTCTTCCCATTATGCTCTGCTAGTAAAGGTTCTGCCTTAAAATACTGTAAAAGAGAAAATGGAATACATTGTCACAAACTGCAGAGCAATAACAGGACACCAATATCCATTCTATAGATGTACACTTGCTAATTACTGCATGGGTAACAATAAGCTGCAACGAAGTCCTATATAAAACTTAAATAGCAGCCACTGAAAAAGCGATAAGAGAATATCACTGACAATCTTTTGGACTCTTTTACAGATTATACTGTGTGTGTAGCCTCTGTGCTTAGCAGCCAATGCAAATATTATCCTGAAGCAAAGTTCATGGAGCATCTAATGGAAATTTCACATCACAGAAGGCTGACTCAGCTCCCTAAAATATTGGGAGATTAAACAAATTTCAAAGTTGACCCTGATGGGGCAAAATTGTGCTGGAAATGCATAATGAAATATTGTGGAAGTTGGTCTTCCGGTTTTTCTGTCTTAACATCAGAGAAACAGATGTGAAACTTTGCTGGTGCTCCATTTCTATCCATCTGTGTTAAAGAGGTTTTTAGAGAGTAGGAAGAAAGTATGTAGGAAGCACAAAAGGCTAAACTCTATAATGATTGTATTATAAACTGATGTTGGATCCATTATTTACCAATAGTTACATTAATGTATATCCATCAGCTCCCAATAAGATGTCGAATAACTCTGGGTGGTGGGTCCCAAGGAAAGACGAGACTCGAGGTAGTGACAACAGCTCTTTATTAGGAAACCAGATACTGAGACAAGACTCCCAGCCGAGGCAGCTCCTTTTATAGAGCTGGCTGCGGCTAAGCAGCCTATGACATGCATTTGAGCTTGCCGCACTTGGTTTTACCCAATCACGGCAGCTGAATAAGAACCAATCAGAACGCTTAGTTTTGTCCAATCACGGCCCGGCTTTTCCGGACCAATAGGAATGCAGGCCTACAAGCCTGCTAGTATGGAACACCCCTCCCCTCTTGGTTCCATCCAAGGGGTGGGGTAACGTAATCAACAAGTAGGCGGGTCTTCATACTTGCCTACTAGACTTGCGCAGTTCACAATGTCTCTGTTCACTCTCAGGTTCGGACGGGCTCTGCGTCACTCTCAAGCTGCAAGATGGAACTGCCTGGAAGGGTGAGCCGATCCTCTGGCTGCAACTCCTGCCTGGAGATTCCAGGTCGGTTGAGTCGTTTGCTCTGCTGCTCCACCTGGGCTCTCTGAGCTGGTGGAGCTTGTCCGGCTGCTGCTTCCAGGCGAAGCGCCCATCTGTCACGACTCCCTTCTGGCTGGTAAATATTGTTGGTTTTTGTTTAATGTCTGTGGGGGGTGTTCTACTTGTACAGATGTTCGTTCATTTTCTGAACTTGAGGTCCCCCCCCATGATTTCTTGGTTAGAGTCTATGAGGGGGGAAGCAGCCAGCCTGGATCTTAGCTGGTCAATATGACATTTCCACGACCTCCCATCGGTGGTCTCGAGTCGGTAGGAGCGGGGGCCTGTGACTTGGGTGATTTTTGCAGGGATCCAAAGTGGGTCCCCTATAAAGTTTTTGGCAAATACAGTGTCTCCTACCTTGAAGGCACGGTGCTTGTTGCTGGAACCAAGGGGTTTTTCTCAGGTGTAACCAGGGTGCAGGCAGTCTAGAGGAGACCTGAGTCTTCTGCCCATTAAAAATTCTGCTGGGCTCTTGTTGGTGGTGTTATTTGGTGTGATGTGTTGTAGAAGAAGCATCCTGGTGACCTTCTCGTGGATGTTGCCATGTTCCATCTTGTGCAGAGTTTTTTTTGTAAATTGAACCATGCGTTCAGCTCTACCATTCGCCACCAGGTGAGCTGGCAATGTCAATGCGTGTCGGATGCCGCAGTCTGCCAAGTATTGTTCAAAAGCCAAGGTGGTAAATTGTGGCCCATTGTCAGAAACGATGACATCTGGCAGACCATGCATTGCGAAAAGTTTATTTAATTTCCTGCTGCGGAAAGTTTATTTAATTTCTTCCGTGGTGGTTGTCTTCATTGTGCTCACCTCGAGCCAATTTGAATAAGCGTCAACAGTGATTAAGAAGATGTGCCCCTTGGTTGGCCCTGTGAAGTCAATATGGATGCGCGACCAAGGGCCTCTGGGTGTTTCCCATTCTAATGGTGGGGCCTTAGGGGAAGCCAAGCAAGTCTCTTGGCATCTGTTACAAGCGGCAACCCAGGTTTCAATTTGCTTGTCCATGCCTGGCCACCAAGCGTAGCTCCTGGCCAGGGCTTTCATGCGCACAATACCAGGGTGCCCATCATGCAGCAAGTCTAAAACTTTTTTCTGTAGTGTCTCTGGTATTACTACCCGGTCTCCCCACAACACGCAACCTCTTTGCGAAAAGAGTTCAGTTTGTCGGTTTTTAAATGGTTTAAAAAGTTAGTTTGGCTCGGTTTCTGGCCATCCCCTCTCCACCCAGCTGAGAACCCGCACCAAGCGTCTGTCCTTCCTAGTTTCATGGGCGATGTCTTGCGCGGTTACTGGTGGCATGGGGATTGTTTCAATTTGCAAGACTGGTAATGTGGGTGCTGGGTCTTCTTGCACGTCTGGCAAGGGGGAGCGGCTTAAGTCGTTGGCGTGCGAGATTGTCTTGCCAGGGTGATGTATCAATTTGTAATTATAAGCAGCAAGAAATTCAGACCATCTTGTCATTCTAGGTGACAAGATGTGTGGGGTGGGCTTGTCACCCACCAATATGCCAAGCAGGGGCTTATGGTCTGTAATAATGGAAAATGTCCTACCATAAATGTGGAATCTCTTTACTGCTGAAACGATGGCGAGGGCTTCTTTGTCCAGCTGGCTATAGTTCCTCTCTGGCTTGGACAATGTTCTGGAAAAGAATGCAATGGGGGCTTCCATTCCATTTGATAAAACGTGGCTCAGGATGGTGCCAACCCCAAAAGGCGATGCATCGCAAGTAACAGTCAGAGGTAGCATTTCATTGTATTGCATGAGGACTGCATCTGAAGTCGAAAGGTTTTTTATCTGTTGAAAAGCGTGCTCTTCTCGCTGTCCCCATATCCAGAAAGCCTTTTTATCAAGGAGTCTATGCAGAGGTTCTGCGACAGTTGCTTTCTGGGGTTGAAAAATGTTATAGAAATTAATGAGTCTGAGGAAGGCTTGGAGGTCCGTTTGTTCTTTGGTCTGGGGGCGTTTTTGATGGCTTTCAATTTTTTATCTGTGGGGTGAATTCCTTGTTTGTCAAGGAGGTAGCCAAGAAATTCAACCCTTTCAGTGCATAATTGGCACGTTTCCTTTTTCACCCTGAGGCCAGCATTTTTGAATTTCTGTAGGACCGCCCTCAGTCGTTTTTCCAATTGTTTTTTGGTAGGGGCTGCTACCAGAACGTCGTCGAAATAGGGCAAGACTCTTTTAATTCCCTGCAGCAATCTCTCCATTAGACTTTGAAAAATGCCCGGTGCGACGCTGACCCCAAACTGGAGCCGGTTACATTTGAACGTCCCTCTATGTGTCACTATTGTTTGGGCTTCGGCGGTTTCAGCATCGACTGGCAGTTGTTGATAAGCTTGAGCCAGGTCGAGCTTTGCAAAAATCTTGCCATCCCCAAGTGAGTGCAGGAGATGTTGGACTACTGGCACCAGGTAGGTGCTCTGCTGCAATGTGTGGTTGAGGGTGGCCTTGTAGTCACCACAAATTCTCAGGGAGCCATCAGTTTTGATGGGGGTGACAATTGGGGTCTCCCAATGGGCATGATCGATGGGTTCTAACATGCCTTGCGCTATTAGTTTGTGTAATTGTTCGTCTATTTTAGGCTTGAGTGCAAAAGGCACTCGGCGCAGCTTGAGACGGATGGGAGCGATGTCAGGGCTGAGATTAAAAGAGATAGAGGACCCCTTGTACTTGCCTAGATGTTCACTGAAGACTTCTTGGAAGTCCTGGATGAGTGTTGCTTCCCAGTTTTCATCTTCTGTGTGGTTGATGCCTGCCATCTCGATCCCCAACGGTGCGAACCACTGCAATCCGAGTAGGCTGGGTCTGTCTTTATCGACAGTTGTGAATGGTAGGATGGTGGTGTGGTTTCTGAACAAAACTTAAAAATGTCCAGTGCCAACGACCGGAATGTGATTACCTTGATAGTCGCTTAATATTAGCTTCTGGTCGTTTAGCTCTTGGTGACGTATGCTGGGAATTAGTCTTTTGATGGTCTTCCAGGAAACCATAAGAGGGAGGGACCGGAGTCTACCTCCATGGTGCAAGGCTGATTCTCGATGTTGACCTCTACACATATCTTTCGTGTGTCTATTGATGAAGTGTGGCCGATGTTGACTGTTTGGTGCATTTCTTCTCTTCTGGGTACCTTGAGGAACTTCCTGGGTTGGCTGTCCTGGTTCCATCAGCTGTCATTTATGGCGGTCCCGGTTTATGGTAGGGGTGCCATCTCTTCTTCTTGGGCTGTTTCCCCATCGTCGGGGGCTGGAATTTCGTTTGTTACGGCATACTTTGGCAATATGCCCTCGTTTCTTGCAAAAACGGCAAACAGCATCCAGGAACTTGCATTCGGAACGCGGGTGATTTCCTCCACTCCGGCACATTGGTAAGTCGACTTACAACCGTGCCAATCTCATCGCTCGCGTTCCGACTGAAGTCTGTGAATTTCTTCCTCTTTGTTGTCAGAAGGGGATTCGATGTTGCCATGGTGGGTGGATGCTGTGTGTTTGTCTGCTGTGGTTGCCGTCTCACTGGTGGGTTGGTGGTCGTTTCCATTTGAACGCCGCATTCACGCCGCTGACTTAAGGGTGGCCTTGGCTGCGGTGGCCTTGGCTGCAGTGGCTTCGGCTATGGCGTCAGCGAGGGAGATGTCCCCTTTAACCATCAGTCTGCTTTGGAGGGTTGGGTCTTTCAGGCCGAGGATCACTCGGTCATGCATGGCCTCATCTAGATTGGCAAATCCGCACAAGCCTCCTAGGTCCCTTAAGGTTGGCTACGAACTCTCCAACGCTCTCGCCCTTGCACTGATCCCTCTGGTAAAAATCATGCTGACGGATGAGAATTGGCACCGCCGGGCCATAGTGGTTCCGGAGGATGGGAGCTAGGGTATCCCAATCCATGGTCATGACGTCTGTTGGTTTCGCGAGTGCCTTGGCCATTTTAAAAACGATGGGTCCGCAGTGTTAAAAAAACCGCTCGCTTCTTGCTGCCGGTGGCATCCTTCAGGTTGTTTGATTCCAAGAACATTTGGAAACGATCAATGTAGGACTCCCAGTTCTCGCTGGCCGGATTGAATGGTGCGGGTAGCACAGTGCTGCTGGCCATCTTGCAGGTCGTCTATGCGCTATCTGCCACGTGCTAGTCAGCTCTGTTGTCTCAGTATCCCATCCTCGTCACCAGTGTTAAGTCTGGGCGGTGGGTCCCAAGGAGAGATGAGACTCGAAGTAGTAACAACAGCTCTTTATTAGGAAACCAGATACTGAGATAAGACTCCCAGCCAAGGCAGCTCCTTTTATAGAGCTGGCTGTGGCTAGGCAGCCTATGACATGCATTTGAGCTTGCTGCGCTTGGTTTTACCCAATCGCGGCAGCCGAATAAGAACCAATCAGAACGCTTAGTTTTGTCCAATCACGGCCCGGCTTTTCCGGACCAATAGGAATGCAGGCCTACAAGCCTGCTAGTATGGAACAGCATGGACTCAGTAAGTTTCTGAACTCAGTTCAGATTGTTGATCTTAACCTTCAGAGCTACAAGATTCAAGACCAAAACATCTACTGGATTGCTGTTTCCTGCATGAGCCCATCCATCCATCATGACCTTTTTGTGACTCTAAAATCATGTGAAATAAGATATTTTTTTTCCAGCAGCAGGAAATAATAGATTCCTTGTTTTATAAAACTCTGAGAAAGAAAAGAGGCATAATGTTCATAACCCACCATTCCCTTCTCATTACATCTTATTTTGGTGGTTTCTTTTCTTTTCCTTTTTTTGTCTGTTGATTGACTGATGACTTCAGAGGACTGAAATAATGCTCAGAGATTATATTTTCACTGACTGAAAATATAAATCTATCTGATTTTTCTCAAACATCAAATTACACTTTCAATGAAGTCTCTTGTATCTGTGTGCCCAGGGTAACAGGATCATTCTATACAGCAGCTCTAGCGTACCATTTTGCAGGGAAACCCTTAGTTTCCCTGCAAAATATTGCTATTTCTCTGTTTTCAATATGCTAATTCAATTATTTTTAATTGACAGCAGTTTGGATTTTATTTTTATCACACTGAGTTCATCTGTATCCATGCTGCCCTTTATTGCTTCTTTTCTTCATACGCTGATTCGATAAATTCCTACTGCTTTTTAACTGCTTCATATCAAATGTATGTTGATATAAATGGCAGAAGTAACAAAATTAAATAATTTCAGATAAAACTGTAAAGGGTATGGATGCCAACCTCCAAAAAGCATTGATGGCCAAGATTCTATGACATCATTTTGGCTTTCCTGTTTAGTTTCCTTTATTCTCAATGCCCCAAATTAACTTCATCAGGCAATTGCCTCTTGGTAATGCTCCTTTAGAATGCAATGGATGTGAATGGCACATGCTCGAATGTGTTGACAATTTGCAAGGCAAATAAGATTGCCAATTAAAGTGTTAAGATATTCGTCTCTTTCATTTGCCTAAAATAATTCACTTCATGATATTATATATGCCTCCATTCAAAGCAGATTGTCTCTTACAGTCTCTTTATCTTTGTCCATACAGATTTTGCTTCCGGCAGTTCACAACTCAAAGCTTCTAAGCTGACAATTTTTAACAGTTTTTTTTTTAAAAAATTAGTCACTGCCTAACTTAAGAAATGCAGAAAATTATTATGTTTTCTTTGTTCAAGTGATAAACAAACAAACCAACAAATCTAAGCACCATATTTTATACATATCTCTTAAAAGGCAAGCATGGAATTTGGTTATAGGATCAGCAACGAATAATATCTTAAATAAGTAATCATAAGATTTTATTACATTTTCCTCAGCATGAATAAAGATATTGTCTACTGCATCGTTCTAAGAGGTAAACAACATTTTAGAAAGGGGTAAAACATCTGCTTCCAGATGTTATTAGATTCCTAATTTTATCTTCCCTATGCAGCAAGTTAAATGATGAGGGATGTTGGAAGCTATACATCTGGTTCATGTATAGTAATCATGTAATTTAATTCATTTTTACTTTGAGATGTGAGCCTACCTATTGTGGTTTAATGGCATCTACTCAGAAAATCTTTTTAAATAAATCCTCACATAAAGTTACACATGAACACAGTTTTCTTGGCAAGGTATTATTTATTTTTATCTCATTCTTATTATTTTTATAAATAATTCAAGGTGACAAACATACCTAATACTCCTCCTTCCTCCTATTTTTCTTACTACAACTACCTCCTATTTTTCTTACTACTATTTTCTTAGGTGAGCTAAGAGAGAGTAAGTGGCCCAAAGTCATCCAGCTGGCTTTCATGGTTAAGGCACAGTCTCCTGGTTATAGACTGGTGCTGTAACCACTAGCCCAAACTGGAATGTTTGGGATATTCATAAAGGAATAGCAGTGCTGTTTATAGTTACGTGACAATCTTGTAATTCTGCATGTATGACATCCCCACAGCTTTTCTTTATGGAAGGAGAAATACTGTTTTACACATTCAATGTCTCTAAAAAAAAAAAAAACATAGCCAGTTTGGTGTATTGTTAAGGTGCCAGGCCAGAAACTGGGAGATTGTGAATTCAAATCCTACATTAAGCACAAAGCTAGCCGGGTGACTTTGGGCCAGTCATTCACCATCAGCACTAGGAAGCAGGCAATGGCAAAGCACTCCCAAAATTTTGCCAAGAGAACTGCAGAAATTTATCCAGGTGGCTGCCAGGGCTCAACATTGACTTGAAAGCACACTCGTGTGTGTGTGTGTGTGTGCGCGCGCACACACACACACACACACAACAAAGGTACAATTTATTTCAGCTTCCTTTAATAGTCCCTAAGCTATCCCAAGTATAACATTGTTCATGTGAAACTGCCTATTCTCAGTAAAGATCAATCTAGACAGCCTGCACTAGTATCTTTTGGAAACCTTTCAATCACCGCTATCTATATTTTATGTTTTCTGACAGGGAAATACACCAAAACACACTTTCCCAAAGATCTTTTTCCAAAAAGCAATTGGATTTTCTTGGCGTTTTCCTTTGAAAGTGTTAAGCCTGGGTTCCCCAACCAGGGTTAGGGAGACAAGCTAAACAGAATGTGCAGCGTTAGTCAGATAGGCATACAGATAAATGAGTGAGCTAAGCTTGTATGTTTATTAACATACAGTAAAAATAACAGATACGCTTGTGCTATCAAAAATATAGTTTATTCCATTATGAGTTCATAGCATAGTCAAAATAACAGTCCAATAGTCATGTATCATTTAGTCAGTCCATTCAAGGATATTCAGTTAGCAAAGTCCGTGCAGAATATCCTATGTCAGTTCACTTATAAATCAGTCCTTTGTTTATCTCCCGTTCGAGCAATGCAGTCTTGATTCCAAGCAGTAATCAGGGATCATCAAAGCCAGAGAGAGCAAGCTGTCCTCTTGCTTCTTTTAAAGTGCTTTCACAACCACTCCCCTAATTACATTCCCATGTTTAAAGTTGCAGACACTTTAACTTATAAACTATGATTACATATTTATTATTTTACCTAAAACAGTTAGGGTAAACAATGTTATCCCTAACAGAAAACATTTCACTTCTCATCCAAGAAGCTTTTTCAGTTCAAATAAGAAGTGAAACGTCTTCAAAGGGAAGAAAAACCAACCCAAGAAAGTCCAGTTTTCCACTTTTTGGAAAAAAGCACCTTTAGGACGATCATGACCTGGATAATTGCGAATCTCCATAGGCATTTAACAAACATTTGTTTTCTAAGTTATATGAATATACAGCAGAGTAACGGAGATGTGCTAACATGAAGAATATACAGCGCATTGCAAAGAATCTTTTAAATAAAGAATATTTGTAACTCAGGATTGAAATGAGGGGTGCCTCTGGAATAATTAGAATAATATACAGGAAAGACCAAGGATGTGTCATTAGCAAGCAGAGATAATGAACTAAAGCAGAGTGCTGACTGACTTCCAGTTAGACGGCAAAGGTAGGAAGGATCCTAGTGTGTATGAGCACTCACAGTGCACCAGCCTTTTTGCCATTGTTCTTTTCATCACTTTTCTAATAGAATTCTAAATAATAAGTGCAAAAATCCCCTTGGCAGCAGTAGGGGACAGAATGGCACAATTTGGAGGCAGATTAGGTAGACATGACTTTGATGTCAATTTTATCATGGTTCTGTATGCAATGTGCAAAAAGGGCTCATGGAACCACTGAAGACTTAGAGAAGAAAGGATTTCATGAGTGTGTGGTACTATAATTCCCACTCTTGATAAAATCCCACTTCAGGTAGCTCTGGATCCCTATTTGCGAACTTATGGCACGCAAGGGCTCACCCAGAAGAGGCCCACTGCGCATGCGCGCATGCCGCCGCCGCCCAATAGCTGATTGTCAGGTACTTGGTGCATATGCATGGGGGGGATACATGGGAGATACGTGCACATACGCAGATGTGCGGTGCATGGAGGGGAATCTCACATGCATGTGCAGAGATGCATGGTGTGTGGCGGGAGAATCGCTTGTGCATGTGCAGGCAGGGGATCACGTGTGCATGCACAGATGTGCAGCACGCTGCAGGGGGATCGCGTGCGCATGCACAGATGTGCAGCACGCCGCAGGGGGATCGCGTGCATATGCACAGATGTGCAGCACGCCACAGGGGATCGCGTGCGCATGCACAGATGTGCAGCACGCCGCAGGGGGATCACATGCACATGCACAGATGTGCAGCATGCCGCAGGGGGGTCGTGTGCATATGCACAGATGTGCAGCACGCTGCAGGGGATTGTGTGTGCGTATGCACAGATGTGCAGCACGCTGCAGGGGATCGCATGCGCATGCACAGATGTGCAGCACGCTGCAGGGGGTCGCATGCGCATGCACAGATGTGCAGCACGCCGCAGGGGGATCGCGTGCGCATGCACAGATGTGCAGCACGCTGCAGGGGGTCGCGTGTGCATGTGCGACGGGGCAGCACGCATTGCCTTCTGGGTGCTGGCATGCAAACATGCACACACAAGCAATTATCGGCACGGGAGCTGAAAAAGGTTGGCCACCACTGCTCTAGACTTACAATAGTTTGTTTGGTGACCATTCAAAGTTACAATGGCACTCAAAAGAAGGTGACTTATGACCATTTTTCACACTCATTGCAGCATCTCCATGGCCACATGATCAACATTCAGCATCTCCATGGTCACTCATTGCAGCATCTCCATGGTCACATGATCAACATTCAGATGCTTGGCAACTGTATGTATGACGGCTGCAGTGTCCTAGGGTCATGTGATCATCTTTTGCAACCTTCTGACAAGCAAAGTCAATGGGAAATACAGATTCACTTAGCAACCACGTTACTAACTTAACAAATGCAGTGGTTCACTTTAACAGCTGTGGCAAGAAAAGTCATAAAATGGGCCCAATTCACTTAACAAAATCACTTAGCAACGTAACTCACTCAGCAACATAAATTTTGGGCTCAATTGTGGTTGTAACTCGAGGGATGCCTATATTATGTGGCAGTTAGAATGCACGGCTAAAATTGGATGCATCCAAATAGAAGCCCATGTTTTATCACAAGCAGCTGTCTTTCAGCCTCCCTCACTTTGCAGGGCAAGGATGAATTCTTGGAGGTGGCATGTAAAATGTTTATAATTATAATAAGAATGGTACCTTTTCCCTGTTGCTGTGTGCTGTTAAGGACCGATGAGCAGCTCCCCTTAAGGCAGTCCTGTAATTGTAAAAATTGCCAGTAGGATCCATCTGGTGCTGAAATAAGAGGGAGTGGCGATATGTGAAGAGAGAAGGGCCATGTGTAAGTTCTCAAGTCAGATAAAAGCTGGTATTATCTTTCCATCACAGAGTTTAAAGCTTGATAAATAGTAGTGACACAGGTGAATTGAAAAGATGAGTTGGTTTTCCCCCCTGCAGGTCAGTCACTTTCTGTTATCTCCTTTTATTCTCTCTCCTTAAGTCTATAATGTTTTTATGGAATAATTCCTAAGGATGCATGTAGAAGGCTTCCCAATGCTATTTTGGGGGTGGGGTGGTGGTGGCTTGTTCCTACTTTATTTTGTGGTTGTATCTGGATTGAAATGAATTTACTCTTCTATAAGAACGTTTCCATTCTTGGATTTCTGGATCAAGAATCTGACATGGTTTGAGAATTCCATTTCATCATGTGACCCTTGATTATGAACATTCAAGTCTCAACAAATGTAAAATTCTCAACATATTACCTCAAGAATAAAAAACTTGGCTGTTTTCACTTTTGACCAGGTCTTCTTTAGCCTAGATACTGGACTCATGTTCATTCCAGCTGGAGGGAAAGAAGATGACCAATAGAGGAGAGCATTAAGGAAGAGAGTAATTGATGAATATCCTTAAAGCGATACAGAAGTGACATTGGTACACTTACAGATGATTGCCATCAATGAATTAAAGTTCCCTATGTTAAAGCACTCCCGGGCGACATCAATGAAGAATTCGATGACTTGTGCCCTCTGCTTCTTTTTGGCAGGCTGTAATAAATAAACAAGCAGATGAAAATGGAAAAAAAATGATTGAAATGTCATCACTTCCACCAATAGGAAATGTCCTATTTTTTCTGCTCAATCCAATGGTTTAACATGTTAAATAATCCCATCTAATCATTGGCATCTAATCACTGGCATTGATTACTGGCATTCACTCCTGGCAGCTCTAGGAATCAGAATTCTCATTAGACAGTGACCAAAGCCTAGTATATCTTTAAAAAAAGGTCTTCATCACTGATCTGACAAACATACATGCTAAAAACAATTAATTCCAGAAATATTCTCTCTAGCAACTTATCAGCACAATGACAGCTATTATTACTATTTTTCTAGGCTTGAATTAAATAGATAGCAAAGGAATTCTCAATGTCTGTCTTAGTTCTGCAGACCACAAATAAGTTCATTTTTTCTCCACTGTATATGGTGGATGGGGCTCTATTTCACCATTAAAGAGCAAGAGTCTTCTTGGGCTCAATGGGTGGATGGCAGCTGTAATCAGGAAGGCTTTTCTGTAGCTATCTGATATCTCAGTTGTTTATTTTTCTAGATCAGGGACTCTTCAGACAGATACTCGTGACCTAGTCCCTGCTTGAGATTTACTGCAACATTTCTATGAAACGCATGCGAGCTTAAAGCTTTTATTCGTTTTAAAAAGGACAAACATGCTCGAACAATTATTTTTAATGAGAGAAGAAAAAAAAAACAATTCTCCAAAAAAATTATTACCAAATGCTTTCAGAATGTCATAATCATGCCATCAGTATAACAGGATCTGACTTACCATGCAAATTTCTGTTGCTACAAGATAGCAGAGTCTATTGAACCATTTCACGTAAGCTTCAAGATTACTAGTCTTCTTCTGTTCACTGAAACAAGGCTGGAAAATTAAAACAAAACAAACAAACAAAAAAAAAAAAGACAAAATATGACATACGTGAAATCCTCCAGGTTTTCCTTTTTTGAGTTTTGGTTGTTTTAAATTATCGAAGCTATTTAAAAGTGTTGCTCAAGTGACAACAGCGTGTATATTTTTGAACACAGGCACATGGAACTCTGTTCCAAATATAAAAAGATGAGAAGTGTCAGATGTCTTTGATTTCACAGCCTACAGCCCTTTCTGCAAATCAAATCAATGCAAGATGAACAATTCTGTTTTGCCAACAGCAACTGTTCAGAATGCTTCCACCCCCTCCCCGCTCCTACACTCACTGAGATATTAACAGGCAGGATAGTACTATTTGCAAAGAGCAACAAGAATCTGGGAAATGAAATCAGAGGAATGTCCTTTTTTGTGTAACGGCCACATTTCATCTATGCCTTTAACAGAGTTCTCCAACATTGACAAATGCAATGGCTGACGTTGTCATCAGAGTTGGCTAACATAAAACAATATTTCTGAGAATCAGAGGGGAAGACATGGCAGCAAATGTCCTGGTTCTTGATTGGAATGTTACTTGCTTTGAAGAATTGTTTCTTTCAGAAGATAATACCTTTGCTCCTGATCTCTTTATCTTGCCCTACCCTCTATATCATCAGTTGCTGTGAAACAAGTCACCCAAATGGCAAAATTCATCAGCAAATGTTGTTCTTGTGACCTAAACTTTTTAGACAGAGGTTCCTAGGCAACTGCTCAGGACTGGGACCTCCTAGCTCTCTTTCAAATGAATTTCAATCTAGGGACTTAAGGTGCAGTTCAATAACATCTATTCTGTAGGCATTCCCATTGAGTCCAGTGGGATTTGTTCCCAAGATGGTATGCACACTCTGCAACATTAAACCACTGAAAAAGATTGCAACCACAGAGAGCATTTTAGAAGCATTTATGAATCTGTAGTTTGAAATATTTGTATAACTTTTAGCAACCACTAGAGGGTATCAGGAAATATTAGAACAAATATATCTTATTAGCATTATAATTTCTAGCTCAGGCCTTAAGGATACAATAAATCAATGAGGAGGAAGTTTTTATGAAGAGAAAAGGGGATTCCCATAAGTGGAATAAATATAGAAAAAGATGCCATTGGGATTTTTGGCTTTCACAATATTTGCAAATTTCTCCATTGCAGAAAACATCCCCTAAGGCAAAAGTTGATTAATGAGAGATGATGGAGTTTTATGTAAAGCAGGAAGTACTTTAAAAATGCAAGCAGCCTGAAGCAAATTCAGTGTCATGGAATATAACTAGAAAAGAAATAACATTGCTGTTGTGGTTCATGGCAAGAGAGGCAAAAGTCATCTAAAGTCATCTAAGCATCCGTTTCCATATACAGCAATCTTGCTTAGAATGATATTGTCTAGTTAACAAATTATTTTGAGCTCTATTTCCTACTATAGGTAGTCCCCGATTTATAGCCATTCATTTAGTGACCATTCAAAATTACAATGGGACTAAAAATGTGATTTATGACCATTTTTCACACAACTATTGCAGCATCCCAATGGTCACATAATCAAAATTCAGATGCTTGGGAACTGGTTCATATGACAGTTGTAGTATCCCGGGCTCCTTTTGCAACTATCTGACAAAGCATAGTCAAGGGGAAGCCAGATTCACTTAACAATTAACAACTGCAGTGATTCACTTAACAACTGTGACAAGAAAAGTTGTAAAATGGGGCAAAGCTCACTTAGCAACTGCCTTGTTTAGCAACAGAAATTTTGAGCTCAATTTTGGCTGCAAGTCAAAGATTACCTGTACTTTTCGTTCACTTTCTAGAATGTTTTTTATTCTTTCATATCTGATATGCTATTCCTAATTATTTCTTTACTTTCTTCCCTTTGCTGCAGCCTTTCCTTTTCAATCTAGATAACATTCAGTGCTAAATTACATTGTTAACACATTTCTCTTTTCCTTGATTCTTAAAACTTGCTGACTAATCTAACTTAATTTCATTCCAGACATTCTTTTTGTAATTTCCACCAACATCTACTTTTCATCTATTTTTATTTCATTTAATAGCGAAGTCCACTTTGTTTTCTATAGATTACACAGGCCTCCAACTAAACGTATTGTCTTGGCTACTGTTGTTATACAATGGCCAGATTTTGCAAATGCTAAATAAATAAAAGGACATGCGGTAATATAAGCAAGGAAGACTGTACCAGTGCACAGTGTGACTTGTTTTTTGCACCAACAGATCAGATTTAGCAACATGCTGCTCACAAGATTCAAAGAAGCAAGCTCCTCTGCCTCCTATGAAAGGACCGAAATTGTGTGAAATTGCACAACGGTCTAGAAAAAGTTCATTGATCCTTGACACGCCAACTACATACTAACAATATTTTTAGCAATAATAGCCGTAACCACCAGAGGCTTAGCAGGTTTATTCAATAAACAACAGAAAGAGAAGAAAATTATAGCCAAAGTGAGGTGCAGGAAAGGCAATCCCCATACACACCTGTTGTTTTGTACATGATCTCTTCCACTGCCACAACCCTATACTTCTGATATGTTTCAGTTATAATTAGAGATGAAAGAGAGGCATTTAAAGGGTCGTTATAGTTAGGCTGATGCAACTGTAGCAACTGAAGCTACCAGGTGTTGAAACATTACAAATGCTTTATGTTCAGTCCACCAGCCTAAATATAAAACAAATTATTATCTTTTTTTATTAGCATTTTTAAAAAATGACATGGATTTTGGTTTATAAACAATTGTAAAATGTAACAAAGTCAACTTCCTTGGAACAGCCTGTACATGCTCGCTCTTCCTTTCTCTGTCCATACACATAAATACACATTCTTAGGTGGCAGTTGATAACCACTTCCAAAGGATTCCAAGATACTATAAAAGTGTTGGCGAACCTTTTCAGTGCTGAAATGGGAGTGTATGCGAGCATAGGAGAGCACTGGAAACCACATGCGCATGCCAGGAAGCTGAGCATTTGGTTTTCGGCACACTACCTAGTCTTCTGGTTTCTGGTGCACATGTGCGCACAAAGGCCAAATGGCCAGCATGAGCATGCACATTGGGGAGCTGCTCTTCTGGTTTCCACTGCTCCTACATGCACAAAGATCAGCTGGCTGGTGCGCATGCACATGCTGGAACGTGGAAGAGCAACGGGTGATGGCTGGTGTGCCCAGAGAGATGGCTCTGCATGCCACTTCCGGCACGCATGCCATAGGTTTGCCATTACAGTATTATCACGTACAGAGCAATCAACGATCTCTTAATAGGCTAATCCAGTGGTCTCAAATTGGCAATTCCATTTGAAGAAGGGTGGACTTAATTCCCAGAATTCCCCAGTCCACCCAACTTCCAGTTCCCACAGTTGGGAAACACTGGGTTAATCATAGCAGAATTAACGATCCACTCCTTGAAGTTTCTGATTTAATATTATATCAGTGCAACTTTTTTTGTCTTTTAATGACCCTGTGCATTGGGGTGGAGTCGGGGCAACTGAATGGAACTGAGTGTTTACTGGCTGGATACCTTTCTTGTTGCCAATGAGAGTTCACAGCTGATATTTACTCAATGTAATTCCCAGAGAGAAAAATATCTGCCTCTACCTAGGATTGAACTCACAGCTTCCTGATTGTGAGGCAAGAGCTCCACCTCTTGGCCTTTGCACCACTCT
Organism: Hydrophis major; assembly: GCA_033807585.1. NCBI lineage: Eukaryota > Metazoa > Chordata > Lepidosauria > Squamata > Elapidae > Hydrophis > Hydrophis major. The sequence continues at coordinate 134,295,871 of CM066329.1, read as the reverse complement.
TTATATCAGTGCAACTGCATATGCAAAATATGCTTATGCCTGTGTAGCTTGACCAGTCTAGTATTCCAGCAGTATTTGGAACCTGAAGTTTTCCTGGATGATGTAGAGGCCGGCAGACTATTGTGAGAAAGGATAAAAGGAAGGAAAACCAAAAGCTAGTACAAAGAATGCCAATCATTATGATTTTCTCTGAGATTGTTCTCACAACTGAGCTATTTCAAATGGATTATTAAAGAAGACAGATTCCTAACCTGACTACAACTGATCTGCCACTGAAGCCTTTAGGCACATTGTCTTATAATCAACCTTTTATTCTCATTTATTCCAGACCAGAAAAAGCTTATGATATTTGCAGGAAAGGCAAAGCCAATGCATAAAGAAGTGAGCTTGTTACCAAAACAACAGATTTTAGACCAGAAGAGGGCTTTTATGCTTCCCGACCATCTCTTTGTTTCTTCAATTCTCTTGCTGTTTTGACCTGAATAACAAGCATTCCTAAATGATCTCCAGCTTTTTGTCTCTTGGGTTTTGATAGGGGACTAGACTGGCACAATCTGCCCTAGCTGTCATTTTTTATGGCCTCTTCAATCTGCCAAGAGCTCCTGCCTTTATCTTGTCAATGTGGCTGCTGTGAAGCAGGTGGAGGGTTCAGCTGACACACTACTTCCTCCTGGCAGTGTAACATATCTCCACTTCTCTGGCTGACTGACAGAGCGTGGCCTTTCAGAAAGTCAGGAAAAGGTGGGTGAAGAACACAGAAAGGATGCCAAGAAAAGCTGCAGTTTGTTGCATGACATTACTACATTTTATTACAGAGATGGAAAGGATCTTGGAAGTCTTCTAATCCAACTTAAGCAGGAGACCCTATACCATTTCAGACAACTGTCAAGTCTCTTCTTAAAAGCCTCCAGTGATGGAGCATCCATAATTTCTGAAGGCAAGCTGTTCAACTGGTTAATTGTTCTCACTGTTCGGAACTGGTTAATTGTTCTCACTTTAGTTTTAGGGATTTTTAAAAAACTTTGTTTTAGTTAGAAAACATTTTAAAAGTTTTTTAAAAGTTTTTTTTTTGGGGTAGATAACATTTTGCTAACTGAAAATTTTTTTTTTTTTTAAATGAAAATCTATGTCTTAATCAAAGAGCTGAATTTTGGGCTACAGAATTTCTAGATAATGATAAATATCAGTACTGAATCTTTATATTTGCCAAGTTAGGAGAGGAAGTGGTAAATGCAGTATTTCTCCTGTGTTGCATCCCACCAATCCTGTTTTATGTCACTGTTCCTCTCTTGTTGGCGAGAGGGCAAGTTTGCAGGCCTATGAGAAGAAGCAAGTTTACAGGACTACAGCCGGCCAGTCCTAGCCATCTACAAAGACAGATTTCAAGTTTATTTGAAGCCAACAAATAAATACATAAATTTACATTGAACTATTGCATCTTCGCCTCCTGCTGTAAACTTCCATAAAAAAATGGACTACAGAGACTGGAAGGCTTCTCATTTTCAACCATTTCTTTATTGGCACAGTTTTATTCTTCAGAAGAAATTAAATAAGTGAAAGATTCTTTCAACAAGAAGCTGATTGTTCTTTATAATTAATTCAATTTACTAGCTGGTTCTAAATTCTAAATTGAGCTGCTCACTGGTTCATTGGTTCATTGGCCTTTGCCATGGTTGTTGGCTCTGTTTTTGAGTTCTCTGTACATCCCCTGGAAGTCCTTAAGGGCAGATAATCTGTCAATTAATCAAAATACAGAAAATGTAGACATCAGTGGTAAAGACTAAGAAATTGGTGAGTAGACAGGTTCCCTGGAATCTCTCAAGATAATGGAAGGAATCTTAATCACCACATATGTTTCAGATGGCCGCTTCTCAGGGGGAAACTGCAGAACAACAGTTTTCCAAAGGTTGGAGCACTGGGAGACAATGGAATCAGTCATCTTGGCTACAACCACAGCAGAGACTTTTAAAGGACACTAAGTTCACACACTTCATTTTCTAATTACTTTTAGAAATTGCTTATTAGTTACTTCTAAGCTATTAGAGATCTTTGGAACCACAGGCTAGAAAAAAGTTCATTGGGTGAGTTTATCTTCTACTCGGAACAAAAGAAAAATTAATTACAAACTGAAGAACTTAAATAATTTGAAATAAACAGCAAAAAGCTAAACAACATTTTTATCTAAGAAGTTATAACAAAATAAATGGTTCAAGATAAATTTTGAATGTTGACTTTTACTATAAGATTTTGGAATTAACTTTAAAAAATAAATAGCTTCTTGTGGGAAAGAGTTATTTTGGTTATTTGGCAATTGCACATAGTAACAAAAGAGAAGGGATGGTTTCAGAAACTGAACACTAGATGGTGCTAAAGATTTTAAGCAAAAGAAAAAACAACAACAAAGCCTGATGTTTCCTTATACTAGGATTTAGAGATTGACACAAAACATTATTTCAGAAATACTAAAGGAGATCTTTTAAGAATGGAGTCAGAGGTTAGTAGTTGCAATATCAGTGCTGCCAGTAATGATCTCTGCATCTATGATAGATTATGTCTAAAGATGTTAGTGAAGGAATGACAGATATGGAACAAATTTTATCTGATAAGATAGAGAAAACATAGAATATGGCCCTACAAATGACAGGGCAAGAGAATGATTTGAAAAAGGATACTTTACTGTATATACAAAAGAAACTGGCTAGTTTTCAAAATTAAAAGGGAAATGTAAGTGAATGATCTGGAAAATATTTTCTTATTGAATCTACAAAAATTATTTATTAAAGGCTTGAAGAAATCTCTCTGAGGATATAAAGAAGAACTGAGGAGAAATCAAATCCTACAACAATAGCATGATTGTTAAATATAAAAGAAAGGAATAGAAGGTTGGTTTATTTGATCAAGGTTAAAATAAGACATTTTATTGCAATATTCTGGCAACCCGTTATGGACTTTTTGCTGATAGCAGGATTGTAAAGTTGATGTTTTATGGAACTGCTTATAAGTAAGCAATGGAATATGGGATGAAGAGATACCCGTTTATCCTTACAAGGTGTTTATCCTTCATTATTGTTATAATGAAGCTTGGTAGTTACTTCTTTATATATTTCTCTCTTTTTTTGTTATATTCTCTTTCAGTTTTTTCTTTTCTTACTCTTTTTATTCTTTATTTCCATTCTGTCTTCTAGTTCTAAGTTTAATTTTATATTTTTACTATTGTAATTAAAATGTATTTGATTACTAGTCATCAATAATTATTCTTGAACTTAATGAAATAGGGCCATGTATGCACTGTCAGCCTAGAAAACAATACTGTGTCTAGGCATCCAGAGTCTAGGTATGAGTTTACATATGTGGGAATAGTGAAATATATTTCACTATTTCCACATATGAATAAATGAAATGAAGATGCATTCATTTTGTTTGTAGTCATGCCCTAACTTATTTGCCACCATGGAGAAATTACACATTCACACAGTTGTAAAGACCATAAGCACTCATTTAAAAGGAGTAATATGGATTAGACAAAAAGGAAAATATGGACAGACATACCTTTGTGCTGTCCAAGGGATCTTTATGGCCAAATGCTTGAACAAATTCTTCAGGACCAATATGACTTAGTCTTTCCTTTTGCAGTAGATAAAATGAGAGAGTGAAAGAGCACCCCTGAGAATCAAGTGCATTGATTATTTACAGTCCCAAAAGTACCACCATCTAGAACTGGGAGAAGATTTTAAAAGTGATTTATCACCCTTGGCTGATTGGCCTCTTCTGGTTTAATCACTCTAAGTAATACTTATGGACAGCATTAAAGTATGAACTAATGTATGGCAGTCCAGGTCCTCAGTCCAAGTGTCTTGGGCCCATCTGGTTGCATATCATGTTTTTCTACACCACATTTCTTTATAATACTTTCTGTATCCCTATAGAAATGTTATGTGAGTTCAGAGCAGGAAATTTCCCAGAACTAGGATGGACATATACTAAGATGTTTCTGAATTATGACATAAAGAACCATAGAAACATGTTAGTGTAGTGGTTAAGGCTAGAAACTGAGAAACCAAAGTTCTAGTCCTGTCTGAGGCACAAAGCCAGCTGGGTAACCTTCAGCCAATCACTCCAATCAGCCTAGGAAGCAGGCAATGGCAAACCACTTATGAAAAAACCTGCAGAAACTAGCCCAGACAACTGTCAGGAGCCAAAAACTGACTCAAAGGCACAAAAGCAAATAAACATAAAAGCTGGGAAGGTTAAGGGCTTTAGATTGGCTTCTTTTAAGTTTAAGATAGTCTTGATGCTTTTGAACTTAAGGATTTCATATGTACAGTGGATCAGAGGTGGTAGTCAGCAGGTTCTGACTAGTTCTGGAGAACCGGTAGCGGAAATTTTGAGTAGTTCAGAAAACCAGTAAATACCACCTCTGACAAGAGATTTCACAGTATCCTTCCCCTGCCACACCCACCAAGCCACGCCCACAGAACCAGTAGAAAAAAAAAATTGAATCCTACCACTGCAGTGGATGTACAAAGTCTATACATCCCTGCTAAAATGCCAGGTTTTTTAAGAAGTAAAAAAAAAAAAAAAATCAGACCAAGTTAAATTCCTTCAGAATTTTTTCCACTTTTAATATAACATATAAGTTGTACAATTCAACTGAAAAACAAAATGAAATCTTTTAGGGGAAAAAATAAGTTGCATTAATTAAACAAAAAGTTACTGGATCTGTTGACAATAAATGTTCAGGATCTGTCCTTCAAAATTTATATAATATCACCACAATATAATCTTTCGTCTAGTTTTCTCAAGAAGAAAGTTAGAAAGAACAAGTATACAGAAACATGAATTGATAATATTACACTGGTGTTTCTTACAGCAACAAGGAAAAAAAATAATTAAAAATAGAAAATGCTTCAGGACCAAATAAAAAAAGATAATAGAGGAGATGCAAGCTCAAAAATTTAATTTGTTTTTTTAAAGTAAATATAAATTAAAACTGTCTCCTCACAAACTTTTCCCATTATACCCCCACCTTTCCCCAGTTGGAACTTAATCAGCAACTATGGGTCGGTTATGAGGACATCTTCAACAAGAACCCATCTTTATGTATTTTTTGCAAACACTTAAAAACGTAATAGATACAATTAAAAATCACCTGTGGTACATGGTTTAATTTTTCATGCTCTAAACTGCATCAGTTGGTATCCCAGGCTAGGTATGATTTGGTCTAAACCAGGGCTTTGCTGGCTGAGGAATTCTGGGAGTTGAAGTCCACAAGTCTTAAAGTTGCCAAGGTTGGACACCCCTGGTCTAAACAATCCTGACTCCTTGATTGACTCTTAAATAAAAAGGCAGGAAGAGTAACCACAATTGTTCCTTCCTGGTTCCCGTCCTCCTAGTTTTTTGCTGATAGGATTCAGAGAATATCAGCAATACAGATAGACTTGCTCTGATATTGCAATATTTAAATTCTTATAAAAGATGTGGATCTCACTGTTAATAAATGAGCTCTCCTGGATTGCAGTCAAACATGAATGTCCATACAATTGACTCAAACGTTCATACTGGATTATAAGTTTTGAAGTCTCAACAATTTTTCAGAATTTTTTCTGTATAAATAACCAGGAGATGAAACCAAGTATTTATTATCCACTTACCAGTTCTACATGAGTTAGCTGTTGGGCCAAAGTATATGGATCACTGCAGACATTCAACATTTCTCTTTGGATGGAGGGAGGCTTACTTTTAAAAGCTACCACTTTATCCGAAACAGCTGCACTGATCTTGACTATTCCTTCTTGGCCATGGTTAAGACTTGCAAGCTTCTGATTCAAGGTTTGTAGAAGCTGATTCATCTTTTTCCAATATGCCTAATGTAAGAAAAGGAGGAAAGGGACAATTACACACTTCAAGTAAAACATTTTTAAATGTTGGGGAACAAATCTTTTGAATCAATGTTTCTGTTCAAGAATGGAATGATCAGACATAGATTAGAATAATTTTATTTCCAACCATCTATTCTAGAATATCCAGTCAATTTAATTATAGTTCCACCCTAAGTTCCATCCCATAGTTGTCCACCACAAGACTAGCATCTAGCCAAAACATTTGTGAGTTTGTGCTCACTGCCAATTGAGCTCACTGACCACACAAGTTAGCATAGCTTCTCCCCCGTATCCTCTGTTTTACCAATCTTATGAGTCCTTCTCATTTTTAAAATCTCTGAAACATGGACGGTTGATTGTTTTGAAACACATGTAGAATATCTTATGCAAAGAATGCCAGTGAAATACTATCATTTAGATTGTCATGGCTGATTTATATGCTTCACACAGTTGTCAGTATTCCAATTACAAATACTTTACTGTCTGTAAAACATCTCATGATGTTGACAACAGTGCCATTTTGAATCATTTTACCCTCATTTTACCCTTATAATGTTCATTCAATGTAGCACTGTATTGACATGAGCAAAACCTCTACAACACTTCTCCTAAATTAGTTGTCCTATCACTCATGGCACCGTGGTATTGAAGCTGCTCTCAGTTATCAGGAAATTATTTTGAAAACAAAGATGAAACAGATCACAGGTGGTATGGGTTACACCTTATTTAGTGAGATGTTCAAGTTAATCTAATACAGCAGTTGCTCCCAATGAAGCAAAAACAACAACAACAAAAACCCCAAATTAATTGAGGCTAATTCTATCAGTATGGGTTCTTAAGATGTGCTGAAGATCAGAATACAAAATTGGGCAGCAATTCTGTTTTGAATAGGCTGTTGATTACAGATGTACGTATGCCTAACATTTTGAAAAGATTGAACGGGGATAATAGCTATCCAGACTAAACATATAAATGAAATATTTGTGGTTTGGAAATCCAGAGACACATTTCTTCAGTAATTTCATCATGCATTCCATCTCTTTAGTGGGATGTCTTTGATCTGTCCTTTAACTGATTTTAATATATAGATCTGCATTACAAAATATCTGAAGATACATAGGGGTGTAAAAAATATGATCAGCCATTTGTTTACTTATTGAATTTTTTATTTTTTATTTTATTTTATTTGTCAATTGCTTACAAAATAATAGGTATAAGTATAAATACAGTTATGAATACATGGATACATATAAGAAAAATAAAAGAAACAATAGGATAGGGATGGTAGGCACATTGGTGCGCTTATGCACACCCCCTACAGATCGCTTAGGAAAAGGGTGAGGTCAATAGTGGACAGTCTAAGGTTAACGTTTTTAGGGTTTGGGGAAGAAACCACAGAGTCAGGTAGAGTATTCCAGACATTGACCACTCTGTTGTTGAAGTCGTATTTCCTGCAATCAAGTTTGGTGCAGTTAACCATGAGTTTGTATCTATTGTTTGCTCTTGTATTGTTATGGTTGAAGCTGAAGTATTCATTGACAGGTAGGACATTGCAATGTATGATTTTATATACTATACTTAGATTGGACCGAAGGCGATGTAGTTTCTAGGTCTAGAATTTTGAGTCTGGTGGCTTAACTTATTCTGCAATGAGTAGAGGAGTGGAGAACTCTTCTTGTGAAATATTTCTGGACTTTCTCTACTGTGTTAATATCAGATACGTAAATTGGGTTCCAGACTGATGAGCTGTATTCAAATATTGGTCTAACAAAAGTTTTGTGTGCTCTAGTTAGTAGTGTGATATTACCAGAGAGAAAGCTACGTAGGATTAGGTTAACAACTCTTAATGCCTTTTTGGCTATGTAGTTACAGTGGGCTCTAGCACTTAGATCATTTGAGATGAGTACTCCAAGGTCCTTGACAGAGTTTGGATCATCAACAAGGTCTTGACTATTCAGCTTGTATTTTATTTTCTGATATATATTTTTTTGCCAATATGTAAGACAGAGCATTTATTTGTTGAGATTTGAAGTTGCCATTTGTTTGACCATTCTGATACTGAGGTCTTTTTGAAGGGTAGCAGAATTATCTGTGGTGTTGAATAGCTTTAGAATAGAACAGAATAGAATAGAATAGAATAGAATAGAATAGAATAGAATAGAATAGAATAGAATAGAATACTTTATTGGCCAAGTGTGATTGGACATACAAGGAATTTGTCTTGGTGCATGTGCTCTCAGTGTACATAAAGAAAAGGTCCATTTGTTAAGAATCAAGAATCATAAGGTACAGAGGAAGAAGGCGGAGCCTCCTTGCCGACGGATGGTAGATCGCAACTCTCTGCGGCTATCGTTCGTGCTCTTTCGTCGGAGAGCCCAAATCATCCTGATTAGGGACTGAAACTACCTTGGAGGGGCAGTGGAGTAAGAGGAAGCAGCAAGCCTGATTGTGGGGAGCCGCATCTCCCTCCCCGGGCTTGGTTTTTTTTTTTCCTCCCGAAGACGACTGCAGTGATGGTCTAAAATGGCCATCCCAAAGAGAATGACTCAGCTCGACTAAGATTTGTGCAGGAGGGAAGAAAGAGGTGGATAACATCTGAACCAGGACAACTGGGCAATATAACCAAATAAAAGTACCCCGGGATTAAGGTAACATAGAATTTTTAAGAAAAGAAAAGTGAGTGGCGAAATTACAAAGGGACAGAGAAAAAAAGAAAAATATTTTTGACAGCTAAATGGGGCTTCGAACCAGGAAAGGAAGAAGCTGGAATTAAAGATTTAATGAAATTGGACTAAAATAATTTGGGAATAAACAAGTATAAAACTAAAGCTGGACTTAAGATTGTCAAAGAATAATAATAATAAAGTTTATAAATTGGAGACTGGATTGTCTTGGAATATTGAGGTTCAAAAAGCCTTAAATAAAAATATAAGGGGGAAAAGTGAAGACTTTGTATAATGGAGAGTGTCACCTTTTGATAAAAATTTAGTTTAAATAAAAAGGAAAGCATCTTGTTTTTGAATGAACATTATATATAATGATATAACATTACAGAAATATTGAAACAAAGTAAGAATTTTAGAAAGTGAAAGCAGAACCAGAATAAAGGAAAAAGCAAGGAAGGAAAGATTGTTTGTGGGACTGACTGATGTTTTTGGTATAAACCCTGGACTGGAATAGCTGAGAACTTTAAAAAACTGAAAGAAGAAAGAAGGAAAGTAAAAGTGGTTTCTTTTTGTGGACCATAAAATATAAGAATGATGATATCTCTTCGGGAATTAAAAATGGAACTTAAAAATATGAGAGAATTACTACAGGAAAGAGGCGAATCACTTTGCTCTGTGCTAGAAAAAATGGAAATGGCGACTGAAGAACAAGAAGAAAGATTCTCAGAGGAGCAGGAATCGACTCAAGGAGAAGACATTTTAAATGGACAATTAACACAAAGAACGCTACAAAGAAGTGGGGAAAGAAGGAAGGTTAAAAAGTTGAATTTCAAGAAAGCAATTAAAAGAGGGAATACCTGTGAAGTTAGAAAAGGCAGGAAGATTCAGCAGAAAGGGGGAAAGGAAGATATTAAGAAAGAGATAAATTGGAATGAGAAAAGTTATGGGGAAAAGAGGAGGAGGAGAAACAGTAAGAAACAGGCATGTGAAAGAAAGAAACACAGAACTAGTAAAATGTTGAAAGGAAATTGTTTCTTTACAATTAAAAGAAGGAATACTTGTGAAGTCAGGAAATGCAGAAAGACTCAGCAGAAAAGGGGAAAGGAAGATATTGAGAAAGAGATAAATTGGAATGAGAAAAGACATGGGGAAAAGAGGGGGAGGAGAAGCAGTAAAAAACAGGCATGTGAAAGAAAGAAACACAGAACTAGTAAAATGTTGAAAAGAAATTGCCTTTTCAGAGATAATGGTTGACGAATTAAAAAGGGGATTCTCTGCAATTAAAAATATTTACAAAATAGGGTAATATAGATACTGATAACTCTTATAAAAGGGGGGGGGATATGCTGTGGAATCCAATTGAAAAGATGTAATGACTAATGGTTTATTGGGAATTAAGATGAGGGAATAAAGGTATATTCTAGTCATTAAGGTGTCACACTCAAAATAGTAAAAGAGGGAAAACTTATATTTGTTCTTTTTTCTTTTTGTGTGGGTGTGCTAAGATCTGTATTAATTTAGAATTTATAAAAAAAATGTGTAATGGAAAGGGAATATGACAGACTAAAGAACCAGCTAAATTAATAAGTTTAATACAGATTATTAAAAGCAAGGAGAGACATTGGTAACTTCATTATTACCACTATTAGGCAAATATATATTGTTTATTTTTATTTTTAAAATAAATATTAAGGATTATATTTGAAATAATTGAAATGAAATAAAAAGATGTTTAGATTGAGATTAATGAAAGAATTTAGAATTAAACTTTATTATTATTTATTAGGCAAACACATATTGTTTATCTTTATGTTTAAAAACAAATATTAAAGGATTATATTTGAAATAATTGAAATGAAACAAAATTGGTTGAAATTAATGAAAGAGGCTAGAATTAATGTGTTTGTTTCTCTCCTATCTTTGGAATGGAAAAGGTAATAATAGAATTAAGCATGCATATATCAATGTATAATTTCTGTCATATTTGTATGTAAAGATGATGACCCGGAAATATGTTGTCCACTAAAAAGAGATTTTTGTTTTTAATGTGAAAAACTGAATAAAGTCTGTTATAAAAAAAAAAGAATCATAAGGTACAACACTTAATGATAGTCATAGGGTACAATCAACAATCAAATCATACTAGGAAACAGTCAATATAAATCGTAAGGATACAAGCAATGAAGTTACAGTCCTACAATCACAAGTGGGAGGGGATGGGTGATAAGGTATCATGAGAAGGTTAACAGTAATAGTGTACACTTTGTAAATAGTTAAACAGTGTTGAGGGAATTATTTGTTTAGCAGAGTGATGGCTTTCGGGAAAAAACTGTTCTTGCATCTCATTGTTCTGGTGTACAGTGCTCTATAGTGTTGTTTTGAAGGAAGGAGTTGAAACAGTTTATGTCCGGGATGTGAGGGGTCTGTAAATATTTTCACAGCCCTCTTTTTGACTCACGCAGTATACGGGTCCTCAATTGAAGGCAGGTGGGTAGTAATTGTTTTTTCTGCAGTCCTAATTATCCTCTGAAGTCTCTGTCTGTCCTGTTGGGTTGCAGAACCAAACCAGACAGTTATAGAGGTGCAAATGATAGATTCAATAATTCCTCTGTAGAACTGTAACAGTAGCTCCTTGGGCAGTTTGAGCTTTCTGAGTTGGTGCAGAAAGAACATTTTTGTTGTGCTTTTTTGATGATGTTTTTGATGTTAGGTGTCCATTTTAGGTCATGTGGTATAGTAGAACCTAGAAATTTGACGGTCTCTATTGTTGATACTGTGTTGTCTAGTACTGTAAGAGGTGGTAGTATGGGAGGGTTTCTTCTAAAGTCTACCACCATTTCTACAGTTTTGAGTGTGTTCAGTTCCAGATTATTCTGGTTACACCATGAGGCAAGTTGTATAACCTCCTGTCTGTATGTGGGTTCATCGTTGTGATCAATCACTGTTGTGTCATCTGCAAACTTCAGTATTTTAACAGATGGATCATTTGAGATGCAGTCATTGGTATATAGGGAGAAGAGAAGTGGAGATAGCACACAGCCTTGGGAGGCCCCTGTGCTGATTGTACAGGTATCGGATGTGGTTCTGCCTAGCTTCACCTGCTGCTTCCTGTCTGTTAGGAAGCTTATGATCCATTTACAAGTGTGTTCAGGTACCGCTAGTTGGTTTAATTTACTTAGAAGAGTGTCTGGAATGATGGTATTGAATGCTGTACTGAAGTCTACAAAGAGGACCCTTGTGTATGTATTTGGAGATTCAAGGTGTTGCAGGATGAAATGCAGAGCATTTCTGTCGATCTCTTTGCTCGGAATGCAAACTGCATGGAATTGAACAGCGGATCCATGATGGTTTTCACGTGGGACAGAACAAGCCTTTGAAAGATTTTCATAACTATAGATGTTAGAGCAACTAGTCTGTAGTCATTCAGTTCCTTGATGGAGGGCTTCTTTGGCACTGGGATGATGGTAGAACATTTGAAGCAGGAAGGAACATAGCACATCTCTAGTGATCTATTGAAGATTCAGGTAAAGATGGGGGCCAATTGGTCAGCACAGACTTTTAAACAAGAAGGAGTTATCTTGTCTGGCCCTGGTGCTTTTCCTGGCTTCTGTCTGTGTAATAGATCTTGCACTTCTTTTTCTGTGATCACCAGAGGTTGTGAGCCCAATGGATTGGGGCCAGTTGTAGGAGGCTTGGCTGTTGTTGGTGCGTTTGAGATGTGGGTTGTGGAGATAGGTGGCTGTAGTTTCTTTTCAAACCTGCAGTAAAACACATTCAGGTCATCTGCTAGTAGTTGATTTCCTTCTGCCTGGGAAGGGGGTTTGCTGAAGCCAGTGATGTTTTTAAGGGTTTTCCACATGCTTGCTGGTTCATTTGTTGAACTTTAACTTTTTAGAGTAGCTTCTTTTTGCTGCTCTGATCTCTCTTGTTTATATGTTTCTGGCCTGGTTGTATAGCATTCTGTCACCTTTTCTGTAGGCTTCCTCTTTGGTATAATGTAGCTGCTTAAGTTTAGCTGTGAACCAAGGTTTATTGTTACTATATACTTGCAGGTTCCTTGTTGATACACATAAGTCTTCGCAGAAGCTAACATATGACGTTACAGTATCTGTGAACTCATCTAGGTCTGCAGAGGCATCTTAAAAAACATTCCAATCAGTGCAATCAAGGCAGGCCTGGAGTTTCAGCTTTGCCTCATCTGACCAAGTCTTCACTGATTTAGTTGTTGGTTTAATGGTTTTAAGTCTTTGTCTGTAGGCAGGTACAAGGTGAATCATGCAGTGGTCAGTATGTCTCACAGCTGCTTGTGGTAAAGACCTATAAGCATCTTTTACTGTTGTGTAGTAGTGGTCTAAAGTATTTTTGCCTCTGGTGGGACAATTTACATGCTGGAAATATTTTGGGAACTGTTTCCTTAAATTTGCTTGATTGAAATCTCTTAAAATGATGGGAAGGGTACCTGGGTGTTTGGCTTCAGCCTCCATAATTTGATCAGCAAGAGTTCATAATGCCTTGTTTATACAGGCTTGTGGAGGAACATACACAGCTATTAGGAGAAATGAGGAGAACTCATGTGGAGAGTAAAATGGCTTGCAGTTGGTGTGTGAAGACTCACAAAACTTATATATTATAGTTATACCCTGAGACCAGCTGTTGTTGATATATAAACACAATCATCCACCCTTTGTTTTATCTGATGTCTCTTCAATTCTGTCTGATCTAAATGTCTGAAATCCTGGGATGTATATGATATTGTCCCCATGAATTTGTGGATTAAGCCAGATTTCAGTAAAACAAAGAACAGCTGAGTTATGAAAATCAGAATTCCATCTATTTAAGAGATGAATTTCATCCATCTTGTTAGCCAGTGAGTGTAAATTAGTCAGAAAGATTGAAGGGAGAGGGGGTTTCCCCCCCTATTCCTTGGTCAGTTTAAAATTCTCGCTTGTTTCCCTCATCTCCTCTTCCGGCGTGGTCACTTCTTTGCTTTCTTTGTTGTATTCCATATCACCAGGGAATTGGTTAGAATCTCCTCCACGTTTGCAAAGACGTGGGGGTGGGGAATCAGAAAGCTGCTCCTTAAGGAAATATTGCCTAATTCTTAGCAGATGGTCTCGTGAGTATGAAATCCATAGTGAACTGCAGATAATAATGAGGAATAAATAAACCATTAGAGAGCATTTCACTGAGGCAGCCGTCATTGGCGCCATTTTGGCAATAATCACATCATCAGCAAAGAGAACGCAGTTGCTCTTAATATGATCACAGAGGTCATTTATGTAGAGTATGAAGAGAGTTGGTCCTAGAACACTGCCTTGGGGGGGGGGACCACCACTGTCGACAGGTATAGAATTTGATAGGATGTCTCCAATTTTGACCATTTGTTGTCTGTTTGACAGGAATGCTTCTTTCCAGTTATCCAGGTGTCCAGAGATACCATAAGATTTTCGTTTTAATAGTAGTTTTTCATGTACCACTGAATCAAAGGCTTTACAGAAGTCAATGAAGATTGTGTCTATTGTTTTGCCCTAATTGAGTTGTGTAGTCCATATGTTTTTGCAGTGTAAGAGTTGCAGATTACAGGATAGTTTTTTTCTGAAACCAAATTGTTTATTAGAGAGTAGGTTGTTTGTCTCTAAGTGGAGAATAATGGATTGGTTAATAATTGATTCCATGACTTTATAGGTGATGCAGCATAAGGAGATTGGTCTGTAATTTTCAACTAGGCTGGGGTCTCCCTTTTCAAAAATGGGGATGATCGTGGCTTGTGACCCTAGGTTTGGCAAGGAGCTGGTCCTGAAAGATTTTTCAAAGATTATGATCAGAGGTTCAGCTATGGCAGTAGATAGCTTTTTTAAGTAGGCACAAATTCCATCTGGTCCAATAGATAGAGATGGTTTTAGATTATGTAGTGCTTTTTCAACATTGTCTTCTGTAAAATCGATATTTATTAGATCATTGTAGTTGTCTGGGGTTCAACTAGGAAATACTGGGCATGATCCATTGCTGTTTACAAATACTGAGCCAAAGAATATGTTAAAAAGGTTTGCTTTAATGGTGTCATCGTTACAGTCTTTACCATTAGGTCCTTTCAGGGGTGGGATGGACCTTGAGTCTTTTAGTTTGTTGTTTACAAAGTTGTAGAAAGTGCATGTGGAATTGGTGCATAGAAGTTTTTCTTCTTGTTTAATGTGATAATTGGTGCATTCGGTCTTTGTCTGAAGGCATAAATTTTTGTATCAGCTTTTGAAGTTGACAATGTGACCAGATTTGTTTTTCTGCCAAAGTGATCTTTTTTGGATTGAAGCTTCCTTATTGTTATGGGTAATCTGTTTTTTATGGTTTTGGGAGTTGTTCTTGGTACATATAGTTTGATGACTCTTTTGACTTCAAGTAAAAATACGTTGTAATGGTCTTCAACAGTATTGCATCCAGTGAATAGAAATTGCCAATTAAGGGATGAGAGATCATTGTCTATAAGATCATAGTTGCCTTTTTTGAAGCTATAATTGGGGATTACGTCATTGTGGTGATTTTTGTGTGGGCGTATGTTGAGACAAAAGTTAATCATGTTGTTGTCACTGTTGGAAAAAGGTTCTATAATTTGTATTCTGTGAATTGAATTCAAACTATTGCAGAAGATGAGATTGAGGCAGTTGTTAAGTCTAGTATTGTTGGTTACTAGTTGTTCCAGTCCAGATTTACAACAGCATTGTAGAAGGTTGCATGTATGGGTTCAGTGTTACATTTGTTTAGGGTCCAATTAATATGAGGTAGATTGAAGTCACCAAGAAAGATAAAAGTATGTGGGTAGGATGTTGCCCATGTTAGTAATGAGTTTAGATTGTTTACATGTTCAATATCATAATCAGAGGCTCTGTAACAGTAAGAATCAAAATATGATATTTAAGGACAGTTCACAGACAATGGTCTCAGGAAGAGCAAGCTCCTGGGTAACTTGGATGTTTTTTAGGTGTAAGGACTTTTTATAGAAGATAGCAACACCACCTCCTCTGTGGATTTCACAATCTGATCGCTAAACATGATAGTCTCTTATTGAGGTAATGGAGTCAGGGAGAGATGCATTGAGCCAGTTTCACAGAAAAATATGATGTCGAATTTAGCCATATTTAGTAAGAGGAGAAATTCAGGTATTTTATTCACAAGGCTTCTAGCATTGAGTAGCTTACATTTAAGGCTATTTGTAGTTTGAATTGAGGTAGTTAGGGGCATGGGTGCCTAGTTTTTGGTGATGGTGGATTGGTTGAAATAGGGTTGGATGCTGGGTTGTGTGACTTATTTTTGATAGTCAGCATGGTACTCAATGTACAGGTCCTTCTCTCTGTTGTCTAGAGGTTTTTTGAGTTCTGTACAGAGTTTGTGGGAGCGGGCACATTGCTGTATGGTTAGGTCAGGGTGAGAACGAAGGTTCTTATGGTTGGTGTTGCTTTTGGCAAGTGAATTTATAGTATAAATGAATTTATGTCTGCTTGATTCATTTTTGCAAATGACCCTGCAGAAGCCTGGGGCCACAGAGCCGTCTCTGTTTTTGAACTCTGGGCCAATGTGGGAAATATCAAGTATTTCATCAGGGGAGATGGTTGATGCTTGGTAGCCTGGCCTTAAATTATTTGCTGGCCTTAAAGATATGGAGAACTACAAACCTGTTATGGACATTGGCATCTGAGAAGATACATTATTGACTTTAGGCATAGTTTTATTATCTGTCTGTCTGCCTGTCAAAAAAGTAAATAATTGCCATCATATAAGATATGTAAAGGTTTACTGCCTCAAAGCTATTTCATTGAAATGAGGCTGATCAAAGCATTTACATTATGCTCAATGGTAAAATTTACCAAGATGATTGAAAACTGAACTGCAAGGAGAGGGAATCATGTGATGCTTTTAAATGACCTATAAAGAGAAGAGTAAACAATCGTGGACTCTTAAGAAAAAACTGGCCTGTATATTTACAGTCTCCTGAATTGTCCATAAACTTCTGGAGGATGTTTAACAAGATTTGAGTGTTGGAAGGGAAGACACTGATAAGAAAATTCACTTCTGAAGCAGTGGCTCAGACAGCTCTGCTCTGAGCCTTCTTGTTAAAGTGGACATGAGCCACTGTGGAGCAATTGATGTAGAAGCCATCAACCAGGTAAACGTAAGCCATCAACCAGGTAAACGTAACTAGTGAGGCAGGTCACAGAAAGAGAAAACATCTGTGGATTATGTCATCTAGCTATATGACTAAGAGCAACACAGGAAAATATTACCACAGGCATTCTGCAGACATGAGCTGCTGATGCTCTGGATGACTGCAAATGGATAACTGTGGATGGCTCATCACAACTTCCAGAAAAAGGTAATGAGGCCAGCAGTATTGATGTTCTACTGGAAATGTGATGAAACCTCCTGGCTCCCAGAAACAGTGTTTTTACTAAAGCTCCCAGCTGGAGTGGCAACTAACATAGTTTTGAGCAACAAGAGCAGTTCAGAAACTATTTTTAGTTATTTCTTCCCCTGAGATGGCCCATGAAAAAACCCTGCCATACTTTCCCACCCAGAACTCTATAGAGCATTTTATTATTGTTGTTGTTGGTCACACTTTCAATCAAACATTTTGACTGGATTTGGCATTTTTGTCCATCTGTCAAATCCTTCCCAAAGACTTGGAATAGGCAGATGTTGTTGCTTAATAGTAAACAGATTGTTGTGGGATGTAAGCAGTTCCAAGTAAAGCTGCCTTTTGCAATTGACTGGTGATGATTTTGTCAATGCCAATGGTGTTCGAGTAATGCTTCAGATGCTTTAGAATTGCACTATTTTTATTGGTACTATCTTTGCAATTTTTTTTGTCACAGCCATTCTTCTTGCAAGTCCTTATATTTTGTGATTTTCTCAGTTCTTTCTCTTCAATTCTGTCTCCAAGGATTACAAACATCCGCTTTTCGGACATTGTCATTTTCTTAACAATAGTTAAATCTGGGGTGTTGTTTCGCAGGTACTTGTCTGTTTGAATTCTAAAGTCCCAGAGCACTTTAGCGTCTTCATTTTTCTATTACTTTTTTAATTTTGTGGGCAATAGATCTTATTTGTAAGCAAGCAGTATTTCTTGCATCTATTCCAATGTTCCATTGTTGCTACTTTGTCATGTTTTTGTTTGTAGACTGTCTGTGTGATCTTCTTGCAGTAGATAACTGGATGGTGCAGTTTCTTCAACTTCTTTGCAGAGATGGCATTTGCTGCCTGTTGCCGATTTCTCTGCTCTGGTTTTATATGCATTTACCCTTAAGGCTTCATTTTTGTGGAGCCATAAGTAGCTCTTTTGGGTCTATGTCTTTCTTACTGACACTGATTAACTTTGGGATATTATGATTATACATTGAATTAATCCATTTGTTAAAATACTGAAGTTTGCAGATGACACAACAGTGATTGATCACAACGATGAATCCACATACAGACAGGAGGTTATACAACTTGCCTCATGGTGTAACCAGAACAATCTGGAACTGAACACACTCAAAACTGTAGAAATGGTGGTAGACTTTAGAAGAAACCCTCCCATACTACCACCTCTTACAGTACTAGACAACACAGTATCAACAGTAGAGACCGTCAAATTTCTAGGTTCTATTATATCACATGACCTAAAATGGACACCTAACATCAAAAACATCATCAAAAAAGCACAACAAAGAATGCTCTTTCTCCGCCAACTCAGAAAGCTCAAACTGCTGATACAGTTCTACAGAGGAATTATTGAGTCTGTCATCTCCACCTCTATAACTCTGGTTTGGTTCTGCAACCCAACAGGACAGACAAAGACTTCAGAGGATAATTGGGACTGCAGAAAAAACAATTACTACCCACCTGCCTTCAATTGTGGACCTGTATACTGCACGAGTCACAAAAAAAAAAGGGCTGTGAAAATATTGACAGACCCCTCACATCCCGGACATAAACTGTTTCAACTCCTTCCCTCAAAACGACGCTATAGAGCACTGCACACCAGAACAACTAGACGCAAGGACAGTTTTTTCCCCAAACGCCATCACTCTGCTAAACAAATAATTCCTTCAACACTGTCCAACTATTTACAAAGTCTGCACTACTATTATCAATTTTTTCATCACTCCTTATCACCCATCCCCTCCCACCTGTGACTGTATGGCTGTAACTTTGCTGCTTGTATTCTTACAATTTATATTGACTGTTTCCTAGTATGATTTGATTGCCTATGACTATTATTAAGTGTTGTACCTTATGATTCTTGACTCTTGATGAAGGTATCTTTTATTTTATGTACACTGAGAGCATTTGCACCAAGACAAATTCCTTGTGTGTCCAATCACATTTGGCCAATAAAGAATTCTATTCTATTATTGTTTTTTAAAAGTTTGTTATTATGTTATTAGTATTGCATGTGTCAACATAATAGTAAAGAGAATGGGTTTAAATATTATATTAAAAAGGCCAAAAACTACAAATGATTAAAATTAAAGTTTGAATAATAAGACAGTTAAGATTATATCTACTTTGGGTTGGCATGTTGCATTGTTAAGACTTTTCTAAGTTTGAACTGAATTTTTTTTTATCATGCTACGTTTTATACCTTCAGTGCAGAAGATGCAGAAAAATTTAAATTATTATAGTTGGCTACCATATTATTTTTGAACTGTTTTTCTGAAGTTTAAGTTGCTTAAATTAATAGCATGTGCAGAAGGATTTCTACCATCATATAAACACATTTCAGTATTATTGATAATATTTTGAGAAAACAGGATACATACCACAGTTTCACTGCCTTAAAGTATCCATAATAACCAGTCATGTTAATACTTCATTGAGTGGTAAATGTTTTATGAAATGTTTAAGTTATTAGTCTGTTCTCTAATTTGATTCCTATAACTCCAGTCTCTGTCTTGCGTACTCTCTCTCATTCAAGTTTAATGCTATAAAAATACATGGGGAGTAACATACAAAAATTATATTCAAATGAATTCACAAATTATCCCAGCCCAGGGCTTCCTGAAGAAGCCAAGTTTTTAACACTTTCCTGAAAGTCGGGAGGAACGGAGCCAAATAGATTTTAGAAGGGATGGGAGCAGTGCCAGGGTCTAGTCTAGACAGTCCCCAAATCCCCACTGGATGGAAATTGCTCTGAGACCAATTTCTACAAGAAATACATAGACAGAAAAGCAATAAAAACCAAAGAAAGCTTGAATACTAATGTATAGGGTATGTTTTGACCTTCACCTTCAACTCTGCTGAGTGCCAAATGTTGAAGGATACATATGTTCTATTGGCACGTTCTTGTACATGATCAATTTGATAAAGATCATGTGTAGCACAAGGGATCAAACTTTGGATGACTGGAAGCTACTGTAATAATCACAGGGGGAACAGGATTCCTCCCTTCATTTTTTTGGATTAGAGGGTAAAGCATACTTTTTAAAACCGTAGATGACCTAGCTGAGCCTGAGGAAGAGGATCAGATACACCACCAATCATGAGTCCCTGCATGTGAGATCTAAGAGACCTAAGTCCAGTCCACCTTGAATGCCCTTCTCAATTCCCGCTAATTTCCCTTGATCGTTAGTAGCTCAGATTCTTGTAGAGAGCTTACAATTGCAGCAAATCTTTATACTCATTTGAACTACCTGGATCTCCTGATTTCCTCAGTGCTTGACAAAAAAATGTTTTAAAAAGTCTTCAGCATCTGTTTTCTTTTTCAAAATGGCAAACAAGCACATATGTCCAAAAATGTATTGCAGGAGATAGGGGTGTAATCTGAGGGGGCAAAAAATGATCCTGAGGGGGGAACCAGGATCAATTTGGTTCTGAAACTCAGGTTGCTCATCCCTGAGAGAAAAAGCTCATGGAAGGGGATAGAGAAGGCATATATGGAACATGCTTGGGATAGGGATGGCATACGTACAGCCTGTTGTTTACAAGCCTATTCATACCCAATTGCAGGGCTTCTCAAACAGGCAAAAGTAGATCATGGCCTGGAATGAGGCACACATATGTTTTTATATAAACAAATCTATTGGTCAGAGTTGAATCAGCAATATTCTACAAGAGTTAAACAGGGGTTGGTTTCCTGTTCAACCGATTTCAGCGTGAGCTTTATTTTTTATTCTACGAAGAAAGTCCTTTTTCTTGAAAGGCCAAAACAAATTTAACTCGCAGTATTTTCTTTTTAAAAAAATAGTTCATGTTAGGTATTACTGTAAAAGTAGCATATTAAATCCAATTTCATTTTAATAATTTTGAATATCCAGATCAGAAATGCTAAACACACTAGATGTAGAATAATCTAATTAATTTAATGTTATTAAACCAAAAAAGAGAACTTTCATGCTGTTTGGGGAAGAAAGTGACAGGGTGGGCAGAATAAGACGAAAGTATTCATCACAGCAGAAAAAAAACCATGGATGCTGTTTTTTTTTTCTGTACTTTAAGCCAAAGCACATCATTCTTAAGTAACAATGCATTTAAAGATGATGGCAAGCCCCAGCAGGTGGCTTAGGAATTCACATTTTAATTAAGTCTTTTCTTTCCAAATGCAAAACACAACTCTTGGCCAAAAAAAAAAAAAAAAAAAGGGAGAACCTTTTTAGTATGCTACATACCTTTCTAAGCACTGCAAGGAGCCTCAAGAAATGGAAAGGACCACAAGCAGGAAAAATATTGCTATGAGTTATTATAAAATAGTATCAGCAAGAGAGATAATGAATTCAATGACCCTAGGATTTTTCTGCACATCTGATTCTGGACTGCACTTTTTTGTTCAAATAAGTATGGGCCTGCCAATGCCAATTAACTACTGATTTTGATCAAGGAAAGTGACACATTCATAACCCACAAATATATCTGCTGTTCCAAATGAAAGAAGGGAAGACGGGAGAGGCTGGTTGGCTTTTGTTTGATATTCTTTGGCTTTCTCAATGATCCAAGCATGTATCAAAATTATGTCTCATTTTATTTAGCCTTTTATAAAGTCAGCCAGAACATCTGGCTCAAACCTGCATCAGATGATGTCTAAAAATTACTTTGCTAGCATATGAATTTTTTTTTTTATTCATTTATTTATTTATTGGCTGCCCATGTTGCCATAGGATAACTCTGGGTGGCTTACAGTTACATAAAAGCTAAAACATAAAATGTTAAAAACAAACAATAAAAGGAGGGGAGGTTGAGTGGGAGAGATGGGATCTGTTATTACTCAATCAACCACCTCCATTGTGTTGATCCCCTACTGGTGTCCCAAGCTGATTGGCAAAGCCTCATCCTTATGAAAAGATAGGACTGTTGGGGCTTCCCAACTAAGGGTACTGTACTTACAACCTCCATTAAGTCTTCTTTTTTGGTACTTATAAGTAGTCTAGCTCTTCCCATTTGTTGGCCGATGTATTGTTCTTTGGATTTGCTAGCATGGATTGCTAGAACCTTGACAGATTTTTCTGCTCTGGGGGCTATTTTTGTGTATATATATTTATGGATCCTTTCAACATGGTAATTGACCAGACTGCTGATATAATGTCATTTAGTAGCAAGGATTTTTGGAAATAGGAAACACTAAGGTATGTAGAATATTGATATATTTACTATACAGTATTTCAGTAATCCATTTCCATGTTTTGATCTTCTTTGAATCAGTTACTATCTGTCTGTTGGTATCCTCAAATTTCAGTTGGAGACTGGAATGTCCTTCTGAATCCAAAGATTTTTTGGGAGATGTTCCTTGTTTTCCATGATTGTTTCCCTATCTCTACCAATATTGTAATATTGATTTTATCTCTTCTGCCAGCTCTCTGAAATTCTTTATTAAATTCTTTCCTAAGAACTTATTCTTGGTTTTAATTTCTCTTCTCTTTCTGGCATTTCCTAATATGTACTGACATCATTTTGCTTTCTTCTGATTTTTAGCCTTTGATAGTCTTTCTTTCATGACTTTGATTCATCCCACAGCTCCTTAGTTGCCTCCCATAAGGTTCAAGACTTCAAAGTTAATATTCTCCTTGAAAATGGTGAGGAGATGCCCAACATTCAAGTGTGAAACCAGTTGGTTTACTTTTCCAGCTTTAGCTTGGTTTAGAAATTGAATCTGAGTGGTTTGTAACCTTGGCCATCTCTTTGTTATTAGAACTGAGTTCTTCCATCCCCTTGCATCAGTATAGTTAATTCATTTTTTGTCTTCTCTTACTGGAGATGGCCACATATATAGGTGTTGTTTTGATTTTGCTAAATGTTCTAGCCATAAAGAAATAATTGGAATAAGTGTTCTTGTTTTATCTGGGTTTCTTTCTGCCCAAATAGCTCCCAGCAAATAAATCTTTGGAAGCATGCGTATTTTGCTTCCTTTGAACTCTCATAATTATGCTTGCATCCTTTCTTTGTTCAGATTGACAGATCCTGTTTAATGGCTGGCCTCTATATCTGTCCCAATTCCTAAAAAATCCACAGGGTAAATAGTTTACTAATGAACTCAACTTTAGGAATATGTGTATTCATGTGCATATATGAATATGCGTGCATATGTGCCATAAAAGACTTGTATGTTAACCTAATTTACATTTTAAAAATGTACCCACTTATTGTTGCTGCTACTGGTTGTTAAAATTTTATTTCCTGTTCTTTCTCTCACATGCAGGGATCACCTCCCATAGCTTCTACTTCGATGTAAATGAAAGGCTGTCATTTTACCCAAAGCAGAAAACTAACATGTTTTTATTTTACTCAGCAATACTGGAAATCAGAATTTAATAAACCTGAAGGCCAACACCTCTATTGGTGGCAGAGTAAACAATAATTAAATAAACAAAAATATATGTCAGCATTTCATGATCTTTCTAAAATGTCATTGGATAATGGAGAGCGGTAGAAAGAGGTAAAATCTTGAAAAGGGGATAATAATATAGATTGGGACAAGAAACTGCATATATTGAGTACATAATAACAGCAAAAAGGATCCAAAATGAAAGCATTAAAGAATGTTCTCCATGCCATAAGACTGGCAAAGTAAAAAGAAAAACAGAGTCAAAAGTACTTAAGAAGGAAGCCTTGTCTGTCTTTTGTCTGAAAAACAGCAGGAACAGAAAGTGTAGTCAGTGAAAGCCAATGTAGAAAAGGGCATCAGATAAATTTGATATGTTTCATTCGAGTCACTCTCTTTCTGCTTTCATTCACCCAATGAGTGAAGTATAAATTGCTCAATTTCCAGGGTTATAATACAAAAAATGCTAAAACACAGAGATGTATATTCTGTTTTTTTTTTTTTTTAAATGGTCCTATCAAGGATTCAGAGGAGCCCATCTCATTTGATTCTCAATAATCAAAGTCTCAGTATCCTTCTTTCTCTCTCCCCTCAGTGTTGGCTTCACTAATGCCAGCCAAATCTTTTTAGCAATGCCAATCATCCTAGACCATATCTGCAGCCCCAAAACTGCAGACAATCATGCTCGCAGCCAATGAAAATGCACTTCTTTATGCATGTTCCTATGGTTACACTGAAAAGATTGAGGAGTTCCAATACAAAGCTGGGCCTTTTCATCACTGTTTCTTTTGTTCTTTCTTTCCTATCTGTTCTTTCTGAATCAACATGTGTCAAACATAAAAGAATGTCAAACCTCAAAAGCAGTAACAATCTATACCTCTTCTTCATTTCATTCCTGCTGTCATAAAATCACTAGGTAAGTGGGCCAGATGGATGAGATGAAAGCAACCAGCTTTGAAAATAACTGTGATAGAAATAGGTAAGGACCCACATTGCATTGCATCCTAATGGCACTGTTAGTAAACAAAAGATGGTTCAATTGGGGATCAATTCTAACATTGATTAGGACAGTTCACCCCAGTATTTAGATTTTTATTTATATATTGGTCATTTGGTAATTGATATTATGTATTTATGTTGTGCAACACCCATACTTGCACTGTCTGAGTTGAACAAGCCTTATACAAAAATACAAAATACTTGAAATACAAAAATAAAAAATAGAAAACATTGCTATTACACAGCTGGGCCAAAAAGAAGATACTAGTTGAATATGATTCAGGCTGCTAGCCATAAGGATGGAGAAAAGCATTTAATTAAGTAATATTCCCAGTTTCTTACTGATGCAAATCTGTGATGGAATGTAGTCTGGATTCCCAGGTGGAAGGGCGTGTATTCTAGAGGAGCAAGAGACAATTCAGAACAGATAGTATGTGTGAGAGAAAGAGGGTAAAGACAGCTCCTCTCTAATAGTTCTCAGAGTATATATTTTATGGAGGGGGTAGTTTGCTTTAGTTTGGCATGATACTGTCTATAGGTGAGGAATAATAAAGACATCTGCTTGGAAGAATCACAGTCTGCTTATTTTTTGGAACACAACATAAAATAAGCTTATATATTGCTATAGAGAATCATGTAGTATAATGGTCAAGGTATTGTACTAAAAGCAGAGTGATCCAAGCCCTAGTGTTTCAACTTGGCCAGTCGCTGTCTTTCAGCTCTAGATAGCTCTTAGCTGTCTTTTCTCAAGGCTAATCATGTCCAATTTCTTCTATCTATCTTGCTAAGATATGACTTCCAATCTTTTGATCATCCTTATTACTCTTCTCTGCCTCAAACTGGACAAGGTAGGTCTGACTTATGCAGTAAAACTATTAATTTGTGTAAGGTGGAAACTACTTACATTCACAAATGAAGAAAAATATATGTGTCCGGGGGTAATATTATAGGATCCAATCTGAGTCAGTCACTGGATCAAAGTTTATTCTTCCAAGTTTTCAGGTTCGTTGCTGGAGCTCATCCTCAGGAAATCTCTCTTCATATTTTGGAGAAAGAAATGTTTCCTGGTGATGGGCTTCAGCAAAAGCCCAAAAACTTGGAACAATAAACCTTTGGTTCTGGTAACTGACTCATATTGGATCATACTATTTTATTATTATAAGGGATACAATTAGTTTTAGTGTATCCCAAATCAACACCCACGTTTCCAAGTCACCATCCTTGATATATCATAATGGACTAGATTTTTCCTGATTAAGCCACTTCAGCTTCTACTGAGAGCTAGATGGTTACTGTAGCTGTTTCTAGTTTAAACTGGTAATTGACTACATGATAAGGTTCTGACAATTGGCTTTGCATTGTTTGCAATTGTAATGGTCAGCCTATTAGTCCATCCATCATAGACATGATCTATCTATGTACCTATCCAGCTATGTCTGTTTCCACTTTTTCATATTCAAGTTCCACAATCAGGTTTTGTTATGGAACATTATAATTGAAAATGAAGGCTATGGCCTGGTAGTAGAATTAAACATGAATGATCTGACAAAAAAAGAAAAAAGAAAACTCCTGCAGACTGAAAGGATAAAATTACTGGAGGGGAAAGGAATTTGAAACTAATTTATCTAAGGAGGAAATAGCCCTAAAGCAACATGTAACCCATCTATCTCTTTTGTTGTGCCCTATAGATCCCAGAAATTAACTGCTTGTTTTGGCAATAAATACTGAGAAGTGATGGAATGATTTCATACTCCTGGCCCAAAAAAAAAAAAGAGTTCTAAGTTCACACCAAAACCTAAAAAGAGCCTACATGCTACATCCCTAAAATGACAACCCCGAAATCTCAACCCTTCCCATGACATGTTTGTCCAATAGGTCCCTCCCACTTTTCTTTTTCACTGCACAGTATGGAAGTTTTCTTTCATTAGTTCTGTTACTTTGTGATACAAACAAGTTTATACCATCCAAACTGTAGTCAGCGTACAGCTTTTTCAAGCTGGAAATCATGTCTTTCCTTAAGGAGTTCTTTTTCATTCTGAGTATAACTAAAGTAAAATTCATTGTCTAGACCAGTGATGGCTAATCTTTTCCATGTCGCCTGCCAAAAGTGCACGTGTGCACATGCTTGCATGCCTGTACCCAAGATGCAATGTGTGCATGACACCCCTGCCCTACTGCGCATACGACCTCCTGCACCACAAGCCTCTGTGCATGTGTGTGTGACCTCCCCAAAAGCCACATGCCTCTGTGCATGTGTGCGTGTCTCTCCCCACGCATGCACGACAGATACCCGACAATCAGCTGGCTGGCAAAGGGCATGCATGCAGGCACAGTGGGGCTCTTCCGGGCGACGTTTTGCGTGCCGGCAGAAATGGTTCTGCTTGCCACTTCTGGCACACCTGCCATAGGTTCACCATCACAGGTCTAGACTGTATTCTGATTTATCTCCCCTGCATATGTTCCAAATGCCTCTTTTTATAAAATGGTAGTATCAATTGTTCATGTCTTATTATTTTATTTTATTGGTTTATTTTCTTCTGAATGTGATTATTTTACTGGAAAACAGCAAATACCTTATTTCTGTCTTATTTTCTCCAAACAGCAAAATTAGATGAGGAATGTTTAAAATCAAAGGTCAAAGAATAAGTTCCCTAAGATCCAAAATCACTCGACTTAGAAACTTGCTT
The DNA here is from genome assembly GCA_033807585.1 of Hydrophis major. NCBI lineage: Eukaryota > Metazoa > Chordata > Lepidosauria > Squamata > Elapidae > Hydrophis > Hydrophis major. The sequence continues at coordinate 134,268,858 of CM066329.1, read as the reverse complement.
TTACAACAGATTCATTTCACCATTTTTGGAAATTCTCCAGCCTGTGCAAACCTTTCAGTGGTCAGCAAGCATAGGCCAGTTTCCTTTTTTTCTGTCATAAAACACTTTTGGAAATAACATGAAAACATCTGACCATCCCTATATAAATCCCTATATAAATATAAGAATAATTTTATTAAACTTTGCTGTAGCATACAGGTAATAGTTAATAGAGTGGTGCAGTGGCCTAGAGGGAGCTCTTGCCTCACAATCAGGATCCTAGGTAGAGCCAAATATTTCTCTCTTTGGGAACACTGAGAATATATGTTCTGAAAATAAACTCTGCATTGGCAACAGGAAAGACATCTGGCTAGTAAACACTCAGCTCCATTCAGCTGTCCAGAGTCCAACCCACAAAGGATTATGTGGTCATTAAAAGAAGATGATGATAATACAGGCAATAGTTAATAACACCCCATCATTGCCACTCATCACATCATCCATCCATCCATCCATCATATCTTGGTTATATAAATTCCCAGCATATCCCTACCTGTGATCATCCTCACCTCATCACATGGAGCTATCCGATCAATGATGTCTTTCAAACATCCAATCATCTTTTCTTCCTGAAAATCATAAGGAAAGGTTTCCGTCCATTCTGTTAATAACTGTAAAATCTTGGGCCCAAATTTTCTGATCCGTGCCTAAAATAGAGGTTCAGGAATGAAAGAGCAAAAATAAAGGGATGTATATCAGCAGATAAAGAAGAGGACCTGAATTTAAAATTAAAGCATTTGCAGGATACTTGGAAAGCTTACATACTGTGTGCAATAATCCTAACATAGATGATAAATTTCCTGAAGTTAGGTAGGGATGAGTGAATCATTCAATTTTTCTCTGGGGTTAATTTTTTAGTAATTTATAATCACATTTCAATTCATTTTTCCATTAAACCATTGGTTTTTTTAAAAAAAATAAATTTGCCTTTTTTATTTAAATCAGCATTTTTGGGGGTATTGGATTTAGCAAAAATGAAATTTCTCTATCATTGCTTCTTTGGTTATACCTAATATTTGATCGTTCACATTTCACAGCTACAAGTTTGCCTGAAAATATTTAGTTTGAATCCAACAAGCCATTGCTGATATAAATCAATTTAGTATTTTTCCTAAGTCTCTATTTTTAATACATTTGTGTGTGATTATGCATGATGCATTGTCACTTCCAAAGTATTTTTAGAAGTCATTTCAGCAAGTTCTTTTGAAACAGCACACATACCTATTATAGTAATAGAAACTCTAGATGAGAACAGAAATTTTCCTCGCATTGGCCTCCAAATGAAAGGTACCCTTTAATCAAACAAAATTATATTGTGTGTATTGAAGCTTCCTCCCTTTTCCAGAAAACTGGTCAGTAGGGCTATTTTAGTATTTGGTCAAAATAGGTTTCAAGGGAACTATCACTGGACATAATATAGCAGTTAAAGACTTTTGAAAATGTCTAGAAATTTTTTTTAAGTTGTCTATGAAATACAGACAGTCTTCAACTTACGATCACATGTGAGCCCAAAATTTATATTGCTAAGCAATATCATTGTTAAGTGAGTTTTGCCCCATTTTACAACTTATCTTGCCACATTTGTGAAGTGAATCACTGCAGTTGTTAAATTAGTAACATGGTTGTTAAAATGAATCTGGTTTCCCCATTGACTTTGCTTGTCAGAAGGTTGCAAAAGGTTGTTTATGTGACGCTGGGACACTGCAACTGTCCTAAATGTGAGTCACTTGTCAAGCATCCGAATGTAAATCACATGACTGTGGGGATGCTGCAAAGGTCATAAGTGTGAAAAATGGTCATGTCACTTTTTTCAGTGAGGTTGTAACTTTGAATGGTCACTAAATGAACTGTTGTAAGTCAAAGACTACCTGTATATAAATCCCTGCTGATTCAGATGAAGCTAAGAAGGAAACAAAAATACCAGAACACATCCTCTCCAGCAGACAACACCCAGATAAGTGTTGTTGCAACTTAAGCAAATTGGACTACCTGTATTGCTAATACAGGGCATATTAGTATGCAGAGAATAAGCACTGAAATCTCAGTGAAACACTTGTTTCTTATCATACTGTGAACAGGGTAACCCAGCACATGCCCCAAAGCTACAATATTAATGAGTATGTATGCCTTCCTGTCGCGCCCTTGGTGGAGACTGACTCTGAGGGAGAGGAGAAACAGCTGACAGGGAATGGAAGTGTGGCTCCAGAGGTTGTGGAGGAGGCTGGGTAAGGGCAGAGGCTGGCTGTGCAGTCAGAGGAGGGCCCAGGCCCATCCCCTATCCATCCTAAGGCATGTGTGGAGGAGAGGATAAGGGAGAGACCTGGTCTACTTGAGAAGAGAGGGCTTTGATCTTCTTCATGGGCTGCAGGTGTGACAACTGCATAAGAGTTTGGACCTGCATACTGGCAAATGCTGGAAACAAAGCATGTTTTATTTTGGTCTGAAGTTATCTTGGTTGGCGTCCTTCCAACAGACTGTGCCTTGTTATCTCCTTGAATTTGTTAAATACTTTTCCTCTTCCGTTGTGGAAATTTCGACATTGTAGTTTGTTTGGTTTTTTTATTTCACCTCTATCTGCTCATTAAGTTCGGACTGTTTTGCTTTCTTTTGGAGACTGTTTTATCTCCAACTGAGTATTATTGAACAGTGGGGCCAAGTTGGTAACATTCAAGGACATTTATTTACATTTTGGATTTTGTTACGTTTGTGTTACATTCTGGGTCATCACACTTCCTTTGGAAAGCATCTCTTGCCAGATCCTTTGCCAGATCTCTTCCTTTGGAAAGATCCCTTGCTGGATCGTATAACATGTTTCTGGGTGCCTTACCATTTGTTGCTTCTTGAGAGCAAAGTAAAGAGCCAGGAGTGTTGGAACAAGGGGCAGGTGGAAACCTCACTGCAAATCATGTACCCATGCATTATACATTTACGTATTTTTCCACTGACTTTTAACAGAAAGACAATTTAGCAACTTAGTCTATTTTTGTATTTGTTATTATCCTCCTGCATCTTGCTCAGAAGGGGGCTGACTCTTCTCCCTCTCTTGGGGATCTCAGTTGCTGAAAATAAAAATTTCTGCTATCTGAGTACAGCTGCTTGGTCCATGTTGCAAGATTTAGAGATTTAGTATCTTTGTGAGTGTGCAGTCATTTTAGCTATTTTTATATTTCATTTCTTCTGTTCAAAGATTATATGTAGAGGTTTGTATGTCTGCATAAGCGGGAGGAGGGAATAAACAGAATGATCAAGATAGAAGAAATGGAGACTGTTAATAAATTAATAATAAAGATGAGTAAAATGTTAACAATAAGTGATTCTTGAAGATCTGCTGTTAACATTTCCTGAGGAATTTACCCTGTTTAAATATGAACAATGATTATAAGATTTGTAGGTAGTGTGTACAACATTTATTATCACTCTTTATCTCAATCCTTATTTTCAGGGGCAGAATTGCCAAATGGGAATGCACAGTCTGCCAGCCATTGCATGCAGCTTTACAGAAGGAATGTTTCTGTGAAAAGAAGGCAGAGCCTCCTCGCTGACAGACCGTAGATCGCGACTCTCTGCGGCTATGGTCTATGCTCTTTCATTGGAGAGCCCCAATCATTACGATTAGGGGCTGAAGCTGCCTTGGAGGGGTGACGGAGTAAGGGGAAGCTACAAGCCAGGTTAAGGGGAGCCGCATCTCTCCCCCGGGCTTCATCTTTCACCCCCCAAAGACAACTGCAGCTGTGGTTTAAAACGGCCACCCCAAAGAGGATGACTCAGCTGGATTAAGATTTGTGCAGGAGGGAAGAAAGAGGTGGATAACAACTGAACCGGAACAACTGGGCAATACAACTAAACAAGAAATGTTTCTGTTAGCAAAGTACCGCTGACCCTTAAATGGAGTGGCAGGAGGAGAAATGTCTGTAACTATAATTTCAAAGGGCAGTTAAGTCTCCTGTTATTTCAAATACTGCTACAAGGACTCTAGCCCACTTCTTTAGCTACATAAACTAAAGATAGTCCATGGTGCCCTTTGTCATAAGGCATGCATTTTTCTTTAAAGTTCTGCAAGCATGCTTGTTATTTTTGCAGCAGGAGGTAATGTAACAATTCCTCCCAATGTTTCACAAGCACCCCAGTAGCTCTTATAGAAATTAGCATGTGCATAAAAATAATTTGGGATCATTGCATTATGTTTTTCAGAATGCAACAAGAGACAAGTTCAGGTAGATCCTCAACTTACAAACGCAATTAAGCCCAACATTTTCACTGCTAAGCATGGCAGTTGTTTAAGAGGGTTTTGCTCTGTTTTATGAACTTTCTTGCCGCAGATGTTAAGTGAATCACTGCAGGTGTTAAATTAATAACATGGTTATAATGTGAATCTGGTTTCCCCATTGATTTTGCTTGTCAGAAAACTCAGAAAATGTGATCATATCATCCTGGAATGCTACAACTGTTATAAATACATGCCAGTTGCCGAGTGTCCATATCTTGATTATGTGGCCATGAGGATGCTGCAACAGTCATAAGTGTAAAAACAGTCATAAGTCATTTTTTACAATGTCATCGTAACTTTGAACAGTCAACTCAATGAATGGTTGTAAGTTGCGGACTAACCATACCATATTGCTGAAAATGCTACAAGGATATTATAGTCAGAGAGATGGAGCAAATGGGATAATTTCAACATAGAGCTTCTGCATGCTATTAGAACAAGGCTGTATTTTTGGGGAGCACCAGGGCTGTACAGAACAGGACAGGGATTTTTTGCTTGTTTTCCCTGAGATTTGAGAAGCGGAATTTTGGGTTGAATTTGTTTTAAGCATATTTAGCCTACTTGAGGGCTTACTTGTATTGCTTGTATTTTCATTATTAAAATGGCAAGAAACAGTGCAGTAATTTTCAGCAATTACAGTCAGGAGGGACTCCAACAACTACAGAAAAAGCAGCTGCCCGTGGCTCTGGTTCTCCACGTCTGACAATTACAGCCAAACCATTCCCAAATGCATTTATTTAGGTAGGCACCAGACAGAGAGCAGTACTTCCAAATACGGATGTATTAGCATCATGGGCACTTTTTGTGAGCAACTGTATCCTGCTCTGGGGAGCTAAGAGTGATGGGTTGTCTAAAAAAAGCCATCTTGTAATCAAAACCTAAGGCAAAGGAGATAACAGTGGCACAGTAACACCAACTAATGAAAGAGTATAATTGACTCTTATCCCCTGGCATCCTAAAGGCTCCAGGAAATGAAAGGATCACCACCTGGGAAGATTGAAGATTAGAAAAGGAAGAAAGAAGGATACATGAATTACAGCTACTCTTACTACGTGGAGTTTTGCTGTCAGGCATGGAAGTCCTATCTGAACATGCCAAACCCTGAGGATTACAAAACTCTCCATGGGGACAGAGGGACATATGAAGCAAGGGAGATAAAGAGAGAGCAGGTACTATAGGAAGCTTTCTTCAAATGCACCATAATCCTGTTGTCACACTCTGAATGCTACTCATCCTTGCACCTGCAATTATCAAACGTACCAACCTTATCCAGCACTGGGTCATCCAGATGTTGCTGCTCGATGCACTTGTGACAGACACGGGACAGAAGTTCATGTGGTTCAATGAACAGTCTTGAGCTCAGCAGGAATGTGAAGATATAGGCCTTCTGAGGAAAGGAAAACAGGAACATTCTTCTAACAACAACTGGCTAGAGAACTAAATATGCCAAATTCATTCTCAAAGACAGAAGGTAGTTCATTTATTCATTTGGAAACAGAATACAGTGGTTGCAATCTCAATCCATCTTGATGGTATATAAACAGGGGACACTATACTGATGTATTTGGTGTAGTTTTTTTTAAAGCAACTTTAGATTTTAAAATAAAGAGATAAAAACAAGGATTAACAATTAGGCATAATTCTTGTTATAATATTTGTTTTCTTTTTGTTGGCATTCTCTATAACCTAGACTCTTTTCAGATAGGAGCAGGTTATAAGCACTATAAAATAAATATACAAATAAACAAGCAAACCAATGGGCAACAGATTTCAATATTTAAAATTTATTTATTTGATTTATTTATTTGATTTGTCAATTGCTTACAAGATAATAGGTATAAGTATATACATAGTTATGAATACATGAAATGGGTACATATAAGAAAAATAAAAGAACCAATAGTACAGGGACGGTAGGCACGTTGGTGTGCTTATGCACGCCCCCTACAGACCTCTTAGGAAAGGGGTGAGGTCAATAGTAGACAGTCTAAGGTTAAAGTTTATGGAGAGGAAAGATATCTACTTCTCAATACAGAAGTCTTTTAAGAGTAATAAATCATGCTATGTTCTGTATATATCTATTCAGAAATAGGGATTGTATTTTGGCTAATACAGAAGAATAACATCAACTATGGAACTATGGAAGTTCAGTTGCTTTAAAACTTATTTGTTCCTGGCAATGTTCCCACTGACATTAGGGACAATAACTATTTAAGGTGTTCTCTAGTTAGAGATAATTTATTAATTTATCATTGTGAATTTATCATTGTGAACTTTGAGTTGTCATTAAATGAGTGCTTGCAAGTCAAGGACTACATATAGTATATTGTTTATTTGTAACCTGCATAAAAAGAAGCTTTCCTAATTCAAAATTTGTTGAAAGCTTGCAAAAAGTGATGGTCCAGTTCATCAGAACAAACGGCAATTTACAGTTACCTCAGGGTAGTAGTCAGCTGTAGGTATAAGGTGTTGAATTAAAGCATCAAGAGATGCTGAGGTAAGGTTTCCATCTTGAAAGATCAGTCCTCCTTCATCATCTTCTTTGGAGGGATGGAGGTGATGAGGGCTGAAGCCACAGGAAGTAAACATGCTGGCAGAGCTCAGCATTTGGGGCATGCCTTTCTGAAACAAAGGAAGCACAGATAACATCAAAGGCACACCCAAGAATTACAACAGAGCTTGGAAAGGAAGGAAAGAATGTAAGGAAACACTTGCATTTGAAAAACTTCCCACCATTGATTGCACTGAAGAACTCTAACCAGTGGAATATAACATACGAAATAATCATACAAGTAAAATGTCATCATCATCATTAACAAAGAACATCAGCAAACTATTCAAAGAAAAAAGTCAATCTAAATAAAAATGTCTTCTGCAGTCAACAGGAAAATAGCCCTAGATCAGGAAAAGACAGATAAATTTTTTTGTTATAGTTTATATTCAAATAATGATACAGTTATGAAAAAATAAGAATGTGAATACCTGCATATTCAATTTTATTTAATATATCATAATATATTCTGTATAAAACCTCTATTTTTAAAAACAAATACACATATATCTTTGTATTAATGCAAAGACATTTGGGAAATGCAAATATTGAAGTTAATTACACTCTTGGAAAGTTTCATATTGGGTTTGTGGTCTTTCAAATCCACTGGTTTTGCTAAATGAATAGAATTTCATTATCTTTGCTTGCAGGATATATACTGAATTCAATAGTTTCCTAGATCTTCCTTTTCTCCCTTTCTATATAGATAGGGACATTTGTGCTCTTCCTGACATCTGGCACTTTACCAGTTCGCCAAGATTCTTGAAGATAATGCATTGGGGGTTGGTCAAAATCTAGCCAGCTCCCTCAGTTTCCAAAGAGTGCAAATAATATAGTCCTGGAGATTTAAGCTTATTCAAAGTGAAGAAATAGTTTCTTTCAATCTCAGGCTTCAATGCTGTGCTTTCATCCTGCCCTTCACATTTTACTGGAAAAGATTCAACCATATTTAGGAGTTAAGAAGTGCTGTCTTTTAATAACAGAATATTGTTATTTTTTACAATAACCTTTGTAATAAATTACAAGGAGAATACCTTTTACCTTCCTGGTGATATAAAAGCTCGAACATTTTGGGACACACCAATCTGCTCTCTCTTTCACACATACACACTGCCCTCGGCACAATTGGTTATCTTGTAAAGTTGGCATAATGCAGAGCCTCTCATCTACCATCCTACTGTTTGTCAAGAATATAATGAGGACCTGTACCAACATGCATTGCTGTTACTTTTTAAAACAGCATAGGTAGTTCTTGCTTAATGATTGGTCACTTAACAACAGTGATGACAGACACCCCCCTCCAAGTTACTTATGACCCATCTTCAAAGTTACACCTATCACATCATCTCATTTTGGGCATTTGGCAACCAGTTTGCATTTACAACTGGTTGCAGTACCCCAATGATCATGTGAGCAGAAATTGTAACATTCTCTATTGGGTTTATTGGGTTTGGGCAAAAAAATAATGTCCATTTTTGACATATGTGACTCACTTTATGACCATCATAAAAAGAGTTGTAAAATCGAGACAGGTTGTGCGGTGACTTGCTTAAATAACCATAACAACTTATGACCAAAATTCCAGGCTCAGCTGTGGTTATTACGTGAAGACTTTCATACCTCTCTGAATACTTCATCAATTCTTTTCAGTGTTCCCACCTTTTCGTTTGAATAGATGCAAACTTATTTGATCACAGCCACGCTAGCCTCTCTGCTGTCCTCCCACTGATGCCCAAGCATGACTATTGATTCCCTCCGTCAATTTATTCAGATTGAGTTAATGAGCTGCTGTCTGTAGCCCAAGTCAAACTGCCTAAATACTACTTTCCTTGCTCTTGATTGAAGTGAAGCCTTGCAGGAGCTTACCCAACCTGGTTCACAAATCACTGGAGGGCTTCTATTATTTCAGTGGAATTGGAAGCCAGCTAAATCTGCATAAGCTGTTATCATGAATCCTTCAAGTCTAAAATACCAAGATTTCACCTGCTATTTATGGAAAATATCTTAAAGATCATGCTCAAGTATATTGTGCTGAAATATTGGAAAAGAAAGAGAGAAAAAATAAAGTCTCCTCTGCATGGAGCTGTGCTGCTAGTAAATACCTGGTCCCATAAAGGTGGTTTCTTTGCTAACATTACATAAGTGATTTCCCATTGCCAAGATACTGATTGGTTTATCTAGTATGTAAACATGTAAGCCCTCACTATATGTGAGTTAACATTCTTTAGGCTTTGACACATTTTAGCTTTTTTCATCCCACATCAGCCCAGAGAACTGGATGCTGCTGTCCTGCTGTAATAGGGCCTCTATTTGAATCTACATTAGGCCACCGTTTTCTCTCAACTTTCATTTACCTTCTGCCTAAAAGCAATGCTGGCAGAAAAGATTTGGTAAGAAGCAAAGATACTGAAGATACTAAAAATAAATGCGTGGTTACTTTAATTATTGTTGCCCTATTAAATCTAAAGCAGGGCTGTCAAACTCCCGGCCCACAGGCTGGATGCGTCACGCGCTGGCCACGCCCACACCCAGTTTAGTGAAGGGGAAAAAGTTCCCGATACATCATGTGATGCTGCCATGATGATATGAGTTTGATACTCCTGATCTAGAGGCTGCAACACTCTGGGATTGGGGTATCTTACAATTAACAACTAAGAAAGAACTGTGACATCAAGCGAGCAAGAAAAACGCAGATGCAGAAAACATACATTATAACAACAACAACAAAAACAATTGGCAAGGGCTTCTTAGATCCACACTTGAGAGAACTGCTATGTCTTCAAAGACATCATCAGCATGGGAATCATATGGATCTATGGGTGGATGCTGCTTAAGATGCCAAGTGCCAGGATAGAGAAAGTTGCTTTCTAGGTCCTCACTGGTGGCAATCTTAATCTTTCCTGATGGGCAAAAAGTAATTTGAAATAGGAAGCCTCTCCAAAACCAGTCCCTATGTTGTGAAGAGCTTTGTAAATAATAAGCAGCACCTTAAATTGAAAAGTGACAATAAAGATGATGATAACACAAAAGTTATCTATGGATTATTATATTGTATTAATATCGCAGAAGACAGAATGTTTAAAAAGCTTATAGAGATGCTACCAGAAAATGCTTTGTACAAAGGGCCTATTAGGTTAAGGAATTCCCACAAAAGGACAGAACATTAGGTTTCTAGGGCAAATTAGTAACTTGAGTATTAGGTAGTATTAGGAACCAATATTTTGCTATAATTGGTTGACATCCATTATCCTCAGTCCTTTTTTTTTCTAATGCTTAAAGTCAGAACCATTCTTTCTGCCTGTGTCATCAAGGCAAGTGGAAATAAATAACAATTACAAATAAGCATCACATACACATCAGCATTTGGGGGAAGGGGGATTTCAAAGCAGAAAAATCAAAGTAAATACCATATGGTGACAAAAATCAAGAAGTTGGCCTGAAGAACATAGAAGTACCAGAATTAGTTTTTAAAAAGAAAATTGACAGTACAAACAAAAATCAAGTCAATCTTTTGCACATTCCTTTGATGTTATGATTTTGCGGACATATATTAGGCAGCTGCAATTCTTATCAACATATCGTCCACCTTAATGGATCGACAAAATCAGATTATATGATGACATTTTTCTATTTAGGTACAATTTAATAAAGACACCAATCCTAACGCTCCTTTAGATTTAGGCCATTGGCTAACAATTGTCAGGTTAAGAACATAACAATACAGGGGATGGAGAAAAAGGCAGGAATTATTTCATGGGAATTGTTGGAAGGATCCAACTGTGTGGGCGTCCAGGCTCCAGCTGCAGAATGTTTATTATGTCACCATTCAATGAAAAGGCCAGGAAAGTTTGGTCACTGGCACTTTTGCATTTAACAGAAAGACTTGGGGCAACTGATAATGATCTTGTCAGTATTGGCTGCCGTATGAATTACCAAGTCCTAAGAAAAGAAATAAAACAGCCCTTTCCTAATTAAAAATCCAAGCAGAATGCACGCAGTCTTGTTCTTAATTTCAAAGGACAAAATACTTGTAATCAGTGGCTGAAGCATGATATTCTGGGACTAAGAATCTGGCTGCCTTTCATTTCTAATATTATATGCACATTAGATTTCGTACTGCCTGAACATTAGAAAGATGGCCAATTCCCATTATTAATTTCCAATTCTCTCAATAATGTATTATTTTGTTTACATGAAAACAATAAAGACTGCAGAAATGGATAGTTGTCTTCATCCTACTGCCTTTGAATAGATGGAGATTTTAAATTTACAGATCAGAGAAGGCTGGGCTATCTACAAACATGTACGAAATCAGAAACAAATTGCAGATATTGAACTATCACAGTAACAAGTCTCCAAGATACGTTCTTCAGTAAAAATGACAGACCTCTGTAGTCCTATCCTATTTGATGCCATGAATTATTATGTCTCCATGCCACTTCTAGTTTTGTTAGACAATGAGAAAGTTAAGGAGTCCCTCTATCACTTTAGTTTCTTTAAAAATATAAGCACAATTGAATTATTCTTGGAATTGTATTTCTTTATTTTTAAATGTAGCTTGCAAAATATGGTGAGGAAATGGATGGATAGTTTTCAAAATTGTCAAGAAACGTAATCACATATGCTGATATCTACATTAGCACAGTGTTTTCAGAGTGGTAAGTCAAGCATGATCCATCCACCAATCTTCTAAGAACCAACAGATGAGGCTGTTACCAAAACCAGGCTGTTTAGAAAACATTTGCTAGCTTCAATGCAAAGATATGGTATAATCTACTTGAACATTTTCTCATTTGTCTGTATAAGGCCAATAAAACAGTCCAGAATCCAGAAAATTACTTCAGTCATGCATTAGTCAGAACCTATCACTTTTTTTGAGCGTGCCCAGTTTGCTATGAATTGCTTTAAAATGATCTGCTGTGCAGCATACATGGAGTTACAAAGCATAACACTTAAGACAATGTGGAACCCCTTAATTCAGAAAGTACTTTGGCTATAAATGCAACAATTCAATTATTTGGATTTTTAGAAAAGCACTTTCTGTCACTCTCATATCTGAAATACAAGAACTGATATTTTATAAGGCTATTGTGAGGATTACTGAAATAATATGCTATTTATAATAAAAATAACTCCAAGTCATGCTGAACATATACCATTAGATGCCCTATTCTCTGAACTGTCATCATAATAAAAATATATTGTGATGCTTTCATTCTGCTGCAGAATAATTTTTTTGCTGATTTCTGACTTATTCAGCCTGTAATATGTCTGATTATGGTGGCAACTATGACAGATACAAGCTATATTCACACAAGATGCTGAACCATGGTTTGCTTAATTTCTTTTGGTTGATAAATCCATAAATCCATAAATCATAGTTTGCAAATTACACTAGCTAGGTTCATTAGCATATATATATACATTAGCATATATATAAACTTAGCCAAAAACTGATATACAGTTGGGATTATTAAAAACTGAATTCATGCAGAAGGGATAGTAGGCTCTATATTAGACTATAATAGCTTGTAGTCTTGCTTATGGTTATCTCAGCACTTCTAATTTGTTCATCTTTCTTCTGTATTGGCATTTCATTTTTCTCCCAAGAAATTCCGGAATGTATGAGTCCATTTAATAGATTTTCTTGATAGAGGCTTAAGAACATTATGAGAAACCAATCACTGCACTTTACAAATCCAGCTATACAATGTATATATAAACCAGGATCCCCCAAAGTGGACAAGAGTATCACTGGAATTGATGGGATTGTCCAAGGGGTCAATAAAAGGATGAAGGTCAAAAGGCAGTTGATAAATGATGGAAAGTTAATTGCGGTCAATTAACCTTCTGGGGTTTCTGTAGAGTTCCACACCACTTCCAAGCCCTGAGGGTGGGATGGCTGGAGGAGAGACAGTATTACCCAGAGCTGAATGGTCAGGCACCACTAAGAATAGCCTTGAATTATCTCTATTATTGGTTAATCTTTAATTTGATTCACAGTCTGGAACTGGGAAAAACTTAACAGTTCAAGTCCTAACCAAGGACCTAAGAGCTGTTAAGGTAATGCCTGAGTATAATAGGCACTTCCAAGTAAGTTGGGGGTTTTTTGGGTGCAAAGTCAAAATATTCAGGTCTAAAATTTCCATGTATCTAGGTAACCCTTTGGGTATGGCTCCACGGACTCCTATTATTATTAGTAGAACCATTGATTTCTTCTTCCATAATCACACAACTTCAATTTGCAAGTCATAATATCTCAAATTTTCTCTTCTTCTTCTTCTTCTTCTTCTTCTTCTTCTTCTTCTTCTTCTTCTTCTTCTTCTTCTTCTTCTTCTTCTTCTTCTTCTTCTTCTTCTTCTTCTTCTTCTTCTTCTTCTTTCTCTTCAATTCGTGCATCGCCTGGTATTGCAATATCAACTTTTCTTTTCCACAATAGTGATGTCTATTATTATTACTATTCTCAAGTATTATTAGTAAAAGCACCAACTATTAAAATATATTCATATAATCAATTAAACAATCAGAACCTTCATGAAGGAGTTTATCAGATGAAAAGTTGGAGGAGTCCTGGCTTAAATGGCGTGCAGCTTCGTCTGATGTGTAACTCCTCCCAGTGAATTTTGTAGCTGAGTAAGACTCTAAATTCAGGTGTCTTGATTCCAATTTCATCTCACAATCCACTATTATCACAGTGAAAATTTAGAAAACCTTCATGTGTAACACAATTAAAAATAGAATTGTTGAGAAGCTGCTCCTCTCCTTGCTGCAGAAGAATTACCTATCATATAACCAGTTTTAACATTTTGTTGATTTATTTACTTATTATTTATTTATTAAATTTATATGCTGCTCATGTCACCAAGGGATAATTCTAGATAGCTTACAACCAAGTAAAAATAACAAGCTAAATTATTAAAATAATGAATAAATTTTATTTTTACAATACATATTTTCATACTAAGGATAGTAGCACGGTACATGAGATCAGGGTTTCAGTAAATATTTCAGGCTGTGGAAACTGCTAGTAAAAAATATAAATATACACAATATTTTCATATTCTCTGAACCCTCTGATCAAAGGGTAAACTGGACATGTTTGAAGTTTTTCTTTGTTCTTATTCTGCTTTAAAGTGCAAAGTCCTTTTTCTTTTCTTTCTGAAATACTGCAGAGCTATGGACAGAGAGATGGCTCTGGCATGTAGAAAAGATATAAAAGGCTCACTAATATCTTTCCATTCTTATCAGTGTTTTCTATTCCATATCCTTTTATTTGCTATGTTCAGTTAAATTATAGTATAGCTGTGTTATCGGAGTTGCCTGTGGCTAATACTATTAAAACAGATATGAATTGAGTTTTGCTGTGGAATATCTTGATGTATTATTTACAAGTAAAGTAATAACTGAAAACAGATTGTATCAGTATTGTTTGGGAGCATTATGCATCCTGCCCATTAAAGTCAGTTGTCAATGCAACATGAAATATGATTTCTCTCCTAATCAGAGCTGCTGAACATTATAACCTAGTATTTAAAGACTCAAAGCTGGAAATCATCCCACACAGCTAAACAACAGTAGGTGAATGAAGAATATTATTTGCAAAAACTTTGAAGATATCACAACGTGGGAAAAATTATACTGAAATGACTTTATGGGCAATGGAAAGCAAAGTAAGTTGGAAGATGGATGGAAGTATGCAAAATGAAAAAGCAACGTTCTCTATGAATTAAAATTTAGAAACAATAAGATTAAGGCTGTGCAAAAGCCTTTGAAAGGAGGCTTCCCAATGAATATATACAAACATCTCTTGTAAAATGATTAAAGTCATTTAAAATGACTTCTCTGTAAGTCGCTTTTGCGACTTCTCTGGAAAGTTGCTCTTAAAAGTGAACAATAAGGTTTGGGGTGGAGAATAGAAAAAGGTTCAGGCAGTGTTGCTTGTATTCTTTCCAAAGGCTTCACCACAAAGCAATTGTGGGATTGTAACAGAGACATTCTTGCAGGGGTGAACTAATTAACACATGTAGTGTGGCAAAACACAATTGCGAAGATGGTTTACACTCCTTGGAAACTCATTACCTGATGGTGACATAAATCAGCAACAGGGCCGAATGTTAATAGCTTTCCCGGCACAAATTTATGAATATCTATTCAGAAGTAAACCTGACAAAGCTCAGTGGGGTTTAGTGCCAGGTAAAGATCAGCAGCATAACTTTTGTCAACTGATCAAATAATCTATTGCTTATGACCAGAAAAATGCAAATATTTTTAAATATTGGATGAAAGAATTCATATTCATATTTTTTTTTGCAAGGACTGAATTGCTATGATTTGGCACAATAGCATTCTGAAAGTGATATGGAGAGAAAAGAATTAATTTTGATGCTGACACTTGTTCACTCTTGGCTTAACAACACATGTAGGCACAGTTGTATATTTTGATGTGCACTGAGTTATTTAACAGCAAACTGTAGCTGTTTGGTGCCAATATAGTTGAATTGGACTGTCATTCCATTTCCCAATGAACTATTATTTTATTACTATAAACCATGAGTGACTTTTGCTCAGAACAAAACAACTGCTTTTGTTTACTCATAAAGATATTGAGATATCCTTTCCTCATACATCATTTTCTACAACTGCTGAGAACAGGAGGAAGATGAAGTCTTTTCCCCAGTTTTAACAAGTTGCCTATTTAAAGTACCTGATAAAGATAGCCATTAGTAGCTGTCAAATTATTTGCAGTACAGGCACTGATGGAACCACAGCGGTGATTACAGGAACAGCGAATAATTCATGTTGTCTACAAGAAGAATGAAGCTGGAATCACACTTGGCTCATCTGGGAAGTGGAAAGCTTGACTGCTGCTGTGAATCTTCTTCAGCTAATGAGAAATAAATATATATTTATCTGTGGATCTTTGCTAAAGGATTCCAGCAAACTGTGCCTACTTGATTTTCAGTTATTCTCTCCTCCTCCTGAGGCTCAGAGTACCTCAGTGAAGTATTTTAGGAGATGCAGAAATCTGCAATAAGAGTAAGTTCCACTGTGCAACAGACTTGGAACTACATAACATAATGTTGTATCCAGTCTAACCGGGTTAAAATGTGCCTTTTAATTTTTTTAAAAACTTTCTTACAAAGGAAAAAAAGCTATTAGTATCTTATGAAACTATTCCCTCTTCTTAAAGCTCTATAAATTTCTTTTCAACACATTCAGAATATTCCTGTGTATTTAAAGCTAGTAGCAGAATTGCCTTCTGTTCACCTTCTCAGTAGGCGTTAAACATGTAATTTGCAGCCTACAAAATTGTCAAAATGTACATACTTCACAATAAAAAAACCCGAGTGACCAAACAAGCAGAATAATGAACCTATGTGACATAATAATCCTAAAGAAGCATAAATCATTAAGAAGGATAAACAGGAACAACATCATATTCACTAATATAGCAAAAGGTAAACTCAGAAGCTTTTTCACCAAACAGATTTGTCCTTTCAATTGGCACTAGTATTACAGGTAGTCCTTGACTTACAACAGTTTATCTAATGACCATTTGAAGTTACAACCGCACTGAAAAAAGTTACATTAATGACTGTTGCAGCATCCCCAGGGTCATGTGACCCAAATTCAGATGCTTGGCAGCTGACTCATATTGATGATGGTTGCAGTGTCCCGGGGTCATGTGACTGACAAGCAAAATCAATGGGGAAGCCAGATTCACTTAACAACCTTCTTAATAGGTTAACAACTGCAGTGATTCACTTAACAACCATGGCAAGAAAAATTGTAAAATGGGGCCAAACTCATTTAACAAATATCTCACTCAGCAACCTAAATTTTGGACTCAATTGTGGTCATAAATCGAGAACTAGCTGTATATCATTAAGGGCCTGGATTATTCAGAACTAGGAAAATCCTTTTGATCCCTATTAGGAATTAATGACAAGGATTCTTTATCAAGTTGAAGTAATTATTTGGAATTCAGTGCTATAACAGTGAATATATAAATGAGTTCAAGCATTCTGATGTTTGAAAAGCTGGCCATCTAAATCAATCTGTCATATTTTAAATGCTGCTGTTCAGCTCTTAAAATGTAAACAGACTTATGAAGATTAAATTTTAAAAAATATCACCAGACTTTTCAAATGATACTAGAATGGGATAGAATGGCAGACTAATGAACGTAATTATTTTATTTAAATGATCTAATTTGTATAATGCTAACTTCCTGAAACATTCAATATTTTGGGGCTAGCAGACCCATAGACCTAACATGGAAAGTAAAGTAAACATGGAAATTTCACACAACGTCTGCAACAAGGAGACTACATACCATACCTTCAATTCAGTGCGCCCATAAGCTCAGTGTGTTCTGCTCTCTGTCTCATCCACCCAGCAACAGCAACTAACATTTTGCTCTATGAAAGTAAACAAGATTCAAAGAAATGGACTTCTGGTTTGAAGGGCTTCGGTGACAGACAGAAATCCGCGGTCATGCGTGGTTTCTGTCTGGGCTCGCCGCTGGAGCACCCGAGCCAGCTGGTTTCAGGACTAAGTCAACCCATAGAGGTGGTGAAGAGGGGGGAGGAGAGCTGCACCTCTCCTCCTCAGATGGCCATTACTCCCTTTCCCGAAGGCGGTTGTAGCGGTGGTCAGAAATGGCCACCACAAAGGAGAACTCGACCGGAAAAAAATGTGCAGGAGGAAGATAAGAAGTGAAAGTTTTGGCTGACTGGGTTAAATTGTAAAAGCAACAACTAAGGTACCCTGGAATTTAAACTTACAAAAAATAACATCGCTCCCAAAGAAGAGTCAGAAGCAGCAAAGGAAAGTGAAAGGGGAAAGGTTTGGCTTTTTTTTTCTTCTCTCTCCTTCCCTATACCGACTTAAATAAAAAATCGGAAAAATCCGCTTTGACATCAATAGGCAATTAAGCTGAAAATAAAACAAAATGCCAAAGGGATAATAAAGATTTCTGGACATTAATTTTTTTTTTCTTTTTCATAAGCAGGAAGGGAGAGAAAAAGAATAAGGGCAGGATCTGGAAGAGTGAGGAGACTGCCTGAAATTAAAAAGAATCTACAGTAAAACTTCAACAAGACTTCTAAAAGATACATTTTAACGGAAACTTTGCAACTAAATAGTAACCCCAGGAAGAGAAAGTGAAAAAAAAGAGCAAAAAAGAAACAGATTGCGTGTATTTGGATTATTTGGTGATCTTTGGATTCTTGGTTATTATATTTGAATGACTAAAATCAATCGGGTGGTTGTTTAAAAATTTATACAATGGCACCACTTCTGGATGAATTGAAAATGGAACTTAAAAAGTACAAAGAATATGCAAAAGAAGGGAAGGGTTCTTTTGGCTTCATTTTTCAATTCTTAGAAATGGAGATTTGGAACTATGAGAAACAACAAGAAAAGACTGCAAAACAAGAAGACTGGGACAAAGAAGAAGCCATCTTTAATGAACAAGCAATTTTATGTAGGGAAGAAAAAGGAAAGGGGGGAGGAAGAGAATGGAGAATTTAAGACTTAAAAAAACAACCAAAGAAAAGAAAAATAATTTGAAAAATAAGTACAATACTGGAAAGCAACAGAAAAGGGGAATACAGAAGAGAGAAATAGAGGTAGAGAGACAAGGGGGTAAAAGGGGGAGAGAGAAGAAGAGAGGGAAGAAGGAAAGGAAAAGAAGTTACAAAGGACTGGAGCAAGATATAAAGAAACAGGACCTATTTAGAGATAATGGGTGAAAATCTAACTGAAAAGGGATTCTGTAAAGGTACATAAGATCGTATTGTTATATTAGTAATAGAAATTAGAAAATTGGAAACAACGTATAATTAAAATGAGGGATAAAATAGTGTAATTTAGTGAAATGCTTGTGAATAAAATAAGTGAAATAAAATAAATGAGAAAATTGAATTAGGAAGGAACGGAAACATTTTAATTAGTTAATGTTTTATAAAATATAAGTGAAGGGGGGGAATTAACTATGGAAAGCTTATAATTGTTCCCATAAAAGTATGATATTTAATTGAAAAGTAATGTTAAAGATGTTAAGACTTTAATGAATATTAATATTAATGATAGAATTGGAATGGCATATTGTTTTAATTATATACATTTATAATTTTTTTCTTTTTTTAAGAATACAGTGTGTATTTTAAGAATGTACCAAGCAGAATCTGAATGGAAGTTATGTATTATACTGAATGTTACAACTTTAGGGAAAAGATATAAAGGCATCATACTCCAATCAGTAACTACAGGAGAAATTTTGTTTAATGAGAAAAGATAATAGATAATTGAAACAGGACAGACAAAAAATATAAATACAATGATTTGAATTGAGATGAGATAATTAAAATAAAATTGAGAAAATTAAAAGAGGGGAGAAGCTATGCAGAAAATGTAAAATAGTAATAAGATATGGAATAGAATATAAAAATGAGTATGAACCTGAATTTGTGTCTGTGCGAAGAAATGTAACCCGGGATTACGCTACTTTCAAAAAAGATGTTTTATTTGTTGTTGTTTTTTCTCTTTGTGAAAACTCAAATAAAATTTACAAAAAAAAAAAGATTCAAAGAAACAAAGGAACCACATGGGCAAGATGACAGACCAACAAAATCAGGTGGCAAAAGGGGCATTTAGATCAAGTCCAACCCCTGTTCAATGCAACAATTCAAAGTACAGCATCTTAGGAGCATGGCTGTTAGGCTCTGCTTCACCATATTCAGTGAAAAAAATGGCACAACGGCTCTCTGAGAAATCAGTACCAGAGCTGAATTGCTCTTATTTTTCAGAGGTTTTTTTTTTCTAGCGTTCAATCCATTATGCCATGTCTTGCATTCTGGAACATGAGAGAATGGAACTTAATCTTCTTCTATGTGACAACCTTTCATATGTATATATAGAAAGACTACCTATCCCTTTTATATCTCCAATAAATCCTAGTGATTCTAATCCCCAGAAGAACAAGCAATTAAATGAAATCAAAATCTGGCAAAGAGTTAAAAGCCAGAAATATGTCCAGCTCAGTACTTAAAAGAAGAGAACAAAAACTGAATGTCTATATAGGACCTTCTTCCCCATCTTCTATGACCTTCCAAATGCATATGGGTCCCTCTCCAATACCAGAATTTTATATTTCAGAGATGAAAAAGAAATACTGCCATACTCTTCTTTCATTTTTAGAGAAATGCACAATGAGTCACATCACGTACTATTTACACAACAGGAAAAGTTGCAAAAGTTCAGTCGCTAACTTGCTGCTCTTCCAAATGTGCCAAATGGTGAATTAAAAAACTTCCAAACAACATGGTTATTTTGAGTACATCAGCTAAGAATCCTGAGAGAGGCTAACAGGTTGGAAGTAGATTCCTCTATAGTGTCAACCTATGAAATCTGGAAGTAGATTAACCAGAAGTGTATTACAGAATACTTTCTGAATTAAGTAGACATGGAAGGGCTTAGATTATCAGACATGCTCAGACTGAGTTTACCAGCTTTTACCTCAGATAATTATAATGTTTGTATTTCTTCAAAAATATTTTGCAAAGACATCTATTTGTTGCTTATTCTCAATTATTCTCATCCATTTTTCCCCTTAATCCTGCCATCTTTATATCCTGGAAGTTTAAGGCATGCACAATGTTACATGAAAATTAATTGCCAGCATGTGGTTTGTGAGACCAAGGTCACCTTCCTAGCAGAGTGCTTGTATTTGTTCATGTCTGTAAATTTTGTTTGAAAGGGGGCAATGAAGTAATTAACATGAATTTGGAAGATAAGTCCCAAGTAGAATATAAACAGCAAGAGGAAGATGTTTGGTCAATTACATTAAATACCAATTAAAATTTCAGCCACAGAGCAGTTCTCCTGAGCATTTAATCTGTTATCTCATATAACTTCCTTCTTTATGTTTGCACCAGCAATTTAAAAAAAACCAACCACTTCAGCTAGCAGATGGATAACTAAACTATTTGATCTTACTGTACAGCAATGGAACAAAATTAAATCTATAGAAGAGGTTAGGAAATAGTTTAGTGCCAAACCAGATTATCATTATGGCTTTTGGGCAAAGTGTCTGTGTGCTCAAGTGAGTGACTTCTTATATACTGCATACAGCATTTATAAGATTTTTCATCTCTCTTAGTATCTTCTTTAAAAAAATGGTAGCAGCCAATGCAATCACCATGTAAAGCCAACTCTCTTCCTGCCAACTGTCTGACCAGTGGTGGGTTGCAAAGTAGGTTACCATCGGTTCGGTGGCTCGGTGGGTGCACTTTGCATGTGTGCACACACTTTGCACATGCACAGAGGCTTTTCTACTCACCTCCTGCAATCCTGCACTCTCCCTGTAGCTTCAGCAGCTGACGTGCAGCAATCTGCTGTGCCGTTCAAAGCAGCTGCGCTTCAAAAGCAGGGAATAAAGGACAGTATGGGAGCCCAGGTGGGTGGGTGGGCCCAACAGGAGCTCCTCAGAGAAAACTGGTTCTGTCTCCAATGATCTTCAGAGCTACCAGTACGCTAGAACTGGGCTGAACCGATAGCATAGCACCACTGATCTGGACACAAAAATATGTCCTGCAAATCCTGAGTTTAAAAATATGGAAGTCTTCCTGAGGAGTATCTAATAGGAAAAGCAGAAGGCAAGCCTCTTCCTTTCTCTGGACTGTTAAGGTCACATTTCAAGATCTGAGGGAAAATAAATAAAAGCAGAAGCAACTTTGTGGTCCAAAACAAGTAAATGCAGACAATCGGGAAGAATGGTGGGAAGCTTCAGAATCAAAGTAGGAAAAGAAGGAGGGACTCAGCAATGTTATCACCACTTCTTATTTCAAGCAGTTCTCATTGACCAAAGTAAATGGGATTAGGAACTCTGTTAAGTGAAGTAATCATAAGGCACAATGTCTTATCACTCTGGTGATTTATGATGGCAGCTGTGGCACTTCCAGTTGCCATCATTAGGCGAATTCCACAAGGTTGCAGCATCCCTAGTCACATGATTGCCTCCTGCTGGTTTCCCCATTGATTTTGGTTGTTGGATTTTGGCAGTGAAGGTCACAAATGGCAATCATGTGACTCCATGATGTTGCAATGTTGTAACTGCAAACCAGTTGCTGAGTACCCACATCGTGATCACACAATTGCAGAGGTGGTGTGTTCAGTTGCAGCTATGAGGACATGTTGCAAGAGCCTGTGATAAGTACATCTTGTTCAGAACTATCATAACTTTAAATGGCTGCTGAAGAAGTCTGTGTTAAGCACTATCTGTGATGAGCTTAGAACAGAACGAAAATTTACATTCTGGGTCAGGTCCATAGATGCTAAGGCAAGCTATATGGGCCATAGGCACTTTCCAAAATTAAGTTAACCAGACATTGTACATTACCTATCTCTAATCTATAATTCATGTCTTTGTGCACAATGCCACTGGGAACTAAAAATGCACAAAATGGACCTACACTAGTGACACATACAAATTCGAAAGCAGTATTCAGATAAAATTTCACAGACTGCTTATGTTTCAAGAGCTTTTCAGAAAATGAATAAATGTGCAGGTGTAAGAATAAAGAGAAATGGTAATATATACTGTTTTTCCAAAAAGGTATCTATAAATGAGCTGTGAGAAAAATCTTAATAAGATTCTGTGAGAAGTACCAGAACAAGATTCTATTACTGTTACCTTAAAGTATAAGTAGTATTGGATTCATGGTTTTGATTTGTGTCTAGATTACTTCAAATGGCTTGCAAATCTGCAAGCGCATCTTCCCTCCCCTGCCTTTATGCTTCAGAGAACTAGAGAGAGGAAAGAGTCCCTTCTGAGATGTTTTCTCCAGCCCTGTTCCTTCTTTAGATTCAGATTTTATTTATCAAACTATTCTCTGAGCTTTGTTTCTTCCTCCTGTTTCCCAAGGTTATTCTCAATCCCATTACAAAAACTGATTCACTCCTTTTTATACTGCCAGTGAACATTGAGCAATGTTTAAAATTATTTACTATTTTTGGGAGAATAAGTATTTTCTGAGGGAAATTGGACTTTGGCAAGCTGTAGCAGTTTCTCTGGACTCCAGGAGATCAGAGTGATAGTTCTTCCAGTTCTTAAGTGTTAATTTAATTGGAAGACTATCACTCTCTGTATGAGGGACAGATAGTAGCTATGGAATGCTTCTGGGGAGTTAGAGTAGGAGGAAGTGCATTCTTAACTTAAATTCTTAACTTTAACAAATTAAAGAATTTTTAATTTAAATTTAAGTTAATTCTTAACTTAAAGCACAAGTAAGAGTAGTGCTGAGGGACTGGATGAGTGCCAAAGCTGAAGCCTCGGGCTTAGACACAATAAATAATAAGTGGAAACTGCAAAAGAATCAAGTGGGCTGCCAAAAGTCCCCTTTGACCAGATGGCTAGATCTGAGTCATAGGACAAAGACAAAATAGCTACTGCATATTAGGTAGTTCCTGCTGTGCTTTCATCACACTCCACAGAGGTGGATGGTGGGTGGGAGAGGGATGTTCCTGAAGGGATGAGTGTAGAACCCTGGGAGAATATGCCAACAATATACACTTTCTTTAAGGGTGACAAAAAGCACGAAGATCATCCCAATTACCCAGGTAAAATAAGCAGGCACCTGTATTGGGCAGTAGCAATGTAGGAAGATGCTGCATAGAAATTGTCACTATAATAACAATGGTAAAGATATAATTTTATACTGCATAGGAGATGACAGTGGTAAACCACTCAACTGACATGACACAATCACACGCTAACATCTTAAGAGCCATGGTGGTACAGTGGTTAGAAGGCAGTATTGCAGGCTGACCCTGCTCACTGCCAGGAGTTCAATCCTGACCGGCTCAAGGTTGACACAACCTCCCATCCTTCTGAGGTCAGTAAAATGAGAGTCCAGATTATTGGGGGCAATATGCCTCTGTAAACTTCTTAGAGGGCTGTAAAGCACTCTGAAACAGCATGTGAGTCTAAGTGGCTATTGCTATTGCTATCTTAGGCATCAAAAACTGGAATTCAAACATTTTCAGTTAGAAGATCACACTGCTTGATACATAGGACATGAAAAATAAAGAAGTAATAGTGTTGCTTTCACAATTCAAAGAAAGATATGGTACTCTGCTACAGTGCAAGTATCTTGGATTTGTTTTTACTGCCAGACTAGAGAGGTGTATTTACAAAGTATTTTGTCATATGTTCTGGCTTAGGTACTATTGGCAGGTAACTCCATAAGATCCTGTAAATAATAAGTTAATAATCATTTGAAACTATGTATTCCACTACGGAGATCCTATCAACAAGAATGAGAACAGTATAGAGTCATATATTAGAATGTAACCTTTCAAAAATCTCTGATAAATCTTACACAGCATCATATCTATTGTACTATGAGCAAAATACCAAATGGTGTTTTGAGTACATTTTAAAGCAGGGGTGTCAAACTGACAGCCTACAGGATGCATCACAGGCAGGCCACACCCACCCCAACTCCACAAAGGGAAAAAACATCATGAAATGTCACGTGATGGCAATGTGATGACACCAATGTTTAAAGTCACTTATAGAGGAGCCTTAACTCTGACATACAGGGAGAGTTTGCAGTACTTGAATTTATTCCTTCCTTCCTTCCTTCCTGACTAGCAACAAGAAAGGAGATGCATAATAGCCATCATTTCCATCGGCCTTTTTTCCTCCTCCTCAAAAAGGGAAGATGGCCTGTTTATCTTCTCTTTCTCTTGCTTTTACTTGAGCTGAAGTAAAAGATGCTCCAATTCCTCCCCATTTTAAGAAACCTGTAAGCACCAAATCAATATGTGTTGCAATTGCATGGATTGGATTCAGGGACCAATTTGCTTGTTCCTAATCCCAGGCCAAAAAGGGGAAAAAAGAAAAATTCCACAGTTAATCAGATATCATCAAGAAAGCAGCGATAGGAAAAGTCTATGTGAGAGTCTGAGTGAGCAAGAGAGAGAGATGTCAAGCATGAAGTCCGAATAATTTTTAAAGGAATAAATAAGTGGAATCCCTTTGTAAATAAATATACAAATCCTTTAAAAGTGATTGCAAACAGTTCTGTGAAGAAAACAAAAAAAAAAAGCTTCAGTTACTTCAAAAGAAAAAATATAATGAAGTGTTATTGGTTTGGTGTTAAAAGCAAACAAACAAAGAGGAGGGAATGAAAACATGAAACAGATATTTGAGCAAAGATATTAATTCAAGCAATCCTCCATTCTTGGAAGGATGCCACCATTTTAATGGGTTCACAAAATAATGGATTATGGGCAAATCAAAGAAGATATGCAAATGGAAAAGCAGCAGCAATTTTACAAAAACCTAATATACATTCAGCATGCATCTACATTTTAAAGGAGAACTTGCAAAAAGCTGGTATAATAAGCCTATACTCATATAATAGCGATACTCATTTCAAAACATTGAAACTGAAATTTTAAAAGAAAGATAAATAGCCAAATCATTGTTAGATAAGAGCACCTGGCATATTTAGCTGTTCTTTTTGTATTTTATTTTCTGTGGTAAAATTACAGAATAACCAGGTCATAGGCTTTCTGATTTGGCACAAGCCCGAACTGAGGGAAGAAGAAATATTTGGTGGGGGAGAGATAAGGGGATGAAACTGATATTTTGAAGAGTGGAATAGAGTAATATTAATATCCAAGACAAAATGAGAAAAAGTCATAAATGCTGTGGGAATGTTGAAAAATGGTAAAATTGCAAGGGTAAATTCTGTATGAGAAATAAAATCAATGTGATTACTTATGGAATGGGTATATGACTTTTAAATATACATATAAACATTGCATTAATTTGTAAAATACCATTACCGCTCTATGAACAGACAACAGAGGCAAGAGATGACATTAAATTGAACACAATGGGAATGGGTTACTTCAGAAGTGTGTATAGTAAAACAGGAAGAGATAGGATCAAAACTGAATGAGTGATGAATGTGGATTTAACACAAAAGTAGGTAATTGATATGAAAGAAGAACACTGAGGAAGTTGGATCATATGGAGTGAAAGAGGATCAAATGGCAAAACAAATACAGAAAAAAATAATGAACTAATGGAGAGAAGGGGAAGACCAAGACTGACTTGCTAATTGAAAAACCCGAGATTAGATTAAAGAACAAAATGGCAATGTATAAATTGATGGATGGACATCATTTTAGTTCAGGTCAGAACAGATCAAAAGGGTATGTATGTTGTCTGTCTATGAACTGGGCATAAGCAAATCTTTCTTTACTCAAAATGTGGTTTTCAGAAAGTGGTCTTCATGCTGCCCTAATAATGGTAGAGCGTGTGCCAGGTATGAGTGGTACACAGCAAAATTGGATCAAAAAATTATTTTGAGAAAAATCAACAGCACAGAGAGCGATTCCTTTTTTCCTATTTTGTTAGCATTTGTTGGCCCTCATGAAGATGGGCCACTGGACAAAATTAATCTGTTAATCTATATACAAAAGGAAGAAGGGGAATCAGTATAAAAGCTAGTACAGTATTAGACACAGGGAGCTGTCCAGCAAAAGCATGGAGCTGTCCATTTCCAGATAAAAGAGATGAGTGCTGAGAAATAGATTTGAGGTTTGATATGAACATAATCTTTTTTTGTACGAATCAGATCATATTTTTGAACACTGGATGGTAGATACCTCTTTATTCTAGTTGTTCCTACAATCTGAAAAAATTCAGAGGAGCTCTTTTTAAAAAATTATACCTTTATTCTGTAACAGCCACACTTCCTGTAAATTTATTTTATTCTTAGCAATAGCAATTGCACTCCGACAGAAGACTGAAATAGGGTTTTATTTTTTTTCTTTTTGAGGGATGAATTGCATTCTTCAAAGAGAATTGTAGTAGGTATCTGAAGCAAGTCACTCATGCCATACTCTTTTCTTCCTGGAGATTCTGAGTTCTGTCTTATCCCAGAATCCCTACTGTTATTAATTAATCCCCCTCCCATTCCACCTTCACCTTGTTTTAAGTCCTGTTGCATTCTTAATTACGTCAATGAAGGAGCAAATGGTTTGTAATCCTTCCTTTAAACCCATTATGACTTCAGAATGCCATAGGGTTCTGATGTAAACAGGTTATAACTGGCTGTAGTCATGTGGTAATACTGGCAGTAGCTGCTATTGTAAAACAGGGTGGCTAGTTTGCACCACACCTCCAAAGACAGTGCCATCTTCACTGTATATGCTTCTTTTTATCTCCTTCTATTCCATGAAACAAAATATAGATTTTTTTTCAAAGGTACTAATCACGTTTATGGCCATAAGAGCACTGATGAAACTGCTTCAAGCTCCTGAAAGAAACACAGCTGCCATCATTGTCAGATTAGATTTGCAGCCAGGTGGGTTATGAAATGAGAGACATGTAGACATTTCTGATTAAGATGATAATACAAGAATCTTGATCTGAGTAATTATAGATGTTAGTAATATCACTATTGCTATGTGCCTGCAACTACAACCATACCACCCACTTTTTCTTCCAGAGTCTCAATAAAGACATTGTTCCCACCATAACAGTTCATTTTCCTGACCAGAAACCCAATAAAAATATAATCTAAGCTGAGTGTTTTATACAAACACCCTTGATAAACTGGCACAGACATAGAGAGTGACATATATTGGTTTGAGGACTGCATATTCTGCCAAGAGATATTTACAAACATAATGCCTGCTTTTTCCTTTAATTTCTCTCTCTCCAAACTACTTAATTTGCTACAATTATTATTTTCTCTCAACAGCAAGAGGGGGAAAAATGTAATTTTAAACATTGGAAAAAACTTGGCAGGAGAAAAGCCATTTTGACTTCTTTTGGCACATATTCATTCCTCAGAAAGACTACATAACACCTATCACCCTTCTAGCAGCATTTTCGTATCTTAAAATTTCTTCATCCATTTCCCCATCTTCAGTCAACATCATACTGTTCATCTTGCATTCACCTTAAATTATTTGTATTCTCAGGGAAGAGCACGGCGTTATCTGCACAGAAAAGTAGATGTAAATTTGCCTTCTCAGTCAATGCACTTCTACTGACATTGCCAGCATTTTTAAAATACATTTATCCATAAATACATTAAACAACCAAGAGAACATCACACAACTCTGTACTACTTCCAGTTCAATACTGGAAGCCTCCCTAAACATTCCCGACATTTAATCTCCATCATATATTGCTCTTATTACTTTCAGCAACCAATTCTTTTACTCCAGAGTCATGCCTGTTAAAAACTATTTAATTCAATTCATTATATATTTTCTAAAAATCAGTAAAAAGACAATAGTTTTGCCTCTGGGTTAGATTATGTGATGTTCTTGTTTCTTGCTACAGCTGTTCACAGATTTGTCCATACAGACACACAAACTTTATTACTACGGGTTGTGTTATTAAAAAAAAACTGAGAATGAATGATACATCATAGGATGTAGCACTCATGGGAAAAGGAGGGACAGATTCAGAGATTGTCAAAAGTTGAGAGCCCTAAAATGATAATATTGTAAGACCAAAGACAGGATTCAGGAGAGAAGAAAGTGAGGGATGGACGTCCTAGCCTAAAGATTCTATCATCACTAAAGTGGATAAGACTGCTATAATGGCTATTACTAAAGATGAATTTGTAGGATGCTGGAAAAGACCAGGACCAGACTTTTTAAAACATTTGAGGGCATGGAAAGAGCTGTGAAGACATATTGTCATGGTACAAGCGGGTAGAAGATCCTAGGGCATGGCTGGGACTTAGGATAGAAAAAGCAAGATCAAAGTCTTGTGTACCACAGTATAACTAGCCAGTTACCCTGATACCATATTTCATCATTTTTGGGGGGTGATAAAATGTCAATTCATTTTGTAAGATCGTTCCTCAAACCTAGGGACTTGGGGCACTCTGTGGACTATGGTCTAAATTTGATGTTAAATGGACTAAAGAATTTCCAATTTTGAAGACTTTATAAAAACAAGACACCATGCAGTAACTTGCAGCTGCCATTAATCCTTAAAGAAAACTCCTGAACAATGGTCAAAGGGAAGAGACATTTCAACAGAAGAACAGCAGCAAAGTAAAGTTTTTCTATCTTCTGTTGATCTACGTTTCTCTTCAGGCACCATTACAAAATCAAGAAGTATTTTCAAATCAGCTATTGAATCTCATATCCATCATGGAGCCAAATACATAGCAAAAATATCCACAAACCTGCCCTTTCAATGTTATAAATATTACAAAGATAATATAAAGTTTGTGTAATTACAAACTTAATGCCATATTTGTGTGTTTTCTAATATGCAATAAAAAGAACAAATGCATGTGTATAAATGCCACTGGAGGAATAGCAGCCACCACCGCCATCTCTTGGACTGTGCCAACTTATGCTGCAGAAGGCACTAGAACAAAACACACTCTGCATTAGCATGCTATAACACAACTTTCTCTTGCCGCCTCAGAGAACAACCCCTGCTTTACATAAATCTTTCATGAAATGCTCTGCCTCAAGCACTACTGCCTAAGCAAAAAAGGGCAGCACTGAAGAAAACAGTTTTTTTTCCTCCAAAAGCACATCAAGACATACAAAAAAGTAAATGGAATTTTTATCTGCTATGTTTTCACAAGGTCCCAGGAGGTCTCTCAAAGGGAAACAATATAATTAACAGATATGAGATATTGGAAATAATTGAAAGGGGGGGGGTTTGGGGTGTAGAGAGAAAAGCTATTTAAATTGTTCCAGACATCAATACATAGGGAGTCAGAATAAATTTAGTCTGTATTATTCAAGTCTCCACATGTACAGAACAAGCTTCTCCAGATTCTGTTTTTCTAACATAATTAGACATTACTGGAACTGAGAAGGCATTTCAGACATGGTTTATGCTAGAAATGATGAATAAGTCTATGTGTCTGTTTCTTCATACCAATAGGCTCATTGAGCCCATAAAACTTCAGTCATAAACATATAAAGCATACACAGAAGGTTTATTAAGCTCCGGATAGGCATCAAATATATCACTGTTCTCAAAGTGTCAATTCGTTTCTCAAAATCCACTATCAACATCATAGAATAGAATAGAATAGAATAGAATAGAATAGCATAGCATAGAATAGAATAGAATAATAGAGTTGGAAGGGACCTTGGAGGTCTTCTAGTCCAACCCCCTGCTTCAGCAGGAAACCCTACACCACTTTCAGACAAATGGTTAACCAGTCTCTTCCAGTGTTGGAGCATTTACAACTTCTGGAGGCTGATTAATTGTTCTGTCAGGAAATTTCTCCTTAGTTCTAGGTTGCTTCTCTCCTTGATTAGTTTCCACCCATTGCTTCTTGTCCTACCCTCAGGTGCTTTGGAGAATAGCTTGTGGTAGCCCCTGAAATATTGGAACGCTGCTATCATGTCACCTCTAGTCCTTTTTTTCATCAAACTAGACATCCCCAATTCCTGCAACCGTTCTTTATATGTCTCCAGTTCCCTAGTCATCTTACCAAGGAACAGCAACCAAAATGATCAAATCATGATAATGGGCGTTGGTCCTTACCTGACACGCCATTTTTCTGGAGCCGGGAGGATCATCCAGAGAGTGGGAGGTGCTTCAGTCTGCGTTGTTGAAGGCTGAGCTTAATTACTGAGGAATGCTCTGTCCTCCATCACGTGGCTCCCTTGCGTTTCCCAGTTTACGCGAAGACGAGAGTGAGGAGAAGATCGTGCTCTCATCTTACTATGCTAAGCGGTTCCTTGGCCGAAACAAGACCCCACCAGACGGTGAACTAAAAGGGTGGGGCTGGATGATCCTCCCGGCTCCAGAGAAATGGCGTGTCAGGTAAGGACCAACGCCCATTCTCCTGAGAGCCGGTCAGATCATTCAGAGAGTGGGACCTACCAAAGCTTGGCTGTCCTACGGGAGGGACTCCGTCTGGTTCTGAAATCCCTGCGGTTCCTTGAGGAACTTGTCTACCAAACGAAGCCTCCGCCGAGGCAAATATGTCAATCTTGTAATGCCTAATGAAGGGAGACGGGGAAGCCCAGGTGGCCACCCGACAAATATTAGCAATTGGAGCCTGGGTGGCCCAAGCTGCCGAGATGGCTGCACTTCTGGTGGAGTGTGCCGTTATTCCACTGGGCACCGGCAGAGCCTGGGACAAGTAAGCTTTGGAAATAGTAGCTCTAATCCAGCGGCCGATGGTTGTCGGGGACACTTTGTGTCCTAAGGATTTAGGTTGAAAGGAAAGGAATAGGGATTCTGACTTCCTAAAGGGCTGGGTATGTTTAATGTAAATGCGGAGGGCCCGTCTTACATCCGGGGTGTGCCGCGAGGGATTGGGGCAGAAGTTCGGAAGTGTGAGTTCCTGTGCCCTGTGGAAGGCTGAATTGACCTTAGGCAAGAAGGTAGGGTCCGGCCGTAGAACCACCCGGTTGGCATGGAAGATGCAAAGGTCCTTCCTCACCGACAAGGTGGCTATCTCTGATATTCGGCGAGCCGAAGTAATGGCCACCAGGAAGACGACTTTGAAAGTTAGGAACTGGAGTGAGGATTCCCTGAGAGGCTCAAAGGGATCTTTAGTAAGGGACACCAGGACCTTGTTGAGGTCCCAGGTAGGGTATCTGTGTACAATTGGGGGACACAAGTTCGTTGCTCCCCTAAGGAATGCCCTAATGCGAGGATGGAGGGAGAGGGTACCCAGATTGTCGCAAATAATCACAGTTGAGAGGGCTGCTACCTGACGCCTCAGGGTGTTTGGACGAAGTCCCTTCCTCAGACCATCTTGGAGGAATTCCAAAACTTGAGCAATGGAGGATGAAAGAGGGTTGATCTGGAAATTATGGCACCACTTGCAGAAACTATTCCAAGTGGCATTGTATATTCGGGTTGTTGAGGGCCACCTTGCGGCTAAAATGGTATCAATAACCTGGTCAGAGAACTGCTCCTTCCTTAGACATTCCCGCTCAACCTCCAAACGGCTAACTGAAGCCACTGAGGGTCCGGGTGTTGGAGGGGCCCCTGGGAAAGGGATATCCTGTGCGGGGGAATTTTCCAAGGGGGGGCCACCGATAGATTGTGGAAGTCCGCAAACCATGGGCACCTGGGCCAGTAGGGTGCTACTAAAATCAGCTCTGCCTTCTCGGAGATGAGCTTCTGGATGACTCTGGGGATGAGGGCCAATGGAGGGAATGTATATAGAAGCCCTGTGGGCCAGGGGCAATGGAAGGCGTTGTGATTCTTGGCCCCGTGGAGGGGTACCTCGAGAAAAACCTGGAGAGTTGGGTGTTGAGCGGGGATGCAAAGAGGTCTACTGACGGGAGACTGAACATCACAGTCGCTTCCCTGAACAGTGACGGGTGAATGCGCCACTCAGACTGGTCCACCGTTGTCCTGCTCAGCCAATCTGCTTGGGTGTTTGAGACCCCTGAGATGTGCTTGGCTTTGAGGGAGAGGAGATTGCGCTCTGCCCAACAGCAGAGGTGCTCGGCCTCTCTCATCAAACTTGTGGACTGGGTGCCCCCTTGTCGGTTGATGTGAGCCTTGGCGGTGATGTTTTCCGTGAGTATCAGGATATGTTGCCCACGTACGTGGGGAAGGAAGCTGCGCAGTGCCAGGTGGATGGCGCGAAGTTCCAACCAGTTTATATGCGTGTGCGTTCTACCTGTGACCATTTGCCCTGTGTCGAGAGCAAGTGGGTGTGAGCGCCCCATCCGGACAGGCTGGCGTCTGTGGTGAGGATGAGGCGTTGGTGTTCTTTGAAGCAGTGTCCCTTGTTGATGGCGGGACTGGTCCACCAGAGGAGAGACGTGAGGACCCTTGAAGGCACCTTGACCGCGGCCTTTGAATTGCTCCTACCGGTCCTTTGGAATGGGAGCAGGAACCATTGTAGGGATCTAGTGTGTAAACAGGCCCAGGGAACAATGGAAATACATGAGACCATTTTACCGAGTAATTTAGACAATTCTAAAAGTGTTACCTTCCTTGATCGTCTGATATGTTTGACAGTTTCCTGGATGCTATGGAATCTCTCGGAGGAAAGGAAAACCTTTCCCTGAACCGAGTCAATGACGGACCCCAGGTGGGTGATCCGTGTAGATGGTAACAGATGGCTCTTCTGCCAGTTTACTAGGAACCCATGATCTTGGAGGGTAGAAAGAGTAGCTCTGATATCCTTTTCTGCTTGGGGTCTGGAGTGAGAGAGGATGAGGATGTCATCCAGGTGACAGTAGAGATGAACCGGGAGGTCCCTGAGGTGGGCCGCAAGGACCTTAATAAAGGTTCTCGGGGCAGAGGCCAATCCAAAGGGAAGTGCCACATATTGGAAGTGGCAATGGTTGTAGCAGAACCTGAGGAATTTGGAATGGGAGGGCCGGATTGGGATGTGAAGATACACCTCCGAAAGGTCTATAGAGGATAGCCAGTCCCCCTGCCTGATGCCTAGTAGAATGGATTGTAGGGTGTGCATCTTAAACCTGCGGTAGGTCAGGTAACGGTTAAGGTGTTTCAGGTCTAGAATAGCCCTCCATCCCCCTGAGGATTTGGGGACCACGAAGAGGTGAGAGTAAAACCCCTTCCTCTGCTGGGATGGTGGTACATGTTGTATGGCCTATATGGTGAGGAGATGGCGGATAGCTGAATCCATTAGGTTGCATTTGGTGGGATCCTTGGAGGGGGGGATGCCATAAAAAATTCAGGGGGGGGCGCGCTGGAATTCAAGCGTGAGGCCCAGTCTGATGGTCTCTCAGACCCAGGCATCGGAGGTGGAGGAGTCCCACCAGTCGGCGAAATGCTTGAGGTGTCCACCAATGGGGAGGGGTGGACGGGGTCTATCTGTTGCACCGGAAGGGCTTCCCTCCTGAACCCCTGAAGGGGTGCCTGTAGCTGCCGCCCCTCCTGCTCCTGTCACCTGGATCGGCTCGATCCTGGGGCTGGAAAGGCCGGAAGGAGGGGGGTCTTGGGTACCTGGGCGGGAAAGGAAACCGAAAGGGCTGTGCACAACCGAAAGGGCTGTGCTTTTGACTCTGACCTACAGAAAAGGGGGGGAAGAAATTTTTTCTTGCTTCTGGTTTCTGATAGCAATGGCTCCAGGACGGTGCCGAATAGTTTGTCCCCTTTTATGGGGGCGGTGGCCAGCTTAACCTTGTTTTTTACGTCCACCTGCCAGTGCTTGAGCCAGAGCAGGCGGCGAGCTGTAACATGAGAGGATATTGCTCGGGCAGAGAACTTAACCGCGTGGTATGTGGCGTCGGCCTAGAATTCTGCCGCAGCCATCAATTTTGCTATGTCCTGATGAGCCCTTGTGTTAGAGGGGGGACATGCTGCCTCAGTTGATGGAGCCACTGGATCGAAGACTTGGTGAAGAAGGAAGCGGCAGTGGCCGATCTAATGGCCCAGGTGTCCGCTTGGTGAGCCCTATGTAAGGCCAGCTCGGACCTCTTGTCCTCGGGCTTCAGCACCTCCAGGGGATCACTGGGGGAGGACGAGGATGCCAAACCAATGATGGGCTCATCTACCTCGGGAGTGTTAAGCAGGTTGCCAAAGCTCGACTTGAGGTTAAAGAACCTCCTGTCCTGGCTGGATGGGGCAGGGGGGGCCCTTGTGGAGTCTAACTGGTTTGACACTAAGTCATGAAAAATGGGCGGAGCTGGGATCACCTCTGCCTCCACCACAGGCTGCCTAAAAATGGCATCCTCTTGTCCCTCTGCTGGGGAAGGGAGAGCCGAGGAAGACTGCACAGCCAGGCCAGAAATGTTCCTGGCCTTAAATAGAAGTGATTTAAACATGTGCAGCTTGAACAGACCCACAAAGGTGGGTTGATCCGGGGTGAGGCCCTCGTCCTTGGACATGTCCCCCTCCATAGGGTCTATTTCTGATAGGGGCTCCCCTTGGTGCGTAGACCCCCATTCCAATTCCTCCTCCTCCCCGAACCGATCTAGGTTTTCCATGGCCTCCTCCAGATCCCTTTCTGGGAGAGGACTGCCCTCCTGTAAAGGTACCTGACTAAGAGTGGGGTCCGATCTAGGCGAGGACCTGACTGATGGCGAGTCGTGTTCGGGCACCATCGAGGGAGGACCAGACCTGGACATCTGTTGCAGGCCCTCTGCAATCCCCTGGTGAATAGCCCGTTCCATCCATGCCTGCATGTGCGCAGGGATCTCAACTGTGGCGACCTCCTCATGGCGCAGACCAGTGGCTGTGGGCGTAAATGTTGCTTCCGGCATCCGTCTGGTCATTGGTCCGGGGACCTGGTGTCCCTGGGATGGGCTGCGCCTGGAGAGGGAAGAGCAATGTGGAGGAGGGGAGGGGTGTCTGGAGGTGGAGGGAGCAGAGGGTGTCTCTCTAGATCGCCTGTCAAATTCTTTCTCCAGTGCTCTATGACGTCTTAGAGCGTCCCTCTGAGAAGCTTTGGAAGTTTCCTTAGGGGCTTCCTTAGCCTGTTTGCTCAGGTGGTAGGATTTAGATTTGGCCTTCAAAGAAGGGCCTTTAGCGGAATTGTCATCTGCCATTTTAGAGGAAAGGACTGTAATACAAATGTAAAGGCGGTTGGCTCGCCAAGAGTTCGACCTACAACAAAGGCTGGGTGTCCTTTCGCTGGCCCGCACCCCCTTTTGGAATTTTAGATGTATATAAACTGTAATATAATTATTAATATCTTTATGCGTAAGCGTACAATCAAGATATATAATCCAAGCAGTGTTGGCAATGTGAAAGAGCCAAATATTGATAAGATGTAAAAATATATATATGCAAATACATATCTATATCTATATCTATATCTATATCTATATCTATATCTATATCTATATCTATATCTATATCTATATCTATATCTATCTATCTATCTATCTATCTATCTATCTATCTATCTATCTAACTATCTAATTGCATATCTAAATATATTTAGATATCTATCTATTGATTATTATTATTATTATTATTATTATTATTATTATTATTATTATTATTATTATTATTTACAAATATTTAATCCAAGGTCTGGTTGGAACTCCCAGGAAGGAGTGACACCAGAAATTACTGTTAATATTGCCAATATGCCAAATAAAACGCCTGAGGCTGGAGTGAGGCCTCTGGCAGCTGGAGCTCCCAGGCAACAACCGGGAGGGATAGGCTGCTATTTCCTGCCCTGAGCATGCTGCGGAAAGCCAACAAGATTGCCAATTCCCCTGCTTATCTAATAGCTCTCACAGACTGGAAGGCCTATAATTAGAGCTAGTCCCTTCGCAGCTCAATGAGGCGTCTAAAAGCGGCGCCTGACATGCGGCGGTGCCCAAAATGGCAGCCGCCCATGCTCCCTTACTCACGGGCTGCTCAGGGCCAAAATCAGCCTCTCCGGCACGTCTAGAGGCTGAGAGAGGCAGCCAGGTGATTTTCTCCCCTTCCTGGGGCGATCAGCATTTACGGTGGAGGGAACACCAGCTGCGCTATTATAGCGCCATCAAATAAAGCCGCTATGAATGCGGCGTAAAAAAGCAGCAGGAAGAGGATCGAATTGAGGGGGGGATCGGTGCCAGAGCGCGAAAGCCACCCACTGTACAGCCCCCCTGGGGGTGAAGAAAGTGCGCTCCCCTGCTTTGTCACTACCCAATGCACTTAGAGGCTAAGGAGAACCAGAAGCAATGATCAGCAAACCTTAGAATCAGAGTTCTTGAATCGGCCAAGGAGTGGTGAAATACACAGCCTACTCTCACGAAGACTGAGCGTAAACTGGGGAACGCAAGGGAGCCACGTGATGGAGGGCGGAGCGTTCCTCAGTAATTAAGCTCAGCCTTCAACAATGCAGACTGAAGCACCTCCCACTCTCTGGATGATCCGACCGGCTCTCAGGAGAATTGGCAGAATTCAAACATTTTTGTTCTGTTTCATGAAATGTATACTATGCCTTTCCTTAGCAAAGTTCAGATGGGCTTTTTTGACACTTTTTATTGTTCCAAATTTTCAGACCCTTCAAAAGAAATATTCTTATATTTTCTTCATTATAATATTTCTAATTTTCATGCACCAAAGCAAAATAATAGAACTGGGTATCATAATTACTATAATAATTTGATGCAGTGCAAATTACAATCTGAGCTAAAATAACCTATAGGGCCCATTTAAAATGTATAATTATCCAAATAAATAAATAATCTTATCAAACAATAATGCATTTCTGAATAAAGAACAAATATTTAAATTACTATTCTATTCTAAATTTGATACAATAGTTCTTAGACTAAAAATTTGGAATAGATTGAGAGATGTAAAGAATATATTTCTGAAAATACTGTTTATATATATTTCTATATATGTTACAATTACTGTTCTTTTATGATTGGAATTCCCTCCTTTGTAAAAATAAAACTGCTTGACAGTTAATGGTAGTCAGAACTTTGGATGGTTAAATCAAACTACTATGAACTAGTCAACATATAATTGGCTATAGATAATAATAATAATAATAATAATAATAATAATAATAATAATAATAATAATAATAATAATAATAATAATAATAATAATAGGAATTAATCAGTCACTTTGTTATCTTGATGACAAGAAAGACCTATCCTGAATTTCAAAAGAAAAATCTTTACAACAAAAGATTTCAGTCTAGCCATGTCTTAATTTCCTAATTCACTTTATGTTCATTTATGGATGAAGATAAATGCAAACATGCCTCAACAAAATCATCTTATTTTTAAATTATTTATTTATTCATTAAAACTGTACTGTCATAAACCCAAAGGGCCTTACAATTCATGTATAGTCAATGTAATGTCTAGATAGAATAACCAGATGCTTCATGAAAGTAAGCTTCTTTTATTTATTATCAACTATGTTTCTCCACAAATAACTCTAAACTGAGGCATAATGTGGTTCAGGCTGAGTGTTTAACTGCCCCCAAATTTGGTTTATTGACTGAAGTTTTATTAAATACATCACAGCTTTGATATGAACCAAGCCAGGGACCTGATATATTCATTGCATTTTTAAAAAATTCAACTTCGCCACAATAGGTTGGGTTCCCTAACATTAAGCTATAAACCACAACTATGAAACTACAGCGTTTGAGTGCACGTCGCAGTATACCAACCCAAACTCAAACACGTTATAGCTATAACATGCAAATTTATTCACTCAACATTCATACATGCAAACTGCAATGATGTCAGCACAAGATATCTTATGACACAATTGTGCAAATGCTGAGTTTGTATACCTGTATTAGGACATCAAACCAAGCACATAAGTCACAGCTTTTGCATGATTGCTTCATTATGCATGTGTTGCCTTTGTCCACCCTTGCTGTCACCCACCTCACCCCCAACAACACATTTGTAAGATAACAACCATAAACACAGAAGATTACAAAGTCTGCTGATGGTATCGCCTTAAATAATACCCTATTTGTGTCTCATAGTGCTGGGATGGTTCCTCATTATAATATGCCCATATGAGTCTGAGTGGTAGCTGTTATTAACAAATCAACAGAGGGTGATGTTATTAAGCAGAAAGGGAAGGAGAAGGTTAGAAAGTGAAAGTGACCTGGAAATTATGAATGGGAAAAATGAGTGATGGGGCACTGGAATTAACCCAGTTGTTGAGATAATGGACACCAAGAACAACGCTCATTACATTGCAAACTGCTGAGCTTTGCTATCTCCTGCTCTGGCAGTGGCTTGGCAGACGAGCTGTCTGATGATTAATCAAAAGCCACTCCAATAGCAGCGAAAGAACTACCCAGAAAGCGGCTGCTTTATTTTTTCATCACGTAGCATGCTACGTTAAACTGCAGAAATAAGTTTTCTTGTCCATTCCAAAAGCATTACAAAAGACCCTGTAGGTTCTACAAATAAAAATGTATTGCATATACATGTATGTGGAGTGTGTGTGCTATATGTGTGTGTGCATGCATGCACACATATACACACACATACTTTAAATATTAATAATTTTAATTAATGTAGAAGCCACTGGCAGAAGACTCTATCTTAATACTTCATGCCAATCTTGCACCAGAGACAAATTCTTTGTGTGTTTAATTACATTTGGCCAATAAGGCCGGGCCTTATTTTTTTTTGACCCCCGAAAAACCAGCTAGGACGTCCTTTCAGGGATAACTTAATTCCCCCCCCCTTGCATCCTCGGGTGGGCAGGCGGGCGGGCGGGCGAGCGACAGCTTGGATGTTCAGGAGACCTTCCATTACTGTTGCTTTTCCTTCTCCCTTGCTGTTGTGGCGTTACAGTGATGCAGGCAGGATGAGTGGAGGGCCCGGTGGGGAGGCACTCGCTGCCTTGGTGACATTTCGGGTGCCTCCGCCGCCTCCTCGCCCATCGCAGGTGGCGGTGGCGGCGGCAAGCGATGGCGCTTCGCTGAGGGAAAAAGAAGACAGCGCAGCCACCTTGCTTGCTTTCCCACCTGCCCAGACGGCCTCAGGAGTGGCGGCAGTGGCAGCAGGCGTGCACACTCCTGCCAGCGAAGGGAGGAGAGGCAAGGAAAGAGAAGGGAGTGTGGCAGCAGCGGTTGTCACAGTATCATCAGATAGCGGGGCAAGGCTGGCAAGCTGAGGTGGCCGCACCAGAGAGCATCGCTGCCGACCCCATCATGAGGATAAAGGAGTGGGATAGAGATTCAGTCAGATGTCAGCCTCGGCTAGAGAAAAAAGCCAGCCTTTCGGAGCATGCCGGCGTCTTTCCCTTTCTCTCTCTCTCTATGTATGAAAGAGCTCACCTCGCTCGGAGCATTTGGCGAAGCACACGAGTTTCACAGTCGGAGAGAGAGGCGGTGGTGAAAAGGATCCGGTGGCAACGGCAGAATGCTGCAAGTCAGGACCTTGCATTGAAGCAACCTGGGGGGGCACGTAGCCACTTCCCTCCAGCCCACCTCCAGTGGAGGTTTTTAAAATAATTCACTTTACCTTCGAAGGCAAAGGGAAGGTGGCCACAGGAGCGCCTGAAGCCAAGTGTCTCTTCAGGGCTCCGGTTGCAGGGAGGAGCCCTGACTGGCTGCACGTGGCTGCGCCAAATGCCACGGCATTGCTGTAACGCCACGGCAGCAAGGGAGAAGGAAAAGCATCGATGACGGAAGGTCTTCCGATATGAAGTGCTCCACCAACGCAGGCAGCACCATATCCGGGCATGCAACAAAGTACTTCCTAACGGCAAGCCCCCCCCGCCATTCCCCATTTCACATGTTTAATATGGGCCTTAATTTGGGGGAGGGGCTTAATTTGATTTTACGCCAATAAATCATGCTGGGGCTTCCTATTGGTGGAGGCCGTATTGTTGGAGAAACACGGTATTATATTATTATTATTATTATTATTATTATTATTATTATTATTATTATTATTATTTGTGTGTGTGTGTGTGTAGATATATATGGTGATTAATATATAGATATATATGGTGATTAAATAAAGCATAGACAATCCTATTAATTTGATCCTAAATGATTTCTCCTGTTTTAAATCTCAAGTTTGGTTCATTCTGTTTCTTCTGATAAATGTTCTTCCCTATTTACTCTGCTTTTGGTCTGATGGTTCTGTATTCTGTGTCTATCACCGATAATCAAGCAGCAGGAAACAATCACAAATTGGCTCAAGAGTATTTTTCCCCCTGAAGTTTAACCAATAAGATTGCTACAATAAGAAGTGTCTGACATGGATGAGAATGTCTGAGTTCCTGGATGAAACCACTAGCAAATTTCATGTTACCATTCCAGGGTTACAAACATTTGATTGGGGCTTATAAAGAACAATAAACCACAATTTACTAGGGTTGCAAAATACACTGTCAGAAACTGTGGCTCAAATACATAACCGTGCAATGTTGGGTTCATGCAACATTCTAATATGAAATCAAATAAACCAAATTGTGGTTACGATTATGTCTGAATGATGATTTGGTTTACTAATTGCATAAATTTTATTTGCTAGTAGAGAAAGTTCTCTGTCCACTGGCATGAAGGAAGAATGAAGGGGAAGTCTGTATCTGTTGAATAGAGATATGTCAGGTGGATGTCTGTGCAAATGTTTTTTCTCTTTTTTTAACAATTCTTTTTAAAGATTTGATAAAAATACTCATCCATATTCATTCATGGTTTTCCTTAACAATGCATATTTTTACCACTCCCTCTAATATATGTATTTTTTTTCTCAGAACAACATCTTAAACACAAGTTTCTGCAATCAAATTTTTTCTTATGTAAATTTCTTCAGTATTGGCTTTTAAAAGGAGAATTACCTTAATGTAAGCTCTTAAAAAATGTAAAAGGCTCTTTTACGTGCCCCTCTCAGAAACAGGTGTTCTTCACCATGCAAAATGTCACAAACACAAGTGTATTTTGGAGCAAAGAAAGAACAACAGCTGTACAACATCCATGCTACATCATAATCAATTTTGGTAGATCCCACCAATTTGCTTTGTTGTGCATTTCAAATTCCTATTGTTAAGATTCCTATTTGTCCACTGCTGTTAAAAGCTCAGGGCTCTGGAAGGGGAAAAAATACTAGCTCTATACCCATGTTTTGCTATGAATATATGTGATTGGGCTTAGTTTGGGGGAGGAAAATAAGGAGAAAAAAATTATGCCTCACCCTACCAACATCCATCGGCATTCATCTGGCTAGTGTCCTGTCAGTGTGTGAGAGAGTTGAGTGCTGTTTGGAAAGTGAAACAGTATTTGCTGTGTGAGCAAGTAGGAGACAGCAAGGAGCCTGGGCTTGGCTTAGCTCAACTGTTCTGCACTAAAGCTGGTTGCTGATGTGAAAGTAAAACTGAAACTGAAACTCCTCTGCTTCTGTTTTGCATTTGGAACAGATTTCTTTTCAGGTGGGGAGGGGGAGTAGAACTCCTTAGCATCAGAGCATGTTAATAATAATATATGAAATACTAATGCTCTGATGGTCATTTTGAAAAATTCTTTCTTAGTGAGCACCTAGAAGCCAAGAGGAACATACATACCAAATTTCAAGTTTGTAAGCTTTACAGTTCTAGAGATTTTGTGAGGATGCGTGAGTGGTATTTTGCTTTTATATATATAGATTTTCATTCATCAGGCAGAATAGTGAGTAAAAAAACCAGCCAGTTAATCAGGAATTCAATAAGGTAGGCTAGTTAAGTTGTAATCACCTGTAGTAAAATTCAATCAATGATACTCAGGTTGAATTATATAGTTTGCATTCTCCTGGAAATTTAAAACCTCTACATCTTATTCAGAATTGACTATAGGGCATCTCTATACCTTCAATATAAAATGGGCAAGAAAAAGAAAGTTTTCCCATGTTTTTTCCAGACGTGTCTCAGGTTTTGATTTAGCAATACAATTATCTATTCCAGCATTATAATTTGCATATGTTTGTTGGGTCTTCTCTTCCCTCCTCCTTCTACACAAGTATGGAAATAATATTTTTGTAATATTTATGAGGAATGATAAGCTGGGCTACACTGTACATCAAGGAAACAGCTTTCTTTATTAGGGCAGAGTCTTCTGGAGTCAGCAGCCGTAACAAATCTAATAAATCAAATCAAAAGAATGAGGTCTAGAATCTTGAGAGAGTGCCTCCAGCAATGACAAAATGTTACATTGTTAATCTTGAACAAATCTATTTAAATAGAAGCCCAGGAAACTGCTTCTCTCCAATTTGGAACCACAGAACCATATTTTCTTTCCATTCATCATTCTATGGTACCATAAGTTCTCCATGCATTTTACAATTGCAGGCATCTTCCCACACTTGCTGTGAGATGGTCAATTCTTGATCTCTATAACTATTTGGAACCTGCATATAGAAAAAAAAAAAAGGAGCAAGTGAACAGATAAGAAATAGAAAACAGAAAGGAGGAGGAGGAGGAGGAAGATGGCTGAAGTAACAAGTGGAAGCAAAAAGAGTAACAAGTTGTCTATAAGGCACGAAAAGCATGGAGGAGGAAAGACAATAACTAGATGCATAGAAAGGAGCCATAAATATATGAAGCCCAAAAGCACATAGGACAAAGACAAAGACAAAGTTTCTACCACTTAAGCACTTGGCCGCCTGTTGTCTTAATACAAAGACTTATGCAATGGCGAGAAATCAGATATATCCCTTTATAGAGCCTAATACAAGGGTGTGGGAAGGAATGACTTATCCTTTCCCCACATGTCTCTCTTCCATTCACACTCTGCAGGTGTCACGCAGAAAATGAACTTAGCACACCTACAGATCATTCTCGACTTACAACAGTTCATTTAGTGACCATTGCAACATCCCCATGGTCATGGGAACAAAATTCAGATGCTTGGCAATTGATTCATATTTATTATGGTTGCAGTGTCCCGGTGTCAGGTTGTATGTACCCTTCTGACAAGCAAAGTCAACAGCTCAACATAACAAGTATGTCAAGAAGGGTCATAAAATAGGGTGAAACTCACTTAACAAATGTCTCATTTAGTAAGAGAAATTTTGGGCTCAATTGTGTTGGGACTCAAAGAATACCTGTATAAAAGATGTACATGTGCAATGAACCCCTAGTTTGGGAACTCTGCTCACTAGAGAGTCAAAGACTTGATTCTTCTGGAAATGCTTATAAGATTTCACTTATCCTTCCCACTATTCAGAAGAACTAGACAAGGATGTCCACTTTCACCTTTGCTTTTTAATAACTATGTGACTCTTTAGTTCCATAAGCAAAGCACCTAATCTGTACACATTAACTTTTATTTTAATTGCTGCTATAATTTTTCCCTAAATTAGTTTTGACCTGATTTGGATACTCCTAATTAAATGTTTATTTAATTTTAACTGTTAATAATATTCAAAAAATATGCAGCCTGGACTAAATAATTTTAGAACTGTTGCTTCATGTGTAATCAGTGTGTATCAAAGGAGTGGTTGGCCCTACAGAAAATGAACCCCACACAGAACTATCTTTTATAGATTACATCATGCATCACTGCATTTTTTTACTATTTTCCAATAGCAGGATATTGTCATACAGGATAATGCAGTGCAAAATGAGTAGAATGTAGTAATTGGAAGCATTAAGACAAGCAAAGTTGGAAGCATTGATACAAAGACTTCATCATTACAGCAAGAGCATTAGTAATAGCACTTAGATTTACAAACTGCTCCATAGTGTTTTACTGCATCCTCTAAATGTTTACATATGTCAGCATATTGTCTCCAACAATTTAGGTCCTCATTTTACACTTCAGAAAGATGGAAGGCTGAGTCAACCTGGAGCCCATCAGAATTGAATTCCTGACTGGGCAGAGTTAGTTTGCAATACTGCATTCTAATTACTGTACCACCATGGCTCAGTATCAGGAGGAATGTAATATGCCAAATAACATCAACCACTGAATGATTAGCTGAAAGTTGTGCTTTTATGTAGATGTTATAAAACAAATTAAATGAGATGTTTCATCACCTGCAGTCCTTAAGCTCAAAGTTAGATCTTTTAAAAATATTGACACATAAGTGGTAAGTTCATCTAGGACTGACATTTTTTTTCTGGAGCACAATTTGTGGCTATCAAGAAATTGTTGGATCCTAATCCCCTCAAACCCTCAAGGAATGCTGAGATTCAGTGCTCTCTGGAGATGTTTCATCTCCATCCGCTTCTGAAGTGAAAACTCTTCCATATGAAAAGACATGAGAGTAGGAGATTTTAGGAATGGTTAAGGAATGGTTAAGGAATTAAGGAATTAATTAATACTCAATGGAACAAGATAGTATAGAACCTGCAAGTCTTGATGCTCAGTCTGAAGCCATTTATGAGTCGTAACACATTGTTAGAAGACATATTCTGCAGCTTTGGAATGAGGAATTAAAATCAGCATATATGTGGTACCCAAGTTTATATTTTGACACTACTGATATTTAAAGATGCTGATCCCACTCTAAGATTAGAGCACTAGATGAATGA
This sequence comes from Hydrophis major, assembly GCA_033807585.1. Classification (NCBI taxonomy): domain Eukaryota; kingdom Metazoa; phylum Chordata; class Lepidosauria; order Squamata; family Elapidae; genus Hydrophis; species Hydrophis major. The sequence continues at coordinate 134,224,077 of CM066329.1, read as the reverse complement.
AAAGGTGTAGACAATCTGATTCATAAACCAAAACAGGTAGATGATCCTGGAACACCTATAAGCCTTACAAAGGGACTGGCTTATTTGTTACTATTTTTTTTCAACTAAAAATGTGACTCTTGATATGCATTTTTCTAAATCAGTTCTTGGGTTGCACGAAGCACTTTGAAACAATTGTACTTATTAAGGTTTGGCTACATGGTACACTGATCTCTATTTTTCAAACATTAAATATTCCCCACTACTGGCATCAGAGTTTCCACAAGTGGGGCCAGTGAAAGATCAGCCTATCCATCCTTTCTAAACCTGGAAAGCTATTAAAACATTTAATATGTGCCCCACCATTTTCTGCCCATCTGGAAAATATTTGCCCTAGCTGCAAAGTTCCACATATACCAAAAAAAAAAAAATTGAGATAAGTGATGGGAGCCCACTCCATCATGCAGTGTTAGGACTTGAACCACCAGAGTACAGACCTTCTCCAGCAACATTAAGCCACTAAGCTACCATGCCTCAGAAAAGTATGGGAATTGATTGATGGGAAGTAGTAGCTACCTCTGGCTACTGGGCCACAAATTGGATCTCCCAAACAAGCCTAGAACAACTTTCATATTGTAGAAATGACACTTTCCATCACGATGACAGGGCCACTAATGACATAGGTCATAACTTGTTCTTGCAGCATTCTTTGACTAGAAATGAATTGGGCAGATCTCAAATATAACAGAGTTCAACAGGAAACTCCAGACACTGCTGAATCTATTGCTTGAATGTGGCATGGAAACACAAAATTATGGAAGAAAAATTTGGGAAAGAAGTTTATAGATGAAGAAGCAGATAAGAGATAATATGCCAGGTATAAGGACTAGGTTTATCAAAGTCAGAGGCAAACAGCCTGAGACCAGATGGATACACAGACAAGTAATCACTGTTCCTCTCAACTAAAATCATGAATCTCTTGGCTACTTCTGTGTGACACAGGAGAGAGAAAATGGTGTAAATATCGAACTTTGTTTCTATTGAAAACAGGGATCACACTGACACTTGGCAGCTGCTACATTTTTCTTTTTAACTGTTGTTCTAGTTCTTCAAAGAAGCCTTCCTATCTAAAGAGGTGTGTTCTTGAAATATTGACAGCAAGGCTTCTAGTTTAGCATCAGCCAAAGAGAATCTCAAAGCAAGGTGGGGAGTGAAATGGGAATCCCAAAGCTTAAAAAAAACGATTCAGAGATGTCTGGAATTTCTGAGGTACTATGTTAAATGTTCTTTGTCAATATGGCTAATTTTTAAACCTGGCAAACTGAAATGGCTTTCAGGAAATTAAATTGCAAATCTGGTATGACAGGCCATTTTATAAAAAAGCATGACCGCTACGAGACTTCATTAAATATTCTATTCCATTTATTTTCCAGCTATAAGAAAATGCCAACTATGAAATCAGTGTATACTTGTGACTACTTCAGACTTCAATATGGAAATTAACAATTTTGAGGCAGATATTACAGGGAAGGTAATTACTTCAATTATTCATCCTGTACTAGTAATAAGTCTACATTTTGATGAGGTCTGATTACGAGGGATCTGGTTTGCAAAGCAGCTAAATACTGTTACCTTTTCTTTTGATTTGAGAGGTTATTCTTTGTTGTGTCCTGGTATATAATTTTATACATCTACACTACTAGTCACAACTCAGCAGGCAACGACAAACAGGAAACTACTAATGGGAAACCACCATAGAGTTTATAAAAGTGTCATAAACATCTCAAAGGTGATTTCCTTCTGCTTGCAGCATTTATGACCAGCTTTCTGCCATACACTGGCAGCTACTCTGTAGGGTTTCTTACAGGACTTTCAAAAATTGGTTGCTGAAGTAACTGCTGCTTCTATGGGCATTCATGCTAAATAGAATGAGTTCTAGAAGCTGTCAGAGATTTTTCTCTAATACAATGCTGTTGGAGCTGCAAGTCTCTCTCTCAATGATCAGGGAGGAACCCACCAACAAGGTGTGGGTGAAATGCCACTTTCTTTTCACTAGGTCTTCTAAGCTTACATAGGTGCTTAGAAAACTGTCTTTTCTATTTGTTGGGCTATGATTCTCCCCATCAAATGCTACCCATTTTTATTAGTCTGGTGACCTTTATCCCAAATGAGTATTTAAGTTCTAAACTACATTCTCGGAGTTTGATATTTAGATATGGCTATTAAAAAAGACTCAGCTGTGACAAGGCATCAGTAGGCTGCTATTATAAATACACATATTAAATTTAAAACATAATTGTAACTGTATTGGTTCAAAAGTCTCCTTGATATTTTATTGTTCAGTAACTAATGCCATGTATGAATCACACCCAAAGTGAATCCATTTGTCACCACCCAAGCACCATCTGTTCCTGGGAACAAATGTCATTTTAACGACAGCAGTTGCCATAATCTCCACACTTACAATCATCTAAAATTACTGTAATATATGCATTCTTTTTAGCATGTGTACATTAGAAAATCTGCATATGATATTGGATATCTCATCCAATCTTCCTCTAAAGTCACTAGACTTTGCTATTGTTTTAATCATAGGATATTATCACATGGTGTGCAAATTTAACAAACTCTTCCATTAATGCACTACTGGAAATACTTTGCATGTTTTTAAAAGAGGGATCAAGGCATTTGTTAAATACTACATTAAAAACTTTTTTCCAATATACATTAACATAGTTGACACCTTTATCTTTGTAAAGATATCTGTATGCATGCAAGCAAACTCATATTGTAAATTACTTTTAAAGCAAGCACAAATGTCCATAGAAATGAGCCTTGATGTGTAAAAGGAAAGAAAGGTAACCTCTTTGTCTAGAATTCATATTAGATTATTTGGAAATTCTTCAATATTTTTAACAGATCAGAAATGCTTCCAGATGCACACTGTTATCATTCTATAGCCCATCAGCAGCAAAAACAAGGAGAAGCCAATCTGTTAGCAAAAGCTGCTGCCACATTTCATAAATCTATTTTTTTTTATTATGGGTAGTTCCCAGAAGAAAGATTCATATGGGAATGCATATATCATGTATCTCAAAAGAAAGAACATCTTAAAAAGGACTAAAACACTCCATATATGAAGCATAAGAAATGAATAGCCTTTGTGCTGATATGAACAAATGTTGTCATTGGTGGACAAAAGCAAAAAATAATAATAACATCAGACCAACAATCAAGAAGTAAAAATATTTTACCAATACCAGTGTACCAATCAGGGGACTGCCAAACAACACACAGCCCAACCAAAGAATCTCTAAGACCACCCCCATCAACCCTGACTAAGCCACTAAAATATACACTGATATAGAATATAAACTGAGAACAAGCCCCATTCCTAACTAGCACAGCTGATGTTACCTAGTTTGGGTAATAAAACATCTGAAGAAAACAACCAAGCTCAGATAGCACCAAGGACCTCTCACAATAAGATGAAAAATAGGCAACTACTCTTTAGTTTTCTCAGATATGGTGCATACAAGCTACTGTAGGTAATCTCAAAAGTGTTATAAATAGAATGAATTCTAGAAGCTGTCAGAGATTTTCATCTAATACAATGCTTCTAAAAAAGGAATGCTTCTAGAAAGAGAATTAGTTTGACACCATTCCATCAAGCAAAGTAAAAAAGAGCTGTTGAGCTGTTAAATTTCTGCAGTGCAACAAGTTAAAGTAAATATTCTTATACCCCAAACTAGAACAATTGATGTAGTTCTGAGCAAATTTGTAGTTATTATTATAGGTTTACAGATAATCAGACTTGGAAGGGACCTTGTAGGTCATCTAGTCCAACCCCCTGCCCAAGCAGGAGACCCTACACCATTTCTGACAAATGGCAGTCCAATCTCTTCTTGAAAGCCTCAAGTGATAACACTCCTACAACTTCCAAGAGCAATCTATTCCATTGGTTGATTGTTCTCACTGTCAGAAAGTTTCTCCTTATTTCCAGATTAAATCTCTCCTTGTTCAGTTTCCATCCATTATTCCTTGTCTGGCCTTCAGATTCTTAGAAAATAGAATCTCTTCCTCTCTGTGGCAGCCCCTCAAATATTGGAAGACTGCTATCATGTCTCCCCTGGTCCTCCTCTTCACTAGACTAGTCAAGCCCAGTTCCTGTAACAGTTCTTCATGTTTTAGTCTCCAGTCCCCTAATCATCCTAGTTGCTCTTCTCTGCACTTTTTCTAGAGTCTCAACATCTTTTTTTATAGCGTGGTGACCAAAACTGGATGCAGTACTCTAGGTGTGGTCTTACTAGGGCTTTATACAGTGGCATTAATACCTCACTTGATCTTGATTGCATCCCTCTGTTAATGCAACTTAGGATTGCATTAGCTTTCTGGCTGCTGCTGCACACTGCTGGGTCATATTTAGCTGGTTGTCCACTAAGACTCCAAGATCCCTCTCACAGTTACTGCTATTGAGCCTGGTTTCACCCAATCTATATGTGTACTTTTTGTTTTTCTTGCCTAAGAGTAGGACTTTACTACATTGAATTTCATTTTGTTAGATAAGGCCCAGTGTTTGAGTCTGTAAAGATTCATCTGGATCTTGAGCCTATCTTCTAGGGTGTTAGCTATTCCTGCCAGCTTAGTATCATCTGCAAATTTGATAAGTTCCCCTTCTATTCCCTCATCTAAGTTGTTAATGAAGATATTGAAGAGTACTGGGCCTAAGACGGAACCTTGTGGCACCCTGCTTACTTCCCTCCATGTAGACTTAGACCCATTAAGGACTACTCATTGAGTATGGTTTGTCAGCCAGTTGTGAATCCATCTGGTGGTGATGCTATCTATTCCACTTTCTTCTAGCTTGACAAAAGTTTTGTGGAACTATGAAGACAGTGAATTTCCAGGCAGTGCTGAAAGCAGCAAAGTTCATGAGAAGAACAGAAAGTTTAGACAGTCAGTAAGGTCAAGATTTTTTTTCTGTTTCTGTATGGAAAATTTCGTACATTATTGGTATAACTTGTTAATGAGTTTGTCTAAGCTATTGTACAGATAAACAACAGGTACAAGTATGATGCTACAAACAAATTCAGATCCAGAAAACAATTTTCTTAGTTGCTTAATTTAACATTTTCCTAAAGTCACACAAAAAGGTTCTCAATCTGGATGCATGCTTCAAATCAGATGCTTCCCATTTGTCCACATCATACTCAACAGCTATATAGTATTACTGAAAAGTTCAGCTGTTGTCCAATCAGTAGACTGGAAAATGAGTTAGAAGGATAAGAAAAGCCCAGCAGAGGTTGCACATATAATCTCACCAAGCCTGGAGGAACCTATCTTGAACAAAAGCCAAGATTTCTACAAAGGGAAAACAGGTTTTCAGAAATAGGTGTAAGCTCTGCATGACATGTCAGTTCCCAAGCTCAGCAGTTGCTGATTTTATAATGAAGAGAGTCCAACTTAGGCCTAGTTCTCAGTGATGTGGTAAATCTATGTGTATCAGTTCCAAGTTGTAATGGAAGATCATATGATTAATGTTCTTCCACATAAAATAACGTATAAAGCAACCTGGAACATGAAAGAAAAGTTTTAAGATAGACATCGTATTTTATATTGTCCCCCCCCTCCAATTTTCTACTATTTTGTAGGAAGCAACAATCAATAATATGAATCTTTGCCTGCATTGATACTAAACACCCTAGAAATTGATCAATAATTTCATTGCACTAAAAACTACCAGAGCCTAAAGAGGTGAGAGTACTTAACAACATTTCATAAGCCTCAAAGCTACTTTTTCAAAAAGCAACTGGATTTTTTTTTTTTGTTGAAGACATTTTGCTTCTCATTCAAGAAACTTCTTCAGAACTGAGAAGTGAAACTTCTTCAGAACTGAGAAACAAAACATCTTCATGAGAAAAAAACAAAGAAAATCCAGCTGCCTTTTGAAAAAGCACCTTTAGGACAACCATGACCTGGATAACTGAGAATCTCCATAAACACTTCATAAAGTTAATGTTCGCAGAACAGAAAAAAAAATTTTCCCTGGGATACCAATGCAGATATAGCTGTGAGGAGTACTTAACTGTCTTTTGCATATTACCCCATGCCTTTTTAAAAAGAGCACCTGAAATCACACATTTCTCCTATCATCTAATCTGGCCCTGAACTGCTACTAGTAAGATTCCAACTGAATATTTATAGTTTAAATGCTAAGCAGACTCTGTTTATATACAGCTGAAAATGTGCTTAAATAAAGTTAAACAAACCCAGGGAGAAAAGGCAACATCTGAGTCAGAAAAGACATGAGTTAATATTACTTGCCTAACAAGCCGTGGTTCAATATTATATGTGCTGGATAACATGTGGCTTGCTAAGGCTGTCATGTGTCAACTACCTTTGATCCAGCCTGACACCCCCCCTCCCCACCCAAAAAAAGTCTCCTTGTTCAGGTAGCAACCTCTGCTTGCTATAGTATCTATGCTTCTCTTTTTTTCCTCAAAAATAAAATGAAACATTTCAGACTAGCATGGGATCAGATAGAAGTTATGGCTGGGTGAATATCCATTAAACACAATCCTTCATGGCCATAAAGTTGTTCTGCACCATTAGTTCCCAAACCCATCCATATTACTGCACATATGCAGCCTTCTAGTATTACAGCTCTTTCTGCAAAGTAAAAAATAACACACAATAATTAATAAGCAAAACATGGAAGTGCAAATAGACCTTGTCACTCTAAAGTGCAACAGTTTTTTTTTTTTTTTGAAAAGAATTTTATTTATTTTCTACAAACAAACAAGACAAACAAAACATTAAAACATCAACTCTCATATGTACAACCAGTGTGTCGGTTGGTTCATCAGTTTTGTGCATTCATTTTGTAGTCTCAATTACAATTATGTTACATAGCAACTCATATTGTCAATCCAAACTTACATATCCTAATATCGCTAAAAAAAAGAAATTTTTGACTATACTTTTAATCCTTCATGCTTTATAAGATAACTATACTTTAAACAGTTTATTCTATAACAAATCATATAATCATACCAAATCAATCCTAAAAACACTTTGTAAATATAGTGTCAAATAACAAAGGCAAGAAAAAAAAATAAAGATATTCCTGACTGTCTAACATTCTAAATATTCTATTATCGTATTTTATCATCTAGCCATTGATAAAAAAGATCCCAAATTTCATAAAATTGTTTATTCTCTTGCTCTCTAATTTCAAATGTCAATTTACTCATCTCAGCACATTCCAATATTTTCTTAATAATTTCTTCCTGTAATGGTATTTTCTCATTCTTCCAATTTTTAGCAAATACAATCCTAGCCACTATTAATACATTTACAATCAGGTATTTCAAATCTTTACTATATGTATCAGGTAAAATTCCCAATAAGAAGATCTCTGGTTTCAAGTCTATGTGTTTCTTTGTCATTTTTTCCAACCACATGCGAATTATAGTCCAATATTTTCTAGCATCCTCACAAGTCCACCACATATGGTAATATGAGCCAGGTATCTGATGACATTTCCAGCATTTTTCAGATTTGTTCCTAAACATTCTTGCTATTCTTGTCGGGGAAAATGTTATGTATGTAAATAGTTAAATAAAAGCAAGCTTGGGGTAAAGTGCAGGGTTCTGGCCCTGCACTTCTGATTGGGTGTTAAGCGGCTCGATCGGATTGGTTGGGTTCAGAGAATCCGATTGGCCCTTAACGACGGACTCTTATTGGTTCTGGAGCTTGCGTCTTACAGCTCCCTATTGGTTATTTCACATTAAGGTTACCTATATAAGGCAGAGTTGTTGTTGTTCAAGCTCTCAAGTCACTATGTAATAAAGAGCTGAAAATTCACCAACTAAGATTGTCTCCATTCATTTCACCCATGCCTGAAACCATATCACTGGTGACAAGGATGGGATTTGGAGACATCTGATCTTAAGGAACCGGGAAGAAAAACAGAGCACGTGCCAAGACGACGCCACCAATGGAAACCATGTCCAGCAGCATCGTACCACCCACTCCGTTCGATCCGAACCAAGAGGATTGGGAATCCTACATGGACCGCTTCCAAATGTTCCTTGAAACAAACAACCTGAAGGATGCCACACCAGCCAAGAAGCGGGCGCTGTTCCTGACGTACTGCGGCCCGGCTGTCTTTAAAATGGCAAAGGCACTCGCGAAACCTCGAGAAGTGAAAGCAATGAGCTGGGACGACCTCGAACCCCTCCTGAGAGACCATTACGCGCCAACCGTACCTACACTCGTGAGATGCCACGAATTCTATCAAAGAAGCCAGCGAAAAGGAGAGAGTGTGGCTGACTTCGTGGCAGACCTCCGACACTTGGGAGGCCTCTGCGGGTTCGCAAACTTAGATGAAGCACTGAGAGACCGTTTAATTCTGGGATTAGATGCGCTGGGCGTGCAAAGCAAGCTGATGGCGAAAGGCGACATCGACCTTGCTGACGCCATCGCCGAAGCCACTGCTGCTGAGGCGACCAAAAAGTCCGCGGCACAACTACGGCGAAGCCAAAACCCAACGACCCCACCGACAGGCGACCTTTTATCCAAGTCAGAAGAGCAGCTTCTTACGACGCAACACGAGGACCTCTCTTCATCGTCAGGCAGCGATGAAGAAGGGATCCATTGACTGCGGTTCGACCGGGACCCTCACTCTAAACCCTCACGCCCTTGCGCTGGTTGCGGGGCAAACTACCCCAGGGCAGACTGCAAATTCCATGATGCGATCTGTCATGAGTGCGGAAAACGAGGCCACATCAGTCGAGTCTGTCGCAGTTTACCGGGACCAAGTCAGGCCTCAAGGGGAACCAGCTCTCGCCAATCGGTAGGAAACTGTCCTGTAAGGCGAGATCCAGCAAACCACTCCTACAGATATCGAGCGTTGCAGAAAGAAGAGGCCCACCATACTATCACTATAGGTCACGCCTCAGCCATGGACGCTAAGAAGATTCGAGTCACAGTAGCCATAGAGAACCAACCTTGCCACATGGAGGTCGATTCCAGATCGTCCCTCTCGATGGTGTCGTGGAAGACATTAAAGCAACTCATTCCTACCATCCAACGCCAAGACCTTCGAATGCAACGTCTCATCCTTAAAGACTACCAAGGGAATCGGATCCCTGTGGTTGGGTCTTGTCGAGTCCGCGTCTCGTTTAAAAAGCATACGGCATACTTACCTCTAACGATCATCGATAGGGACAGGCCTAGTTTGTTGGGCCTCCAATGATTTGCACCACTCGGCATCGAAGTAGACGGCGTGAACCGAGTCGGTGATTGCGAGTGGGAGGAGGACCTTATTTCTGAATTCAGCTATGTCTTCGCAGATCATCTGGGCGAGTATAAAGGGACCCCAATTTCGTTTAGCCTCGACCCTAAGGTTGCCCCGATCCGTTTAAAGCCCCGTCGAGTTCTGTTCGCCCTTAAGGCCAAGATAGATGAACAACTTGACAAACTAATTAAACAAGGGTTACTACAACCCATTGATCATTTTCCATGGGAAACTCCTATTGTAACCCCCATTAAGCCAGATGGGTCAATCCGAATTTGTGAGGACTACCGGGCCACTCTAAACCACGCCCTCCAACAGAACGCGTATCCAGTGCCGGTGGTGCAGCACCTCCTTCATTCCCTGGGAGGCGGAAAGGTTTTTGCTAAGTTAGATTTAGCTCAAGCCTATCAACAATTGCCCATGGACGATAAAACAGCCCAAGCTCAAACGATAGTAACGCACAGAGGTGCTTTTAAATGTACCCGATTGCAATTCAGGGTAAGTGTAGCCCCGGGAATATTCCAAAGTTTAATGGAACGATTATTGCAGGAAATCAAGGGCGTGGTTCCGTATTTTGATGATGTATTAATTGCAGCTCCTAGTAAAAAAATTCTACAGAATCGTTTAAAATGTGTTCTAAAGAAATTCCAAGAAGCGGGATTAAAAGTAAAAAAGGATAAATGTCATCTGTATACCGACAGTGTTGAATTTCTAGGTTATCGCATTGATAGTCAGGGTATCCATCCTACTGAGAATAAATTAAGGGTGATAAAAATGCTCCCAGACCCCGTAACAAAACAGATCTCCAGGCATTTTTAGGCCTTATTAATTTCTATAATGTGTTTTTACCTCATAAAGCAACTGTGGCTGAACCGTTACACCGGTTATTAGATAAGAAAGCATTGTGGGTTTGGGGTTACCGGGAGGAAAAAGCGTTTCAAAATGTAAAAGATTTACTTACATCTGATTCTGTGCTTATGCAATATAATGAAACATTACCATTAGTTATAACTTGTGATGCCTCACCGTTTGGGGTAGGCGCTATTTTGAGCCATGTGCTGCCTAATGGAAATGAGGCTCCCGTTGCATACTTTTCGAAGACTCTGTCCCAGGCAGAAGGTAACTATGGACAAATAGCTAAGGAGGCTCTTGCAATTGTGTCAGCCGTGAAAAAAATCCATGAGTATGTATATGGAAGGACATTTACCATTGTAACAGACCACAAACCTTTACTGGGGATAATTGCTGGGGACAAACCAACCCCCTATATATTGTCCCCAAGAATGACTCGATGGTCAGAGTTCCTAGCTGCTTATAATTATCGATTGTTACATCGACCGGGGAAAGCCATTCCCCACGCCGACGCACTCAGCAGAGCACCACTACCAGAAACTCTTGATGATCCGGCACCAACAGTATTGGCGTTACAAATCGAAACGCTCAACTCGCCTCCTATGACCGCTCGAGATATCGCGAGAGAGACCAGACGAGATCACACCCTAGCTCGAGTCCTAGGCTGGGTAGAACGTGGATGGCCATTGGACCAGGTCCCAGATGACTTTGCGCCTTTTAAAACAAGACAGACTGAAATTTTTTTGCAAAAAGGCTGTGTCATCTGGGGCGATAGAGTCGTCGTTCCAGAACGACTCCAAAACTTGCTGTTACAAATTTTGCACGAAGGACATCCCGGGATTGTACGGATGAAAGCACTCGCACGGAGCTATGCGTGGTGGCCAGGCATGGACCGACACATCGAGCAATGGGTCAAGGCCTGCACCAAGTGCCAACAAAACAGCAACGCATCGCCAAAAGCTGCACCGACCGAATGGGAGACGCCACGCAGGCCCTGGTCCAGAATCCACCTGGATTTCGCAGGGCCGATTAAAGGACATACATTACTATTGACTATCGATGCATACTCTAATTGGTTGGAAATTCATCGAATGACCCATACAACCTCCGAGGCAGTCATTAAAGTCCTCAATAGACTCTTTGCAACTCATGGATTGCCGGACGTCCTGGTGTCCGACAACGGACCACAGTTTACAGTGCTGATGTTTGAACAGTACCTTGCTGATAATGGCATCCGCCATGCGCTCACCTCACCTGCGCATCCTGCTACCAACGGCCGAGCGGAACGCATGGTCCAATTTGTAAAAAAGACTTTGCAAAAAGTGGACTATGATAATATTGATGAAAAAATAAATCGCATTCTACTTCTACAACACATCACTCCGCACAGCATAACCAGCAAGACTCCCGCAGAACTTCTCATGGGGCGAAAACTCCGTTCCCGTCTCGACCGACTGCACCCTGCTTACGAGCCAGAAAAGCCTGCAGGATCTAGCGGACGCTGCCGTGCCTTCAAGGTAGGCAATCCCGTTTATGCAAGGAATTTATCGGGCGACCCAGTTTGGATTGAAGCAACGATAGTACGCGAGACTGGGCCCAAATCCTATATTGTAAGATGTATTGATGAAAGACTGTGGAAACGACATATTGACCAATTATGGTCATGACTCCTTTTGGCCAGCCAACAACTCCCCTATGACCAAACTGAGGGGGGGGAAGGAATGGAAGAAGACGACATTCCAGGGAACCTGTTCCAAGAGAGCGAGGAATCAAGTGAAACTCAGGAAATGGAGCAGGAGGAAGAATCGTACGCTCCAAGGGAAATCACACCAGAACGAGAAGCTGAGCCACTGCCAAACAACATTTTACCTCAACAGGACTGCACACAGCCAGTCCAAAGAAAATCTAATAGACCCAAAAGACAACCGTCCTATTTGAAGGACTATATAACCACACCATAATTGAGGAGCCAGGGGGAAGGGGTGTGATGTTTGTAAATAGTTAAATAAAAGCAAGCTTGGGGTAAAGTGCAGGGTTCTGGCCCTGCACTTCTGATTGGGTGTTAAGCGGCTCGATCGGATTGGTTGGGTTCAGAGAATCCGATTGGCCCTTAATGAAGGACTCTTATTGGTTCTGGAGCTAGCGTCTTACAGCTCCCTGTTGGTTATTTCACATTAAGGTTACCTATATAAGGCAGAGTTGTTGTTGTTCAAGCTCTCAAGTCTCTATGTAATAAAGAGCTGAAAGTTCACCAACTAAGATTGTCTCCATTCATTTCACCCATGCCTGAAACCATATCAGAAAATGCCACCTGTAAAACATCTTATACAAATTTTCTTTATATGCTGTTGACATTGTCATTTTATAATTTTGAGACCACAATTTTTGCCATTTCTCTAAATCAATCCCATATCCAAAATTCTTCCCCCAAACAATCATAGTTTCTTTAACTTGTTCTTCCTCTAATTTAATTCCCAGTAAATAACCATATAATTTTTTAATCACCTTCTCATCAGTACCCATCAAGATCTTATCTAAATCAGTCTGTTTATCATAGAATCCCTCCGTTTTAAAATCTTCATCATACCTTGAATGTATTTGCGCATATGAAAACCAACTCATCCTTATACCTTGTTTCTCTAAGTTTTGGATCGATTTAAGTCCACCCTTTTCATCCAATAGTTCCCCATATCTAACTGTTTGTTTCTTCTTATAAATTATAGGATAGGAAAATGCTTCAATAGCCGATAACCAAAGTGGAATTTTCAAATAACATTGTCTTTTTATCTTCTCCCAGTTTAACCACAAAGACTCCCGTATATAATGTCTTCTAAAATAACCCTGTGTTTTAGTTTCCTTATATCATAAAAAAGCATGCCAGCCCAACAGCAAATCATGCCCTTCTAATGTCAACAATCTATGCTTTCTTAATGTTATCCATTCTTTGACTCACATCAGACTTGCAGCTTGATAATACAATTCCCAATTAGGCAGGTCAAAACCTCCTCTAATTCTAGCATCTTGCAAAAGCTTTAGCTTTATTCTCGCTTTTTTACCTTGCCATATAAACTTCAACATAATTTTATTTAAATCTTCAAAATAGTCTTTTCCAAGCCTAATTGGTATTGTTTGGTACAGAAATAGAATTCTGGGTAAAATATTCATCTTAATTGTTGAAATTCTCCCTATTAATGACAATTGCAAGTTTTCCCATTTCTTCAAATTTGTAGCTATCTGTTGTTTGAGTTTAATATAATTATTCTCTTTTAATGTGCTCCATCTTGCTGTCAAATATATCCCCAGATACTTAACCTTATTTGTAACTTGGATTTTCAAAAGGTCTGCCAGTTCTTCTCTTTGTCTCAGTAGCATGTTCTTTGTCAAAATCTTTGTTTTATCTTTATTTGTTTTCAAACCAGCCATCTCACCATATGTCTCTATCTTTTCCAATAACTTTGGAGCTGTTTCTAGCGGGTCTTCCGGAATAAAAGCTAAGTCATCAGCAAAAGAGAAAATAAAAAAGAAGATACTTCAACACAGAATGTTTGGGATACAATGAAAGCATATACTAGAGGTTTGATAATAGACTATACAAGAAAAAAGAATATTAGGAAAAGGCAAGCTTCTAAGGCCTTGGAAGATGAGCATAAAAGACTTGAAAAAGAATTACAGAAAGTGCCACAGAAAAAAGATATTAAATTGAAGCTGGATGTAATTAAACACAAAATGGAATTAATAGAGAAAGAAGAACTGGCACAGAAAATTAGAAATTCTAAACAGAATTACTTTGAAGATGCAAATAAACCAGGTAGATGGCTAGCATATAAATTGAGAAAGGAGAAGGAGTCAAGAAAAATTCTGAAGCTAATTGATGATCAAGGCCAAGTTTGTTATGGCAATAAGGAGAAAAAGGAAATTATTCGAGATTTCTATGGACAACTATATAAACAAGAGAATATTGATGAGGAAAAAGTCAAACAGTATCTACAGAATGCTAACTTACTGAAGATACCTAAAGAGACTGAAGAAATGCTAGAAAGCAATATAACAATGATGGAATTAAATGAAGCACTTAAGAAACAAAATAATGGGAAAGCACCAGGTCCAGATGGGTTTCCGGCAGAATTCTATAAAACATTTCAAGAATCATTGAGTATCCCACTGTTAGAAGTTATGAATGAAGTTATGTCAAAGAAGATGATACCCAAAACATGGTCAGAGGCTTATATTACACTTATACCAAAGGAAGAGACTGACCCATTGCAAATTAAGAACTATAGACCTATTTCTTTATTGAATGCAGACTATAAAATTTTTGCTTCAATTTTAGCAGCAAGACTTAAAAAATATTTAAATAATTTTATCCATCCAGATCAAAATGGATTTCTGTCAAAGAGACAAATCAGAGACAACATGAGAGTAATCTTGGATACTTTGGAATACTATGAGGCTCATCCTGAAAAGCAAATGGCTTTGATATTCCTAGATGGTCAAAAGGCATTTGATAACGTGAACTGGAGATGTATGTTATTACTATTGGAACAGATGGGTTTTGCCAAAAAATTTATTCAAGCAATAGAAGCCACATACAGACAGCAAAGGTAATGATGGAGGGAGAACTTACAGATTTTATTAATATAAGAAAAGGCACAAGACAAGGGTGTCCCCTATCTCCTTTGCTATTTGTGTTGACTAAAGTGCAACAGTTATTAATGCTGTATTTGAGACTGTTTCTATTCAATCATAAGCCTGTTCTGTAATCCCCAGACACATAGTTGCATTATTTATTTATTCCAATATTTATAGCCTTGACATAGGCTCTAGCTACTTGGCAACAATCTCTCTCCATAAGGCATTTCCCAAGGAATTATCTCCAAACGGCACAATTGTACTATCTTTACCATATTTTGAATACTCAGATTCTGCAGGAGCAACAAAGCTTCTAAGCGTGAGGTTTGATCTACAGGCAATTACATGAAAATCAATTAAAGCCAAAGCTCCTAGAAATTGTCTGGATGAAATCAGAAATTCTCACATGGAGGAAGCAAAACTTCCCAGTAATTTTAACATATGCAGTTTTTAATCAAGATGTTTCATACTACCTCTATACACATCAGGAAATACTGTTCTAATTAAGAAGGGCTGCCTTTCATCTACAAAAAATGACAGAAGTAATTAGGTTTCACATTACCTCTGAAAGTTAGGTAAGTTACTATTGGTCCCAATAATTCAGAAACAGAAATGATAGTCCAAGTATTGCACGATTATGTTACATAAAAATACTCCAATGTAAAATATAAACAGTTTGGTTTATGTGGATAGTTGTGAATTCCACAGATCAACTTTAAAATTTTTCTCCAACAGAAAAATGACTGATCTGTTACAGCTCCCACATGGGAAACCACTTGGAAAGCCTTAAATAAGAAATAGCTTAGTTTTGTTTTCTTTACAGGCAGCTGTCCTGCTCCCTCTGTCACATGGGAAGCCACTTGAAAGGTTCTGCACAGAAGCTGCTCTCTGTGATGGTTGTAATATGCAAAAGCTGCTCAACAAATGCTCTATTTTTCAATCCATGACCCACATGACTGCCATTAGGACAGAATCACTCAAAAGACTGGAGTTTGACAGACTGACATCTCTTGGAAGAAATGAAACCTCCAGATTTCTCTTGACACCACCTCTTCCCTCTCCCCCAATACACACTGAGGGCTGTTCTTAATTTTGGAGTGTGCCATATGTGCTTGGTTTCAAAGTGTGAAGTAAGTAGCTTGCCTTCGGGAACACAAACAGATGTGGTCAAAACCTTCAAAGAACTCTCCAGCATGCTAATATTTCCTTTCAGTTCTCGATGACTTCATATTCTCATTAAGCTAAGGCCTACAGATGCTGGAAGGAAGTTAATGCAGAACAGAAGTCATCCACAAGTGAAAAATGGCATCTTGGATCATGGACAGCCTCCAAGAAAAATAAATTTAAATTGGGCAATACTTAAACATTTAGAAGAACCAGAAAGTTTCAAAGTTTGGGACTTTCTCACTGTTAAGATCGTCTCTAAAGTATGCCTTTGTCTCCACAGCAGTGTGAGAGTCCTCAGCTCAATCCCAAACTTGGCATTGTCCTCTTCTCCAGTGTGAGTGACAAAATACTTTGGGTCTCTTTGGGTCAGGTTGGGAAACATTGGATCTTCAAGAAAGATTCTACTAAATCTCTTACATACATATTTCTTTAGGGTTATTGTATGCTGCCTGATTACAGTACATTATATACCAATGGCAGCCTGCAAACATGGATTAGAAATTGTACCTCTGCATTTATCATGCTTGTTAATTATTTAGAGATATTAGGTGGCAATAATTACATTTGCATTTTCATTCATATAGTATGTCCTAGATTGCCTTCAGTTTAAGCGTTAAAGCAGTTTATTCTTTTCTAGGCTAATACAAAGTTTTGTTCCAAATGCTATTTTCCAGCATCTTAAGGCCTTATGAGCAATTTCATGTGTTCTGTGTAACAGGGGTTACACTTGGTAAATGATTGGCTACGCATAGTATTGAGAAAAATATTTACAGAATCAGAAATATTCTTCTTAGCCAGCACTTTCTACTAAGTCCCAAAGCATAATTATGCATTCCTATCAAAGCAATCTTATTTAGTAAAATCAATGTTCCCTATCAGATCAATAGTAATACTCAATATAGAAAGCTGGCTTGGAACTATGACTTCACAATGAACAAAGATAAAAATAAAATTAAAGGATGGCAGAAAAAAAAGAAAATTAAATGGACAGCAGAAAAAAAGCTTAATCACAAAATAAATCTGTAAACATTATAAATTATGTAAGAATATAGTAAACTAAACTTATAAATAACTTACAAATGAAAAATACTCAATGGAAATAGCCCAAAAGTTTGAGCAATGTTGCTTAATTATGCCTAAAGGCCTCTTTAAAAACTCTTTCGTTAATTACTTCTGAATCTGATTTTATCAGATGATTTTATCTGAATCTGATTTTTTTTTAGATTTACTGTCTTTTCAGCAGTAAATCATTATGAAAAAATTACTTGAGAAAGTAAAATGTGGTTGTTTTATAATCCCCATAAACAGGCCCATTTTAATTAATATATGTCATGTTTGAACACCATTGGACAGTCTTCAAGTAATCACTACTGGAGCCACCCATCCTGGACAATTTTCATCCAATCTCCCCTTTGGGGTTGTTGAAGGAGGGGACGGTTACAGCTCCAGAGGACCCTATAAAAATTGACTCCCCATTTAAACATGATATAGAAATGGGGGCATGGAATTGCAATGCTACTCCTCCTTTCTCTATGATCAGTTTTATGTGGTACTTACTGTGTTTCCCTGAAAATAAGACCCGGTTTTATTTTTTGTCACCAAAAAGGTACCAGGTCTTATTTTCCGGGGAGGGGGCGGGAATGTCTTCCACTGATTCACCTTACTTGCACTTGTTGCCCCCCGGCCTCCTTATCACTGTCAGAGGCCTTATTCTGCAGCCGGTAAGGCTTTCCTGAAGGCCTCTGCAGCGGATAAAAGAGCGTGGATTGACCTCTGTTATTGGCTGCAGAGGCCTTCAGGAAAGCTTTGCCAGCTTTGTTGGCTGCAGAAGAAATTGACGGGTAAGGCAGGAGTTGGGGTGTGCGAGGCCTGGCTGCAACTGCCCAAAGGTAAGTTGTAGGGCAGCTCCACCCCCCTAACCCCATCCTAGCTTAATTTTTAGCCATTTTTAGCCCCATCCCGAACACCCCAGAGTGGGCAGGGTCTTAGAGCTTATTTTGTGGGGTAGAGCTTATATTGGGCACATGTGTAAAAATCAATTTAGGGGTTATTTTCAGGACAGGTCTTTTTTTCTCCGGGGAAACATGATAGGAGGGGAGAGAGATCAACACTTGTGAGTGAAACAAGTCTTGAAGAGCTGTGGTGGTCTGGTGGCTAGAATGCAGTATTGTGAGCTAATTCTGCTGACTGCCAGCAGTTTTGATTCTCGCCAGCTCAAGATTGACTCAGCCTTCCATCCTTCCGAGATCCGTAAAGTGAGGACCCAGATTGTTGGGGCAATACGCTGACTCTGTAAACTGCTTAGAGAAGGCTGTAAAAGCACTGTGAAGTAATATACTATATAAGTGCTAGTGCTAGCGCCTATACATTTGCCTTTCTTGTTTAACATCCACATGAGGTTGCCAAGTCTGGTCATCTATTAGTTTGGGGTCAGGTATCATCAATTCACTGATATAGATTTATGTATCTCAACCCCAAAGTAACCAAATAATGATGTCAAAGTCTTGACTCAGTGTCTAAGGATGTGTGTATGGGAGGGAGCAAACTCAGGCTTAATCTGATCAATATTTGGGCTACTAGTCCCAGAGATTCTTGAGTCCTAAATAGAGTTTAGTTCTGTACTTTCCCTTTGAGTTTTCCTGATCTTACAGTTACTGCTCAGGGGAGAGCCAAGAAAGTCCTTGCAATAAAGAAGACCCTTTATTGTACCGATTGCAACTATTGGTGGTCTGGAGGGTCTTCAGACAGTCACTCACTTTGATTACTTTCTATAGTAACTGCAATGGGACTGCGTTGAAAACCACTCAGAAGCAGCAAGTGGTGTAGAACATAGCAGCACAAGTAATTATGACCATGCCACAATGTGATCACATAATACTGTCTCTCTGCTTTGTAAACAGAACTGGTTACCAATGGATTCCAGGTACCATTCAAGGTTCTGGTTATTACCAATAAAGCCCATGGTCTGGCTACCTGCTCCTGTACTTTCTGATTGCAATTATGGTTATAAGTTAAGAATAGAATAGAATAACAGAATTGGAAGGGACCTTGAAGGTCTTCTAGTCCAATCCTCTGCTTAGGCAGGATACCCTACACTACTTCAGACAAATGGTTTTCCAATCTCTTCTTAAAACCTCCAGTGTTGAAGCATTTACACTGTTCCATTGATTAACTGTTCTGTAAGAAAATTTCTCCTTAGTTCTAGGTTGCTTCTCTCCTTGATTATTTCCGCCTATTCTTCTTGTCCTGCCCTTGGGTGCTTTGGAGAATAGCTTGACTCTCTTCTTTGTGACAGCCCCTGAGACATTGGAAGACTGCTATCATGTCACCCCTAGTCCTTCTTTTCATCAGACTAGACATACCCAGTTCCAGCAACCCTTCTTTATATGTTTTACTCTCCAGGCCCTTAATCATCTTTGTTGCTCTTCTCTACACTCTTTCTAGAGCCTCAAGATCTTTTTTACATCGTGGCAACTAAAACTGGATGCAGTATTCCAAGGGTGGCCTTACCAAGGCATTATAAAGTGGTATTAACACTTCATGTGATCTTGATTCTGTCCAATCTGTATGAGCAGCATTAGATATTTAGATCCCATTGATTAGGCAATGTCATTTGGTGGAATCCAGAAAGCTTTCTCTATTCTAGAGCATGTCCTGGGCAACAATGTCCCTGCAACATATTTGTCTGTCCTCAAGCTCATTTAAAAGAATCATAAAATCCTTGCTTTCTCTCCAGACCTTGGACTAGGATATACAGCAGGCTTCTTATAGAAACTGTTTGTATCAAGCAATCATATGCTTTATTGCTCTTTCTGGATGTTTGCCATTCCTTTGATCTCCTATATTGTTCTAAATTGGGTTTTTTAAAACATTGTACAATATCTAGAGTCATTAAGGGATGAAGGGAACTTAGAAATTTGATAAAGTAAATAAAAAGGTTATATAGTAGTAGAACCAGAAAAGCTAGAGGGATTTTTTTTTTTAGCCAAAATCCACAAATGAAAAACTGTTGCATGTTGTACAATCTTTCTCATTGTCTTTAGGTACGTTAGTTGCAATCTATTGTTTCTACACTGAGTTGCCTTTGGTTACAGGTATGAAGTAAGAATTCCTTTATTTCATATAAGTTTTCAAAGCACGTGCAAAAATGACATATCTTCAATCAAATGCAGAACTATATGCATGTAGTATTTCTTTTTCTGAAATGATGTGTAAGCCATTTTTTCGTTACTGCCTGAAGAAACTCTGAAAGGGTTTAAGGTCTAAAACTACAGGCTCAATCCTATGGAACCCAAGACTCATAGGGCTATCTCTCTAGGAGTGATTTTCTTATGTCAAACATATACTGAAATCAATAAATCAATAAATACAGGAAAGAAGTACAACCATTGTCTCCTAGACAGTATGCATTGCAACTCTCATAACTCTATTCTACTATACTATTAGATTTTGATTCCCATCAATCTCAAACAACTGCAAAGCAGCATACTGCCAACCACATCTGTCGACACTATATTTTTTTTCAGCCAGGGAATGGTTTAGATTGACTTACTGCTCCTGGAAAACTTAAAACTCTTCAGAGTAATCTAAAATTTCATATGCATTTTGCATGAAAGGCTCTGTTACTTCAAACACATTAAAAAAAGAACATAGCCTAAACCATCTAAAAGATATAAACTATGAACAAATATCTCACCTCCTTTAATTGTTAACATTTATGTTAACGCATCAATTAGGCAGTGTTTAAGCAAGAAAAAGTTTATCTGAAATACAATGCTTTGTATCTCATAAATAGATGCTGTGACTCAGGTGGCACTATCTGGCTGATCTTATTTGGACTTCAAAGCTAAGTAGGCTGTATGTATTAAAGAGAGAGATCACTATGGAATACCAAGACCATAAAGTGGATAGCAAAATCAAAGAACATCAGAAGAAGCCAATGGCAAATCACTTGAATACAGGTAGACCTTGACTTACAACCATTCGTTTAGCAACTGTTCAATGTTACAGCAGCAGTGAAAAAAGTGATTTACAGCTGTAAATGTCCTCACATTTACAATTAGTGTAGCCTCCCCATGGTCACATGATCAAAATTTGGCTGCTTGACATCCAGCACGTATTTACAATGGCTGCAGCATCTCAGGGTCCTTTGGCCATTTCAGTATTGCAGGAAGGCTATCGATTTAAATCCATGACAATGATCAGAAGTTAGACTCATGTTGAGAGCATCTTTATCTTTTTAATCTCACAACCAGTAAAAAATGAGAAGCTAATCAAAACAGTTGATGTACCACAGTATTCCAGTTTCTTCATTCATATATATGCGTGTGTGCGTGTCTGTGTGTGTGTGTATTTATATTTAGGATGATACTGCACTCATTTATTTTCCAAGCCTAGAATTAAAACTAATAGCTAGTTTGGAATATACAACAGTTGTTCCATTGTACTTTAATTATCATAGGAGAACATCTGCGATATAGTAAAGTTGATTCTTCACTGAATATACAGAATTCATACCATACCAAGTAATTAATTAATAGCAATGACAACACATATTGCCTGTATTCTATTTTTAAAGTGTTTTCAGGAGAAAAAAAAATTGCGATTATTTTATTGTATGATTTAGTTCTTTTCCAAGAATGTATCTTCTTTGTTTATTGAATGGATTGATTGCCGTGATGGTGAAGATGCCCACCTTCCATTTGGAAGGTTGAGAGTTCAATCCTCGCTAGTGGCAGATATTTCTCTCCTAGGCTGCAAAGAAAAAAATATCTGCTGCAAACTCTGCATAGGCATCTGGAAGGGCATCCAGCCCATGTGCTCAGCTCTATCCAATCATCCTGACTCTGTCCCAAACAGGGATTACAGGGTTGTAAAAATGGAGTTTTATTTATTCAATGGATTAGTTCTTACCTAGTTTAAGCTCGGTTATACAACATTTGCTAAGCATGCAAGGGGGCACAGTTCCCAATTTAAAGCCAATTTTTCCCTTGGGAAATATGCCTGAACTGAGATAGTACATGACATTAGTTTTAAACAAGTTTTTCAAAGATGAATTATACTCTGCCACTGAGATCTAAGAAAAAATAATGGCATATTTTAACAATAGCAAGCAGCAAGATGATCCTGTTAAGCTAAAGCCTGTTATTAGGTTTCCAGCACATGAGCCAAAAAGGAACTAACAACTGTCACAGCAACCCTATGGCACATACACCTGGAATTAAAACCTACTATGTCTTGTAAAAATTTAATCCCAACTAAATATGGAAAATTATACCTTAAATTGCATTTGATATGTGTACTTCTTGTTACCTCTTTGATTTGCATATCTCACTCTTACTTTGGATACATGACATGGATCAGTCCCTGAAACCTCAAGGTGCTTATTTCTGCCTAACTTGGCTAGAAATCAGATTTGAAAACACGTGTTAAAGGATTAGATAATGATGAAGAATGCACACTAACAAAGTTAACAAAGAAATGAACCTAAACCTATTTGGAAGCAAACAACAGCATAGACAAGGCACACGACATCTGAGTAAATATGCCAGGATTCACACACCTGTTTGGCAACAAAACATTTTGAAAGGTTGGGGGTGACTGACATCTCTGAGAATTTCAGCATTTTCAAAAAAATAATTGTGCTCTAGGTCAGGGGTCTCCAACTTTGGCAACTTTAAGACTTGTGGACTTGAACTCCTAGAGCTTTGCTGGCTAAAAAACTCTGGGAGTTGAAGTCCACAAGTTGCCACGGTTGGAGACCCTTGCTCTATGTTAAAGGCCAGTATTTCCAAACAATGAGTGATCCTTACAAGGAGGCAAGAAAGGGAATGTTCTCCTTTAAGAACAGTTATCATGTGAGGTGTGGAAGCCTAGAGAATGTTTATTTATTTATTGTATTTATTTTGATTTGTCAATCACTTACAAGATAATAGGTATAAGTATATACATAGTTGAAATGGGTACATTTGAGAAAAATAAAAGAAACAGTAGGACAGGGGCTTATGCACATCCCCTACAGACCTCTTGAAAAGGAGTGAGGTCAATAGTAGACAGTCTAAGGTTAAAGTTTTTGGGGTTTGGGGAAGAAACCACAGAGTCAGGTAGAGTATATAGTTGCATGTTTAAGAGGTCTTTGATGCTCTGTTTTCTTGCAGAGATTTTATTATCCAAACTAGGTAACATCATCAGTGCTAATAAGGGATGGATTAACCCTGATGGTGTTACCTACTTTGGATAATGAAACATCTGTAAGAAAACAATCAAGCTCAGAGAGCATCAAGAATTCCTCATTTCAACCCTGAGCTACAATACTCTCCTTTATCCACACAGTTACCCTTGGTTTAGCAGCTTTGAGCCAGATTCCATTAAACTCAGTTCAATAGATACAACGTGATTTTCCAGTCTCAGGCAGGCCAGAAGGGGCTCCCATCACCCTTCCCAGACAACACACAGGAGGTCAACCTCATTCATCTCAGGTGACTCCCAGGCAGCCCAATCTTTCTTGCAGATATAAACAAGCCCCACCGGCTCTTTTCCGTTTCCAGCCCAGAGACGCCACCAACAATCGATAAGGAAGTGCATTACTTGAATTAAAAGTTTCTCCTCGTTAATCGCAAAAGTCTAAGGGATCCACGTTTTAGGTCCGGCTTCCCAAATCAACCCTAGTTGGCAAGCAGCATGTATTTACGATGGTTGCCTTCATCCCAGAGCTCTATAGCCTTCCTCTTGTATGTGGAAATGTATGTGTGCGCAGCACGTACACACACACACGCACGTGCATCCAGGGATCTAAGTACTATAGTTCCCTTCCAGCACTACCAAACGTTTGAAAACGGCATGCCCAGCCCAGTGCTTATCGCTCAGCCGCTGCAAGGTGCCTCCCTCGAGACGCCAGGTACAGACATGGCGATCCGCGCCTGGCTGCCTTGCCCGCGGTCTCCGCCCGCCAAGGTTGCCTCCCCACGGCTGAAGGCGAGATCAGTGGACACCTTCGCCTCAGGAAAGAGCCTTGGCCAGGAAGAGATTTGGTGGGATGGGGTGAGTCACCCATGCTAGGTAGTTTTAGCACCCGCTACGTAAGTGATGCGCTCAAGAGGGGAAGGGAGGTGGACGGGCGCCCGCCCCGAAATAGCAGGCGGCAGGGCACCGTCCGCTCCCCGGCCACCTGGAAGAAATCGACGGCGAGGGAAGGTGCCGCTACTCACCCCAGCTACGTGTTCCTCTCTCCCGTCAGCGCCATCGAGAGCCAGAGAGAGTTCCCCGAAGGGCTTTCGAGCCTCTGATGTCGGCGGCTCGCAACCCCCCGGCCAGATTCCCTCCTCAGCCTGCCAAGGGATTCGGAAGCTCAGCCCGCTTTGCGCTGCGCTGAGGAGCCAGCCACTTGCACAGCACGGCCGCAGCTCTCGTTGCAAGAAGCTGGCTGCGGCCAAACACGCGTGCCGCACCTCCGAGCTGAGCCAGGGCGGAGGTGGCGTGCAGCGCCGCCTTGCCGCCGCGCGCGGAAACGGGCTACGAAGGGGGGGCCCAGCGCTTCTCACCTCGGCTAAAGCCGGGCTTTTGCTGCTTTTCCCAGGCACGTGTTGAGGCGGACCGTTTCTCCCACCCCCCGCCCCGCGGCCGCGGACAGCCAATAAGAGAGGAGCGCGGCAAGCCAGGGTGGACAGGTGTAGCTCACGTAATGGACGGGCCTCCAAGCGCCAGGCCCTCTTCGTTTGCCTTCTGTGGTTTGTCCCAGGGACGCCGAACGGTGACTGGCTCCCCGTCAGTCAGTTCGTGCCTTTGACGAAGGCTCCGCCGGCAAATCCCAAAATCGCGTCATGTATTACGCTTTAAATAATCCGATCCATTGCGGGCAATTGTTTCTCCTGAAAAGAGAGAGAGAGGGAGAAAGAAAGAGACAGACAGACAGATAGACAGAAGGACACACACAGAGAGAGAGACAGTTGTCTAAGACAGGTTCCTGATTGAGCCATCGTCAGTGAAACGGATAATGCTCTAAGGCGAGGGAAGTAGGTGCCTTTATTTATTTCATGAAGCTCCAACAGCTGTTTCTGAGATTTTAGAGCTCCTAAGCCGGGGTCGCCAAACTTGGCAACTTCAAGACTTGTAGACTTCAACTCCCAGAATTCTTTGCTGCTTGGAGAATTCTGGGAGCTGAAGTCCACAAGTCTTAAGTTGCCAAGTTTGGAGACTTCTGCCCTAAGCTGAGGTAGCTGCTTACTTAACAGTCCTGCAGTCACTTAACGCTAAAATCTCTAAACTTAAAAGCCAGGGAAGCAGTTACATGAAAAAACGAACCTTCATTTGTTTTTGTAGAAAGGGGAATCTTTTGATAATCCTGCTTTCCAACTCTATTCTGCTACACATATATGGGTAGTCCTCGATGTACAACTACAATTGAGCTGAGCATTTCTGTTGCTAAATGAGACATTTGTTAACTGAATTTTGCCCCAATTTACCACCTTTCTTGCTACAGTTGTTAAGTGAGTGGTTCAGTGAGTAACAAGGGGGTGAAGTGAAACTGGCTTCCCCGTTGATTTTGCTTGACAGAATCTCGCAAAAAGGGAATGGCATGAGCCTGGGACATTGCAACCATCATAAATATGAGTTGGTATCCAGGTGTCTGAATGTTGACCGTGTGACCGGAGGACGCTGCAATGGTTGTAAGTGTGAAAAATGGTCGTAAGTTAGTTTTCTCAGTGCTGTTGTAACTTCGACCAGTCACTAAATGAAATAAATCAAGGATTACCTGTAATTTCATAACTAGAAAGACTGGCCCCTCCTTCTTCCTGTCTTTCAATTTTATTCCTGTTTCATGTGGACAGCTCTTTCCCCTCCGCCCCAAATTCAACCAGCCAATGGATCAGTGAACAAATCAATTCTCACTGGAAACACAAATGATCAGGTTCCATTGATCCTGTCCTGTTCTAGACATTCTGCAAAGATCTAACTGAAAAAGGCTCTAACATCAGGAAAGTTGGAAGGTGTCCTGATCCAAGCCTTGTTCAAAGCAAACAAACACGAGAGATAAAAGCAAAACCTTTTCAATGCTTCTCTGTGAATTCCATTCATTCACAGTAAAACTATTAAAAACTAATTGTCCCAGATAAGAACAACCCTTGCCAAGGTTGTGCAAGGCTGCCAAGAACACTAGATTAAATTGCAAGGAAATAATCAAAGCCAAAAGTCTCCAAACACAAACCAGGATAGTCTGAACTTCCACAAGACTTGAAGTGCAAGAACTTCTTTGCTTCCTGCAAAGAATCCCACCTCTGGGGGCTGGGGGCCATCACCGTGCAGCCTTACTCCCGAGTTACCTGTGCTGCTGCAGCTGCTCTTTCCTTCAAGCAGCCCTACGCGCACATGCATTGGGCACAGGATCCTTGGGTCTTCTGCATCACTGGTCCAAAGGCAGCACTCCACTCTCTGATAGTCCTGGTCCCATCCCTGCATCACATGCAGGCCCCTCATCTGAGTCCTCGCTCTCTGAGACCTCAGCTGTCTACACCTGCTGCCAGCGAACCACAACAGAAGGAGAAGATAACTAGTAGCCAGGTGGATGGACTCAATTAAAGCGGTTTGGGACATCACCTTGGAGAAACTATATATGTGATTGCCATGAGTCAAAAACAACTTGACGGTACTTAAACATGTTTACTGGTTTGCCTTGTCAGAAGTTGCCTGGAAAGAAGAGAGAAACGTGTCTCTGCAGCCTTGCACTGAGCACAGAGGAGCATGCAGCCTTGAGGCTAGTTAGCACCCTGAAAGCACTCCCTTTGCCTTTTAATTTATGTTTAATTTTATTTTTAATCGTCCCTGCTCTTTTTTAAAAAAACCTCTTATATACTATTTTTATGTTTTGATATTTTATTGCATATCACTCACAGGAGGGAGACAGACAGTTCCAAAGTATGATAAATAAATAATGTCCAAACTGATAGTTTGAACTGTGTTTTTCCTTCAAATGATGATTTAAAGGCATGGTTACGATTTCCTGGCTTCTAGAATAGCCTGGAAGCCATTTGAATGAGCACCACTGTAACATATATTTAGCAGACTTGAAGAAGGATGACAGGAACTGGCATCCAAAAGAGTGGGGGAGAAAATAATCACATAATCATTTTGTGAATCCAGAACACGTGAAGGGTCAGGAACAATAGACCTGAATAAGATCATTTTAAAGACCATTGAATTGAAGGATTTGTGTTGGTTGGTGGTTCTATGAAGATGCAGAGGTTATCTTTGTATCATTCCATTTAGTAATTAAAATATAGTGGGACATTGTGTAAAGAAGAAAAAGATAACTAGCAGTTAGTTTAGGGCATGATTCATGCCATTTATTTTACTGTGGCATGTTAAAGAAGAACATCAGATAAATAACTGCTCTGTTAAATGCATCAATTGTAACAGGACTTTGGTGGCACTAAATTTACAGTCCTCAGAATAAATCTTGATTGACCCATCTCAAAATGTAGGATACACAACAGTTAAACACAGTTATTAAGTTATTAAGAGGTCTTTATTTCTTTGTTTTTTTGTGCAGGAGGAAGATAAGAAGTGAAAGTTTTGGCTGACCAGGTTAAACTGTAAAAGCAACAACCAAGGTATCCTGGAATTTAAACTTACAAAAAATAACATTGTTCCCAAAGAAAAGTCGGAAGCAGTGAAGGAAAGGGAAAAGGGAAAGATTTGGGGTTTTTTTCCTTCACTCTCCTTCCCTATACTGACAACTAAGAGACTTAAATAAGAAATCGGAAAAATCCACTTTGACATCAATAGGCAATTAAGATGAAAATAAAACAAAATGTCAAAGGGATAATAATGATTTCTGGACATTAAAAACTTTCTTTTTCATAAGCAGGAGGGGAGAGAAAAAGAATAAGGGCAGGATCTGGAAGAGGGAGGAGACTGCCTGGAATTAAAAAGAATCTAAAGTAAAACTTCAACAAGACTTTTAAAAGATATATTTTAACTGAAACTTTGCAACTAAATAGTAACCCCAGGAAGAGAAAGTGAAAAAAAAAAAAAAAGAGCAAAAAAGAAACAGATTGCGTGTATTTGGATTATTTGGTGATTTTTGGATTTTTGGTTATTATATTTGAATGACTAAAATCAATCGGGTGGTTGTTTAAAAATTTATACAATGGCACCACTTCTGGATGAATTGAAAATGGAACTTAAAAAGTACAAAGAAGATGCACAAGAAGGGAAGGGTTCTTTTGGCTTCTTTTTTCAATTCTTAGAAATGGAGATTTGGAACTATGAGAAACAAAAAGAAAAGACTGCAAAACAAGAAGACTGGGACAAAGAAGAAGCCATCTTAATGAACAAGTAATTATATGTGGGGAAGAAAAAAGAAAGGGGGGAAAGAGAATGGAGAATTTAAGACTTAAAAAAACAACCAAAGAAAAGAAAAATAATTTGAAAAATAAGTATAATACTGGAAAGCAACAGAAAAGGGGAATACAGAAGAGAAAAATAGAGGTAGAGAGACAAGGGGGTAAAAAGGGGAGAGAGAAGAAGAGAGGGAAGAAGGAAAGGAAAAGAAGTTACAAAGGACCGGAGCAAGATATAGAGAAACAGGACCAATTTAGAGATAATGGGTGAAAATCTAACTGAAAAAGGGATTCTGTAAAGGTACATAAGATTGTATTGTTATATTAGTAATAGAAATAACTTTAGAAAATTGGAAACAACGTATGATTAAAATGAGGGATAAAATAGTTAGTGAAATGTTTGTGAATAAAATAAGTGAAATAAAATAAATGAGAAAATTGAATTAGGAAGAAATGGGAACATTTTAATTAGTCGATGTTTTATAAAATATAAGTGAAGGGGGGGAATTAACTATGGAAAGCTTATAATTGTTCCTATAAAAGTATGATATTTAATTGAAAAGTAATGTTAAAGATGTTAAGACTTTAATGAATATTAATATTAATGATAGAATTAAATTGGAATGGAATGTTGTTTTAATTATATACATTTATATATTTTTTCTTTTTTTAAGACAACACTGTGTATTTTAAGAATGTACCAAGTAGAATCCGAATAGAAGTTATGTATTATATTGAATGTTACAACTTTAGGGAAAAAATATAAAGGTGTCATACTCCAATCAGTAACTACAGGAGAAATTTTGTTTAATGAGAAAAGATAATAGATAATTAAAACAGGACGGACAAAAAATATAAATACAATGATTTGAATTGAGATGAGATAATTAAAATAAAATTGAGAAAATTAAAAGAGGGGAGAAGCTATGCAGAAAATGTAAAATAGTAATAAGATATGGAATAGAATATAAAAATGAGCATGAACCTGAATTTGTGTCTGTACGAAGAAATGTAACCCGGGATTATGCTGCTTTCAAAAAAAGATGTTTTATTTGTATTTTTTTTCTCTTTGTGAAAACTCAAATAAAATTTACAAAAAAAAATGGTTCTATTTGCACCACATATTACTGGAGATATATCTTTGGTGGTTTTCATATGTTTGCCCTTTAAAAGCTGATAGTGGGTTTTTAGTGTATATAACCTGCAATGGTGATGGTAAAAATATAGATTTGAAAAAAAATTCCTATGATATTAATGTAGTTATTTAAAACCACAAATAAATCTTATTGCCTCATTGGGGATGTACAATAATGCAACTGTAGCAAAGAAATAAAATACAGTCAGCCCAAACTGGAGGAAATCCAGAACCAAGCAGGATTCATAGTTTATCCCATTTAAGTAAAGAACTGTTGTTGATGCAGGCAAAGCTTTTCATTTTCATTTTGCTGATCTTTGTACTGACAATTACAGATGGGGGCAGGAGCAACATTGATAAAGGGTTTAGATTAGCTAATTCTAACTAATCTTATACAAGAGATAAGTGATGCAAAATAAATCTGTACAGTGGTTAATCCATGCAGCAAATGAGATATTCTTGTGTAGGAAATTAAAGAGATCTGTTTCTGCCACTGGGCATTCTCTTCCTTTATACCAATGTAAATAATATTGTTTGCACTTCATCATAGCAGCCAGAATTTTTAAAGTGTGATGTTGCACAGTAACTGGGCATGGTAAATCTCTGGATTCAGATATAAATGGCATCCATGCTGCTTTGCTGTTTAATGTTTGCCTTGCCATTAACACCTTTTGAATGAGAAGAATCGGAAGCACCCACGCATGCTTCTATCGACATGGCCTAACCTCATCTTTCCTAACCTCATAGAACAGGGCTGTCAAACTCCCGGCCCATGGGCCAGATACGTCATGTGCTGACCATGCACACGTGCTGGCCATGCCCATTTTAGCGAAGAGATGAAAAGTCCTAATATGTCATGTGAAGCCTCTGTGACAATGTGAGTTTGACACCCCTGCCATACAGCATCATTTACTTTTCTGTTTTTACAAATGCTACAGGCGTGACCCTGAGCTGTTCTTTGGATATCTAGAGGATACAAGCATTATTTCATTTTGCTATCTGTGGGGCAGCCTGATTTTACTGTCTCCCTCCAAACAAAATGTAAGATTTCAAGTGAGGAAGCCATAGAGTTTGGTACTGTCAGGAGAAGAAATAGCTATTTAGATGAAAAATGTAATAAGTTCTCACTCTTATGGTGCAGGAGGTGCTAATTGCAACACAAATATCAAATTGAACTGCTTCAAAATTCACCATGGATTTTGACATGACAAGGTCATAGCTGAATAATTTTATTGTTACCACCAGGCATCCTATGTTTGTAACATTAACGGTGATAGATGGTATTGTGAGTCATCCAGAAAGCTGTTTTAGTAAACATGTGGGTTGCCACTGCCCTTCTCAAAGATGTTTTCTCCATCTCCCAGTACAGGTAGTCTTCCACTATTGAGCCCAAAATTTCTGTTGCTAAGTGAGGCAGTTGTTAAGTGAGTGTTGCTCCATTTTACAACATTTCTTGCCGCTGTTGTTAAGTTAATCGGTGCAGTTGCTAAGTTAGTAAATCAGTTTGTTCAGGGAATCTGGATTCCTCATTGACTTTGGTTATCAGAAGGTGGCAGTGCCCCAGGGACACTGCAACTAGCTTAAACATGAGTCAGTTGCCAAGCATCTGGATTTTGATCACATAATTATGGAGATGCTGCAGTGGGCCTAAATGTGAAAAATGGTCATTTTTAAAATAGCTTTCCTACTAAACCAAGACATCCTTGCCTTCTGTTTTCATGATATGGCTCCATCATCAGCATACTCATAGTAGCTCTGACACTTCAAATAAACTAAGCATGGTCTTTGCCATAAAAAAAGTCACCTATCATGAATATCAGCATCCCAATATATCACATGCCACTGTTGGTTTTCCCATTTTCCAGCACAAGAACAAGTAGATGAAACAACATTTTGCATTTACTTGAGTAATGCACTTCTGTGCTGCACTAGCAATGGGTTGATGCAGGGCTGTGATGAATCCGAAGGAGGAAAACATGGAAGCCTTTAGGAAAATACTCTAGCTGGCTGATGAATGAAAGGTAAGCCATTATAGAGGAGGATCAAAACTTTCTTTCACAGCATCTATTTTGTTATTGTGCTAATAATCTTTTTTCTTAAAGGAAAAAGGCAAACACTGTTCACAAGGGCACTGCATGACAAACGGTAAAGCAATTCAGATGGAGGAAACATTCAGATGAAAATGAAGAAGATGAAAAGTATATAGTGCAGTTTGCTTAGGCATAGCAGGAGGTTAGATATTAAAATGTGAAAGAAAAAGTGCCCATGAATGCTATCCAGTGGTGGGATTCAGCCAGTTGGTACCACTTCAAGAGAACTGAATGTTAACTTTCTGAGCAGTTTGGTGAACTGGTTGTTGGAAGAAATCATTAGGCCAGAGAACCAGTTGTTAAATTATTTGAATCCCACCACTGATGCTATTTATAGATATAGTTGTGATGTATATAGAGCAGAATTGGAAGGGACCTTGTAGGTCATCTAGTCCAAACTCCTGCTCAAGCAGAAGGCCCTATACCATTTCTGACAGATGGCTGTCCAGTCTCTTGAAAGCTTCCAGTGATGAAGCACCCACAAGTTCTGAAGGCAAGCAGTTCCATTGGTTGATTGTTCTCATTGTCAAAAAAATTCTCATTATTTCTAGGTTGATCAGTTTCCATCCATTATTCCTTATCTTCAGGTGCTTTGGAAAATAGGTTGACCCCTTCCTCTCTGTGATAGCCTCTCAAATATTGGGACACTGCTATCATGTCCCCCCCTCCTGCTATCATGTCCCCTTCTTCACTAGAGTAGTCATGCCCAGTTCTTGCAACTGTTCTTCATATATTTTTGCCTCCAGTCTCCTAGTCATATTTATTGTTGTTCTCTACACTCTTTCGAGAGTCTCAACATATTTTTTTATAGTGTGGTGACCAAAACTGGATGCATGTTCAAAGTGTGGTCTTACTAAGACTTTATAGAGTGGTATTAGTATCTCATGTGATCTTGATGGAATCCCTGTGTTAATGCAACTTAGGATCGTTCTACCTACCTAGGTTTTTTGTTGGTATGAATTATTGTAGCCTTTCCCCATCTTCAGTTCTCCAGATATTCTAAATTAGAACTCTCATTGGAGGATGGAAGTTGGAACCAATGCAGAAGATATCAGGTGAAAAGTGATGAATATCATTGGCATCCCATTACAAATAAAAGTAGAAATTGATGATGGCTGTTACAGTGGAAAAGTCTGAATGCAATTAGTAACTGCAGTGTTTTAGCTGTAGGCTATATTTTATCTTTGCTGCTAAGTTCCCTTATTTAGGATGAGTTCTTATCTTCTCAAGGCCATTTGGTTTTTTTTCCCCCCTCTACTGAATATAAACAAAGGCACAGTTGAGAACGATGAAATAATCAGCAAGTCTCCGGGCTGTTCAACAAAAAGCCTTTAGTTGGGATATTTACAAGAAATTCCACATCATAGTTCAGAAAACTTCTATTGCCCAGAATTCTACTTTCCAACCCAGTGTTTCTGTGGAAAGAATCTGTTTATCAGCACAGACTGGAATTTTATGATTATGATTTGTGGAATTTGAACATTATAAGACAGAATGGGGCTTTAGTTTTCTGGCTGTTCAGAACATACTTAGCCCAGAAACTATAAAGAAAATAAAAAGCACTATGGTTTCTTAAACGAATGACTGATGAAATATACTTTTTAGCCCTTTACTATGTGGTTTATCCTGTGTGATGTGAATCTAACTATGGTTTTGCTATTAAATCATAATTAAATCATGGTTTAGTGAGATATATGGCATCTGTGTTAGTATATGTATAATGTAACCTATAGTTTTCCTAAACATGGATATGTTTTATGAATAAATCACCATTAATTAGCCACACACCAGAGGTGGTATTCAGCAGGTTCTGACCAGTTCTGGAGAAATTTTGAGTAGTTCAAAGAACCAGAAAATACCACCTCTGACTGGCCCTGACCCCATCTATTCTCTGCCTTCTGAGTCCCAGCTGATCAATTGGGTCTTCTTTTGTTGCCCTGCACAGGAGAACGGAGCTGGAAAACAGGTTAGTGGGGTGAGGAGGGAATGGGATTTTGCAGTATCCTTCCCTGGAGTGGAGTGGGAATAGAGATTTTACAATATCCTTCCCCTGCCATGGCCACCAAGCCACGCCCATCAAGCCATGCCATGCCCACCAAACCATGCCCACAGAACCGGTAGTAAAAATTTTTGAATCCCGCCACTGGCTCCCACATTGTACTTAGCCATGCACCATGTTTTGCAGACCATAGTCTCTAGGTTCACACATGTTAAATGATAAAATAACATGATGCTTTATTATATTGTATGAACCTATTTCCTTTCCTACACACACTCATTTCTGATTACTATTTCATAGGATAAAACAATTGTTCAGAAAAAAAAATATTAATGGATCATAGGTCAATAGAAAATAGACTCCTAATCATTTTTTACTTCAGGGGACAAGAAGAAAAGCTGTCTTCTCAAGATTCTTTAATTCTAGGTAGGAATTGGTGAGAATATAATGCTTTGCATTCTTCCATATATTTGGTCAAACGGGCCTGATGCAGATTTACTACTGAAGATGTTATCTAGCTTGGTAAGGAAATATCTGCAAGAAAACCACCTTGTTGATTGTTATTTGACCAGTTGGTTGCTATATTTTTGTTTATGTAGGCAACTGTATTGTAAGGGGGGGGGGAAATCACATAACTATTCCTTGTGAAGGATTGCCAGGGGCCTTTGGGGAAAAGCTGTTTATAGTGGGGTGAAAATTGATATGACTTCAGACAACAAAAACACATTGAGCCACTTCTGGTTTTGTTACATTACATTAACCTTTCTAAGGCCACCTGCTACAGTGCACTCCTATGCCTGATTTCTTAGAAGTATGACCAGTTAATGATTTAAGGGATTTGCTTTTCAGTAAACTGACAACTTATCCAACCATGGCACCAAGCAATATTGATGTATTATTAGAAGAATGTGTGAAAAAAAATTGAAATAGGCTAAAGGCAGCCAGTGGGAAGCTGGGGAGAACTGAAAGCACACAAACACCAAAATAATGGATTAGAATCAAAGGAGTTTATTTAAAAAAAAAAAACCAGTCTGAAATGTCAGCAACTGTGTAAGGCCAACACCAGTTTCCCACAGCAGCATGTGGACAAGCAAAGGAGACAGCTGGTGCAAATGGCTGCCTAATCTCCTTGAAACAAATAGCAATCAATGGCAAGAGACAGGGAATGTAACTGTTTCAGTATGTTGTCAGTATGTTCTCCTCTCCATCCAATTGTTGTTTTTGTGGTGCACAATAGAAAGGAGAATCTCTTGAATCTCAGTGGTGGGATTCATTTTTTTTTTACCACCAATTCTGTGGGTGTGGCTTGGTGGACGTGGCAGGGGAAGGATACTGTAAAATCTCCAGTATCCTTCCCCTGCCACTACTCAAAATTTCCATCACCGGTTCTCCAGAACTGGTCAGAACCTGCTGAATACCACCTCTGCTCTTGATATCCTGCTTTCCAACTCTTTTCTGCTACCATTATACATATACAGGTAGTCCTCCTATAATTGAGCCCATAAATGACATTTCTCCCAATATATGAGTTTTCTTGCCACAGTTGTTAAATAAATCACTGCAGTTAAGTTAGTAACACAGCTGTTAAGTGTTACAAAACAATTAAGTGTCATAGCTGTTAACCTGACTTCTGCATTGACTTTTCTTGTCAGAAAGTCAGAAAAGGGATTCCATGACCCCAGGACACTGCAACCATCACAATTATGAGTCAGTTGCCAAGCATCTGAATTTTGATCGCATGACCAAGGAGATGCTCCAGGAATAATAAGTGTGAAAAATGTTCATAACTTTTTTCAATGCCATTGTAACTTTGAATGGTCAGTAAATGAACTGTTGTTGGTCGGGGACTGTAAAGGTTAAATCTGGAATCACCCAATGCTTTTTGGGATTGTCCTTCTTTATTACCTAAAATATTGTTTCCAGTGGCTCTGGATAGTTCTGCCCCTTTGATACAGATATCGAGAGGAATGTCCATTGTTAAGTTGTCTATCCCTTTATCTCTTATATATCTTTTCATGCTCTTGCCTTCTTTTTATCCCATTTTTCCATCAACCATTTTTGATGTTCACTGAGGTTTAAAAAATAAACCTCAGGCTGCATATTTCTGAACTGAGTGGCACACATACATTGATTGGGAATTTGCTAGATGGCTATGAAACTTTTTTTTGCAACAGATAGAAAAGGTAACAGTTAAACACAATAAGGTGACCAAGTATTCATCATAACAATAGTTTGTCCCAGATACTCTGAAAAATGAAGACAGTATGTCACTTATTTGTATGCAGCCCAAAAATACTTCTTTTCAACTGAAAAAGATAGATAACTGCACCTGATATCTGAGCCCACATGAAGAAAATATAGCTGAACAACATGAGGGCTCCTGCTGCTAAGTGGTTATAATAAATATTGAATCTGTCTTCCATGCAACATTAATTTATATTAAGCGGTCTTTCATATCAAGCATTTTTTATATTTCTCCTGCCACAATATGCAGTATTGGATTGTACTTTTGTCTGTCTGATGTCAAACACGTCTCAGTATTCTTTTCAGAAGATCCAACAGAACAGATTTGATCCCACTATGGGGTTCACCAACATATATAATATCCATCATTCCCTTTCAGAATATGCAAATTGGCATTAGACAAAAGTGCAAACAAGGAGTAAAAAATAGTAAACCAAAGACATTAAAGGCATATGATAAGAGGGGGGAAAGGAAGAAATACAGGTAAACCTTGTTTATTTATTTATTTAGGAGATTTATTGTATATGGTTGTGCGTTCACTTTCAGTAATTCTAGGTGGTTTATAAAAAATAAAACCCAATATAAAAATAGTACCCCCCCCCAAAAAAAAAATCCTATGGCAATAACAAGAAACTAAATATGCTGCTTGATGGGCTCCATCCCACTCTGGGGTTCCCAGGCCCTTTGGCAAAAGCAGGTCTTCATGGCCTTGCAAAAAAAAAAAAAGTGTCAAAGTGGGGGACAGTCTAATCTTCCTGGGGATGATGTTCCAAAGGGAGGGAGTCACCATGGAGAAAGCCCTTCTTCTGGATCCTGCAAAATGTATCTCCTTAGGAGAGGGGATTCATAAATTCCCTGCCTCCCTGGCCTGATGCATTGGGTAGGAAGAGACAGTTCTTAAGATAATGTAGTCTCAATCCATGTAGGGCTTTAAAGATGACGACTAGTACCTTGAATTGCACCCAGAAGAAAATTGGCACCCAATGCTGCTCTGCAGGAGGGGTGACCCATGTCTGCACAAAACCATGCAGGCTGCTCATTTTGAACCAAATGGAGCTTTCAGATGCTTTTCAAGGGCAGGCCCATGTAGAGCGCTTCCCATCCAGCCCTTAGCAGCCTCCAAGCACTAAGAGAGGGAGCTCACTTAACTCATTATGGAAAAATATAAATGCAATGGAAGTCAAGGGGTCAACATAAAATGTAACGTTATCCGTTTGGGTTTGGTATTTTGAGCATTGTAATTCCTAAAGATCTGGAATATGCTAGTATGGGAAAGCCAAATTTCTAAGCAAAGTAAATGTATGTATTTTCTAAAAGAAAAAAGTGATTCTCATGACATGTTTTGTTATAACTGTAGCCTTTGATTAGGCACTATCTCCAATTGACAGCCATGTTGACAGGAATGTTGGAACTGGATTCCAAACACTTTGGAGAAAAACAAGAATGGGAAATCACAGCAGGTCATGGAAAGGCTGAGTAAAACCTGTTTTTATCAGAAAAAAAAAATGCATATGTTATTGCAGAGTTTTTTATTAGACCTCCTAAGTCTAAATAAGCATGTTAGGTCTCTCAACCTACCAAAGATTTCACAAGGATAAATGTCCACAAGAATATTCCACCCTTGCATCTCATTTTCATGCAATGCTACCATTTCCCAATTTATTTTCTCAACAGTGATCCATAGTAGGCTGCAAAACAGTAATTGTTCCCAGGCTGCTTACTGAGCTGAGAATGGATGTGAAGGCAGATCCAAAGGTATCTTTTCCATCATACAGCATGACCCAGAAATAAGTGGATGCTGTTCAGAGAGCTGCTTCTCCAAGCGATGCCAATTCTGCTGCCAAAAACAACAGGAGAAATTCTTTCCCCATCAAAGGAACTAAAGATGCTGCTGAGGCAAGGAAAAAGAATTGTGTGCTTCAGAGTGCCAAATGTCTAGGCTAGACTGTTCTAATTTGATCCTCTCTGGGCGCAATTGTGTGACACAACCACTATGGAGAGTAGGTAATCCAATTGAAGTAAGGGAAGTAGGAGTTAGCCTTGTTTGGTCACTGTGAACATTGCTATCTTTTATTTTATAGTGGTATCATCTTTCACTGATGGAAAAATGATTTTTTTTTTTTTAAAAAAGTAATGAGTCATAGTTATTTGCTAAAAACATTATTTATCAAGATGGAAGCTCTACAGAAGGCATAGTCTGTAAAATGAGTTGGTAATCCCTTTGTTCTCTGGCAAAAATATTTACTGGACTCAAATGTATTTCTAAGCAAACATGCATCAGATTGCAATATCCAAGAATGGAAAAGGGAAATTTACATGGTGTTTTAATACAAATCAACTGGTTAAGGCAGGTTCCCAATAAAGAAACCAAGAGTGATGTGCCAGGTTGTGAAAAAAATATGTGATGCAGTTAATTTCTCATTGATTATAGAGAAAGATGCTATATTCTAGCAGAAATGGATGTAAGATCCATAACCAATTGTAGTCTGTTATGTAAATCAAATATTTATTTTAATAATACAATGATCAATGTACATATTTATTTATTGCAATACATTTTTTGAAAATATTTATTTTTAATAGTGCAATAAAACTTGTTTTATAAATGTATGTATTTAGTAAAGACATGCTGAGGATCATTGTGAAATGGAAATAATCAATTGTAATTTTCTTGAATTGTAGGCAGAGAATAAAGTTCAGCCAATTATTTTGACAGAAGTATATCTAACATCATTAACAATAAACAAGGCACCTAGTAATTGTTTGGGTCTGGATTTTAAATGAATTATCTACAGTGCAATCAGAAAGAATGCCTTGTTAGAGATGCTCTAGAGAAACTGACATTTTGATTTCTTGGTATCCAACCTCTTTTTCTCCTTTTCCTTCCTTTTGTAACTGTCTTTGTGAAAAAGAGAGAACTCGAGTGAGTGAAAGTTGGGGTTCATGAGAATATAGTTCTACTCAATGAAGATGATGGTTTAAGCTGTATGAGTTAAGAATGTTGTCAATGCCATTTTAAATTGCTTAAATTGAGAAATTACTGCATAATAATGCAAAAAAAATATTGCCTGCTGCCATGAAAATAGGTGGGAGAATCAGGGAATCTAAACTGACAAATATTGAAGGAAACGATATATATGTGTGTGAGATCAACATATATTGTGGAATGGATCAGGAGATTTTATTCTGCTAATGAGACAATACAAGTGAAGGCTCATTGAGGATGCTTCTACTATAAAAATGAGGTGATTTTAGCCAGTTCCTGTTGTGATGAGCCCCTTGGTGTGCTGCCTAGAACAGATTTTGGTGGGACACTTGGAAAGAGAAGCAGGGACATGAACCCTACATCTCCATTCAGATAGTGAAAGGTTCCAATGGATCTGTTGTCAAAGAGTATTAATAACTTTTAGGACAACTCTTAGGAGCTGACATGTTGGTGTTTCCTGGTTGCAGCCAACTCTGACACATCATTCATTTCACCCTTGACCCTGGTCTTCCCCCCACCCCCTGGATGTATGTTCTCCAATGAGACACATTCATAGTCAAGAGTCATCAATCATGCTCTCCAGTAATAATTTTGCGGGCCAGAAGCTTTGGTTGCCAAAGCAATTATATCAAGCATTTAAGGAATGCACTGTTTTCCCCCCTCCCTTTCTGCTGGCAACTAAAAAGACCAAAGAAGTTTTTTTTTTTAGTTGACAGTTGAATGGTATCTTGATGACTTTTGAGTAAGAAGGTCTTAGAGAAAGAACATATGCCAAACACCCACCTATATTGTTTGGCATATGTTCTTAATGATGGTAGAATATCTTTACTTCCTGGCCAATGGATGGCATCCTTAATGATGGTAGAATTTCTTTACTTCCTGGTAAAGAATGGATGGCAAGTAGATTGGGTGGCCAATCAGGGGCAGAAGACAAAGGAAAGGCCATGGTTCATGTGCTGCCTATGCTGACTTCATCAAGTAAATGAACAGGAAAGGGTAAGCGTTTCTAAAAAAAAATCTTTCACTTCCTAATGAATGAATGACCTGTTGAATGAAACTGTTTTTGAGATGCTATTTACTTTGTTAAATGTTATAATTAACTTTTATTTTTTAAAAAACCAATTATTAGTTACTAATCTTGCAAATAAGCGAAATGGATACGTATTGCTACTGTATAAAATATTACATTAAAAAAAAAAGAAACCTCACCTATTATAAATAAATATACATTGGGGAAAAAAGAAAATAAATACCCTATACTAAACTACCAAAAGTGGAGGATTAAAAAGATCCCAAAATTTAAAATGTGTCAGTCTACAAAGAACTTTGGATGTATCAAGATTTTTATGTATCCTGGAAAAATGCTTAAACTAGACTTTAGATACATGTTTGGTTTAACAAACTATGTCAACCCTCTGATGATAAAAGA
Source organism: Hydrophis major (assembly GCA_033807585.1). Taxonomy (NCBI): domain Eukaryota; kingdom Metazoa; phylum Chordata; class Lepidosauria; order Squamata; family Elapidae; genus Hydrophis; species Hydrophis major. The sequence continues at coordinate 134,183,928 of CM066329.1, read as the reverse complement.
TACTGCTCCCCCAACCATGGACATGTGAGCTGCATTTACTACCAAACATATGAGATGTTCCCCCTGCCCCCATACATGTGAACTGCTTAAAAGAGCCCTTGTAGCTGCCCTTGTAAAAGAACCTTAATAACAAGCTGAACTGACCCTGTTTTGGAACAGGTAGAAAACTCAATCAAAAACCAATGGCCCAGCAAATCAAATTATTTCTATTCATATCTCAAAGAAAGTATGGCCAGCCAGCTGACCAATTAGGAAGGGATAAATAATAATGCCACATGGATGAGTTTATCAAAAGCCTTCTAGCATCATGTTGTAATTCACACTGTGTCTGCCTTTTTCTTCATCCTGTCTTTGTCCTATAATAAGGCAAGACTACATAAGCTCTGCTTCTACTCTGGTTTGCTCAGGGCTGTTCAGCAAGCTGCCAATGCTTTGGTGAGAGCCTGGTGTACACATTTATTAAGCATGCTTAATAAATGTATGTGGTATTTTCAATGTGCTGTAGAAGAGCCACAATTATATATTTATTCTATAATTTTAATAGCTTATTGTCTTTCGTTGGTCATAGATGGCGGATTACCTGTAAAAAAAACATAAACACTGTGATCATTATTTTCAGAGAAAAACAGATTTGGATGGATTTCTTGCCTTTGGAACATTGCAGTTTTTGGGACACATTGCAGAAGAGAAACAGGTTCATGGGCTGTACCTCATGGAAAATGCAGATATTATATAAACGTCCTCCTATCTACTTTGTTTTCACAGCTTATTCGATGTACTATATATGTTCTGATTTGTGGTCAGCACTGTTTTACTGCATCATACCTAGAGACTGGCTAGTCACTGCAAAAAAGTTTGATGTTAGAAATGGTTCTCTCCTTGATAAATAAGGAGGGGGGCATTCAGAGTGGAAATCTTTGAGCAACAGAATCCAAACTTCTATGTTTTTCTGCAGTTGTGATAGCTGAGTTAGAAATTGTCAAGATGTTCAACCATATTTCCTTTGGATTAAACACAAATAGAATAGAATACTTCATTGGCCAAGTGTGATTGGACACACAAGGAATTTGTCTTGGTGTAAATACTCTCAGTATACATAAAGAAAAGGTACATTCATTAAGAATCAAGAATCATCAGGTACAACACTTAATGATAGTCATAGGGTACAACAATCAAATCATACTAGGAAACAGTCAATATAAATCGTAAGGATACAAGCAACAAAGTTACAGTCCTACAATCACAAGTGGGAGGGGATGGGTGATAAGGAATTGTGAGAAGATTAACAGTAATAGTAGTGTACACTTTATAAAAAGTTGAACAGTGCTGAGGGAATTATTTGTTTAGCAGAGTGATGGCTTTTGGGAAAAACTGTTCTTGTGTCTAGCTGTTCTGGTGTCGTTTTGAGGGAAGGAGTTGAAACAGTTTATGTCCGGGATGTGAGGGGTCTGTAAATATTTTCACAGCCCTCTTTTTGACTAGTGCAGTATACAGGTCCTCGATTGAAGGCAGGTGGGTAGTAATTGTTTTTTCTGCAGTCCTAATTATCCTCTGAAGTCTGTGTCTGTCCTGTTGGGTTGCAGAACCAAACCAGACAGTTATAGAGGTGCAAATGATAGATTCAATAATTCCTCTGTAGAACTGTATCAGTAGCTCCTTGGGCAGTTTGAGCTTTCTGAGTTGGCGCAGAAAGAACATTGTTGTGCTTTTTTGATGTTAGGTGTCCATTTTAGGTCATGTGATATAGTAGAACCTAGAAATTTGAAGGTCTCTACTGTTGATACTATGTTGTCTAGTATTGTAAGAGGTGGTAGTATGGGAGGGTTTCTTCTAAAGTCTACCACCATTTCTACAGTTTTGAGTGTGTTCAGTTCCAGATTGTTCCAGTTACAGCACGAGTTGTATAACCTCCTGTCTGTATGTCTGTATGCAGATTCATCGTTGTCTCGAATGAGACCAATCACTGTTGTGTCATCAGCAAACTTCAGTATTTTAACAGATGGATCATTTGAGATGCAGTCATTGGTATATAGGGAGAAGAGAAGTGGAGATAGCACACAGCCTTGGGGGCCCCCTGTGCTGATTGTACAGGTATCGGATGTGGTTCTGCCTAGCTTCACCTGCTGCTTCCTGTCTGTTAGGAAGCTTATGATCCATTTACAAGTGTGTTCAGGTACCGCTAGTTGGTTTAATTTACTTAGAAGAGTGTCTGGAATGATGGTATTGAATGCTGAACTGAAGTCTACAAAGAGGACCTTTGCATAGGTATTTGGAGATTCAAGGTGTTGTAGGATGAAATGCAGAGCCATGTTAACACAATCATCTGTCGATCCATTTGCTCGGTATGCAAACTGCAAGGGATCTAACAGTGGATCCGTGATGGTTTTTAGGTGGGACAGAACAAGCCTTTCAAAAATTTTCATAACTACAGATGTTAGAGCAACTGGTCTGTAGTCATACAGTTCCCTGACGGAGGGCTTCTTTGGCACTAGGATGATGGTAGAATATTTGAAGCAGGAACACAGCACATCTCTAGTGATCTATTGAAGATTCGGGTGAAGATGGGGGCCAATTGGTCAGCACAGACTTTTAAACAAGAAGGAGTTATCTCGTCTGGCCCTGGTGCTTTTCCTGGCTTCTGTTTGTGTAATAGATTTTGCACTTCTTTTTCTGTGATCACCAGAGGTTGTGAGCCCAATGGATTGGGGCCAGTTGTAGGAGGCTTGGCTGTTGTTGGTGTGTTTGAGATGTGGGTTGTGGAGATAGGTGGCTGTAGTTTCTTTTCAAACCTGCAGTAAAACACATTCAGATCATCTGCTAGTAGTTGATTTCCTTCTGCCTGGGAAGGAGGTTTGCTGAAGCCAGTGATGTTTTTAAGAGTTAGTGTGTTCCTATCACATTCCATGGGTAAATTAACTCATCAAAGCAGGAATGTCTTTGTCTCACTTAAGAACTGTTTAATGAATATTGCTGTCAAAACATAGGGCACATCTTTTAATTCTTTTTTGACCTCTATGATTTCTACTTTCTTTGCAACTGTTGTGTTCATCCATTTTATTTTTATTTTGGTCAGGATAGGATTTCATGCACCAGAGGATACAAACATAACTCAAGTCTTTAAAATTCTAGGAGCCCTTTTATCTCATTTAAAAAATGACATAGACAAAAAGAATCATAATTATTGATTTAAAAAAAAAACTTTGTAAACCATATTCTGAACAATGGCAGAACATGTTCTCTTTAATAGTATTTTTTTTCCTGTACTTTTGGCTGTCTCTTTTCCTATTTGTTCAATTTCCTTAGTCTGAAATCTTCTACCCCCTTAAATTTGGAAGTGTCTCTTATAGAATTCAATAGGACTCACTTTTGAGTAAACACAAAACACAAAGGATTGCACTTTAAATTCTTTAATGTGTGGCTGATACACAAGCCTTTCATTTAGGGATTAGTAGTCCTCTTTGTTGTGTAGGGCCCATATGCAATTGGCAATAATACATGATTTGCTTTTTGGTCTCTAACTTTTTTTCTTTTATCTCTAAAATTCTAAAAATATCAAATCAGTGATTCTACTGATGCTTCCTGATCTTTAAAAATTATTGATTAGTGCTCACACGTTAGAACAAGTATTTTCTTGGAGCTGAAGCAGAAGAGCTATTACGAAAGAACTGAATATCAAGGTGCTACTACTGATCAAAGAGATTTTTTAAAAAAACAAATCCCTCATCAAAGGGATTTAAGAAAAGGCAAGAATGGGGGAATGGGGGATTTGAAATACGTTAAATAATGCACACATTCTGGGTTATATCAGCTCTTAACAGCTCTTAAAAAAGTATCAGCAAGAGAGATTTGTAATCATGGCAGATAGTAAAAAGAGAATATTTCATATTGATTCCAAGCATTCAGCAAACAATAGCATCCCTGGAGGATATTTTTCATGATAAATCATGCAGGATACTACAGGCAAAAGTCTAATAATGAGAGATTATTGCCAGATAGAAAACTCTATTAGTTTAAAAAAGGGGTTCCAACCTGTCTCTAGATTTACAATGGCTTACTTTAGTTGCTTTAAAAAGTAATGGTGATAATCACGATGACGGTGATATTTAAATCTTTAAAAAATGTAAAGTCAGACATGCTTACATTAGGCAGCAAGAGTTGATGTATAAAAAAGAAATTCAGTGGGAGGCACTAGAAAAAGCAGAATCCAGAGGCATGAAGGCAAAAAGACAAACACAACCATGCATATCTTTCAGTGCGTGTTATTCTGTGACAGTGGAAGCCTAAATCCAGTCTCTACTACAGGTAGTCTTTGATTTATGACCACAATTTCAAGCAAAGTTTCAACTACTAAGCAAGGTGATGCTTAAGTGAGTCATGCCAAATTTTATGACATTTTTTTTTGCCACAGATGTTAACTACACCACTGCAGATATTAAGAGACTTATGCAGCCATTAAACGAATCTGTATTCCCTCATTGACTTTGCTTGTCACAAATCATCTGGGAAAGTCACAGATGAATAACAGAATAACAGAGTTGGAAGGGACCTTGGAGGTCTTCTAGGCAAACCCCTGCTTAAGCAGGAAACCCTACACCATTTCAGACAAATGGTTGTCCAATCTCTTCTTAAAAATCTCCAGTGTTGGAGCATCCACAACGGAGTCAAGGCATTCCACTGATTGATTGTTCTGTCAGGAAATTTCTCCTTAGTTCTAGGCTGGTTCAATCCTTGATTTGTTTCTATCCATTGCTTCTTGATGATGATGATGATGATGATGATGATGATCACATGACCTCAGGATGCTGCAACCAATGTAAATACATGCTGGTTGCCAAGGGCCTAAATTTTGATCAAGCAACTGTGTGGATGCTGTGATAATTATAAGTGTGAGGATCAATCATGTCACTTTTTTCAGTGCTGTTGTAACTTTACGTGGTCAGTAAATCAAGGTCTACCTGTATTAAATGTGTGAGATACATTCCAAACAAAATAAAGATTTGGTTTCTTTTCTGATATAATTTACACTAGAGCAGGCATGTCAAACTCCAGACCCACGGGCCAGATCTAGCCCATGGGATGCTTAGATCTGGCCTGCAGGGCTGCCCTTGAAACAGCAAAGGACCAGTCCATGGTGCCTCTGCCAGCAAAAATGGGCTCTCAATCTCTGTTTTTGGCTGGGACAGCCTCCTGCAACCCTCTGCCAGCAAAAATGGAGCTCGGGAGGGCCGCATGAGGCAGAGGGTTGCATGAGGTTGTCCCAGCCAAAAACGGAGATTGGGAGCCCATTTTCACTGGCAGTACACTCAGGCCGCCACAGGCACCCCTGACATGAAGGACGTTAAGCTGGCCATGTCCACCCTGGCGCCCCAAGGTCAAATACAACCCTGATGCAGCCCTCAATTAAATCGAGTTTAACAACCCTGCACTAGAAAATAACTCTTCAACAAATCTGGTTCACTAACCCACACCTGACTTATCACCCACCTGAAAATTGCAAACTACCAATGACTAATCAGGAAGACTGTTCTGTCCTTAATTAGCATTCTTGAGATTCCCGCGCTTTGATTGGCCAAAGCGCGGGGCACTCTGATTGGTCAGGCGAGCCGCACCGATTGGCTCGCTAAGAATCTCCCGCGATTGGTCCATTCGGATCGCGGGAGATTCAAAGCGGTGCCATTGGCCGCGGCCGCCGTGGCTAAAAGAATAAAAGCCGCGATCTTTTTCCCTTTGCCCCAGTTCGGTTCCAACCTCAAATAAAGAGCATGATTTGAAGTCACCGACTCCTGGCATCATTTCGCGGACACAACACTGGCGACGAGGATGGGATCCAGACCCTGAACCGAACCACGTGTCCAACGGAAGCCAGACGAACCACCGCGATGGCGAAAATCGCAACCCCCGCATCCTTCAACCCCGCCACCGAGGACTGGGAATCGTACTCCGACCGATTTCGCATGTTCCTCGAGTGCAGCAACCTGAAGGACGCCACCGGCCCCAAGAGGCGTGCCGTCTTCCTGACCCACTGTGGGACCAAGGTCTTCAAGATGGCCAAGGCGCTTGCCAAACCCGCCGATGCGACCGCAATGGACTGGGACGTCCTCGAGCCAATACTTCGGCGGCACTACGCTCCAGAGGTACCCATCCTGATCCGACGCAACGAATTCTACCGTCGGGACCAGAGGTCGGGTGAGAGTTTTAGCGACTTCGTCGCCGAGCTGCGGCGCCTGGGGGGGCTCTGCGAATTCGACAACCTGAACGACGCCCTGCGAGACCGAATCGTGCTCGGTTTGTGGGACCCCGTCCTCCAGAGCTGGCTGATGGCCAAGGGCAACATCAGCCTAGCAGACACCCTCACCGCAGCCACAGCCGCCGAAGCAACCCGAACTTCCGCCGACCGCATGCGCAGACCGAACACTGGGGACCGCAGCGGAAACAACAACCCGGCGAGGTCGACCGAGGCCCAACCCGAGATGACCACCCACCAGGGCGACTTCCACTCGGCATCGGGCACTTCAGAAAACGAGGAGGACGTCCATCCCCTCCAGACAGGCCGCGACCCACGGAACCGGCGGGGTCGTAAGTCGAGGACCAACTGTGCCGGTTGCAGCGGCGACCACCCCAGGTCAGAATGCCAGTTTTTCGAATCGATCTGCCGGCATTGCGACAAGAAGGGACACATCGCCCGTGTCTGCCGCTTAAAGAAGAATCGCAGCCCGGCACGATGGGACCAGAGCGACCGGAGGAGAGAGAGCACACCACCCCGCACCAGAGATCGCCCCTCGGACAACAGATGGGACCGGAACGGACGATCCCTGCGAGGCGCGATAACCGGCGAAGAGAGGAGACCCATCAGACGGTCACCATCGGCCACGCCATCACCAATGACGCCTGGAAGGTCCACGTGGAGGTAGGCATCGAGGGCCAGCCATGCAAAATGGAGGTGGACTCCGGGTCCTACCTCTCCATGATTGCATGGCATGAAATAAAGCGCTTGGTGCCTTCCCTCCAAAGGAGGAACATAGACAGCCAGAGAGTCATTTTAAAGGACTACCAGGGAAACCGCATCCCAGTAGTCGGAACCAAACACTTCAACATCACCTATAAAGGGCACACCGAAAGACTGCCCCTGACAATCGTCGACCGCGACCGCCCAAGCCTACTGGGACTGCAATGGTTCGCCCCGCTCGACATCGCACTCACGGGAGTCGACCACGTCACCGACGACAGCTGGGAGCAGCAACTGGCCCGGGAATTCCAAGAGGTCTTCGACGGAAACCTAGGCAAGTACCGAGGGCCCCTTATATCTTTCAACCTAGACTCAAACGTCCCCCCAAAACGCCTGAAACCAAGGCGGGTGCCATTCGCACTTAAACCCAAGATAGACGAGCAAATTGACAAGCTCATCAAGCAAGGGGTCCTACAGCCCATAGACCACGCCGGTGGGAGACCCCCATAGTCACCCCGATCAAGCCCGATGGGTCGGTGAGGATCTGTGGGGACTATAAGGCCACCCTAAATGGCGCGCTACAACAAAGCGCCTACCCCGTCCCAGTAGTGCAACACCTACTGCACTCACTGGGAGGGGGCAAGGTTTTCGCCAAGCTCGACCTCGCCCAGGCTTACCAACAGTTGCCAGTCGACGAGCAAACGGCAGAAGCGCAAACCATAGTCACCCACCGGGGGGCATTTAAATGCAACCGACTCCAATTCGGAGTCAGCGTGGCACCGGGAATATTCCAAAGCCTAATGGAAAGACTACTGCAAGGCATCAAGGGGGTGGTACCTTACTTCGACGACGTCCTAGTGTCGGCAGCCAACCAAACCGAACTAGAGGGTCGCCTAAGGGAGGTCCTAACCAAATTTAAAGAGACCGGACTAAAAGTCAAGAGGGAGAAATACCAGCTATGCACGGAACGGGTAGAATTCCTGGGATATCTCCTAGACCGTCACGGCATTCACCCCACAAACCAAAAAATCAAGGCCATCAAAGAAGCCCCCACACCCAAGTCGAAGACGGAACTACAGGCATTCCTGGGCCTACTTAACTTTTACAATGTTTTCCTGCCCCAAAAGGCGACGGTGGCGGAGCCCTTGCATAGGCTCCTGGACAAGGCGGCGACCTGGACTTGGGGGAAACGCGAGCAAGCCGCCTTCCAAAGAACAAAGGACCTACCTCACTTCGGACGCCGTCCTCATACAATACAACGAGACCCTACCTCTGGCCGTCACATGCGACGCATCACCCTTCGGCATCGGTGCTGTCCTCAGCCATACCCTCTCCGACGGAAAAGAAGCGCCCATCGCGTTCTTTTCAAGAACCCTCACCAAACCGGAGTGGAACTAGAGCCAGCTGGACAAAGAGACTCTGGCTATCGTTGCCACCGTAAAACGATTCCACGAGTATCTCTACGGCCGGACTTTCACTATCATAACTGACCACAAGCCGCTGCTGGGAATCCTTGCAGGAAACCGGGCCACCCCGAACATTCTGTCTCCCCGAATGACAAGATGGTCCGAGTTCCTGGCAGCCTACAACTACGGACTCATACACAGACCGGGTAAGACGATCTCCCATGCAGACGCCTTAAGCCGCTCGCCACTACCGGAACCCGACACCGACCCAGCACCCACAACGACCACCCTCAGCATAGAGACTCTACCCAACCTGCCCATAATCGCGTCAGACATTGCCCGAGACACTAATAAAGACAAACGTCTGGCGCGGGTGTTGCATTGGGTAGAGAAAGGGTGGCTGGAAAGGGACAACGACGAGTCAAAACATTCTGAAACCGCCAAACGGAACTCTCGTTATTAAAAGGGTGCATACTATGGGGGGATAGGGTGGTCATTCCAGAAAAGCTACAAGGGAAGGTTCTGGAACTGCTACACGAGGGGCACCCTGGCATCATTAGGACTAAAGCCCTGGCCAGAAGTTATGCTTGGTGGTCAGGGATGGACAAACAAATAGAGGCCTGGGTAGCAAGGTGCCAACGATGCCAGGAAACTAGGCCAAGCCCACCCACAGCACCCGTCCTAGAGTGGGAAACCCCAAGGGGACCTTGGTCTAGGATTCACATAGACTTCGCCGGGTCCACAAAAGGACACACCTTCCTCATAACAGTTGACGCTTACTCCAACTGGCTGGAGGTAAGCAACATGAAGACGACAACCATGGAGGCCGTGATCAAGGAACTCTGCAAACTCTTTGCAACACACGGCCTCCCAGACGTCGTCGTTTCCGACAACGGGCCCCAATTCACCTCGCTGGAATTCGAAAAATTCCTAGCGGAAAGGGGCATCCACCATGCGCTGACAGCACCAGCGCACCCAGCGGCGAACGGTAGGGCGGAACGGATGGTCCAATTCACTAAGAAGACCATCCGGAAAATAGACCACGGGGAGATCCAGGAGAAAATAAACAAACTACTCTTCACCCAACACATAACCCCAAATACCACAACGAATAAGAGCCCAGCCGAACTATTAATGGGCAGGAAACTAAGGTCCCCACTTGACAGGTTACACCCCACGTATAACCCGGAGAAGCCCCCAGACTCAAACAGCAAACACCGAACCTTTGCACCCGGCGACCCCGTATACATGAGAAACCTGACGGGAGACCCACAATGGATACCAGCCGTCATCACACAAATAACAGGCCCACACTTGTACTGGCTACAAACAGCAGACGGACGAGCGTGGAAACGCCACATCGACCAACTAAGGTCGAGGACCACCAACCAAGAGACCACCGACGCACAAACAGGCGAAACCAACCCCCACAACACAAACCAAGGGGGGAGGGAATACCCAGGGGATCAAAACCAAAGAAGAATAAACCAGCCGTACTTACCGGAAAGCAGCCAGCACGACCCCTCGCCAGGAAGAGACAGCCAGGCCAGTTCGACTGACCTGGAAAGACCGAGCAGGAGCGGTGAAACCCGCAGCTCAACCAACCCGGGAGGCCCAGGAGGGAGCTACGGAGAGCGGCCCGGCCCGATCGACCAGCCGGTTCCCACGACGGCAGCAGGAGCAGCAGAGATCCCGACCGAACCGGCCGGGATCCAACCTACGACTGAACTGCGCAGGTCCAGTAGGCTCAGACGGAGCCCCGCCTACCTACGTGACTACGCGACGTAAGGACTGAACCAAGAGGGGTGTTCTGTCCTTAATTAGCATTCTTGAGATCCCCGCGCTTTGATTGGCCAAAGCGCGGGGCACTCTGATTGGTCAGGCGAGCCGCGCCGATTGGCTCGCTAAGAATCTCCCGCGATTGGTCCATTCCGATCATGGGAGATTCAAAGTGGTGCCATTGGCCGCGGCCGCCGTGGCTAAAAGAATAAAAGCCGCGATCTTTTTCCCTTTGCCCCAGTTCGGTTCCAACCTCAAATAAAGAGCATGATTTGAAGTCACCGACTCCTGGCATCATTTCGCGGACACAACAAAGACAGTGATGGATTGCAACTGGTTGGGATTTGTGGGAATCCAGTGCATAGGGAAAGCTGAAAGAGGAATGTTACAAACAAAAATCAGAAAGGCTTAGAATGTTTAAAATAAGCATGCATTCATTTAAAAATGGTTTTCTTAGTGGGCTGGGTCCAAATTGGATGGAAAGATATGTGATCTCTCCCCATCAAATAGCCCTGATAATAATCAGGGGTGGGATTCTACCAGTTTGCACCTATTCACTAGAACTGGTTGTTAACATTCTAAGCAGTTTGGAGAACTGGTTGTTAGAAAAAATTACAGGCCTAATCCTGTAAGGAAGGCAGGAAGGAAACATTTTGGTGTTGCTTACAGAAACTGCAGGACTAGACTTCTTGTCTCAGGAAGTTCTCTGGAATTTTTTTCCCCCTCCTTTGCTGGTACTTTGCTTGTGTGCAGTGACCATTCAAAATTACAATGGCACTGAAAAAAGTGACTTATGCCCAATTTCACAAGATTGTTGCAGCATCCACACAGTCATGAGAGGCCGGGTGAGGAGATGAGTGCCTTGATGTGAGTGATATTGAGTTGGCCATACCCAGCCAATAACATGACCACCAAGCCACACTCACCCAATCACATGACCCCCAAGCCATGCCACCAACTAAGACACGCCCACAGAACCGATTGTTAAAAAAAGTTGAACCCCAACCCTGATAATAATTATGTACCCCTTAGAAGTGCTGTTTAGACAGAGAAGGAATTTTCCAGAACCATTAACAGGAATCTCTTCATTTAGCTCCACCTCCATGGATAGCAGCCTCAACCTTTGTCATTCCTATAGCATTTCTTCAAATTTTTAAAAAGTAATTTACATGTGATCATTGTCACTGATAAATCTGACCACATAGCAAATATCAAGATCTTTATTAAAACACAGGCTCTCTTCTGCAGTGTGTTTCCAGCACTTGGACCTGCTTCCTCAATTCTAAAAAGATAACCCTGTAATTGAATCATTTTTCTGCTCAAATATCTATCAACTTGAAAACAATATAATATGAAAACCAAAATGGATGAAGAAGAGAATGAATCTATTTATGAAGTGTGCTGAAAACAGAATTAATTCTATTTTAAAACTCATCAGCTGTCAACCAGAATAATATGATTAAATTGACTGATGATTTTCTCCAAGTTGCCGTCACAGTATACCTGGAGGTCATTGACTGGGGAAGACTGGGTTATGGGTATTTTCATGGTTGTCTTTTAGATAATATAAATTCTCTTTATAAGATGGGATCAGACTTTAGTTTAAAAAAAAAAAAAACACTTTGATTAATTTTGCATGATATCTGTAGCCTGGCTAGTTACTTACGAAAGCTATCAACAGTTGGTAAAACAAATTACATATGCAATATAAAAAGTTGTGCCTCTATGATTAATGTCCCCAAAATGTTTTCAAACAGGTAAGTAAATGAAGACATGCATTGAATGGATATTCTTGTTTCATTAGATTAGCTAATCACTGTAAAAACAGAAAGAGTGCTGGTCCTGCCAACAAGTTTTATTCCTTAAGTAGGACTATCAGGTCTGCAAAAATCTGATTGACCACTAGGTGGCAATAAAAAGCACACATTTACTCTGATATTTGCAACTCAGATCTAATAACCCTACCATAATTTCATCTTGCTTTTTCCATAAAGATATTTTCCATTCCAAAAATTTTAGGAGGGAATCTCATCTTCTAGAACATTTTGTCAATATTCACACTATGAGTCAAGACCAAAGATGATACTGTGAAATCTAATTAAGGCTAGTTCTTTATTTACTTGAACCAAATAGACAGAATCTTGCCAGACAAAAGCTATAACTTTTCAAGCTAATAGATATATCCTGAGAGATTTTTAGGATGTGTCCACCTTGAACCTCTTCTTCCTTTCCCCCTCCAGTTTAGGACTGGACATTCTTATTTTGGGCTTCCCTGTGGAATTATTGCCTCATCCCTGGGAAAACGTGGTGCTCTTGCCAAAATTCCCTCACCCATTCCTTCTCCAGGTGCACATTCCACCATACTAGGTTAAATTTAAGATCTCCCAGAACAAATGGGAGATTTAACATGCATATCATGGAATGGCAACACCCAGGGCTACAGCTAGTCCTCGACTTACAATCATGTGACCAATTGAAATTACAACAGCACTGAAAACTTGTGTCCATTTTTCACACTTATGACCATTAGAGCATCCCCATGGTCATATGATCAACATTCAGGCACTTGGCAACTTGCATGTACATATAATAGCTGTGCTGTCCTGGAATTATGTGATCACTATTTGTAAGCCTGGCTTCCAACAAGCAGAGTCAACGGGGGAAGCCAGATTTGCTCAATGTTAAACCATGACTCACTTAACAACTGCAGTGATTGCCTTAACATCTGTGGCAAAAAGAATCATAAAATGGGGCAAAACTCACTTAATGACTGCCTTGCTTTGCAACAGAAATGTTGGGCTCAATTGTAGTCATAAGTCAAGGATTAGTGTAATTATACCAGATAGGCACAATCCAGGTAGTCCTTAATTTACAACAGTTCATTTAGTGACCATTCAAAGTTAGAATGGCACTGAAAAAAGTGAATAAAAAAAATTCAAACTTTCTATAATTAATCATAAAATGGGACTAATGGAAAAAGAACTAGCATAAAAAATTAAAAACGCTAAACAGAATTACTTAGAAGATGCAAATAAACCAGGTAGATGGCTAGCCTACAAATTGAGAAAGGAGGGAGGTCAAGAAGGATTAGCCAACTAATAAATGAAGAAGGACATACATGCTATGGAAATGACAAGAAAAAAATTATACAAGATTATTATGGGAAATTGTATTTTCAAGAGAATATTCAAGAAGAAAAAGTTAAGCAATATTTGCAGAAAACAAATTTATCTCAGATACCTAAAGATATTGAAATAATGCTAGAAGGGAATATAACAATGATGACATTAACAGAAGCTTTAAAAAAACAGAATGTTGGAAAAGCACCAGGTCCAGATGGCTTACCAGCGGAATTTTACAAGATTTTTCAGGAAATACTGAATCTTCACCTATTAGAAGTTGTGAATGAAGTTATGTTAAAGAAAAAAATACCCAAAACATGGACTGAAGCATACATTACACTTATACCGAAGGAGGATACAGACCTGCAGCAAGTTAAAAATTACAGACCTATATCCTTATTAAATTCAGACTATAAAATGTTTGCTTCAATCATGGCAAAAAGACTAAAAGATACTTAAATAACTTTATCCATATTAATCAAAATGGATTTCTGCCAAAGAGACCAATTAAAGACAATGTGAGAATTATTTTGAATACTCTAGAATACTACGAGGCACACCCTGAGAAGCAAATGGCTTTGATGTTTTGAGATGCACAAAAAGCCTTTGACAATGTGAGTTGGCAGTTTATGTTACTGCAATTGGAACATATGGGCTTTGGTAAAAAATTCATTCAAGCCATTGAAATGATATACCATAACAAACTGCAAAAGTTATGGTAAATGGAGAACTAACAGAATCTATAGATATAAGAAAAGGGACAAGGCAAGGTTGTCCACTGTTGCCCCTGCTGTTTGTGTTAACACTGGGAGTGTTGAATAGGAATATTAGAGAAGATAAGAAATAAAAGGAATGAAAATCCAAAAGGAAGAGTATAAATTGCAAGCCTTTGTAGATGACCTGGTATTTATATTAGAAGACCCATTGGAAACAGCAGCTAAATTAATAGAAAAAAATAGAAGAATATGGAAAAGCAGCAGGTTTGAAAATAAAGATAAAACAAAGATACTAACAAAGAATATGCTAGTAAGACGAAAGAAAGAGTTGGAAGAAGTTTTAGAAATGCAGGTCACAAACAAGGTTAAGTATTTAGGAATATACATTACATCAAGATGTAGCACACTGAAGGAGGATATCTATCTTAAATTCAAACAGCAGATTGTAACAGATTTGACAAAATAGGGAAACATACAATTATCATTGATTGGGAGAATATCTACAATTAAGATGAATGTTTTGCCTAGAATTTTATATTTATTCCAGACAATTCCAATCCAATTAGGGAAAGAGTTTTTTGAAGATTTAAATAGAATTGTGTTGAAATATATTTGGTAGGGCAAAAAAGCAAGAATAAAACTAAAATTGTTACAAGTTACAAGAATAAGTGGAGGACTTGCCTTGCCTAACTGGGAGTTGTATTACCAAGCAACAAATTTGATAAGGGTAAAGGAATGGATAACATTAAGAATCAATAGTCGACCTTAGAAGGGCATGCTGTTGGGGTGCCTTCCTTTGGTATAAGGGAATTAAAACATAGGGGTACTTTAGAAGACATCATATTCAAGAGGCATTGTTTTTGAACTGGGAGAAGATAAAAAGACAATATTATTTAAAAATTCCATCATGGATCTCTATCATTGAAGCCTTTTCTTAACCAATAATATATAAAAAGGAACAAACAGTTAGATATGGTGAGATATTGAATGAAAAGGGTGAACTTAAATCTACGCAAGCGTTGGAAGAACAAGGTGTAAAAATGAACTGGTTTTCATTTTTGCAAATACAATCCAGATTTGATAAAGATGTTAAAACAGAAGATATTTATGATAAGTTGACTGACTTGGATAAAATTTTGATGGGTAATGATGAAAAAGTAATTTAAAAACTTTATGGACACTTATTAGAATTTAAATTGGAGGAGGAACAAGTTAAAGAAACAATGATTGCTTGGGGAAACATTTTGGATATGGGATTGATTTAGAAAAATGGCAAAAATTGTGGTCTCAAAATTATAAAATGACAATGTTGACTGCATATGAAGAAAATCTGTATAAGATGTTTTACAGGTGGCACTTTCCCCCAACAAGAATAGCAAGAATTTTTAAGAACAAATCGGATAAATGTTGGAAATGTCATCAGATACCTGGTTCATATTATCATATGTGGTGGACATGCTCGGACACAAAGAAATATTGAAGTAAAATTCACACATGGTTGGAAAAAATGATAAAACAACATATAGACTTTAAACCAGAGATCTTTTTATTGGAGAAAAAAAATTCAAACTTTCTTATTTATTATAAAAAGCAGTACAGGTTGTCCTCAACTTACAACAGTTCACTTGGTGACTTTTCAAAGTTGCAACGGCATTGAAAAGAGTGACTTATGACTTTTTTTTCAGTTTTCACAATGTTATGACATGTCCAGCATCCCCATGATCATGTGATCAAAATTCAGATGCTTGGAAACTTGTTCATACTTATGACCATTGCTGTGTCCCAAAGTCATGTGATCTCTTTTGCAACCCTCTAACAAGCAAAGTCGGTGCAGAAGCCAGGCTTACTTAACAAATGGATTACTAACTTATCACCTGCAGCGATTCACTTAACAATGGAGGCAAGACAGATCTTAAAATGGGGCAAAATTCACTTACCAAATGTCTCACTTAACAACATAAATTTTGGGCTCAATTGTGGTTGTAAGTCAAGGACTACCTGTATAAATTGACCATGCTCTGGAGTGAATATTTCTAAGATAAGATTAGATATTTGCAAAGCATTTTCCTATGAGAATTTCAGCAAAGTTTGTATATATGAACTGGAACATCAAAGAGTCCATTGTTATCCTACCTCAGAGTAAGATGAGGCAGAGATTAAATTTGCTATCTACCAGTAGAGCTAGACAACCTGCTCAGACTTCCTCAGTCTGGCACCTTTCAGATATACTGGAAAATTTTAAGAATTTCCCAGCTTCCAAGGTCATTGGCTAAGTTGGCTATGATTTTTGGGAGGTACAGCTTTAAGACACATGGAGGGCACTAGGTTGGGAAGAATGAACTGGAACATTATTAAACAGTCCATTGCAATCATGCTGTAATCATTAATATATATGCACATCATTTGAATCATTAATATAAAATTAGAGTACAGTTCACTGATGATTATTACTCTACTTTATCCTACACAGCTGTTCATTTTATTAGAGGTGACATGCATGGCATATTTTACTGTCATATGAAATAAGTATGCTTTATTATGAAATAAACACTCTTTATTAAATCTTGACTTTGCTTTCTGCAAGCCTGTCTTTTTGAAATAAATATTTTGAACCTCACTCAGAAGTAATTAAAATTATTTTAATGAATAAATTATTCTTATTTGAAAAGATATTGAAACAAAATATAACAAAAGAAAAAATGGCATAATCCATAAATAAAAAGTTTTTTATTTTTTTATTTTAAAAAGTGCTGAGTCCTTCTAAACATCCATATTCAATACTTCTATCTCTGTGCAATGAGCCTTGCATAGATTGGGGTAATAATCAATTAGGAATGACTTTGTAAATATAACTAAAAGAACTAAACTTGCATTGGGCAAAACTAAAGGGGCCAGGTTATTGCTTGCTGTTAATTTTCCAGTCAAGGATATTTCCTATAAGTCTAAATAATAACTAAATGTGCTTTAGTTTTCCCGTGTCCTGCTGCGGTAAATCTGGCAGTAAAAACAATAAAAATTAAGCAACCCTCTTGGTAAAGTTTTGTCCCATTTCATATTTTATATGATAAGTAACTTACAGAATGAAGTACCATAAAACTGTGTAAAAGTGTTCTATTTGTAGCTAATTATGGATGGGGTCTATAATGCATAACAGATCTGCTTGGTGGTGTAATCTACAGAATATATTACAGTTTGTTACTGTATTTGTCATTGATTAAGCATGCCAGAACTCTTGTTACTTAATTACTTTGAATTATCTATACAGGTGTAATTTTTGCAATGTTAATTTCTGGTGTACAATTCAAATTAATGGGCTTTACCAGCCCTCCCAATCTAAAATAGTTTTTATATTGTGAAGTGTTTTATGATGACACAACTTCTCATGTTATGGTTTCATACTAGAATTCTTTTCATGACAGACCTTGAATGTGGACTTTTTTCTGGCTTAAATTCTAGCTGAACATATTGTTTGGAAAAAGACTGAAGGGAAGCACAATTTTCTATTTTGCAATTGAAAACCAAGGGCGCCAACTCAGTGTAGTTGTTTAAGGCACCAGGCTTGAAACCAGCAGACTGTGAGTTCTAGTCCCACCTAGCCAACTGGGTGTTTTTGGCCAATCACTTTCTCTCTGCCTTAGGAAGAAAACAATGGCAAACCACACCCAGGAAAAAAATGTGCCAAGAAAAGTGCAGGGACTTGTTTAGTAATTTCCCATGAATTGGACACGATTGAACAAAAGGAAAAATAATGCTGAAGGCATCAGTTTCTGGGGAACATCAAATTGGCAAATCCTGGTTCGCCATGTAGAAGACTCATGGTGTACTGGAAGCTGCAGGCTCCACGCTACCATGGAATAACCCATAGTAGCATGGGGTAAATACCACCTGAGTCATAGACCTGCATGCAATACATAAATAGCAATAGACGTATACCACTTCACAGTGGTTTTACAGCCCTCTTTAAGCAGTTTACAGAGTCAGCATATTGCCCCCAACAATCTGGGTCCTCATTTTACCCACCTCGGAAGGATGGAAGGCTGAGTCAACCTTAAGCCTGGTGAAATTCAAACTGCCAAATTGCTGTCAGCCAGCAGCTAGCAGAAGTAGACTGCAGTACTGTACTCTTAACTATTGTGCCACCATGACTCTTAAAGGTGAGATTAAATCTGCAGAATGATATAGAAAGAAGTCTCTTATCTATAACGAACAGCTACATTAGGCCAATGATATTACTATAAAGGTATTACAAGAAGGTGTATGGTATGCCACTAGGAGCTGTCTGGCATTGAAAAGTGAGAGTCTTTTGCTTGTGGCATTGCAGACAGAGTTGCAGCTGCATTAGCTAATTAATTCTAATGCAGCTGCATTAGAATTAATGTTCTAGTTGAAGAACCAAACATGGGAATCTTTCTTGGATTAAAAATAAGGATTCTTACATTAAAAAGAAGAAAGGAAAAAGAACTAAGGCATAATACATTTTCATAGTCCTTTGGAAATAATTGATATCAATATAACCACCAAAAATATAGGTGCCATAGATAAAATTGTCACTTTAAAATTGTCACTTTATCGAATAAAATATTAGAGAGACTTTTTACTTCAGGCTAAATTCCAATTAAAGTGAGATCTTACAAACTGCAGGATTTCCAAAGGTAAAATAGGTTTAAAGGCAAAGTGGAAAGGCCTGTACACTATTTGTAATATAGATTCCTGCCTTCTTCAGTTTTTCTTTAGAAAGAAATGTACGCAAACATTCCTGTCACTGTAGCTATCAGGTTTAATATACTACAAACACTATACTACCAAGAAATTTTAAAAAAATTATAAGTCCAAGATAAAATATATCAACAAAAAGAAAAAAAAATAGAGAATAGAACATCTAAAATGGGTGTCAAATTCACATCATCATGGTGGTGTCACATGACATATTGAGACTTCCCCCCCTTCATTAAACTGGACATGGGCGTGGCCAATGCGTGACACATACAGCCTTTGGGCCGGAAGTTTTGATCTAAAACATCTAGAACATATATTATCAGAAGTAAACAACTCTATGATATTAGAACTAACTCCTTGAAAATTCCCCTCCTCAGAGAGCAGCACCATTACAATGATAATTGTTTTATACCAAGAAAAAAAAAACAGTCCCGAAATAAGGTAGTCCATCAGGGGAAAGAAAACTCCAGGATGGGGATAAATTATTTAGTATATAAGAGAATTCCTCAAGGAAACCTGGAGTGATAGGTGGGGAAGTAACCTTGTTCTAGAATCAGACTGCACATTTATTATAGATAACTAATTGTCCTGCAAATAAAAATGTGTCATGAAATCTTTTCCTTCTCCACCATCCTGTCAAATTACAGAAATTGGCTAATCAAGTTGCTTTCTCTTGAACTAACCCCATTTTTAATGGGTTGATGTTGTTAAAACTGTAAAAGAGAAACAACCCAAAAAACTACTGAGGGCCAGGATAGGGAGAGAGTGAAGAAGAGAATTTCCTACAGTTGTTACAACAATTGTTCTATCGATGCCAACAAATGCAACCATCTGTCACAAAAAGAGTAGGACCTCCAGGCTGACCAGCTGTGTGGTGACACATGGTTCTTATTGGAATTGAAAAATATGTGTGTGATTGAGACAAGAGAGAGTTTCATATTATGCTTGACTTGTCTTGTGTTTTCAATTCTAAAAGATATTTATGACTCAGTTATAGCAAATAGCTACTAAAAAGCAAAGAAGTATTACATTTCACTTATGGACATCTTCTTGCAGAAAAGATTAGACTCCTAAAAGATAGGAGTTCTTTTCACGGCTCTTATCCCATATGTTAGAAGATGGACAATGGGAATCATTCTAAGATGAACTATTGGTAGTCCTCTACTTACAACCACAATTGAGCCAAAAATTTCTGTTGCTAAGTGAAACAGTAGTTAAGTGAGTTTTGCCCCATTTTATTATCTTTCTTGCCATAGTCCACAATCACTGCCATTGTTAAGTTTGTAACACGGTTGTTAAGTGAACTGGTTTCTTCGTTGACTTTGCTTGTCAGATGGAGCCACAAAAGTCGATCGCATGAACCCGGGACATTGCAATTGTCACAAATATGAGTCAGTTGCTAAGAATCTGAATTTTGATCAGGTGACCATGGGGATGCTGCAATGGACATAACTATGAAAAATGTTCATAAGTCAGTTTTTTCAGTGTCATTCTAACTTTGAACAGTCACTAAATGAATTAGTGTAAGTAGAGGACTATCTATACTAAGAAAGCTCAGTTACACAGGGTGGCCCCATTTTGGTGCTGTGGCAATATTTCTGAATCAGGTTAAATGTGATATGTTGTTTTAATATTGTTTTTATTTATTTGTGAATATGTTGAATTGCTTTAAATGCCCACAAGTCACATGTCAAATAGCCAGCTGTATACATTAAAAAATATATCCTGAACTGTTCTAGACCAGGAAGATTAACTTTTTGGGTGCCTTTGAGTGATATTATTGGAAGTATTCCATACTTCCAAATCTGAGTAGGGCCAGAATAAAACTAAATTTGATTTATTTGTTTCATTTATTCACTAAATTTTTATGTTGCCCATCTCCTACTAAGCTGATTTAAAATAAACAATGTTATTTATTTATTCAATTTATATAGACACCCATCTCAATTGTATGTGACCAAGGAGTTTACAATAACATAAACATGTTTACTTCCCATGTATTTGATCCCTTTCCTTTTCCCTTCACTGTGCAACCTCATTTTATCTAGGCTTGTGACAGAGTATAAATAAAAGAGAATAGAAAAACATGGAAGCTTCCTGGAGATGGCTTTTGTTATTTTAGCATTACAGATTGCTACATATTTTTTTAAGTTGTTTAGTTAGGGAGCAAATCATCCTATGCTGCTTCAGAGGATAAACAAAGAATTCTGGGAGTGTATGGCATACACTCAGATCAGGTTTACTGATATACTGATAAGGCAGGGGTGGGATGCTACCGGTTCAGCCCGGTTCTATAGAACCAGGAGCTGCAAAGAGCAGCTGACACCGAACCAGTTCGGTATTTGGCCCACCCACCTGCCCAGGCTCTAGGCTGTCCTTTATTCCCTGCTTTTCCCTCCTCAGCTGCTTTGCACAGCATAGCTGAGGTTGAAAAAGCAAGAAACAAGAGGATTTTCAAACATTGTGCACACGAGTGCAGTTCTTATCAGCTGTCCAGGTGGCACAGCTGATGATTTCCTACAAATGTTGCACACACAATTGTTCCCAGTTCGTAGAACTGGCAAATTGCTCCACTGGATGGCCCTGCCCCTCTCCTCCCACTCACTCCTTACCTGGCATGCGAGCCATCCAACTTGTCTGGTTTGGTAAGTTGCTATTTTTTCTTCTTTTTCCTGACCATCAGCTATTCTGCTATTCTGCTGGGAGATTTAGATTAGCTAGAAACAGGAAATCCTTGGATTTCTTGCTTTCTAGCTAATCTAAAAGCAGAGCCAAACCTTTCTTAGGACTGAAGCTTTTCAGTGCAGACCCAGGGAGCCAATTGCAAATAGATAGATCTCTCAGTTAATCTGTGATTCTGTGAACAACTCAATCTGCCTGCCTGCTTTGCCTGCTTTTGGGTAAAAGTTACTCTTTTTTAATTAAAAGATCAATATTTACATAAATATAATATTTACATACAAGCCATGCCCACCCAGTCACATGACCACCAGCCACACCCACAAATTAGGCCACACCCACAGAACCTGTTGTTAAGAAATTTGAATCCCACCCCTGTGATAAGGTATGGTCAATCAGCTGTCCAGTTAAAGCAAGCAAGTACTATATTGGGCAGCAGTGATATAGGAAGATACTGGCTGCAGATGATGACTTTATTGTCAGTGGCAAAGGCATAAATTCATACCACATGAGAAAAGTCAATGGTAAACCACCCCTGTGTTTTTTATCAAGAAAACCACATGGACAGGCAACATATTGTGCCAAGTGATGAGACCTTGGGGTTGGATAACACTCAACATGTTGCTAAGGGAGATTTTAGGATCTTCAGAATACTAATGTTGTTTATGATGTGGGTAAATTAAAGTCTAGCCATGTCCTAGGAAAAGAAAATCCAAAGCTGTAAAAAGAGAGTGGGAAAGGGAATGTGAGAAGCATGAATATGGAAAAGTTCAACACAGTGAAAGATGAAACAAATCACCATTCATTGTCATCTTAGGCATCAGCAAGTTAAGATGGATTAGAAATGGACAATTTCAGAAAACTGCTCTGTTTACTACTCAGAAAATGAAAAACAAAGAAGAAATTACACTGTTTTTATAGTCATGAAGGAAAGGCAGTCAAAGGAAGTCAATGACCAAATAATAACAGTTAGACTTCTTGATAACCCTTTGGAGTTGATGATTGTCCAAGTGTATGCTCCAACCACTGATGCAGAAGAAGAGCAGGTTGATGAGTTTCACAATTACACTCAATTTGAATTTGACAAAACATGCAAGCAAAATGTGGTTGTGGTTGTAGATTGTGGGTGTAGATTGTGGGTGTAGATTGGAAGGCAAAAAATGGAAATATTAATGAGGAAAATGTGGATGGACAATTCGACTTAGGAAAACAAAATGAAAGAAGAAAATGATTTATTAATATATTTCAGTCAATTATTTCTCCAGAAATGATGCTTATATACTTGGACATCAACTGATATAGAGTTCCCATAAACTGAAAGGACTTTGTTATTGACACAAGGAAATGGAAGAGCTCATTTTTAAACACAAAAATTTGGCTAGGGGCTGACTATGGAGCAGATTATAAATGGCTCATGTCCAGGCTTCAAATCAAGTTAAAACTAAGAAAGAAATCAATCACTTTCCAAAGTATTATCTCGACCATATATCCAACATTTTTAAGGAAAATATCAAGAATCACTTAGAAGTCCTGAATCTCACTGATAAGAAACTATGGAATGAAATCAGTCATTCAGGATGAATTAAAATCCAAGAAATTGAAGGAAGCAAACTGGATGTTGGAATAAAGCATGGAAATTGCCAGGAAATTATAATAAAGCATGGAAATTGCCAGGAAATTTCTGTGCACCTCACAGAAAAGCCAAAGTCAGAAAAGACAAAATCTCAGGAAGGGACTTAACAAAGAATTAAAGAGAGCTGTTAGAACAGATGGGAGCAGTATTCCAACAATATCTGTAAAGGCAAGAAAATTCTTCCAAAAGATCTCGGAAGGAGATTCCAACTTTAAATTAGTATGCTAAAGAAGTGCCAATAGAGAGACAGTAATTGATTCAAGGAGATTTAAATAAAAGTCAGTAGGAATGTCAATATCCAAGATACAATACCCAAGAACAGGGTCTCAAATCCCCAGGCCATGGTCCACTATTGGGCCATGGTTTGTTTGCAACTGGGCTGCAGAAGCAGCTGAACAGTGCACATGTGCACATATATGCAACTCGACTTGTTCCCCTCTCCCCTCTCAATCAGTCAAAAGTAGAATAAAATAAATAGTCATCATTGTCATATAAACAAATTGATTATTAGTATTTTTTCCCTTTAGAAACTGAATCTGGAAAACTTCATCAGGGCATTCTTATAGGTCTTTTGCAAGAAAAAAAATCAAACAGATTGGAAGTAGCTTTCCTAATTGCCAGCTAGTCAAATAATATATAGTTGCTACTCTTTGTACTCAGCAGTGTGTTCTTTAGTGCTGAGAAGTCATCGAGGTTCCACAAATCAAACAGGGCTTATTTAGTTCTGAAGTAACTCAAAATTGAGGCCTGAGGTTGAGGCTCCAAATGTGTGCAAGGATATACTTTTTGGTTATATTAGCGATTTGAATTGTTGTTCCTCAGTCCTCCGTATCTTAATCTTAAGATAGGAGTATATTCTTCATTTTCAAGGGCAGTATTTAAATGCCTCAGCAGGACTTACTTAGGTCACAGAAATAGCCAGAGACTCAGTGTATTTTTAATCATGAAATTACAGGATTCTTCTGTATAATTCCAGCCGGCCGGAATCTTCAGAAGTAAATACTATAAAGTTTAATGACATTCTAACTTCATGTTTCCAGTTTTTCTAAAACAGGTTTATTTTTTATTTTATTTATTTACCCAATTTACATGGTTGCCCATCTCAACAAATAAACAGAATTAAAAAAGAATAAAAACAATAAGAAACATTAATAAGATTAAGATACGGATGGCTGAGGAACAATCCAAATCACTAACACAATCAAGAAGTGGTTTTCCGGGTTTCCAGTTCCGCGTGGCTTCAGTGGCAGCAGGAATTCGCGACTGTTCGCGATTCCTACTGCGCTTGCCGCCGAGGTGCCCCCGATCCAAATGGGTCAGGGGGATATGGCTGCCTTGAAGAGGCAGCCAAAGAGAGAGGGGAGCCGGACAGGGGGTTGGGGGTGTCGCAGACCCCCTCCTCGTCCAGAAAAACCCCTCTTTCCCGAGGTGGTGAAGTGGCAGTCAGTAATGGCTGCCAAGAAGAAGCCTGCAACCGGGTAAGATTGTGCTGGAGGAAGCAAGAAAAGTGAAAGTGCTGGCTGAGCCGGGTCAATCAACATCTTTTAAAATCTCTGGAACTGAACTGTCTGAATTGCTGGAGGATACATTGTATCCCTAAGAAGACAGAAAGCGGTGGAGAAAGCTGTTAAAGGGAACTTTTTTTTTTCTTCACTCTCCCACCCCATAGAAACAGCAGATGAAGATTTGAAATTTATTTGGGCACTAAAGGTGAATTATTTTGAAAGTTGAAGCCAAGGGACAAAAGACTCTTTGGACATTGGACTTAATAATTTAAGAAATCAGAAAACCCTTATTGGAGGTATGGATTTCTGATCATTTAAAAAAAAAAATGTTGTAAGGGGGAAGGGAGAGAAAAAAAAATTGGAGCAGAAGCTGAAAAAGGAGGAGATTGCCTAGAATCCCAAAGAAAGGTATATGGTAATCGGACCTCTTTGACTAAACAGTAACCCCAGAAAGAGAAATAGAAAAAGGAAGAAAAGTATTAATTTTTGGAACTTTTTTTGAATTACTTTTGAAAATACTCGGGTGGTTATTTTGGGAAGTTTCTCTTTTCATGATGGTATCGCTTGTGGATGAACTAAAGACTGAATATCAAAAATATAAAAAGGAAGAACAAGATGGAAAAGATACTTTGGGCACTCTATTTCAATTTTTAGAAATGGCGTTATGTACCTATGAAAAGTTGACTACGCAGCAGAATGACTGGGACAAAGAAGAAGAGGAAGAAGAAGCCATCTTTGATGAACAATGGGTATTTTCCAGGGAGGAGGAGAAAGAGGATAAGAAAAAGGGGATTTTAAGGTTTGAAAAAACAACCAAAAAAGAGAAAAATGAGAGGAAAGGTGGATACCAGGTTAGAAAGCAATGGAAAGGGAGTAAGAAAAGGGAGGAGGAGAGACAAAGGGGTGAAAAGGGCAAGGAGAAGAATAAGCAAGAGAGAAAGCGGGGGAGGAGAAGCCTCAATGTTGGGAAGCAAGATTTAAAGAAAAAAAAACTTATTTAGAGACAATGGGTGAATCTAATTGGGAAAAAAAGGGGGGGGGGATTCTGGAAGGTACATAAGATTGTGTTTTTATATGTGTATCTAGAGTAGAATGTTGAAGATATAAATGAGTATCAATATATATGATCAGTTTTTTTTTCTCTTCTTTTTAAATGATATGGATAATGGTTATATAGGCTTTTTCTTTCGTTATTAACCTCTCTTATAAAATTTATTGTGTAATTTTAGAATGTACTAAACAGAATCCCAAGATAAATTAAGTGTTATATGAAGTACTTTTAAGTTAGGGCAATGAGTTAAAGGCGTCACTCCAATTAGTCTATAGGAGAAGTATAGTAAAAGAAAAAAGATGAATGGATAGCTGGAAATAGAACAGACAAAGAATGATATTGAAAATGGTAATAAGATATGGAAGAATATATAAAGTGACTATGATGTGTGAATTTAGTCTGTGTGAAGAGTTTTAACTCGGGACCAAGCAGCCTTCAGAAAAGATGTTTTAGGTTTTTGTTTTGTTTTTTATGTTTTGTGTTTTGTATGTTTATAAAAGGCAATAAAATTTTAACTAGCAAGAAATAACTTGGATAATTAGAAGGAAAAGGAGAAGTTGGGATAAGATATGAAGTTAAATAGAGAATGTAAATATTGATTATAATCTGGAATCATTTTGTATGTTCTATTGGTTTTCTTCTTTAATTATTTTTCTTTTTAGAAAAGAATTTGTAAGCTGTTATGCCTTGATTGTTTGTGTATTGTTCTTGTAAAATTAATGAAATTTGTTTTTTTTTTAAAAAGAAGTGGTTTTCCCTGCACACTCTTGGAGCTTCAGGTTCAGGCACCAGTTTTGAGTTACTTCAGAAATAAATAACTCATATTTGATTTGAGGAAAATAATCTTAATAATCTTTATTGTTTTTAGAACATGTTTGGAATTAAAGGAACGTGGAAAGAAAAAAACTATAAATCTGGCCTTTTTGCTTTTGTTTCATAATAATTGCATTATAATGACAAAACAATATCAATATAATTGGATTTATAAGGTTTAGTTTATATGACAACATTGAGAGATTCAGTATTAAAATGTTACAATATGTACTATGATAATGATGAGTACTGTGAAATAATGTTGTTTTTCATTTCTAACTTTTATTCTATTCCCACCCGAAAATATGCCTCATAAGTTAACTTTTGTTAGTCCATAGAGTGCAAATTAATGACATTTTGATAAGAAAGAGAGCCACATTTTCATGAATGTATCCTTCTATTCATCAATTCAATGGACCAGTGTTAATTGTTATGTTAATTGTTCAATAATAACTGCTTCCCATATTTTAAAGTTTTCAATTTAAGGTCTAAGGTAACCCATAACCCTATTTAAATATGGCAGTCATTGGAATTTTCATGCAGTGACCGCTGCTGATAAGCCTGACCTCCATTGATGTCATTCAGATGATATCAGCTTCCCCAAAATATCCCCTTGCTGGAGGGAGGCCTTTGCAAATCTGATTGAACAAACCTTGGTTTTCATGCAAAGGTCTGATACCCATTCAGTATTAATGAGACACCAAGGTCTGATACTTATTCAGTATTAAAGATAGGCAAAGGCATTTTTCTCTTGAAGGAAATGATGACCTTTGAGTAATGAGGCAAAGGAGGGCTTGCATATTCAATATTCCTGATTGTGTAAGACCTGGTATATGGAGTACAATAAGAAAGCCAGTTGGTGTAGTTAAGGTTAGAATTGGATAGACTGTATATTTTAATTATGTCTTAGGCATTGAAACCAGTTTGGAGATTTTGGGCCATTCACTCTGCCTCAGCTCCAGGAAGAAGAAGAAAAGGCAAACTGCTTCAGCTGCCAAGAAAATGCATGGAGTCATCTATGTCAGGGGTGTCAAACTCGATCTTTTTGCAGACCATATCAGGATTTTGTTTGACCTTCAGGGGAAAGGGGGGGGCATGACCTGGTTATCACAGCTGACTGGGTGGGCATGGCCAGAATGGGCCGCAGCCAGAGCAGCAGGGGCCAGTCCTTTGCAGTCTCTGGGATGCCCATGGGACAATTCTGGGCCATGTGTTTGATATGTCTGACTTATGTAATCACCAGGAGTCAGGATTGGAAGGAAGGAAGGAAGGAAGGAAGGAAAGAAAGAGGAAGGAAGGAAGGACGGAAAGAAAGAAAGAGGGAGGAAAAAGAAAGAAAAGAAAGAAAGAAAGAAAGAAAGAAAGAAAGAAAGAAAGAAAGAAAGAAAGAAAGAAAGAAAGAAAGATAGATAGATCCAAACTGGCAATGCTTTCCTCTGCCCACGCTTCTTTGGTATTTGAACTCTTACATCACTGAGATATGAATCTGATTGCTTATAGGCACAGATTGTTTTGAAATACAGTACTTACCTTGTTTGGACTCACTGCCTGTTTTGGGGGGAGTGGAAGTGGGTTATTGACTAGCATTTACTCATTCTGCCTCTCTTCTAAATTGAATTAGTTGAGAGCCTACATCAAATCAGTCCCCTGTGCCAAGAGCAGAGGTAGTATTCAGCAGGTTCTGATCAGTTCTGGAGAACCAGTAGTGGATATTTTGAGTAGTTTGGAGAACTGGCAAATACCACCTCTGACTGGAGATTTTACAGTATTCTTCCCCTGCCACACCCACCAAGCCACGCTCACAGAACTAGTAGTAAAAAAATTTGAATCCTATCACTGGCCAAGAGGATAGGCTGAAGCAGAAGACTGAGAGATTGGGTGAGATGTGAGGTTTTTCTCTTGTAACACTGAGCCTTGCTTTAGTTATTCATTGAAATAGGATCATTCAGTGATCTGCTATTATCTAACTGTGTTCATCTGAGTGGAGTTGACATATTGGGGAGGATGGATCCATCGGAGATCTGAAAATAGAGGAGGGCCAAGCCATGGACAGCCTTTGTCTAAAGGGACTAGAAGACCTCCAAAGTCCCTTCCAAATAACTCTGCGATTGCTGAATAGTCCTAAAAGGCAGCTCCTTGTAAAAACCCATTGCAGCAGCTTAATCTTGACCCAGTAAAGACATGAGATGCCATCACAAGGGTTTTAATATGACTTTCTACAACATTTGCTTCTAACTGCTTCTGAGGAATTTCTCAGAGAAATGGGGAGCTGTTTTTTTCTGGCTGTCACTCAGCCATAGCTTTTTATAAATTATTTTTATTTAGAAACCCATTTAAATTTTCAGTTGAATTTATATTTTCCATAGAGAAGCAGAAGATAAGTAGTAATGTATGTGATAAATGGATAACTGCCCCAGGAGGTCAGGAGATTACTGTAATTTTGAAAATGGATGTGGATTTTTAGGATGGTTTTCTTCTAATTTTATCTTAGTCCACTCCTTAACAAAGAAGAGAAATGATCTACCAGGAATTATACTTGGAGGTGCATTTAGGCACCAGGTGTAATTGTACAGTAATTCTTTTCAGAAAAGTTATTCATAAAGATGAAAGATATTCCTTGGAAGAAGCAAAAAGCCTTTGGTATTTTTTTAGCTTTTTGTTAGACGGCGGAAGGAGTCTGGCAAATAATAAAATAGGAAGAGTGGATAATCTCATCTTCAATATTGCCAGCCTCATTATGCAGGAAGCTGCTAGGTAAGTTTATATTTTTTTAGAGTGATCTAAGAAGCATGGACATGCATAAGACTGTATATATGTGCACACTATTTTAATCAACTTTTTAACATGTTGACTGATATTAGTCTGTAGGAATCTCATATATAATACTCTGGAATCTCATTCAGAGTAGCTTTTCACAGTGAGATAAGTCTGCAGTGTGCAGCTGCCGCCAAAAATGCTAATGCAATCCCAAGTTGTATTAATAGAGGGATACAATCCAGATCAAGTGAGGTACTAATGCCACTCTATAAAGCCTCAGTAAGACCACACTTAGAGTATTGCATCCAGTTTTGGCCACCACATTAAAAAAAAAATATTGAGATTCTTGAAAAAGTGCAGAGAAGAGCAACCAGGATGATTAGGGGACTAGAAACTAAAACATATGAAGAATGGTTACAGGAACTGGGCATGGCTAGTCTAGTGAAGAGAAGGACCAGGGGAGGCATGACAGCAGTGTTCCAATATTTGATGGGCTGCCACAGAGAGGAAGGGTCAAGCTATTTTCTAATCTAAAGCACTTGTAGGCTAGACAAGGAATAATGGATGGAAACTGAACAAGGAGAGATTTAACTTGGAAATAAGGAGAAACTTTCTGACGGTGACAACAATCAACCAATGGAGCAACTTGCCCTTGTAAGTTGTAGGAGTCTTATCACTTGAGACTTTCAAGAAGAGACTGGACTGCCATTTGTCAGAAATGGTGTAGGGTCTCCCACTTGGGTAGGGGGTTGGACTAGATGACCTACAAGGTCCCTTCCATTTCTGATTATCTGTAATACTGGGGTCGCATATAAATTTAATAAACTGTTTCAAGCTGCCTATCCTTGCCTCATTGCTTAAGTACTCAGACGCTTCAATTATGCAGGAACATTGCTTTTTTAAAAAAAAAATGGAAATGGAATTTACCCAGTGGCTTTGTTCTGCACTTAATATATGACTATTTACTTAGCAATGTCCTTTTTAGAAGAATCCTCAGTAACCAAGAACTGGCAGTATCAATTGAGAAGTAGTGTAAGTTCTGTTTAAAGACTCTAAAGATTTAATTAGATGCCTTTCTTACAAGTGTCTCTTATTAGATTTGTTAACATTACAGGCAAAGAAATGGCAATTGCATACAGAACTACAGTATTCCTCTCTGTTAAGTATTCTGACATGGGTTGAAGTAATTTGGAGACAGTCCTTGTTGGTGAACTTTCAGCTCTTTATTACACAGTGACTTCTGAACATAATAGCAAACTCTGCCTTATATAGGCAACCCCTGTGAAAATTGACCAATAGAGAGCTATGAACGCTAGCTCTTAAACCAATAACAAACCTCCGTTAAGGGCCAATCAGATTCTTTAGAACTGACCAATCCGATCTGGCCGCTTAACAACCAATCAGAAGTGCAGGGCCAGAACCCTGCACTTTACCCCAAGCTCACACTTTATTCAACTATATACATACATAACACCCCTTCCCCCGGCTTCTTAAACTATGGTGTGGTTATATAATCCTTTAAATAGGATGGTTGTCTTTTGAGTCTTTCTGATTTTCGCTAGACTGGTTGAGTGCAGTCCTCTTGAGGTGGAATGTTGTTTGGCAGTGGCTCTGCTTCTCGCTCGGGTGCAATTTCCAACGGTGCAAATAATTCTTCTTCCTGCTCCATTTCCTGAGTCTCGCTTGATTCATCGCTCGCTTCTAACAGGTTCCCTGGAACGTCGTCTTCTTCTGTTCCTCCCCCCCCCTTGGTTTGGTCATGGGGGAGTTGTTGACTGGCCGTTGTGAGTCGTGACCGTAATTGGTCGATATGCCGTTTCCACAGTCTATTGTCACAGCATTTTACTATATAGGATTTGGGCCCGGTTACTTGTACTACTGTTGCTTCTATCCATACGGGGTCGCCCGATAAATTCCGTGCATAAACGTTGTCGCCTACCTGGAAAGTGCGATAGCATCCACTGGATCCTGTAGGCTTTTCCGGTTCGTAAGCAGGGTGCAACCAGTTGAGGCGGGAGCGGAGTTTTCACCCCATTAGTAGTTCTGCGGGAGTTCTGCCGGTGACGCTATGTGGAGTGATATGTTGCAATAGAAGAATTTGGTTGACTTTATCATCGATATTATCATAGTCCAATTTCTGTAAGGTCTTTTTAACAAATTGGACCATGCGTTCCGCTCAGCCATTGGTCGCAGGATGCGCAGGCGAGGTGAGCGCATGGCCTTGGTCAGCGAGGTACTGTTCAAATATTAGCGCTGTAAATTGTGGCCCATTATTGGACACCAGGACGTCCAGCAAACCATGGGTTGCAAAGAGTCTATTGAGGACTTTAATCACTGCTTCGGAAGTTGTGGCCGTCATTCGATGAATTTCTAACCAATTGGAGTATGCATCGACAGTCAATAAGAAGGTATGTCCTTTGGTCGGCCCTGCGAAGTCCAGGTGGATTCTGGACCAGGGTCCCCATGGCGTCTCCCATTCCGTAGGCATGGCTTTTGGTGGGGCGTTGCTGGTCTGTTGGCACTTGGTACAGGCCTTGACCCATTGCTCGATTTGTCGGTCCATGCCTGGCCACCATGCGTAGCTTCGTGCAAGTGCTTTCATCTGCACGATCCCGGGGTGGCCCTCGTGCAGGATTTGTAGTAGCGTCTTTTGGAGTCGCTCTGGGACAACGACTCTATCGTCCCAGATGACACAGCCTTTTTGAGAAAAAAGTTCAGTTTGTCTTGCTTTAAATGGCGCGAAGTCATCTGGGATTCGGTCCAATGGCCATCCGCATTCCACCCAGCCTAGGACTCGAGCTAGGATGTGGTCTCGTTTGGTTTCTCTCGCGATGTCTCGGACGGTCATAGGCGGCAAGTTGAGTGTTTCGATCTGCAACGTAGTGCAGGATTGTCGAGAGTCTCTGGAAGCGGCATTCTGCTTAGTGCGTCAACGTGGGGAATGGCTTTCCCCGGGCGATATTGCAGGTGATAATTATAAGCAGCTAGAAATTCTGACCATCGTGTCATTCTCAAGGATAATATGTAGGGGGTTGGCTTGTCCCCGGCTATTATCCCTAGCAACGGTTTGTGGTCAGTTACAATGGTAAATGTCCTTCCATACACATATTCATGAAATTTCTTTACAGCTGAAATGATTGCAAGAGCCTCCTTATCAATTTGTCCATAGTTCCGCTCTGCATGTGAAAGAGTCTTCGAAAAGTATGCAACAGGGGCCTCGTTCCCATTAGGCAGTACATGACTCAAAATGGCGCCCACCCCAAAGGGTGAGGCATCGCAGGTTATAACTAATGGTAATGTCTCGTTGTACTGCATAAGCACAGAGTCAGATGTAAGCAATTTTTTTACATTCCGAAACGCTTGTTCTTCCCGGTAACCCCAAACCCACAATGCTTTTTTATCTAATAACCGGTGTAACGGTTCAGCAACAGTCGCCTTGTGCGGTAAAAACACATTATAGAAATTTATGAGGCCTAAGAATGCCTGGAGATCGGTCTTGTTACGAGGCCTGGGAGCATTTTTTATTGCCTTTAATTTACTCTCCATAGGGTGAATGCCCTGGCTATCAATGCGATACCCAAGAAACTCAACACTGTCAGTATATAAGTGACATTTATCCTTTTTTACTTTAAGTCCTGCCTCTTGGAATTTTTTAAGAACACATTTCAAATGATCCTGCAAAAAATTTTTTGTTGGTGCTGCAATTAATACATCATCAAAATACGGAACCACGCCCTTGATTCCCTGTAACAACCTTTCCATTAGGCTTTGGAATATCCCTGGGGCCACACTCACCCTGAATTGCAATCGAGTACATTTAAAAGTACCCCTGTGCGTTACAATTGTTTGGGCTTGGGCCGTTTTATCGTCCACTGGTAATTGTTGATAAGCTTGAGCTAAATCTAATTTAGCGAAAACCTTTCTGCCCCCCAAGGAATGGAGGAGGTGCTGCACCACCGGAACTGGATATGTGTTCTGCTGCAGGGCGTGGTTTAGAGTGGCCCAGTAGTCCCCACAAATTCGAATTGACCCATCTGGCTTAATGGGGGTTACAATAGGAGTCTCCCATGGAGAATGATCAATGGGCTTCAACACCCCCTGTGCAATTAGTTTCTCGAGTTGTTCATCTATCTTAGCTTTAAGAGCGAAGGGAACTCGACGGGGCTTCAAACGGATTGGGGCTACTTTTGGATCTAGGCTAAATGAGATTGGGGTAGTTAACCCTGTCCTATCCCACCCCTGGTTAAACTGTACTTCCTGTGCTCCCAATTACTGTAAAAAACAGCAGCAATTTTATTAAGAATACTTTTTTTAATAAAATGGACAAATCCAAAGAAAAAAGATGCAATCCTGCCTGAGATCCTGGGGCAAAATGGCCACTAAGGGGTTGTTTTGTGGTAGACAGCAGATAAGGGTAAAGCATGTTAATGCCAAGATTTGTACATTCTTCTAAGGGATTGGTTGATTTGATTTGTGCATTTAGCCTTTGTGGTTTATAAAACATGGTTTGTGGCTAATTGTGGTCTATTTCACAAGCCATGATTAGTCAAACTATGGTTGCATGAACCCAGTAAATTTGTGTTTAACCTTTTACAGAACATAAGAAATAAACATAAGCAATGAACTACCTAAAGTTAAATAAAGGCAGCCATCTTGACTCTCATGTAAAATACGCTGTACATTGAAATGCTAAGCATTGGCTGGATTTTTAATCCTGTACCCATTTTCCAAGAATTGATTTAAATGTGAAGACACCCATACATCGAAACTTCTTATCTCATCTAGGCCTCTGCAGACCTAGATGAGCTCACAGAATACTGTAACATCATATGTTATCTTCTTCGAAGACTTATGTGTACCAACAAGGAACCTGCAAATATATAGTAACAATAAATCTTGGTACACAGCTAAACTTAAGCAGTTAAGGAAGCTTACAGAAAAGGTGACAGAATGCTATACAACTATCTGCACCTCTAACTGTCTGGTTTGGTTCTGCAACCCAACAGGACAGACACAGACTTCAGAGAATAATTAGGACTGCACAAAAAACAATTACTACCCACCTGCCTTCAATTGAGGACCTGTATACTGCACGAGTCAAAAAGAGGGCTGTGAAAATATTTACAGACCCCTCACATCCCAGACATAAACTCCTTCCCTCAAAACAATGCTATAGAGCACTGCACACCAGAACAACTAGACACAAGAACAGTGTTTTCCCGAAAACCATCACTCTGCTAAACAAATAATTCCCTCAACACTGTTCAACAATTTACAAAGTGTACACTACTATTACTGTTAATCTTCTCATCACTCCTTATCACCCATCCCTTCCCACTTGTGATTGTAGGACTGTAACTTTGTTGCTTGTATCCTTACGATTTATATTGACTGTTTCCTCGTATGAGTTGATTGTTGATTGTAGCCTATGACTATCATTAAGTGTTGTTACATTATGATTCTTAATTCTTAACGAATGTACCTTTTCTTTATGTATACCGAGAGTATTTATGCCAAGACAAATTCCTTGTGTGTCCAATCACACTTGGCCAATAAAGTATTCTATTCTATTCTATTCTATTCTATTCTATTCTATTCTATTCTATTCTATTCTATTCTATTCTATTCTATTCTAAAGAGACAGTGGCAGGGACAAAATGCAGTATCAAATCAACATTCCTTCCATCCTTTCACATTCCTTTACTTTTCCATTCTTTCAAAAGTTTCTGCTGCTTCAACCAGAAAGAGCTCTCTCTCCATTTTGTTCAAGCACTGCCAGGCTAAATAGGTAGGCACAAATGAAATGATACTGCCTTTGTTAAAGCTAATGAAATGGGGATGAAAAGGCTGGCTCTGAACAAGAATCCAACACTTCTTTAATCTCTGCATGCCTTTTCATATCCAATGTTTTGGCAGCTTAATTACAGGCAGGTGGTGCGGTGCCTGTAATTACATCGAAGACCTGGGATTTTGTCATCAGGCTTAATTAGAAAAGTCAGGCTACTGTTCTGGTCTGAAGAGGATGTTTCCAAGATCACTTCTGATAATATTAAAAAAAAAAATTCCATTACAAATGGAACAAGTTGCATGTTGAATCAGAAGCCACTGCAAGTTTGTAAGGAATGTCTTCTCAGTTGGTGTTCTGTCCTTAATTAGCATTCTTGAGATCCCCACGCTTTGATTGGCCAAAGCGCGGGGCACTCTGATTGGTCAGGCGAGCCGCGCCAATTGGCTCGCTAAGAATCTCCCGCGATTGGTCCATTCGGATCGCGGGAGATTCAAAGCGGTGCCATTGGCCGCGGCTGCCGCGGCCGCCGCGGCTAGAAGAATAAAAGCCGCGATCTTTTTCCCTTTGCCCCAGTTTGGTTCCAACCTCAAATAAAGAGCATGATTTGAAGTCACCGACTCCTGGCATCATTTCGCGGACACAACACTGGCGACGAAGGTGGGATCCAGACGCTGAACTGAACCACGTGTCCGACGGAAGCCAGACGAACCACCGCGATGGCGAAAATCGCACCCCCCGCACCCTTCAACCCCGCCATCGAGGACTGGGAATCGTACTCCGACTGATTCCGCATGTTCCTCGAGTGCAGCGACCTGAAGGACGCCACTGGCCCCATGAAGTGCACCGTCTTCCTGACCCACTGCGGGACCGAGGTCTTCAAGATGGCCAAGGCACTTGCCAAACCCGCCGATGCGACCGCGATGGACTGGGACGTCCTCGAACCCATACTTCGGCGGCACTACGCTCCAGAGGTACCCATCCTGATCTGACGCAATGAATTCTACTGTCAGAACCAACGGTCGGGTGAGAGTTTCAGCGACATCGTCGCCGAGCTGCGGCGCCTAGGGGGGCTCTGTGAATTCAACAACCTGAATGACGCCCTGCGAGACCGAATCGTGCTCGGTTTGTGGGACCCCGTCCTCCAGAGCCGGCTGATGGCCAAGGGCAACATCAGCCTAGCAGACACCCTCACCGCAGCCGCAGCCGCAGCTGCCGAAGCAACCCGAACTTCCGCCGACCGCATGCGCAGACCGAACACTGGGGACCGCAGCGGAAACAACAACCCGGCGAGGTCGACCGAGGCCCAACCCGAGATGACCACCCACCAGGGCGACTTCCACTCGGCATCGGGCACTTCCGAGGACGAGGAGGACATCCATCGCCTCCAGACAGGCCGCGACCCACAGAACCGGCAGGGTCGTAAGTCAAGGACCAACTGTGCCGGTTGCGGCGGCGACCACCCCAGGTCGGAATGCCGGTTTTGTGAATCGATTTGCTGGCATTGCGACAAGAAGGGACACATCGCCCGTGTTTGCCACCTAAAGAAGAATCGCAGCCCGGCACGGTGGGACCAGAGCGACCGGAGGAGAGAGAGCACACCACCCCGGACCAGAGATCGCCCCTCGGACAACAGATGGGACCGGAACAGACGATCCCTGCGAGGCGGCGATAACCGGCGAAGAGAGGAGACCCATCAGACGGCCACCATCGGCCATGCCATAACCAATGACGTCCGGAAGGTCCACGTGGAGGTAGGCATTGAGGGCCAGCCATGCAAAATGGAGGTGGATTCCGGGTCCTATCTCTCCATGATAGCATGGCATGAAATAAAGCGCTTGGTGCCTACCCTCCAAAGGAGGAACCTAGACAGCCAGAGACTCATTGATAAGGACTACCAGGGAAACTGCATCCCGGTAGTCGGAACCAAACACTTCAACATCACCTATAAAGGGCACACCGAAAGACTTCCCCTGACAATCGTCGCCCGCGACCGCCCAAGCCTCCTGGGACTGCAATGGTTCGCCCCGCTCGACATCGCACTCACGGGAGTCGACCACGTCACCGACGACAGCTGGGAGCAGCAACTGGCCCGGGAATTCCAAGAGGTCTTCGACGGAAACCCAGGCAAGTACCGAGGGCCCCTTATATCTTTCAACCTAGACCCAAACGTCCCCCCAAAACGCCTGAAACCAAGGCGGGTGCCATTCGCACTTAAACCCAAGATAGACGAGCAAATTGACAAGCTCGTCAAGCAAGGGGTCCTACAGCCCATAGACCACGCCTGGTGGGAGACCCCCATAGTCACCCCGATCAAGCCCGATGGGTTGGTGAGGATCTGTGGGGACTATAAGGCCACCCTAAATGGCGCGCTACAACAAAGCGCCTACCCCGTCCCAGTAGTGCAACACCTACTGCACTCACTGGGAGGGGGCAAGGACCTCGCCCAGGCATACCAACAGTTGCCAGTCGACGAGCAAACGGCAGAAGCGCAAACCATAGTCACCCACTGGGGGGCATTTAAATGCAACCGACTCCAATTCGGAGTCAGCGTGGCACCGGGAATATTCCAAAGCCTAATGGAAAGACTACTGCAAGGCATCAAGGGGGTGGTACCTTACTTCGACGACGTCCTAGTGTCGGCAGCCAACCAAGCCGAACTAGAGGGTCGCCTAAGGGAGGTCCTAACGAAATTTAAAGAAACCAGACTAAAAGTCAAGAGGGAGAAATGCCAGCTATGCACGGAACGAGTAGAATTCCTAGGATACCTCCTAGACCGTCACGGCATTCACCCCACAAACCAAAAAATCAAAGCCATCAAAGAAGCCCCCACACCCAAGTCAAAGACGGAACTACAGGCGTTCCTGGGGCTACTGAACTTTTACAATGTTTTCCTGCCCCAAAAGGCGGCGGCGGCAGAGCCCTTGCATAGGCTCCTGGACAAGGCGGCGACCTGGACTTGGGGGAAGCGCGGGCAAGCCGCCTTCCAAAGAACAAAGGACCTCCTCACTTCGGACGCCGTCCTCATACAATATAACGAGGCCCTACCTCTGGCCATCACATGCGACGCATCACCCTTCGGCATCAGCGCTGTCCTCAGCCATACCCTCCCCGACGGAAAAGAAGCGCCCATCGCGTTCTTTTCAAGGACCCCCACCAAACCGGAGCGGAACTATAGCCAGCTGGACAAAGAGGCTCTGGCTATTGTTGCCGCCGTAAAACGATTCCACGAGTATCTCTACGGCCGGACTTTCACCATCATAACCGACCACAAGCCGCTGCTGGGAATCCTTGCAGGAAACCGGGCCACCCCAAACATTCTGTCTCCCTGAATGACAAGGTGGTCCGAGTTCCTGGCAGCCTACAACTACGGACTCATACACAGACCGGGTAAGACTATCTCCCATGCAGACGCCTTAAGCCGCTCGCCGCTACCGGAACCTGACACCGACCCAGCACCCACGACGACCACCCTCACCATAGAGACTCTACCCAACCTGCCCATAACCGCGTCAGACATTGCCCGAGAGACTAATAAAGACAAACGTCTGGCGCGGGTGTCGCATTGGGTAGAGAAAGGGTGGCCGGAAAGGGACAACGACGAGTCCGTCAAAACATTCTGAAACCGCCAAACGGAACTCTCGTTATTAAAAGGGTGCATACTATGGGGGGATAGGGTGGTCATTCCAGAAAAGCTACAAGGGAAGGTTCTGGAACTGCTACACGAGGGGCACCCTGGCATCATTAGGACTAAAGCCCTGGCCAGAAGTTACGCTTGGTGGCCAGGGATGGACAAACAAATTGAGGCCTGGGTAGCAAGGTGCCCACGATGCCAGGAAACTAAGCCAAGCCCACCCACAGCACCCGTCCTAGAGTGGGAAACCCCAACAGGACCTTGGTCTAGGATTCATATAGACTTCGCCGGGCCCACAAAAGGACACACCTTCCTCATAACAGTTGACGCTTACTCCAACTGGCTGGAGGTAAGCAACATGAAGACGACAACCACGGAGGCCGTGATCAAGGAACTCTGCAAACTCTTTGCAACACACGGCCTCCCAGACGTCGTCGTTTCCGACAATGGGCCCCAATTCACCTCGCTGGAATTCGAAAAATTCCTAGCGGAAAGGGGCATCCGCCATGCACTGACAGCACCGGCGCACCCGGTGGCGAACGGTAGGGCGGAACAAATGGTCCAATTCACTGAGAAGACCATCCGGAAAATAGACCACGGGGAGATCCAGGAGAAAATAAACAAACTACTCTTCACCCAACACATAACACCAAATAAGAGCCCAGCCGAACTATTAATGGGCAGGAAACTAAGGTCCCCACTCGACAGGTTACACCCCACGTATAACCCGGAGAAGCCCCCAGACTCAAACAGCAAACACCGAACCTTTGCACCCGGCGACCCCGTATACGCAAGAAACCTGACGGGAGACCCACTATGGATACCGGCCGTCATCACACAAACAACAGGCCCACACTCGTACTGGCTACAAACAGCAGACGGACGAGTGTGGAAACACCACATCGACCAACTAAGGTCGAGGACTACCAACCAAGAGACCACCGATGCACAAACAGGTGAAACCAACCCCCACAACACAAGGGGGGAGGGAATACCCAGGGGACCAAAACCAAAGAAGAATAAACCAGCCGTACTTACCGGAAAGCAGCCATCACGACCCCTCACCAGGAAGAGACAGCCAGGCCAGCTCG
This sequence comes from Hydrophis major, assembly GCA_033807585.1. Lineage (NCBI taxonomy): Eukaryota > Metazoa > Chordata > Lepidosauria > Squamata > Elapidae > Hydrophis > Hydrophis major. The sequence goes on along the minus strand of CM066329.1, from coordinate 134,144,295 downwards.
ACCGACCCAGAAAGACCGAGCGGGAGCGGCGAAACCCGCAGCTCAACCAACCCGGGAGGCCCAGGAGGAAGCTACGGAGAGCGGCCCGGCCCGATCAACCAGCCGGTTCCCACGACGGCAGCAGGAGCAGCAGAGATCCCGACCGAACCGGCCGGGATCGAACCTACGACTGAGCTGCGCAGGTCCAGTAGGCTCAGATGGAGCCCCGCCTACCTACGTGATTACGTGACGTAAGGACTGAACCAAGAGGGGAGGGGTGTTCTGTCCTTAATTAGCATTCTTGAGATCCCCGCGCTTTGGCCAATCAATCAGCACTCTGATTGGTCAGGCAAGCCGCGCCGATCGGCTCGCTAAGAATCTCCCGCGATGGGTCCATTCGGATCGCGGGAGATTCAAAGCGGTGCCATTGGCCGCGGCCGCCGCAGCTAGAAGAATAAAAGCCGCGATCTTTTTCCCTTTGCCCCAGTTCGGTTCCAACCTCAAATAAAGAGCATGATTTGAAGTCACCGACTCCTGGCATCATTTCGCGGACACAACAGTTGGTAACACGTCCCATTGTGTTCATTGAACTGGACTTTAGTCTGGCTCTTTCATCAGGACAAGCTGGAAAGTTCAGTCAGGCTTCATTGACCAAAAGAGAATTGTACCACTAAGACATAGATAAGAATCAGGAATACAAACATTAAAGGTGTGGCTTCAACCTGAACTCCAGTAAGAACTGAACTTGGCTTCTACTGTGTTTTCTTTTAAAATCTGGGTGTTTCTTTTATTTCTTTTGTTTTTGAGGCTATACACACAGAATATGCTTACCATGATTAAGTATTTCATCCAATTATCCCATTTTTTTTTTAGTTTGGCATAATATACTAAAATGTAAACTATCCACAGTGGCTGAGTTCATACAACAGCAAGCTAAATGTGGCTGGCTTGCTGGTGGTTCACTGCATGATTTGAACACAACTAATGCTGAAAGTATGTAGTTTGTTTAATTGGATGTAGAAACATATGGAAAATTAGCCACTGCAATTTGTAAACTTCAATTTATTATATCTGTACTGGGCAAACATTAGAGTTTATTCAGCAGGCATAGTTTAAAGCAACCTGGCCAGTAAACATTGTTTTCCAGAGAATGCTTTCTTCAAAATGTGCTTTCCTTAAGTAATCTGATTACTGTATTATGCCCCAATGATCTTAATTAAAGTCACCAGGTCCATGTGCTGTTATGTAGGTGCTCCTGTAATGTTGCCAGGTGCCTCTTCCAGGGAAAAAGGCCAACCAATCTGAACTTCCTCTAGAACACGGTTTTCCAACCTTGTCCAATTTCAGATGTGTAGACTTCAACTCCCAGAATTCTCCAGTCAGGAAAGGTTGAGAAACAAGAACATCAATCCAGAAGCTAAATGGAGATGATTTTTTTTTACTCCAAAGGTAAGTGTACGTAACTCTATAGCAGCTTGTATACTACAGTAATGGAAGAAAGATGCAGGAGGCTGAGTCTAGTACAGGCATACCAGGAATTGAGAGAATGAAGCATACTATTTGCGATTCAGGCAAATTAATCTGCAGGCAAATTAAGTTTGTTGCAACCAAAGATTTGTTTAGGCAATCAAACTACACCAACATTCCAAATATGAAGCTCTCACCCAGCACTGCCAATCACATATTTCCTCCTTCCCCCTGTCCTTTTCTGGTCATAAGTTAGACAGGGATAAGAAAAATTATTCCACTGAAATGTTGACACTCTTTCACCTATTTGTCCAGTTTTGTTTGTACACCATCCAGAATCACATTGTGTGAGATGGGTGGCCTATAAGCATAAGAAACAAATACATAAAGAATATTTTCGCCAATGCAATGGGAGAACTGGAATGCAAGTATGGCTTGAAAATGTCTCCTTTCAGGCTTGTGAGATTCGGCTTCCGATTTTTAAAAACAGGGACAACAATACAGGCATTGCACAAAATGTACACAATGCCCATACTGGTATAATATATGCATAAACATTCATTGTATTTGAAAAAGTGCTTAGAAAACATTTGTACACTAGGAAAAAAATGTATAACACAATGTACGCACCACCAGAACTGCTGATGGATATGTATTCATGTTTTATGCAAAAGCAACATTGAACCAAATCACTGGCAAATAAACTAGGAAATCAAGTAAACACAAAACTGACAGTTCCACTCACCCCTAAGTCCCTATTTGGCACTAATGACCGAGCATGGTGAACTTATCTATTACTCAGAGCAAAGGAGAGCATCTAGCATAATAACTATCTCAAAAGTAGCAATGCCAAAAAGGCAAAAATGTCAGAGAAGAAGAAATTAAACAGGAGAAGAATGAAAAGACCTTAAAAATGAACCAAAAAAATTGTCATTTTTGTTGCCACTTTAATTTAATTTTTGTTGCCAGTTTACTCTCACAGTTTATTTACCAGATGTTTGGTTCCATTTTGCTTTTGAATCGCTTTATATCAGGGCTGTCAAACTCACGGCCCACGGGCCGGATGCGTCATGTGCTGGCCATGCCCATGCCTGGTTTAGCAAAGGGGCAGAAAGTTGCGATATGTCACATGACGACACTGTGATGATGAGAGTTCGACATCCCTGCTTTACATCTTCTTTTTGAAAAGCTTATATAAATCATGTATTTATATAAATCATTCATGAGTACCTCATTTTTGCATGGACTTTTTGTAGCCATTTTTCCAAGTATAACATGGCAAGGTGTATTTTATTGTGACATTTCTGTGGACTGCATAAAATATCAAACTGAACTTCAGACATCTTCTGGATTCTGAAAGGGTTAAGCATACTGACAGCCGCAAGCAGTAAGTGTGAAGAAGCCAATGTCCACACAGAATGAAGGAAAAACTCTTTTATTTCTCTATAGAAGCAGAAGAGGATGCCTCTGGGTTTCCCCCTAAGGAGCATAGGTAAAATTAGACACCGTTATTTTTATACAATTTGCCAAACAAGGAAACAAAAGTAGGAGACTTGCTGAGCAGTTATAAAGTCACAATGGCAGCCACACATGCTCACAAAGCAAAGCCATTCCATAATACATCATTAATTATTTAATTCTACTTTATTATCATATAAGTTGGCTATCTCTGGGTATATTTTTTACCATGCTAATGATGAACTTTGCTTACCTCCAGACCCTTGTCCAGTTGCCACTGCTTAAGCTAAATATCACATCACTTTCCTTGATTCTAGCAACAGCTTCACTTCAAGGTATCTTAGCTAAGTACAAAAGCCACAACCTGTCAGCTAGGAGAGCTATGGCCAATGTGTTAAAGAAATATTACTTCTAGCAGGCAAAGGCACAAATTGGCTAATGGTTTTGGCTAAAGTTAATTGTTCGTTACAAAAGCCTCAAATTACCTATTAGTAAGCAATGAAGCAACAAGACACTCAAACTGGAGGGGTGTCATAGCTATAATAAAAACTAGACAAATTTCCACTCATCCTATAATATGTTTACAATACAGGTAACTCATTGACTTACGACCACAACTGAGCCCAAAATTTCTGTTGCTGAGCGAGACATTTGTTAAGTGAGTTTTGCCCCATTTTATGACCTTGCTTGCCATAGTCACTAAGTAAATCACTGCACTGGTGAATTAGTAATATGGTTGTTAAGTGAATCTGGCTTCCCTATTGACTTTGCTTCTCAGAAGGTGGCAAAAGGGGATCCTATGACCCCGGGACACTGCAAATGTCATAAACATGAGCCACTTGCCAAATGTCTGAATTTTGATCACATGACTATAGGGATGCTTCAACAGTCCTAAGTGTGAAAAACGATCACAAATCATTTTTTTCAATGCCGTTGTATCTTTGAACGGTCACTAAACAAATTGTTGTAGATTGAGGACTCCTTGTAATAATTAACCTATCAGAGATATAAAAGGAAATTATTTTTGTTGGCCATCTTCAGTTGCTCAGAAGTGAATGGAAAAATATGTAATAAAACTGGTGATTGCAGATAAAAGATGGTTTTTTCCAAAGAATGATATTTACTGTATATGATGTTACCTTCTTTTATCCTTCAAATTCAAAAGTACAGAAAGGTTTCCCATTCCATGTGAAGCAGAAGATTTCTTTATCTCTGTAAGTCAACAAATAGTGACTCAAATTGTGGGAAGTGTGCACCTCATTTATATATTTGAATTCTGGCTTACATCTCTACTGGTGGGCATGGTGATTCTACTATATTTACTGACAAAATGCTCAACCACCAAGTGGGCATCCCTTTACTTTTTGTTGATTTGCTTGTTTAGCAAAGATTATGAATATATGGTTCTGAAACGATATTTTCTTTCCAAATCAACCTCAGCTGCTGTTTATGTCAGCATTCCAACCAAACTCTCTATCTCAAATCATGGGGAGTTTACTCAGAAAATGAGGGGCAGATTTCTAAGGGGTATTTCAATCAAAGGAAAAGAAAAGCCCAGGGAAATCCAATAGTTGTGACTTTATTCTACCATAATGAAAATATCGAACTAATAACCAGTCAGGAGACATTACTGCAGAATATATCTCCGTTTATTTTTTGTCTCTGTGCATGTTTTTAAAGCATTCTGCCTCTTAATTTAGCAGTCAATCTTGTTAAGTGCACATTTGCCTGAAGCAGCTTTGAATCGATGGCTGTTTCAAAGATGTAACAAAAAGCATCAGCAAGTTAAGGCTACATGCCAAATGGGTTTATCTAACAATGCCTTCAAAGAACAATAACTGTTAACATTATTGTCTGCTTGTCCAAGCAATGCTATTATTTTAGGACTTTTTTTTTGACACAGAGTGAGTTCAGAGAAAGTGGGAGGTTGTGGTTTTTAACTGAAAAACACTTTCTTCTATGCATTATTCTTTCCTGATATGAAATATCTGCCTTATCATTTGAAAGTAGACTTTGATCCTGAACAATGTCCCTACTATGCCAGATGACTCATATTTTTAAACAAATAAGGTTAACACAGTTCTCCAAAGAAAAATATGTATACTTCCTGCATGGACCAACGCAATAAATTGATTAACCAGGTGGTGCCACTGAAACTTGCATAGGATATATTTAGATTTTATGAGGTGACTGGAGGGAAAACAAAATGGATAAAAGGTAACTATTGGTTGATTTGAAGTTATAAACTGAGGAAAACACAACTAGAGCACAAAAGTGCATTAAAACAAGTGGGAACATTTCTTAATCTGGGCACTTACTTTACTGTAGTTCCCATTTTTATAATTTCATATTATATTGAATGTTTTTTTTATTGCAGCAAATTAAGAGTTGAATATGGTTAAAAAAACCAACCAACCAACACCAACCAACTAACCGACCAACTAACTGGATTTAGTCAATCTCAGGTAATTTTCTCACTGGTTCCTGGCCTTCAACTCATCCAATTCACGTAGAAACTGTATTATATTTTGAAAGTTTCAGACTCATCTTTTGTTAAACCTTATAAACCTATTCCTGGTATTTTTCCATATCTTTCATCAAGTGAAATATTTCAGAGCAAACCCTGCTACCTCAATGGCCTAATCTGAGTGGTCTCCATATAGTCCATTTTTAGTATAAGTCCATTCATCTTCTAATTCTACTTTTATTTTATTCAGAAAATATTAAAATACAAATACAAAATTCCAAAATTAAAAGAAAAGAAAAAACACACACCAAACAAGACATTAAAAAGTGCATTTAAAAAACCACTATACATATACATATATAATCCTCCCAGTTGAATGCTGATTATATATTGCAACAATGTTAGTTTCCCAAACCTTGCAAAACAGTCCGCCCATTTTTAAACTACTTAATCTCTTTGCAAATTATTAACTTGCCATATATACTATTTTAATTACATAATAGTTAAGAGGAACAATAATGAAAAGGCAAGGTTAAAATTTCAAAATCCTCTGTTAACTGAACTGTTATTTTAATCAACTAATAAAAATTTTATCTCTGCATCTTATCTATAATATAAGTCCATTCATATATTTATATTGAGTTTTTTTTTGTTTTTTGTTTTGATGAAACCATTGGTGGACTGGCAAAATTAAAATAAAAGTCCTGGTAGAAAAGTTTATAACTCAGGGAAAGAAAAAGAATATATTTTTTAAAAAAATATGTACAATTTCGCCTGTGCTTCAAAGAGGGAATTTCCTGTATATCAAGTGTTAAACACTATTCTACTTAGAAGTTGCAGTAAACCTTGAGCAAATTGGGTAGCAAGCCAGAGAAAGTACATCCAACTCAAATCAGGAAAGCACAGGTGGAGATCAGAGGTGGTATTCAGCAGGTTCTGACCAGTTCTGAAGAACCCGTAGCAGAAATTTTGGGTAGTTAGAGAACCGGCAAATCCCACCTCTGACTGGAGATTTTACAGCAGGGGTCTCCAACCTTGTCAACTTTAAGCCTGGAGGACTTCAACTCCCAGAATGTTTGACGATTCCTAAATGGCTTGAACGTGTCATCGGTTGCACTGACCTGCCAACCCCGTTCTACCCAGCTGAGGACTCGTGCCAAAGCAGGGTCCTTTTTTGTCTCTAAGGCTATGTCTCGAGCGGTTAGTGGCGGCGATTTGAGGGTTTCAATTTGTAATATGGTTATGGTTGGAGCAGGGTCCTCTATAATGTCTGGTAGTTGAGAGCGGTTCAAAGCGTCAGCATGGGGAATGGTTTCCCCGGGGGATGTTGCAATTGGTAATCGTAGGCGGCTAAAAATTCTGACCAACGTGTCATTCTTGGTGATAAGATATGGGGAGTTGGTTTGTTTCCCACCAAAATACCAAGTAGCGGTTTGTGGTCTGTAATTATGGTAAAGGGTCTCCCATATACATATTCATGGAAGCGTTTTATTGCGGATACAATAGTGAGGGCCTCTTTATCAAGTTGACTATAGTTCCTTTCAGTTTTAGACAAAGTTCTCGAAAAGAACACAATGGGTGCCTCATTTCCATTTGGTAGGACATGGCTTAAGATGGCTCCTACTCCAAATGGTGAGGCATCACAGGTAACTATCAAAGGGAGAGTCTCGTTGTGTTGCATTAATACAGCATCGGAGGTTAAAAGGTCTTTTATCTCTTTGAATGCTTTCTCTTCACGCCGTCCCCAAACCCAAGAAGCCTTTTTATCGAGAAGTCTAAGTAGGGGCTCGGCTACAGTTGCCTTCTGGGGCAAGAAAATGTTATAAAAGTTAATGAGTCCCAGGAAGGCTTGGAGGTCTGTCTTATTCCTAGGTCTTGGGGCTTTTTTGATTGCGGTTAGTTTTTTTTCGGTGGGATGGATTCCCTGTCTGTCGAGAAGATATCCCAGGAACTCCACTCTCTCCGTACAAAGTTGACACTTGTCTCGTTTTACCTTAAGACCTGCGTCTTTGAATTTCTGCAGGACTTTTCTGAGTCATTGTACTAATAACTCTTTAGTGGGGGCAGCTATTAGGATGTCGTCAAAATAAGGCATGACGCCTTTTATGCCTTTTAATAGTCTCTCCATTCAACTTTGGAAAATGCCCGGCGCCACGCTTACTCTGAATTGGAGTCTATTGCACTTAAAAGCACCTCTATGTGTAACTATTCTCTGGACTTCTGCAGTCGTCGCGTCTTCAGGTAGTTGCTGGTACGCCTGAGCTAAGTCCAATTTCGCAAATATTTTTCCGCCACCCAGGGAATGAAGAAGGTGTTGAACCACCGGTACTGGATAAGCGCTCTGTTGAAGAGCATGATTTAGGGTGGCCCGATAGTCCCCGCAAATTCTTTACGAACCATCTGGCTTCATGGGCGTTACTATCGGGGTTTCCCAGTGGGCGTGGTCAATCGGTTCCAATACGCCCTGGGCTATCAGTTTATCTAGCTGCTTGTTGATCTTTGGTTTTAAGGCAAAAGGTACTCAACGGGGCTTAAGCCAAACAGGAGCTACATCGGGGCTGAGATTAAATGATATAGGGGTCCCCTTGTACTTGCCTAATGTTCCTGTGAACACGTCCTGGAATTCCTGGATGAGAGTCTCTTCCCAGTCATCATTTCTGGTTTGGTGTATGCCGGCTAGTTCAATTCCGAATGGGGCGAACCACCGTAACCCTAACAAGCTGGGTCGGTCACGATCAATGACAGTCAGGGGAAGCATTGCTGTGTGGTCCTTAAAGGATACTTGGACGTTGCTGGAACCAACAACTGGGATTCTGTTTCCCTGGTAGTCTTTCAGGATGATTCGCTGCATGCTGAGGTCCTGGCAGGAAATGGCAGGGATCAGCTGTTTGAGGGTTTTCCAGGATACCATCGATAGGGAGGATCCCAAATCGACTTCCATCACACACGGTCAATTTTCAATAGTAACCTTTACTCGGATCTTTCTTGCATCGAACGATGAAGTGTGGCCGATGATAATGGTTTGGTGGGCCTCTTCTCTTTTAGTTGAAGAGGCAGGTGCTTGGTTTCTGTAGTTGTAGTGGTTGTTCCATTGGTGGTTCAGATGGTCCCAGTTCTCAGGAGGTTTGCCTATCTCCCGATGGAGGTTGTTCTCCCTTCGGTTGGGACTGGACTCTCATCTGCTTCTGCAGACCTTTGCAATGTGGCCTTTTTTTCCGCAGTTACGGCAGAGTGCATCGAGGAATTTGCAGTCCTATCGCAGGTGGTTTGCCCCGCAACCCGCACATTGGCACGGACGTCGCTGGTTCCTTTGCTCTCATTCTGAGCGGAGCTGGTTGACCTCCTCTTCATCACTGTCTGAGGATGACTCGAGGTCTTTGTGGTGGGTAGTGGTAGCGTGGTTCTCAGTGGCGAGTGGAATCTTGTCGGCGAGTTGGCAAAGCGGCGCGTTTGCTCGGCGCATTCGAGCAGCTGACTTCCTGGTTGCTTCTGCGACAGTAGCGTCGGCGATGACATCTGTAAGGCTGATGTCGCCTTTCGCCATCAGCTTACTCTGCACGTGTGGTGCATTTAAACCCAGAACTATACGGTCTCTTAGGGCTTCCTCGAGGTTTGTAAAACCACAAAGGCCTCCTAGGTTCCAGAGGTCGGCTATGAAATTCCCAACACTCTCGTCCTTCCGTTGGTCCCTCTGGTAAAATTCGTGTCTTCGTATCAGTGCAGGTACTGCGGGTGCGTAATGGGCCCGGAGGATTGGAGCGAGGATGTCCCAATCCATGGTCTTCACTTCCGCCGGTTTTGCTAATGCAAAACGGTGGGGCCACAATGATTCAGGAACACCGCTCGTTTCTTGCCAGGCATAGCATCTTTTAAATTGTTGGTCTCCAGGAACATCTGGAAGCAGTCTGTATACGAGTCCCAGTCTTCTGTTGCTGGGTCGAATGGAGCGGGTGGTATGGCGCCACTGGTCATCTTGCTGTCTGTTGCGTGCACTCTTTCGCCACGTGCTCTGTCTTGTCCGATGTGTTCTAGTCAGCTCTATTGTCTCCGTATCCCACTCTCGTCGCCAGTGTTAAGTCTTGGGCAATGGGCGCAAGGAACGGAGACGAGACATTGGATGGTGACTTCAACTCTTTATTAACAAGAAAGAATGGAGCAAAATATCTGGGCAGCAGTAGCTCTTTTATAAAGCTTGCTGCCGTCAAAACAATGAACTGAGTCTATCGCTTTCACAAGCGTTCCTGAGTCTATCGCTTTCACAAGGGGTTCCTGTTAACAGCCAATCAGACTGGCCAAACCTGACCAATCACGACTCGCTATCCACGGGCCAATGAGAATTGCAGGATTACAAACCTGCTGTAAGACAAAGCTGTTGAGGGTTGTATCACTGCGTTGGCTTAATCCATAACATTTTCCATCTTTGCTGATTCAACACAGGCCCTACAATAAGGAGTAAGTAGTTCTGGTGCTTGCTTTCTTGAAACTTTTAGAATTGATTCTGCAAAAATTACAGCCTATAGAGGCAGTCCACAATGCTAGATTGTAGGCATGCTTAGCAGTTTTGAAAATCAGAAATTCTTTTGTGCTCTTCATAACACCATTTAGTTCACTAATGGATTGTTAAAGATTTAAAAGCAATAACATTAAACACTCCTCCAGTTTATCAAGAGGCACTAACCTAATTAGTTTGTGGCTAAAGTTGAAGTCCAAGGGGAATTTTGATTATTGCTGAGAGACAGAGAAGTAATTAAAGCACTGTTGTTAGATACCCATTTAGTTAACACTGTGCTCTGTCTGTCTGTCTGTCTGTCTGTCTGTCTGTCTGCTTGTCTATCACCTATCTAAAGAGAGCTGACTTCCTGGAGGACACAAAGAATAATTCATTTGGAGACAGTGAACAAACTTTGTACAATATAATAAAGCAAAGGGCAACAAATGCTGAAATATATATCATGGCATGTGCTTTAGCCCTTTGGTACTTGCTTTATGACATCACATTTACAGTATGCATCAAAGAGATGGAGGAGCAGGACCTAGGTTGGGGACTTGTCGATCCCACTTATTAATCTATTTTATATTATGTAACTAGTTTTGCTGTTTCCCTGATAGGATTCTTAGCCAACTTGATTGCATGATTTTACTTGCATTATTGCTTTAATCTTGATTGTGCATTCTAAGATGCTTAGGGTTGCAATTGTGATTGAGTCAGCGTAGGTAGATTAAATAGATAAATAATGTCACAATACCTGTGTCATCATTTTGATGAAATCTCAACTTGTTGGGGGCATTCCTGTTTTGAGAAAAAAAAAAATCAAAGCATATTTTTGTTAATTATTTTACTCCCACTGTAGTCATTTGCTCCTGTTTTAATCTGATGACGCCATATATTTTTAACATATTTTCTAATTGGTTTTTATTCATTCTCATTTATTCATTATTTTAGTAGCTTTATAATTTATTGTAATGGTGTTGCTCTATAATGTTTTTTTTTACAAATTTAAACTACATTATAATTGAATATACTGGTGGATCAACAGCAAGAGGAAGACAGAAGAGACTGTGGACTCCCTTCTTACTCCAAATGGTGAAATATTAAAAGAAGACCAGAAAACAGAGGAGCCCAATTCCTATTTTGTCTCTATTTTTACATCCAAAGGAAAGGGACATTTGAATAGTGCAGTCTGTAAATGACTACATAAGGAGAAGTTTGGGGTCAATAAGGTTGTGGAAAAGGGTCTTCTAGCTAATGCAACTAGCACTAGACCTGCAATTGACTTGTATTAAAACTTAATGCCAGGAAAAGAAAATGGTTAGCTCCTCCTATTTCTTTCCAATGCTGTTTGCTTGTCAAGTGCCAGTTGTAAACTAAGAAGCTTCCTGCTCTGACTTTAATATATTAATTACTAACCAGTTTCACCTCCAATACAGATCATGCCTCACCACTAGAGGCCTCTGCTACTGTGTAACTTTTTTTGTGAATTCATCATTGTCTGACTACACATTTTATTCCTATGCTTTGAGAGAATAGAATCTCAACAAATGAACTACTGGTTAATGTTCTCTGGAGTTGGGACCAAGGGACCAGGGGTGCTGGTGTCATAAGACCTTCCCCATAATGGTAAATTAACTTACGGGTGGATGTCATAGAGTTCTGTTTTTGCCCCTACTTTGCTCACTACAACCGATTAGGAAGAATCTCTCCAATGCAATAAATATCTGCCCTTAAGTAATCATTTTTATTGATTGTAATAATCCTGGGATCTTCTCCTCTGCATTTATTTGTTGGCATTTGAATCACAGATGCTGCAACCCTCAATATGGGCTCTAATGAAATCTTAGGAACACTGAAAGCACTGGTTGAAATGTGTCAGAACCTCTATCAATTATCTTGAAGGAGTCTGAGAAACTATAGAGGGTGGACAAGAGCAATATTGTGGTTTTTCTTATTGGGAAAAACAATGAGGAGGAAAGGTATGAAAACTAAAAGGAATTTTTGACAGAGCCTAAGACTGACATCTGTAAAGGCAGATCATTTTGTAAGGATTTTGAAGACAATGCTGCTATTGCAATTACAATGACTTTGTCAGAAATAGATTGTCAGACAAATTGCCAATTTCTTTTATCATGTAACTACTTTAATTGGCAAAGGGAATGTTCTGTCTGTCTGTTTCTGTTTGTCTATCTATCTATTTATCTATCTATTTATCATCTATCTATTTCTGTCTGACTACCTACCTGCCTACCTGTATCTATCTATCTGTCCGTCCGTCCATCCATCCATCCATCTATTTCTGTGTCTGTGTCTGTGTCTGTGTCTGTGTCTGTGTCTGTCTCTGTCTCTGTCTCTGTCTCTGTCTCTGTCTCTCTCATCTATCTATCTATCTATCATCTATCTATCTATCTATCTATCTATCTATCTATCTATCTATCTATCTATCTATCTATCTCTATCTATCATCTATCTCTATCTATCTATCTATCTATCTATCTATCTATCTATCTATCTATCTATCTATCTATCTATCTCTATCTCTATCTATCTATCTATCTATCTATCTATCTATCTATCTATCTATCTATCTATCTATCTAACCATCTATCTTTCTATCTCTATCTATCTATCTATCTATCTATCTATCTATCTATCTATCTATCTATCTATCTATTAATATCTCTCTCTCCCTCTCTCTCTGTCTCTCTGTCTCTCTGTCTCTCTGTCTCTCTCTCTCTCTCTCATCTATCTATCTATCTATCTATCTATCTATCTATCTATCTATCTATCTATCTATCTACACTTCTCAATCTTCAATGACTCTGATGGTTCATCACAGAACAAGAGATCTATAAAACTGTAAAAACAGTGGAGTAAAAAAAGAACAAGCAACAACAGCAAAACTGAGGCTTAACAAACATAGAAACATAGAAAACTGATGGCAGAAGAAGACTTAGTGGTCCATCAAGTCAGTACTTTGAGTTTACTTCTTTTCTTTTTAATTTATTTATTAGTTTTAATTATTAGTTTTATACAGGTAGTCCTCGACTTATGACAACAATTGAGCCCAAAATTTCTGTTGCTAAGTGAGACATTTGTTAAGTGAGTTTTGCCCCATTTTACAGCCCTTTCTTTCCATGGTTGTTAAATGAATCACTGCAGTCCTTAAGTTAGTAACATGGTTGTTAAGTGAATCTGGTTTCCCCATTGACTTTGCTTGTCGAAAATTTGCAAAAGGTGATTATGTGACCTTGGGACACTGGAACAGTAGTAAATGTGAAAAATGGTCATAAGTCACTTTTTTCAGTGCTGTTATAACTTTGATTGGTCACTAAACAAATGTTTGTAAGTTGAGGACTACTGTATTTTATTTGTTTTAATTTTATTTTTAATGTTTGTCGGATGATGGACATGTGTTTATTCCAAGTATATTTAAACTTCCAAGCATGTTTCAACATGCACACAGTCCTCAAAAGGGGCTACATCCATCCTAGCCAAACTCTTGGACAAACAGCCAGGCCTTCAAGGCCCTGCAAATATAGTATGGTGGGAGCCATCCAAATCACAATAAGCTACCTGTCAGCATTCCAGAAAATCTCCACTCCAACCAATAACTCTGAGACAGACATCTCAAAAGTTCTTTTTATTTGGATAGTAAGCTGGCACAACTGGGGAATCCTGAATCTGAAAGTTATGGGCTTTCTTGCAATAAGTAAAAAACTATAAATCCATCTCCTGTACCCATCATCACAACACATGCCCCAATCACCATCCATCCCAACTTAAGACTTCCCCTCACTTATGCGCAAAATAATATGACCCTGAATTAGAAAAATAATGTTATTATGTCTAACTACATATACTCCAAGAAATTCCCCCCTCCCACTTTCCCAGGCTCAAATTGTAGCAGCATGGGAGCAATGATTTGACTGCACAGAAAGCATAGGCTTTGTTAGGGATAACATTGTTTACCCTAACTGGTTTAGGTAAAATAATAAATATGTTATCATGGTTTATAAGTTAAAGTGTCTGCAACTTTAAATATAGGAATGTAATTAAGGGAGTGGTTGTGAAAGCACTTTAAAAGAAGCAAGAAGCGTCAGCTTGCTCTCTCTGGCTTTGATGATCCCTAATTATTGCATGGACTCAAGACTGCGTTACTTGAACGGGAGAGAGACAAAGGACTGATTTGTAAGTAAACTGACATAGGATATTCTACACGGACTTTGCTAACTGAATATCCTTGAATGGACTGACTAAATGATACATGACTAATGGACTGTTATTTTGACTATGCTATAAATGGAATAAACTATATTTTTGATAGCACAAGCGTATCTGTTATTTTTACTGTATGTTAATAAACATACAAGCTTAGCTCACTCATTTATCTGTGTGCCTATCTGACTAACACTGCACATTCTGTTTAGCTTGTCTCCTTAACCCTGGTTGGGGAACACAGGCTTAACACTGGTTATGGGCCCAGAGGCTGCAAAGTCAGTTTAACTAGGATAAAACAGATTTATGTAAAAAGTGAGAGTTTGTGTTGTTACACCTTACAATAAACAGACAGCTGTTTTTTATTAATTATAGTTTTATATCCATATAAGAAAACATGGCACAAGTCAATCTACAAAGTTTGTCCCTTATATCCAAGTTGGATGGAACAAACTATGTATCATGGTCTATGAAATGTAGTCTACTTCTACGAAGAGAAGATCTGTGGAACATAATTGAAAATCCACCAAACATAGAGGAATGGGATCCAGAGGATGATGAAGATAGACTAAAGATAAAAGATTTTATGCATAAAAATGAACAAGCTATTTGCATAATTGGATTAACATTAACTGACCAGCAACTTGTTCATATCCATGGAGAGCAAACGGCTGTTGGGTGTTGGCAGAAGCTGAAGAGGATTTATGTCCGAAATAACGTTGGTGCTCACATAAATCTTACAAGGAAGTTTTTCAGGAAGCATCTCCAGATGAATGGTGATATGCTGAGTCATTTGGAAACTATGAAAAGCATTTTTCAAGAACTGCACGAGAAAGAGCTTATTTTCTCTGAACTACACCAAGTCTACATAATTCTATCATCACTAGATGTAAGTTATGACAACTACATAACTTCCCTTGAAATTTTGCCTAAGGAAAGTTTAACTGATATAACTGGCAGATTGATTGAAGAGGCCAGAAAAAGACTTGAAAGAGACCAGTTAAGGAGGCAGCAACCTCAAAAAGAAGATAATGAATCTCCTACTACATATGCAATTAAAAAGTGTTTTAATTGTGGAGGAAGAGGACATTTGGCAAGATTTTGTCAAAAAGCAAAGCGCTGGAATGCTGGCCAGAATACTAAAAGTAACCAAAAGAAAAAGAAAAATTTAGAGTTAGCCATGTATAGTAACGGAGCTGTAAAAAATAATTTATGGGTGGTTGACAGTGGAGCATCCCACTGTATAACAAATGATAACAAAAATTTTATTAAAATGTCCAAGAGTACATAGCAGATATCGTTAGCCAATGGCTGGAAACTGAAAGCTAAAGGTCAAGTTATAGCATATTGTTCTTTCATAAAAGAGAATGTAAAAATGTTATATGTACCACAACTTAAGTTTAATTCAATTTCAGTTAGAATTTTGGTTAAACTAGGATATGTAGTTACTTTTAAAGGAGATAACTGCATAATTGAAAAAGAAGATAAGAAAATTACTGCATCTTTAAGAGGTGAATGATATGTGTTAAATGATAATGGTTTAAAGGTGGCTAACACGGTTTATGATGATAAGAAACCTCATGATGAATGTATTCACTTGTTATACCGACGGCTAGGGCATTTAAATTTTAAAATGCTTAAGAAAACTGTTGAATTATCTAAGGGAATAAGTTTAAAAACTTGTAATAAGTATTTGCAATCTAATGCTTGTAATCAAAGCAAAGCCAGGGTCATACCGGCTAATAGAGTTGATGGATTTACGACCAAAGAGCCTTTAGAAGTAGTATTTGCTAATTTAATAGGTCCGAAAAAACCAAGTGTAGGAGGAGCTCGATACATACTAAGTATAATGGACCATTATTCTAGATATGGGTTTTGCTATTTAATGAAGAGCAAAACTGAAACGTATCTAAATATCTTTAATTGGATAAAATTTGCTGAAAGGAAAACTAAAAAGAAATTAGTAATTCTTATAACAGATAATGGTACGGAATTTACAAATAATAAATTCCAGAATAGACTTAGAATGTTAGGTATTCAACATAAAAAGTCTGTACCATATAGGCCACAACATAATGCCTTTATAGAGAGACGAGGCCAAACATTACAATCAATGACACGTACTATGTTGTCTGATTCAGGATTACCTGACAATTTATGGGGAGAAGCAATAATGTGTGGTAATCATATATTAAATAATGTTGTTAATTCAACAACAGGTGAATTACCATTCACACTGTGGCATGGTACAAAACCTGATTTAAGTTACATGCACACATTTGGAGCACCAGCATAGGTGCATATCCCTTCACAACTCAGACACAAAGGACAGCATAGAACTAAAAGATTATTTTTTGTAGGATATAAATCTTATCATAGATCTTATAGATTCTGGGAACCAGGTACATCTAGAGTTTACACCAGTGCTAGTGCTAAATTCCTAGAACATGTAGGATGGAATAGATTAGAGCAAGATTTAAATAATGAAGTAATTATTGAACCCTACAAAAGGCAGAAAGAACAGACTAGTTATAAGAAGAGTCCAATTAAAGAAGAAGTCCACGAAGAGCAAATAGGACCAGAACAAGAGGAAACAGTTGATCAGGAAGAGTTAGATAATCAAGAAGAGTTAATAAATGAAAGTCCACCTGTAAGTCCTGTAATACCTAGATGTACTACACGTGTAACTAGACCACCTGATAGGTATCAAGCAAGTATAGTTTGCCAAGTAACTAAAGTTCCAACTAGTGTAGATGAACTTAAGATGTATCCTGCTAAGGATCAGGAGAATTGGCAAAAGGCAATGGAAAAAGAACTAAATTCATTAAAGGTAATGAAAGTATATGAAGATGCTAAATTACCTCCAGGAGAAAAATCCATTGGGTGCAAATGGATGTTTAAAGTAAAAACTGGAAATGATGGGACTGTTACCCATAAGGTTAGGTTAGTAGCTCAAGGATTTAATCAAACTGCATCTGATTACGATGAAGTTTTTGCACCAAGTCTTAAAGCAACATCTTTAAGAGCAGCTTTAGTGTGGGCAGCTAAGAAAAACTATCTCATTAACCATTTAGATGTAGAAACTGCTTATTTGCATGCACCATTGCAGCACACTATATATTTGAAAAAGCCATTGATTATAAAAGACAACAAAGTAAATAGTAATGTTTGTTGGAAACTCAAAAAGAGTCTTTACGGGTTGAAACAATCTGGTTTTCAGTGGAACCAATATATTGTGAAAGAATTAAACAATATAGGTTTT
The DNA here is from genome assembly GCA_033807585.1 of Hydrophis major. NCBI lineage: Eukaryota > Metazoa > Chordata > Lepidosauria > Squamata > Elapidae > Hydrophis > Hydrophis major. Next base: position 134,126,952 of record CM066329.1, on the reverse strand, counting down.
AAATCTGGTTTAGCAGATCCATGTGTGTTTAAAAGAGAAAATAATGGAACGGTGTCATTATTGTTATTATTTACAGATGATATTGCTTTGATAACTAAGACTAATAATGAAGCTAATGAGATTATATCATTATTAGCCAAAAAGATAAAATTAAAGCATTTAGGTGAAATTAAAAAGTATCTAGGATTGACAATTAACAAAACAAAAAATGGATTTAAGATATCTCAAGAAGATAAAATTTGCCAATTAATTAAAACGTACAAAATGGAACTTTGTAAACCGGCAAAGACTCCAATGAGTCAGGAAGTTTGCCAAACTAATGATCAAAGTCCCAAATTTGATAAGTCCATATATCAATCTTTAATTGGTAGCTTATCATATATCAGCAATTGGTCAAGGCCATATATAGCTTATAGTGTAAATCAGCTGGCACGTTTTAATTCAGATCCACATCAATGTCATTGGCAATCATTAAAGAGAATTTTAAGATATCTTAAAGGAACAATGAACCATGCATTGTAAATAGAACCAAAGGGTGATTTGAGTCTTAGTGCCTATGCAGATGCAAGTTTTGCAACTGACATAAACACTAGAAAATCAACATCTGGGATGGCTATATTATTTGGTAAGACACTAATAGGATGGAGGTCAATCAGACAACAGCATATCAGCTTGTCCACGATGGAAGCAGAATTTTCATGTCTGTCATTACTATGCACTGACTTAATTTTGTACAAACAGTTATTATTAGACATGGGTGTAACTGTCAAAGATTCCATTATTGTGTACGAGGACAACCAGGCAGCCATAAAGTTAGCTACTAGTGTTGTTGTAAAAACTAGATCAAAGCATACTGATTTAAGATACTTAAATGTTAGAGAATCTGTAAAGAATGGGCTAATTAAATTGGAATACTGCATGACAGAAGAAAACATTGCAGACCAGTTTACAAAAGCTCAAGGAGAAGTCAAGTTTAAAGAAAGTTGTAACTACTATAATTTAAAAGTGTAAATAGTTATATTTATTATTATTTCCTAAAAGGGGAGAATGTTAGGGACAACATTGTTTACCCTAACTGGTTTAGGTAAAATAATAAATATGTTATCATGGTTTATAAGTTAAAGTGTCTGCAACTTTAAATATAGGAATGTAATTAAGGGAGTGGTTGTGAAAGCACTTTAAAAGAAGCAAGAAGCGTCAGCTTGCTCTCTCTGGCTTTGATGATCCCTAATTATTGCATGGACTCAAGACTGCGTTACTTGAACGGGAGAGAGACAAAGGACTGATTTGTAAGTAAACTGACATAGATATTCTACACGGACTTTGCTAACTGAATATCCTTGAATGGACTGACTAAATGATACATGACTAATGGACTGTTATTTTGACTATGCTATAAATGGAATAAACTATATTTTTGATAGCACAAGCGTATCTGTTATTTTTACTGTATGTTAATAAACATACAAGCTTAGCTCACTCATTTATCTGTGTGCCTATCTGACTAACACTGCACATTCTGTTTAGCTTGTCTCCTTAACTCTGGTTGGGGAACCCAGGCTCAACAGGCTTCCTTAGGTCCCCAATGCCAGGAGGATTGCTTATCCAAGAGTCTATGCAGAGGTTCTCCAATGGAAGCCTTATGTGGCAAAAATGAAGCGTAGAAGTTAAGAAGTCCTAAAAAAGCCTGGAGCTCGGTTTTGTTAGTTGGTGTGGGTGCCTTGTGAATAGCCCTTACTTTGGATTCGATTGGGTGAATTCCAGAGGCATAAATTCTGTTTCCCAAAAATTCGACCTGTGGGATGGCAATAGTGCACTTCTCTTTCTTTAACTTTAGACCATACTTCCTGAAACAATCGAGGACTCATTTGACTCTTTGCAGAAACTGAGGCTTGTCAGGGGCAGATATTAAAATGTAATCGAAATAAGGAATTACACCAGGTAATCCTTGAAGTAGTCTTTCCATTAAAGATTGGAAAATTCTTGGGGCCACACTTACGCCAAATTGGAAGTGCCTACATTTAAAAGCGCCCCTGTGCATTACAATAGTTTGTAGTTCAGTGGCTGTGTCATCAACAGGGAACTTTTTTTTTTTTGAAAACAATTTTATTGATTTTCCACAAACAAACAAAACAAACAAGACATAAAAACATCAACTCTCTTATGTACATACAGTGTGTCGGTTGGTTCATCAGTTTTGTGCATTCATTTCGTAGTCTCAATTACAGTTGTATTACATAACAACTCATATTGTCAATCCAAACTTATATATCCTAATATCTCTATTAAAAAATCATTTGACTATACTTTTAATCATTCATGCTTTATGAGATAATGATACTTTAAACACTTTATTCTATAATAAATCATATAATCATACCAGATCTGTCCTACAAACCCTTTATAGATATAATGTCAAATAACAAAAGAAAAATAAAAAATAAAAATATTCCTTGCTGTCTAACATTCTAAATATTCTATTATTGTATTTTGTCATCTAACCATTGATAGAAAAGATCCCAAATTTCATAAAATTGTTTATCCTCTTGCTCTCTAATTTCAAATGTCAATCTACTCATCTTAGCACATTCCAATATTTTCTTAATAATTTCTTCCTGCGATGGTATTTTTTCATTCTTCCAATTTTTAGCAAATACAATCCTAGCCGCTGTTAATACATTTACAATCAAATATTTCAAGTCTTTATTGTATGTATCTGGTAAGATTGTATGTATCTGGTAAGATTCCCAATAAAAAGAACTCCGGTTTCAAATCTATATGTTTCTTTATCATTTTTTCCAGCCATGCGAATGGTTAGTCCAATATTTTCTAGCGTCCTCACAAGTCCATCACATATGGTGATATAAGCCAGGTATCTGATGACATTTCCAGCATTTTTCAGATTTATTCTTGAACATTCTTGCTATTCTCGTTGGGGGAAAATGCTATCTGTAAAACATCTTATACAAATTTTCTTTATATGCTGTTGACATTGTCATTTTATAATTTTGAGACCACAGTTTTTGCCATTTCTCTAGATCAATCCCATATCCAAAATTCTTCCCCCAAACAATCATTGTTTCTTTAACTTGTTCTTCCTCTAACTTAATTCCCAGTAAATAACCATATAATTTTTTAATCATCTTCTCATCAGTACCCATCAAGATCTTATTGAGATCTGTCTGTTTATTATAAAATCCCTCTGTTTTAGAATCTTCATCATACCTTGAATGTATTTGCGCATATGAAAACCAATTCATCTTTATACCTTGTTCCTCTAAGTTTTGGATCGATTTAAGTTCACCCTTTTCATCCAAGAGTTCCCCATATCTAACTGTTTGTTCCTTCTTATAAATTATAGGATAGGAAAATGCTTCAATAGTCGATAACCAAACTGGAATTTTCAAATAACATTGTCTTTTTATCTTCTCCCAATTTAACCACAAAGACTCCCGTACATAATGTCTTCCAAAATAACCGTGTGTTTTAGTTCCCTTATACCATAAAAAAGCATGCCAACCCAACAGCAAATCATGACCTTCTAGTGTCAACAATCTATGCTTTCTTAATGTTATCCATTCCTTGACCCACATCAAATTTGCAGCTTGCTAGTACAATTCCCAATTAGGCAGGCCAAAACCTCCTCTAATTCTAGCGTCTTGCAAAAGCTTTAGCTTTATTCTCGCTTTCTTACCTTGCCATATATACTTCAGCATAATTTTATTTGAATCTTCAAAATAGTCTTTTCCAAGCCTAATTGGTATTGTTTGAAACAGAAATAGAATTCTGGGTAAAATATTCATCTTGATTGTTGAAATTCTCCCTATTAATGACAATTGTAAGTTTTCGCATTTCTTCAAATCTAAAGCTATCTGTTGTTTAAGTTTAATATCATTATTCTCTTTTAATGTGCTACATCTTGCTGTCAAGTATATCCCCAGATACTTGACCTTATTCGTAACTTGAATTTTCAACAGATCTGCCAGTTCTTCTCTCTGTCTCAGTATCATGTTCTTTGTCAAAATCTTTGTTTTGTCTTTATTTATTTTCAAACCAGCCATCTCACCATATGTCTCTATCTTTTCCAATAACTTTGGAGCTGTTTCTAATCGATCTTCCAAAATAAAGGCTAAGTCATCAGCAAAGGCTTGCAGTTTAAATTCTTCTTTTTTAATTTTCATTCCTTTTATGCTTTTATCATCTCTAATATTTCTATTCAACACTTCCAAAGTCAACACAAATAGCAAAGGAGATTGGGGACATCCTTGTCTTGTGCCTTTTCTTATATTAATAGAGTCTGTAAGTTCTCCCTCCAACATTACCTTTGCTGTCTGCTTATTGTATATGGCTTCTATTGCTTGGATAAATTTTCTGGCAAAACCCATCTGTTCCAATAGCAATAACATAAATCTCCAGTTCACATTGTCGAATGCCTTTTGAGCATTTTGAAAAGCCATTTGCGTTTCAGGGTGTGCCTCATAATATTCCAAAGTATCCAAGATTACTCTCATATTGTCTCTAATTTGTTTCTTTGGCAGAAATCCATTTTGATCTGGGTGAATGAAATTATTTAAGTATTTTTTAAGTCTTTCTGCTAAAATTGAAGCAAAGATTTTATAGTCTGCATTTAATAAAGAAATAGGTCTATAGTTCTTAATTTGCAGTGGGTCAGCCTCTTCTTTTGGAATAAGTGTAATATAAGCCTCTGACCATGTTTTGGGTATCATCTTCTTTAACATAACTTCATTCATAACTTCTAACAATGGAATACTCAATGATTCTTGAAATGTTTTATAAAATTCTGCCAGAAGCCCATCTGGACCTGGTGCTTTCCCATTGTTTTGTTTCTTAAGTGCTTCAGTTAATTCCATCATTGTTATATTGCTTTCTGGCATTTCTTCAGTCTCTTTAGATATCTTGGTAGGTTAGCATTCTGTAAATATTGTTTGACTTTTTCCTCATCAATAATCTCTTGTTTATTTAATTGCCCATAGAAGTCTCGAATAATTTCTTTTTTCTCCTTATTACCATAACAAACTTGGCCTTGGTCATCTGTTAACTTCAATATTTTTCTTGATTCTTTCTCCTTTCTCAATTTATATGCTAGCCATCTACCTGGTTTATTTGCATCTTCAAAATAATTCTGTTTAGCATTTCTAATTTTCTGTGCCAATTCTTCTTTCTTTATTAATTCCATTTTATGTTTAGTTATATCCAACTTCAATTTAATGTCCTTTTTCTGTGGCATTTTCTGTAATTCTTTTTCAAGTTTCTTATACTCATCTTCCAAGGCCTTAGTGGCTTGCCTTTTCCTAAAATTCTTTTTTCTTATGTATTCTATTATCAAACCTCTAGCATACGCCTTCATTGTATCCCAAACATTCTGTGTTGAAGTATCTTCTTTTTTATTTTCTCAAAAGAAGAAAGCCAATTCTTTCTCCATCCATTGTGTAAAATCTTTTTCCTTTAAAATAGTATTGTTTAATGTCCATCTCGATCTTTTTTTTTTGTCCCTTCCATTTAATTGTCATTGGGCTATGATCTGCCCAAGTACTTATTTCAATATTTGTTTCTTGAATATTAGATATTAATTCTGTTGAGATCCAAATCATATTCAATCTGGACCATGATAAATGTCTATTTGAGTAGAAAGTGTATTGTTTAGTTTTAACATTTCTTTTTCTCCAAATGTCTTTTAAAGTTAATTCGTCTGTCATTTTAAAAAAAGATTTAGGGAGAGTCTTTATATTTTGTTTTGTTGTTGTTGCTATATGACTAGTTTATTGTCCACAATTCCATTGAAGTCTCCCGTCATAATTACATTAACATAGTCCAGTCCAGTTATTTTCATGTGTAATTTTTTACAGAATTCTTCTTGTTTATCATTCGGAGCATAAATTGCAATCAAAAGTATTTTTATATTGTTGTCCATTGTTTCCACCATTAATACTCTTCCATTTTCCATCTGAAAAATCTTCAGGTTCTTCTAAACCCTAATCCAATTATGAAGTAATCCACAATAAAAAAAATGAAAAATAAAAAGAAGAAAAAAGCCCTAAAATAATAATAATAATTAACAAGAGGAAAAAAAGAAAAGAAAAAAAAGAAAAAAAAAGAAAAAATGCCTTCAGGTTCTCCACACCTTAATCCAATTGGGAAATTTCTATAATAAAAAGGAAAAGGCAGAATGGTCCAAAAACATGGAAGGAAAAAGCAAAAAATCCCAGTAAAAAGGAGAAGAAAAGAAAAATAAAGAAAAAATTCTGAGGCTTTCCCTTTAAAATAAAAAGCAAAAATAAGAATATTACTAAAATTAAAATTTACAGAGAGGCTGGTAAGGAGGGGTACCACAACTGAAAAAAAATAAGAAAGCACTGCACTTTGTTTAGTTGTCCAAGGCTCTTATTATGACTCTCTTCTCCACAAGCTTCAAAGCCAAGCCTCAAATGTTGAAATGTTGATAAGAGTCCAGGAAAGCACCTGTAATAATATTCTGCTGCGCTCTTCCCTCTATCTTATCAAATTGAAATGTCCTTGAGAAGGAGTCTTTTCACAGTTCTCTCCAATTCAAATAAAATATTTTCAAGCCTCTAGTTGGCAGTGTTACAAAGTTTCTTAATGCACTTCCCCCCCCCAGCCAGAAAAACTTAGTTTGAGTTAAGAAAAAAGAAAAGGTATTTACATATATATATATAAAAAGAGAAAGTAGCCAAAGGGAGCCTCTATCCTAAAAGAAAATTAAAAAATCAAAAAGGAGCATAAGAATATATATAAGGTAAAATTCAGTCCAGTTAACTACAAAATCACGCTAAAGTCCAAAGAAAAAGTAAGAGAAAGAAAAAAAAAAAGATCCAAGCCTCAATTTGACGTCCCTTTAAAATACGCCGCTCATACAGTTTTGTCAAAAAAAATCTTACAGGTTTCTTCTCATATTCAGAGTGTCCTTTCAAATCTCAGCGAATTAACAAAAAAGAAAAAAGAAAATTCTCACCCAGCCGACACACTTTCACTTTCAGCCTCTTCCTTTCCAGAGTTGTCCCGACTTCAGCAGCTATGGAAGCTGCCTTTCCACCGAATCAAACCAGGGACTTTGCAATGTCCCTGGGATCCAGAGAGTGTGCCCTTCATGGTCACCGTCTCTACGAGACGATTTAGGTCCATTGGACCTCTCTAATTTTTTGGCTCACAATCAACATTCATCCAGGCCAGGGTAATTTATCACCATTTTTTTTTCATTTTGCAGCTTAAAAATCACCTCAGGAGAACTATTTTTTAACTGAAAACTGACAGGAACAGAAATAATTTTAAAAAGCCCCTTCCTTTCTATCTTTCTCCTGTTTAGATACAGCCTACCAGAAGTCAGCTGGGGCCAATTTGGGGATAATAAAACTTGGAGAAAAGAACTTTTCTTAAAGTGGTGTAAATCAAAAGGCTATACTGTATTCAGCAGAGATTCTGTGTGCATAGGAAATACTCCTGCCTGAAAATGGAAATCTTTCAGGTTTTGCTATTCCTATTCTCTGGGAGACTTACAACAAACAATCAAAATCATACTGGTGAATATCCCTGTAAAGGCATGTGAAATTATATGATTCTGTAGGAGTGAGCCGCTATAATAAATGGAAATAAATAAATATCAATTTGTATAATGCAAGGGGTTTAACTTCACTTGCATCAGGAAGAATGGTTCCAAGTTAGCCTTGGGGACATGAGCCTTTGCACCATGACTTCCTTCCTTCATCCTTACATATTATATGAGAAAGACTGTTCATGCATGTTACGTGTTACCTGAAACAGAGCAGTACAGAGTGATGTTACATTCCAAACAGTGCTTGTGGGTTGTGGATCTCCTTCCCGAAATGTAATGATACAGATATCATATAAGAAGACTTATATATAATTTCAGAAATAATATTCCCAGAGATTTTGAATTACAATATTTACTCATGGCCTACCCAGCCACTTTTTACAATAAATACTGCTTTTTATAATCAGAAGCTTTGGATTTTTAAAAAATTCTCCTGTTTATCATTATCAACAGTAAAAAGTAAAAAAAAAAACATTAGTAGTATAAAATGTATGACTCTCCTTGGAAACTTCACAAGCTTTAATATTCTCCTTATTTGTTATGGATACAGCTTAAGTTTCATTCCCAGAAGGGAAAACAGAAACTATCAATTTTATCTTGGTTTCAGGTGAGATGTTCCCTTCTCATCTTTCTATAGCTTGTCAAGATTAGCAAGTATTGTTACATTAAAGATAAATCTACTGTAAAAGTCCATAAGAAGTACAGTATGAGTAACTAGACATGTTCCAGATTCACTTCCCCATGTTTGCAAATATATGTGGTCTATACATGTTTGTCAAATTAATTCCCATTCTACATGCACTGCTGATGTATATAAATAACAATAAATAGAAAGAGGCAATAGATAGTTCTATGCTTCCATTCTTCACTGTAATATTTTGACTTTTGAAAGCTTTGAAGTTTTGAATTAATTTTTTAATGTCCCAAAGGTGCTTTTTCAACAGGCAACTGGACTTACTGGTTTTCTTTAAAGACATTTTGCTTCTCATCCAAGAAGCTTCTTCACCTCTGACTGATTGATGGGGAACGAAAGGATTTATACTCCTTGCAAGTGACCATCTGTCTGCAAGGAGTACATAAATCTTTCCATTCCCCACTATCCAGTCAGAGGTGAAGAAGCTTTTTGGATGAGAAGCAAAATGTCTTCAAAGAAAAAAAACACCAGAAAGTCCAGTTGCTTCTTGAAAAACCACCTTTGGGGCAACCATGAACTGGATGACTGAGAATCTCAATAGACATTTAGTTTTATAATGCATATTTACTATTAGTTTCATCTAGCTATTATCAAACCTTAAAAAAAGTTTTTAATTGAGCAAGTAAGGGTTATTGTGATCATGGTAAGACCTGGGATGACCACTGAGAGTTCCATGGAGAAGGTGCAGCTATATTGCAAGATGTCAGATTAGGATTATTAGGGTGTCAGATTCCCAATTCTATTAAGATAGAAGAGGGGAACCAGTGATACTGAGAAATTTCATGTTTTCTGCAGGAGCTCAAGCTGATAGAATATATCCAGCTTTTTCTCTGTGAGGTGAACTGGTTGACAAAATAATGACTAACTCAAGTTATCCAATAAATTTCCATGACTGAAGATGGCCTAATCCAGGTTCTAGTCCAACATCTTAACCAGATATTTAACATGGTACTTTAGTGGAGGGTCATAGGTTCCTAATCCAATAGCCCGGTGGTTCTCAAATTTTTCTTTACCATGACCCCCTTTAAATACCTTGGCTGCAGACCCCCAAGATTTAACTCAAGAATTAAATCATAACATTTCTTCAAATCTTTGCAGGTGGCAAATAAATTTCCTGAGAAATAAAATAAAGGATTTAGCTGCATGAGAAATGTTCAAAGTGCTTCAGCAGCAGAAGTGGCATTAATTTAGTCTTTCAGATTTTTAGCTATTTATATTTAATGATTGTAATCATATTGCTTTTAATTTTGTTTTGATTTTTAATTGCATTTGTGTTTATTTTACATTTATGTTCACATTTTATTTTTCAGCTATATACTTGATTGTTTAAATCAGGGGTGTCAAACTCGATTCCATTGAGGGCCGCATCAGGGCTATGTTTGACCTTGGGGGGCTAGGGTGGTGTGTGGCCAGTTCAACTCCACTTGTGTCGGGGTGCCTATGGTGGCCCAAGCACTCTCTGGCTCCTGAGCTTCGTTTTCAGCTGTGAAGGCCTCCTGCAATCCTCTGCCAGAGAAAACAGAACTTGGGAGTGCTGCCTGTGGTCCTCACGAGCTCCATTTTCAGCTGCGATGGCTTCTGCACCCTCTGCCAGAGAAGACAGAGCTCAGGAGGGCTGCATGCAGAGGCACTGCAGGGCAGTCCTTCACTGTTTCCAGGGTGGCCCCATAGGCCAGATCTAAGCATCCCCTGGGCCAGATTCAGCTCCCGGGCTTTGAGCTTGACGCCCAGGTTTGAATGAAGAGATATGTTGAGTATAATTTCAATAAATTCAATCATTGCATTCAAAATTCAATAATAGCATGATTTTGATTATAATGATTGGTTGAATAGTCAGCCAGATGCTCAAACTGGATTTGGCATTTTTATCCTCCTATCGAGTCCTTCCCAAGGACCTGGGTAGGCAGATGTTGTTTGATGGTGTTAAAGGTATCATTGCAGGATATGAGCTATTCCAAGTAAAGCTTCCTTTTGCAATTGACTGATGCTGATTTTTGACAATGTGATGTTCTTGATGTTTTGGGATTGCATCGAAGATGCTTATTACTATTGGTACTATCTTTGCTTTCTTTTGCCACGGTCATTCTACTTCTATTTGCAGGTCTTTGTATTTTTTTTATTTTCTTAAGTTCTATCTCTTCTATTCTGCTGTCTCAAGTTACTGCAAAGTCCACTATCATGACTTTTTTAAAAAAAACTTTTTTATTGACAATTATTAAATCTGGGATGCTCATCTGTCTGAATAATGAAGTCCTGGAGCACTTTAGTTTCTCCATTATTATTATATACATAAAAATGTATAAAGTCACTGCTATGTAGTTGGTGTCGGGCTTCCTATGCATCCAGTTCTTCTCAAGAACCTAGGATGTCATAATGTATCCATATAGTATATATGTGGAACCAAGCAATGTGGCCTTTTTAATTGACATATGGAAATTTCGACAATGTGCAGATTTTCTAAATACTGTCACTGCTAATCACCACTGGGACCACCATGATCGATTGATGTCATAATTTTTCAATTTTGATTTTCTTGATACTTTGTGATCTTTTCCAATTCTTTGTTTTCTACTATCCCTTGATATTGAACATCAATTATCCAAACTTTCTTCTTTGCAGTTAAATCTGGTGTGTTACGAGCCAAGATTTTATCAGTTTGCATTCTGAAATCCTACAATATTTTAACCCTCTGACTTTTGACTACTTTTTCAATTCTGCAATTCAACCAATTTTTCAAAACTGGCAACTGATAACATATATACAGTATATAATAGATAATAAGATAATATTGATTAATAATAATGTAATTAATTATATATAGTAGATATATCATAAATTGGAATAAATTAATATTAATTTTACTAGCAATCCTATTAATAGTAATTTATTCCAATTTATAATGATATATTAATAAAATTACATTATTATTAAATACTAATAACAATATAATGGAATATATTTAATTGTTTACTACTATTATTAAGTGTTTTTACTGCTGGAGGCCAATGACACTGGCTGTTGAGCACCTTGTGACCAAATGAATAGGGGTCATAGAGTGTAGATAGAAAATTAAGCATTTCTTCATTGACATTCTGATTCTGATGGCATTTTGCCTCAGAGATTGCTAATCTGAGATCACTTCCTTCTTCCTGCCTTTTTAGGCAGATGTACACAGAGCACATGATTTTGAAGTTTCCTCCAGGTAGGCTATAGATAGCTAGTGCCAGGTTTTGCCTGTCTGTATAATGTATTTCCTGTAACTAAATCTCATTTTGGTATACTTCTAAAGCTGCTTCACTAATCCTTGGTGAGTTCAGATTCCTGTTTTCAGGAATACTCACAGATGTACGCAAAACACTTCAGCCTCCAATCTTTGTTGTCTGTCTAAGGATCATTAAAGTCAAAGATAAAATTGTTAATCGTGGAATGTCTCTTCTCAAATGAAAAAAAGGAAACCATGTGAGCCTTTGGGGTTGATATTTACCCTCGGACCCAGATTTTGTTAAATGTCAGTTTGCTTGGTGTATATACCCAGCCATAAGCTGCACATAGAAAATAGAGCACATATTTTAGTCATATGAAATATAATAATTAAAATGCCTGAAAATTCACTTCATTTTAATATAATAAACAATTGCATTGTAAGTAGAGTTTTCTGAGCAAGTTACAGAGATTAAGATGATCAAATTTACACTAAACATGATTTGCTTGGACTCTCATACATTATTCAACTATGCAAAACTGATCTGGATAGCTGATATATGATAGCTGTATGAATAATGTATGAGAAAACTGGCATGCTGAAGTATAGACAGAGTCACACTTGGCTTGCAAGTTGAGGTTTTGATTCAAAAATCAGCCACTGTACAGAGGTGGGGAAAACAGATATAAAAGTTCTCTGTCTTCCTGCAAAGTTCTTCTTTGAGGGACTTATTTATGCTGTTGATTGACTATGTGCCATAACAGTCAATAGAAAGCACATAATAGATTTTCTCTATGATGATTTGTTCTCAAAAATATCTGTTTTTAGATTTTCAAATGGTGCATTGATCAACACTGTAACTGAGATCATTCATCTTGCTATCAGTTGTCATCTTTCCTTCCATCTTTTCCAGCATTAGAGTTTTCTCCCTAGACTGCCCAAAATAGCTAATTTGAGCCTGGTTGCATTGGCCTCACTATACATTGTAAGAAATTTGTCAAAACAGACCTGAATTTCCTTTGTAGAACTTGTTTTTTTTAACAGGGTAACTTCAAAAAGCATACCTAACAGAAAGTGGTAGTGTATAGAAAGTTGTCATACAGAACACAAAATTAAGCAAAACATGTGGCTTTATTTGAGGCTCAATTTCAGCCATAGAAATGACATAGAGATAGGAATTGAAAATGAAAGTATTACTATGCAAATAGAAAAGCACTGAAGCACTGTCAAAAATGGAAATGTGGTATAAATGTTTGAAAAATGTATAATAAAGATTATAAAAAAAGAAGAAAAGAAATGATGTAGAGCACAAGTTCAAAAGAGTTGTATTCTTGGCAGAACTTATTCAAAAGTTTAAATTCTTCTCCTTTCCTGCCTAAGGGGTGATGGGAGGGAGAAGGAGAGAATATATGACTAATGATTGTGCAGGCAAGTTGAAAACCCTGCAGATTTAAAATTATTAATCTTTTGAAGATATACATTTTTATGGAAATTATAATGTAGCTTTATTTTATGAACTCTGAATTAAACTCTGGAAAACAGTTGGCATGTTATTATGAAGCCAACTTAGCATATTATTAATGTGGAAAACAAATCTGTCTTTTCTCTTAAATTGGAGAAGAGGACCAACAAAGGCACTTGTGTAAATCCATTTAGCATATTCATGGTTAGCATTGTACCTTACATGATGTGGATAAACCACAATTAAGACCTGATGAATTCCTGCTCATGCTAAGTATGTAGCCCTAAATGCTTAGGTCACCTGCCCCAAAGAGTCTGTGAATGAATCTGGAGAAGAAAATACACTTCATATCTAGATTAGATATTTAATTTATAACTGGAATCTAATTAGCTGGGTTAAATTATGTTAAAATGCTTATTTAATTCATTGGCATCTCATTTTGGTGGTGCCCTTGATCAGGAAGAAATTGCCCTTTGGGAATGCACATGCTTCACTTTACCAGAAAACTGCTTTGGGCAAGGAACTTTTCCTGAAATTGAAATTTTAGTGAGAACAGCAGGAGTGAAAAAGTAATGACCCTCTGATGAAACTTTTTGAAGGTCAGTTGCAAGGCAAGTTCTGAATTTCAAAGACTACTGCTGAAGCTAGGGGAGTACAAAGCTACAAACTGGCCAGCTAAAACTGAAATTACTGTTTATAAAAATAAATTTGACCTTTAGTTCGGTCACTACTTTAAGTCCCCAAGCCCTCAGAAACTGTTTCAAAGTGCCCCAGGCCAAGCCTCGCTGCTGCCAATTTCAGAACAGTGAAGAAGATTAAAGCCTCCAATTGACCAATGGGAGAAGGCAACAGATGGAGCTCAACCTGTGACCTGCCCTCATCCGCTTTGACAGGTATGTCATCCCTTTGGAAAAAGTTGGAGCCTTCTTGATGGGGAAAGGAGAAGTTAGAATATCTAACTGTCTGGCAAAAGACAGAAGGAAATAGATCAATTCCCTAGATCTATGGGAATTGCTCAGGAGCTCCAGGAATGGAAACAAAACTTTAGTGGTGCAAGTCTGAGATCGGTGCCAAAGATCTCCCCAACCTCACTGTGAATGTCCAGAGTTAGTGTTTCTCATTACAAAGTTAAAACTGTCATGATATCCTCAAATGAAATAAATTATAAATATATTGCATTCCAATCTCTTTCAAAATAAACAAAAGTTAAAAGGCTAAAACTTTTCTTATATTCCATGACACTGTATTTTTCTCACAGGATCAAGGATGTGTAGAAACAGGTATCTTTAATTCAATTGATAAGCAGTGATAATTTTGCAGCAAATAAATAAAAAATGATATTAAAAATATAGCAGCTGAGGTATTGTAAGCTGGAGTTGGGTCCTCACTAAAAGACTGCAAAGTAGGAACCTTAAGTTAGAATCTAAAACATATAGGAGAAGACCAAAACATGTAAAGAACAGTTGCTGGAATTGGGGATGTCTAGTTTGATGAAAAGAAGGACTAGGAGTAACATGATATCAGTGTTCCAATATCTCAGGGGCTGCCCCAAAGAAGAGGGAGTCAAGCTATTTTCCAAAGCACCTGAGGGCAGGACAAGAAGCAATGATTGGAAACCAGTGGTCGGATTCAAATAATTTAGCAACTGGTTCTCTGCCCTAATGATTTCTTCCAACAACCAGTTCACCAAACTGCTCAGAAACTTAACAACCAGTTGTGCAAAAGTGGTGCAAACTGGCTGAATCCCACCACTGTTGGAAACCAATCAAGGAGACAACCAACCCTAGAATTAAGGAGAAATTTCCTGACAATTAGAATAATTAATCAACGGAACAACTTGCCTCCAGAAGTTGTGGATGCTCCAACACTGGAGGTTTTTAAGAAGAGATTGGACAACCATTTGTCTGAAATGATATAGAGTTTCCTGCCTGAGCAGAGGGTTGGACTAGAAGACCTCCAAGTTCCCTTCCAACTCTGTTCTGTTATTCTGAATCTAGTTTCTTTTTCATGAAGATGACCACTTTCTTACATCCCGATCACTGCATGGTGATGGGTTAATAATATTATCAATCTGTATTGACTGTTTTAAGAGTGAAAAGCTGTTGAGACACAGAGTTAGTGCTATTAATTACAGCTGGAAGAACTCTTTGTGCAAGCTTACAGGGAGAACATGCACTATTTTTATTCTCCCTCTGAGAGTGCCCATATCCTATGGATTGATTTGTGCTGCCCTCTAGTCGATTTCCTAGAAAGAGCAGACAAGCATCGACATAGCTGTCTGTAATGAGCCATTGGATACAATTGCTCACGACCACAAATTTAGTTCTTTTTAAAAGCGGCTTTGGGTTACTTGCCACAGTTGGTTTAAAACTCTGGAGAAATCACTGTACAGAACCATAAATCTTCCATGAATCCCAATTTCCAAATAACTGCTTTGTGATAGACATAATGATTGAAAAGGAGATTGCCACTGTTCCAGGTAGTGTTGTACACTACTATAACAATTGTATGAAAGCTTAACTTACTCAATGTGTTCTTCCAGAAAAATAAGCTGTTTTCTTCCCTGCCAATGTTTTGCCACCAGACATTTGTCATACAAAGCATGTGACCTGTTAGGTAATTTTTAAAAAGTTTCGGAAATAAAGAAACCTACTTGATATCACAACAGCTGCCCAGGGAACTGGAGATTGGCAGGGAATGAAATGTAAGCTGCTTCCAAGGCATGTCTAAAATACATGTTAGAATCTGAAAGTGTACATAACTCAAGCAAAAATCCTTTAATGTAGTTATTTAATTATGTTTGGAACCTGACCAGGCGAAAGAGAGTGGTTCATTTCCTTTCACTGAAAGGAAGGTGCTTGGAGGTGACTAAATGTAGAAAGCATAAAAATGAACTAGCTCTGTTCAGTTACATATGTATACATTGGACTTTATATGTTTAAAAATTATCTGTCTGTCTGTTTCACCCAGAAAAGAGAATTGGTAAGACCAATGGAAGCCCTGGTTCTGGGGGAAGCTAGCCAGGAGACTAAAGAAGAGGTTCTTTCCCAACATAGAAGTGGACAGTGTTATGTTCTGTGCATGGGCGCTAAGGAGGAGATGAGCCGGTGAACAGTGAACTTCAAACTCTTTATTTACATGTGTAACAGCTCAGCTCTATGGCTGCAACGGCCCCCTCTATATAGGCAAGCTCTTGAGTATTTAACCAATGAAAACACAGGGAGCGCTAGCTCCGTTAACCAATGGGAGAGGCTCGTTAATAGCCAATCAGATTCTCCTGAACGGACCAATCCGATGTCGCTATTATTGGCCAATCAGAAGTGCAGGGCCAGAACCCTGCACTTTACTTCAAGCTCTTAATAATCTTTATTCAAGTACTTTTATTAATTCACAACACCCCTTCCCCCTGGGTTCTGTTTAAGGGGTGCGGTCACGTAGTCTTTGAGGTAGGCAGGTTGTTTTGATTGTCTGTTTGATTTACGCTGTTCTCCTGGTATTTGGCTACAGTTTTGTTGGGGTAGGACGTTATCTGATGAAGAGGGTGCCTCCAGTTCTGTATTCAAATTTTCATTGCTGCTAATGTTCTCGGCATCTCCTTGAGGCGAGCTCACCCCCATCCCCCATCCTTCTTCATGTGTTGCCTCTGAGTGGTCATTACTTCCGCTTAAGCTTTCTGCTGTTTCAAATTCAGCTTCCTCGGTATCTCCTCCCCCCTCGGTTTGGAAGTCAGGGGAGGCGGAGATCCCCGACTGTAGCCTTGAGCGCAGCTGATCAATATGGCGCTTCCATATTCTATCATCGCGACATCTCACGCAGTACGATCTGGGGCTGGTTACTTGGACTACAGTTGCCTCGACCCACAACGGATCGCCCAAAAAGTTCCTAGCAAAAACCAAGTTGCCTACATGGAAGTTATGGCATTTCCCGCTGGATCCGTGTGGTTTTTCAGGTTCACATGATGGGTGCAGGCGGTCGAGGTGGGAGCGGAGCTTCCGCCCCATCAATAACTCGGCGGGAGTTTTGTTGGTGACGCTGTGCGGAGTGATATGCTGCAAAAGGAGTATCCGGTTAATCTTGTCTTCTATATTGCCAAAGTCCATTTTATGCAAGGTTTTCTTGATGAATTGTACCATGCGCTCGGCCCTTCTGTTGGCCGCAGGATGCGCCAGTGAAGTCAGCGCATGCCGAATACCGCGGTCCGCCAGGTACTGTTTAAAGGACAGCGCGGTAAATTGGGGCCCATTGTCGGATACCAGAACGTCTGGTAATCCATGTGTTGCAAATAGTCTGTCTAGTTTCCTGATGACTGATTCGGTTGTTGTATTTCTCATCTCATGGATTTCAAGCCAGTTCGAGTAGGCATCCACCGTTAATAAAAATGTGTGTCCTTTGGTAGGTCCCGCAAAGTCCAGATGAATACGGGACCATGGTCCCCTCGGTGTTTCCCATTCAGTCGGGGTTGCTTTCAGAGGGGTGTTGCTTACTTCCTGGCATTTGTGACAAGCTTTTACCCATGTCTCGATCTGCTTGTCGATACCCGGCCACCACACGTAGCTTTGTGCGATGGCTTTCATGTGCACGATGCTGGGGTGGCCATCGTGCAAGGTTCTTAGTATGGCTCGTCGTAACTGCTCTGGGACAACGACTCTATCACTCCAGATAATGCAGCCCTTCTGGGAAAATAGTTCCGTTTGTCGATTCTTGAATGGGACATAGTCGTCAGGTATCTGGTCCAATGGCCATCCGTGCTCGACCCAACTGAGGACTCGTGCTAAAATGGGGTCGCGTTTCGTTTCAATCGCGATATCTCGGTCTGTTAGTGGCGGTGTTCGAAGTGTCTTGATCTGCAGTGTTGTAACTGTCGGAGCGGGGTCATCAATGGTCTCCGGAAGTGGTGCATGGCTCAATGCATCGGCATGGGGAATGGCTTTCCCTGGGTGGTGTTGCAACTTGTAATTATATGCAGCCAAGAATTCTGACCAGCGAGTCATTCTGGGAGATAATATTTAAGGTGTTGGCCTATCTCCCACTATTATTCCCAGCAAAGGTTTGTGGTCAGTCACTATAGTAAAGGCTCGGCCATACACATATTCATGAAATCTCTTAACAGCAGACACAATAGCAAGGGTCTCTTTATCAATTTGACTGTAATTGCGTTCTGCTTTTGATAACATCTTTGAGAAATAGGCACCAGGGGCTTCACTACCGTTTGGCAAAACGTGGCTTAAAATGGCACCCACTCTGAATGGGTGATCGATTGGCAAAACGTGATCGTTAAAAGCAAAGTCTCGTTATACAGCATCAGAAGTCAATAAATTTTTCACATGTCAAAACGCCTGCTCCTCTTTGTGTCCCCATACCCAGGTTGCTTTTTTGTCCAACAAACGATGTAGGGGTTCGGCTACGGTTGCTTTGTGAGGCAGGAAAACGTTATAAAAATTGATAAGGCCTAGAAAAGCCTGGAGGTCGGCCTTATTTCGGGGTTTTGGGGCGTTTTTGATTGCCCTAAGTTTGCTATCGGTGGGGTGAATG
This sequence comes from Hydrophis major, assembly GCA_033807585.1. Taxonomy (NCBI): domain Eukaryota; kingdom Metazoa; phylum Chordata; class Lepidosauria; order Squamata; family Elapidae; genus Hydrophis; species Hydrophis major. The sequence continues at coordinate 134,108,474 of CM066329.1, read as the reverse complement.
CCTTGACTATCAATTAAATATCCTAAAAATTCTACATGATCCGTACATAGTTGACACTTGTTTTTTTTAACTTTGAGACCTGAGTCTTTAAATCTCTGGAGAACCAACCCCAGGCAATCCTTTAGTATTTTCCGAGTCGGGGCAGCGATTAACACATCATCAAAATATGGGACAACGCCTTTTATCCCTTGTAATAGTCTTTCCATCAAACTTTGAAAGATTCCTGGGGCTACGCTTACTCCGAACTGGAGTTGGTTACATTTAAATGCACCTTGGTGCATAACGATCGTTTGGGCCTCTGCCGTTTTTTTGTCTACAGGCAGTTGTTGGTATGCCTGGGCTAAGTCTAGTTTAGCGAAGACTTTTCCGCCCCCCAGGGAATGGGGGAGGTGTTGCACCACCAGTACCGGGTAAGCATTTTGTTGAAGGGTGTGGTTCAGGGTGGCTCGGTAGTCCCCACAAATTCTTATCGATCCATCTGGCTTGATGGGTGTCACGATTGGGGTTTCCCAGGGAGAGTGATCGGTTAGTCCTAACACACCCTGGGCTATTAATTTATCAAGCTGCTCATCAATCTTTGGTTTAAGGGCAAATGGAACTTGATGAGGCTTAAGGCGGATGGGAGCTATTTCGGGGTTGAGGTTAAATGATATCGGGGTCCCCTTGTACTCGCCTAGTTTTTCTGCAAAGACGTCCTGGAATTCTTGGATGAGGTCCTCTTCCCAGTCGCTGCTGCAGGTTTGGTGAATGCCAGCTACTTCAATTCCGAATGGAGCGAACCATTGGAGGCCTAACAAACTAGGCCAATCCCTGTCGATTACAGTCAGGGGTAGAAATGCTGTACGGTTCTTAAACGATACCCGGACTCGGCTGGATCCAATGACCGGAGTTCAATTTCCTTTATAGTCTTTGAGTATGAGTCTTTGGAATCTGAGGTCTTGCCGCCGGACAGTAGGGATGAGCTGCTTGAGGGTCTTCCAGAAACCATCGAGAGGGACGATCCTGAATTGACTTCCATCAGGCAGGGCTGATTTTCGATGGCCACTTTCACTCGGATCTTTTTGGCATCAAGAGATGAGGCGTGACCGATCGTGATTGTTTGGTGAGCCTGTTCTCGCTTCGTTGAGTGGTTTAGGGGTTTGTTTCTGTAGGAGTGGTTGTTCCCTTGGTAGTTCATGGGTTCTCGCTTTACAGGACAGCTTCCTGTCGGTTGGCGATAGTTAGCCCCCCTCGAGGGCTGGCTGGGTCCTAGCTTGCTTCTACAGACCCGTCCAATATGGCTTCTTTTCCCGCACACATGGCAGAGCGCGTTGAGGAATTTGCATTCTGACCGGGAATGACTTGCTCCACAACCAGCGCATTGGTACTGTGATCTCTGGCGTTGGTCTCATTCAGACCGAATTGGTGGACCTCTTCTTCATCGCTTTCTGATGACGATTCGAGGTCCTCGTGGTAGCTGTCGTAGGCTGTCCTTCTGACTGGAGTGAAATTTCGCGGGCGAGTTGGCGAAGCGGGCCGTGGGTGCGGTGCATTCGGGCAGCCAACTTCCTGGTTGCTTCTGCTGCAGTAGCTTCAGCGATGGCATCTTTAAGGCTAATGTCGCCTTTCGCCATCAGCTTACTCTGTGTGCCTGGAGCATCTAATCCCAGAACTATTCGGTCTCTCAGGGCTTCTTCTAGGTTGGCAAACTCACATAGGCCTCCAGATTCCGGAGATCCGCTATGAAATCAGCAACACTTTCGCCCTTCCGCTGATCTCTGTGGTAAAATTCATGCCTTCTAATGAGCGTTGGCACAGTCGGTGCATAGTGGGCCCTCAGCAGGGGTTCGAGGATGTCCCAGTCCATAGACTTTACTTCTGCCAGTTTCGCTAGTGCCTTGGCCATCTTGAATACGGTCAGCCTGCAATGAGTTAGGAATACCGCCCGTTTCTTTCCGGTAGTGGCATCCTTCAAATTGTTGGTCTCCAGAAACATCTGGAAACGATCCATATATGAGTCCCAGTCTTCTTGTGCTGGGTCGAATGGAGCGGGTGGTATGATGCCACCGGACATGGTTCCGCCGTTGGTGCGTTTCAGCCACGTACTCTGTTATCCTTCTTCGTCGTTCAGTCAGCTCTGACGTCCCCACATCCCACCTTCATCGCCAGTGTTATGTTCTGTGCATGGGCGCAAAGGAGGAGACGAGCCGGTGAACAGTGAACTTCAAACTCTTTATTTACATGTGTAACAGCTCAGCTCTATGGCTGCAACGGCCCCCTCTATATAGGCAAGCTCTTGAGTATTTAACCAATGAAAACACAGGAAGCGCTAGCTCCGTTAACCAATGGGAGAGGCTCGTTAATAGCCAATCAGATTCTCCTGAATGGACCAATCCGATGTTGCAATTATTGGCCAATCAGAAGTGCAGGGCCAGAACCCTGCACTTTACTTCAAGCTCTTAATAATCTTTATTCAAGTACTTTTATTAACTCACAACAGACAGTGTTTTGACTGAACTGGAAGATAGTTAAGCAATGCTGACCACACTCCATTAATCCAAGTCTTCCCTTCCTTCCCTTCCCTTCCCTTTCCATTTGCCCATTAATATTTCAGGCTTTTTAAAAGTATGTTCCAGAATCAACATCAAGTTATCTGCAAAATCCTTAACTTATGCATTTCTTTTTTAATCTTTACTCTCACAGTGGCCCATCTTGTCTTATATCTCTATTTCAGAATTTCAAAAACCAAAATAAACAAGAGAAGACACAGTGGACTTTCCTATCTTGTTCCTTTTTGTATCCCACAGGGCTTTGTTAAATCTCCATTGATAAATATTTGTGTTTTCTGTAAAGTGTAAATTGATCTTACTCATTTATAAAGTTATCTCCAAAATTCGTATCTTCAAAAACCTTGAAAAAGAAAGTCCAATTGAAATTGTCAATTCTCTAAACCTAAGAAAATCAATGCAGTTTCTTTTTCATTATGTTGTTCCAAGTATTCCAAAATGCCCATTGCTAACATTGTCATTTAACTATCTTTTAGGTAAATGCCCACATTAATATTTTCTTATTAAAGTCAAATCTTGTTCCTTTTCAGGCATTAGTGCTGTACTGTCCTCTTTTCAAAAGGCATTTTTCCTCCTTATAAAATAGAGTTTGTTAAGTACTTGGACATGGGTTAGAGTAAATGGAGACAGCCTCTGAATAGTGACTTTTAGCTCTTTATTAGCATAGTGACTTCTCAAAACAACAACAGTGAACCCTGCCTTATATAGGCAACCTTTGTGAGAATTGTCCAATAGCGAGCTATGAACGCAAGTACTTTAAACCAATAATAATCCTCTGTTAAGGGCCAACCGGATTCCTAAGAACTAGCCAATCCGATCTGGCCGCCTAACAGCCAATCAGAAGTGCAGGGCCAGAACCCTGCACTTAACCTCAAGCTCATACTTTATTAACTATGGTACATACATAACAGAGTTCATTGTGTTTTGTAAAAGTTGTAGATGTTCCTCCTGAAAATATTTTCAATAAGAACCTAACAATCCATCTGGGCCAGGCACACTTCCTGGTTTAATCTTATCCCTTAAAGTTATAGATTAGTTCATAATCTTTGTTCCTGTGTAATTCTCGGTAAATTTTGTTTTTTTAGATATTTATCTATTTCCTCTAGAGAACTATCATTTATTTATACAAGATAAAACAATATTGATGAAGTGTTTTATATGGCCACCTTGTCCATTAATTCTGTATCTGAATTTTATAATTTCAATACCATTTTCTTTCCTTTTTCTTTTGATAATTTATACACTAGTCTTGTCCCTGGTTCATTGTCAAAATTGGTTTTGCTTTACACAATTCATTTTTATTTCAGTTTTTTTTACTGATAACATAGACAGTTGTTATTGTAAAAGTTTAATTTGTTGAAAAATACTTAGCTTCTCTTGAAATTTCTTTAATTCTCTTTATGTCTTCAATTTTTATCTCTTTATTTCATCCAAAATTGCTTGTATTTTCTCTTTTCTTTTTGAGTTCACTACTATGTTATATAAAATAATCTTTCATTATATTAGAGGTTATTTACCAAAAATTGTCTTCAACCTGATTTTACTTGCATCCCAAACTATTCTCAAATCAGTGCATTTACTTAAGTTCATTTCAAAAAATTATTTTAATTTCTTTTTTTTTACAATCCTCTACTATTGCTTCTTTCGAAAGCAACATTTCATGTAATCTTCATCTAAAAGAACTAGAACTTATTTTATAAACTAAATCCATAGGATTATGATGTGAAAATGTCTTTGGTAATTACTTTAGAAACCTTAGTAGCCAAGTTCTTTGGATTCCATCATGTTTATTCTTGAAAAGAGTCTATGTCTTTCAGAAAAGTATGTGCATTCTTTTGAATTGCCAGTTTTCTGTCTCCATATATCAAACAGCCCTAAATCTCCATCAGATCAAAGACAATTTTTGGAAATTTGCCTTGCCTGATTTTAATATTTCTCTCTGAAGTCTTATCCAATTGTGGGGGGAATCATTCCATTCCAGTCCCCATTAAACACACATTTTCATCAGAGAATCCTATTAATCTCCTCATAAGTAATTTGTAGAGAAATACTTTATCCTCATTTGAGACATAAATTCCCAATATCGAAGTCTTCATCCCATGCAATTTAACCTCTAGCCCAACAAATCTACCACGCTTATCAATCAGTACAGTATACAACATAACACCATGCTCTTTTTTTGTTCCTGCAGAAATAAATTTTACACCCAAATTTCAGCAAAATAACACTCATTTTTCTCAGATTTGTCCTAATAGCTGATAATTTTCTGGTTAAATTCAAGGAGCTGGGCATTGCCCATCAACATCTCTAAAGTTGTTCTTCAGATAGCATCTGTTTGATTTCCATAGTTTGATAAGCAGGAAATGCTGACTTCTAGAGGGATCAAGGAATGTGGGCACTAGATAATGGCATTCTCAGTTACCCCATCAATTTAAGAGTATCCTCTGATATCAGGCTTGATATGGTTTCAGGCATGGGTGAAATGACTGGAGACAATCTCAGTTGGTGAACTTTCAGCTGTTTATTACATAGTGACTTAAGAGGGTGAACAACAACAACTCTGCCTTATATAGGTGACCTTAATGTGAAATAACCAATAGGGAGCTGTAAGATGCTAGCTCCAGAACCAATAAGAGTCCTTTGTTAAGGGCCAATCGGATTCTCTGAACCCAACCAATCCGATCAAGCCACTTAACACCCAATCAGAAGTGCAGGGCCAGAACCCTGCACTTTACCCAAAGCTTGCTTTTATTTAAACTATTTACATACATAACACCCCTTCCCCCTGGCTCCTCAATTATGGTGTGGTTATATAGTCCTTCAAATAGGACGGTTGTTTTTTGGGTCTATTAGATTTTCTTTGGACTGGCTGTGTGCAGTCCTATTGAGGTAAAATGTTGTTTGGTAGTGGCTCAACTTCTCGTGCTGGTGTGATTTCCCTTGGAGTGTACGATTCTTCCTCCTGCTCCATTTCCTGAGTTTCACTAGATTCATCGCTCTCTTGGAACAGGTTCCGTGGAATGTCGTCTTCTTCCATTCCTTCCCCCCCCCTCAGTTTGGACGTAGGGGAGTTGCTGGCTGGCCGAAAGGAGTCGTGACCGTAATTGGTCAATATGTTGTTTCCACAGTCTTTCATCAACACATTTTACAATATAGGATTTGGGCCCAGTCTCGCGTATTATCGTTGCTTCAATCCAAACCGGGTCGCCCAATAAATTTCTTGCATAAATGGGGTCGCCTACCTTGAAGGTACGGTAGCGTCCGCTGGATCCTGCAGGCTATTCTGGCTCGTAAGCAGGGTGCAATCGGTCGAGGCGGGAATGAAGTTTTCGCCCCATGAGAAGTTCTGCGGGAGTTCTGCCGGTTACGCTGTGTGGAGTGATGTGTTGTAGAAGTAGAATGCGGTTTATTTTTAATATTATCATAGTCCACTTTTTGCAAAGTCTTTTTTACAAATTGGACCATGCGTTCCGCTCGGCCGTTGGTAGCAGGATGCGCCGGCGAGGTGAGCGCATGGCGGATGCCATTATCAGCAAGGTACTGTTCAAACATTAGCGCTGAAACTGTGGTCCGTTGTCGGACACCAGGACGTCCGGCAATCCATGAGTTGCAAAGAGTCTATTGAGGATTTTAATGACTGCTTCGGAGGTTGTATGGGTCATTCGATGAATTTCCAACCAATTAGAGTATGCATTGACAGTCAATAGTAATGTATGTCCCTTAATCGGCCCTGTGAAATCCAGGTGGATTCTGGACCAGGGCCCGCGTGGCGCCTCCCATTCAGTCGGTGCAGCTTTTGGCGGTGCGTTGCTGTTTTGTTGGCACTTAGTGCAGGCCTTGACCCATTGCTCAATGTGTCGGTCCATGCCTGGCCACCAAGCGTAGCTCCGTGTGAGTGCTTTCATCCGCACGATCCCAGGATGTCCTTCGTGCAAAATTTGTAACAGTGAGTTTTGGAGTCGTTCTGGAACGACGACTCTATAGCCCCAGATGACACAGCCTTTTTGCGAAAAAAGTTCAGTCTGTCTTGTTTTAAATGGCGCGAAGTCATCTGGGACCTGGTCCAATGGCCATCCACGTTCTACCCAGCCTAGGACTCGAGCTAGGGTGTGATCTCGTCTGGTCTCTCTCGCAATATCTCGAGCGGTCATAGGAGGTGAGTTGAGCGTCTCGATTTGTAACGCCGATACTGTTGGTGCCGGATCGTCGAGAGTTTCTGGTAGCGGTGCTCTGCTGAGTGCGTCGGCGTGGGGAATGGCTTTCCCTGGGCGATGTAACAATCGATAATTATAAGCAGCTAGGAACTCTGACCATCGAGTCATTCTTGGGGACAATATATAGGGAGTTGGTTTGTCCCCAGCGATTATCCCCAGTAAAGGTTTGTGGTCAGTTACAATGGTAAATGTCCCTCCATATACATACTCATGGAATTTTTTTACGGCTGCCACAATTGCAAGAGCTTCCTTATCTATTTGTCCATAGTTACGTTCTGCCTGAGAAAGAGTCTTTGAAAAGTATGCAACAGGGGCCTCGTTTCCATTAGGCAGCACATGGCTCAAAATAGCGCCCACCTCAAATGGTGAGGCATCACAAGTTATAACCAATGTAATGTTTCATTATATTGCATAAGTACAGATCAGATGTAAGTAAATCTTTTACATTTCGAAACGCTTTTTCCTCCCGGTAACCCCAAACCCACAATGCTTTCTTATCTAATAACCGGTGTAATGGTTCAGCCACAGTCGCCTTATGTGGTAAAAACACATTATAGAAATTAATAAGGCCTAAAAATGCCTGGAGATCTGTTTCGTTACGGGGTCTGGGAGCATTTTTTATCGCCCTTAATTTACTCTCAGTAGGGTGGATACCCTGACTATCAATGCGATAACCTAGAAATTCAACACTGTCGGTATACAGATGACATTTATCCTTTTTTACTTTCAATCCCACTTCTTGGAATTTCTTAAGAACACATTTTAAACGATTCTGTAGAATTTTTTTACTAGGAGCTGCAATTAACACGCCATCAAAATACGGAACCACGCCCTTGATTCCCTGCAATAATCGTTCCATTAAACTTTGGAATATTCCCGGGGCTACACTTACCCCGAATTGCAATCGGGTACATTTAAAAGCACCTCTGTGCGTTACTATTGTTTGAGCTTGGGCTGTTTTATCGTCCACGGGCAATTGTTGATAGGCTTGAGCTAAATCTAACTTAGCAAAAACCTTTCCACCTCCCAAGGAATGAAGGAGGTGCTGTACCACCGGCACTGGATATGCGTTCTGCTGGAGGGCGTGGTTTAGAGTGGCCCGGTAGTCCCCACAGATTCGGATTGACCCATCTGGTTTAATGGGGGTTACAATAGGAGTTTCCCATGGAGAATGATCAATGGGTTGCAGTACCCCTTGTTTAATTAGTTTGTTAAGTTGTTCATCTATCTTGGCCTTAAGGGCGAACGGAACTTGACGGGGCTTTAAACGGATCGGGGCGACCTTATGGTCGAGGCTAAACGAAATTGGGGTCCCCTTATACTCGCCCAGATGAACTGCGAAGACATCGCTGAATTCAGTAACAAGGTCCTCCTCCCACTCGCAATCACCGACTCGGTTCACGCCAACTACTTCGATGCCGAGTGGCGCGAACCATTGGAGGCCCAACAAACTAGGCCTGTCCCTATCAATGATTGTTAGAGGTAAGTATGCTGTATGCTTTTTAAACGAGACGCGGACTCGACAAGACCCAACCACAGGGATCCGATTCCCTTGGTAGTCTTTAAGGATGAGACGTTGCATTTGAAGGTCTTGGCATTGGATGGTAGGAATGTGTTGCTTTAATGTCTTCCATGACACCATCGAGAGGGACGATCCGGAATTGACCTCCATGTGGCAAGGTTGGTTCTCTATGGCCACTGTGACTCGAATCTTCTTAGCGTCCATGGCTGAGGCGTGACCTATAGTGATAGTATGGTGGGCCTCTTCTTTCTGCAACGCTCGATATCTGTAGGAGTGGTTTGCTGGATCTCGCCTTACAGGACAGTTTCCTGCCGATTGGCGAGAGCTGGTCCCCCTTGAGGCTTGACTTGGTCCCGGTAGACTGCGACAGACTCGACTGATGTGGCCTCGTTTTCCGCACTCATGACAGATCACATCATGGAATTTGCAATCTGCCCTGGGGTGGTTTGCCCCACAACCAGCGCAAGGGCGTGAGGGTTTAAAGCGAGGGTCCCGGTCAGACCCCAGTTGATGGACCCCTTCTTCGTCGCTGTCTGATGACGAAGAGAGGTCCTCGTAGTGCGTTGTCGCTAGCTGCCCTTCTGAGCTGGATAAGATGTCACCTGTCGGTGGGGTCGTTGGGTTTCGGCTTCGCTGTAGTTGCGCCGCGGACTTTTTGGTCGCCTCAGCAGCAGTGGCTTTGGCGATGGCATCAGCAAGGTCGATGTCGCCTTTCGCCATCAGCTTGCTTTGCACGCCCAGCGCATCTAATCCCAGAATTAAGCGGTCTCTCAGTGCTTCATCTAAGTTTGTGAACCTGCAGAGGCCTCCCAAGTGTCGGAGGTCTGCCACGAAGTCAGCCACACTCTCTCCTTTTCGCTGGCTTCTTTGATAGAATTCGTGGCGTCTCACGAGTGTAGATACGGTTGGCGTGTAATGGTCTCTCAGGAGGGGTTCGAGGTCGTCCCAGCTCATTGCTTTAACTTCTCGAGGTTTTCGTGAGTGCCTTTGCCATTTTAAAGACAGCCGGGCCGACGATCAGCTGTTCTGATGATTAGCTGTTTCAGTATCTCCCTTTGCTGTCTTATTGTTTCGCCCACGAGGCTTCTCTGAGGCCCAGGAAGCAAAAAGGGGCGCACGGGGGGAGATGCTGCACGCCTCCCCTGCACTCCCTTTTTTGCATCCTGAGCCTCAGGGAAGCCTCCTGGAAGCAACCATGGCCTTCCAGGAGGCTTTCCTGAGGTCTAGGAGGCAAAAAAAAAAAAAGGAGCGCAGGGAGGGTACAGCAAAAAAAAGAGGGCACACCAACCAAGTTACATGGCCATGCCCACCTAGTCATTCCCACCTAGCCACGCCCACAGAATCGGTAGTAAAAATATTTGCATCCCACCCCTGGGCTAAACACTTTTATCCTTCAGGAAGCAGATAACAAACCACGATCATTTGCAAGACTTTTAGTCAATGAGTTTCATGGAAGACAACAGCCAGCTTCCAAAGATTTTAACAATTTTAATATTTATGGAATTTAATGGCTATTTTAATGTGGTGGAATATACTTGAAAGTCATAGGAAGGAGGGTTTTTTCCCAGGGAGCAAAGAGACAACATAACTTGGAACCTCCTCTCCAACAGTTAGCAGGTTATATATAATAATCATTCAGATAGTTCCTTTAGTTTGGCAAGATTCCTGTCTATAGGCAAGGGTGGGTTTCTACAGGTTTACACCTATTTGCTAGTTGTTGTTAACATTCTAAGCAGTTCGGAGAACCAGTTGTTAGAAGAAATTACTGGCCTAATCCTGTAAGGAAGGCAGGAAGGAAACATTCTGGTGTTGCTTACAGAAACTGCCTCTCGGTTAACCCTTATTACATTCTTGGCAGGACTAGATTACCTGTGTCAGGAACTTCTCTGGAGTTTTTTCCCCCTCCTTTGCTGGTACTTTGCTTGTGTGGAGTGACCATTGAAAGTTACAATGGCACTGAAAAAAGTGACTTATGACCATTTTTCATACTTATGACTGTTGTCATGAGAGGCCAGGCAAGGAGATGCATGCCTCAATGTGAGTGATATTGAATTGGCCACAACCAGCCAATAACATGACCACCAAGCCATGTCCACCCAGCCACGCCCACCACCTAAGCCACACCCACAGAACCAGTTGTTAAAAATTTGAATCCCATCCCTGCCTATAGGTAAGCAGTGATAAGAAAGTACTCTAAAATAACTCCTTGTGTGATTTTTTTGTTCTTTGGGCCTGACATGTAAGCAGTATAGAATTCTTTGCATAATTGTGATAAACAAATAAAGCAATGGGTTAAGATTAAAAGATTAAAAAACAGAGCAACTTTGAAGGAAATTTTAAAAAGAGTTTCAAATTGGTTGGAAAGGATTAAACAAAGAGCGAGCAGAAGGTAATTATAAAAGTGATGAAGCAATTTGGGTAGAAACTGAAGTGTCAGAGTAGTGAAAGGAATATTTTAGGAAATGACAGTGCTATGTGGTGTGTGGAGGTCTGGAATTGAAAATAATGCTATTCATGTCAGTGCACAAGAAAAATAATGTGAGAATGTTAAAGATGGTATAACTAAAAAAAAATACAGTATGCACTTGATTTACAGAGTGAACGTGTGACTTTGTAATATGCATAAATATGACATCTGTCCCTGATAATTGGAATGATGCTGTTGTTTTTCTTACACAAAGAGTAAAGTAGAAGACTTTGGAAAACCTAATCTGTGCAATGGTGGCAAATATCTGTAGCCTGGGTGTAGGGTGAGGGTGAAGGTTCGTTCTCCAAACTTGTGGGTTGCTTTCTGAATATTTGTTACCAGGCTCGGTAACATCTTCAGTGGAGTTTAGTAACTAGCCTGGTAATGAAACATTCAGAAACTAACCCACAAACTTGGAGAATGAACCTTCACCCTGGGCCTAATCTGTTTAATTAATCTGCAAAGTATGTCAGGAAGAGTGTTAGAATTCTGGTTGAAGGCCCATGAGAAGGGGCAATGTACAAAGTTTGGAAGGTGCACTGCAACCTCACGGTGAGCAGGGAGTGTGAAAACCAGATTTTATTTCTTCAAGCAAATCTCTGACAAATGTATGAATGTCAGAAAAGAGTTCATTGTGGATTTGATGGTTTAGGGAACATGAATGATTAAGTGAACAGGCTTGAATTAAGAGGTGTGCAAACTCTGCAAACACAGAGTGGCAAGTTGGTGGCTGGATGTATTCAGAGCAAAGTGTGATGAATTAAAGCATGCATGAGAAATACATGTTTAGCTAATGGTTTTAATATTAAGCAGGGAGTGAGTCAATGGTGTATAGTTACCCTTGGTTGTTTAACGGATTGATGCAGAAGTATATAGGGGCTGCTTGTTAGAGATGGGCAGGTGGGATTTATGAAATGTGTCCTTTTCTGTATATATAAAATGCAGTGTGATTGGCTGGGAGCACGAATGATTAACAATGAATAAATAGATTGTATAAAGCATCAAGGAACATCTAAAAATTAACTCACTGAAGACCAAGACAAGGTCTTTGACAAAGCAAATATAGCAAGCAATTTATATATACATGGTTAAAAAAAGCAATAAATGTATTTCTGTACCTTTGTAGAATGTTTACTAAACAGGTAGGAAATGGATGGTGAAATTTTAAGAAGTTGTAAATGATACAGTGGAGACTCTCACAAGGAATTCATGTTTTCCATAAAGAAGTGATGTACATAAGAGCATGCTTCTGCTCAATCTCTTATATGGAACTGAGAAGCAGGTATGACAAGACAAGATAAAAAATAAAATGAATGTAGTGGAAATAAGATATTCAACAAATACATGAAGATAAGAGGATCAAGAATAAATGGTTGTTAAATGAATATAGTTAAAAAATTACCAATACCAAAGAGGTGTGTTACAACAGTTTATTCATATAACAATAATAAATGTATGCAAACCTGAAGGAAAAGTGAATGGAAGGAAAGGAAATGTTTTTGGAGAGACACTGGCTGAGCCAGGGAGAGAAGTCAAATTGGGAATTAGTCTGGAGTCCCTTCATAGGCACAAGAGGGCAAAATCTGACACACACACACACACACACCATTTGAATGCTGTTGAATCTTAACTAGTTTTACCCAGGTGCCAACTATCAATCTGAGAACATTCCTGTGTATAGGCTTGAGTGATAAAACAGCTAATTGAACTCTTCTCGTGTGGATCTGGTTCTTTGTGCCTGGCAAAGACTGAGTAATTCATGGGGAAGTGGAGTTAACAAAACCTTTTTAAAAAAGAGAGAGAAACAGTGTTTTGATATGATAAAAGCAAAGTTATATATAAAATACAAAGGTATGAAGAAAAATAGAATTGCTGTGCATTATATTTAGATTTCTTTTTCTTATTTGCCACTCTCTTTCGCTCATTATTTCTTACTGTTTTTAGGATTTTGGAGAACTTCCTGAGAGAGATATAGAGTATTATTCTGGGAGGAATGTATAAAGATTTTAATGGCAGGAAGGGAATAATAAAAGCCAGGGTCAGAAGGAAGTGAAAAAGAGGAGGTGAAGACCGTGCAAATTATGATCATTCACACAAGCAGTGTTTCTGCTGAAAACTAACTTAGTTACAGTAACTATGTCAGCATATAAAATGACAAAAATGGGAATCTTATATATTGCTGCAACCCAATGCTTTATTTAGAAATGGTCCTGCTTGTCTGAGGCTTTTATAGGGAAAGGACATTCTGAGAGAAAAAGGCAAGAATGGAGAACAATATTATTTGATTGACTATGGCTTAATAAAATAGCCATCATCACAGCCATTTATTGAAAATTCAAGTGCTAATCCAGGACAGCTATTTTGTATTAAGATTCCAAGTTCCCAAATGTTCCTGTCTTTGCCCCTAACTGGGCTTTGGATTTTCAGCCAAATATTTCCCACATTATCTTCCACTCTTTTAAGTAGAATCTGAAGTTGAACCACTTGATTTACTTCTGAAATTCAGTGTTTTCCTCCAGAACTCATTTCTAGGGTTATTCAGGCCCAAGTCACTTCTTGCTTGGACTATTGTAACATGCTATACACAAGGCTGCTCTTGAATTCCACCTGGAAGCTTGAGCTAGTCTACAGAGCAGCAACATGCACAGTTTGGGATGCTCTAAAGTGTGTCCCAGTGGTGGTATTCATTTTTTTTTTACTACTGGTTCTGTGGGAGTGGCTTGGTGGGCATGGCAGGGGAAGGATACTGTAAAATCTACATTTCCATTCCGCTCCAAGGGAAGGATACTGTATATCCATTCCACTAACCTGCTTTCCAGCTCTGTTCTCCTGTGCAGGGCAACAAAATAAGACCCAACCGATCAGCTGGGACTTGGGAGGCAGAGAATAGATAGAGGTGGTATTTGTGGTTCTCTGAACTATTCAAAATTTCTGCTACCGGTTCTCCAGAACTAGTCAGAACTGGCTGAATACCACCTCTGGTGGGTCCATGATTCACAACTGTTGCATGAGCTGGAATCAGAGGTGGTATTCAGCAGGTTTTGACCAGTTCTGGAGAACCGGTAGCGGAAATTTTGAGTAGTTCAGAGAACCAGCAAATGCCACCTCTGACTGGAGATTTTTCAGTATCCTTCCCCTTTCATGCCCACCAAGCCACACCCACAGAACCAATAGTAAAAAAAAATTGAATCCCACCACTTTTTATTAGCTTTTGTTTACCTTCTGGGACAATTCAAAGTGCTAGCTGTCAGCTTTAAAGCCTTGATAAAACAGGGACATATTTGTGGAATTGTTTCTCCATGAAGGTATATGCCCATCCCATCAAATCTGACGGTGTGGGTGTGTTCTGAGTCCCTCTAACAAACACCGCCATGAAGACACGTGCCTTTTCTGTAGCAATACCTCCCTTCTGAGTTCCAGGGGACCCTGTTCTCTTAGCTTTCTGAAGGCTGAGAAAAATCTCCCCCCTTCCAGGGACAAAGCCAGTTTGTGAATTCAGTTCATGTGTTCAATTCAGCGTACATGTTCAATTGCTGTGAGAATTGTTAGAATCACTGATTAGATTATGATGGTCTTTAACCATCATAAGTGTTGTGTATGTACCATAGTTAATAAAGTATGAGCTTGAGGTAAAGTGCAGGGTTCTGGCCCTGCACTTCTGATTGGCTGTTAGGCGGCCAGATCAGATTGGTTAGTTCTGAAGAATCCGATTGGCCCTTAACAGAGAATTCTTATTGGTTAAAAGAGCTAGCGTTCATAGCTCGTTATTGGACAAATCTTACAAGGGTTGCCTATATCAGGCAGAGTTCACTGTTGTTGGGTTGAGAAGTCACTATGTAAATAAAGAGCTGAAAGTTCACTGTTCAGAGGCTGTCTCCAATTATTTCGACCCATGTTCAGTACTTAACACTGGCAATGAGGATGGGATTTGGAGACGTCTGAACCGAAGAAGCCAGGAAGCAACACTGAGCACGCGACAGGCGACGCCAACAACGGAACCATGTCCGGCGGCATCGTACCATCCGTTCCATTCGATCCAAACCAAGAGGATTGGGAATCCTACATGGATCGCTTCCAAATGTTTCTCGAGACGAACAATTTGAAGGACGCCACACCAGCAAAGAAAAGGGTGTTGTTCCTGATGCATTGCAGCCCAGCCGTATTTAAGATGGCTAAAGCACTCGCCAAACCTCGAGAAGTGAAGGCCATGAGCTGGGACGACCTCGAACCCATCCTGAGAGACCATTACGCGCCAACCATGACTACACTCGTGAGACGCCACAAGTTTTATCAGAGGAACCAACGAAAAGGGGAAAGCGTGGCCGATTTCGTGGTGGACCTCCGAAATTTAGGGGGCCTCTGCGGGTTCGCCGATTTAGAAGAGGCACTAAGAGATCGAATAGTTCTGGGACTAGATGCACTAGGCCTGCAAAGCAAGCTGATGGCAAAAGGCGACATCAGTCTTGCTGACGCCATCGCCAAAGCCACGGCAGCAGAGGCGACCAAAAAGTCGGCTGCACAACTTCAGCAAAGCCGCACTCTGGTACCACCACCAGCCAGCAAAATCTCACCTAGCACAGAAGGGCAGCTATTAACAATGCACCATGAGGACCTCTCTTCGTCGTCAGACAGCGATGAAGAAGGGGTCCATCGACTGACCTTACGCCCTTGCGCTGGCTGTGGAGCCAACCATACCAGGTCCGAATGCAAATTCCGCGATGCACTCTGCCATGAGTGCGGAAAATGAGGCCACATCAGCCGGGTCTGCCGCAGCTTACCAGGACTCAGCCAGGCCTCAAAAGGGGATAACTCGCCAATCGACAAGAAACCGTCCTGTAAGGTAAGAGCCAGTAAACCACTCCTACAGAAATCGAGCTTTGCAGAGAGAAGAGGCTCAACATACTATCACTATCGGTCATGCCTCAGCCTTGGACACTAAGAAAATCCGAGTCATGGTAGCCATCGAGAACCAGCCTTGCCACATGGAGGTCGACTCGGGATCGTCCCTCTCGATGGTGTCCTGGAGGACACTCAAGAAACTCATCCCCACAATTCAATGCCAAGACCTCCAATTTCAATGCCTCATCCTCAAGGACTACCAAGGGAATCGAATCCCCGTTGTCGGGTCCTACTGAGTCCGAGTCTCCTTCAAGAAGCATACAGCGTACTTACCTCAAACGGTCATCGATAGAGATAGGCCTAGCCTTCTAGGCCTCCAATGGTTCGCGCCACTCGGCATTGAAGTGGCCAGCGTGAACCGAGTTGGTGGTTGTGAGTGGGAGGAAGACCTTATCTCTGAGTTCAGTGACGTCTTCGCGGACAGCTTAGGCGAGTATAAGGGGACCCCGATCTCATTCAGTCTAGATCCAAAAGTAGCTCCCATTTGCTTGAAGCCCCGTCGAGTTCCGTTCGCTCTTAAAACAAAAATCGACGAACAACTCGACAAGCTAATTGTTCAAGGGGTGTTGAAACCCATCGATCACTCTCCATGGGAAACCCCTATTGTAAAACCCATTAAGCCAGATGGGTCAATCCGAATTTGTGGGGATGACCGGGCCACTTTGAACCACGCCCTACAGCAGAATGTGTATCCAGTTCCGGTGGTGCAGCACCTCCTCCATTCCTTGGGGGGTGGGAAGGTTTTCGCTAAATTGGATTTAGCTCAAGCTTATCAACAATTACCAGTGGATGAAAAAACGGCTCAGGCCCAAACTATTGTAATGCACAGGGGTGCCTTTAAATGTACCTGACTGCAATTCGGAGTTAGTGTAGACCCGGGGATCTTCCAGAGCCTTATGGAAAGGTTATTACAAGGAATCAAGGGCGTGGTCCCTTATTTTGATGACGTATTAATTGCAGCCCCTACCAAAAAAGTCTTACAGGACCATTTGAAATGCATTCTAAAAAAGTTCCAAGAGGCCGGACTTAAGATGAAAAAAAAACAAATGTCAATTGTATACTGACAGTGTTGAGTTTCTAGGGTACCGGATTGATAGCCAGGGCATTCATCCTACCAAGAGTAAATTAAAAGCGATCAAAAACGCTCCCAGGCCACGCAACAAGGCCGATCTCCAGGCGTTCTTAGGCCTCATTAATTTCTATCATGTATTTTTACCGCACAAGGCAACTGTCGCTGAACTGTTACACCAGTTATTAGATAAAGAAGCATTGTGGGTATGGGGTTACCGGGAAGAGCAAGCGTTTCAGAATGTTAAAAACCTGCTTACATCTGACTCTGTACTTATGCAGTATTACGAGACTTTGCCGTTAGTTATAACCTGCGATGCATCGCCTTTCGGGGTGGGCGCCATTTTGAGCCATGTACTGCCTAATGGGAACGAAGCCCCTGTTGCATACTTTTCGAAGACTCTTTCACAAGCAGAGTGGAACTCTGGACAAATTGATAAAGAAGCCCTTGCAATCGTCTCAGCTGTAAAAAAATTTCATGAATATGTGTATAGAAGGACATTTACCATTATAACTGACCACAAACCATTGCTATGGGTAATAGCCGGGGACAAGCCAACCCCCTACATATTATCCCCTAGAATGACCCAATGGTCAGAATTCCTAGCTGCTTATAATTATTGGCTGCAATATCGCCCGGGGAAAGCTATTCTCCACGCCGACGCATTAAGCCGAGCACCGCTTCCAGAGACTCTCGACGATCTGGCACCAACGGCAACCATGTTGCAGATCGAAACACTCAACTCGCCGCCTATGACCGCCCGAGACATCGCAAGAGAAACCAAACGAGACCACACCCTAGCTCGAGTCCTAGGCTGGGTAGAACGTGGATGGCCCTTGGACCAAGTACCAGATGACTTCGCACCATTCAAATCTCGACAGACTGAACTTTTCTCCCAAAAGGGCTGTATCATCTGGGGCGATAGAGTCGTTGTCCCAGAGCGACTCCGCAAGACACCGCTGCGAATTCTGCATGAGGGCCATCCCAGCATCGTGCAAATGAAGGCGCTTGCATGAAGCTACACATGGTGGCCGGGCATGGACCGGCAAATCGAGCAGTGGGTTAAAGCGTGTCCCAATTGCCAACAAGTCAGCAACGCCCCACCAAAAGCCATGCCTACTGAATGGGAGACGCCACGTGGACCCTGGTCCAGAATCCACCTGGATTTCGCGGGGCCAACCAAGGGCTATACCTTCCTGCTTACAGTCAACGCATACTCCAATTGGCTAGAAATTCATCGTATGATGACTATGACCTCCAAGGCTGTGATCAAGATTCTAAACAGACTCTTTGCAACCCACGGATTGCCAGACGTCCTGGTGTCTGATAACGGTCCACAGTTTACTGCACTAATGTTCAAGCAGTACCTCGCTGACCACGGCATCCGCCATGCGCTCACCTCGCCTGCGCACCCTGCAACCAATGGCCGAGCTGAACGCATGGTCCAATTTGTAAAAAAGACCTTGCAAAAAATGGACTATGACAATATCGATGACAAAGTCAACCAAATTCTCCTTTTGCAACACATAACTCCACATAGTGTCACCGGCAGAACTCCTGCCGAATTACTGATGGGATGAAGACTCCGCTCCCACCTCGACCGGTTGCACCCTACTTACGAACCGGAAAAGCCAATAGGATCCAGCGGCCGCTGTCGCATCTTCCAGGTAGGAGACCTCGTTTACGCACGAAACTTATTGGGCGACCCGTTATGGATAAAGGCGACAGTAGTACGAGTGACCGGCCCCAAATCCTACGTAGTGAAATGCTGTGACAATAAGTTGTGGAAACGGCATATCGACCAATTGCAGTCACGACTCGCAACGGCCAGTCAACAACTCCCCCATGACCAAACCAAGGGGGGGGAGGTACGGAAGAAGAGGAAGTTCCAGGGAACCTGTTCGAAGGGAACGACGAACTAAGTGATACTCAGGAAATGGAGCAGGAAGGAGAAACGTTTGCACTGCAAGGAATTGCAGCTGAGCTAGAGGCAGAACCACTGCCAGACAACAATCTATCTCAACAGGATTGCAACCAACCAATCCAACGAAAATCCGAAAGACTTAAAAGACAACCGTCCTATCTAAGGGACTATATAACTACACCGTAATTAAGAAGCCAGGGGGAAGGGGTGTTGTGTATGTACCATAGTTAATAAAGTATAAGCTTGAGGTAAAGTGCAGGGTTCTGGCCCTGCACTTCTGATTGGCTGTTAGGTGGCCAGATCAGATTGGTTAGTTCTGAAGAATCCGATTGGCCCTTAACAGAGAATTCTTATTGGTTAAAACAGCTAGCGTTCATAGCTCATTATTGGACAAATCTTACAAGGGTTTCCTATATAAGGCAGAGTTCACTGTTGTTGGGTTGAGAAGTCACTATGTAAATAAAGAGCTGAAAGTTCACTGTTCAGAGGCTGTCTCCAATTATTTCGACCCATGTTCAGTACTTAACAATAAGGTTGGAAGGTTGTCTTTTTAATATATCACAGGGGGTTGGTTGATGTCTTTAAGTAATAGGATGCCTTTGTGATGTGAGAAGGCTCCAAACCACCGGAGAAATGATACAGTGTAAAACCTGCAGTATTCCTCATCCACTTCATGAGAATGTCATTGGCATTTTCTTCTCAGTTGGAAAAAAAAATATGAAAGCTAAAAGAATTTTTAAAAATTCCTTGAAGGGCATTTGAGCAACTGTGCAATTCCATTTAAAGGTCATTAAATAAAAATGTTGCATCTCCGTCTTTTGTCCAGGGGGTGGGGAATCAGTTGATAAACAATTGGTTCAGAAGAGAAAAAAAAAAAAAAACCTTGTCGCACCTTTTCTGACCACACAAATGCAGCATGTGCTAAACCACCCAAAAGCAGCTTTCTTTCTTTCTTTTTTTTCCAACAAAGACTCTGGAGAATTAGCTCTGTCGGGGCTGCAGCTCTCATGATGTATTGCTGCTCAGTCATGCAAGCACTCTGGAAACAGGATCGCATGTTTCCCTTGACAGGAAGGAGTGCTCCCTGCTCCCCACTCCAAGGTTACCTTGGTTGAAAACATACAACCAAACACAGATGCTAATGAGAAAATAAATGTATGGCGCAACCTTGTGAAATGGGATTGCCAAGGCTGTCAGGCCATCCCAGCCGATGAATTCCAAGGAGCAGAATTCACTGTAGCTTCAAGCGTGGAGCCTGCTAGAGACGAGCAGGCATCGATTATGTGTTTAGTTGTGAGTTATGTTCTGCACTCTAGCTTAGGGAGAGGGGAGAATTCGATAGTTGCTGAATTTGAAAAAAAATATTGTTCTGCTTTCAGACAGTGAAAAGATTTATACGGAGGAAGTTTAATTGAGCTCAGAAGCAGGTGGATTTGGGGCTTGCTACTACATACTAGCATTTCACCCTCAGCAGTGCAAAAGAAGAGGGTCTAATGGTGAGAGTGGAAGGGTACCCCAAGGATTTAGCATCAGGGCATCTCTGAGTACACACTTTACTTACTTACTTACGTACTTACTTATTTACTTAAAACATTTCCAGGTAGTCTTTGACTTGCAACACTTCATTTAGTGACCAAAGTTACAACAGCACTGAAAAAAGTGACTTTTGACTATTTTTCACACTGTTGCACTGTTTTCAGACTGTTGCAGTATTTCATGGCCATGGGGTCAAAATATGGGGAAGCAAATTCACTTAACAACTGTGTTTCTAACTTAAAAACTGTAGTAATTCACTTAACAGCTGGGGAAAGAAAGGTTGTAAAGGAGGCAAAACTCACTTTACAACTTAGCAATGGAAATTTGGGGCTCGGTTGTGTTTGTAAATAGAGGACCACCAGTATACTACCTGCATATCTTATATCACTCTCTCAATGGGTCCCAACCAACCGTTAAAAAACAATATCGGTGTATCATCAATACTTACACATATATATTTAAACCAGTAACATTAAAAATTGTCACCAAGCAAACTTTCCTATGCAATCCATCAATCTCCCCCTAGCCCAGTACTTGGGGAAAAGTCAGATCTTAAGTGGTTTTCAGGTGATGATCCTCTTCCTACAACCTCTTTTCCATTCTCTTGTTTTCTCTGCTAAACTGGAAGATAATGCATATAATGTAGATAAAAAGGGGCGGGTTCTTTATCCCCATGGTTGTGCCTGCCATTTTGAGATTTTATCCTTCCCCTGGACGCCCTTGGCTGATTCAAGTTCAAACACTTTAGCGGTAAAGCCTTTGCTGCCCCATTGGAGCCAAAAATGTTGTCTGTGTGACTTTACTGTGAGATCAGGTCTCCCCTCTATTTCCTTGCTCAAAGTTTAATTGAATTTAATGAGATAAATGCAAGCATGTATATGCACATATAGAGACATCTATTCCATCCTTTGGGCTTCAGAGGTTATATCACAGAGCAGCAGTTGATGTTTTCTCTTAAATATCACTCTTGAAAATAACATTTTAAAAATACTTAATATTGAATTTTTTTTAAAAAGCTTAACTCTTTCATAAAAACTGAGCATCCAGAAGATGGTGTTATGTATGTGTGTACTGTGTTTGCGTGTGTATATACATATGCATACAGTATATGTATACATATATACATACACACACATAAATATTCAATGGTCCTTTTTATTAGTATTCTTTGCACAAATAAAATGAAACAGCTGAGAACTGAAAGCTAACTTCATGTACACAATCTTTACATTTTTTTTTACATTCTTCTATGCCCCGTACAATAAATTACAGTTCCAATAGCCTTTGCTGTGTCTGTGCCTGGACTATCTCGAAGGGTGACAGTACTCACTTCTGATCTATAGGACAGTTGGAGTGGAAATCCCCTGCCTTCAGAATTTGACAGTTCAAATGGAAGATGTCACAGAAACAAACAAAAACTGACGGCAGAAAAAACCTAGGTAGTTCATTGAGCCTGCCCTGGTCATGTCCTGTCATGTCCTTCTCTCTCTCTCTCTCCTTCCTTCCTTCCTTCCTTCCTTCCTTCCTTCCTTCCTTCCTTCCTTCCTTCCTTCCTTCCTTCCTTCTTTCTTTCTTTCTTTCTTTCTTTCTTTCTTTCTTTCTTTCTTTCTTTCTTTCTTTCTTTCTTTCTATTTTTTAATCATTATTTTTATGTCTTATTAATTCATCTATAAAAAACTGAGCATAAAGTTTCTTAATTTAATTAGCTGGAATTATTCTTATCAAATTACAATGCTTTTTAAAACGATCTTCATTCCCTATTAACATAATATCATTACCACTTGTTGATTACCAAACCAACTGATGGTTGTTTTTATAATACAGTTTTGAAGGATTGATAAAGGAGCACCTATGTAGCTAGAAAACACATTGAAGAATAAACGGAATAATAATATTCCTGTTCCCTAGAAATATGTTATGGTTAGGTTATTTGTTTTGTAGTAGTACAGTGAGTACAAACGTCACATTTTATTTTGGAAGTTTGAAGGTACTTGCTTCCCTGCAGAACATTCAAACTGCATTTGCCTGATCAAAGTCTCCCCATGGAGAATTTATATGAGAAATGCTGTAATGACAGCAGTACAGCTTGTAGTAGACAGAATCATTACAGCACCATTCGCAAGAAATGGCTCTTGCAATTCGTAATGATTTCCAGATTCACAGTCAAATATTCATGTTCTCCTTATTAAATTAATCTGCTTTTGTCAAGAAAATGACAAAAAAGTGTGGCGTGATGATAAAAGAAACAACTCCACAACCACCACCCTTTCCTCAGCTAATGTACTTTGAACACTTTGGGCTGAAAGAATTGTCTTCCTGGATAAATCAGTCAATGAGCTATAGGGCTGTCAGAATATCCAGGTTTGAGAGGGGTGGTGGTGGAAACCCTGATTCCGGTGGTGGGATTCAAAATTTTTTGTTACTAGTCCTGTGGGCGTGGCTTGGTGGGTGTGGCAGGGGAAGGATACTATAAAATCTCCAGTCAGGGGCGGTATTTGCCGGTTCTCCAAACTACTCAAAATGTCCACTACTGGTTCTCCAGAACTGGTCAGAACCTGCTGAATATCCACCTCTGCCTGATTCTGTCCTATTTGACCTGATTTTGTGTGTAGTCTAAATGTAATCACATTCCTCAGAAAATATTACAGTAGGAGAGAAATGATAACCAAAGACAAGGCAAGAATTATTCTGCTTGTCCTAAAAGCGATAATTTGATACTAGCTTAGCAGTGTATCAGAAACTGTGAGATTTGTGGGGAGTGGAGAGAATTACCTTCTACGGGGTCAGCTTCACCGATGTAGAGGAGTTGATAACAACAGGCAAATCAGAGCCACCATATGGCATAAAAATGCAACAAGATGTCATACCAGTTTGAAACATTTCAAAAGCATACATGCGTCTGTTTGATAATTCAAGACGAACCCAGGAGCTTTCAGGCACATAAACGCTGTTCAAACATTACCCCTTAATGAAATCAATCCAAGGAAAAGCACAGGAAGGGAAACCTGTCTGTTTCTAAATCCTACATCTCTCAAGAGGTAGAGAGGTTAAATCTAATATACTTTGCAAGTTTAATTCCTTCTTTATTTTTCTTCCATTCAAAATCAAATTGGAGAAAATGGAAGAGATCTATCTTTCTTTTTAAATGAATAATTTATTGGGAAGATTTTAATCTATTATTAAAATAGGGCTGTCAGAATATTTTAATCTATTATTCTAAAGAAGATTTTAATCTATTATTCTAAAAAGAAGATTTTAATCTATTATTCTAAAAACAATTTCCTGGTATAATCAGGGAAAAATTAAAAAAAAAAAAAAAAAAGGATACACTCTTAACCCAAAGGTGCTTTTTCCAAAAGGCAATTGAACTTTTGTGGGTTTTTTTCTTTGAAAATGTTTCACTTTTCATCCAAAACTGAAGAAACATCTTGGATAAGAAGTAAAATGTTTTTAAAAGGAAAAAAAACAAGAAAGTCCAATTTCATTTTGGACAACCATGATCTGGATGATTGAGAATCTTCATAGATGGTGGTATTCAGTACTATAGTTATTCATAAAGAGGAGAATTCAGAATTTACAGGAGAATACTTAATTTAAGCTAATCAGTTCCTCCTCCCATCCTAAAACCAGTGGTGGGATTCAGCCAGTTTGCACCAGTTCAGGAGAACCAGTTGTTAACTTTCTGAGCAGTTTGGTGAACTGGTTGTTGGAAGAAATCATTAGGGCAGAGAACCGGTTGTTAAATTATTTGAATCCCACCTCTGCCTAAAACTCACAGCTATTCCTTCTTATCAGGACTGAGAAAAGACAGTTCTTCTCTATTGAGATCTGGACACTCTCCAGGCATTGGGAAAACATTTCAGTCACATTATTTGGGTGGCCTGTAACAGGAATATATAACTATCAGCCAAATCCCGAAGTTGACTTGACTGTGGATGACTATAGATCCTGAAGTTGACTTGACTATGCCTATGGATGACCTCATTTTCAAGTGCATGTTAACTAGGAGCAGGAAGAGAAGCAAGCCTCCAGAATGCCACAGATCTGAGATCTTTCCTCTTCCATCAATACTGACTGGAACAGACCTGAGAGGAAGGTGTCAGCTGGTGCTCCATTCAAAATCCAAGAAAGAAATACTTAGACTCTTTTAAACAGAGAAAAATATCTTTTACTGGAAATCAAGTGGTAGCAACAAAAGAATTCTGAATCTGAGAAAATGGGCGCGTAAATCACCTATACAAAGTAATGGCAACGTTCCTACCCTCAATAGTTCAATTGGCTCATCCAATTAAAAGTTGTGTATATCATCATGTGGGCATCTCCAGGTGGTGATGAGGCTTCTGTCCATTGACCTTGACAAAGTTTGATAAAGGGTTGCAGCTGCGCATAGCATAGGATAGAAACATAAGCAAGAATATATACACACACACACACGCAGCTTATACAGTTCTGGTTTGTAACACCTCCAGCTCACTTCCCATAACACCCCCCCCCCCCGTTACTTATGACAGCCGAAAGATACAAAGCAAAGGGAGAAAAATCTTGAAGGAAAAATCTTGAAGGATGACAGGAGAACAACTGTGCCCCCACCACCACTCCCAACCCTTTCAGTCAATCCAGAAGACTCAATGGCACTGAAATCCACTGAGATATGAAGGAGGGACAGCACAAATATACTGCTCCCATCATGCTCCCACCAGGAATCATTCATAAGGGTGAACTTGACCTGAAACTGCAAGCGGTCCAGATATTCCACTTTCTTTCAAACCCTTTGGAGCAGCAAACCTTTCATTTTCTCAACAACAGAAAGGAAGGTTGATATCTGGATTGTTTAGTACTGCTGGATGCAAAGAAGACTCCTTGAGAACTGCTTTTAAGGCAGATGATACCATCCCTTCCTATACAGAGGCATTCAACATTGCAAGGAACCAGCTACATATCACCACCTGGAAGGCCTCAACAAGCGAGGTCAGATATGGATCTAACCTACAGATATCAAAACTCATCTTCCTAAATACCCTGTCCCTTTTTTGGGATGTCACTGGATCAAACTCAGCCAAGATAATTGGACACAACTGAGTCACAGTCACCTCTGTAGGACTAAGACAGCTGGAGATCAAATGAATCCAAGCAACTTTATCTGACAGATGCCAGACATAATGCAACAGCCTGGAAGGTTTCCCCAGAACTCTATTTACCCAATAGAAATGATGTCACTCAAACAGGAGAACTCAAAAAGACAGAGAAATAGATGTCTTTCACTGACTTTATCCCATAATGTAGACCCTAATCCTTAATGTACTCAATCCAAGTCATCATTTTCATCCAGTAGAACTCTAGGCATCTTTTATGAGGCTTCATTTCCCAAAGTTCCTCTAGAAAGCAGGCCAGAATCTGCTCACAGAAGGAGTCCACATTGTCATGATTTGATCCCCAGATGCTGTTGCTTGCTCTTCCTAGGAGTAGGAAAGGGCTTGGTTGAACCAAGATGAGTTACCCCAAGAAAGCCCACGAGACAAACCAATTATGGGGTAATTTGTTTCTGCATTGTTGCTCATATTTTATGCATCATCCCTTAAATTCAAGATGTTGGAATAGACTCCCTGTGTTCAATCTCCTTTTTCCTTTAATCCTTGTTTCTTTATTAAACAAGTAATTTCCAAAATATGTGGAATTTTTGCTTTGCTGCTAATTTAAGTTCATTAGCTAACAATGCATTACTCATCAGTGGTCCTCTGGTTAACTAGCCATCTTCCAGATGTAGTTCTAGCTTTGCAAAGAAGCCTCTCTTCCTTCTAGTTTGAACCATTTCTGAAAAAGCCATTCCTTATTTGCATGTAGCATCACTGGAACCCCAAAATCACTTTAGAATTTTTTTCCCATTGCTGGATTTTTCCTTTCAGTGGAAGATATTGATGAGAATACTATCTGGCCCCAATATCCTTCTTATATCCTAAAGTCACTCCTTATATGTTGGAGGTGACGCCTTGCAGGGCAGTGGTGGGATTCAAGCAATTTGATTACCGGTTCTGTGGGTGTGGTTTGGTGGGCATGGCCATGTGACTGGGTGGGCGTGTGTTAGGAATGTAAGTCACCTAATAATTGGGTTGCAAAATATATAAACCAGGATAGACATTTTAATACTGTCTCTTTAAAAGAATGCTAAAACTGTAATTGGGTGTGGTTCCTCAAATGGCCATAAGATGGAGCCAGAAACCTGGGTTGAGTTAGTTCCTGTTCTGTTGTCCTTTTCTGGAGAGTGTTGCCATTCCTGTATTGACCATTATTCTTGGATTTGATGTAAGTCTGTTACTGAACTTTGTTATTTGGATTATCTCTGGACTGAAAACTGACTGCTTTAACTGTGAATGATTTGGACTGTTTTGTTGAACTTTGCTTAACCATTTTACCAGAAGTAAAATTTACATTTTACTATACAGTGTATCTGTGTGCTGCTTGTGTGTTATTCTTCACCACTCTCACTACGTCTCCCTGTGTGCGCTCATTCTCCTAATGGGGAATTACCTTAACACTGGTTACGGGCCCAGGCCATACAAGGCTCAGATAACTGAGAGTTAGTGCAAATACACAGTATTGTATACAGACAGCTGTTTACTGTTTAATTGTGGGTTACTATCCTGATAAAGATGGCACAAGACACTTCAACAAGTCTATCACTGATAACCCGGTTGGATGGAACAAACTATGTTTCCTGGTCTATGAAGTGCAGTCTACTTCTGCGAAGAGAAGGGTGATGGAATGTAGTTCAAGACCCACTGGATGTAAATGCTTGGGATCCAGCTAATGAGGACAATGCCAAGAAGCTTGCTGACTTTAAACAGAACAACAAACGAGCTCTTTGTATAATTGGACTAACACTGAGTGACCAGCAGCTAGTCCATATTCGTGGAGAAGAGTCTGCTGTTAAGTGTTGGGAGAATTTGAAGAGGATTTATGTTCGTGACAGTGTAGATGCACACATACATCTTACACGTAAACTGTATAGAGCACATCTTCTGAAAGGTGGAGATATGTTAACTCATTTGAACTTCATGAAAAGAACTTTTCAAGAACTACATGAAAAAGAACTGATCTTTTCAAAGCTGCATCAAGTTTACATCATTCTTTCCTCATTGGATGAAAGTTATGATAATTATGTATCTTCACTGGAACTCCTGCCCAGAGATAAACTGACATTGACTGACATAACCGGAAGGTTGTTAGAAGAAGCAAGAAGATGGCTGGATAGGGACCAACTGAGGAAGGAACAACCACAAGAAAAGGATTTGTCTTCAACTGCCTATACTGTTAGGAAATGTTTTTCTTGTGGGGCTAGGGGACATATAGCTAGATTCTGTAAGAAGGGAAAACAACAGAAAACTCACCAGAAGGCTAAGAAGAATGTTAGTTTAGCTATGTCTAGCAATTCAACTGTAAACCATGATTTGTGGGTTGTTGATAGTGGAGCATCGCAGTGCATTACTAAAGATAGAGAGAGGTTTGTAAAGATGTCTACGAGTAAGCAACATGTATCATTGGCAAAACGATGGAAGATGAAAGTGTCTGGTCAAGGTACTGCATATTGTTCTTGTATAAATGAGCTATGTTATATATAACTATATTATATGTACCTAAACTGAAATTTAATTTGTTATCAGTAAAGGCTTTAGTTAATCTTGGTTATGTAGTAACCTTTAGGGGAGATAACTGTATAATAGAGAAAAAGGGTAAAAGTGTTACTGCTACTTTAGAGAATGATTTATATGTGATACATGATGACCAGTTGAAGATGGCTAACTCAGTTTGTAACAATGTTAAGCCACATGATGAATGTATACATTTACTACATAGACGTCTGGGGCATTAATTTCAAAATGTTGAAACAAGCTGTCGACTTGTCAGAGGGAATAAAATTAAAACCCTGTAGCAAATATTTAAATTGTAATGCCTGTAGACTTGAGAAAAGCAAGATTACTCCAGCAAAAAGATTTAATGGGATTAAGACCAAAGAACCTTTAGAGTTTGTTTTTGCTGACATAATTGATCCTAAGAAACCTAGTTTGGGAGGTGCCTGCTATATTTTGAGTGTTATGGACCATTACTCACGGTATGGTTTCTGCTATCTCATGAAAAACAAAACAGAAACATTCCAACGTTTCTTTAACTTGCAAAGGTTTGCTGAGAGAAAAATGAGGAGCAAAGTCATTACTTTAGTTACTGATAATGGGACTGAGTTTGTTACCAATAGATTCCAAACAATGCTGAAATTGGCTGGTGTCGAGCATAAACGTTCTGCACCTCACAGACCACAACATAACTTGTTTATAGAACGAAGAGGGCAAATGTTACAAGCCATGACTCGCACTATGTTATCTGATTCAGGTTTACCTGAAACACTGTGGGATGAGGCCATAATGTGTAATAACCATGTGTTAAACAATGTGGTGAACACAACAACTGGAGAATTGCCATTCACTCGTTGGCATGGCAGAAAACCAAATTTAAGTTACCTACACACATTTGGAGCTCCAGCATGGGTGCATATTCCCTCACAAGTAAGACTAAAAGAGCAACATAGAGCTAAGAAATTATTTTTCATAGATTATGAGGCCAACCATAGATTGTTTAGATTCTGGGATCCAGGCACAGCTCATGTTTATTGTAGCGCTAGTGCTAAACTTCTTGAGCACGTTGGGTGGAATAAACTGGAACAGGAATCAAGCAATGATATTATTATTGACACCCAAATAGTCCCTAAAGATAGAATAAGTAAACCACGAATAGCCATTAAAGAGGAAGAAGAGGAGGAGGTAGGAGAACAAGAGCAGGTGGAACAGGAAAGTCCACCAATTAGCCCTGTATTACCAAGATGTTCAACCTGAGTAACATGACCACGTGATAGATATCAGGCTAGTGTTGTATTCCAAGTGAATACAGTTCCTGGTAACTATAATAAACTGAAAATGTATCCTGCTAAGGATCAGGCTGCTTGGCAGG
This sequence comes from Hydrophis major, assembly GCA_033807585.1. NCBI lineage: Eukaryota > Metazoa > Chordata > Lepidosauria > Squamata > Elapidae > Hydrophis > Hydrophis major. The sequence continues at coordinate 134,079,300 of CM066329.1, read as the reverse complement.
AAGCAATGGATAAGGAACTGGAATCATTAAAAAAGCTGGAGGTATACGAAAATGTTAAGTTACCACCAGGTAAACATGCCATACGGTGTAAATGGATTTATAAACTAAAGACTAGTGTGGATGGGACTGTTACCCATAAAGCCAGGTTAGTAACACAAGGGTTCAATCAGACTATGATGAGGTGTTTGCACCTAGTCTGAAAGCTACTACATTACGAGCAGCATTAGTGTGGGCAGCTAAGGAGAAATACATTATAAATAATTTAGATGTAGAGACGGCATATCTGCATGCACCGTTGCAACATACTAATTATTTAAAGAAACCTTTAGGTATCAAAAATGATAATACAGCTGATTGCTGGAGATTGAAAAAGAGTCTTTATGGCTTGAAGCAATCAGGATATGAGTGGATATAGTTAAGGAATTAACTAAGATAGGTTTTGTAGCTGGTATGGCAGATCCATGTTTGTTCAAAAAAGAAAGTAATGGTATAATTTAATTGTTGCTATTGTTCATTGATGACATAACATTAATCACCAAACCTGAAGAAGAAGCTACTAAAATAATATCACTGTTAGAGAAGAAATTTAAGATAAAACAGTTAGGAGAAATCAAACAATATCTTGGTCCAAAGACAGATAGAACTAAGGGAGGATACAGAATTTCACAGGCAGACAAAATTAACCAATTACTAAAGAATTTTAAAATGGAACTTTGTAAGCCAGCTAAAACACCAATGAGCCAGGAGTTTAGCCACAGTGATATTCAAAGTCCTATTTTTGATGAGAACATTTATCAGTCCTTGATTGGTAGTTTATCTTGTCTCAGTAATTGGTCAAGGTCAGATATAGCATACAGTGTTAACCAATTAGCGAGATTTAATACTGAGCCGATTGAAAAGCACTGGCAAGCTGCTAAGCATGCATTAAGATATCTGAAACAAACAATGCATTATGCATTGTATTTAGAGCCTAAAGTTGAACTGAGTTTAACTGCATATGCTGATGCAAGTTTTACTACAGACGTAAATACACGTAAATCAACATCAGGTACTGTAGTATTATTGGGAAAGGTGTTGATTGGATGGAGGTCTATTCAACAGAAACATTTAAGTTTGTCAACAATGGAGGCTGAATTCTTTATTATGCACAGATTTAGTTTATTATATGCAACCATTAATTGACATGGAAATTGATGTAACAGATTCTATTGTTGTTTATGAAGATAACCAATCAGCAATACAAATGGCTTCAAATATTGCTGTTAAGACAAGATCAAAACACACAGATTTAAGATATTTAAATGTGAGACAATGTGTGCAAAGTAAGATGATTAAGCTGGAATACTGTATGTCAGAAAATAACATCGCAGATCATTTTACAAAAGCCCAAGGCTCTATAAAGCATAAGGCTTGCTGTGAGGATTAAGGACTTAGAATGTAAGGTTGTATATATTGCCTACTGAAAAGGGAGAATGTTAGGAATGTAAGTCACCTAATAGTTGGGTTGGAAAATATATAAACCAGGATAGACATTTTAATACTGTCTCTTTAAGAGAATGCTAAAACTGTAATTGAGTATGGTTCCTCAAATGGCCATGAGATGGAGCCAGAAACCTGGGTTGTATTAGTTCCTGTTCTGTTGTCCTTTTCTGGAGAGTGTTGCCCTTCCTGTATTGACTGTTATTCTTGGATTTGATGTAAGTCTGTAACTGAACTGTTTTTGATACTGGACTTTGTTATTTGGATTATCCCTGGACTGAAAACTGACTGCTTTAACTGTGAATGACTTGGACTGTTTTGTTGAACTTTGCATTACTATTTTACTGGAAGTAAAAACCTACATTTTACTATACAGTGTATCTGTGTGCTGATTGTGTTATTCTTCACCACTCTCACTACGTCTCCCTGTGTGTGCTCATTCTCCTAATGGGCAATTACCTCAACACTGTGGCTTCTTTTGCAGCCACCCCACCCACCCATTTTTGGGGCCTTCTGGGCCTCAGAGGAGACTCGGGGGGGCATTTTGCTCCCATAAGGCTCCTCTAAGGCTGAGGAAGAAAAAAAAGAGCATGGGAGGGATGCACAGCACCCCTCCATGCTCCATTTTGGGAGCTTCCTGGCCTCAGAAGAGCCTCGGGGGGGGGGGGCATTTTTGTTCCACTAAGGCTCCTCTGGGGCTCTAGAAGGCAAAAAATGGAGGGGGGGCTGAGTTCTTCCCTCCATTTTTTTCTTTCCTGGGCCTCAGCAAGGAGAATCCAGGCACAGCTGATCTATGTACAGGTGATTGTCAGGAGGGAAAAGAAAGAAAGAAATACCTTAGGCAAATGTCAGGCAGGTGAGGTGAAACGAGCATCAGGCAGGAGGGCAACCGGGTCAGGGGCATGGCCAGCCATTACTTACTATTGGTTTGGTGACCCACACCAAATCCTTGCTATCGGTTTGCCCAATATGGTGTGAACTGACTGAATACCACCACTGTTGCAGGATCTTTTGTCCCATATGGATAAGTAGGAAGGGTCTTTGAATATCAGGCTTGTTTGTCAGTCTTTCTGTTACTTCTTGGATTTGGGTACCTGGGAGATACTCATCAAGATGAAATATCTGGATGACAAATGGAGCTCTTAAGAAGGGGAGGTCTGCAATCATAACCTTTGTTTTCTTCTTAGAATAATAGTTAAGACAATTAATCAGTAGAACAACTTGCCTCAGAAGTCGTAAATGCTCCAATACTGGAAGATTTTAAGAGATTGGATAACCATTTGTCTGAAATGGTATAGGGTTTCCTGCCTAAACTAGGGTTGGACTACAGTCTCCAAGATCCCTTCCAACTCTGTTATTCTAAATCCTATTGGAAATTAGCAATGAATCACTAGCACTTGGATCAGGGGATGAACTTCAAGTATGGTGATCTTGTCTTGGTCACTCAGGGTTATAAAAGTTTCATTGGTGGATAGGTTGCCAAGGTCTAGGAATGACCTGCTTTATGATCATTTTGGTTCTTATTGCGACATTTTTCCTGCTTTCTTCATTATAGTTTCTGATGGATGTATTTATGTGCACAAATAACACATGTATGTTAATATAACTTCTAAATGCTATAATATACCCTTCGACTATAACGCTTGCATGATCAAAACTTTAAAAAAGCCACTCGTGTCCTGAAAACATTCTGCCATTGGACAGAATCAGCTTTTATGTATTCATATATTTTTTAAATGCAAAACTATATTGAGTGGCTTTGTTAGAAAGAGAAGTCTTAATATAAGTGGGAAAATAAATAAATTCAAAATATACTTATTGGTGTGTTTATTACATGGATTTGTATACCACTCACAAGAAATGTAGAATGGTATACAGTAGTATTTCTCTCTTTGTAGCATAATCCCATAGCTCAGTCCTTCCTAATATATTACCTTCCAGATATGTTTATTTATTGTCCTTATTTTTGGGGAATAATATCCCATGTGTTTATTAAATAGCAGAGTCCAGAAAAGGAGAGAAAATAATGCATGGACTGTCTATATTGATAATAATGTCCCACATAGAATATTTCATTCTGTTTTCTCAGGTTATCACACTTGGACGAGCTGTGAAACATGAGCAATGAATTAGTAATCAGTTATATTAGGAAAAATACACAAAGAAATTTATGTAGAAACTGCCTCAGCTCCTCTCTAGTTCATGACAGATATACCACCAAGTTATTTTTGAATTCTTTTGATGTAGAAATATGCTACCAGTTTGAATAGATGAATGCTATCCTATACTATTTTGACAATCTACTGATATTATTTAGCTTGTTTTAACCTGTAATAGAGAGGTGTTTGAATAAAAAAAGGGGGGGGGGAAAGCAAGACATTAAAAAAAATTAGAAATGTTCTTTGCATACCAAAATCTCCAGGAGATACAAATTCCCCAAAGGGTGATGGTGCACTTTACTCTAAATGTGTCTGAAGTTATAACAAGTTGTTAGATAAAAGAGAATCATATTAAGAACATTTTCAATACAGAGCAATAGACCATTAAGCATTACGCAATAGATATTAAGCATTATGGATACTCCTCGTTTAGCAACTACCTTATACAGCGACAATTTGCGGATACAATGAAATAACTCTTTGGCTTGTCCTTGCCTTTACAACCTTCACAGGTCTGCAAAACAAAGGAAAATAGAAGTAAGCCCAGTTGCAGTTTTATTTAGCAAGTGCTTTGCTTAACGAATGAGTTGTAGGTCCTAATTGTCATTACCAAATGACGGCTACATGAATTGAATAATGTGAATAAAATTATAAGAGCAAACTGGAACCATTAATTTGAATGAACCAATATAAAAGCAGAAAGAAAAGAACAGTTTCAGAATTTGTATATGGAAATAATATTTAATGTCTTTCTTATATGAAAGAACTTTTTGGTCTTTTGGGGAACAGTTTTGATCGCCACAATGTAAAAAACATGTCTGGACTCTAAAAAGAGTGCAGAGAAGAGCAACAAAGATGATTAGGGGCCTGGAGGCTAAAACATGTGATGAATGGTTGCAAGAATTGGGTATGTTTAGTTTAATGAAAAGAAGGACTAGGAGTGACATGATAGCAGTGTTCCAATATCTCAGGAGCTGCCACAAAGAAGAGGTGGTCAGTCTATTATCCAAAGCACCTGGAGGCAAGACAAGAAGAAATGGATGGAAACCAATCAAGGAGACAGCCAACCTAGAACTAAGGAGAAATTTCCTGACAATTAGAACAATTAATCTGTGGAACAACTTGCCTCCAGAAGTTGTGAATGTTCCAACACTTTATTTATTTGTTTGTTTGTTTGTTTGCTTATTTGTTTATTTATTTATTTTTGTCACTTGCTTACAAGATAATAGGTATAAGTAAAAACATAGTTATGAATACATGGATACATATAAGAAAAATAAAAAAATAAAAGAACCAATAGGACAGGGACGGTAGGCACGTTGGTGCGCTTATGCACGCCCCCTACAGACCTCTTAGGAAAGGGGTGAGGCCAACAGTAAACAGTCTACGGTTAAAGTTTGGGGGGTTTGGGAAAGAAACCACAGAGTCAGGTAGAGCCAGACATTGACCACTCTGTTGCTGAAGTCGTATTTCCTGCAATCAAGTTTGGTGCAATTAACCTTGAGTTTGTATCTATTGTTTTCTCTTGTGTTGCTATGGTTGAAGCTGAACTATTCATTGACAGGTAGGACATTGCAATGTATGATTTTAATACTATACTTAGATATCGGACCGAAGGCGGCGTAGTTCTAGGTTTTCTAGGTCTAGAATTTCAAGTCTGGTGGCATAAGGCATTCTGCAATGAGTAGAGGAGTGGAGAACTCTTCCTGTGAAATATTTCTGGACTTTCTCAACTGTGTTAATATCAGATACATAATGTAGGTTCGAGATTGATGAGCTGTATTTGAGTATTGGTCTAGCAAATGTTTTGTATGCTCTAGTTAGTAGTGTGATATTACCAGAGAGAAAGCTACGTAGGATTAAGTTAACAACTCTTAACGCCTTTTTGGCTATGTAGTTACAGTGGGCTCTAGCACTTAGATCATTTGAGATGAGTACTCCAAGGTCCTTGACAGAGTTTGGATCATCAACAAGGTCACTGGAAGTTTTAAAGAAGATATTGGACAACCATTTGTCTGAAACGGTATAGGATTTCCTGCCTGAGCAGGAATTTGGATTAGAAGACTCTGTTATTTTACAGTATTATTCTGTTATAAAGTTTTCCTATTAGCTTTTCTGCCATTCTTCCCATAGAGAAAAAAAAATCATATTCAGACAACATGATTCACGAGCAGCAGCTCTTCCAAGTAGTTTAGTCTCTGTGCTAGTGTCTTGTCCAACCATTCAATATAATTGGCATTGATTGATGGATATAGGAGAGTTCCACTTTAAAGATTTCAGGCCTAGATATCTTCATCTAGGCAATAAGCCAATAATTAAATCCCATATATAGGAATATTGTGGATTAAATCTGAAGAAAGAGGCAGTTGCTTTACATAAATCTTAATGGGACCTTGGCGATAGTTGATATTCGTAAAATATTGTTACAGACCTAAAAAAACTTATGGAGATATACCTCAAATATATTCTCCATCTTACTCACAGCCCAAGATGTACTTATGCAGATTTTATACAACAGTTCAGATTTAAGAGCAGAGAATTCACTACAGTATGTAGATGATAGCAACATACCAAATATTTTATGTTCAGCTTTCTAAAACTTTAAGAAGATTTAAGTGAAAACAAGAAAAAATAAGAAAAAGAAATTTCCATTTGAAGGATACATTGAAATGATAAGAATGTATAAAATATTTGCAAGGAAAGAATTATTACTTAGCAATGAGATAGAGCTAAAACTGATTTAAAGTCAGAACTTTAAATCGACCTCGCCAAAAAAATGTTTGACCAATTTCTTACAAGAGTAGTTCTAGAATTCAGAGATGCTTCACAGCTTTTTACACAAAATACAAATGGTGTGTAATTGCAAGTCTGCTCAGAAGGAAGATGAAACACAGTCAAGGGGAAAGAACTAAAGAACAGAACTATGGGGGTTAATAGGGAGAAAGCTCACCAGTTTGCTTCCTTATAAATGAGTGTTGGGTGTCTAATCACACAAAACATGGCAGTCACTGTGTGACCAGAAAACCATCCCACGGTAATCATTTTTAAAAGCACCCATTACAAGTTCCTGAAATTTCAGATGTGACACCTCAAAGTGATGCCTTTGTTTAAAATAAATAAATAAACTTCATATTCTTTCCAATATTGGTTTGCACTGCAGAGATGGATTTGTTATTTGTGAATCATGTAACTTAACATTTATCGATTAAAAATGATTGGGACAGTTTTTGGTTCTCATCAAGACATATTGAGCCACAGCTATGGCCCATGATTAAGTTAATATAATTCCTTTTGTTAGTTTTACTGCAACTGGATGGAGGCTTTTGATTTTCTGACTTCAGAGGTTTTAGCATTTGCTTTGTATGTGCTTTTCATGTTTTTTTTTAGTTTTACTAAACAGCAGCAAGCATCACTGCCACCTTTGAAGCTTAATTCTGTCATTCTTTTGGAAGATGTGGTGGACTAATATTTTGTTCCTATGAATAGAAGAAAGACAGTACACTATTTAGATGTTGATGGGCAGTTGATATTTGTGCCTTTTATAGTTAAAAGGGTTTCTAACTTGGAATTATCTGCCAGCTTTGCATTTGACTGCAAAATCATCAGGGTATGTGCAAATGCTATGAATGTTACATGCATGTCCTTTAGAACCAGCCAAAATAATTCAGTTTGAATAATCAAAAATTTCTGTGCTGAGAGATTTTATAAACAAAAGTGCTTGAGACCATCGAAGTTGAAAAGATTTTTGAGAACATGGGTGGTTAAAGAACTCGGTCGATAATTCTTCAGTCCTCGGGACATTAGGATTTTCTATAGTTTTGAAGAAACCCTCACATAATTCATTATACTGAACTGAGCCAAGAGCTGGACTAGATGACTTTTACAATTCCTTCCAACTCTATGATTCTGTGAATTAATTAGAGTTGAGTTAGGCCAACTCATCCTGAACTATTTGCTTCTTGAGCCATGAGTCTCAGGCTCACAAACAGGAAGTTTACTTGGATGCTTACTGTACTTAGTAAGTTATTGATTTATTTAGATTTGTCAATCGCTTACAAGATAATAGGCATAAGTATATACATAGTTATGAATACATGAAATGGGTACATATAAGAAAATTAAAGAAACAATAGGACAGGGATGGTAGGCACGTTGGTGCACTTATGCATGCCCCTTACAGACCTCTTAGGAAAGGGGTGAGGTCAATAGTAGACAGTCTAAGGTTAAAGTTTTGGGGGTTTGGGGAAGAAACCACAGAGTCAGGTAGAGTATTCCAGACATTGACCACTCTGTTGCTGAAGTCGTATTTCCTGCAATCAAGTTTGGTGCAGTTAACCTTGAGTTTGTATCTATTGTGTGCTCTTGTGTTGTTATGGTTGAAACTGAAGTATTAATTGACAGGTAGGACATTGCAATGTATGATTTTATATTCCATACTTAGATCAGACCGAAGATGGCATAATTCAAGGTTTTCTAGGTCTAGAATTTCAAGTCTGGTGGCATAAGGTATTCTACAACGAGTAGAGGAGTGGAGAACTCTTCTTGTGAAATATTTCTGGACTTTCTCAACTGTGCTAATATCAGATACGTAATGTGGGTTCCAGACTGATGATCTGTATTCGAGTATTGGTCTAGCAAATGTTTTGTATGCTCTAGTTAGTAGTGTGATATTACCAGAGAAAAAACTACGTAGGATTAGGTTAAAAACTCTTAATGCCTTTTTGGCTATGTAGTTACAGTGGGCTCCAGCACTTAGATCATTAGAGATGAATATTCCAAGGTCCTTTACAGAGCTTGGATCATCAACAAGATCTTGACTATTCAGCTTGTGTTTTATTTTCTGGTTTTTTTTGCCAATATATAAGAGAGAGCATTTATTTGTTGAGATTTGAAGTTGCCATTTGTTTAACCATTCTGATACATAGTCAAGATCTTTTTGAAGGGTAGCAGTATTGTCTGTGGTATTGAACAGCTTTACATCATCAGCGAAAAGAACACAGTTGCTCTTAATATGATCACTGAGGTCATTTATGTAGTGTATGAAGAGAGTTGGTCCTAGAACACTGCCTTGGTGGACACCACTATTGACAGGTACAGAATTTGATAGGACACTCCCAATTTTGACCATTTATTGTCTGTTTGACAGAAGTGCTTCTATCCAGTTATGCAGGTGTCCAGAGATACTGTAAGATTTCAGTTTTAGGAGTAGTTTGTCGTGTACCACTGAATCAAAGGCTTTACAGAAGTCTATGTAGATTGCATCTATTGCTTTGCCCTGATCGAGTTGTGTAGTCCATATGTTTTTGCAGGGTAAGAGTTGCAGATTACAGGATAGTTTTTTCCTGAAACCAAATTGCTTATTAGAGAGTAAGTTGTTTGTCTCTAAGTGGAGGATAATGGATTGGCTAATAATTGATTCCATGACTTTACAGGTGATGCAGCGTAAGGAGATTGGTCTGTAATTTTCAACTAGGCTGGGATCTCCCTTTTTGAAGATGGGGATGACCGTGGCTTGTGACTATAGTTTTGGCAAGGAGCTGGTCCTGAAAGATTTCTCAAAGATTATGTTTAGAGGTTCGGCTATGGCAGTGGATAGCTTTTTAAAGAAGCAGGCACATATTCCATCCGGTCCAATAGATAGAGATGGTTTTAGATTGTGTAGTGCTTTTTCAACATTGTCTTCTGTAAAATTGATATGTATTAGATCATTGTAGTTGTCTGTGGTTCGGCTAGGAAATACTGGGCACGATCCATTGCTGTTTACAAATACTGAGCCGAAGAATGTGTAAAAGATGTTGGCTTTAATGGTGTCTTCATTTACCATTAGGTAAACGATGTTGGCGTTAATGGTGTTGTCTTTACCATTAGGTCCTATCAGGGATGGGATGGACCTTGAGTTTTTTAGTTTGTTGTTTACAAAATTGCAAAAAGGGTGGGTGGAATTGGTGCATAGAAGGTTTTCCTCTTGTTTAATGTGATAATTGGTGCATTCAGTCTTTATCTGGTGGCATAAATTTGTGTATCAGCTTTTGAAGTTGACAATGTGACCAGATTTGTTTTTCTGCCAAAGTGATCTCTTTTGGATTAAGCTTCCTTATTGTTATGGGGAATCTGTATTTTATGGTTCTGGAAGTTGTTCTTGGTACATATAGTTTGATGACTCTTTTGACTTCAAGTAAAAATACGTTGTAATGGTCTTCAACAGTATTGTATCCAGTGAATAGAAATTGCCCATTAAGGGATGAGAGATCATTGTCTATAAGATCGTAGTTGCCTTTTTTGAAGTTATAATTGGGGATTACGTCATTGTGGTGATTTTTGTGTGGGCGTATGTTGAGACAAAAGTTAATCATGTTATGGTCACTGTTGGAAAAAGGTTCTATAATTTGTATTCCGTAAATTGAATTCAAACTAATGTAGAAGATGGGATTGAGGCAGTTGTTAAGTCTAGTATTGTTGGTTACTAGTTGTTCCAGTTCCAGATTTGTTACAGCATTGTAGAAGGTTGCATGTATGGGTTCAGGTTTACATTTGTTTAGGATCCAGTTAATATGAGGTAGATTGAAGTCACCAAGAAAGATAAAAGTATGTGAGTAGGATGTTGCCCATGTTAGTAATGAATTTAGATTGTTTATATGTTCGATGTCATAATCAGGGGCTCTGTAACAGTTAGAATCAAAATATGATATTTAAGGACAGTTCACAGATGATGGTCTCAGGAAGAGCAAACTCCTGGGTAACTTGGATGTTTTTTAGGTGTAAGGACTTTGTATAGAAGATAGCAACACCACCTCCTCTGTGGATTTCACAATCTGATCGGTAAACATGATAGTCTCTTACTGTGGTAATGGAGTCAGGGAGAGATGCGTTGAGCCATGTTTCACAGACAAATATGATGTTGAATTTAGCCATATTTAGTAAGAGGAGAAATTCAGGTATTTTATTCTCAAGGCTTCTTGCATTGAGTAGCTTGCATTTAAGGCCAGCAGTAGTTGGAATTGAGGTAGTTAGGGGCATGCATTCTGTCATCTTTCTTGTCCTTTGGTATTGTAGGAAGAAAAATCCAGCCCAGTTACAAGCTGGGAGAAAGGTACTGGAAATAAAATGGAAGAAAATGGAAGGTTTATTTGGTTTCCAGAAACTTCAGTGACTGTAGCAGTGTTTCTAGGGTAGCGGACAAAATGGCTGAGTGATTGTATAGATCTTTATAGAATTCTGAGGTTTTGTGATTGAGATGCTCCAGCAGGTTGTGCAAATTAGTGAGCCTTGTGTCTTTTACTATTCTAATGGTGGTGGGTTAATCTTATTATGTCCTAAAGGCCATGTCCTATCCTTAGAATTTGGATGGGGGAATGTAAATTCTTAATCCCATCAGCTGGAGCTGTGGCTGAAAACATTTTGTTTCTGAATAGATTTCTGAATGGATACTGTTAAGTCCTGAGCATGGGCGCAAGGAACGGAGACAAGACATCGAACGGTGACTTCAACTCTTTATTGTGAATAAAAAAACAGAGCAAATACTTGGGCAGCAGCAGCTCTTTTATAGAGGTGGCTGCTGTCAAAACAACCAATGATTTGAATTTACCGCTCTAACAAGCGTCCAATCAGAGAGGCCCATTAACAGCCAATCGGACTGGCCAGAAATGACCAATCACGACTCGCTATTCGTGGGCCAATGAGAAGTGCAGGATTACGAGCCTGCTGCAAAGTAAAGCTATTTAGGGTTGTTACTGATGCGATGGCTTAGTCCATAACACCCCTCCCCTAGGTTCCATCTGAGGGGTGGGGTGACGTATTCTCGTAAATAGGCAGATCGCTTCACCTGTCTGCTTGATCTGCGCTGTTCCACCGGTTTCTGTCCTGGCTCTGGCTCTGGTGGGCTGGATGGCGAAAACGGTCCCACTCTTCCGTCAAATGGCTCTGGGCTGTTCTCTCTGCTTTCGCCAGTGCTGCCTTCCGGGTTCCCTGGATTTGTTTCCATCGCAGTGCTGTCATGCGGCGAGGCCACTCCCCGGCTCAGTTCTCCTTCTGGCAGTGAGTATCCCTTGGTTGGTTGTGTAGACTGCTGGGTTTCAATTGTTAAGTCATCTGTTATTTCTTTTTCGGCCTCCTCGATGTTACTCACCCCCCCCCCAGTTAGAGATTCAGGGGCTGAGATGGGAATAGGTGCTAGTCTGGAACGGAGTTGGTCTATGTGGCACTTCCACATTTTACCATCTGCAGTTTGTAGACGATAGGATCGGGGTCCCGTAAGTTGCGTTATGGTAGCGGGGACCCACAATGGGTTGCCCGAGAAGTTTTTCGCAAACACGAGGTCACCTTCCTGGAATGATCGACACTTGCTGCTGGATCCTGGGGGTTGTTCAGGCGTGTAATTAGGGTGGAGGCGATCGAGATGCGAGCGAAATTTTCGGCCCATCAGGAGTTCAGTTGGGGTTCTGTTTGTGGTGCTGCTTGGGGTTATGTGTTGGAGGAGAAACATCCGGGTTATTTTGTCATCAATGTTGCCATGGTCCATTTTGTGTAAAGTCTTTTTTACAAATTGAACCATTCGCTCAGCCCTACCATTGGCCACAGGCTGAGCTGGTGATGTTAAGGCATGGCGGATGCCCCAGTCTGCTAGGTACTGTTCGAATGCCAGGGCAGTGAATTGGGGGCCATTGTCGGAGACCAGGACATCCAGCAATCTGTGGGTAGCGAATAGCTTATTCAGTTTTTTAGTGACTGCCTCCGTGGTGGTGTTTTTCATCTTGTGGACCTCAAGCCAGTTAGATAGGCATCCACTGTTAGGAGGAAAGTGTGTCCTCCTGTGGGTCCCGCAAAATTGATGTGGATATGGGACCAAGGACCTCGAGGCGTTTCCCACTGAGTTGGGGGAGTTTTTGGAGGAGTAGAGCAAGTCTCCTGGCATTTGCTGCACTTTGCTACCCAGGTCTCTATCTGTTTGTCTAACCCAGGCCACCATGCGTAACGCCTAGCCAATGCCTTCATCCGCATGATGCCTGGATGTCCATCGTGCAACATTTTTAAAACTTTATGTTGCAATTTCTCTGGGATTACAACTCTGTCTCCCCACAAGATGCAGCCCTTTTGGGAGAATAGTTCTGTCTGTCAATTTCTGAATGGCTTGAAAGTGTCATTGAATGCACTGTCCGGCCAACCCCATTCCACCCAGCTGAGGACTCATGCCAAAAGGGGGTCCTTTTTTGTTCCTTAAGGGTTTCGATTTGCAATACAGCTAAGGTTGGAGCTGGGTCCTCTATGACGTCTGGTAGTGGAGAGTGGCTCAAAGCATCAGCATTGGGAATGGCTTTCCTCGGGCGGTGTTGCAATCGGTAATCGTAGGCTGCTAAAAATTCCGACCAACGTGTCATTCTTGGTGATAAGATGTGGGGAGTTGGTTTGTTTCCTGCCAAAATACCAAGTAGTGGCTTGTGATCTGTAATTATGGCAAAAGGTCTCCCATACACATATTCATGGAAACGTTTAATTGCGGATACAATAGCGAGAGCCTCTTTATCAAGTTGGCTATAGTTCCTTTCAGTTTTAGACAAAGTTCTCGAAAAGAACGCAATAGGTGCTTCATTCCCATTTGGCAGGACGTGGCTTAAAATGGCTCCCACTCCGAATAGTGAGGCGTCACAGGTAACCGTTAAGGGTAGAGTCTCGTTGTATTGTATCAATACAGCATTGGAAGTTAAGAGGTCTTTTACTTGTTGGAATACCCGTTCTTCACACCGTCCCCAGACCCAGGAAGCCTTTTTGTCAAGAAGTCTATGTAGGGGCTCGGCTATGGTCGCCTTCTGGGGCAAGAAGATGTTATAAAAGTTAATAAGTCCCAGGAAGGCTTGGAGGTCTGCAGTTAGTTTTTGGTGGGGTGGATTCCCTGTCTGTCGAGAAGGTATCCCAGGAACTCCATTCTCTCTGTACAAAGTTGACACTTGTCCCTTTTTACTTTCAGGCCAGCGTCTTTAAATTTCTGAAGAATCTTTCTGAGTTGTTGTACTAATAACTCTTTAGTAGGGGCAGCTATTAAGACGTCGTCAAAATAAGACACGATGCCTTTTATGTCTTGTAATAGTCTCTCCATCAAACTTTGGAAAATGCCAGGCACCACGCTTACTCCGAATTGGAGTCTATTGCACTTGAAGGCGCCTCTATGTGTAACTATTGTCTGGACTTCTTCAGTCGTCGCGTCTACAGGTAGTTGTTGGTACGCCTGAGCTAAGTCCAATTTTGCAAATATTTTTCCACCACCCAGGGAGTGAAGAAGGTGTTGGACCACCAGTATTGAGTAAGCGTTCTGTTGAAGAGCATGATTTAGGGTGGCCCGGTAATCCCCACAAATTCTTAACGAGCCATCTGGCTTCATGGGCGTTACTATTGGAGTTTCCCAATGGGCATGGTCAGTCGGTTCCAACATGCCCTGGGCTATTAGTTTATCTAGCTGCTCGTCGATCTTTGGCTTGAGGGCAAAAGGCACCCGATGAGGCTTAAGACGAATGGGAGATACATCGGGGCTGAGATTAAATGATATAGTGGACCCCTTGTACTTGCCTAATGTTCCTGTGAACATGTCCTGGAATTCCTGGATGAGGGCCTCTTCGAAGTCATCACTTCTGGTTTGGTGTATGCTGGCTAGTTCAATCCCGAGTGGAGCAAACCACTGTAACCCTCACAAACTGGGCCAGTCACGATCGACGACAGTCAGGGGAAGTGTCGCGGTGCGGTCCTTGAAGGATACTTGGACGTGGCTGGAACCGACAACTGGAATTCTGTTTCCCTGGTAGTCTTTTAGGATGATTCTTTGAGTGCTGAGGTCCTGGTGGCAGATGGCAGGGATCAGCTGTCTGAGGGTTTTCCAGGATACCATCGATAGGGATGACCCGAATCAACTTCCATCACGCACGGTCGATTCTCAATAGTAACCCTTATGCAGATCTTTCTTGCATCGAACGATGAAGCGTGGCCGATAATAATGGTTTGGTGGGCCTCTTCTCGTCTCGTTGAAGAGGCAGGTGCTCAATTTCTGTAGTAGTAGTGGTTGTTCCATTGGTGGTTCAGGTGGTCCCAATTGCCAGGTGGTTTGCCTGTCTCCCAATGGAGGTTGTTCTCCCTTCAGCTGGGACTGGAATCCCGCTTGCTTCTGCAGACCTTCGCGATGTGGCCTCTTTTCCCACAGGAACGGCAGAGTGCATCGAGGAATTTGTAGTCCAATCGTGGGTGGTTTGCCCCGCAACCAGAACATTGGCACAGAAGTCTCTGGTTCCTTTGGTCTCGTTCCGAGCGGAGCTGGTTGACCTCCTCTTCCTCACTGTCTGAGGATGACTCAAGGTCTTCGTGGTGGGCAGTAATAGTGTGCTTCTCAGCGGCGAGTGGGCTATCGTTAGCAAGTTGGCGATGCGGTGCGTTTGCTTGGCGCATTCGAGTGGCTGACTTCCTGGTTGCTTCTGCGGCAGTAGTGTCGGCGATGACATCTGCAAGGCTGATGTCTCCTTTTGCCAAGAGTTTACTCTGTACTGTGGGGTCATCTAATCCCAGAACTATGTGGTCTCTTAGGGCTTCCTCGAGGTTTACAAAACCACAAAGGCCTCCTAGGTTCTGGAGGTCGGCTATGAAGTCCCCAACGCTCTCATTCTTCCATTGGTCCCTCTGGTAAAACTCGTGTCTTCGTATCAGTGTAGGTACTGCGGGTACGTAATGGACCCGGAGGATCGGCGCGAGGTTATCCCAATCCATGGTCTTCACTTCCGCCAGTTTGGCAAGTGCTTTAGCCATTTTGAAAACAGTGGGGCCGCAGTGAGTCAGGAACACCGCTCATTTCTTGCCAGGCATAGCATCTTTTAAATTGTTGGTCTCTAGGAACATCTGGAAACAATCTATATACAAGTCCTAGTCTTCGGTTGCTGGGTCAAATGGAGCGGGTGGTATGGCGCCGCTGGTCATTTTGCCGTTTGTTGCATGCGCTCTTCAGCCACGTGCTCTGTCTTGTTCGATGAGTATTTAGTCAGCTCTATCATCTCCAAATCCCATCCTCGTCGCCAGTGTTAAGTCCTGAGCATGGGCGCAAGTAACGGAGACAAGACATCGAACAGTGACTTCAACTCTTTATTGTGAATAAAAGAACAGAGCAAATACTTGGGCAGCAGCAGCTCTTTTATAGAGCTGGCGGCTGTCAAAACAACCAATTATTTGAGTTTACCGCTCTAACAAGCGTCCAATCAGAGAAGCCCATTAACAGCCAATCGGACTGGCCAGAAATGACCAATCACGACTCGCTATTTGTGGGCCAATGAGAAGTGCAGGATTACGAGCCTGCTGCAAAGTAAAGCTATTTAGGTTGTTACTGATGCAATGGCTTAGTCCATAACAGATACAAAATCTGGATTGCTAAAGGCCAGCTTCTTTAGGCTTCTGAGTTTGAAGCTGTTTTCCTATGGCAGGAAGACAGGGGCTGCTTTCTACCTTTGTTAAGATTTTTCTCAACTTCTCCTTTGAGGAAATGTTCTATCCTGCCTCTTTTTAATATTAATAATAAATAATATTTTAATCTAGGAAGGGGGGATTTCCTACAGCATCATTGTGCTTTTAAAGGTATAATATTCTCAGCTAGCCAATTCTCATTAAAAAAAAGTCTCAACCCAAACACAATAATACTCCAAACTGTTATGTATGTAAATAGTTTAAATAAAAGCAAGCTTGGGGTAAAGTGCAGGGTTCTGGCCCTGCACTTCTGATTGGTTGTTAAGCGGCTCGATCGGATTGGTTGAGTTCAGAGAATCCGATTGGCCCTTAACGAAGGACTCTTATTGGTTTTGGAGCTAGCGTCTTACAGCTCCCCATTGGTTATTTCACATTAAGGTTACCTATATAAGGCAGAGTTGTTGTTGTTCAAGTTCTCAAGTCACTATGTAATAAAGAGCTGAAAGTTCACCAACTAAGATTGTCTCCAGTCATTTCACCCATGCCTGAAACTATATAACTGGCAACGAGGATGGGATTTGGAGACATCTGATCTTAAGGAACCAGGAGGAAAACAGAGCACATGCCAAGATGACGCCACCAACGAAAACCATGTCCAGCGGCATCGTACCACCCGCTCCATTCGATCCGAACCAAGAGGATTGGGAATCCTACATGGATCGCTTCCAAATGTTCCTTGAAACAAACAACCTGAAGGATGCCACACCAGCCAAGAAGCGGGCGCTGTTCCTGACGTACTGTAGCCCGGCTGTCTTTAAAATGGCAAAGGCACTTGCAAAACCTCGAGAAGTTAAAGCAATGAGCTGGGACGACCTCGAACCTCTCCTGAGAGACCATTATGTGCCAACCGTACCTACACTCGTGAGATGTCACGAATTCTATCAAAGAAGCCAGCGAAAAGGAGAGAGTGTGGCTGACTTCATGGCAGACCTCCGACACTTGGGAGGCCTCTGCGGATTTGCAGACTTAGATGAAGCACTGAGAGACCGCTTAATTCTGGGATTAGATGCGCTGGGCGTGCAAAGCAAGCTGATGGCGAAAGGCGACATTGACCTTGCTGACGCCATCGCCGAAGCCACTGCTGCTGAGGCAACCAAAAAGTCCGCGGCGCAACTACGGCGAAGCTGAAACCCAACGGCCCCACAGACAGGCGACCTTTTATCCAAGTCAGAAGAGCAGCTTGTTACGACGCAACACGAGGACCTCTCTTCATCGTCAGGCAGCGACGAAGAAGGGGTCCATCGACTGCGGTTCGACCGGGACCCTTGCTCTAAACCCTCACGCCCTTGCGCTGGTTGCGGGGCAAACTACCCCAGGGCAGACTGCAAATTCCATGAGTGCGGAAAACAAGGCCACATCAGTCAAGTCTGTCGCAGTTTACCGGGACCAAGTCAGGCCTCAAGGGGAACCAGCTCTCACCAATCGGCAGGAAACCGTCCTGTAAGGCGAGATCCAGCAAACCACTCCTACAGATATCGAGCGTTGCAGAAAGAAGAGGCCCACCATACTATCACTATAGGTCACGCCTCAGCCATGGACGCTAAGAAGATTCGAGTCACAGTAGCCATAGAGAACCAACCTTGCCACATGGAGGTCGATTCCAGATCATCCCTCTCGATGGTGTCGTGGAAGACATTAAAGCAACTCATTCCTACCATCCAACGCCAAGACCTTCGAATGCAACGTCTCATCCTTAAAGACTACCAAGGGAATCGGATCCCTGTGGTTGGGTTTTGTCGAGTCCGCGTCTCGTTTAAAAAGCATACGGCATACTTACCTCTAACGATCATCGAGAGGGACAGGCCAATTTTGTTGGGCCTCCAATGGTTTGCGCCACTCGGCATCGAAGTAGCCGGCGTGAACCGAGTCGGTGATTGCGAGTGGGAGTAGGACCTTATTACTGAATTCAGCGATGTCTTCGCAGATCATCTGGGTGAGTATAAGGGGACCCCAATTTCGTTTAGCCTCGACCCTAAGGTCGCCCCGATCCGTTTAAAGCCCCATCGAGTTCCGTTCGCCCTTAAGGCCAAGATAGATGAACAACTTGACAAACTAATTAAACAAGGGGTACTGCAACCTATTGATCATTCTCCATGCGAAACTCCTATTGTAACCCCCATTAAACCAGATGGGTCAATCCGAATCTGTGGGGACTACCGGGCCACTCTAAACCACGCCCTCCAACAGAACGCGTATCCAGTGCCGGTGGTACAGCACCTCCTTCATTCCTTGGGAGGTGGAAAGGTTTTTGCTAAGTTAGATTTAGCTCAAGCCTATCAACAATTGCCCGTGGACGATAAAACAGCCCAAGCTCAAATGATAGTAACGCACAGAGGTGCTTTTAAATGTACCCGATTGCAATTCAGGGTAAGTGTAGCCCCGGGAATATTCCAAAGTTTAATGGAACGATTATTGCAGGGAATCAAGGGCGTGGTTCCGTATTTTGATGACGTAATAATTGCAGCTCCTAGTAAAAAAATTCTACAGAATCGTTTAAAATGTGTTCTGAAGAAATTCCAAGAAGCGGGATTGAAAGTAAAAAAGGATAAATGTCATCTGTATACCGACAGTGTTGAATTTCTAGGTTATCGCATTGATAGTCAGGGTATCCATCCTACTGAGAATAAATTAAGGGCGATAAAAATGCTCCCAGACCCCGTAACAAAACAGATCTCCAGGCATTTTTAGGCCTTATTAATTTCTATAATGTGTTTTTACCACATAGAGCAACTGTGGCTGAACCGTTACACCGGTTATTAGATAAGAAAGCATTGTGGGTTTGGGGTTACCGGGAGGAAAAAGCGTTTCGAAATGTAAAAGATTTACTTACATCTGATTCTGTGCTTATGCAATATAATGAAACATTACCATTAGTTATAACTTGTGATGCCTCACCGTTTGGGGTAGGCGCTATTTTGAGCCATATGCTGCCTAATGGAAACGAGGCTCCCGTTGCATACTTTTCGAAGACTCTGTCCCAGGCAGAACGTAACTATGGACAAATAGATAAGGAAGCTCTTGCAATTGTGGCAGCCATAAAAAAATTCCATGAGTATGTATATGGAGGGACATTTACCATTGTAACTGACCACAAACCTTTACTGGGGATAATCGCTGGGGACAAACCAACCCCCTATATATTGTCCCCAAGAATGACTCGATGGTCAGAGTTCCTAGGTGCTTATAATTATCGATTGTTACATCGCCCGGGGAAAGCCATTCCCCACGCCGACGCACTCAGCAGAGCACCGCTACCAGAGACTCTCGATGATCCGGCACCAACAGTATTGGCGTTACAAATCAAGACGCTCAACTCGCCTCCTATGACCGCTCGAGATATCGCGAGAGAGACCAGACGAGATCACACCCTAGCTCGAGTCCTAGGCTGGGTAGAACGTGGATGGCCATTGGACCAGGTCCCAGATGACTTCACGCCATTTAAAACAAGACAGACTGAACTTTTTTCGCAAAAAGGCTGTGTCATCTGGGGCGATAGAGTCGTCGTTCCAGAACGACTCCAAAACTCGCTGTTACAAATTTTGCACAAAGGACATCCTGGGATCGTGTGGATGAAAGCACTCGCACGGAGCTACGCTTGGTGGCCAGGCATGGACCGACACATTGAGCAATGGGTCAAGGCCTGCACCAAGTGCCAACAAAACAGCAACGCACTGCCAAAAGCTGCACCGACTGAATGGGAGACGCCACGCGGGCCCTGGTCCAGAATCCACCTGGATTTCGCAGGGCCGATTAAAAGACATACGTTCCTATTGACTGTCGATGCATACTCTAATTGGTTGGAAATTCATCGAATGACCCATACAACCTCCAAAGCTGTCATTAAAGTCCTCAATAGACTCTTTGCAACTCATGGATTGCCGGACGTCCTGGTGTCCGACAACGGACCACAGTTTACAGCGCTGATGTTTGAACAGTACCTTGCTGATAATGGCTTCCGCTATGCGCTCACCTCGCCTGCGCATCCTGCTACCAACGGCCGAGCGGAACGCATAGTCCAATTTGTAAAAAAGACTTTGCAAAAAGTGGACTATGATAATATAGATGAAAAAATAAACCGCATTCTACTTCTACAACACATCACTCCGCACAGCGTAACTGGCAGAACTCCCACAGAACTTCTCATGGGGCGAAAACTCCGTTCCCGCCTCGACCGACTGCACCCTTCTTACGAGCCAGAAAAACCTGCAGGATCTAGCGGACGCTACCGTACCTTCGAGGTAGGCGACCCCGTTTATGCAAGAAATTTATCGGGCGACCCAGTTTGGATTGAAGCAATGATAATACGCGAGACTGGGCCCAAATCCTATATTGTAAGATGTATTGATGAAAGACTGTGGAAACGACATATAGACCAATTACGGTCACGACTCCCTTCGGCCAGCCAGCAACTCCCCTGCGACCAAACTGAGGAGGGGGAAGGAATGGAAGAAGACGACATTCCAGAGAACCTGTTCCAAGAGAGCGATGAATCTAGGGAAACTCAGAAAATGGAGCAGCAGAAAGAATCGTACACTCCAAGGGAAATCACACCAGAACGAGAAGCTGAGCCGCTGCCAAACAATATTTTACCTCAACAGGACTGCACACAGCCAGTCCAAAGAAAATCTAATAGACCCAAAAGACAACCGTCCTATTTGAAGGACTATATAACCACACCATAATTGAGGAGCCAGGGGGAAGGGGTGTTATGTATGTAAATAGTTTAAATAAAAGCAAGCTTGGGGTAAAGTGCAGAGTTCTGGCCCTGCACTTCTGATTGGTTGTTAAGCGGCTCGATCGGATTGGTTGAGTTCAGAGAATCCGATTGGCCCTTAACGAAGGACTCTTATTGGTTCTGGAGCTAGCGTCTTACAGCTCCCTATTGGTTATTTCACATTAAGGTCACCTATATAAGGCAGAGTTGTTGTTGTTCAAGTTCTCAAGTCACTATGTAATAAAGAGCTGAAAGTTCACCAACTAAGATTGTCTCCAGTCATTTCACCCATGCCTGAAACTATATCACAAACCGTATACCAGCCTCCATTCAACCCATTGGATAAGGGAACCTGCTTTTGAGGTACGGTGTAAATCAATTGGCCTCAGCTAACTATTATTGATTTCTCCCTGAGGATCGTTTTGCTGTGTGCTGACAAGTTTTATACTAAGAGACAAGGAATCAACACATCTTACAGCTCAGTGCCTATTGGGTTGTAATACAAAAAGGCCGGAAAGGACAAACATATATATAATTTGTCACCAGAATGAATTGCCACTGGAATGAATTTCCATGAATTCTCATGAAAAAAAAAGAGGGGGGGCTGTGGAATGAAATTTTGCCATGCCTCCTTGAAAGAATATCCTTTTGGATGGTGTTGGAGAAGGAAAAGAAGATGACTGCAGTGATTAACTGACAAGACTGAGATTTAGAGCTATATTGTTTACACTGAGCAAAACTCCAGAATCTCCTATGATGAAAGGTTGTCTGAAAATATGTTAAATAAATTAGTGCATGGAAAATGGCTACAATTGTGACAGCAAATGTACAGGTAGAAGAGTTTGAGTTTTGGAACTGGGCTTTGAAAGCCAGATCCAACGTCACTCTTGATCTGTTGGGAGGATAAAGGAGAAGTGGAAAAATGTATTTATGGATTTTATTTTCGATAATTTATATAGCCATCTACTCACTCGCAGGAACTAGGCATTGTGCAAGTATCTGTCTTGAGCTGCAGAAAAGACAGTGAAATACATGTATGAGAAATAAGCAAATTAATGAAAAACAGTTAATACATTTGTGATATTTCCAGTTGGGCTTGGCAGGGCACCTCTGCCCTTGGCTGGGGTTATCAATGCTGTACGGTGCTGTGGATCTGAATCTTTCTGGAAAGAGCAGCTAATAAAATCTTAGAAAAGAATTTTTAAAGAGTTACATAAAGGTGCTTTGTTTATGTGCCTGTGTGCTTTAAAATACCTGTCTTGTCTAACATGCAAGGATCTACTAGCACTATGAGATGGAAAATTGAATTCTACCCCCAAAATTACCATAAATAATTTCATGCAATGGAATTCCTATGGATGGTGAAACACTTGGGCTTTTTGATACAGTCCCCAAAGTGCTTTTTCCAAAAGGCAACTGGATTTTCTTGGTTTTTTTCTTTGAAAATGTTTCCTTTCTCATCCAAGAAGCTTCTTCAGTTCTTGGATAAGAAGTATAATATTTACAAAGAAAAAAAAGTAAGACAGTCCAGTTGCCTTTTGGAAAAAAGCACCTTTGGGACACCCATGACCTGGATGACTGAGAATCTCCATAGACCTTTCTGATACAGGTTTCTGATACTGGATCATTTATGGATAAGGTAGCATGGGTAAAGTTTTGAAAGAATTAAATCATATAGGTGAAAAGTTTATTTACCTGTTCCAATAAATTAATTTTCATTGAATTTGCAGTTTCTCCTCCTGCTTCTTTGCTTTGTGGTTGTTTACATCTTCAGGCAAAGAGTAATTGTTAAGAGTCCAATGAGCCATTTGACAAGTTGCTCTGTTAATGTGAAATATTTCAATCTGACATACATTGACATTCTAGATATTTCTTTCTGCATGTACAGCAGGGCAACTTGCAAAGAAAGAAACTGACTCTTACTCCATTTTTCTTAGGCCACGACTGAAAAAAGAAAAAAAATAGGGTGCCAATTAGATTCACTAACTTTTGCTGGATATCTCTGCCATTAGTCATTCACCTTCATGCTTAAATCTATTTATTTTAATGGCAAGTATGGTGTATAGTCATTCAATTATTATCTACAGAGAATACAGATAAATAACACTGGGCATATTGCAGTCAAAATTAAGTTCTTTTAAGTTCATTGATTTCATTGAAAAGCAGTTAAAATTGCATTAACATTAATTAATGAAAGGCACAAGTGTTAAATGTCTCAAACCAATAGATTGCATAAACAATCATCTAGTTCGTTATTTTATTATATAGTTAGTTAGATACCAAGCTGTAGTACACTATAGTCTTAACTAAAGACAAGCTTAAAGTATGTTTAAAGATAATATGAATTTAATGTAAAATAGACAACATAGTTTAAATATTTGCTGACTTAAAATAAGCTCCTTCTCAAGTACAAAACTGCTGATCTTCAATTACATAATCCATTCTTGTACCACATCTGAAATAAACTAACTTAAATTAGTTTAAACTAAAATGATTA
Organism: Hydrophis major; assembly: GCA_033807585.1. Lineage (NCBI taxonomy): Eukaryota > Metazoa > Chordata > Lepidosauria > Squamata > Elapidae > Hydrophis > Hydrophis major. Next base: position 134,055,968 of record CM066329.1, on the reverse strand, counting down.
ACCACTGCATGGAAAGAATTCCATAGCACAACAGGATTTCTCTGTAGGCTCCATAAGTATAGTATTTCCACAGAAGGTGATTGGTCTGTTTCTTGTAGATAAAGAGAGAGTTGGTGAAAATGACTTGACATGGATCAGTTTTGCTATTCTTGACTTTTGTTTCTGTTTCATTCTGCCATGAAGAAATTTCTTCTCCAATCAAGAAATTCATTTCTTGATTGAAGAAGAAATGTCAAAGGACAAAAAAAAATCATTTTTCACAAAAAATCATTGCTTAAAGAAGAAAGAAAGAAAGCCCCTGTAATAAGAAGAAAACACAGAAACAAACATGCAGTTATCTGGAAGCAATCTATTCTGAAATGAAATGGCAGGATATTAGGGTGAGAGATAAAGTAGTCAAGATAAAATAAAGGTAAATCCATTACTAAATAATTTGAAGCATCATTTGTAAATTCTTAAAAACAGTCACTTTCCTAAGCAATTAGTCACTGTTAAGTTCTGCACATGGGTGCAAGGATTGGAGACGAGACGATGAACAGTGAACTTCAACTCTTTATTTAACATTGTGGAACAGAGCAAAAACTACGGCAGCAATAGCCCTTTTATAGGCAAGCTTCTGATCAAATAACCAATAAGAAACGGGAAGCGTTAGTTCCCTTAACCAATGAAAGAGGCCCGTTAATAGCCAATTAGATTCTCCTGAACGGACCAATCAGATATCGCTATTATTGGCCAATCAGAAGTGCAGGTGTTATTTAAACACTTTTATTAATTCACAACACCCCTTCCCCCCGGGTTCCGTTTAAGGGGTGCGGTGACGTAATCTTTGAGGTAGGCAGGTTGTTTAGATTGTCTGTTGGATTTTCTCTGTCCCCCCGGTACTTGTTTATAATCTTGTTTGGGCGGGACGTTTTCTGGTGAGTAGGGTGCCTCCGGTCCTTCATTTAAAAACTCGGTGCCGCTAATGTCCTCGTTGTCCTCCAGCCTTTGTGGGCTTGCTTCTGACGAGGTGTCTCTTTGAGGCAAGTCCACTACCCTCTCTGATCCTTCCAAATGCTCACTTCTTCCACTTGTGCTTTCTGCCATTTCGAACTCGGTCTCCTCGGCATCTCCCCCTCAGTTTGGAAGTTACCGGAGTCGCAGAAACAAGGTTGCAGCCTTGAATGCAGCTGATCAATATGGCGCTTCCATATTCTTCCGTCATGACTTTTTACTCGGTACGAACTGGGTCCTATGACTTGGATTACAGTTGCCTCAACCCACAAAGGATCGTCAGAAAAGTTTCTAGCGAAGACTAAGTCCCCTATCTGGAATTCGCGGCATTTCCCACTGGATCCGTGTGGTTTTTCTGGTTCGTACGATTCGTGTAGTTGGTCAAGGTGGGAGCGGTGTTTTCGTCCCATTAACAATTCAGCCGGAGTCTTGTTGGTGACGCTGTGCAGCGTGATGTGTTGAAGGAGTATCTGGTTAATCTTATCTTCGATATCGCCATAGTCCATTTTATGTAGGGTCTTTTTGACAAATTGTACCATGCACTCGGCTCTTCCATTGGCCACAGGATGCACCAGCAAAGTTAGCGCATAGCAAATACCACGGTCCGCCAAATACTGTTCAAAAGAAAGCGCGGTAAACTGGGGCCCGTTGTCGGATACCAGAACATCTGGCAGTCCATGGGTTGCGAATAATCTGTCCAATTTCCTGATGACGGATTCGGTTGTGGTACTTCTCATTTCATGGATTTCAAGCCAGTTTGAGTAGGCATCCACCGTTACTAGGAATGTGTGTCCTTTAGTAGGTCCCTCAAAGTCAATATGAATACGGGACCATGGTCCCCTGGGTGTTTCCCACTCTGTTAGGGTTGCTTTTGGTGGGGCATTGCTAACTTCCTGGCATTTGCAACAAGTCTTTACCCAGGCCTCGATTTGCTTGTTGATACCCGGCCACCATGCGTACCTTTGTGCGAGCGCCTTCATGCGCACTATGCCGGGGTGGCCTTAATGCAAGATTTTCAATACCGCTCGTTGCAGCCGCTCTGGGACGATGACTCTATCCCCCCAAATTATGCAGCCTTTCTGGGAAAACAGTTCCGTTTGTCGATTCTTGAAAGGACTGAAGTTGTCAGGGATTTGATCCAATGGCCATCCTCGCTCGACCCAGCTAAGAACTCGCGCCAAAACAGGATCGCGTTTAGTTTCAATCGTGATATCTCGAGCTGTCAGTGGTGGTGATTGACGTGTTTCAATCTGGAGCATCGTGACAGTTGGAGATGGGTCGTCAACAGTTTCAGGGAGTGGAGCACGATTTAGTGCGTCAGCGTGGGGGATGGCCTTCCCCGGGCGGTGTTGCAGTTTATAATTATATGCAGCCAAGAATTCCGACCAGCGAGAAATTCTGGGAGATAATATATAAGGGGTTGGCTTGTCCCCCGCTATAATCCCCAGCAAAGGTTTGTGGTCGGTGACTATAGTAAAAACTCGCCCATAAATATATTCATGAAATCGTTTAACAGCAGAAACGACAGCAAGAGCTTCTTTATCGATTTGACTATAGTTACGTTCAGCTTTTGATAGCGTTTTTGAAAAGTAGACAATAGCGGCTTCACTACCGTTTGGTAACTCATGGCTCAAAATGGCACCCACTCCGAATGGTGATGCATCACATGTAATTGTTAAAGGCAAAGTCTCATTATACTGCATCAAAACAGCGTCTGAAGTCAATAAGTTTTTTACTTGTCGGAACGCGTGTTCCTCTAGGTGTCCCCAGACCCAGGTTGCCTTTTAGTCCAACAGACAATGCAGGGGCTCAGCTACGGTCGCTTTGTGGGGCAGGAACACATTGTAGAAATTGATAAGGCCCAGGAAAGCTTGGAGATCAGTCTTATTTCTGGGCCTTGGAGCATTTTTGATTGCCCTTAGGTTGCTATCAGTGGGGTGAATGTCTTGTTTATCGATTAAGTACCCCCAAAATTCTACCTTATCCATACACAGTTGACACTTTTTTTTTTTTTACTTTAAGGCCAGAGTCTTTAAATTTCTGGAGAACTAACCTCAGGCTCCCTTAGTATTTCTCTAGTTGGAGCAGCAATTAAAACGTCATCAAAATAAGGTACAACCCCTTTTATACGCTGAAGTAGTCTCTCCACCAAGCTCTGAAAAATTCCTGGGGCCACACTAACTCCAAATTGGAGTCGGTTGCACTTAAATGCACCTCGGTGTGTAATGATTGTTTGTGCCTCTGCCATTTTTTTTATCTACAGGCAGTTGTTGGTATGCTTGTGCTAAATCCAATTTAGCGAAGACTTTTCCTTCCCCCAGGGAATGGAGAAGGTGTTGTACCACCGGTACCAGGTAAGCGTTCTGCTGAAGAGCATGATTCAGGGTGGCTCAGTAGTCCCCACAAATTCTTAACGATCCATCCGGCTTGATGGATGTTACGACTGGGGTTTCCCAGGGAGCGTCGGTTGGTTCTAACACACCCTGGGCTATTAATTTATCAAGCTGCTCGTCAATCTTTGGTTTAAGGGCAAATGGAACTCGACGAGGCTTAAGGCGGATGGGAGCTACTTTGGGGTTAAGGTTAAATGATATCGGGGTCCCCTTGTACTCATCTAATTTCTCTGTAAAGACATCCTGGAACTCCCGGACGATGGCCTCTTCCCAGTCGTCACTGTTGGTTCGGTAAATGCCAGCTATTTCAATTCCAAGTGGGGTGAACCATTGGAGGCCTAACAAACTAGGCCGATCCCTGTCGACTACGGTTAGTGGTAGGGATGCAGTACGATTTTTAAATGAGACACAGACTTTGCTGGATCCAACGACTGGAATTCGATTTCCCTGATAGTCCTTAAGTATGATTCTTTGGAATCTGAGGTCTTGCCGCTGGACGGTGGGAATTAATTGTTTAAGGGTCTTCCAGGAAACCATCAAGAGGGAGGATCCTGAATCGACTTTCATCATGCAGGGCAGGTTTTCAATGGCAACCTTCACCCAGATCTTCTTTGCATCTAATGATGAGGCGTGACCGATCGTAATGGTTTGGTGTGCCTCTTCTCGTTTCGTTGACTGGGCTAGTGGTTTGTTTCTGTAGGAGTGGTTGATCCATTGGTGGGTTAACTATTCCCGATTCACAGGGCGACTTCCTGTGAGCTGATGATAGTTGGTCCCCCTCTGAGGTGGTTTGGATCCTTGCTTGCTTCCACAGACTCTTCCGATGTGACCTCTTTTCCCGCACACATGGCAGAGTGTGTCGAGGAATTTGCAGTCTGATCGTGGGTGGTTTGCCCCACAACCAGCGCATTGGTACTGTACTCTCTGGTTACGTTGATGGAGTTGGTCTCATTCAGACCGGAGCTGGTTGACCTCTTCTTCATCGCTTTCCAATGACGATTCGAGGTCCTCGTCGTGGACTGTCGTTGCCTGTCCTTCCAGGTGAGGTGAGGTTTCGCCGGCGAGTTGGCGGAGCAGGGCGTGGGTGCGGCGCATTGGTGCAGCTGACTTCCTGGTTGCTTCTGCTGCAGTAGTGTCAGCGATGGCATCTGCAAGGCTAATGTCTCCTTTCACCATCAGCTTACTTTGGATGGCTAGTGCATCTAATCCCAGAACTATTCGGTCTCTCAAGGCCTCTTCGAGGTCGGCGAACCCACAGAGGCCTCCCAAATTCCAGAGATCCGCAATGAAATCTGCAACGCTTTCTTCCTTCCGCTGGTCTCTCTGATAAAATTCATGTCTTCGAACAAGCGTTGGTATGGTCGGTGCGTAGTGGGCCCGTAGAAGGGGCTCGAGGACGTCCCAGTCCATGGACTTCACCTCAGCCGGTTTGACTAGTGCCTTGGCCATCTTAAACACAGTCGGCCCGCAGTGAGTTAGGAATACCGCTCGCTTTTTTCCGGTAGTGGCATCCTTCAAGTTGTTGGTCTCCAGAAACATTTGGAATCGGTCCATATATGAGTCCCAGTCTTCTTGTGCCGGGTCGAATGGAGCGGGTGGTATGACGCTGCTAGACATGGTTCAGCCGTTGGTGCGTCTTCAGCCACGTGCTCTGTTTGGCGCTCTGTAGTGCTCAGTCAGCTCTGACATCTCCAAATCCCTTCGTCGCCAGTGTTAAGTTCTGCACAAGGGCGCAAGGATTGGAGACGAGATGATGAACAGTGAACTTCAACTCTTTATTTAACATTGTGGAACAGAGCAAAAACTACGGCAGCAATAGCCCTTTTATAGGCAAGCTGCTGATCAAATAACCAATAAAAAACAGGAAGCGTTAGTTCCCTTAACCAATGAAAGAGGCCCATTAATAGCCAATCAGATTCTCCTGAATGGACCAATCAGATGTCGCTATTATCGGCCAATCAGAAGTGCAGGGCCAGAACCCTGCACTTTTCTAAAGGTTTTTAATAATCTTTATTTAAACACTTTTATTAATTCACAACAGTCACTGCTGAATCTCTAAAACAAAACTCAGAGACAGGGAGGAGTGATTGGTCCTGAATCCACTGTAGCTGAAGATCCATGAGTCAAAGAAGCACCCTCCACATGGTGATGGAATCGATGTTTAGATCTGACCAGCTTAATTTGATCCAAATAATAGCGATCAATATTTACTTTTTAACTGTGAGTTGGAGTTCATATTTTCCAGACCTCTTTGACACTGCTAATTAAAATGGATGAAAACTAGATGTTGCTAATTAAAATTGTGAGGACTTTTTTTTAAAAAAGTAGTCTTTTTTAAAAGTGGTGTCTTTTTAAATAAAAGTTCTCAGAAATGATTTCTTTTAGATCAAACCTACTTGGATTTTCTCCTCCCAAGCTGAATTCAACCTACTAACCATGTATGACAGTTTGTCAAGCAGTTTGTAAACTTCCTGGGATTGTTTTTTTCTTGAGGCCATAAAAACAAGGCACTCAACAGCACCATCACATATCTGATGGTGTGCCCCACTTGTACCATTTATTCCTCTCTACATGCTAAATTAGGCCCATGAAATATGAACATATCCATCAGAATGTCATAATATACAAATGATATGCACAAATAAAGCTAACTAACTGCAACAGTACTCTATGTATCATATTTTAGCGAAATCTATATAATAATTTTCTGATGAATATGGGAACTGGTCATTATTTTCAGGTCCAGAACAAGTTGCCGCAGCCAACTTGCCATGGTCAATTCACTGCAGGACAACTCACTACAGCCACCTCGCCATAGAACAACTTAATGTGAGATAACTATGTTAGTCCCTTTCTCTCTTAATATTATTAGTAATATAATTAATATTACTATTATTAATAATATAGTTATGTCACATTAATTTGCTCTGCAGCGAGTTGGCAGTAGAGAGTTGGAGATGGCAAGTTATCCTATTCCGATTATTTTCATTTTATCAAATGGAGCAGAACAGCGAGAACAATATGTATTAAATGTCTTTTCTTGACCCATTTTATTCTGGATATGTCTGAATATATTACACTGCTTTACTAAACAACTTGTATCTGCAGACTGAATGTGGTCAGGTGACCTCATAACAATTGATCATACTGTTTATTGAAAATATCTGAACAACAAAATCAGATGCCTTGTTTAATGTTTCATGTTTCTTTTCCCTTCAGCTACACCATGTCTAATATGGTCATTAATGAAAGCTGGCTTGGCTTCTTGGACAATGTGTGATATATCAACTGAATATGATATAACAGCAACATGAAACTAGTGGGGAACATCTTTCAAAACTAAAGTGGAATGAGATCAATAAATTAATGATGTTTAATTAATATTATTTTTAATCAAATATCTAGGAGCAATTATTGCAGTACTCAAGGTAAAACGAATCTACCTCAGATGTAGGTGATCCTGGTGCATAAGCCAATGTTATATCCAAAGTATAGTATATTTGATAGAAGGATGAATTTGGAGCCTAGAATTCTTCTATACCTTTTGATCCCAAAGGAGAAAGCAATTATAAATCAATTGAATATATATGAATTGTTAAAATTTCTGTCTGCTTTATTGATAGTTTGGTGCTTTCATTCTACACATTTTTTAAAATGACAGAAGATTTCAAAACCATTTATTTTTCCTTCCCATCAGCATAATGTATAGAACCCTACTATGCATTCTCAAATCATTTTTTTTGACATAAATTTCCCAAGAATCATTACAAAAATTCTTTTATACTTTGGAATATGATTTTCCTTGCTCTTAGAGCAAATTATCCTAATATAAATTCTTTTAAAATGTATTGCTGTTTGTATATAACTTTCAGTGGTATACATTGTTTGGCTTTTTAAAAAAAAATCAAGAAAATATGTATTCAATTAGACTTTTGAAAATCAAGTCCAGATTTGGAATATCAATGTTGGGGATATCTTTAAAATTTGGAATAACGTTTTTGAAAAAGGAACCCGATTTTGAGAGCTACATTTCTTTATCTCTGTTATAGTTCATTTGAAGATGCAGCAAAGCTAGTGTTTTCTTTGCAATGTAGAGTTTGTGGCTGGCTCATTTTCTCATGGATGGGAAATTTTAATTTGCCTCATTTCCCAGCTCCTTGACTCTCCCTCTCTCTCTCTGCCAATATTTTATTACTTCACGTTGGGGGGTTAATGACCTTCCACCTCATTGCTTCACAACAATATGGAGAACATCTGATTGATTTGGATGAATTTGGGTGTGTTTTTAATGACTCCCAGCATTTACAGAGACTCGGGAAGCAAAGCACTGACAGAATGTTTTTCACATTCTCTGCCACTGAACCTGGGGCCAGTCTGTTTGGTGCATGCTGATCTCTACATGTTCTCAGGGTTTCCAAGCCAGAAGAAGTGAAAATGGTGGCCAGCTGGCTTCAAACCACTTCAAGGAAACTGAGCAGTGGAAGCAGGGGTGGTTGGAAACAAGCCAAGAGTGACTGCTATAAGTCAGGTTACTTTGAGCACCCCGGGACATTGGTTATGGATATAATTCAGGACATCTGACTAATCCAATGTTTCCCAATCTTTTCCCTTCATTCATTATCACAACCTGCTTATCAGAAAGTCCCTTTTACTTTATTTAAATAAAACATTATAAATCAATTTAAATGTCCCTGTTGTGATTGGGTAATGGGTTTGTGTGTCATTACTCTAAGAAAAATAATTTTTTGCCCAATTTTGGATAATTTATCCAGGTTTGGGAAATACTAGACTAATCAAACCGAGACCATCTGTTGCAGTTGCATCTCCGCTGATCTGAATTCCCCGGAGTCGGAGGCAGCCTGTTGAGCTGTTGATTCACATGGGCTCCCCCTCTGTTAGCTGATTTATTTAGAGCCTGTTCTCTCAGCTTGAAGGATAGTGTTTTCCCATATATTCTATGAAAGGACATGTTAAATAAAGCAGTAGTAATCTCACATTAAAATGCTGCAGTAATAATAACAGCCAAGCGATTATTATGTAATGTTCATTACTGGGTTCTAAACTATGTTCATTTTCAAATAAATTATTTCAGTAGAAAATAAAAAGCTTGGTCCTGAGAGTTGCAATTATGTTGCTTCTCAAATGAGGGAAAAATCTAGAAAAGCACCTAGCAGTCCCTTTAGCTTTATTATTCCATATTTAAAATCAACAGGTCATACAAATAGTTAGCGATAGTTGAAAATCTATTTGGATAAAGTCCTAAAAATATATCTGGAAATGAATATGATTAATAGAGCTTTTTTTCCTCCACTGGACTTGCCATCATACATTCCCTCCAATATATTATTGTTGAAAAGGTTCCAAGTCTGTAGTGGGACACCTTAAAAACCTTGGTTTCATACATTATGCCAGACAATAATGTGATTTTATTGTTGTCAGCTTAGCATGTGTGAATACAGTTTCAGTAAACTAGACCAAACTAATTGGCCCCTAAACTTAATTAGCAAGGTTGTTGATGTTTTTGAGAGCAATTAAACAGGCAGCTCCTAATTTCATTTCAGTTCCTTTTTTAATTAGTATTTTGATAACCAGTGAAGGGGGTGGGTAATCTCTTTTATTTTAATGCTCAAAATATGTGTGCGTTATCTGTTTTGATTCTCACTATTACAAGTCTTTACTTTTTCATTTTTTTTACTTCATGGTGTCATGGTTTTAATTATATATTTTAAGTTAATATTTTAAGCCACCCAAAAAACAGCATATTTATTTACTAGGTAGAGTAAATAAATAACTAAATAATGGCAGTTGATCTTCAAAGTATACTGCTATTCATCTGAAACCTGTCCATTTATCTTACTAACTGAAAACTACCCTGTCTTCATAAACCATCTAAGACAGGGATGTCAAACTTGCGGCCCATGGGTTGGATGCGTCACATCATGTGCTGGCCCCGCCCTTGCCCAGTTTAGCGAAGGGGGAAAGCCCTGATACCAGGGGTGGGATTCTACCAGTTCGCACCTATTCGTTAGAATGTTAACATTCTAAGCAGTTCAGAGAACCAGTTGCTAGAAAATATTATTGGCCTAATCCTGTAAGGAAGGCAGGAAAGAAACATTCTGGTGTTGCTTGTTAAGCCTGAGTTCCCCAACCAGGGTTAAGGAGACAAGCTAAACAGAATGTGCAGCGTTAGTCAGATAGGCATACAGATAAATGTGTGAGATAGGTTTGTATGTTAGTTAACATACAGTAAAAAAAAACAGATACGCTTGTGCTATCAAAAATATAGTTTATTCCATTTAGAGTTTATAGCATAGTCAAAATAACAGTCCATTAGTCATGTATCATTTTAGTCAGTCCATTCAAGGATATTCATTTAGCAAAGTCCGTGTAGAATATCCAATGTCAGTTCACTTACAATAAATTAGTCCTTTCTCTCTCCCTTTCCAATAGGAGAAAAACGCAGTCTTGAATCCATCCAGTAATTAGGGATCATTAAGCCAGAGAGAGCAAGCTGCCGTTGTCTTGCTTCTTTTATGGTGCTATTACAACCACTCCCTTAATTACATTCCTACAGTTAAAGTTGCAGACACTTTAACTAACAAACCATGATAACTTATTTCTTATTTTACCTAAACCAGTTAGGGTAAACAATGTTATCCCTAACATTGCTTACAGAAACTGCTTCTCCATTGACCCTTATTACATTCTTGCCAGGACTAGACTTCCTGTCTCAGGAACATCTCTGCAGTTTTTTCCCCTCCTTTGCTGGTACTTTGCTTGTGTGGAGTAACCATTCAAAGTTACAATCGCACTGAAAAAAGTGACTTATGACCATTTTTCACACTTACGACTGTTGCAGCATCCCCATAGTCATGAGAGGCCAGGGGAGGAGATGCGTGCCTCGATGTGAGTGATATTGAGTTGGCCACACCCAGCCCATAACATGACCACCAAGCCATGCCCACCAACTAAGCCACGCCCACAGAACTGGTTGTTAAAAAATTTGAATCCCACCCCTGGGATGACCGTGGCTAGTTACCATAGGTTTGGCAAGGAATTGGTCCTGAAAATTTTTTCAAAAATTATGCTTAGAAGTTCGGCTATGGCAGTGGATAGCTTTTTTAGGAAGTAGGCACATATTCCGTTAAATTTCCTTTGTGGTAGCCCCTGAGATATTGGAACAGTGCTATCATGACACCCCTAGTCCTTCTTTTCATTAAACTAGACATACCCAATTCCAACAACCATCCCTTATATGTTTGAGCCTCCACTCCCCCAACCATGTTTGTTGCTCTTCTCTACACTCTTTCTCGAGTCTCAACATTTTTTTTAAATTGTGGTGACCAAAAGTGGATGCAGTATTCCACATTTGGCCTTACCAAGGCATTATAAAGTGGTATTAATCCTTCATGTGAAGTTACCCAGTTGAGACATCTGCAAGAAAGCCATCAGGTTCAGAGATGGATCCTACAGATTAAGTATATATCAGCCATATAACTGTTTTGAAATGTTTGTTGTCAGTGCTTCATTTGTCCTGGTGTTTGTTCATTGTTTGCTCAGTAGAGCAAACTATCTCTAAAGAATAATGAGGTGAGGCTGCCATATTGCTTGGCCTTCCAGCATTCAGACAGCCTCTTCTGTCACCTACTTGGGCAATGGAAGATGCACCTGCAACTGCACACCTGGCTATAGTATGCTGGAGGTGATAAAACTAAGTAATGCCAAGAGCCTAAGTGAGAAAGATAGTTTACTCTTATCCCACAAAGAATATGGTACAAAGAAGAGTGTAGAAGAATCTACACTCTTAGAGACTCTACACTCTGTAGAAGAGTGTAGAAGATCCTGGGTTGCTTTAAATTGTGCATTTGCTACCATAATTTTTGGGAATTTGCATGCTGTTATTACAGTTTATGTTTATGTTTCATTTAATCACTTTGTATATCATTTCTTTTTTTACATTAACTTTAGAAAAGAAAAATTTAACACAGTTAAAATAATACAAAGTTTTTTAAAAGGAAAGAAATGGAAAGTAAAGGAAAAGGGGGAAGTAAACAAGAAAGAAAGAGAATTAAAAAGAGAAGAAAGAGAAAAGCAATAGAAAGATGTAAATGAGTGGCTTTCAAATTTCTTTACAGAAATTATTAATGCATTTATATTTTATCTTCTCTCTCCAAGTTTATATCATGGCTTCCTTCCTTCCATATTTCACCTTTCTAAATCCCTGGAAAGACAACCAAATTGTCTTTTCCCTAATCAAACAAATCAAATTTGTTATCTCTCCAAATTCTGTCATCTTCACCAGCTGTTCATCCAGTATGGATATTTCAGAGTCAATCTACTTGTATATCATTTCTTATTATTACAAATCCTGAAGCACTGAACAATTGTGGAAACCATATACGTATTAATTTATTAAACAGGTGCTACATATATTTATTTTTTATCGTACCTTTCAACTCAGAGAACTCAGTTGCTTTTTTATTGAGTATTTATAGATAAGAATATTCATTCCTAAAGGCTATTTTACCTCTAGATTTGGTGCACAGAATTTGGAATAAGTGGATTACGATGGAAACTGTTAAGCCTGGGTTCCCCAACCAGTGTTAAGGAGACAAGCTAAACAGAATGTGCAGTGTTAGTCAGATGGGCATACAGATAAATGTGTGAGATAAGTTTGTATGTTAGTTAACATACAGTAAAAATAACAGATACGCTTGTGTTATCAAAAATTTAATTTATTCCACTTAGAGTTTTATAGCATAGTCAAAATAACAGTCCATTAGTCATGTATCGTTTTAGTCAGTCCATTCAAGGATATTCAATTAGCAAAGTCCGTGTAGAATATCCAATGTCAGTTCACTTATAATAAATCAGTCCTCTCACCATTGATAAATCAACAGTCCTTTCTCTCTCCTGTTCCAGTAGGGGAAAAACACAGTCTTCAGTCTATCCAGTAATTAGGGATCATCAAGCCAGAGAGAGCAAGCTGCTGTGCCTTGCTTTTTTTATGGTGCTTTTACAACCACTCCCTTAATTACATTCTTACAGTTAAAGTTACAGACACTTTAACTAACAAACCATGATAACATATTTATTATTTTACCTAAACCAGTTAGGGTAAACAATGTTATCCCTAACAGAAACTACTTTGAGAGATATCAAATTTTCACATTCTGATACCCTTATTAAACTTCTACATCCATAATTTCTAATAAACAAGGCCCACAGCTATGCCAGCTTGGAATTAGTGAACCATATGAAGATCCCAGGCTAATTAATGTTGCAGCACAGTAATCATCAATTTTAATTATGAATTAATAATGTTCATTTCTGCTACATCAAAAATTGCAATTGGCAGACCTTTTAGAATGAACATTTCACACAAGACTTTGAGGGCACTTCATGGAATTGTAGGATGTGATTGAAAGAGGAATGGTCCTTAAACTGATGATCCTACTATCATTTTAAAAAATGGTCCTACTATTGACCTCACCCTTTTCCTAAGAGGTCTGTAGGGGGTGTACATAAGCGCACCAACGTGCCTACCATCCCTGTCCTATTGATTCTTTTTATTTTTCTTATATGTATCCATTTCATGTATTCAAAACTATGTTTATACTTATATCTATTATCTTGTAAGCAATTGACAAATCAAATTAATAAATAAAATAAAAATAAATGGTCGGCATATGCTGCTATATAGCAGATCCTCTTTGCAAACTTTATGCATAAGGAGAAATTGACTTTTTAAATACAATGTTGCAGGATTTTTTAAGTCAGATTATTTGCATTTGCAGAGGATCAGAATGTAAAATCCCTTTTTTTTTTAAAAAAAAAGTTCAAATTGGTAACTGATGTGAGCTTAATGCTGACAACAATTTTTTCTCAAAATATCCATTTCATATTCTGTGCAGTTTATAACCTAGAAATATTTTTATACTGGGCTTTGGACAATCAAGGAAATAGAATAAGGAATTTAACAGAAAACTGCACCATTTGTATGACTTTTTTCAGGACAAGAAAGATTTAGTAAACTCCCATTTTCAGCATCAGTAATTTAAAATTATTTATTAGGGCTGGATAGAAGTGTAAATATTCATAGATCCTTAACAACTTTTGAAAATATATTATCTGGCACTGAGAAAGCATCAGAAAAAGAACTGATATTAAAAATGTATAAGATCATTTCAGGATTAAGTTCTACTGATTATATGTACATAAAAAGGGATGAAGAATTCAATTTGAATTTATCATACAAAAGCTTGCCAAAATTTGCATGTTGTTTAAAAAATATCTTTTAAGATCCTCATATTTATTGAAATTATGTATTATATTCCTGTGCATTTCCAGAAAGCAGGTGATAATGGAGATTGCCAAAAAATGCATTTATTTACATCTTTGGAGGGAGAGTCTCCCTCAATTAATTCACATGATAAAAATATAGGCAATAGAACTGACCAAAAAAATGTCTGGGCCAAACATTTAAAATAAAAGCCATCTTGCTGTATAAGCTCCCATTTATACAATAACAATTTGCATCCATCCATTTAAAAATAGGCAAAACCAGGGATGCCCACTGCATTTGTATGCAAATTAAAATAAATCAAGATGAGGTTGCCTTCTGTTTTTCATAAGTGTCAAATGTGAAATGCATGTAAAAAAACCCAAGTTGGAGTTCAATAAAGTCACACAATTTTTTACACCTGGCCCAATGATTCATCTGAACAAAGCCAACCACGTTTTTAATGGCCTTAAAAGTAAAGAGGGCCTTGTGCACAGCAACAGGAATGACATCACCACAATGTTCTGACCTAGGCTTCCCCAAAGAGCACTAAGCTGACTCTTTGTCCCGGCAAAACCCCTTTTATTAAACAAAGGTGAATTTCTTGCATTCACTTTCAGCCAAAGACCTGGCAAACTGTCTTTCAAGGATGTCATTAGGAGCACAGACCTTATCTAGCTTGGAGAGCTGCCAATTAAATATTTTCAAATGCAGTGCTGACAAGGAAGGACACGGTACAGAGTCTCTGAGATGCACAGACAGAGCTTCACACTGTTGCAACAAACAAATTGTTTCTTGCAAAAGCCCCCTCCCCTTTTGCTCCTTTTTTAATCCCTATGGGAGGGGCCATTAACCACCTGTGGCCTTACTCCCACATTGACCCTTAATTCATAATTGTTCTTATCTTTTGGTAGCTCTGTGCATGCACAGGCTGGAAACCAGTTCCAGCTGCTCCCCCGCCTCACTGCTGTCCAACACCAAAGGCAGCTGATAAATGCCAGACTGCCCTGGCCCCATCTCTGCCTCTAACACAGAGCCCTCATCTGAGCCTTTCTCAGCCTCTAGGACTGTCCCATGTTCCTTCCAACCTCCTCACTGTCCGACTCTGCTGCCAGTTTCACTAGCTGCCATCAGGCCACAACACACATTAAACAATAATTACTGAACAAATTAGAAGACTGCAACCAGGAGTCCTTGAAGACCAAGACTGGGAAGGTACATTTGTTCTCAGGTATGTTCTCAGGTATATTTATGTTGCAAGACATAAACACAGCAAGACTAGATAGCAGCAATAAGAATAACTTTTGTGGGAGGCACAATTATTATATATTTATTATATTGCAATGATTTCATGTTGAATGCTGCAGGTGGAAAGAAATGCCTAGCCAATAATTGTAGGTCAATAATTCATTTATTTTATACATGACAAAATATGCAATTGTCTTCCATTTTGGGAACACTGAACCAGTAAAAACAATCTCTGCCATGCTTCTCTAAGTTAATATATTAAAAATAATCCCAAGAAAAAAGTCCAGTAGGTTCACAATGCAGGAAGGCATAACATAATGAAATAGGCTGTCATGAAATACAGGTGATTGGATAGAAGGTTTTTAATCAGCCAAAATGTCTAAAAAGCTTAAATCTTAATGAGCTAATTTGCATACCACACTGGCACAAGGCCACATTATAACTGAGTGCAATGGGTGAACATTATGATTTGTAACCATGGTTCAGGATTTAGCTTACTGTACAAACCAAACTGCCTTTGTTTGATCAACAAAGCATATTTAAATATGACTTAGTGTGATACATGATACTAACTTATTTCCAGGGAAGCTAATAACAAATATATGCAAGAATCTAGCCTTGGTAAAATTTTAGACTTCATGACTTTGAACAATCTTCATCTAATTCAGCATAAATGGGACAGTCCATAGGAATTAACCTGGGGGACGCTATTGTTTGTTATTGTTTTTATATTGGGGTTTTATCTTTGTAAGCTTGAAAGACACTGAGTCACTGAATCATATATGTTTTTTTTTACCTATTTTTATATGATGAAGTACAAATACATGTTACCTATTTGAACTAGTCTTATAAGGAAAGAAATTACAGGCAAACAGAAAGATAAGAAAAAATGTAGAAGAGACGAGGACAAAAACATTAAATTGCATGGTACAAACTTTGCATTTATCACAAACTCAAACTGAATGCAGAAGGTCAAAGGGATGAGACTTGAATTCCTTACAGTTAGTGGAATTTTTAAATTCCAGGAGTAACTAGATGCTCAAAACTAGGGTAGCCTTTCCAAAACTAGAATTGTGTAAATAAATCAGGGCTGCAACATTCAGTAGCCAATTTGGTGCGGGATTCTGGGAGATGTAGTTCATATGTTTCTAGGGAGCACTAAATTGGGGCAGGATGCTTTAGAACAGTGGTTCCCAACCTTTCCAACTTGACAATCAGGTGGGGTGGGGAGAGGGAATGGTTCAGTATGAGAGGTAGGTGTATCCATGTATGCTTGCTGTTAGGAATATAAGTCACCTAACAGGTATTTAGGTTGGAAATATATAAACCAGGATAGACATTTTAACACTGTATCTTTAAGAGAATCTTAAAAGTGCAATTGGATGTGGTTTCTCAAATGGCTATAAGATGGAGCGAGAAACCTGGGTTGTTTTGGTCTTAGTCTCAGAAGAAGTCTCAGTGAGTCTCTTTTTCCTTCTGTTGGAGAGTTTTGTCATTTTTCTTAATTGACTGATATTATTGGATTTGATGTAAGTCTGATACTGAACTGTTTTTGGACTTTGTTACTGGATTATCCCTGGAATGAAAACTGACTGATTTAACCTGTGAATGACTTTGGACTGCTTAAACATTAAACTTTGCTTAAACGTTTCTGGCAGTAAAAACCTACATTTACTGTATAGTGTATCTGTGTGCTGTGTGTGCATTATTCAAACACTTCTCCCACTACGTCTCCCTGTATGTGCTCATTCTCCTAACAGGGAATTACCTCAATACTTGCACTCACACAAATAGAGTTTCATGTGCGAGTGCCCACCACTTACGCAAGTAGAGCTGTGCAAATACACACACACTCACCCACCATTCTCACAGCCCACTTGTGGGTCACAGCCTGAGGGTTGGGGACCCTGCTTTAGAATATATACTACATGCCTGGGTAGCATTGATTGTTCTCTTCATAGTAAAAGATTTGCTGTGTTTAGCTGATACCTTGTTGTAGCTTCTGTTTGCTGAACTTGCTGAACTTTCAGAATAAGTAAGAGCAATTGTGTAACGATGAAATGTACACCTACACAAATATTGTTTCCAATTACTTTTTCAACTGCAGAGTCTGTAATTAAGTTATTGATATGTATAAGAACAAGTAGTTTGTTCAGCCAAATGTAATTGAAACCCAGTGAAGCAAATATTTAACCTTTTTCTTCTGAGGTTGAAATAAAATTTATCATTTGTGAATTCGAAGTTTTTAGTCTCAAGATATATGGATATGAGAAGAAAAATGAAAAAAAAAAATCCCAAACAATTGAAGGAATATACAGTATATGACAACTAGTGCAATACATTGTGAAAAGAAAGGGAAATTGTTTGGAAGAATCAATTGTACCAGAAAATGTGCAATATTTTGAATGCATTTAAAAGAATAGATTGGTTCATTTTTGGTGCATAGTGCCTTTGGAAACAGCATTGATGAAGGATTTTTTTTTTTTCCAAAACAATTAGATTGCTATGTCCTTTAGGAATACCCTTAGAAACTTTGGCCTAAAATGTGATACTTCACACTTCTTGAATTCTCTGATTTTTTTGCTTGTCTACTTAAGAAATACAGTATATAGAAAAAATTGTATGACTGAGTTAGATTCTGCTCTTGACAGGACTTGAAATTTCTGTGTGGTTTCTAGATGTCCCTATCTCTATCTGCTTGTGCAAATAGTAGGTTTTTACCAATTCATCCATTCAAACCACAATGCAGTACCACCAAAGAAGGCCCATTTGTTTCAATGGGACCTGCTCCCAGGCAAGCATACCAAAAGTTAGTTTTATTTTAGAATGTTCAAGTTATGGTGCATACTATTACTCAAGTATCCACTAAACATGGGCTAGAAGGCAGCAGTTCTGCTACCACAAGAGAAACTGAGGTTGTACTTCAGGAAAAAAAAAACATGATTTCCTTTTTACTTGAATTTATGTAGCTATGTGATGCTGGAATTTATCAGAAATGATGTTGGACAAGAACAATGAATTATTATTCCAGCTTCTTCTGTAGAACAGAAAGTGAATGTTTATATAGTTCACCAGGACTTGCATTTGAGAAATAGATTTTTATTTCCCCTAGTGACATACTTTTTCAACAAATAAAAATGGTTTTTAACCATTTTCAATAATGGCAGTAGTTTGCAAAAAGGACAGCAGTTGGAAAAGACAATCACAATGCTTTTTCATTCAAAGCAGAACACCATGCTTTGTCTGGAAAAAGTTCTAAATTCAGGTATTCGCATCTGAGTGAAGAACCACTGCCAGTCAATGATGACAACACTGAGCAGCACTTCCGGCTTGAGCTTCTTCGGTGACAGACTAAAATCTGCGATCATGTGCAGTTTCAATCAGTGCTCACTGCTGGAGCACACCAAGCCGACTGGTTTCGGGGCTAAGCCACCCCGAAGAGGTGGTGAAGAGGGGGGAGACTGCCAGCAGGGTCGAGGAGAGTCGCACCTCTCCTCCTCAGCTGGCCATTACTCCCTTTCCCAAAGGCGGTTGCAGCGGTGGTCAGAAATGGCCACCTCAAAGAAGAACTTGACCAGAAAAGAATGTGCCGGAGGAAGATAAGAAGATAAAGTTTTGGCTGACTGGGTTGAACTGGAAAAACAATAATACAAGGTACCATGGAATTTGAATTATAAAGAACAACACTGTTCCCAAAGAGGACTTTGAAGTGGCGAATGAGAGAGGGAAGGGAAAAGATTTGGTTGTTTTTTTTTCTTTTCTTCCCTATATTGACAGCTAAGAGATTTAAACAGGAAACCGGCAAAAATCCACTTTGACATTAACAGGTATTTAAGCTGAAAATAAAATGTCAAAGGGATAATAAAGATTTCTGGATTCTCAAAAACTTTTAAAAGAAGGAAAAAAACAAAAGGGAGGGATCTGGAAAAATGGACAAGGCCACCGGAAGTGAAAGGAATTAACAGTGAAATTTTAATAAGATTCCTAAAAGATACATTTTAACTGAAACTTTGTTACAAGATAAGAGAACCCCAGGAAAAGAAAATGAAAAAAAGAAGCAAGAAGAAACAGTTTTGGATTATTTGGATTACTTGGTGATTTTTTTATTTTTGGCTATTGGATTTAAAGGACGAAAATTAATCAGGTGGTTGTTTAAAAGTTTTTAAAATGGTATCACGCTTGGAAGAATTGAGAATGGAACTTAAAAAACAGAAAGAAGATGCACAAGAAGGAAGAGGTTCTTTTGGCTTCGTATTTCAATTTTTAGAAATGGAGATCCTGAACTATGAGAAACAACAAGAAATGCCTGTAGAACAAGAAGGGCAGGACAAAGAAGAAGCCATCTTCAATGACCAAGAATTTTTATGCAGGGAAAAGAAAGGAAAGGGGGAAAAGAGAGTGAAAAATTTAAGATCTGAAAAAACAACTCAAAAAAAGAATAGTTTGAAAAGTAATTATAACAGAAGAGAGGATTACAGAAGAGAGAGAGAGAAGGGGTCAAAAGGGAAGGGAGAAGAAGAGGGAGAAGAGGGAAAGGAAAAGAAATTACAAAGGACAGAAACAGGACATAGAGAAACAGGGAAAATGTACAGGACACAGAGATAATGGGTGAAAACTTAATTGAAAGGGGGATTCTGCAAGGGTACATAAGATAGTATTGTTATATTAGAAATAGAAATGAACTTTGAAAATATGAAACAAGTGTTATTAAAATGATAGATGAAATACTCATTGTAATGTAATGGAATGTTTAATAAATAAATGAAATAAAGAGAATGAGAGAATGAAATTAGCAAAGGAGGGGAACTTTTTAATTATTATAAATGTGTTATAAAAAATTAAGTGAAGAGGTATATGAAAGAAATATGAAAAATTTATGGAAATATTATAAGTGTTCCTAAGGAAGTATGATATCCTATTGAAAAGAAATGTTAAAGATGTTAAAGATTATAATTAATATTAATGATAGAGCTGAATTGGAATAGAATAAGTATTTTATTTATTATTGTTATACGTATATATTCTCTTTAAGAACTTAGTGCATATCTTAAGAATGTACTAAGCAGAATTTCACTGGAAATTATGTGTTATATTGAATGTTATAATTGTAAAGGCATAAATTGAAGTTTAAATAAGAGCTGAATGGGTAAAAATTAAAAGATACAACGATATCATACTCCAATTAGTAACTACAGTGAAAACTTTTGTTTAATAAGAAAAGAAAATATGAAATTGAAACAGGACAGACAAAAGTATAAATATGATGACTAGAAAGGTATTGAAACATTATATACATATATATATATATATACATATATATATATATATATATATATATATATATATATATATATATATATATATATATACACATACATATACATATACACATATACATATACACATATACATATACATATACATATACACATATACATATACATATACATATACATATATGGTATTCGGCTTTGTTCGGGTATTTTCCCATGTCATTAAAGTTGTCCTTTTAAAGTTGTAGCAACATTTCGGCAGAATCTCATCTGCCATCATCAGGCTTCTGTATTGTGTTCGTTTGTTCGGTTTATAATTCAGAATCTCATTTGCATTCTCACGAACACAATACAGAAGCCTGACGATTCGTGAGAATGCAAATGAGATTCTGAGTTATATACTGAACAAACAAACACAATACAGAAGCCTGATGATGGCAGATGAGATTCTGCTGAAGCGTTGCTACAACTTTAAAAGCATGACTATAATGACGTGGGAAAATACCCGAACAAAGCCGAATACCATACATGTAAGTAACCGTGAAAACTTAAGAAAACAAAAAAATATATATATTTGAATTTAGAAGGGAATGAGATAATTAAAAGTAAGATTGAGAAAACTAAGGGAAGGGAAAAATTATTGAGAAAATGTTAAAATAGTAATAAGATATGGAATAGAACACAAAGATGAATATGAAGTTGAATTTATGTCTGAATGGAGAAGTGATAACCAGGGACCATGCTATTCTCAAAAAAAGAAGAAGAAGAAATTTTATTTGTATTATGTTTTGTGAAAAACCAAATAATATTTTTATTAAAAAAAAATGACAACAATGAGCCAGGTGAAACAAGAGTCTCATGAAATATTGGGTTGGTCTCTTTTATTTTTAGGCACTATAATGTCCAGGAACATTGACTCAAGGGACAGACAGACACTGGCTTTAGTTGGAAGGTGTTAAGTCCTGGGCATGGGTGCAAAGAACAGAGACGAGACATCGAAGGTTGACTTCAACTCTTTATTAACAGGAAAGAACAGAGCAAAATACTTGGGCAGCAGCAGCTCTTTTATAGAGCTGACTGCTGTCAAAACAACCAATGAATTGAGTTTACCGCTTTCACAAGCATCCAATCAGAGGGGCCCATTAACAGCCAATCAGACTGGCAAAAACGACCAATCACGACTCGCTATCTACAGGCCAATGAGAAGTGCAGGATTACAAGCCTGCTGTAAAGTAAAGCTGTTGATGGTTGTATCGCTGCATTGGCTTAGTCCATAACACCCTCCCCCCTAGGTTCCGTCTGAGGGGTGGGGTGACGTATTCTCGCAAATAGGCAGGTCACTTCACTTGTCTGCTTGACCTGCGCTGTTCCACCGGTTTCTGTCCTGGTTCTGGTTCTGGTGGGCTGCTAGCCGGGCTGGATGGTGAAGATCGTGGCCCTGGGCTGCTTTTGCTAGTGCTGTCTTCCGGGTTCCCTGGATCCGCTTCCATCGCAGTGCTGTTACGCGGCAGGGCCACTCCCTGGCTCGGTTCCCCTTCGGATGGTGAGTATCCATGGTTGGTTGTGTAGGCTGTTGGGTTTCGATTACCATTTCTTCTTCTTCTTCAGCCTCCTCAATGTTCCTTCCCCCCCCAGCTAGAGGTTCCAGTGCCAATCTGGAACGGAGTTGATCTATGTGGCGTTTCCACATTTTACCATCTGTAGTTTGTAGGCAATAGGATCAGGGTCCCATAAGTTGCATTATGGTTGTGGGGACGCACAATGGGTCACCCAAGAATTTTCGCAAACACGAGGTCACCTTCCTGGAATGCCCGACACTTGCTGCTGGATCCTGTGGGTTGTTCCGGCGTGTAGTTTGGGTGAAGGCGATCGAGATGTGAGCGAAGTTTCCGTCCCATCAGGAGTTCTGCTGGGGTTTTGTTCATGGTAGTGTTTGGGGTTATGTGCTGGAGGAGAAGCATCTGGTTTATTTTGTTGTCAATGTCGCTGTGGTCCATTTTGTGCAAGGTATGTTTTACAAATTGAACCATTCGCTCAGCCCTACCATTGGCCGCAGGGTGAGCTGGCGATGTTGAAGCATGGCGGATGCCCCAATCTTGAGGTACTGTTCGAATGCCAGGGCAGTGAATTGGGGGCCATTATCGGAGACCAGGACATCTGGGAATCCGTGGATAGCAAATAGTTTATTCAGTTTTTTAGTGACTGCGTCTGTGGTGGTGCTTTTCATCTTGTGGACTTCGAGCCAGTTTGAATAGGCATCCACTGTTAGGAGGAAAGTGTATCCTCTTGTGGATACGGGACCAAGGACCTCGAGGCGTTTCCCACTGAGTTGGGGGAGTTTTTGGAGGATTGGAGTGAGTCTCCTGGCATTTGCTGCATTTTGCTACCCAGGTCTCTCTCTGTTTATTTAAGCCAGGCCACCATGCGTAACTCCTGGCCAATGCCTTCATCCGCATGATGCCTGGATGTCCCTCGTGCAGCATTTTCAATACCCCATATTGTAATTTCTCCGGGACTATGACTCTGTCTCCCCATACTATGCAGCCTTTCTGGGAAAATAGCTCTGTTTGACGATTTCTAAATGGCTTGAATGTGTCATTGGTTTCACTGACTGGCCAACCCCATTCTACCCAGCTGAGGACTCGTGCCAGAATAGGGTCCTTTTTTGTCTCTAAAGCAAAGTCTCGAGCGGTCAGCGGTGGCAATTTGAGGGTTTCAATTTGCAATACGGCTAAGGTTGGAGCAGGGTCCTCTATGATGTCTGGTAGTGGAGAGCGGCTCAAAGTGTCAGCGTGGGGAATGGTTTTCCCCAGCCGGTGTTGCAATCATAGGCAGCTAAAAATTCTGACCAACGTGTCATTCTTGGTGATAAGATGTGGGGAGTTGGTTTGTTTCCCGCCAAAATACTAAGTAGCGGCTTGTGATCTGTAATTATGGTAAAGGGTCTCCCATATACATATTCATGGAAATGTTTAATTGCGGATACAATAGCGAGAGCCTCTTTATCAAGTTGACTATAGTTCCTTTCGGTTTTAGACAAAGTTCTCGAAAAGAACGCAATAGGTGCCTCGTTTCCATTCGGTAGGACATGGCTTAAAATGGCTCCCACTCCAAATGGTGAGGCATCACAGGTAACCGTTAAGGGTAGAGTCTCGTTGTATTGCATTAATACAGCATCGGAGGTTAAAAGGTTTTTGATCTCTTGGAACGCTTTCTCTTCACGCCATCCCCAGACCCAGGTAGCCTTTTTATTGAGAAGTCTATGTAGGGGCTCGGCTATGGTTGCCTTCTGGGGCAAGATGTTATAAAAGTTAATGAGTCCCAGGAAGGCTTGGAGATCTGTCTTATTCCTAGGTCTCGGGGCGTTTTTGATTGCAGTTAGTTTTTTTTCGGTGGGGTGGATTCCCTGTCTGTCGAGAAGGTATCCCAGGAACTCTACTCTCTCCATACAAAGTTGACACTTGTCCCTTTTTACCTTTAGACCAGCGTCTTTAAATTTCTGAAGAACTTTTTTGAGTCCTTCTACTAATAACTCTTTAGGGGGGGCAGCTATTAGGACATCGTCAAAATAAGGCACGACGCCTTTTATGCCTTGTAATAGTCTCTCCATTAAACTTTGGAAAATGCCTGGTGCCATGCTTACTCCAAATTGGAGTCTGTTGCACTTGAAAGCGCCTCTATGTGTAACTATTGTCTGGGCTTCTGCAGTTGTTGCGTCTACAGTTAGTTGCTGGTATGCCTGAGCTAAGTCCAATTTCGCAAATATTTTTCCACCACCCAGGGAATGAAGAAGGTATTGGACCACCGGTACTGGGTAAGCACTTTGTTGAAGAGCATGATTCAGGGTGGCCCAGTAATCCCCACAAATTCTTAACAATCCATCTGGCTTCATGGGCGTTACTATCAGGGTTTCCCAGCAGGCATGGTCAATCGGTTCCAATATGCCCTGGGCTATCAGTTTATCTAGCTGCTCGTCGATCTTCGGTTTTAAGGCAAAAGGTACTCGATGAGGTTTAAGCCGAATGGGAGCTACATCGGGGCTGAGATTAAATGATATAGGGGTCCCCTTGTAGTTGCCTAATGTTCCTGAAAACACGTCCTGAAATTCCTGGATGAGAGCCTCTTCCCAGTCGTCGCTTCTGGTTTGGTGAATGCCAGCTAGTTCAATCCCGAGTGGGGCAAACCACTGTAACCCTAACAAGCTGGGTCGGTCACGATCGACGACAGTCAGGGGAAGCGTCACTGTGCGGTCCTTGAAGGATACTTAGACGTGGCTGGAACCGACAACTGGAATTCTGTTTCCCTGGTAGTCTTTCAAGATGATTTGTTTTGTGCTGAGGTCCTGGCGGCAGATGGCAGGGATCAGCTGTTTGAGGGTTTTCCAGGAGACCATCGATAGAGACGACCCGGAATCGACTTCCATCACGCATGGTCGATTTTCAATAGTAACCTTTACGTGGATCTTCTTAGCATCGAACGATGAAGCGTGGCCAATAGTAATGGTTTGGTGAGCCTCTTCTCATTTCGTTGAAGAGGCAGGGGCTTAGTTTCTGTAGTAGTAGTTGTTGTTCTATTGGTGGTTCAGACGGTCCCGGTTCTCAGGAAGTTTGCCTGTCTCCCGACGGAGGTTGTTCTCCCTTCGGTTAGGTCTGCTTCATCTGCTTCTGCAGACCTTCGCGATGTGGCCTCTTTTTCCACAGGTACAGCAGAGTGCGTCGAGGAATTTGCAGTCCAATCACGGGTGGTTTGCCCCGCAACCAGCACATTGGTGCGGAGGTCTCTGGTTCCTTTGCTCTCGTTCCGAGTGGAGCCGGTGGACCTCCTCTTCATCACTGTCTGAGGATAACTCGAGGTCTTCGTGGTGGGTAGTGGTAGTGTGTTTCTCAGTGGCAAGTGGGGTCTCGTTGGCGAACCGGTGTGTTCGCTCGGTGCATTCGAGCGGCTGACTTCCTGGTTGCTTCTGTGGCAGTAGCGTCGGCGCTGACATCTGTAAGGCTGATGTCGCCTTTCACCATTATTTTACTCTGCACGTGTGGTGCATTTAAGCCCAAAACTATGCGGTCTCTCAGGGCTTCCTCTAAGTTTGCAA
This sequence comes from Hydrophis major, assembly GCA_033807585.1. Taxonomy (NCBI): domain Eukaryota; kingdom Metazoa; phylum Chordata; class Lepidosauria; order Squamata; family Elapidae; genus Hydrophis; species Hydrophis major. Next base: position 134,030,690 of record CM066329.1, on the reverse strand, counting down.
AACCACAAAGGCCTCCTAGGTTCCGGAGGTCGGCTATGAAATTACCAACGCTCTCATCCTTCCATTGGTCCCTCTGGTAAAATTCGTGTCTTCATATCAGTGTAGGTACTGCGGATGCGTAATGGGCCCGGAGGATTGGGGCGAGGGTATCCCAATCCATGGTCTTCACTTCTGCCAGTTTGGCAAGTGCTTTAGCCATTTTGAAAACGGCGGGGCCGCAATGGGTCAGAAACACCGCTCGTTTCTTGCCAGGCATAGCATCTTTTAAATTGTTGGTCTCCAGGAACATCTGGAAGCGATCTATATATGAGTCCCAGTCTTCGGTTGCTGGGTCAAATGGAGTGGATGGTATGGTGCCGCTGGTCATCTTGCCGTTTGTTGCGTGCACTCTTTCGCCACGTGCTCTGTCTTGTTCGATGCGTTCTTAGTCAGCTCTATCATCTCCGTATCCCATCCTTGTTGCCAATGTTAAGTTCTGGGCATGGGTGCAATGAACGGAGATGACACATCGAACGGTGACTTCAATTCTTTATTAACAGGAAAGAACAGAGCAAAATACTTGGGCAGCAGCAGCTCTTTTATAGAGCTGGCTGCTGTCAAAACAACCAATGAATTGAGTTTACCGCTTTCACAAGCGTCCAATCAGGGGGGCCCATTAACAGCCAATCAGAGTGGCCAAAAACGACCAATCACAACTTGCTATCTACGGGCCAATGAGAAGTGCAGGATTATAAGCCTGCTGTAAAGTAAAGCTGTTGATGGTTGTATCGCTGTGTTGGCTTAGTCCATAACAGTAGGATTTATACAGTCACTATGTATAAATACATTTATCATATCGCTCTTTCATCTATCTGTCATCTATCATTTATTTATGCATATACACCAAAGTATTATGCCTGATTGAAAAATAAGTGCCAAGATCAGATTTTAAACAGAGGAAAGTACTTCCGGTCCTCCTAAATCTAAAGGATATCTATTAGTGCTGCAGTTTTTCAAAATAAATAAAAGTTTTCCATAGCCAAGTAGGAAATGTAATTTCAGAATTGAAATAGTGATGTATTATATGGTTATGAGCCAAGAGCTTAAATTAAAAACGCCACAAATAGCAAAAATGCAGAACACAGATTCTCATTCTCACTTTGGAAGAAGCCAAAATAAATTTTGTTAAGAAGGTTTTTTAAAACTACAATTATTTATCCCTCCAAAAGTAATATTTGCCTTTCCAGAAACACTGAATGAAAGCTAATGGCTGCTAAGTGCTTCAGCAATCCGCTGCTGTTCCTTGCCTATTGGCACATAAATAATAATGCAGAATAAATTAGATCCAGTAAAGCATTTCCTGAATACATTTCTGTAACTGTTTGTGATTATTTATTCTCTGTTTGATGCAGTACAAAGAACCTGCCAAAGCCAGGCTAACAGGTTGTGACTAGAATGGCAAGAAAGGGAAGAAAAAAAAAGGGCAATCCAAGAATTATCAGAAACAGCCACATCTGCATAAGCCTAATTAAGTGGTTGGTACTTAGACGTATGTTAATCTTTAAAGAAAATCAGATTGGAGAAAAAACTTATTTGAGGCTGCAGTGCTGGTTCTAATCTAGAGAATTTAGTAAAGAAGTTAGCTTGCAATCCATTTTGTTGTGGGCTTTTCTAAAAAAAAAAAATCAGAAGTGATCATAAGAGACTTCTAGCAGAGCAATCTATCACCCTCAGCAATGCACTATTGTTAAAAATATATGGATCCTAATATATTGTTCCTGAGAGAAAATGGTATTTTACCATCCAGTAAACAATTACCAAGGAACTACATGCTGAATTTAGTTGGTTAAGTTTTAATGTGGATTATATTTGGATGGCACTATTTTTGATCATTATATCAAAGAACCACAGCCATTCAGCAGCATAATTTGTTTGCTTTAATTCTTGTCTCAAGAAAAACCAGAATAATTTTTTTATAAATAATCAAGTTACTCTTAATAGTATTGATAAGCAGTCTGTAAAAATAAATAGTAAATTTAGAAGATTTCCAAACTTTTTTTAATAGTAGTCCCATAGATACTTTTCAAGAGGCAACTTGGACTGAACTGAAGTAGAGTCTCGGATGAGAAGAGAAATGTCTTCAAGGAAAAACGAAGTCCAGTTGCTTCTTCAAAAAGCACATTTGGCACTACAATGACCTAGATGACTAAGAATCTCCACATACATTTTTCCAATAATACAAGGAGGAGTTTCAGAGGCTGTTTACATATATAAAGCAATTTTGAGATGATTTTGTGGTAGATGTAAAATAATTGTTGAAGAGTGACTTTCAGAAAAGTTTAAACAGTCCAGAAATTTAATAAACAAGAGTGTTGAGGTAATTCCCCATCAGGAGAATGAGCACGTACAGGGAGACGTAATGAGAGAAGTGTTTGAATAATGCACACACAGAACACAGATACACTGTACAGTAAATGTAGGTTTTTACTTCCAGAAATGTTTAAGCAAAGTTCAAAATAAGCAGTCCAAAGTCATTCACAGGTAAGTCAGTCAATTTTCAGTCCAGGGATAATCCAATAACAAAGTCCAGTGTCAAAAACAGTTCAGTAACAGATTTACATCAAATCCAAGAATAGCAGTCAATTAGGAGGAACGGCAATACTCTCCAACAGAAGGAAACAGAGAATCACTGAGGCTTCTTCTGAGACTAAGACTAAAGAACCCAGGTTTCTGGTTCAATCTTATGGCCATTTGAGAAACCACACCCAATTACAATTTTTGCATTTTCTTAAAGATACAGTATTAAAATGTCTATCCTGGTTTATATTTTTCCAACCCAAATAACTGTTAGGTGACTTATATTCCTAACAAAGAGAAGAAACTTAAAATAACCTCATTTTGCTTTTGTTTAGTGTATGTATGGAAAACATGGGACAGAACTTCAAGTCTCCATTACAATACCCTACAATGATTAAATTGTATTCTAGGAATCCCTGTGATATCTGTTTCTTGACCAAGTCTACTACAAAGGGTTGACAACACATTAAATCCAATTTCTAAAGTCAAAGATGTTTTAATTGAACATACCGCCAGTCAGTGGCCTGCAATGTATCACCTACTTTGAATAATTTGTCTAGATAACAGCAAATTGATTTACAGTAAATATCTACTTGTGCCTAGTGTTAAGTCCTGGGCATGGGTGCAAGAACGGAGACGAGACATCGGACTGTGACTTCAACTCTTTATTTAACAAGAAAGACTGGAGCAGAAAACCCAGGCAGCAGTAGCTCTTTTAAAGAGCTTGCTGCCGTTAAACAACCAATGAACTGAGTCTATCGCTTTCACAAGCGTCCAATCAGGGGCTTCCGTTAACAGCCAATCAGACTGGCCAAACCTGACCAATCGTGACTCGCTATTCACGGGCCAATGAGAATTGCAGGATTACAAGCCTGTTGTAAGACGAAGCTGTTTCGGTTGCATTGCTGTGATGGTTTAATCCATAACACCTAGCTTTTCCCAAACCAATGTACCTGCATTTTCCAAATTAGAACTATCCTAAAGAATTGAATATCAAAGGATTGCAAGCAAGCCTCTATTTCAGAATCTTCTACAACTTTTAGTGCTAGAGAAACAACTGAATAATGGAGAGAGGAGAATCAAATTCCTGCCAGGATATCAAACATTGAGACTGTGACTTTTGAATAGGGCCGTATATTTAAATCAATATTAATTTAATATAAACTACTTTTATAAATGTATTTTTTTTAAATAAAAAAGGAAAGGTTTCATCATCAGTCATGTCTGACTCTAGGGCATATTGCTCATCTCTGTTGAGACAGCATTGTCTGAAGACCATTTCCACTGACATGTGGCCAGCATGGCTGTACACCAAAGGCAGTGGTGGGATTCAGCCAGTTTACACCACTTCAGGAGAATCGGTTGTTAACTTTCTGAGTAGTTTGGTGAACTGGTTGTTGGAAGAAATCATTAGGGCAGAAAACCAGTTGTTAAATTATTTGAATTCCACCACTGATCAAAGGTGCATGGAACACTGTTACCTTCCTACCAAAGTGGTGTCTATTATTCTACTTGCATTTGAATGTTTTTGAACTGTTAGATGGGAAGTTTTTCTAGGAATGATTATATTTAAAAGAATTTAAAAATACTTACACCCACCAGATTAAATCAATGTATAAAATATTAAAAGTTTTGGTAGATAATATTGGTAATTATAAATAAGACCTAAAGTGGCATTTTCATAGAGCATCATTTTGTGTCTAGCTCCAGCAACATTTCATTCCTGAAATGTCATCTATTTGTTTGACATTACAGACCAATGATTCCAGCCTTATATTAAATATAAAAGGCAATGGCACAAAATAACAGATGAAAAAATGATTACATTTATAATAATTTTAGTTTATAGATTGAACTATCATATTTTAACCCAATTGATTAAAAAACATCCAGATTATGTTCCAATAATTTCAGCTACATTGCATCAAAAGATTTTTATGTGTTCATTATAAAATTCAGCTTCTCTCTGAAGCAATTTGTCCTTTTACAAAACTAAATTGTACAGGATAAATCACTGACAGTAATTTAGTCTGAAGTCACTGTTGTCAGAATTGCTGTCAGTAAGTTTACCATCCACATTTAACAACAACAACAATAACAAGAGGTGTCAATGTGTACATTTTTACCCACCTTCAATATTAGAGTGATAAAAGTATCATGAAAAGACCATTATGTGCCTCTAATACCATACGATCAGAATATTCAATATGTGATTCATACTTCTATATATGAAGAATCTATTACAAGTAAGAGGTTTCCCATTATACAGATTTCATACTGACATTTATTTCCTGCAATGCTGATGACTTGATCATGGAAAATTTTGAAAGATATTTATTATTTAAAAAAAAAAAAATACTTAAGTTCTTCACTAGAAAGTGTCGGAAAAGAAAATTAAAAAGTCTTGAGTTGGAACTATTCATGTATACTCCAGTTACATTTTAAGATCAAGTCTGAAAATGAAAAAAAAAATCTTTGATTTAGCAAATTGCATTCATTATATCATTTACACCTGGAATCCTTAATTGTGGAAATATTATTGTGTGGTTGGTACTATTTTAGTCTGAAGTCAATAATTTTCCAGCTTGTTTACCCTTGCTCCCAGCAATCTTGTCTTATGCAATGAATAATTTAATTAATATTAAATTAATTATACTGCAAGGTGTATGAATATAATTACATTCCAATTTAGTAGATATGTATAGTTCCAACTCAAGACTTCTCAGTTTTCTTTTCCAAACACTGTGTTCTTTTTCTCTCCCCTTCCCCCCAACCCCCCAAATAAGCAAACAAACCAAATTGGTATAACATTTAAAATTTTGGACTAAAAGAAGGGAAACCCAGCTCTCTGCCACAAAAGCAAAGCAAGTGAATTCAGCTGTCCTTCCCTCCCCCAGGTCAATCATTTCCACAGGTTTCTTAGTAGAGGAGAAAAGAGGAAAAAGCACTGTGTATTCTGTGTTATACTTCTGGTTAAAAGGCAGGCTGGATGTCTAATAAATGTATGCATTTATTCCTTAAATCTGTGTGCTACCAGACTCCCAACAACCCTGAGCAACTCATAAGTAAAAATGCTTTTTAAAAGATACAATAAAGAAAAAGATGGCAGAAATTGGACAGGAACAGGAAAAGGAAAAAACCTTAGACATACAGTCCACAGTATGGACTATGGAGAGGGCTTCACTCATCCCTGCTAAAGGAAGGCTTGGGAGAGGAATTCTTTAACTCCTCTACATCTTTACTATAAATATAACATTCAGCCTCTTGACATGATTTTCTCAACAATGGCTGTTCATTTTTGAGAGACATGAGAGACTTTACAGCCAATATGCGTAAAAAAATTGATTTTTGCCCCTCTCCATCTCTGGAAATCAAAATTGAGAGTTAAGATTGTCCTGTATATGTGTTGCAAAATAAGACTAACATCTTTAATACTGTCTGTTATTGACTTTTCCGTAACAATTGTGTTAAGTATGGTCGGTGGGTCCCATAAAAAGGCAAGGCTCGGGTAGTGCTTTATTAAGCAATTTGTTGCGTCTGCGAAATGATGCCAGGAGTCGGTGATTTCGTGCAACAGCTCTTTATTGGCAAGTTGGAACCGAACTGGCGAAAGGAAAAAAGCCCGCGGCTTTTATTCCTTTCGCCGCTGCGGCCGCGGCCAATGGCACCGCTTTGAATCTCCCGCGGTCTGAATGGACCAATCGCGGGAGATTCTTAGCGAGCCAATCGGCGCGGCTCGCCTGACCAATCGGAGTGCCCCGCGCTTTGGCCAATCAAAGCGCGGGGATCTCAAGAATGCTAATTAAGGACAGAACACCCCTCCCCTCTTGGTTCAGTCCTTACGTTGCGTAGTCACGTAGGTAGGCAGGGCTCCGTCTGGTCCTACTTGACCTGCGCAACTCAGTCGTAGGCTGGATCCCGGCCAGTTTGGTCGGGATCTCCGCTGCTCTTGCTGCCATCGTGGGAACCGGCTGGTCGATCGGGCCGGTCCCTTCTCCGTAGCTCCCTCCTGGGCCTTCCAGGTTGGTTGAGCTACGGGTTTCGCCGCTCCCGCTTGGTCTTTCCGGGTCGGTCGAGCTGGCTTGGCTGTTCCTTTCTGGCGAGGGGTCGTGATGGCTGCGTTCTGGTGAGTACTGCTGGTTTATTTTTCTTTGGATTCGGTCCCCTGGGTATTCCCTCCCCCCTTGGCTTGCATTGTGGGGGTTGGTTTCACTTGTTTGTGCGTCGGCGGTTTGTTGGTTTGCAATTCTCGACCTAAGTTGGTCGATGTGGCGTTTCCACGCTCGTCCGTCTGCTGTTTGTAGCCGGTACGAGTGTGGGCCTGTTGTTTGTGTGATGACGGCTGGGATCCATAGAGGGTCTCCCGTCAGGTTCTTTGCATATACAGGGTCCCCGGGTGCGAAGGTTCGGTGTTTGGTGGCCTCTCCGGGTTATACGTGGGGTGTAACCTGTCGAGTGGGGACCTTAGCTTTCTGCCCATTAGTAGTTTGGCTGGGCTTTTATTGGTTGTGGTATTTGGGGTTATGTGTTGGGTGAAGAGTAGTCTGTTGATTTTCTCTTGGATCTCCCCGTGGTCTATTTTCCGGATGGTCTTTTTAGTGAATTGAACCATCCGTTCCGCCCTACCGTTCACCGCCGGGTGCGCCGGTGCTGTCAGCGCGTGGCGGATGCCCCTTTCCGCTCGGAATTTTTCGAATTCCAGCGAGGTGAACTGGGGCCCGTTGTCGGAGACGACGACGTCTGGGAGGCCATGTGTTGCAAAGAGTTTGCAGAGTTCCTTGATCACGGCGTCCGTGGTTGTCGTCTTCATGTTGCTTACCTCCAGCCAGTTGGAGTAAGCGTCAACTGTTATGAGGAAAGTGTGTCCTTTTGTGGGCCCGGCGAAGTCTATATGGATCCTAGACCAAGGTCCCCTTGGGTTTTTTCCCACTCTAGGACGGGTGCTGTGGGTGGGCTTGGCCTAGTTTCCTGGCATCGTTGACACCTAGCTACCCAGGCCTCTATTTGTTTGTCCATCCCTGGCCACCAAGCGTAACTTCTGGCCAGGGCTTTAGTCCTTACGATGCCAGGGTGCCCCTCGTGTAGCAATTCCAAAACCTTCCCCTGTAGCTTTTCCGGAATGACCACCCTGTCCCCCCATAGTATGCACCCTTTTAACAACGAGAGTTCCGTTTGGCGGTTTCGGAACGTTTTGACGGACTCGTCGTTGTCCCTTTCCGGCCACCTTTTCTCCACCCAATGCAACACCCGCGCCAGACGTTTGTCTTTATTAGTCTCTCGGGCAATGTCTGACGCGGTTATGGGCAGGTTGGGTAGAGTCTCTATGCTGAGGGTGGTCGTCGTGGGTGCTGGGTCGGTGTCGGGTTCCGGTAGCGGCGAGCGGCTTAAGGCGTCTGCATGGGACATCGTCTTACCCGGTCTGTGTATTAGTTCGTAGTTGTAGGCTGCCAGGAACTCGGACCACCTTGTTATTCGGGGAGACAGAATGTTCGGGGTGGCCCGGTTTCCTGCAAGGATTCCCAGCAGCAGCTTGTGGTCCGTTATGATGGTGAAAGTCCGGCCGTAGAGGTACTCGTGGAATCGTTTTATGGCGGCAACTATAGCCAGAGCCTCTTTGTCCAGTTGGCTATAGTTCCACTCCGGTTTGGTGAGGGTCCTTGAAAAGAACATGATGGGCGCTTCTTTTCTGTCGGGAAGGGTATGGCTGAGGACAGCGCCGACGCCAAAGGGTGATGCGTCGCATGTGACGGCCAGAGGTAGGGTCTCGTTGAATTGTATGAGGACGGCGTCGGAGGTGAGGAAGTCCTTCATTCTTTGGAAGGCGGCTTGCTCCCGTTTCCCCCAAGTCCAGGTCGCCGCTTTGTCCAGGAGCCTATGCAAGGGCTCCACCGCCGTCGCCTTTTGGGGTAGGAAAACATTGTAAAAGTTCAGTAATCCCAAGAATGCCTGTAGCTCAGTCTTTGACTTGGGGGTGGGGGCTTCTTTGATGGCCTTGATTTTTTTGCTTGTGGGGTGAATGCTGTGCCGGTCTAGGAGGTAGCCCAGGAATTCCACTCGTTCCGTGCAAAGCTGGCATTTTTCCCTCTTTACTTTTAGTCCGGTCTCTTTAAATTTAGTTAGGAGCTCCCTTAGTCGACTTTCTAGTTCGGCTTGGTTGGCTGCCGACACTAGGACGTCATCGAAATAAGGTACCACCCCCTTGATACTCTGCAATAGCCTCTCCATTAGGCTTTGGAATATGCCCGGTGCCATGCTGACTCCGAATTGGAGTCAGTTGCATTTGAATGCTCCCCGGTGGGTGACAATGGTCTGCGCTTCTGCCGTTTGCTCGTCGACTGGCAACTGTTGGTATGCCTGGGCGAGGTCGAGCTTGGCGAAAACCTTGCCCCCTCCCAGTTAGTGCAGTAGGTGTTGTACTACTGGGACGGGGTAGGCGCTTTGTTGCAGCGCGCCATTTAGGGTGGCCTTATAGTCCCCACAGATCCTCACCGACCCATCGGGCTTGATCGGGGTGACTATGGGGGTCTCCCACCGGGCGTGGTCTATGGGCTGCAGGACCCCTTGTTTGACGAGCTTGTCAATTTGCTCGTCTATCTTGGGTTTCAGTGTGAATGGCACCCGCCTTGGTTTCAGGTGTTTGGGGGGACGTTAGGGTCTAGGTCGAATGATATAAGGGGCCCTCGGTACTTGCCTAGGTTTCCGTCGAAGACCTCTTGGAACTCCCGGGCTAGTTGCTGCTCCCAGCCGTCGTCGGTGACGTGGTCGACTCCCGTGAGGGCGATGTCGAGCGGGGCGAACCATTGCAGTCCCAGTAGGCTTGGGCGGTCGCGGTCGACGATCGTTAGGGGGAGTCATTCGGTGCGCCCCTTATAAGTGATGTTAAAGCTTTTGGTGCTGACTACCGGGATGCGGTTTCTCTGGTAGTCCTTTACTATGAGTCTCTGGCTGTCTACGTTCCTCCTTTGGAGGGTAGGCACCAACTGCTTTATCTCATGCCATGCAATCATGGAGAGGTAGGACCCGGAGTCCACCTCCATTTTGCATGGCTGGCCCTCGATGCATACCTCAACATGGACCTTCTGGGCGTCGTTGGTGATGGCGTGGCCGATGGTGACCATCTGGTGGGTCTCCTCTCTCCGCCGGTTGTTGCCGCCTCGCGAGAATCGCCCGTTCCGGTCCCATCGGCTGTCCGAGGGGCGATCTCTGGTCCGGGGTGGTGTGCTTTCTCTCCTCCGGTCGCTCTGGTCCCATCGTGCCGGGCTGCGATTTTTTTTCAGGCGGCAGACACGGGCGATATGTCCCTTCTTGTCGCAATGCCGGCAGATCGATTCGAAGAACTGGCATTCTGACCTGGGGTGGTCGCCGCCACAGCCGGCACAGTTGGTCCTCGACTTACGACCTCGCCGGTTCCGTGGGTCGCGCCCGGCCTGTAGTCGATGGATATCTTCCTCGTCATCGGAAGTGTCCGATAACGAGTGGAAATCGCCCTGGTGAGTGGTCGTCTCGGGTTTGGGCTCGGTCGACCTCGCCGGGTTGTTGTTTCCACCGCGGTCCCCAGCGTTCGGTCTGCGCATGCGGTCGGCGGAAGTTCGGGTTGCTTCGGTGGCTGCGGCTGCGGTGAGGGTGTCTGCTAGGCTGATGTTGCCCTTGGCCATCAGCCGGCTCTGGAGGACGGGGTCCCACAAACCGAGCACGATTCGGTCTCGCAGGGCGTTGTTTAGGTTATCGAATTCGCAGAGCCCCCCTAAACGCCGCAGCTCGGCGACGAAGTCGCTGAAGCTCTCACCCGACCTCTGGTCCCGCCGGTAAAACTCGTTGCGCCGGATCAGGATGGGTACCTCTGGAGCATAGTGCCACCGCAGTATGGGTTCGAGGACGTCCCAGTCCATCGCGGTGGCATCGGCGGGTTTGGCCAGCGCTTTGGCCATCTGGGAGACCTCGGTCCCGCAGTGGATCAAGAAGACGGCGCGTTTCATTGGGCCGGAGGCGTCCTTCATGCCGGTGCACTCGAGGTACATGCGGAATCGGTCAGCGAACGATTCCCAGTCCTCGGTGGCGGGGTTGAAGGGTGCTGGTGGTGCGATCTTTGCCATCTCGGTGGTTCGTCTGGCTTCCGTCGGACACGTGGTTCAGTTCAGGGTCTGGATCCCACCTTCGTCGCCAGTGTTGCGTCTGCGAAATGATGCCAGGAGTCGGTGATTTCGTGCAACAGCTCTTTATTGGCAAGTTGGAACCGAACTGGCGAAAGGAAAAAAGCCCGCGGCTTTTATTCCTTTCACCGCGGCGGCCGCGACCAATGGCACCACTTTGAATCTCCCGCAGTCTGAATGGACCAATCGCGGGAGATTCTTAGCGAGCCAATCGGCGTGGCTCGCCTGACCAATCGGAGAGCCCCGCGCTTTGGCCAATCAAAGCGCGGGGATCTCGAGTATGTTAATGAAGGACAGAACACAATTAGATTCTGAGACAAAAACCCTAGCTGCAGCTGCTCTTTTTATAGAGCTGGCCACCGCTAGGCAGCCAATGACAGGTTTCTGAGCTTGCCGCGCTTGGTTTTACCCAGTCGTGGCAAGCTCTATACGAGCCAATCAAAAGCGTCCATAACGGGCCGGGCTCTTCCGGACCAATAGGAATGCAGGTCTTCAAGCCTGCTAGTATGGAACAAATTGTTTCTTCCCCACTGACTGAGGAAGAGGGACATACTTGTCATCTTGCTTTCAGAGTCATGAACATTGATAATTAATTAAAATACAGGTAGTCCTCAACTTACAACCATTTGTTAAGTGACAGATGGATCTATTTACTCCTACTGTGCACACTGTTGGCTCTGTGATGACTCAACTCCTAAACTACCCATGTAAAATATATTGGTGTACTAAAGCACATTAATATCAGTTTACCAGACCTGCAATTTTTATGTCCTCATGAAATTACAAGTTTACCATTTACATGTAATAAAATCAATGAGGAGATTTAAAATTGGTCTAAACATTAAATAGACTGCGTTATTAAACTTGCTTAAATATGTTCTGGCTTGTGCTCTGAGGTAGAGCCTGAGGGAGTTCATGTCCTAATTTGGGAAGAACTAAGTGGGGATAGAAAGATCATGAGTTTAAAAGATTGTAAGTTACATTATTTACATTTAAAGTATGGAATACATTCTCTTTCACTGCAAACTGCCTTTTTGGATTGCTTTTTAAAATTGATTAATTTCTGTTTTTTAAAAAAATATTTTTTAAAAATTGAAATTTTGATTCAGTTGTAAAATGAATGCCAATTAAATTTAGGGAAAGAGAGAGAGAAAGAAAGAGAAATAGAAAGAAAGAATAAGAAGTGCAAGGAAGGAAAAAGAAAAGAAAAAAAAAGAAACTAAGATAAAGAAAAAAAGAAATATTTCAAGAAGTGATTCTGATTTTTACCATAACAAATACAAACAAATTAAAGCATTCTTCACCCCAATAAGGTTACAAACAAATATCCTTTTTCCCATAACCCATTCATTATCTATATGCAAATCTATAAATGATCAACATTTCCATGCTAATGTCAGCAAAAAGTTGATAAGAATTACCAGAGCTTTATAGAAACATGCTTTGTTTTAACCTTGGTCAAACAAACCAACTATATACTCCTTCTCTTTGCTTCTAACAAGTTTAATTCATTCGGATGTTTTAATAGAAAAAATGGATTAATTTCCAAAATAGAGGACAATTTATAAGTTTAACTTTTTCTCAGTTCATTCCATCACTTTAGCATTATTTTCTTTTTGAAAATGTGGTAGCAGTATGTGTAGCTATAAAAGTTAAAAATAAAGAAAATGGGATTATACACACATAGGTAAGAGTCATTATGTTGATAGATGAAGTTAAAACCCAATACCCATAACTTGATAATTCAGAAAAAATCACATTCAATCGAAGAACTGCAATTAATACAGTTTGTTAAAAACAATATGACAGAAGAAATTGTGATCTCAGATTGGTTGACATGGTACACAGGTAAGTGAGACATTATGTAGCTACATAAAATGATAATATAGATGAGCTCTATAACTTGTTCACTTGATTCAGTACAGTTTTCAAGATTTAGGTTTTACCATTATATGATATCCAAGCTTGCACACTTAGCCTAGTAAAAATTGATTCGACAGAAGAATCATTTCATATCACATGTAATTTTCCATCCCATAAAAATGATATAGCCTTGGGGGGGGCTTCCGGTTTCACGTGGCTTTGGGGCAGCAGGAATTCGCGACCGCTCGCGATTCCTGCTGTGCTAGCCGCCGAGGTACCCCCGATCCAGATGGGTCAGGGGGATATGGCTGCCCTGTAGGGACAGCTGAAGAGAGAGAGGAGCCGGACAGGGGGTTGGGGGTGTCGCAGACCCCCTCCTCGTCCTGGAAAATCCCTTTTTCCCAAGGCGGTGGAGTGGCGGTCAGCAATGGCCGCCACGAAGAAGCCAGCAACCGGGTAAGAATGTGCTGGAGGAAGCAAGAAGCGTGAAAGTCCTGTCTGAGCCGGGTCAAGTAACATCTTTCAAATTGGTTGGAACTGAGCTGTTTGAATTGCTGGAGGATACATTGTATCCCTAAGAAGATCGAAAGTGGTGGAGAAGCTGTTAAAGGGAACTTTTTTTTTTTTCTTCACTCTCCCACCCCATGGAAACAGCAGATATGAAATATGTTTGGACATTGAAGGTGAATTATTCTGAAAGTTGAAGCTAAGGGACAAAAGGGTTCCTGGACATTGAAAAACTTAAGAAATTGGAAAACCCTTATTAGAGGTATGGATTTCTGATTATTTAAAATTGATGTTGCAAGTGGGAAGGGAGAGGAAAAAAAATTGGAGCAGAAGCTGAAAAAGGAGGAGATTGCCTAGAATCCCAAAGAAAGGTATATGGTAATTGGACCTCTTTGATTAAACATTAACCCCAGAAAGAGAAAGAGAAGAAGGAAGAAAAGTATTAATTTTTGGAATTTTTTTTGAATTATTTTTGATTAAAAATACTTGTGGTTGTTTTGGGAAAAGTTTCTCTTTTCATGATGGCATCGCTTGTGGATGAACTAAAGACTGAATATCAAAAATATAAAAAGGAAGATACTTTGGGCACTTTGTTTCAATTTTTAGAAATGGCGTTATGTACTTATGAAAAGTTGATTACGCAGCAGAAGGACTGGGACAAAGAAGAGGAAGAAGAAGCCATCTTTGATGAACAATGGGTTCTTTCCGGGGAGGAGGAGAAAAAGGATAAGAAAAAGGGGATTTTAAGAATTATAAAAACAACCAAAAAAGAGAAAAATGAGCGGAAAGGTGGAAGCAAGGTTGGAAAGCAAAGGAAAGGGAGTAAGAAAAGGGAAGAGGAGAGACAAAGGGGTAAAAAGGCAAGGAGAAGAATAAGCAAGAGAGAAAGGGGGGGGAGGAGAAGCCTCAATGGGGGAAAGCAAGATCTAAAGAAAAAAAGTTTATTCAGAGACAATGGGTGAATTTAATTTAGGATAAAAGAGGGATTCTGGAGGGTACATAAGATTGTGTTTTTATGTGTATTTAGAGTATAAAATTCATTGTGTAATTTTAGAATCTATTAAACAGAATCCCAAGAAAAATTGTTATATGAAGTACTTTTAAGTTAGGGTAATGAGTTATAGACGTTACTCCAATTGGTGTATAGGAGAAGTATAGTAAAAGAAAAAAGATGAATGGATAGTTGGAAATAGAACAGACAAAGAATATTATTGAAAATGATAATAAGATATGGAAGGATATATAAAGGTTTTGTTATGTTTTTTTTGGATTTTGTATATTGATAAAAGGCAATAAAATTTTAATTAACAAGAAATAATTTGGATGAAAAGGAGAAGCTGGGATAAGATATGAAGTTAAATAGATAAAGTATTGATACTATAATTTGGAATTGTTATGTTCTATTGGTTTTCTTCTTTTATTATTTTTTCTTAGAAAAGAATTTATAAGCTGTTATGCCTTGATTCTTTGTGCATTGTTTTTATAAAATTGATAAAAATGGTTTATATATATATAAAAAAAGAAAATGATAATAAGATATGGAAGGATATATAAAGTGAATATGATGTTTGAATTTGTGTCTGTGTGAAGAGTTTCAACCCGGGATCAGACAGCCTTCAGAAAAGATATTTTAGTTTTGTTTATGCTTTGTGTTTTGTATGTTTGTGTATTGTGTTTTCTGTAAAATTAATAAAGTTTGTTTTAAAAAAAAAAGATAAATGATGGGCAACCCTTGTAACGTTTTAACCAATAACAAGCTAGGAACGATAGCTTTTATGACCAATAGGAACTCTCTGTTAAGGGCCAATCAAATTCCCCGGAATAGGCCAATCCGGTCCGGCCGCTTAACAGCCAATCAGAAGTGCAGGACCAGAACCCTGCACTTACTCCAAGCTCACACTTTATTACTTATGTACAAACACAACAGCCCCTGCGCAAGGATGACTTGCAAATTCGTGAAGCAGTCCATTAAAAAAAAAGATATAGTAGCAACTATCCATGACCAATCAAAATTAGAATATACGACAAACTATAATCTAAGATGTATAAACCTGCAAAAAAGCTTCTCATAAACAGTTGCTGACATTTTAAGCTAGTATTTAAAGCCACTGAATCTGAAGAACAATAAGTAATTGCTTTTCACTAATAGCAAAAATGGAAGCAGATGAAAGCAAACTTTTCTATTGTGGAGTCCATTGAGAAATCTCAAGGCATGTTTACTTTGCTGTTTCTGTTTAACCTACATTTTGGCAGGTGTGGGATTGTATTGTGCAATAATCCTTTTTATATGGAAAGAGTTGATGGAAGATTATTTGTGATTCATTTAAAAAAAACAAGTTTTAGAAATCAGCCATAAATCCTCTTTTGCCTGAGACAAATGAAAGGCCGAGAAATAACACCACATTTAATCTTGAGTCTCCTCAAGTTCTGTGCAATTATTTTGACAGTTAATTCAATGTGTTTAACATCAGCTTCCAACCCAAGTAGTTCAAAGGAAATCTTGTTCTGAGCCTCTACACAAAAGAAATGAAATAGCTAGGCTGCTTCACTGTTTTTTTGTTGGGGGAGGGAAATATCTTTGCACAGGATGAGAGAAAATGGATTTTATGAGCAGTGCAGGTAGACTGATGCTCAGGGACAAAGGACTCGAACATCGCCAGCCTTTTCTCTCCTTGCTTTGAGGTTGATAAAAATCCCTGCTTGCAGATCAGCTTTGGGGAAGAGCTAAAGGTTATGCTCATGCTGATTCCTGACCTTTCAAATCTGCTGCGAAAGACAAAGGATACAGTGCACTTGGTGGTATTTTCCGCTAAGTGGATGACCTCTGTTTATCTCCTATGAAAGAAGGGCTACCATAGTAGTTCTGCCTAATGCCAAACCGAAAAGGTCTCATACATAGATGAGGGAAAGTCCCATTTTTCATTATCAGACTTGCAATTTCTCTCTTTTAAATAAATTCTTTCCCTTGGGCTTTTTTCAGGATGGGAAATTTGGGCAGCTAGGGTGATGGGTTGCTGTTTGATCATGTTGTTGCAAGAGGGTCTTTTAAAGCCAAATTAACTTTATGGAATGTTTGAAATTAACACCGTGCAAAATCATTCTTTTGCATATTTCCCCCAGGATGCCTTCGTTCAATTGGTTGAAACAAATTGGATTTTCCATTCCCTTTCAAGGGCAAAGATAATTTAAGAGGGGTTTCTCAGGAATGATCATTATTTTGTTTCTTTATGGAATAAACAACTTATGGGTGGCCATACTGATTTTGTCAATGCCAATGGTATTCAGATGGTGTTCCAGTTGTTTTGGAATTGCACTCAAGTCATCTCTTATTATTTGCTTTCTTTGGCCAGTAGGTCTATTATTATGATTGGTTGCACAGTCAGCCAGGACCTGGGATAGGCAGATGTTGCAGTTTGATGGTGTTAAAGGTATCATCACAGGATGCAAAACTGCCTTTTGCAATTGACTGGTTGTGATTTTGTCAATGTTAATGGTGTTTGAGAGGTGTTTTGGGATTGCAGATATTACAGTGAAACATTGTTCGGTCATGCCATCGTTTATAGTCAGTCTGTGCAATCTTCTTGCACCAGTCCACTGTTTTTTCAGCTTTTTTGCCAATGTAGCATTTGTTGTTGTTTTTTATTGCTGTCCTCTCAGTTCTGGCTCTGTATAAATTTGTTCTTAAAGTTTGGTTTGGGGCAGTGGTGGGATTCAAATAGTTTTACCACCGGTTTGGTGGGCATGCTTTGCCTAAGCCAGCACACAACTTTCCCCACACCAGCTGAGACCTGTGGCACCAATCAGCTGAGAGGATAAAGAAAAGAAAAGTGCAGGAACAGGTGGGAGGGCCGATCCTGTGCTTTTATCTTGTTTTTCCTCTCAGCTGATTGTCAGTGGATTTTTTTTCCTCCTCTCAGCTGATCGTAGGCTTTTTTTTTTTTTTTACTACCAGTTCGGCTGAACTGGTAGCATACCACCACTGGTTTTGGGTAGCCAGAATTAGGCTTTCTGTCTCTTTCTTTCCTATTCTTAACCATTGCCAGATCTTCTGGTTATTTGCTTTGCTTTCTACTTTTTATGCAGTGGCCATGCTATACTTTGGCTTGCCCTGTCTCTTTTCCAGTCTTCATTGGGTATTTTTCTAGGCCAGTTTGGTCTCTCCAGTACTCAGTAAGCCTTCCTCCTATACTAGTCTCAGATCATCTTCTTTACTGTCTTTCAGATGTTCTTCCAATGCCCTTTTTTCTTCATCTATGTACTTGGAACATTCCACATTCATCCTTGGTAAGCAGGGTCTATCAACATCACTGCATGGATAAAGGGCATGATTTATTAAAAATCTGTAGAGATTCTCAGTCATCCAAGTCATGATTGTCCAAAGGTGCTTTTCAGGAGGCAACTAGACTTTCTTGTTTTTTGAAGACATTTACCTTTTCATCCAAGAAGTTTCTTCAGCTCTGGCAAGATAGTAGGGAATCCATTAATGGCCTTGATGGCTTTTTCCTCCACTTATTTAGGACTTTAAGATTTTCTTCACACATGCTATATTAACTTCTAACTTTCTTCTTGACTTCAGTATGCTCTTTGCTTATTAATAGTCCTTTGCTTTGCTCATCTTATCTTATATTTCTGTTTAATACTTCCAAAGACAAGATAAAAAGTAGAGGTGACAAGGGATCTCCCTGTTGTGTCCCCTTCTGTATCTCACATTAGTCAGCTAAATCACCATTAACAATAATATGTGTTAAGTCCTGAGCATGGGCGCAAGGAACGGAGACGAGACATTGAACGGTGACTTCAACTCTTTATTGTAAAATAAGAACAGAGCAAATACTTGGGCAGCAGCAGCTCTTTTATAGAGCTGGCTGCTGTCAAAACAACCAATGATTTGAGTTTACTGTTTCACAAGCATCCAATCAGAGGGGCCCGTTAACAGCCAATCAGACTGGCCAAAAACGACCAATCACGACTCGCTATTCGGGGGCCAATGAGAAGTGCAGGATTACAAGCCTGCTGTTTAGGGTTGTATCACTGCGTTGGCTTAGTCCATAACACCCCTCCCCCCTAGGTTCCGTCTGAGGGGTGGGGTGACGTATTCTCGTAAATAGGCAGGTCGCTTCACCTGTCTGCTTGACCTGCGCTGTTCCACCAGTCTCTGTCCTGGCTCTGGTTCCGGTGGGCTGCTAGCTGGGTTGGATGGTGAAAATTGTGGCCCTGGGCTGCTTTCCCTACTTACACCAGTGCTGTCTTCCGGGTTCCCTGGATCTGTTTCCATCGCAGTGCTGTCACGCGGCAAGGCCACTCCCTGGCTCGGTTCTCCCTCTGACAGTGAGTATCCCCTGGTTGGTTGTGTAGACTGTTGGGTTTCAATTGTTATTTCTTCTTCGGCCTCCTCAATGTTCCTTCCCCCCCCCCAGCTAGAGATACCAGGGCTGAGATAGGACTAGGTGCTAATCTGGAATGGAGTTGGTCTATGTGGCGTTTCCACATCTTACCATCTGCAGTTTGTAGGCAATAGGATCGGGGTCCCGTAAGTTGCGTTATGGTAGTGGGGACCCACAATGGGTCGCCCGAGAAGTTTTTCGCAAACATGAGGTCACCTTCCTGGAATGCCCGACACTTTGTGCTGGATCCTGGGGCTTGTTCAGACGTGTAGTTTGGGTGGAGGCGATCGAGAGGCGAGCGAAGTTTCCGTCCCATCAGGAGTTCAGCTGGGGTTCTGTTCATGGTACTGTTTGGGGTTATGTGCTGGAGGAGAAGCATCCGGTTTATTTTGTTGTCAATGTCGCCATGGTCCATTTTGTGCAAAGTCTTTTTTACAAATTGAACCATTCGCTCAGCCCTACCATTGGCCACAGGGTGAGCTGGCGATGTTAAGGCATGGCGGATGACCCGATCTGGCAGGTACTGTTTGAATGGCAGGGCAGTGAATTGGGGGCCATTATCAGAGACCAGGACATCCGGAAATCCGTGGGTAGTGAAAAGCTTATTCAGCTTTTTAGTGACCGCCTCTGTGGTGGTGCTTTTCATCTTGTGGACTTCGAGCCAGTTTGAATAGGCATCCACTGTTAGGAGGAAAGTGTATCCTCTTGTGGATACGGGACCAAGGACCTCGAGGCGTTTCCCACTGAGTTGGGGGAGTTTTTGGAGGAGTAGAGTGAGTCTCCTGGCATTTGCTGCACTTTGCTACCCAGGTCTCTATCTGTTTGTCTAACCCAGGCCACCATGCATAACTCCTGGCCAATGCCTTCATCCGCACGATGCCTGGATGTCCATCGTGCAATATTTTTAATACCCTATGTTGCAATTTCTCTGGGATTACAACTCTGTCTCCCCACACTATGCAGCCCTTTTGGGAGAATAGCTCTGTTTGACGATTCCTAAATGGTTTGAACGTGTCATTGGTTGCGCTGACCGGCCAACCCCGTTCCACCCAGCTGAGGACTCGTGCCAAAACAGGATCCTTTTTTGTTTCTAAGGCAATGTCTCGAGCAGTCAGCGGTGGTGATTTGAGGGTTTTGATTTGCAATATGGCTAAGGTTGGAGCTGGGTCCTCTATGACATCTGGTAATAGAGAGCGACTCAAAGCGTCAGCATAGGGAATGGTTTTCCCGGGCGATGTTGAAATCGGTAATTGTAGGCGGCTAAAAATTCTGACCAACGTGTTATTCTTGGTGATAAGATACGGGGAGCTGGTTTGTTTCCCGCTAAAATACCAAGTAGTGGCTTGTGGTCTGTAATTATGGTAAAGGGTCTCCCATATACATATTCATGGAAATGTTTAATTGCGGATACAATAGCGAGAGCCTCTTTATCAAGTTGACTATAGTTCCTTTCGGTCTTAGACAAAGTTCTCGAAAAGAACGCAATAGGTACCTCATTCCCATTTGGAAGGACATGGCTTAAAATGGCTCCCACTCCAAATGGTGAGGCGTCACAAGTAACCGTCAAAGGTAGAGTCTCGTTGTATTGCATTAATACAGCATCAGAGGTTAAGAGGTCTTTTACTTGTTGGAATGCCCTTTCTTCCCGCCGTCCCCAGACCCAGGAAGCCTTTTTATCGAGAAGTCTATGTAGGGGCTCGGCTACGGTCGCCTTCTGGGGCAAGAAGATGTTATAAAAGTTAATGAGTCCCAGGAAGGCTTGGAGGTCTATCTTATTCCTAGGTCTCGGGGCATTTTTGATTGCGGTTAGTTTTTTTCGGTGGGGTGGATTCCCTGTCTGTCGAGAAGGTATCCCAGGAACTCCACTCTCTCCGTACAAAGTTGACACTTGTCTCTTTTTACCTTCAGACCAGCGTCTTTAAATTTCTGTAGAACTTTTCTGAGTTGTTGTACTAATAACTCTTTAGTGGGGGCAGCTATTAGGACATCGTCAAAATAAGGCATGACGCCTTTTATGCCTTGTAATAGTCTCTCCATTAAACTTTGGAAATGCCAGGTGCCACGCTTACTCCGAATTGGAGTCTATTGCACTTGAAGGCACCTCTATGTGTAACTATTCTCTGGACTTCTGCAGTCGTCGCATCTACAGGTAGTTGCTGGTATGCCTGAGCTAAGTCCAATTTCGCAAATATTTTTCTGCCACCCAGGGAATGAAGAAGGTGTTGGACCACCGGTACTGGGTAAGCACTCTGTTGAAGAGCATGATTTAGGGTGGCCCGGTAATCCCCACAAATTCTTAACGAACCATCTGGCTTCATGGGCGTTACTATTGGAGTTTCCCAGCGGGCATGGTCAATCGGTTCCAATACACCCTGGGCTATCAGTTTATCTAGCTGCTCATCGATCGTCGGCTTTAGGGCAAAAGGCACCCGATGAGGCTTAAGCTGAATGGGAGCTACATTGGGGCTGAGATTAAATGATATAGGGGTCCCCTTGTACTTACCTAATGTTCCTGTGAACACGTCCTGGAATTCCTGGATGAGAGCCTCTTCCCAGTCGTCGCTTCTGGTTTGGTGTATGCCAGCTAGTTCAATCCCAAGTGGGGCGAACCACTGTAACCCTAACAAACTGGGTCGGTCACGATCGACGACAGTCAGGGGAAGCGTCGCGGTGCGGTCCTTGAAGGATACTTGGACATGGCTGGAACCGACAACTGGAATTCTGTTTCCCTGGTAGTCTTTTAGGATGATTCGTTGAGTGCTGAGGTCCTGGAGGCAGATGGCAGGGATCAGCTGTTTGAGGGTTTTCCAGGATACCATCGATAGGGATGATCCCGAACCGACTTCTATCACGCACGGTCGATTCTCAATAGTAACCCTTACGCAGATCTTTCTTGCATCGAACGATGAAGCATGGCCGATAATAATGATTTGGTGGGCCTCTTCTCATCTCGTTGAAGAGGCAGGTGCTAGATTTCTGTACTAGTAGTGGTTGTTCCATTGGTGGTTCAAATGGTCCTGATTCTCAGGAGGTTTGCCTGTCTCCCGACGGAGATTGTTCTCCCTTCGGCTGGGACTGGACTCTCCCTTGCTTCTGCAGACCTTCGCGATGTGGCCTCTTTTTCCACAGGTACAGCAGAGTGCGTTGAGGAATTTGCAGTCCGATCGCGGGTGGTTTGCCCCGCAACCAGCACATTGGCGCGGACGTCTCTGGTTCCTTTGCTCTCGTTCTGAGCGGACCTCCTCTTCCTCACAGTCTGAGGATGACTCGAGGTCTTCATGGTGGTTGGTGATAGCATGCTTCTCAGCGGCGAGTGGGCTATCGTTAGCGAGTTGACGAAGCGGTGCGTTCGCTTGCCGCATTCGAGTGGCTGACTTCCTGGTTGCTTCTGCGGCAGTAGAATCGGCGATGACATCTGTAAGGCTGATGTCTCCTTTCGCCATAAGTTTACTCTGCACTTGTGGTGCATTTAATCCCAGAACTATGCGGTCTCTTAGGGCTTCCTCGAGGTTTGCAAAACCACAAAGGCTTCCTAGGTTCCGGAGGTCGGCTACGAAATCCCCAATGCTCTCGTCCTTCCGTTGGTCCCTCTGGTAAAACTCGTGTCTTCGTATCAGTGTAGGTACTGTGGGTGCATAATGGGCCCGGAGGATTGGGGCGAGGGTATCCCAATCCATGGTCTTCACTTCCGCTGGTTTTGCCAGTGCTTTAGCCATTTTGAAAATGGCAGGGCCGCAATGAGTCAGGAACACCGCTCGTTTCTTGCCAGGCATAACATCTTTTAAATTGTTGGTCTCTAGGAACATCTGGAAGAGATCTATATACGAGTCCCAGTCTTCGGTTGCTGGGTCGAATGGTGCGGGTGGTACGGCACCACTGGTCATCTTGCCGTTTGTTGTGTGCGCTCTTCAGCCACGTGCTGTGTCTTGTTCGATGCATACTTAGTCAGCTCTATCGTCTCCGCATCCCATCCTCGTCACCAGTGTTAAGTCCTGAGCATGGGCACAAGGAACGGAGACAAGACATTGAACGGTAACTTCAACTCTTTATTGTAAAATAAGAACAGAGCAAATACTTGGGCAGCAGCAGCTCTTTTATAGAGCTGGCTGCTGTCAAAACAACCAATGATTTGAGTTTACCACTTTCACAAGCGTCCAGTCAGAGGGGCCCGTTAACAGCCAATCAGACTGGCCAAAAACGACCAATCACAACTCGCTATTCGCGGGCCAATGAGAAATGCAGGATTACAAGCCTGCTGTAAAGTAAAGCTGTTTAGGGTTGTATCGCTGCATTGGCTTAGTCAATAACAATATGTGCCTTCTGGGATATATAAATTGACTCGATCCCTTGCTAAAAGTTATCTCCTAAATTCATATTTTCCACAATTTTAAACATAAAATCCCAATTCAAATCATCAAAAGCTTTCTCTGCATCCAAAAAGATCTATGCAACTTGTTTTTCATTGTGATGTTGAAAATATTTCATTATGTCCGATGTAGTCCTCACATTGTCCCTTAATTGCCTTCTAGTAAAAGTCCGTATTGATCACCCTGAATAAAGTTCTGCAAAAAAACAAAGTCTCTTGACCAATATTGTTGTAAAAATTTTATAGTCATTTTTTTGACGATGAAATTAGTCCATAATGCTCATTAGAATATTTTGGGGTCAGTACCAAATAAAAATCAGATTTTAGCAGAAATAATAAGTAATAAGGGGAAAGGAAAAATATATAGACATCCAAATTTTTCAATGGTCAGTCTTTGTGTGCCATTATCATAAAATCATACATTTGGGAGAATTTTTTCAACTTGTTACATCCAATCTCCTGCTGAGTGCAGAAATACAAATTAAAACTGCCTTCACAGATGGATGTCCAAACTCTGCTTGATCACCTCCATTTAAGAGAATGTTTCTACCTCCCTAGTTAATTGTTTCTCCAATTGTTAAGTTGCCTTTTCTCTTTGTTTTTTTCCTAACATTGAATCATGATATTCCTTTTGGTGACAAGTGCGTTGTTCCTTGTTCTTCCTTCTGTGGTCTTTCTTCTTTATGACATCTCTTCAGGAAAAGAGTTATTATCCTTTCCCACCTCTTCCCTTCTTCAAGTCTTTTCATAAATCCCCAGATTATCTGCATTGTCCTTCATTGCACTAGGAGAGAGCAAAGCTTTACCTTGAGCTCTTGCAAAATATTGGGCAGCAAAATCATTTATCCCACCCAGACCTGCCATTCTTCTTCTTTATGTCTGCCAGCACTTCAGAGGATATAGTAGGATGAGGAATTGGCACTGGCTGACATTCTTCCTCTTTGGGAATTTCATAATGGCTGATTCAAAGATACTGAAGCTAGCTGTTTCCTGATCTCGCTTGTCAAATGTAGACTGGTTTGATTAAAAGCTCAATTAAATTGTTCTCTTATATTTGCATAGATTCTCACTCGTAAACACTGATCTGTCATTTCATTATAGATTTTTTTTTTTTACAATGCAGTTTAATTATTGTTTTCAATTCATTTGCAGACAATGTTAATGTAATTTGGAAGTGCTCATGAAGCCTCTGATGAAATGAAAAGCTCTGCTGCTCTGTTTTGTTTTGCAGAAAATGCCAGACCGTTCTGTGTCTAAGCTAAGTGACATTGGGAATAAAATTGTGAAAGATTATTGGCTGACACCCACAAATGCTCGGTTCTAAATGGAAAGAAGATATATTTTGTAATTATCTCTTTGTTAATATAGTAAGGCTGAGTTTAGCAGACAACATAAAAATCCTAAAAATCCTAAAAGCAAGGACAGTAAAAGAAGACTTTGACAATCTATAACTGTAGAAAATATTTAAAAGGCCACCACCTTTTAAAATGTTCTCTCATTGCTTGGCTAACTTCAGTAAAGTTGGCAGATGAACAATTTTATAGGATTTGCATCGCTGCTTCTGTGGAAACTGATGTCTCTCCATACAAATTATAACTCTGTTTTTTGTTTCAATACACAATGAGATTTATATATGAAAGTATAGAATTATTCTGTGTGCTATATTAGCATACTCCAAACCCTGACACCTGATTGGTCCACACGGACCGTGACTGGATTGACTAACTGAGTGGCCATGATTGGTGTGCTAAGAATCTACCGCGATCGGCTGAGCTGTCATTGGCCGCCGAGCCGCAGGCAAGAATCTACCGCAATTGGCTGAACCGATCACGGGAGATTCAAAGCACTGTCATTGGCCACCGAGCTGCAGGCAAGCCCTTTAAAAAGGATTGCCGCGGCTCTTATTCTTTGGACTGAAACATATCTAAATAAAGAGCTGAATGTTACCAAATGTTCTTGCGTCTCTTTGGGAACCGATCCACCCCAATCTAATACTTATCTGCTTATACTTTTATGGTCTTTCTAAATTATTTTGAACTTTTAAAATCTACTTTATGGATTTTTTCCTATTCTTTATAACCCCTTTTGCTCATTACTCCATATTACAAAGTTAGTCTTGACCACATATTTGACATCTGGCCATAGATATCTATGCCACTGATGGAACCCCCTTTTTTGTGAGCAATGCATGCAGTGTTTTTTTATATACCTTTAGCCATGGAAGGGGAAAAAAAATTCCTGCATGGAGTGATCTAAGTGCTCTTAGGTCTGCTTCAGCAGCAAGATCTATAACTGAACTAGTCTTACACCAAAGGATTGAAATTAGCTCCATGCAGAAAACATCTCCAACATTTCTTTTAACATGTTATTCAATCTGAAGAAAAATAATTGGCTTTTAAATTTCTCTTCAAAGATAAGAGAATTTCAGAGTCATGTTCTTGTGATTCTTTGGCCACACAAGACAACTGATTGTAACTCCAGAAACATCTCTCTGGCTTCCCACTCTTCACTGGAATCCTAAGGGAACTCCTCCTAGGGAGCTTTATCAGATTTGGAAGGGTTAAGTGATGGAATAATATTGAATCAAAAATAGAACAGTAGCACCAGGTCCACATCCTTGACCATATTTGACAATAACATAAACTCAGAAACATCACCAAAAGTTCTCAAGCACTTTGAGAAGACAGAAAAAGCAGAAATTTGTTTCTTATAATTGCAGGACAGATATTGGCAGAGCACATGTTGAAATAGAAAATAGAAAAAAATATTCCATGGGAGTCATCTATTCTAGTACTTATAATGGTTAGGGATGGGATATTCTTAAGCTCTATTTTATTTTATTATTTTTCACATTTCTGAATTGCCCATCTCTTTTCACAGTACCAAGCAATAGTACCAAGACTTATATACTGCTTCATAGTGCTTTACAGCTCTTTCTAAGTGGTTTACAGAGTCAGCATATTGCCGTCAACAATCTGGGTCCTCATTTTTCTGACCTCAGAAGGATGGAAGGCTAAGTCCCCTCAGGATTGAATCCTAGGCTGTAGGCAGAGTTAGCCTGCAATACTTTGTTCCAACCACTGTGCCGCTAAGGCAACCAGTATAGATTTGTGCCTTTTTTTTAAAAAAAAAAATTGACCATATGTAATCTACATCAGGACATAGGTAGCGCTCCGCTAAAGTCCAGCAATCTTGTTCTCACAGTGGCCAAATTGAAATTGAAAATAAAGCCCACTGTTCTCTCCACAGTTGGCCTTCAGAGGCAGTCACACTGCCATCAAAGCTTATAGCCATTGATCCCCATGACTTTCATGAGTTTGTCCAATCTCTTTAGAAGCCAGCTAAGCTGGTAGCTACCATTGTATCTCATGGTAGCAAATTCCAAAGTTTAATGTATATAGTTCAATAGATCCAAAAAATGTAAATGCACTTTAATCTGCACAGAAATTAGCACACCATTGTGATATACGCATCAAGATTATATCTCAACTCTGCTTTGCTCCAAGCACAGTGGTGGCAAACCTTTTTCAGCTTCCGTGCTGATAATTGCGCGCATGCATGTGCACTCGTGCTTGTGTGCCAGCACCCAGAAGGCAATGCTTGCTGGGGGCCCCCACACCCCCTGTGCCTGTGCATGTGATCCCCTCGCAGCACGTCTGTGCATGCATGTGCGATTCCCCTTGCCGCACGCTGTCATCTGCGCATCCACGCGCAATTCCCCTTTCTACATGCCATGCGTCTCTGCGCATGCACCCGCAACCCTCCAGCCTGTGCTGCACATCTCTGCGCATGCTCATTTGTCTCCTGCATGCACCCCCCACATGCACGCCACATCCCCGCCAATCAGCCGTCAGGCAGCGGCACACACACATGTGCAGTGGGGCTCTTCCGGGCAAGCTCTTGCGTGCCGGGGGAAATGGCTCTGTGTGCCACTTCCGGCACGCGTGGCATAAGTTTGCCATCATGGTCCTAGCACAATTTATGCATTCACAGTACTTCAGATGCTTGTTTGCTTGTTTACTTATCAAATTATATAGTGGACCAACTCACCCAAGGTTTCTCTATCTTTGATGGACCCATATTTGGAGCAGATTTTGAAAGGGATTCCACTACTGCAACTTCTTGACTGAATTAAGAACCAGAATTTAATCCATCATTTAGGAATTAATGGGGAATGCTTGAAATTGCCAATTGTACATGCCAGGAACTACTAATGGAAAATGCTTGCTTCAGCAACTTTTGGCATTAGATTGTCAGAACAATTATTTTCTTCTGTATTCCCTCCTTTTCTTAATGATAGTTTGGGCAAGAAACCAACTCCAAACTGTCAGTCACATTATGAAAAAGCACAGACTGCAGAGAAAGGCTGTAACTATTCTGACCTTCATTGGAAGCTGAATTTTTCAAATAAGAGGTGGGAACTATTTGCTTTTGGAACACTGGGCCCATGTACTAAGCATAATTATTCCACCCGAGATCTTTATGACTTCTACCCTAATGATGTTCCAAATAGCCTTGCAAATATGGCCATTCTCCCAGGTCTTGTGTCAGAGTGATAGGTGAGCCTCTGTAACAGTTTGCTTGGTATAATTTTGTCTATTGTTACATATACATGGCATGGGAATATATATAAAAGCATGGTTTGTGTTATTATTATTTTTTTAATGAATTTTTTATTAATTTTCAATAAACAAACATACATGAACGAAACACAAAACATGAAAACATAAAACTTCTTTTTGGAAAGCGGCTTAGTCCCGGGCTAGATCTTTTTGTACAGACATAAATCAAATTCATGCTCACTTTATATACCATTTCATATCTTATTTGCCATTCTACATTTTCTGTATAGCTTCTCCCCTCTTTTCACTCTCTTAATTCTATTTTGTTTATTTCATCTCAATTTAAATCATTATGCTTGTATCTTTTGTCTGTTCTATTTCAATTATCTATTATCTTTTCTCATTAACACAAAATTTCTCCTGTAATCACTGATTGAAGTATGATGTCTTTATATCTTTCCCCTAAATTTAACACTTAAAATAATATATAATTTTCATTCTGATTCTGCTTAGTACATTCTAAAGCTATGTACTATATTTTAAAATAGGAAAATAATAAGTTTATAATATAATTAAAACAATAATCCATAGCAAATTAAACTCTATCATTATGTCTTAAGCTTTTGACACATTCCTTTTAATATTTTATCCCATTTTATAATCACATAAAATTCCAGTTTTCTGACATTATTTCAAATACAAATATAACAATAGTCTTGTGTACTTTTGCAGAATCTCTTTTTTAATTATATTTTTACCCATTGTCTCTGAATAAATCCTGTTTCTTTACATCTTGTTTCAAACCTTTGTAACTTCTCTTCCCTTTTTGCCTTCCTTTCTTCTCCAATCTAGCCTTTTTACGCCCCCCTGTCTCTTGATCTCCACCCTCTTAATCTCCACTCTCTTCTGTATTCCTCTTTTCTGTTGCTTTATGACCTTGTATCGATTTTTCCCCTTTTTTGGATTTTTTTTAAGTCTTAAATTTTCCATTCTCTTTCCCCTCTTTCCCTTTTCTTCCCCAGCTAAAGTTGTTTGTTCTTTAAAGATGGCTTCTTCTTCATCATCCCAACCTTCTTGTTCTTGTAATTTCTGATAGGTAGAAATCGCCATTTCTAAAAAGTGAAAAACAGATCTAGAAGAGCCCTTCCCTTCTTGTTCCTCTTCTTTTAGCTTTTTAAATTCCATTTTCAGTTCATCAAGTAATGCCATTGTGAAAAATTTTTTTAAACAACCCAAATGTTTTTAGTCTTTCAAATAATAATTTCCAAAGGTCCCAAAGTCACCAAGCAATCCAATACACAAACTGTTCCATTTAGCACTTTCTTCTTTTTATATTTTCTCTTCCTGGGGTACAGTTCAATTACAAAGTTCCAAAATATATCTTTTAGAAGTCTTGTTACAATTTAACTCTAGTCTTACAAGTTCCAAGCAGCCTCCTCCAGAAAAATCTTAATATTAATTTTTTTCCTCTCCCTTCCCACTTATAGCAAAAAAAAAAAAAATTCTTTTTTTTCCAATGTTCAGAAATCTTTAATATTCCCTTGGCTTTAACTTTCAAGTTTAATTACCTGCTGGTGCCAAAATGGGTTTTTCCGATTTTTATCTGCTATCACCGTAAGGAAGGAGAGTGAGAAAAAAAACCTTTCCCTTTTAACTTTCATCCGCCGCTTTTTCTGATCTTCTTTGGGAACGATGTATCTTTCATGAAATTAAAATTCCAGGGTATTTAAATGTTACTTATTATCCCGGTCAGCCAGAAACTTTCACTTCTCAGCTTCCTCCTGCACATTCTTATCCAGATGAAAGCTTCTTTGTGGCGGCCATTGCTGACTGCTGCTCCACCGCTTTCGGAAAAGGGAGTTAAGCCAACTGAGGAGAGGGGTTGCAATTCCCCCGGATCCCTGCTGGATCTCCCCTATCTTCAGTTACCTCTATGGGGTAACTATTAGCCCCCAAATCTGACTGGATCGGGGGCACTCCAGTGGCGAGCGCAGCAGAAACCGCGCATGATCGCAGATTCCTGCCAATGCCGAAGCCTTGCCGGTTTGTTTTATTATTGATAATGCAAAATTTGAGAGGATTAATAAAGGATACAAGGGACCTGAGTGGTTCTGAATGTTAGATGGGCCATTCGATGGAAACATTAAATACATCTTCAGAAAAAGATGGAAAAGGGACACAGAGACAAAGGATGTGGAAGCTGCTCCAGGCAAAATGAAAAGAAAAATCCACTGAAGTTCAGGGAGTTACCCTGATGTGAAACATGAAAAGGAAGGTCTGTGAGTGTGGAAAAAAGTAAGATATTGAAACTGAATGCTACAAAAAATTAGAATGACAAAAATAGGATGAAATGGCATGGCATACACAAAGAGCAAGATGCTGCTAAAGTGTGTAGTCAATGAGAGCAAGAAATGGTTATCATTTAAAAGAGGCAGGAAAAAAATGTGTGTTTTAATAGAAATAAATGTTTTTTTTAAAGTGGGAAAAGAGTACCAAACAAGGAGCCTCCAGAAAAATGAATGGAAATTAAAATAAAAGTTATGAAAAGTTTTGAAATTAAATTGAAGAAAAGGAATGCTAGAAGGAAGAGTTTAATGTCTGTATGGGATGAGTAGTAATATGCTAAAGAGGGCAATTGGGATGAATGCTCTAAATAGATAACTCATCTAAGAAAAAAAGGAATGAAAAGGAACTCACAAATGTTAATAAAACTATAGAAAAATGCTAAGGCTGCACATGTAGGTAGTATAATTGCAGAAATGTTAAAATATGGAAGCATTTGTTTAATGCTTGCATGAAAACTGACAATTAGAATAGAAAGATGCTGTTGTTCTTCTTTCATACATAGTTAAAAATAGCAAAAAGTGAATGCAAAAGCTCCAGGGCAGCAGTGGGATTCTACCAGTTTGCACCTATTTGGTACAACTGGCTGTTAACATTCTAAGCAGTTGTTAGAAGAAATTACTGCCCAAATCCTGTAAGGAAGGCAGGAAGGAAACATTGTGGTGTTGCTTACAAAAACTGCCTCTCCATTAACCCTTATTACATTCTTGGCAGGACTAGACTTCCTGTCTCAGGAATGTCTCTGGAGTTTTTTTTCCCCTCCTTTGCTGGTACTTTGCTTGTGAGTGACCATTCAAAATTACCATTCAACTTTGTGACCATTCAAAGTTACAATGGCACTGAAAAAAATGACATGACAATTTTTCACACTTATGACTGTTGCAGCATCCCCACAGTCATGAGAGGCCAGGCAAGAAGATGTGTGTCTTGATGTGAGTGATACTGAGTTGGCCACGGCCACCAACTAAGCTATGCCCACAGAACCAGTGTTAAAAAATTTGAACCCCACCCCTGCTCCAGGGAGATTAGCTTGCATCAGCAAAATGTGTGGAGTTATGCCAGGGAAGGAGAAGGCTGACAATTTTTTCTCATGGTTACCTCCCATAATCTTTTAATCAGAACTCCACCAAACACCTTCCCAGGGAAAACGTTTCAAGACAGAGGTTTGTTCTTGAATACATTTGAGGAGAAAATCCTTAATGTGAAAAAAAAAATTGTTGTACTTTGTTGATCTAAAGAAAGCTCGTGTTTGATTTATAAAAAGCTTTGTGTGAATATAGAAGGAAATGTGATAAAAGTAATTTATGAATGTGATAAAAGTGGTTTATGATGGAAGTAAAGCATGTGTGAGAATAAATTGAACCATTCAACATTGAATAAGAAAATAATGTGTGATGTCCTATGGTTGCTAATGGATTTATGGATTGATATAAAAGAATGATTGTTATGATGTTAGTGATGTGTTTGTTGGAGTATCTTTTGTTATGCAGATAAATTTTAGATAGGTTGGATACATGAGGAAAATGGAACTGAAAATGAATGATGAAGAAAATGAAATAAACATGGCAGATTACTCATAAATGCCAAAAGGGGGTTGAACCAAGAAGGTGGATCTGGGAATTTTTCTGGAATGTACTGTTTACTAAAGATGAGGAAAACAAATGGAGAAAGTGTATGCAATATTGGCAGAAAGATGGCATATATCATGTGGTCTGCTGTGAAGAATGAATGCTTGTCAAAAGAAGTGAAAATTGCTCTGTGTAAAAGTGTGTTTCTACCCACTTTGTGACATGGAACTGAGAGTGAGTATGTCAAGAAAAATGTAAAAAAGTGTTGAATGCAGAGGAAATGGGGCACTCAAGAATCATGTTTGATTAAAACAAAGAGAGGATCCAGAATGTGTGCATGACGAAAAGCTCTCAATTCAATTCAATTCAATAGCAAGCCACTATCTTGATTTTTCCGACACCCACCTGCATGTTGCTGGACGGAAAAAGGATACAGGGGTTGAGAGAAAGGGGAAGACTGAAAAATCCATAGGCTGCAATTAATGAGATACTCCAAAAGTGAGAGATAGGAAGTTTAAAGAACAAAAAACAAGGCATAAAAAATGTACTGATGTGGTAGAAACAATGGTGGTGTAAGTTTCGAAAGGTTCCGAGAGATGCAGTGAATGATGTTGATATAAATTAGATTTAGCTCCGATTTCTATTTCTCTTCTTTGCTTCCATTTGTTTTGTTCCCTGCCTTTTTTCCTGCAGTATTTCCACAGTATTATTTTAATGTTGTACACAGCCCACAATCCATTGCAAGAAAGCCTCTTCTCCTTTACCAGCCATCCTCTTTTCCACCACCCTAAATCATCTATAAGGCCACATTTGCTTTGCCTTTCCTAATTTTGCCTCTCCCAAGGTTATCTCTCTTTTAAAAAAAAAAAAAAACCCAAATTTTATTAATTTTACAAAAACAGTGCACAAAAAATCAAGGCATAACAGCTAACAAATTCTTTTCTAAAAAAAAAAAATAATAATTAAAGAAGAAAACCAATAGAACATACAAAATGATTCCAGATTATAATATCAATATTTACGTTATCTATTTAACTTCATATCTTATCCCAACTTCTCCTTTTCCTTCTAATTATCCAAGTTATTTCTTGCTAGTTAAAATTTTATTGCCTTTTATCAACATACAAAACACAGAACATAAAAAACAAAACAAAACCTAAAACATCTTTTCTGAAGGCTGCTTGATCCCGAGTTAAAACTCTTCACACAGACAAAATTCACACATCATATTCACTTTATATATTCTTCCATATCTTACCATTTTCAATATCATTCTTTGTCTGTTCTATTTCCAGCTATCCATTCATCTTTTTTCTTTTACTATACTTCTCCTATACACTAATTGGAGTGACGCCTTTAACTCATTGCCTTAACTTAAAAGTACTTCATATAACACTTAATTTATCTTGGGATTCTGTTTAGTACATTCTAAAATTACACAATAAATTTTATAAGAGAGGTTAATAACGAAAGAAAAAGCCTATATAACCACTATCCATATCATTTAAAAAGAAGAAAAAAAACTAATCAAAAATATTAATACTCATTTATATCTTAAACATTCTACTCTAGATACACATATAAAAACACAATCTTATGTACCTTCCAGAATCCCCCCCTTTTTTTTCCCAATTAGATTCACCCATTGTATCTAAATAAGTTTTTTTTTCTTTAAATCTTGCTTCCCACCATTGAGGCTTCTCTCCCCCCCCCCCCTTTCTCTCTTGCTTATTCTTCTCCTTGCCCTTTTTACCCCTTTGTCTCTCCTCCTCCCTTTTCTTATTCCCTTTCCGTTGCTTTCTAACCTTGCGTCCACCTTTCCTCTCATTTTCTCTTTTTTGGTTGATTTTTCAAACCTTAAAATCCCCTTTTTCCTATCCTCTTTCTCCTCCTCCCCGGAAAAAACCCATTGTTCATCAAAGATGGCTTCTTCTTCCTCTTCTTCTTTGTCCCAGTCATTCTGCTGCGTAGTCAACTTTTCATAAGTGCATAACGCCATTTCTAAAAATTGAAATAGAGTGCCCAAAGTATCTTTTCCATCTTGTTCTTCCTTTTTATATTTTTGATATTCAGTCTTCAGTTCATCCACAAGCGATGCCATCATGAAAAGAGAAACTTTTCCCAAAACAACCACCCAAGTATTTTTAATCAAAAGTAATTCAAAGAAAGTTCCAAAAATTAATACTTTTCTTCCTTCTTCTATTTCTCTTTCTGGGGTTACTGTTTAATCAAAGAGGTCCAATTACCATATACCTTTCTTTGGGATTGTAGGCAATCTCCTCCTTTTTCAGCTTCTGCTCCAATTTTTTTTCTCTCCCTTCCCCCTTACAACAACATTTTTTTTTAAATGATCAGAAATCCATACCTCCAATAAGGGTTTTCCGATTTCTTAAATTATTAAGTCCAATGTCCAGAGAGTCTTTTGTCCCTTGGCTTCAACTTTCAAAATAATTCAGTGCCCAAATAAATTTCAAATCTTCATCTGCTGTTTCTATGGGGTGGGAGAGTAAAGAAAAAAAAAGTTCCCTTTAACAGCTTTCTCCGCTGCTTTCCGTCTTCTTAGGGATACAATGTATCCTCCAGCAATTCAGACAGTTCAGTTCCAGAGAGTTTAAGAGATGTTGATTGACCCAGCTCAGCCAGCACTTTCACTTTTCTTGCTTCCTCCAGCACAATCTTACCCAGTTGCAGGCTTCTTCGTGGCAACCATTACTGACCGCCACTCCACTACCTCAGGAAAAAGGGTTTTTTTGGACGAGGAGGGGGTCTGCGACACCCCCAACCCCCTGTCCGGCTCCCCTCTCTCTTCAGTTGCCTCTACAGGGCAGCCATATCCCCCTGACCCATTTGGATCGGGAGCACCTTGGCGGCAAGCGCAGTAGGAATCATGAACAGTCGCGAATTCCTGCTGCCACCAAAGCCACGCGGAACCGGAAACCCCAAGGTTATCTCTCTTAATTTCCTGGATACTTCCCCACCACTCCACCCCCAATTACTCAGTGCCTGATTTTAAGGGTGAGTTTAGGCAGTTGTCAACACCCACTCCTTCTGAGTCCTTATCCCAGTCAACATTAAGAAGAGTGGTTTCCATCAGCTGGTGATATTGACTGGAAGGGGGAGGAGGAAAAAATTGAAGGAATTCCCTAATTCTTTTCTTTAACATACCCCCCTCCAAAGAAAAATAACATCATTCGATGACATCATGAACCATGGCAGGACAGGAGGCAGAACCAGTGGTGGGATTCAAAAATTGTTACTACCAGTTCTGTGGACCTGGCTTGGTGGGCGTGGCAGGGGAAGGATACTGTAAAATCTCCAGTCAGAGGTGGTATTTGCTGGTTCTCTGAACTACTCAAAATTTCCGCTACTGGTTCTCCAGAACTGGTCAGAACCTGCTGAATACCATCTCTGGGCAGAATATGTAGTTTTCAGCTGGTTCCAAGATCAACCTTGGAGAAGATTCTGTGGAAAATAAAAAGGCTGAAGAACTGTAGAATAAGCTTTAATTTTCTAATGTGGTGAAGAAGCTTTCTGTTACTAGCTGGTAGTTATTTTGGAATGGCTGAGCCCTCTCCCATCTGAGCCATTTTATGAGAGGCCTCATTGTCTAGAATTTGTAATTCTATTTTAGGGGGGTTAGGGTTAGTCTATATAGTAGATAAAGATATCCAGATATGGAATTAGATTTGTACCAGCTGAGGAAAAAAATGCCTTTACATCATAAGCAGCTCCAAAGAAGCATAAAATCAGACTCTCAAGTATTTCTTTTGCAAAGAAAAGAAAAAGATGTTTCTGATCTCAATATCTCCTGCTTCTTTATGCATTTCTCCTGTTTCTTGATGCATTCTTGTTTTTAAAATAGATGCAATAGTCCTATATCGATATTATTTGGTTAACCTATCCCTTTAAGGCAGTTTTAAATTGTATTCTATGAGAGAACTCAGCTATTCACTTGAGCTGAGCAAGAAAGTTGAGTTAATGGGCTCTGTTGGTGTTCAGTGGTCCCTCTGATGGGAATTTTGCCTCAGGTGCCAGTCTGAATTAATATGAACAGAAATGGCTTAAATAGGTGATTACCCATTAATCTTTAGGTCATTAAATGAGGACCATCAATGACTGCCTTGGCTGTTGAATAGCCTGTGTCCTAAGGAGAAAAGGCTTAAAAGGGATGGAATGTTTAAC
Source organism: Hydrophis major (assembly GCA_033807585.1). Taxonomy (NCBI): domain Eukaryota; kingdom Metazoa; phylum Chordata; class Lepidosauria; order Squamata; family Elapidae; genus Hydrophis; species Hydrophis major. The sequence goes on along the minus strand of CM066329.1, from coordinate 133,995,209 downwards.
AGGAGTTTATAATATCAAGGAGAGAAGGAACATAACAGAGTCAGTCTTGTGCACCAGAATTCAGAAGAATGGATTTGGATGAATTCAGAATAAGATAGATTAGAGATAGATTGAAATCTTGGGAAAAGATGGGAAATATTGCAAATATCTCAAACAAGACTTGCTAGGAGGAAAAAATGTGAGATATGTAAAGAGACTAGTATGGATTAAAACAGTGGGAAAAGAAACATGTTTAAGAAATAGGAGGGTCCTATAACCAAAGAAGGATAGAAGTAAGTTGTCAGAATTTTTTTTTTCCTACAAACTAAAAATAGTGCTAGCAGAGAAATGTCCAAAGCAACTACAGCAACAAAAATCATTTTTGTGCACATCATGGTCAAAAGGCAAAGGAAAGAGGCTGTAGGTCCATGGTGTGAGAAGAAGGCTGATTGATAGCAACTGCTGATGAGAAGACCAAAGTGTTTTAATTCACAAGTTAGGGCTGTCTTCTTTCTGGAAGGGAAAGGAAGGTGTATCTGACCAGCCTTATGCCACTTGTGTAAGTGCCATTTGTACAAAAATAAAGTTGCAAGTGAAGAGAGTAAAAGAAGCATATAGCCAATTTAGAGCAAGCCAGTCCTCCAGGAATCTTTGAACAACATTTTAAGATACCAAAGAAGTATCACAAAAATGACCACTGTGTTCTTTGAGAAAACCAGGAGGAAGTCTGGCATGTTGTTGTTATTTTTGGAGAAGGAAGCAGGAGGATCTGGCAAATTATAGCTTGATCTCTGTATTGGATAATATCCCTGAGCAGCGTATTAAACAGAATATGTGTGACTGCTTGGATGGGAATGCAACAATTAACTAGTATCAGTCTGGGTTTGTCACAAACAAATCATCCAGATTAACTTTATCTGCTTGTTTGACAAAAGTTCCTAGCTTAGCAGAACAGCGTATGGATATAGCATAGCTTCATCTCAGTAAAGCTTTCAACAAGGTGTCTCATGAGCTTCTGCTTAATGCAAATGTGGACCTGATGACAGAAGTATAAGATGGATTCATAGCCAGATAAATGACTGTATCTAGGGAGTGTTCACAAATTCATAAAGACCTGAAGGAATGGAAGATGGAGGAGGTCATGTTTGGCAATAATAAATGCAAAAGAAAGCTAAATAATCATAACTTAAAAACAGAACACATGTGATGTAGCTGCTAAAAAAAACAATTGCTTTTTTGGACTGCATTAATAGCAATAGAGACCCCAAATTATGGGAAGTAATTGTCCCACTCTATTCTGCCTTTGGAGGACACATTCTATCTGGTTTGGGAGCCTGCTGTGTAAAAAGGACATTAACAAACTAGCATGAGTTCAAAGTTGGGGGGACTGGAAAATCCTTAAGAAACAATTAAAGGAACTGGGTATGTTTAGCTTGCAGAAGAGAACAGTGAAAGGAAATACAACAGAAGTCTCCAGATATCAATAGATGAAGGAGTAGATTTGTCTTCAGTCATCTCAGAGGGGAGAAGAAGGATGAATGGGTCGAAACAACAGGGAAGCAGATTAGATTCTACGAAGAATCTCCTGAGGATAAGGATTGTCAATGAATGAAAAAAAATTGCTTCATGAAATGGTTAGTTCCCTTCACTGGAAGGAGGCTGGGTAGTGTTGTGAATTAATAAAAGTGCTTGAATAAAGTTTGTTGAAACCTTAAAGCAAAGTGCAGGGTTCTGGCCCTGCACTTCTGATTGCCCGATAATAGCGATATCGGATTGGTCCGTTCAGGAGAATCTGACTGGCTATTAACGAGCCCTTCTCATTGGTTAAAAAGAGCTAACGTTCCTGTGTTTCATTGGCTAAATACCCAAGAGCTTGCCTATATAAAGGGGGCTGTTCGGGCCGTTTTCAGAGCTGTTGCACCATGTTAAATAAAGAGTTGAAGTTCACTGTTCATCGATTCATCTCCACTTCTTGCGCCATGCATAGAACTTAACACTGGTGACGAGGATGGGATGTGGAGACATCAGAGCTGACTGAACACTACAGAGCGATAACTGAGCACGTGGCTGAAACGCACTAACGGCGGAACCATGTCCAGCAGCGTAATACCACCCACTCCATTCGACCCGGCACAAGAGGACTGGGACTCATATATGGATCGCTTCCAGATGTTTCTGAAGACCAACAATTTGAAGGATGCCACTACCGGAAAGAAACGGGCAGTATTCCTCACTCATTGCGGACCGACCGTATTCAAGATGGCCAAGGCGCTAGCGAAACTGGCAGAAGTGAAGTCCATGGACTGGGACGTCCTCGAACCCCTGCTAAGGGCCCACTATGCACCAACCGTACCAACGCTTGTTAGAAGGCATGAATTTTACCGGAGAGATCAGCGGAAGGGTGAAAGTGTTGCTGATTTCATAGCGGGTCTCCAGAATCTGGGAGGCCTATGCGGGTTTGCCGACCTTGAAGAAGCCCTGAGAGATCGAACAGTTCTGGGATTAGATTCACCAGGCATGCAGAGTAAGCTGATGGCGAAAGGCGACATTAGCCTTACAGATGCCATCGCTGACGCTACTGCAGCAGAAGCAACCAGGAAGTCGGCTGCCCGAATGCGCCGCACCCATGCTCCACTTTACCAACTCGCCAGCGGAGTTTCACCTCAATCAGAAGAACAGGCAACGACAGCCCACCACGTGGGCCTCAAATCGTCATTGGAAAGCAATGAAGAAGAGGTCAACCGGCTCTGGTCTGAACGAGACCAATGCCAGAGATCGCAGTACCAATGCGCTGGTTGTGGGGCAAACCACCCCCGATCAGACTGCAAATTCCTCGACGCGCTCTGCCATGTATGTGGGAAAAGAGGCCACATCAGACGGGTCTGTAGAAGCAAACAAGGACCCAGCCAAAACCTGAGGGAGGCTAACTATTGCCAATCTACAGGAAGCTGTCCTGCAAAGCGAGAACCCTTGAACCACCAATGGAACAACCACTCCTACAGAAACAAATCCCTAAACCATTCAACGAAACGAGAAGAGGCACACCAAACTATTACGATTGGTCACGCCTCATCACTGGACGCCAAGAAGATCCGGGTGAAGGTGGCTATCGAAAACCAGACTTGTATGATGGAAGTCGATTCAGGATCGCCCCTCTCGATGGTTTCCTGGAAGACCCTCAAGCAGCCCCATCCCTACCATCCAGCGACAAGACCTCCGATTCCAAAGAATCATACTCAAAGATTATCAGGGAAATTGAATTCCAGTCATTGGATCCAGCCAAGTCCGTGTCTCATTTAAAAATCATACTGCATCTCTACCCTTGACTGTAGTCGACAGGGATCAGCCTTGCTTGTTAGGCCTCCAATGGTTCGCTCCACTTGGAATTGAAGTAGCCGGCATTCACCAAACCAGCAGCAACGACTGGGAAGAGGCTCTCGTCCAAGAATTTCAGGACGTCTTTGCAGACAAACTAGGCGAGAACAAGGGGACCCCGATATCATTTAACCTCAACCCCAAAATAGCTCCCATCCACCTTAAGCCTCGTTGAGTTCCATTTGCCTTTAAACCAAAGATTGACGAGCAGCTTGATAAATTAATAGCCCAGGGGGTGTTAGAACCAACCGACCATTCTCCCTGGTAAACCCCGATCGTGACAGCCATCCAGCCGGATGGATCGTTAAGAATTTGTGGGGACTATCGAGCCACCCTAAATCACGCCCTGCAGCAAAATGCTTACCCGGTACCGATGGTGCAACACCTTCTCCATTCCCTGGGGGGCGGAAAAGTCTTCGCTAAACTAGATCTAGCCCAGGCATACCAACAACTGCCTGTAAACAGAAAAACGGCAGAGGCCCAAACGATCGTTACGCACCGAGATGCGTTTAAATGTAACCGACTCCAATTCGGAGTAAGCATGGCCCTGGGAATCTTTCAAAGTTTGATGGAAAGACTATTACAAGGGATAAAAGGCATTGTCCCCTATTTTGATGACGTTTTAATTGCTGCTCTGACTCAAGAAATACTAAGGGAGCACCTGGGGTTGGTTCTTCAGAGATTTAAAGACTCGGGTCTCAAAGTTAAGAAAAACAAGTTTCAACTATGTACTGATCGAGTAGAATTTTTAGGATATTTAATAGATAAACAGGGCATTCACCCCACCGATAGCAAACTCAGGGCAATCAAAAACTCCCCGAAACCCCACAATAAGGCAGATCTCCAAGCTTTCCTAGGCCTTATCAATTTTTATAATGTCTTCCTGCCTCACAAGGCTACCGTAGCCGAACCCCTACATCATTTGTTGGACAAAAAAGCAACCTGGGTTTGGGGGCACCGAGAGGAACAGGCGTTTCGATAAGTAAAAAACCTATTGACCTCCGACGCTGTTTTGATGCAGTATAATGAGACTTTGCCTTTAACTGTTACTTGTGATGCATCACCATTCGGAGTGGGTGCCATTTTGAGCCATGTTTTACCAAACGGAAGTGAAGCCCCTGTTGCCTATTTTTCAAAAATGCTATCAAAAGCAGAACGCAATTACAGTCAAATCGATAAGGAAGCTCTTGCTATTGTATCTGTTGTTAAACGATTTCATGAATATATTTATGGGCGAGCTTTCACTATAATAACTGACCACAAACCCTTACTGGGAATAATAGCGGGAGATAAACCAACCCCTTATATATTATCTCCCAGAATGACCCGCTGGTCAGAATTCTTGGCTGCCCATAATTATAAGTTGCAACACTGCCCGGGGAAAGCCATTCCCCACGCTGACGCATTGAGTCGTGCACCACTTCCAGAAACCGTTGACGACCCTGCTCCGACCCTCACAACACTGCAGATCGAGACACTCCAAAAACCGCCGCTAACAGCTCGCGATATCGCGATTGAAACTAAACGTGATCCCATTTTAGCACATGTCCTCAGCTGGGTAGAGCGTGGATGGCCATTGGACCAAATCCCTGACAACTACGTTCCCTTCAAAAGTCGACAGATGGAACTGTTTTCCCAGAAACAGACATTTCAAGAATTATTGAGCATCCCATTGTTAGAAGTTATGAATGAAGTTATGTTAAAAAAGATGATACCTAAAACATGGTCAGAGGCTTATATTACACTCATACCAAAGGAAGAGACTGACCCATTGCAAATTAAGAATTATAGACCTATTTCTTTATTGAATGCAGACTATAAAATCTTTGCTTCAATCTTAGCAGAAAGACTTAAAAAATATTTAAATAATTTTATTCACTCAGATCAAAATGGATTTCTGCCAAAGAGACAAATTAGAGACAATATGAGAGTAATCTTGGACACTTTGGAATACTATGAGGCTCATCCTGAAAAGCAAATGGCTTTGATATTCCTAGATGCTCAAAAAGCATTTGACAACGTGAACTGGAGATTTATGTTATTATTATTGGAGCAGATGGGTTTCGCTAAAAAATTTATTCAAGCAATAGAAGCTATATATAATAAACAGACAGCAAGGGTAATGATGGAGGGGGAACTTACAGATTTTATTAATATAAGGAAAGGCACAAGACAAGGATGCCCCCTATCTCCTTTGCTATTTGTGTTGACCTTGGAAATGTTGAATAGAAATATTAGGGATGATAAAAGCATAAAAGGATTGAAAATTAAGAAGGAAGAATTTAAGCTACAAGCTTTTGCTGATGATTTAGCTTTTATTTTGGAAGATCCGCTAGAAACAGCTCCAAAGTTACTGGAAAGAATAGAGACATATGGAGAGGTGGCTGGTTTGAAAATAAATAAAGACAAAACAAAGATTTTGACAAAGAATATGTTATTGAGACAGAGAGAAGAATTGGCAGATCTTTTGAAAATTCAAGTTACAAATAAGGTTAAGTATTTGGGGATATATTTGACAACAAGATGTAGCACATTAAAGGAGAATAATTATATTAAATTTAAACAACAGATAACTACAGATTTGAAGAAGTGGGAAAGCTTGCAATTGTCATTAATAGGGAGAATTTCAACAATTAAGATGAATATCTTACCTAGAATTTTATTTTTGTTTCAAACAATACCAATTAGGCTTGGAAAAGACTATTTTGAAGATTTAAATAAAATTATGTTGAAGTTTATATGGCAAGGTAAAAAAGCGAGAATAAAGCTAAAGCTTTTGCAAGATGCTAGAATTAGAGGAGGTTTTGGTCTGCCTAATTGGGAATTGTATTATCAAGCTGCAAGTTTGATGTGGGTCAAAGAATGGATAACATTAAGGAAACATAGGTTGTTGACATTAGAAGGGCATGACTTGCTGTTGGGTTGGCATGCTTTTTTATGGTATAAGGGAACTAAAACACAGAGTTATTTTAGAAGACATTATGTACGGGAGTCTTTGTGGTTAAATTGGGAGAAGATAAAAAGACAATGTTATTTGAAAATTCCAGTTTGGTTATCGACCATTGAAGCATTTTCCTATCCTATAATTTACAAGAAGGAACAAACAGTTAGATATGGGGAACTTTTGGATGAAAGGGGTGAACTTAAATCGATCCAAAACTTAGAGGAACAAGGTATAAGGATGAATTGGTTTTCATATGCACAAATACACTCAAGGTATGATGAAGATTCTAAAACGGAGGGATTTTATGATAAACAGACTGATTTAGATAAGATCTTGATGGGTACTGATGAGAAGGTGATTAAAAAATTATATGGTTATTTACTGGGAATTAAATTAGAGGAAGAACAAGTCAAAGAAACTATGATTGTTTGGGGGAAGAATTTTGGATATGGGATTGATTTAAAGAAATGGCAGAAATTGTGGTCTCAAAATTATAAAATGACAATGTCAACAGCATATAAAGAAAACTTGTATAAGATGTTTTACAGGTGGCATTTTCCTCCGACAAGAATAGCAAGAATGTTTAAGAACAAATCTGAAAAATGCTGGAAATGTCATCAGATACCCGGCTCGTATTACCATATGTGGTGGACTTGTGAGGATGCTAGAAAATATTGGACTATAATTCGCATGTGGTTGGAAAAAATGACAAAGAAACATATAGATTTGAAACCAGAGATCTTCTTATTGGGAATTTTACCTGATATATATAGCAAAGATTTGAAATACCTGATTGTAAATGTATTAACAGCGGCCAGGATTGTATTTGCTAAAAATTGGAAGAATGAGAAAATACCATTACAGGAAGAAATTATTAAGAAAATATTGGAATGTGCTGAGATGAGCAGATTGACATTTGAAATTAGAGAACAAGAGGATAAACAATTTTACGAAATTTGAGATCTTTTTTATAAATGGCTAGATGATAAAATACGATAATAGAATAAAAGTCGACAGATGGAACTGTTTTCCCAGAAAGGCTGCATCATTTGGGGCGATAGAATCGTTGTCCCAGAGCAGTTACAGCGAGCGGTACTGAGAACCTTGCACGATGGCCACCCTGGCATCATGCGCATGAAAGCACTCGCACGAAGCTATGTGTGGTGGCCGGGCATAGACAAGAAGATCGAAGCCTGGGTAAAGACTCATCCCAAATGCCGGGAAGTCAGCAATGCCCCACCGAAAGCAACCCCAACAGAATGGGAAACACCCAGGGGACCATGGTCCCGTATTCATCTGGACTTTGTGGGACCTACAAATGGACACACATTTTTATGAACAGTAGATGTCTACTCGAACTGGCTCGAAATCCATGAGATGAAAAATACAACAACCGAATCAGTCCTCAGGAAATTGGACAGATTATTTGCAACACACAGATTACTGGACATTCTGGTATCCGACAACAGGTCCCAGTTTACCGCGCTTTCTTTTGAACAGTATCTGGCGGACCGCAGTATTCGCCATGCGCTAACTTCACCAGCGCATCCTGCGGCTAATGGAAGGGTCAAGCACATGGTACAATTCGTCAAAAGAACTCTACATAAAATGGATTATGGCAATATCGAAGACAAGATTAACCGGATACTCCTTTTGCAGCACATCACTCCACACAGCGTCACCAACAAAACTCCCACTGAGCTATTGATGGGACGAAAACTCCGCTCCCACCTGGACCGACTACACCCATTGTACGAACCTGAAAAACCACACGGATCCAGCGGGAAATGCCATAATTTCCAGGTAGGCGACTTGGTTTTCGCGAGAAACTTTTATGGCGACCCATTGTGGGTTGAGGCAACTGTAATCCAAGTAACTGGATCCAGATCGTACCAAGTGAAATGTCACGACGATAGAATATGGAAGCGCCATATTGATCAGCTGTGTTCTGGGGTCTGCGATTCTGGTGATTTCCAAACTGAGGGGGGAGGAGATGCCGAGGAGGCTGAGTTTGGAATGGCGGAAAGCAAAAACGGAAGAAATGACCGCTCAGACACAACATCTGAAGAAGGATCGGGGACAGGGGTAAACTCGCCTCAAAGGGATATCGAGGACATTAGTGGTAATGGAAGTTTAGATACAGAATCAGAGGCACCCTGTTCACCAGATAACATCCTACCCCAACAAGACTCTAGACAAATACCGGGAGGACAGCGTAAATCAAATAGACAATCAAAACAACCTGCCTACCTCAAAGACTACATTACCGCACCCCTTAAACAGAACCCAGGGGGAAGGGGTGTTGTGAATTAATAAAAGTGCTTGAATAAAGTTTGTTGAAACTGTTCTGTACCTTCATTTGCATTCTTGAAACCCCGCGTTTTGATTGGTCAAAGCGCGGGGCGATCCGATTGGTTTAGCGAGCCGTGCTGATTGGCCCGCTGAGAATCTCCCACGATTGGCGGATACGAATCGTGGGAGATTCAAAGTGGTGTCATTGGCTGCGGCCGCCGCGGCTTGAGAATAAAAAGCCGCAAGTTTTCCCTTGGAGCCAGATCGGTTCCGGGGGCCTAATAGAGCTGAAACCACAGTCACTGCCTCCTGGTCTCCTTGCCGAATGGACACGACAGAAACCTTCAAGCAAAGTGCAGGGTTCTGGCCCTGCACTTCTGATTGGCTGATAATAGCGATATCAGATTGGTCCGTTCAGGAGAATCTGATTGGCTATTAACGAGGCCTTCTCATTGGTTAAAAAGAGCTAACATTCCTGTGTTTTCATTGGCTAAATACCCAAGAGCTTGCCTATATAAAGGGGGCTGTTGGGGCTGTTTTCAGAGCTGTTGCACCATGTTGAATAAAGAGTTGAAGTTCACTGTTCATCGACTCGTCTCCACTTCTTGCGCCACGCACAGAACTTAACAGGTAATCATCTGTTGAAAAGGTTTAGAGGTTTCTGCACTTAGAACAGGAGCTATAAAATATATCTCCATTTCTATGATTGTAAGTATCTGCCACCAGGGATTCTTATAATAAGTCTAGTTTAGTATTTAGGACCTTATTATGTACTCTGTTTCAACCCTATAACTTAAGAGAGAACAAAAGCCAATTTTAAAGAAAAAAATAGAAAGATGTTTTGGCAGAAGAAGGCTAATACTAGATTTTATTTTTTTTTTCAAGTGCAGGATGCTAAATAATTATAAGGAGGCAGATTCTAAGGGAAAGTTAAGAGGAAGGGGGAAAAAAACCCTTTATTTTAGTAAGACTATTATTAGAGGATATAATAATACCCTTACTAGAATGAAGGTATTTTTGATCATGGAGCCAATTCGTCAGAAAGGCTTCCCATCTGCCTCAGATGCTTTACTTTGATTTCCTGTGCTAAGTAACAGTTCAATTTTATGATTACAGCATCCATTTCTGTTTCTTGGGATTCCTAGAGCCATGAACACCAAAGTGAATTGTGCGGAAGATAGAAAAGCCTTTTATCCACAAAGCAAAATGTAAATGTGGAGTGGCACACATTTATATATCATCTATTAAATTTATATATCATCCACTTAGCTGTTTGGGATGATTCTGTTGGTTCGCCTTCCATAGTCTTCTTACACAAGTGGGAGTCCTGAGCTAATGTGAGAAAAATAGAGTTACAAGTAAAGTATCTTAAGTACAGAAAAAAAGAGACAGTTCTTGTACATATTTCTACAGTAGATGAGACTTCTTGACTTGTAAGTTTTTTGTAACTTGTAAGTTTAATATCAAGTCAGAGGATGGCTTATCAATCATGCCCCGACATATATTTGTTAACCATGGTTTATTAATTTTAAAAAACTGTTTAATTGGCACTACACAACATCCCATGAAGAAAACAAATTTGGTTTGGGTGTGATATATAAATACAGTCACTAATTGGGCTTGCCTCACAATTATAATTGTGGAATATGATACTCTCGCCACATGTCTGAATGCTACAAATGACTACATATACTGATTTCAAACATAAATGTGTGTAGCCTGCAATGGATTGGCAAGTGGATGCAAGGGAGATCATTATCATCTGCAGCAGCTTGCCTTTGGCAGCTTCCCTGGACTTGGAGTACATATTTGGTTCATTTAGGCCGCCATCTTTTTTGTGTTGATTCCTGGTGAGTGCCAGGACATGTCCTTGCAGTTTTCTTGGCAAGATTTCAGAAATGGTTTGCCATTCTCCCTTCCAAATGGTGAGAGAGAATGAATGTACAAAGTGCCCATTTCATGCCTAAGGTGGGACTAGAACTCACGGTCTCCCAGCTTCCGGCTTGATGCCTTCAAAACAATCCCAAAGTGGCTCTCTCAAGTGACCACTAAGCCACCATCAATTCAGATGATGGCCATGCTATAATTAGATGTAAGTAGTTTCTTGCTAGCAGAGGTTCCTTCAGCAACCTGTGATAATGTACAATGACAACTCTTTCACAATTATGTAATTAAATAATTGCCACAATTACAGACTTGGATCCTAATGGCATTTATATGTTTCTCACATGTGTGTTTCACCATTTCTCTTTTCACCAACACTGTCTCCTCTTCCATGTTCATGTTCACTGTTCTCTGATAGATAATTGCTACAGAATAAAAGGGACCAGGGAGAAATTTAAAAAAAAAAACTATTATAGAATAGAGACTGTAAAAGTAATATTCATTTTGTTAGTAAAATGTTGGTTGGAATTTACATTTTCCCCCTGTTGCATTTATGCTTTAAATTTTTAATTGCCATTATAAACCATGGATTATTGTTATATCCAAGTCTTAGACTGCATTAATGCCCTTTAGAGCATATGTTTAAACCAAAAGGATTCATAGCTAAGCAAAACCTAAATACAGGATTTTTGTGTCTTTCATTGCCTGCTCTGAATTTTTACCCAAGCTACTTGTATTTTCCAAACAAAAATCAAAGAGTGGAGCAGAATCTGTAATTACCTGGACTATAATGAAAATTGAATGAAAAAGATAAACATGGTTTTAATGATTGGAAAATATTAGGTAATAAAAAGAATTTTTTTATAACCATGATATAAAAAATAATTATGCAAATCATATTTGCTGCAGAAGAACCTGGAAGCTTCCATTTATTTATTTTTATATTTTCTTTTTGACCTTTATTCTTTCTTTCCTTCCTATTTCTTTCTTTTCCTTCTTTACTTTGTATTAGTTTTTATTAGTTTATAACTTTTTAAAACTTTAATAAAATTAATACATGGCTATGATGAAGACTTTAATTCACCAGTCATTTGTGTAATTGACGGTAATTAATTGTAATAAATTAACTACTAATAAGAATGTCTGATTTTCTTTGAACTTGAAACAGATTTAAACTAACTTACTCAGGCATAAACTGCTTTAATTAGAATACTGTCCTTTTTGATGTTTTTACTATATTGAATTCAGCGGAAGCCAAAATGTCTTACCTTTGGCTGGCAAATAACTTTTAATTTTACATGTCATAATGCAGAAAATGTACTCTGTAAGAGACGCTTGCATGGATATATATGTGAAAATAAATGCTGTAATTCCAAACACAGGAAGTTTTCAGTTCACTGTCATTCATTAGAAGCAGTTGCTTGATGAATGTAACAGACTTTTAACTGTCCTACTCTTCAAATGTTTGCACAAAGTTTGAAAATCCTCTCTCGGCATGCCTCCATTTTGTTTTTCTGTGTTACAAAGTGTCATCAAGTTTTGCAATATGTTACCTCTCCCATGAATATTTATTTTCAAAGCTCAAGGGGCTTCAGGATGTACTTCTTCATTAAAGGAGCTCATCAAATTCCAGTAGCGGCTACTTCTAAAAATTCTGCACATCATCCAGCCAAAATAATTAACATTTTCATTGGATTTTAGCATATGTTTAAATTCCTCTTACACTAAATCTAAAAGTGCTCAAATGTATCTGGATCCTACTCTCTCTTTCTGTTTATTTTATTTAAATTTGGGTTATGTATTCTGCCATTTATAAACCAATCTGATTTCAAACTAGGTGGGCTGCCGAAGGCAAATTTGGTATTTAATCATCTAAGCACTGATTTGTGGGCACAACTTCTATTCCTCCATATATATATATATATGGTGTTTGTCTTGAGTCAGACTTTTACAGTGGTTTCAGATTTAAATTTGGGGCAGCCTATTGCTGTGTCAGAATGGTTTTTTCTTCCTCCTGATTGGTTGAGAGTCTTGGTCTGTGTTTATTGGTCTTGGAGTGTGCTGTGTTCTGCTACTAATATCTTCTGTCTGGTTTTTTTTTGGGGGGGGGCTCTTTTTGTATCTTGATTGGCTGGCAACATTGTGTTACTTTATTGGAGGCCTTTAGTGCAGCTTGGCTTCGGGTAAATGGACGGCTATCATTAGTTAGGAAGCTGGGTTTCATCTGGGTGCCTGGTTGGGGTGTGTTTGAGCTGGAGGTATCAGGGGGGATCTGTTTGTGCCCAGGTGTTTGCCTGGCTTGTGGTGTGGAGATTTTTTTGTTTGTGAGTGCAGGCTTCCAAATGATTGACAGCTGATCTTGCTGTTTGGCTTCGAGTTCGTGGTCATGCTGCATCTTCATGGTGGAGGTCAGTTCGCTTCTAAGTATGGCTCAGAGGGGTTTGAGGTGGGTAGTGATGCAGCTGCAGTTCGGCTTCTGGTCCATCGTCGTGTTTCATCTTCTGTGTGGGTGTGAGTCTGCTTTCTACGTGGAAGTGGGGTGGTGGCATCTTGTGTGGCTCTCAGGGGTGTGGGTCTGGTGTCATTCTTCATGTTAGGTACGCGTCTGTTCATGAGGGCGGGTTTCCAAATGGCTGGTAGGCGGGAGGTATCATCTCGTTTATTCATGCTGTGTGGGCGTTTTTCTATCTCTATGGCTTCTCTGATGATTCTGCTGCTGAAGTGTTCGGTTTTGGCGATAGTTCTGGTATTTTTAAAGTCAATCTCATGTCCTGTGGCTTTGAGGTGTTGGACCAGGGAAGAGGTCGGTTCTTCCTTTTTGATTGAGTTCTTATGTTCTTCAATGCGTGCACCTATTCTTCTGTTAGTCTGTCCAATGTATGTGGTGGGGCAGGCAGTGCAAGGGATTTCGTATACTCCTTGATTTTCCAACTCGATTCTGTCCTTAGGGTTTCTTAGGATGGTGGATATCTTTCTGTTTGTGCAGAATGCTGTCTTAATGTTGTGTTTTTGGAGGATCTTGCTAATTTTGTCCGTAGTGCCTTTTATATATGGGAGGAGGGCTTTGCCATTCTCTTGTTCTTTGTCTTGGATTTTGGCTGGGGTTTCTTTTTGGATTAGGTGGGTGATCTTCTTTCTTTGGAATCCATTGGCTGTCAGCACGCCGGTGAGAGTGTGTAGTTCGGTCTCTAGGTGTTGTTCATCGGCTAAGCATTTTGTTCTGGAGATGAGTGTCTCAGCTACGGAATTGATCTGTGCTGGGTGGTGGTGTGAGAGTGCGTGTAGATAGCGGTTTGTATGTGTTTTCTTCTGGTAGATGGTGTGTCCTAGGGAGCCATTGGATTTTTTGTATACCAAGACATCTAGGAAGGGAAGTTGGTTGTTAGCTTCTGTTTCCATGGTGAATTGTATTTTGGGGTGTTGGCTGTATTTTGAGGTGTGTGAGGAAGTTGTTCAGTTTTTCTTTCCCGTGTGGCCAGATTATAAAGGTGTCATCTATGTATCTGAGCCAGAGTTTGGGTTTGTGATCATATTTTTCTAGAGCTTGTGTTTCAAAGTGTTCCATGTAGAGGTTAGCGATGACAGGTGAGAGGGGTGATCCCATGGGTGCTCCTTCTATTTGTTTGTATTTTTGTCCATTGTAGGTGAAGTATGTATTGGATAGGCAGTGGTTGGTCAGATCTAGGATGTGCTTGGGGGGGTTGTATTTGTTTTGGATGGCTGTCAAGGCTTCTTTTATTGGCACTTGGGTGAAGAGGGATATGACATCGAAGCTCACTAGTAGGTCACTGGGTTGTAAGTTTTGTTTCTTTATGATCTCGATGAACTGGAATGAGTTTCTTACGTGTGAGTTGATGGATTCTGCATAGGGCTGTAGTTGTTTGGCGAGAAATTTGGCTAGGTTTTGTAGAGGTGAGCCTATGGAGCTGACTATTGGTCTAAGTGGGGTTCCTTCTTTGTGTATCTTGGGGAGACCATAAAGTTTAGGGCATCTGGATGATTTCTCTCTGGGTATGATTCTTTGCTGGATTTCTTCACTGATGGGGGAGGCTTTTATTTTGGATCTGGTGGTTTTTTCCAGGTAGGTGGTGGGGTCTGTCTTTAGGGGTTTGTATGTGGGGTCTTGGAGTAGGTTGGTTAACTTGGATTGGTAGTCAGATGTGTTCATAACCACTGTCGCATTGCCCTTGTCTGCTGGTAGGATTATTATGCTGGTGTCTTCTTTCAGGTTAAGTAGTGCAGTTTGTTCTTCTTTGGATAAGTTGCTTTTGGGTGGTTTGCTAGTGCAGAGGATGTTGGTGATTTCGAGTCTGATTCTATTGGCATCATCAGGGTTGGTTTTGGTCAGGCTGGTTTCAACTCCACATATGATGGTTTCTGTGGGGATGTGTTTGGGAGCGACAGCAAAGTTGAATCCTTTAGAAAGGACCTTGGTTTCGGGTTCGGTGAGGATCTTGTCTGAGATGTTGTGCACTGTTTGTTTCATGTGTGGCTGTGAGGGGGAGGAGTTGGTTTCTGGCGTTGTTGTAGTTTTCTGAGTTTGTTGGTGTGTGTGTCTGTCTTGAGGGTGGTCTGTGTTTCGGCTCTCCAGACAGCGAGCTGTTTGGATTTGTCCCAAAGTAAGGGGTGAATCTTGTTGCTGAGTCTGAGGTGAAGTGTGAGGAGATCTTAAAGTTGTAGCAACGTTTCAGCAGAATCTCATCTGCCATCATCAGGCTTCTGTATGGTGTTTGTCATATATATATATATGTTTTCTGAGGTTCTCGCGGGTACTTGTATGTGGATCTTTGGTTATTCAGGTTTTCTCCCGCGTAAGATTGGAAGTATCTAGGCAACGTTTCGATGAAGTCTCATTCATCATCTTCAGGCTTGGTCTTCAGCTCTTTGCTTCTCAGAGTGATGTGAGCTTGCAGCTGCTTCTTCCTTTTAACTGCTCCTGGGGGTGTGACTTGATTGGCTGGGGGCTTGGCTGTGTTCTGATTGGATGGGGGGGTGTTCTCATTGGTTGGGGGTTTGGCTGTGTTCTGATTGGTTGGGGGGTTGGCTGTGTTCTGATTGGCTGGAGGCGTGTTCTGTTCAGGTGGGGGCTTGATTGTGCTCAGGTTAGTCTTAGTTGCTGGAAGGTTTGAGCTGGTGAGCTGTGATCTTGCTGTTTGGCTTCGAGTTCGTGGTCATGCTGCATCTTCATGGTGGGGGTCAGTTCGCTTCATGTATGGCTCAGAGGGGTTTGAGGTGGGTAGTGATGCAGCTGCAGTGCAGCTTCTGGTCCGTGGTCGTGTTTCATCTTCTGTGTGGGTGTGAGTCTGCTTTCTACGTGGAAGTGTGGTGGTGGCATCTTGTGTGGCTATCAAGGGTGTGGGTCTGGTGTCATTCTTCATGTTAAGTACGCGTCTGTTCATGAGGGCGGGTTTCCAAATGGCTGGTAGGCGGCAGGCATCATCTCGTTTATTCATGCTGTGTGGGCGTTTTTCTATCTCTATGGCTTCTCTGATGATTCTGCTGCTGAAGTGTTCGGTTTTGGCGATAGTTCTGGTATTTTTAAAGTCAATCTCATGTCCTGTGGCTTTGAGGTGTTGGACCAGGGAAGAGGTCGGTTCTTCCTTTTTGATTGAGTTCTTATGTTCTTCAATGCGTGCACTTATTCTTCTGTTAGTTTGTCCAATGTATGTGGTGGGGCAGGCAGTGCAAGGGATTTCATATACTCCTTGATTTTCTAATTTGATTTTTTCCTTAGGGTTTCTTAGGATGGTGGATATCTTTCTGTTTGTGCAGAATGCTGTCTTAATGTTGTGTTTTTGGAGGATCTTGCTTATTTTGTCTGTAGTGCCTTTTATATATGGGAGGAAGGCTTGGCCATTCTCCTGTTCTCTGTCTTGGATTTTGGCTGGGGTTTCTTTTTGGATTAGGTGGGTGATCTTCTTTCTTTGGAATCCATTGGCTGTCAGCACGCCGGTGAGAGTGTGTAGTTCGGTCTCTAGGTGCTGTTCGTCGGCTAAGCATTTTGTTCTGGAAATGAGTGTCTTGGCTACGGAATTGATCTGTGCTGGATGGTGGTGTGAGAATGTGTGTAGATAGCAGTTTGTATGTGTTTTCTTCTGGTAGATGGTGTGTCCTAGGGAGCCATTGGATTTTTTGTATACCAAGACATCTAGGAAGGGAAGTTGGTTGTTAGCTTCTGTTTCCATGGTGAATTGTATTATGGGGTGTAGGCTGTTGAGGTGTGTGAGGAAGTTGTTCAGTTTTTCTTTCCCATGTGGCCAGATTGTGAAGGTGTCATCTACGTATCTGAGCCAGAGTTTGGGTTTGTGATCATATTTTTCTAGAGCTTGTGTTTCAAAGTGTTCCATGTAGAGGTTAGCGATGACAGGTGAGAGGGGTGATCCCATGGGTGCTCCTTCTATTTGTTTGTATTTTTGTCCATTGTAGGTGAAGTATGTATTGGATAGGCAGTGGTTGGTCAGATCTAGGATGTGCTTGGGGGGGGGTTGTATTTGTTCTGGATGGCTGTCAAGGCTTCTTTTATTGGCACTTGGGTGAAGAGGGATATGACATCGAAGCTCACTAGTAGGTCACTGGGTTGTAAGTTTTGTTTCTTTATGATCTCGATGAACTGGAATGAGTTTCTTACGTGTGAGTTGATGGATTCTGCATAGGGCTGTAGTTGTTTGGCGAGAAATTTGGCTAGGTTTTGTAGAGGTGAGCCTATGGAGCTGACTATTGGTCTAAGTGGGGTTCCTTCTTTGTGTATC
Source organism: Hydrophis major (assembly GCA_033807585.1). Lineage (NCBI taxonomy): Eukaryota > Metazoa > Chordata > Lepidosauria > Squamata > Elapidae > Hydrophis > Hydrophis major. Next base: position 133,977,986 of record CM066329.1, on the reverse strand, counting down.
TTGGGGAGACCATAAAGTTTAGGGCATCTGGATGATTTCTCTCTGGGTATGATTCTTTGCTGGATTTCTTCACTGATGGGGGAGGCTTTTATTTTGGATCTGGTGGTTTTTTCCAGGTAGGTGGTGGGGTCTGTCTTTAGGGGTTTGTATGTGGGGTCTTGGAGTAGGTTGGTTAACTTGGATTGGTAGTCAGATGTGTTCATAACCACTGTCGCATTGCCCTTGTCTGCTGGTAGGATTATTATGCTGGTGTCTTCTTTCAGGTTAAGTAGTGCAGTTTGTTCTTCTTTGGATAAGTTGCTTTTGGGTGGTTTGCTAGTGCAGAGGATGTTGGTGATTTCGAGTCTGATTCTATTGGCATCATCAGGTTTGGTTTTGGTCAGGCTGGTTTCAACTCCACATATGATGGTTTCTGTGGGGATGTGTTTGGGAGCGACAGCAAAGTTGAATCCTTTAGAAAGGACCTTGGTTTCGGGTTCGGTGAGGATCTTGTCTGAGATGTTGTGCACTGTTTGTTTCATGTGTGGCTGTGAGGGGGGAGGAGTTGGTTTCTGGCGTTGTTGTAGTTTTCTGAGTTTGTTGGTGTGTGTGTCTGTCTTGAGGGTGGTCTGTGTTTCGGCTCTCCAGACAGCGAGCTGTTTGGATTTGTCCCAAAGTAAGGGGTGAATCTTGTTGCTGAGTCTGAGGTGAAGTATGAGGAGATCTTTGTTGATTTGGTCTAGGAGAAACCAATCAGAACATAGCCAAACCCCCAACCAATGAGAACACACCCCCACCCAATCAGAACACAGCCAAGCCTCCACCCAATCAAGTCACACCCCCAGGAGCAGTTAAAAGGAAGAAGCAGCTGCAAGCTCACATCACTCTGAGAAGCACAGAGCTGAAGACCAAGCCTGAAGATGATGAATGAGACTTCATCGAAACGTTGCCTAGATACTTCCAATCTTACGCGGGAGAAAACCCGAACAACCAAAGATCCACATACAAATACCCGTGAGAACCTCAGGAAACAAATATTGCACCTCTACGGGGAGGAAACCCACCATCTGACCAGGACTTATGAAAAACTTGAAGTCCAAAGAGCTTCCATTTTATGTGACCTCGCATTCCTATGCAACTGCCGAGATTAAAATTTAATTCCCACAAGCTTCCAATTGAAATTCCACACCAACACAGCAGCCACCAAACGCATCCTAAAAAGAACAGAATTGGCCCTAATTAGAAATGAACTTCACACAAAAAGATTTCTCCTAGACCAAATCAACAAAGATCTCCTCACACTTCACCTCAGACTCAGCAACAAGATTCACCCCTTACTTTGGGACAAATCCAAACAGCTCGCTGTCTGGAGAGCCGAAACACAGACCACCCTCAAGACAGACACACACACCAACAAACTCAGAAAACTACAACAACGCCAGAAACCAACTCCTCCCCCCTCACAGCCACACATGAAACAAACAGTGCACAACATCTCAGACAAGATCCTCACCGAACCCGAAACCAAGGTCCTTTCTAAAGGATTCAACTTTGCTGTCGCTCCCAAACACATCCCCACAGAAACCATCATATGTGGAGTTGAAACCAGCCTGACCAAAACCAACCCTGATGATGCCAATAGAATCAGACTCGAAATCACCAACATCCTCTGCACTAGCAAACCACCCAAAAGCAACTTATCCAAAGAAGAACAAACTGCACTACTTAACCTGAAAGAAGACACCAGCATAATAATCCTACCAGCAGACAAGGGCAATGCGACAGTGGTTATGAACACATCTGACTACCAATCCAAGTTAACCAACCTACTCCAAGACCCCACATACAAACCCCTAAAGACAGACCCCACCACCTACCTGGAAAAAACCACCAGATCCAAAATAAAAGCCTCCCCCATCAGTGAAGAAATCCAGCAAAGAATCATACCCAGAGAGAAATCATCCAGATGCCCTAAACTTTATGGTCTCCCCAAGATACACAAAGAAGGAACCCCACTTAGACCAATAGTCAGCTCCATAGGCTCACCTCTACAAAACCTAGCCAAATTTCTCGCCAAACAACTACAGCCCTATGCAGAATCCATCAACTCACACGTAAGAAACTCATTCCAGTTCATCGAGATCATAAAGAAACAAAACTTACAACCCAGTGACCTACTAGTGAGCTTCGATGTCATATCCCTCTTCACCCAAGTGCCAATAAAAGAAGCCTTGACAGCCATCCAAAACAAATACAACCCCCCCAAGCACATCCTAGATCTGACCAACCACTGCCTATCCAATACATACTTCACCTACAATGGACAAAAATACAAAAAAATAGAAGGAGCACCCATGGGATCACCCCTCTCACCTGTCATCGCTAACCTCTACATGGAACACTTTGAAACACAAGCTCTAGAAAAATATGATCACAAACCCAAACTCTGGCTCAGATACATAGATGACACCTTTATAATCTGGCCACACGGGAAAGAAAAACTGAACAACTTCCTCACACACCTCAAAATACAGCCAACACCCCAAAATACAATTCACCATGGAAACAGAAGCTAACAACCAACTTCCCTTCCTAGATGTCTTGGTATACAAAAAATCCAATGGCTCCCTAGGACACACCATCTACCAGAAGAAAACACATACAAACCGCTATCTACACGCACTCTCACACCACCACCCAGCACAGATCAATTCCCTAGCTGAGACACTCATCTCCAGAACAAAATGCTTAGCCGATGAACAACACCTAGAGACCGAACTACACACTCTCACCGGCGTGCTGACAGCCATTGGATTCCAAAGAAAGAAGATCACCCACCTAATCCAAAAAGAAACCCCAGCCAAAATCCAAGACAAAGAACAAGAGAATGGCAAAGCCCTCCTCCCATATATAAAAGGCACTACGGACAAAATTAGCAAGATCCTCCAAAAACACAACATTAAGACAGCATTCTGCACAAACAGAAAGATATCCACCATCCTAAGAAACCCTAAGGACAGAATCGAGTTGGAAAATCAAGGAGTATACGAAATCCCTTGCACTGCCTGCCCCACCACATACATTGGACAGACTAACAGAAGAATAGGTGCACGCATTGAAGAACATAAGAACTCAATCAAAAAGGAAGAACCGACCTCTTCCCTGGTCCAACACCTCAAAGCCACAGGACATGAGATTGACTTTAAAAATACCAGAACTATCGCCAAAACCGAACACTTCAGCAGCAGAATCATCAGAGAAGCCATAGAGATAGAAAAACGCCCACACAGCATGAATAAACGAGATGATACCTCCCGCCTACCAGCCATTTGGAAACCCGCCCTCATGAACAGACGCGTACCTAACATGAAGAATGACACCAGACCCACACCCCTGAGAGCCACACAAGATGCCACCACCCCACTTCCACGTAGAAAGCAGACTCACACCCACACAGAAGATGAAACACGACCACGGACCAGAAGCCGAACTGCAGCTGCATCACTACCCACCTCAAACCCCTCTGAGCCATACTTAGAAGCGAACTGACCTCCACCATGAAGATGCAGCATGACCACGAACTCGAAGCCAAACAGCAAGATCAGCTATCAATCATTTGGAAGCCTGCACTCACAAACAAAAAAATCTCCACACCACAAGCCAGGCAAACACCTGGGCACAAACAGATCCCCCCTGATACCTCCAGCTCAAACACACCCCAACCAGGCACCCAGATGAAACCCAGCTTCCTAACTAATGATAGCCGTCCATTTACCCGAAGCCAAGCTGCACTAAAGGCCTCCAATAAAGTAACACAATGTTGCCAGCCAATCAAGATACAAAAAGAGCCCCCCCCAAAAAAAAAACCAGACAGAAGATATTAGTAGCAGAACACAGCACACTCCAAGACCAATAAACACAGACCAAGACTCTCAACCAATCAGGAGGAAGAAAAAACCATTCTGACACAGCAATAGGCTGCCCCAAATTTAAATCTGAAACCACTGTAAAAGTCTGACTCAAGACAAACACCATACAGAAGCCTGATGATGGCAGATGAGATTCTGCTGAAACGTTGCTACAACTTTAAAAGCACCACGTGGGAAAATACCCGAACAAAGCTGAATGCCAGACATGTAAGTACCCGCGAAAACTTAAGAAAACTATGTTTTCTTAAGTTTTCGCGGGTACTTACATGTCTGGCATTCAGCTTTGTTCGGGTATTTTCCCACGTGGTGCTTTTAAAGTTGTAGCAACGTTTCAGCAGAATCTCATCTGCCATCATCAGGCTTCTGTATGGTGTTTGTCATATATATATATATGTTTTCTGAGGTTCTCGCGGGGTACTTGTATGTGGATCTTTGGTTATTCAGGTTTTCTCCCGCGTAAGATTGGAAGTATCTAGGCAACGTTTCGATGAAGTCTCATTCATCATCTTCAGGCTTGGTCTTCAGCTCTGTGCTTCTCAGAGTGATGTGAGCTTGCAGCTGCTTCTTCCTTTTAACTGCTCCTGGGGGTGTGACTTGATTGGCTGGGGGCTTGGCTGTGTTCTGATTGGATGGGGGGGTGTTCTCATTGGTTGGGGGTTTGGCTGTGTTCTGATTGGTTGGGGGGTTGGCTGTGTTCTGATTGGCTGGAGGCGTGTTCTGTTCAGGTGGGGGCTTGATTGTGCTCAGGTTAGTCTTAGTTGCTGGAAGGTTTGAGCTGGTGAGCTGTGATCTTGCTGTTTGCTTCGAGTTCGTGGTCATGCTGCATCTTCATGGTGGGGGTCAGTTCGCTTCATGTATGGCTCAGAGGGGTTTGAGGTGGGTAGTGATGCAGCTGCAGTGCGGCTTCTGGTCCGTGGTCGTGTTTCATCTTCTGTGTGGGTGTGAGTCTGCTTTCTACGTGGAAGTGTGGTGGTGGCATCTTGTGTGGCTATCAAGGGTGTGGGTCTGGTGTCATTCTTCATGTTAGGTACGCGTCTGTTCATGAGGGCGGGTTTCCAAATGGCTGGTAGGCGGCAGGCATCATCTCGTTTATTCATGCTGTGTGGGCGTTTTTCTATCTCTATGGCTTCTCTGATGATTCTGCTGCTGAAGTGTTCGGTTTTGGCGATAGTTCTGGTATTTTTAAAGTCAATCTCATGTCCTGTGGCTTTGAGGTGTTGGACCAGGGAAGAGGTCGGTTCTTCCTTTTTGATTGAGTTCTTATGTTCTTCAATGCGTACACTTATTCTTCTGTTAGTTTGTCCAATGTATGTGGTGGGGCAGGCAGTGCAAGGGATTTCATATACTCCTTGATTTTCTAATTTGATTTTTTCCTTAGGGTTTCTTAGGATGGTGGATATCTTTCTGTTTGTGCAGAATGCTGTCTTAATGTTGTGTTTTTGGAGGATCTTGCTTATTTTGTCTGTAGTGCCTTTTATATATGGGAGGAAGGCTTGGCCATTCTCTTGTTCTCTGTCTTGGATTTTGGCTGGGGTTTCTTTTTGGATTAGGTGGGTGATCTTCTTTCTTTGGAATCCATTGGCTGTCAGCACGCCAGTGAGAGTGTGTAGTTCGGTCTCTAGGTGCTGTTCGTCGGCTAAGCATTTTGTTCTGGAAATGAGTGTCTTGGCTACGGAATTGATCTGTGCTGGATGGTGGTGTGAGAATGTGTGTAGATAGCAGTTTGTATGTGTTTTCTTCTGGTAGATGGTGTGTCCTAGGGAGCCATTGGATTTTTTGTATACCAAGACATCTAGGAAGGGAAGTTGGTTGTTAGCTTCTGTTTCCATGGTGAATTGTATTATGGGGTGTAGGCTGTTGAGGTGTGTGAGGAAGTTGTTCAGTTTTTCTTTCCCGTGTGGCCAGATTGTGAAGGTGTCATCTACGTATCTGAGCCAGAGTTTGGGTTTGTGATCATATTTTTCTAGAGCTTGTGTTTCAAAGTGTTCCATGTAGAGGTTAGTGATGACAGGTGAGAGGGGTGATCCCATGGGTGCTCCTTCTATTTGTTTGTATTTTTGTCCATTGTAGGTGAAGTATGTATTGGATAGGCAGTGGTTGGTCAGATCTAGGATGTGCTTGGGGGGGGTTGTATTTGTTTTGGATGGCTGTCAAGGCTTCTTTTATTGGCACTTGGGTGAAGAGGGATATGACATCGAAGCTCACTAGTAGGTCACTGGGTTGTAAGTTTTGTTTCTTTTTGATCTCGATGAACTGGAATGAGTTTCTTATGTGTGAGTTGATGGATTCTGTATAGGGCTGTAATTGTTTGGCAAGAAATTTAGCTAGGTTTTGTAGAGGTGAGCCTATGGAGCTGACTATTGGTCTAAGTGGGGTTCTTTCTTTGTGTATCTTGGGGAGACCATAAAGTTTAGGGCATCTGGATGATTTCTCTCTGGGTATGATTCTTTGCTGGATTTCTTCACTGATGGGGGAGGTTTTTATTTTGGATCTGGTGGTTTTTTCTAGGTAGGTGGTGGGGTCTGTCTTTAGGGGTTTGTATGTGGGGTCTTGGAGTAGGTTGGTTAACTTGGATTGGTTGTCAGATGTGTTCATAACCACTGTCGCGTTGCCCTTGTCTGCTGGTAGGATTATTATGCTGGTGTCTTCTTTCAGGTTAAGTAGTGCAGTTTGTTCTTGTTTGGATAAGTTGCTTTTGGATGGTTTGCTAGTGCAGAGGATGTTGGTGATTTCGAGTCTGATTCTATTGGCATCATCAGGTTTCGTTTTGGTCAGGCTGGTTTCAACTCCGCATATGATGGTTTCTGTGGGGATGTGTTTGGGAGCGACAGCAAAGTTGAATCCTTTAGAAAGGTCCTTGGTTTCGGCTTCGGTGAGGATCTTGTCTGAGATGTTGTGCACTGTTTGTTTCATGTGTGGCTGTGAGGGGGAGGAGTTGGTTTCTGGAGTTGTTGTAGTTTTCTGAGTTTGTTGGTGTGTGTCTGTCTTGAGGGTGGTCTGTGTTTCGGCTCTCCAGACAGCGAGCTGTTTGGATTTGTCCCAAAGTAAGGGGTGAATCTTGTTGCTGAGTCTGAGGTGAAGTGTGAGGAGATATTTGTTGATTTGATCTTGGAGAAATCTTTTTGTGTGAAGTTCATTTCTAATTAGGGCCAATTCTGTTCTTTTTAGGATGTGTTTGGTGGCTGCTGTGTTGGTGTGGAATTTCAATTGGAAGCTTGTGGGAATTAAAAAAATGATCTCGGCAGTTGCATAGGAATGCGAGGTCACATAAAATGGAAGCTCTTTGGACTTCAAGTTTTTCATAAGTCCTGGTCAGATGGTGGGTTTCCTCCCCGTAGAGGTGCAATATTTGTTTTCTGAGGTTCTCGCGGGTATTTGTATGTGGATCTTTGGTTATTCGGTTTTTCTCCCGCGTAAGATTGGAAGTATCTAGGCAACGTTTCGATGAAGTCTCATTCATCATCTTCAGGCTTGGTCTTCAGCTCTGTGCTTCTCAGAGTAATGTGAGCTTGCAGCTGCTTCTTCCTTTTAACTGCTAGTGGGTGTGTGACTTGACTGGGTGGGGGCTTGGCTGTGTTCTGATTGGTTGGAGGCGTGTTCTGTTCAGGTGGGGGCTTGATTGTGCTCAGGTTAGTCTTAGTTGCTGGAGGGTTTGAGCTGGTGAGCTGTGATCTTGCTGTTTGGCTTCGAGTTTGTGGTCGTGCTGCATCTTCATGGTGGGGGTCAGTTCGCTTCATGTATGGCTCAGAGGGGTTTGAAGTGGGTAGTGATGCAGCTGCAGTGCGGCTTCTGGTCCGTGGTCGTGTTTCATCTTCTGTGTGAGTGTGAGTCTGCTTTCTACGTGGAAGTGTGGTGGTGGCATCTTGTGTGGCTCTCAGGAGTGTGGGTCTGGTGTCATTCTTCATGTTAGGTACTCGTCTGTTCATGAGGGCGGGTTTCCAAATGGCTGGTAGGCGGGAGGTATACATTAAGACAGCATTCTGCACAAACAGAAAGATATCCACCATCCTAAGAAACCCTAAGGACAAAATCAAGTTAGAAAATCAAGGAGTATACGAAATCCCTTGCACTGCCTGCCCCAACACATACATTGGACAAACTAACAGAAGAATAAGTGCACGCATTGAAGAACATAAGAACTCAATCAAAAAGGAAGAACCGACCTCTTCCCTGGTCCAACACCTCAAAGCCACAGGACATGAGATTGACTTTAAAAATACCAGAACTATCGCCAAAACTGAACACTTCAACAGCAGAATAATCAGAGAAGCCATAGAGATAGAAAAATGCCCACACAGCATGAATAAACGAGATGATGCCTCCCGCCTACCAGCCATTTGGAAACAGAAGCCTGATGATGGCAGATGAGATTCTGCCAAAACGTTGCTACAACTTTAAAAGCACCACTACTATGACGTGGGAAAATACCCGAACAAAGCTGAATATCATACATGTAAGTACCCGCAAAAACTTAAGAAAACACACACACACACACACACACACACACACACACACATATATATATATATATATATATATATATATATATATATATATATATATATATATATCTTTGGTTATTCGGGTTTTCTCTCGCGTAAGATTGGAAGTATCTGGGCAACGTTTCGATGAAGTCTCATTCATCATCTTCAGGCTTGGTCTTCAGCTCTGTGCTTCTCAGAGTGATGTGAGCTTGCAGCTGCTTCTTCCTTTTAACTGCTCCTGGGGGTGTGACTTGATTGGCTGGGGGCTTGGCTGTGTTCAATCAAGTCACACCCCCAGGAGCAGTTAAAAGGAAGAAGCAGCTGCAAGCTCACATCACTCTGAGAAGCACAGAGCTGAAGACCAAGCCTGAAGATGATGAATGAGACTTCATCGAAACGTTGCCCAGATACTTCCAATCTTACGCGGGAGAAAACCCGAATAACCAAAGATCCACATACAAGTACCCGCGAGAACCTCAGAAAACATATATATATATATATATATGTCTGGCATTCAGCTTTGTTCGGGTATTTTCCCACGTGGTGCTTTTAAAGTTGTAGCAACGTTTCAGCAGAATCTCATCTGCCATCATCAGGCTTCTGTATGGTGTTTGTCTGTGAGTCAAACTTTTACAGTGGTTTGACTCACAGACAAACACCATACAGAAGCCTGATGATGGCAGATGAGATTCTGCTGAAATGTTGCTACAACTTTAAAAGCACCACGTGGGAAAATACCCGAACAAAGCTGAAGGCTTCTGTATGGTGTTTGTCTTGAGTCAGACTTTTACAGTGGTTTCAGATTTAAATTTGGGGCAGCCTATTGCTGTGTCAGAATGGTTTTTTCTTCCTCCTGATTGGTTGAGAGTCTTGGTCTGTGTTTATTGGTCTTGGAGTGTGCTGTGTTCTGCTACTAATATCTTCTGTCTGTTTTTTTTGGGGGGGGCTCTTTTTGTATCTTGATTGGCTGGCAACATTGTGTTACTTTATTGGAGGCCTTTAGTGCAGCTTGGCTTTGGGTAAATGGACGGCTATCATTAGTTAGGAAGCTGGGTTTCATCTGGGTGCCTGGTTGGGGTGTGTTTGAGCTGGAGGTATCAGGGGGGATCTGTTTGTGCCCAGGTGTTTGCCTGGCTTGTGGTGTGGAGATTTTTTTGTTTGTGAGTGCAGGCTTCCAAATGATTGACAGCTGATCTTGCTGTTTGGCTTCGAGTTCGTGGTCATGCTGCATCTTCATGGTGGAGGTCAGTTCGCTTCTAAGTATGGCTCAGAGGGGTTTGAGGTGGGTAGTGATGCAGCTGCAGTTCGGCTTCTGGTCCATGGTCGTGTTTCATCTTCTGTGTGGGTGTGAGTCTGCTTTCTACGTGGAAGTGGGGTGGTGGCATCTTGTGTGGCTCTCAGGGGTGTGGGTCTGGTGTCATTCTTCATGTTAGGTACGCGTCTGTTCATGAGGGCGGGTTTCCAAATGGCTGGTAGGCGGGAGGTATCATCTCGTTTATTCATGCTGTGTGGGCGTTTTTCTATCTCTATGGCTTCTCTGATGATTCTGCTGCTGAAGTGTTCGGTTTTGGCGATAGTTCTGGTATTTTTAAAGTCAATCTCATGTCCTGTGGCTTTGAGGTGTTGGACCAGGGAAGAGGTCGGTTCTTCCTTTTTGATTGAGTTCTTATGTTCTTCAATGCGTGCACCTATTCTTCTGTTAGTCTGTCCAATGTATGTGGTGGGGCAGGCAGTGCAAGGGATTTCGTATACTCCTTGATTTTCCAACTCGATTCTGTCCTTAGGGTTTCTTAGGATGGTGGATATCTTTCTGTTTGTGCAGAATGCTGTCTTAATGTTGTGTTTTTGGAGGATCTTGCTAATTTTGTCCGTAGTGCCTTTTATATATGGGAGGAGGGCTTTGCCATTCTCTTGTTCTTTGTCTTGGATTTTGGCTGGGGTTTCTTTTTGGATTAGGTGGGTGATCTTCTTTCTTTGGAATCCATTGGCTGTCAGCACGCCGGTGAGAGTGTGTAGTTCGGTCTCTAGGTGTTGTTCATCGGCTAAGCATTTTGTTCTGGAGATGAGTGTCTCAGCTACGGAATTGATCTGTGCTGGGTGGTGGTGTGAGAGTGCGTGTAGATAGCGGTTTGTATGTGTTTTCTTCTGGTAGATGGTGTGTCCTAGGGAGCCATTGGATTTTTTGTATACCAAGACATCTAGGAAGGGAAGTTGGTTGTTAGCTTCTGTTTCCATGGTGAATTGTATTTTGGGGTGTTGGCTGTATTTTGAGGTGTGTGAGGAAGTTGTTCAGTTTTTCTTTCCCGTGTGGCCAGATTATAAAGGTGTCATCTATGTATCTGAGCCAGAGTTTGGGTTTGTGATCATATTTTTCTAGAGCTTGTGTTTCAAAGTGTTCCATGTAGAGGTTAGCGATGACAGGTGAGAGGGGTGATCCCATGGGTGCTCCTTCTATTTGTTTGTATTTTTGTCCATTGTAGGTGAAGTATGTATTGGATAGGCAGTGGTTGGTCAGATCTAGGATGTGCTTGGGGGGGTTGTATTTGTTTTGGATGGCTGTCAAGGCTTCTTTTATTGGCACTTGGGTGAAGAGGGATATGACATCGAAGCTCACTAGTAGGTCACTGGGTTGTAAGTTTTGTTTCTTTATGATCTCGATGAACTGGAATGAGTTTCTTACGTGTGAGTTGATGGATTCTGCATAGGGCTGTAGTTGTTTGGCGAGAAATTTGGCTAGGTTTTGTAGAGGTGAGCCTATGGAGCTGACTATTGGTCTAAGTGGGGTTCCTTCTTTGTGTATCTTGGGGAGACCATAAAGTTTAGGGCATCTGGATGATTTCTCTCTGGGTATGATTCTTTGCTGGATTTCTTCACTGATGGGGGAGGCTTTTATTTTGGATCTGGTGGTTTTTTCCAGGTAGGTGGTGGGGTCTGTCTTTAGGGGTTTGTATGTGGGGTCTTGGAGTAGGTTGGTTAACTTGGATTGGTAGTCAGATGTGTTCATAACCACTGTCGCATTGCCCTTGTCTGCTGGTAGGATTATTATGCTGGTGTCTTCTTTCAGGTTAAGTAGTGCAGTTTGTTCTTCTTTGGATAAGTTGCTTTTGGGTGGTTTGCTAGTGCAGAGGATGTTGGTGATTTCGAGTCTGATTCTATTGGCATCATCAGGGTTGGTTTTGGTCAGGCTGGTTTCAACTCCACATATGATGGTTTCTGTGGGGATGTGTTTGGGAGCGACAGCAAAGTTGAATCCTTTAGAAAGGACCTTGGTTTCGGGTTCGGTGAGGATCTTGTCTGAGATGTTGTGCACTGTTTGTTTCATGTGTGGCTGTGAGGGGGAGGAGTTGGTTTCTGGCGTTGTTGTAGTTTTCTGAGTTTGTTGGTGTGTGTGTCTGTCTTGAGGGTGGTCTGTGTTTCGGCTCTCCAGACAGCGAGCTGTTTGGATTTGTCCCAAAGTAAGGGGTGAATCTTGTTGCTGAGTCTGAGGTGAAGTGTGAGGAGATCTTAAAGTTGTAGCAACGTTTCAGCAGAATCTCATCTGCCATCATCAGGCTTCTGTATGGTGTTTGTCATATATATATATATGTTTTCTGAGGTTCTCGCGGGTACTTGTATGTGGATCTTTGGTTATTCAGGTTTTCTCCCGCGTAAGATTGGAAGTATCTAGGCAACGTTTCGATGAAGTCTCATTCATCATCTTCAGGCTTGGTCTTCAGCTCTTTGCTTCTCAGAGTGATGTGAGCTTGCAGCTGCTTCTTCCTTTTAACTGCTCCTGGGGGTGTGACTTGATTGGCTGGGGGCTTGGCTGTGTTCTGATTGGATGGGGGGGTGTTCTCATTGGTTGGGGGTTTGGCTGTGTTCTGATTGGTTGGGGGGTTGGCTGTGTTCTGATTGGCTGGAGGCGTGTTCTGTTCAGGTGGGGGCTTGATTGTGCTCAGGTTAGTCTTAGTTGCTGGAAGGTTTGAGCTGGTGAGCTGTGATCTTGCTGTTTGGCTTCGAGTTCGTGGTCATGCTGCATCTTCATGGTGGGGGTCAGTTCGCTTCATGTATGGCTCAGAGGGGTTTGAGGTGGGTAGTGATGCAGCTGCAGTGCAGCTTCTGGTCCGTGGTCGTGTTTCATCTTCTGTGTGGGTGTGAGTCTGCTTTCTACGTGGAAGTGTGGTGGTGGCATCTTGTGTGGCTATCAAGGGTGTGGGTCTGGTGTCATTCTTCATGTTAAGTACGCGTCTGTTCATGAGGGCGGGTTTCCAAATGGCTGGTAGGCGGCAGGCATCATCTCGTTTATTCATGCTGTGTGGGCGTTTTTCTATCTCTATGGCTTCTCTGATGATTCTGCTGCTGAAGTGTTCGGTTTTGGCGATAGTTCTGGTATTTTTAAAGTCAATCTCATGTCCTGTGGCTTTGAGGTGTTGGACCAGGGAAGAGGTCGGTTCTTCCTTTTTGATTGAGTTCTTATGTTCTTCAATGCGTGCACTTATTCTTCTGTTAGTTTGTCCAATGTATGTGGTGGGGCAGGCAGTGCAAGGGATTTCATATACTCCTTGATTTTCTAATTTGATTTTTTCCTTAGGGTTTCTTAGGATGGTGGATATCTTTCTGTTTGTGCAGAATGCTGTCTTAATGTTGTGTTTTTGGAGGATCTTGCTTATTTTGTCTGTAGTGCCTTTTATATATGGGAGGAAGGCTTGGCCATTCTCCTGTTCTCTGTCTTGGATTTTGGCTGGGGTTTCTTTTTGGATTAGGTGGGTGATCTTCTTTCTTTGGAATCCATTGGCTGTCAGCACGCCGGTGAGAGTGTGTAGTTCGGTCTCTAGGTGCTGTTCGTCGGCTAAGCATTTTGTTCTGGAAATGAGTGTCTTGGCTACGGAATTGATCTGTGCTGGATGGTGGTGTGAGAATGTGTGTAGATAGCAGTTTGTATGTGTTTTCTTCTGGTAGATGGTGTGTCCTAGGGAGCCATTGGATTTTTTGTATACCAAGACATCTAGGAAGGGAAGTTGGTTGTTAGCTTCTGTTTCCATGGTGAATTGTATTATGGGGTGTAGGCTGTTGAGGTGTGTGAGGAAGTTGTTCAGTTTTTCTTTCCCATGTGGCCAGATTGTGAAGGTGTCATCTACGTATCTGAGCCAGAGTTTGGGTTTGTGATCATATTTTTCTAGAGCTTGTGTTTCAAAGTGTTCCATGTAGAGGTTAGCGATGACAGGTGAGAGGGGTGATCCCATGGGTGCTCCTTCTATTTGTTTGTATTTTTGTCCATTGTAGGTGAAGTATGTATTGGATAGGCAGTGGTTGGTCAGATCTAGGATGTGCTTGGGGGGGGGGTTGTATTTGTTCTGGATGGCTGTCAAGGCTTCTTTTATTGGCACTTGGGTGAAGAGGGATATGACATCGAAGCTCACTAGTAGGTCACTGGGTTGTAAGTTTTGTTTCTTTATGATCTCGATGAACTGGAATGAGTTTCTTACGTGTGAGTTGATGGATTCTGCATAGGGCTGTAGTTGTTTGGCGAGAAATTTGGCTAGGTTTTGTAGAGGTGAGCCTATGGAGCTGACTATTGGTCTAAGTGGGGTTCCTTCTTTGTGTATCTTGGGGAGACCATAAAGTTTAGGGCATCTGGATGATTTCTCTCTGGGTATGATTCTTTGCTGGATTTCTTCACTGATGGGGGAGGCTTTTATTTTGGATCTGGTGGTTTTTTCCAGGTAGGTGGTGGGGTCTGTCTTTAGGGGTTTGTATGTGGGGTCTTGGAGTAGGTTGGTTAACTTGGATTGGTAGTCAGATGTGTTCATAACCACTGTCGCATTGCCCTTGTCTGCTGGTAGGATTATTATGCTGGTGTCTTCTTTCAGGTTAAGTAGTGCAGTTTGTTCTTCTTTGGATAAGTTGCTTTTGGGTGGTTTGCTAGTGCAGAGGATGTTGGTGATTTCGAGTCTGATTCTATTGGCATCATCAGGGTTGGTTTTGGTCAGGCTGGTTTCAACTCCACATATGATGGTTTCTGTGGGGATGTGTTTGGGAGCGACAGCAAAGTTGAATCCTTTAGAAAGGACCTTGGTTTCGGGTTCGGTGAGGATCTTGTCTGAGATGTTGTGCACTGTTTGTTTCATGTGTGGCTGTGAGGGGGGAGGAGTTGGTTTCTGGCGTTGTTGTAGTTTTCTGAGTTTGTTGGTGTGTGTGTCTGTCTTGAGGGTGGTCTGTGTTTCGGCTCTCCAGACAGCGAGCTGTTTGGATTTGTCCCAAAGTAAGGGGTGAATCTTGTTGCTGAGTCTGAGGTGAAGTATGAGGAGATCTTTGTTGATTTGGTCTAGGAGAAACCAATCAGAACATAGCCAAACCCCCAACCAATGAGAACACACCCCCACCCAATCAGAACACAGCCAAGCCTCCACCCAATCAAGTCACACCCCCAGGAGCAGTTAAAAGGAAGAAGCAGCTGCAAGCTCACATCACTCTGAGAAGCACAGAGCTGAAGACCAAGCCTGAAGATGATGAATGAGACTTCATCGAAACGTTGCCTAGATACTTCCAATCTTACGCGGGAGAAAACCCGAACAACCAAAGATCCACATACAAATACCCGTGAGAACCTCAGGAAACAAATATTGCACCTCTACGGGGAGGAAACCCACCATCTGACCAGGACTTATGAAAAACTTGAAGTCCAAAGAGCTTCCATTTTATGTGACCTCGCATTCCTATGCAACTGCCGAGATTAAAATTTAATTCCCACAAGCTTCCAATTGAAATTCCACACCAACACAGCAGCCACCAAACGCATCCTAAAAAGAACAGAATTGGCCCTAATTAGAAATGAACTTCACACAAAAAGATTTCTCCTAGACCAAATCAACAAAGATCTCCTCACACTTCACCTCAGACTCAGCAACAAGATTCACCCCTTACTTTGGGACAAATCCAAACAGCTCGCTGTCTGGAGAGCCGAAACACAGACCACCCTCAAGACAGACACACACACCAACAAACTCAGAAAACTACAACAACGCCAGAAACCAACTCCTCCCCCCTCACAGCCACACATGAAACAAACAGTGCACAACATCTCAGACAAGATCCTCACCGAACCCGAAACCAAGGTCCTTTCTAAAGGATTCAACTTTGCTGTCGCTCCCAAACACATCCCCACAGAAACCATCATATGTGGAGTTGAAACCAGCCTGACCAAAACCAACCCTGATGATGCCAATAGAATCAGACTCGAAATCACCAACATCCTCTGCACTAGCAAACCACCCAAAAGCAACTTATCCAAAGAAGAACAAACTGCACTACTTAACCTGAAAGAAGACACCAGCATAATAATCCTACCAGCAGACAAGGGCAATGCGACAGTGGTTATGAACACATCTGACTACCAATCCAAGTTAACCAACCTACTCCAAGACCCCACATACAAACCCCTAAAGACAGACCCCACCACCTACCTGGAAAAAACCACCAGATCCAAAATAAAAGCCTCCCCCATCAGTGAAGAAATCCAGCAAAGAATCATACCCAGAGAGAAATCATCCAGATGCCCTAAACTTTATGGTCTCCCCAAGATACACAAAGAAGGAACCCCACTTAGACCAATAGTCAGCTCCATAGGCTCACCTCTACAAAACCTAGCCAAATTTCTCGCCAAACAACTACAGCCCTATGCAGAATCCATCAACTCACACGTAAGAAACTCATTCCAGTTCATCGAGATCATAAAGAAACAAAACTTACAACCCAGTGACCTACTAGTGAGCTTCGATGTCATATCCCTCTTCACCCAAGTGCCAATAAAAGAAGCCTTGACAGCCATCCAAAACAAATACAACCCCCCCAAGCACATCCTAGATCTGACCAACCACTGCCTATCCAATACATACTTCACCTACAATGGACAAAAATACAAAAAAATAGAAGGAGCACCCATGGGATCACCCCTCTCACCTGTCATCGCTAACCTCTACATGGAACACTTTGAAACACAAGCTCTAGAAAAATATGATCACAAACCCAAACTCTGGCTCAGATACATAGATGACACCTTTATAATCTGGCCACACGGGAAAGAAAAACTGAACAACTTCCTCACACACCTCAAAATACAGCCAACACCCCAAAATACAATTCACCATGGAAACAGAAGCTAACAACCAACTTCCCTTCCTAGATGTCTTGGTATACAAAAAATCCAATGGCTCCCTAGGACACACCATCTACCAGAAGAAAACACATACAAACCGCTATCTACACGCACTCTCACACCACCACCCAGCACAGATCAATTCCCTAGCTGAGACACTCATCTCCAGAACAAAATGCTTAGCCGATGAACAACACCTAGAGACCGAACTACACACTCTCACCGGCGTGCTGACAGCCATTGGATTCCAAAGAAAGAAGATCACCCACCTAATCCAAAAAGAAACCCCAGCCAAAATCCAAGACAAAGAACAAGAGAATGGCAAAGCCCTCCTCCCATATATAAAAGGCACTACGGACAAAATTAGCAAGATCCTCCAAAAACACAACATTAAGACAGCATTCTGCACAAACAGAAAGATATCCACCATCCTAAGAAACCCTAAGGACAGAATCGAGTTGGAAAATCAAGGAGTATACGAAATCCCTTGCACTGCCTGCCCCACCACATACATTGGACAGACTAACAGAAGAATAGGTGCACGCATTGAAGAACATAAGAACTCAATCAAAAAGGAAGAACCGACCTCTTCCCTGGTCCAACACCTCAAAGCCACAGGACATGAGATTGACTTTAAAAATACCAGAACTATCGCCAAAACCGAACACTTCAGCAGCAGAATCATCAGAGAAGCCATAGAGATAGAAAAACGCCCACACAGCATGAATAAACGAGATGATACCTCCCGCCTACCAGCCATTTGGAAACCCGCCCTCATGAACAGACGCGTACCTAACATGAAGAATGACACCAGACCCACACCCCTGAGAGCCACACAAGATGCCACCACCCCACTTCCACGTAGAAAGCAGACTCACACCCACACAGAAGATGAAACACGACCACGGACCAGAAGCCGAACTGCAGCTGCATCACTACCCACCTCAAACCCCTCTGAGCCATACTTAGAAGCGAACTGACCTCCACCATGAAGATGCAGCATGACCACGAACTCGAAGCCAAACAGCAAGATCAGCTATCAATCATTTGGAAGCCTGCACTCACAAACAAAAAAATCTCCACACCACAAGCCAGGCAAACACCTGGGCACAAACAGATCCCCCCTGATACCTCCAGCTCAAACACACCCCAACCAGGCACCCAGATGAAACCCAGCTTCCTAACTAATGATAGCCGTCCATTTACCCGAAGCCAAGCTGCACTAAAGGCCTCCAATAAAGTAACACAATGTTGCCAGCCAATCAAGATACAAAAAGAGCCCCCCCCAAAAAAAAAACCAGACAGAAGATATTAGTAGCAGAACACAGCACACTCCAAGACCAATAAACACAGACCAAGACTCTCAACCAATCAGGAGGAAGAAAAAACCATTCTGACACAGCAATAGGCTGCCCCAAATTTAAATCTGAAACCACTGTAAAAGTCTGACTCAAGACAAACACCATACAGAAGCCTGATGATGGCAGATGAGATTCTGCTGAAACGTTGCTACAACTTTAAAAGCACCACGTGGGAAAATACCCGAACAAAGCTGAATGCCAGACATGTAAGTACCCGCGAAAACTTAAGAAAACTATGTTTTCTTAAGTTTTCGCGGGTACTTACATGTCTGGCATTCAGCTTTGTGCGGGTATTTTCCCACGTGGTGCTTTTAAAGTTGTAGCAACGTTTCAGCAGAATCTCATCTGCCATCATCAGGCTTCTGTATGGTGTTTGTCATATATATATATATGTTTTCTGAGGTTCTCGCGGGTACTTGTATGTGGATCTTTGGTTATTCAGGTTTTCTCCCGCGTAAGATTGGAAGTATCTAGGCAACGTTTCGATGAAGTCTCATTCATCATCTTCAGGCTTGGTCTTCAGCTCTGTGCTTCTCAGAGTGATGTGAGCTTGCAGCTGCTTCTTCCTTTTAACTGCTCCTGGGGGTGTGACTTGATTGGCTGGGGGCTTGGCTGTGTTCTGATTGGATGGGGGGGTGTTCTCATTGGTTGGGGGTTTGGCTGTGTTCTGATTGGTTGGGGGGTTGGCTGTGTTCTGATTGGCTGGAGGCGTGTTCTGTTCAGGTGGGGGCTTGATTGTGCTCAGGTTAGTCTTAGTTGCTGGAAGGTTTGAGCTGGTGAGCTGTGATCTTGCTGTTTGGCTTCGAGTTCGTGGTCATGCTGCATCTTCATGGTGGGGGTCAGTTCGCTTCATGTATGGCTCAGAGGGGTTTGAGGTGGGTAGTGATGCAGCTGCAGTGCGGCTTCTGGTCCGTGGTCGTGTTTCATCTTCTGTGTGGGTGTGAGTCTGCTTTCTACGTGGAAGTGTGGTGGTGGCATCTTGTGTGGCTATCAAGGGTGTGGGTCTGGTGTCATTCTTCATGTTAGGTACGCGTCTGTTCATGAGGGCGGGTTTCCAAATGGCTGGTAGGCGGCAGGCATCATCTCGTTTATTCATGCTGTGTGGGCGTTTTTCTATCTCTATGGCTTCTCTGATGATTCTGCTGCTGAAGTGTTCGGTTTTGGCGATAGTTCTGGTATTTTTAAAGTCAATCTCATGTCCTGTGGCTTTGAGGTGTTGGACCAGGGAAGAGGTCGGTTCTTCCTTTTTGATTGAGTTCTTATGTTCTTCAATGCGTACACTTATTCTTCTGTTAGTTTGTCCAATGTATGTGGTGGGGCAGGCAGTGCAAGGGATTTCATATACTCCTTGATTTTCTAATTTGATTTTTTCCTTAGGGTTTCTTAGGATGGTGGATATCTTTCTGTTTGTGCAGAATGCTGTCTTAATGTTGTGTTTTTGGAGGATCTTGCTTATTTTGTCTGTAGTGCCTTTTATATATGGGAGGAAGGCTTGGCCATTCTCTTGTTCTCTGTCTTGGATTTTGGCTGGGGTTTCTTTTTGGATTAGGTGGGTGATCTTCTTTCTTTGGAATCCATTGGCTGTCAGCACGCCAGTGAGAGTGTGTAGTTCGGTCTCTAGGTGCTGTTCGTCGGCTAAGCATTTTGTTCTGGAAATGAGTGTCTTGGCTACGGAATTGATCTGTGCTGGATGGTGGTGTGAGAATGTGTGTAGATAGCAGTTTGTATGTGTTTTCTTCTGGTAGATGGTGTGTCCTAGGGAGCCATTGGATTTTTTGTATACCAAGACATCTAGGAAGGGAAGTTGGTTGTTAGCTTCTGTTTCCATGGTGAATTGTATTATGGGGTGTAGGCTGTTGAGGTGTGTGAGGAAGTTGTTCAGTTTTTCTTTCCCGTGTGGCCAGATTGTGAAGGTGTCATCTACGTATCTGAGCCAGAGTTTGGGTTTGTGATCATATTTTTCTAGAGCTTGTGTTTCAAAGTGTTCCATGTAGAGGTTAGTGATGACAGGTGAGAGGGGTGATCCCATGGGTGCTCCTTCTATTTGTTTGTATTTTTGTCCATTGTAGGTGAAGTATGTATTGGATAGGCAGTGGTTGGTCAGATCTAGGATGTGCTTGGGGGGGGTTGTATTTGTTTTGGATGGCTGTCAAGGCTTCTTTTATTGGCACTTGGGTGAAGAGGGATATGACATCGAAGCTCACTAGTAGGTCACTGGGTTGTAAGTTTTGTTTCTTTTTGATCTCGATGAACTGGAATGAGTTTCTTATGTGTGAGTTGATGGATTCTGTATAGGGCTGTAATTGTTTGGCAAGAAATTTAGCTAGGTTTTGTAGAGGTGAGCCTATGGAGCTGACTATTGGTCTAAGTGGGGTTCTTTCTTTGTGTATCTTGGGGAGACCATAAAGTTTAGGGCATCTGGATGATTTCTCTCTGGGTATGATTCTTTGCTGGATTTCTTCACTGATGGGGGAGGTTTTTATTTTGGATCTGGTGGTTTTTTCTAGGTAGGTGGTGGGGTCTGTCTTTAGGGGTTTGTATGTGGGGTCTTGGAGTAGGTTGGTTAACTTGGATTGGTTGTCAGATGTGTTCATAACCACTGTCGCGTTGCCCTTGTCTGCTGGTAGGATTATTATGCTGGTGTCTTCTTTCAGGTTAAGTAGTGCAGTTTGTTCTTGTTTGGATAAGTTGCTTTTGGATGGTTTGCTAGTGCAGAGGATGTTGGTGATTTCGAGTCTGATTCTATTGGCATCATCAGGTTTCGTTTTGGTCAGGCTGGTTTCAACTCCGCATATGATGGTTTCTGTGGGGATGTGTTTGGGAGCGACAGCAAAGTTGAATCCTTTAGAAAGGTCCTTGGTTTCGGCTTCGGTGAGGATCTTGTCTGAGATGTTGTGCACTGTTTGTTTCATGTGTGGCTGTGAGGGGGAGGAGTTGGTTTCTGGAGTTGTTGTAGTTTTCTGAGTTTGTTGGTGTGTGTCTGTCTTGAGGGTGGTCTGTGTTTCGGCTCTCCAGACAGCGAGCTGTTTGGATTTGTCCCAAAGTAAGGGGTGAATCTTGTTGCTGAGTCTGAGGTGAAGTGTGAGGAGATATTTGTTGATTTGATCTTGGAGAAATCTTTTTGTGTGAAGTTCATTTCTAATTAGGGCCAATTCTGTTCTTTTTAGGATGTGTTTGGTGGCTGCTGTGTTGGTGTGGAATTTCAATTGGAAGCTTGTGGGAATTAAAAAAATGATCTCGGCAGTTGCATAGGAATGCGAGGTCACATAAAATGGAAGCTCTTTGGACTTCAAGTTTTTCATAAGTCCCGGTCAGATGGTGGGTTTCCTCCCCGTAGAGGTGCAATATTTGTTTTCTGAGGTTCTCGCGGGTATTTGTATGTGGATCTTTGGTTATTCGGTTTTTCTCCCGCGTAAGATTGGAAGTATCTAGGCAACGTTTCGATGAAGTCTCATTCATCATCTTCAGGCTTGGTCTTCAGCTCTGTGCTTCTCAGAGTAATGTGAGCTTGCAGCTGCTTCTTCCTTTTAACTGCTAGTGGGTGTGTGACTTGACTGGGTGGGGGCTTGGCTGTGTTCTGATTGGTTGGAGGCGTGTTCTGTTCAGGTGGGGGCTTGATTGTGCTCAGGTTAGTCTTAGTTGCTGGAGGGTTTGAGCTGGTGAGCTGTGATCTTGCTGTTTGGCTTCGAGTTTGTGGTCGTGCTGCATCTTCATGGTGGGGGTCAGTTCGCTTCATGTATGGCTCAGAGGGGTTTGAAGTGGGTAGTGATGCAGCTGCAGTGCGGCTTCTGGTCCGTGGTCGTGTTTCATCTTCTGTGTGAGTGTGAGTCTGCTTTCTACGTGGAAGTGTGGTGGTGGCATCTTGTGTGGCTCTCAGGAGTGTGGGTCTGGTGTCATTCTTCATGTTAGGTACTCGTCTGTTCATGAGGGCGGGTTTCCAAATGGCTGGTAGGCGGGAGGTATACATTAAGACAGCATTCTGCACAAACAGAAAGATATCCACCATCCTAAGAAACCCTAAGGACAAAATCAAGTTAGAAAATCAAGGAGTATACGAAATCCCTTGCACTGCCTGCCCCAACACATACATTGGACAAACTAACAGAAGAATAAGTGCACGCATTGAAGAACATAAGAACTCAATCAAAAAGGAAGAACCGACCTCTTCCCTGGTCCAACACCTCAAAGCCACAGGACATGAGATTGACTTTAAAAATACCAGAACTATCGCCAAAACTGAACACTTCAACAGCAGAATAATCAGAGAAGCCATAGAGATAGAAAAATGCCCACACAGCATGAATAAACGAGATGATGCCTCCCGCCTACCAGCCATTTGGAAACAGAAGCCTGATGATGGCAGATGAGATTCTGCCAAAACGTTGCTACAACTTTAAAAGCACCACTACTATGACGTGGGAAAATACCCGAACAAAGCTGAATATCATACATGTAAGTACCCGCAAAAACTTAAGAAAACACACACACACACACACACACACACACACACATATATATATATATATATATATATATATATATATATATATATATATATATATATCTTTGGTTATTCGGGTTTTCTCTCGCGTAAGATTGGAAGTATCTGGGCAACGTTTCGATGAAGTCTCATTCATCATCTTCAGGCTTGGTCTTCAGCTCTGTGCTTCTCAGAGTGATGTGAGCTTGCAGCTGCTTCTTCCTTTTAACTGCTCCTGGGGGTGTGACTTGATTGGCTGGGGGCTTGGCTGTGTTCAATCAAGTCACACCCCCAGGAGCAGTTAAAAGGAAGAAGCAGCTGCAAGCTCACATCACTCTGAGAAGCACAGAGCTGAAGACCAAGCCTGAAGATGATGAATGAGACTTCATCGAAACGTTGCCCAGATACTTCCAATCTTACGCGGGAGAAAACCCGAATAACCAAAGATCCACATACAAGTACCCGCGAGAACCTCAGAAAACATATATATATATATATATATGTCTGGCATTCAGCTTTGTTCGGGTATTTTCCCACGTGGTGCTTTTAAAGTTGTAGCAACGTTTCAGCAGAATCTCATCTGCCATCATCAGGCTTCTGTATGGTGTTTGTCTGTGAGTCAAACTTTTACAGTGGTTTGACTCACAGACAAACACCATACAGAAGCCTGATGATGGCAGATGAGATTCTGCTGAAATGTTGCTACAACTTTAAAAGCACCACGTGGGAAAATACCCGAACAAAGCTGAAGGCTTCTGTATGGTGTTTGTCTTGAGTCAGACTTTTACAGTGGTTTCAGATTTAAATTTGGGGCAGCCTATTGCTGTGTCAGAATGGTTTTTTCTTCCTCCTGATTGGTTGAGAGTCTTGGTCTGTGTTTATTGGTCTTGGAGTGTGCTGTGTTCTGCTACTAATATCTTCTGTCTGTTTTTTTTGGGGGGGGCTCTTTTTGTATCTTGATTGGCTGGCAACATTGTGTTACTTTATTGGAGGCCTTTAGTGCAGCTTGGCTTTGGGTAAATGGACGGCTATCATTAGTTAGGAAGCTGGGTTTCATCTGGGTGCCTGGTTGGGGTGTGTTTGAGCTGGAGGTATCAGGGGGGATCTGTTTGTGCCCAGGTGTTTGCCTGGCTTGTGGTTTGGAGATTTTTTTGTTTGTGAGTGCAGGCTTCCAAATGATTGACAGCCTGGTGGAATCATCTCTTCTGTTCATGCTTTCTGGTCTTTTTTCAATCTCTATGGCTTCTCTGATGATTCTGTGGCTGGGATTTTCTATGATGGCTAGGGTTTTGGTGCCATTGAAGTTGATGTTATGACCTGTGGCTTCCATGTGTTGGACAAGTGAGGAAGTGTGTTCCAGCTTTTTGACTGCATTTTTGTGTTCATCCAGGCGGGTGCTTATTCTTCTATTGGTCTGTCCAATGTATGTGGCCGGGCATGATGCACAGGGGACTTCATATATGCCTTGGTTTTCCAGGTCAATTTTGTCTTTGGGGTTCCTGAGGATGGCTGCTATTTTTCTGTCTGTTTTGAAGGCAGTCTTGATGTGGTGTCTGTATAGAATCTTACTAATTTTGTCTGTAGTGCCTCTTATGTAGGGCAGGACAGCTGTTCCATGGGTCTGTTCATCTTCTGGATCTCTATTATGTCTCAGTGTGCTTTTGTGGATCAAGTTGGTGATTTTGCTTTTGTGGAAGCCGTTGGCTGTCAATATTTTAGTCAGGGTGCATAGTTCAGTCTTAATGTGTGTCTTGTCTGCCAGGCGTTTGGTTCTAGTAATTAGTGTTTTAGCCACGGAGTTTATCTGTGCTGGATGGTGGTGGGATTGGGCGTTGAGGTAGCGGTTAGTGTGTGTTTTCTTCTGGTATATGGTGTGTCCTAGTGTGCCATCTCTTTTTTTGTAGATTAGTACATCTAGGAATGGTAGTTGTTTGTTTGTTTCTGTTTCCATGGTGAACTTGATTTTGGGGTGTGCGCTGTTTAGGTGTGTTAGGAAGTTGTTTAGGTTTTCTTGTCCATGGGGCCAAATCACGAATGTGTCATCGATATATCTTAACCATAGTTTGGGTTTGTGGATGGCATTGGCCAGGGCTCTGGATGCAAATTCTTCCATGAACAGGTTTGCAATGACGGGTGACAGTGGTGATCCCATAGGGGCTCCTTCAATTTGTTTGTATCTTTGTCCTTTATATATGAAATATGTGTTGGTTAAGCAGTGTTCTGTTAGTTCTATGAGGTGTTTAGCTGGTTGGTATTTATTTTTGATGATTTCAAGGGTCTCTTTTATTGGGACTTGACTGAATAGTGAAACCACGTCAAAACTTACAAGCAGATCTTCTCGCTCAATGTGTAGAATGGAAAAAACCATTCTGGCATAGCAATAGGCTGCCCCAAATTTAAATCTGAAACCACTGTAAAAGTCTGACTCACAGATGAACACAATACAGAAGCCTGATGATGGCAGATGAGATTCTGCCGAAATGTTGCTACAACTTTAAAAGAACAACTACAATGACGTGGGAAAATATCCAAACAAAGCTGAATGCCATACATGTAAGTACCCGCGAAAACGTAAGAAAAATATATATATATATATATATATTCTTAAGTTTTCGTGGGTACTTACATGTATGGCATTCAGCTTTGTTCGGGTATTTTCCCACGTCATTGTAGTTGTGCTTTTAAAGTTGTAGCAACATTTCAGCAGAATCTCATCTGCCATCATCAGGCTTCTGTATAGTGTTCATCTGAACACTATACAAATGAACACAATACAGAAGCCTGATGATGGCAGATGAGATTCTGCCGAAACGTTGCTACAACTTTAAAAGCACAACTACAATGACGTGGGAAAATACCCAAACAAAGCTGAATGCCATACATACATTTCATATATATCTATATATAACACTTTTAGGAGTTTATCTAACCATGTTATCTAGAGGCCAAGGTCAGCCTGCCATGCAACCATCCATATCTACTAAAAGATTTGAAAACTTCACAAGTGAATCAAAAAGATAGAAATTGAGTTAATTTCTGTATAATCTATTTTATAACATAATGGCTAGGTTTGTGGAACATACTTTATTTGCTTACTCAGTTAAGCTGTTTTTTTAATTCACACTGTGCTCTGAAACACCCAAATCAAAATAAGCAAGCTTTGCCTACTTTGTGATGCAGTTGTTATGTCTTTAACACACTTGATTAAGTGTATTGTGTGAACCTAGCCATAAACTATTCATTTAAATATATACACTCTTCTCTATTGCTCTGAAATCTTGTTAAGCCCAAGGGATAGCTTGAAATATTTTCCTTATTACTAGTCATTATCTGCACCAGTGACCTGGAGTGGAAGAAAATCCATATCTGTCTTACCATTGCTCTGGTTTCCTTTGTATTGCTGAAGGGACACAGTTTTCTATTTAGTATTTTTTTTTAATATTTAGTATTTATTTGATTTGTCAATCGCTTACAAGATACTAGGTATAAGAATAAACATGGTTTTGAATACATGAGATAGATACTTATAAGAAAAATAAAAAGAAACAATAGGACAGGAACGGTAGGCACATTGGTGCACTTATTCACGCCCCCCCTACAGGCCTCTTAGGAAGGGAGTGGGGCCAATAGTAGACAGTCTAAGGTTAAAGTTTCTGGGGTTTGGGGAAGAAACCACAGAGTCAGGTAGAGTATTCCAGACATTGACCACTCTGTTGCTGAAGTCATATTTTCTGCAGTCAAGTTTGGTGCAGTTAACCTGAGTTTGCATCTATTTTGTGCTCTTGTATTGTTAAAATTGAAGCTGAAGTATTCATTGACAGGCAGGACATTGCAATGTATGATTTTATATACTATATTTATGTATATATGTGGGGGGGGGTGTTTATATTTACTATGCTAATGTATGAAAACATGGATGAACAATAACATTTTCAAGGGCTTCATGTAACTGTTTTAAATTGTTGTAATTTATCTGTCTCTCTCTCTCTCTCTCTCCCTCCTCTGTCTCCCCCCCAACTGATTTTAAGGAAGAAAGGTTTCATCCATGTAGATCTGGATGTCAAGCTTTTAAACTGAAATCCAATGGTTTTAGATAGGAGACACTTCAAATTTACTCACAAGGCACTTATCAGAATAACAGAGTTGGAAGGGCCCTTGACAATCTCCTAGTCCAACTGCCTGTTCAACCAAGAGATCCTACACCATTTTAGACAAATGGTGTCCAGTCCCTTCTTAAAACCTCCAGTGTTGGAGCATCCACAACTTTTGAAGGGAAATTGTTCCATTGGTTGATGGTTCTTACTGTCAGGAAATTTCTCCTAAGTTGTAGGTTATATCTCTCTTTGTTCAGTTGTCATCCATTGCCTCTTGTTGTGCCTGCTGGTGCTTTGGAAAATAGGTTGACAACCCCACCCCCCCTTCTTTATGGCAGCCTCTCAAATGTTGGAACACTGCTATCATGTCACCACTAGTCCATTTTTTTCAGTAGACTAGACATACCCAATTTCTGTGACCATTCTTCATATGTTTAATCTACACACACACACACACACCAATTATTTTTGTCACTCTTCTATATACTCTTTCATATATGGAGCTTCCTAACCATTTTTGATTAACCATTTCTCATCTGTGGGCATTTTCTTCCTAGCAGTACACAATTATGTAATTACGCAATTATTAATATATGGAAAACCAAAGAAATTACAGATTGCTGGGGAGAGACTGGTAGAAAAAAAATATCTTCTTACATACTTATTGGCATCTTTTAGTTTACAAGAGCAGCACTTTCTCTCTTGATTTAGCAAAAAAATTCTTCTCCTTTGACAGATATTTCTAAAACAAATTGAAATTGAATTGTTTTTGTAAATCCCAGATTTTACTCCATGCCATAAGATAAACAGTCTGATTGTTCTGTGTGCTCATTTGCATTCTTGAAACCCCGCGCTTTGATTGGCCAAAGCGCGGGATGATCTGATTGGTTTAGCAAGCCTGCGATTGGTGGAAACGAATCATGGGAGATTCAAAGCAGTGTCATTGGCTGCGGCCGCCGCGGCTTGAGAATAAAAAGCCGCTGTTTTTCCCTCGGAGCCAGATCGGTTCCGGGGACTAAATAAAGAGCTGAAACCCTAGTCACTGCCTCCTGGTCTCCTTGCTGACGGACACAACACTGGCGACGAGGATGGGATTCCGAGTCTAAACCCCATCGAGCACGTGTTCGACGGAAGCAAGACTGACGAGATGGCTAGCATAGCTCCGCCCGCACCCTTTAATCCCGCTAGCGAGGACTGGGAATCCTACACGGACAGATTCCTCATGTTCCTCGAATGCAGCAACATGAAGGACACCACCGGGCCGAAAAAATGAGCCCTCTTCCTGACACACTGCGGGCCCGCAGTGTTCAAGATGGCGAAAGCCCTAGCGAAACCCGCTGACGTCAAAGGGATGGACTGGGCCAACCTCGAAACTTTGCTCTGCAACCGCTACGCCCCCGCTGTGCCCACCCTCATCAGGCAGCACGATTTCTACCGGCGGGACCAGAGACCGGGTGAAAGCATCATCGACTTTGTTGCAGAGCTGCGGAACCTAGGAGGCATGTGTGGATTCTCCGACATGGATGAGGCCCTACGGGACCGAGTCATGCTCGGACTTCGGGATCCAGTCCTACAGAGTCGGCTGATGGCCAAAGGTGACATTGCACTCGCCGACGCCATCGCTGAAGCCACTGCAGCTGAGGCCACCCGGCAGTCGGCGAACCGCATGCGGAGATTGGACGCAGGGGACCGCACCGTGACCACCGACCCTGGACGGGTGACCAAGGCCCAACTGGAAGCAAGTCACCGCAAGACCACCACCCACCATGGCGAATTACAATCTGCCTCCGACACCTCAGACGAGGAGGAGGAAATCCACTGGCTCCAGGCAGGATGCGACCAGCGCAGTCGGTGACCGCGTGTGCCGGTTGCGGAGGCGACCACCCTAAATCTGAGTGCCGTTTCTTCGATGCAGTCTGCCAGTACTGCGACAAAAAGGGTCACATCGCCCACGTCTGCCCATTAAAGAAAGCCTACAGCTCCAGACGGCGGGACCACAGCGAGCGGAGACGGGACAGCACACCCCCCAGAACCAGAGATCGCCCAGCCAACAGCCGATGGGACCAGAGCGGGCGAACCCGACGAGGTGGCGAGACCCGGCGGAAGGAGGAAACCCACCAGACGGTCATCATTGGCCACACATCAACCATCGATGTCTGAAAAGTCTACGTGGAGGTAGGCATCAAAGGCGAGCCATGCAAAATGGAGGTGGACTCCGGGTCCTACCTCTCCATGGTCGCCTGGCAAGAGATCAAACGCTTGGTGCCTACCATCCACAAGAAGGGACTGGAGAACCAGAGACTAATCATCAAAGACTACCAGGGAAACCGCATCCCGGTAGTCGGAACCGGACAATTCAAAATGACATTTAAGGGCTGCACTACAAAGCTTCCCCTGACGATCGTGGACCGAGACCGACCCAGCCTTTTGGGACTGCAATGGTTCGCACCGCTCGGCATCGAAGTCATGGGCATCAACCACATCGCCAAGACCGATTGGGAGCAACAACTGGCACGGGACTTCCAGGAAGTGTTCGACGGCACCCTAGGCAAGTACTGAGGGCCCCCCATCTCCTTCAGCCTAGACCCTAACATTCCCCCGAGACGCCTAAAACCAAGGCGGGTACCTTTTGCACTCAGGCCAAAAATTGACGAGCAAATTGACAAGCTCGTCAAGCAAGGGGTCCTACAACCAATTGACCATGCCCGGTGGGAGACCCAAATAGTCACCCCAGTCAAGCCCGATGGGTTGGTGAGAATCTGCGGGGACTATAAGGCCACCCTAAATTGCGCCTTGCAACAAAGGGCCTACCCCATCCCAGTAGTGCAGCACCTTCTACACTCACTGGGGGAAGGCAAGGTTTTTGCGAAGCTCGACCTGGCCCAAGCATACCAACAGCTGCCAGTCGACACAGAAACCGCAGAGGCGCAAACCATAGTCACCCACTGGGGAGCTTTCCGATGTAACCGAGTTCAGTTTGGAGTCAGCGTGGCGCCTGGAATTTTCCAGAGCCTCATGGAGAGACTCTTGCAAGACATCAAGGGGGTGGTGCCCTACTTCGACGATGTGCTGGTGTCGGCAACCAACCAGCGAGAACTAGAGGGTCGGCTAAGGGAGGTGCTAACCAAATTCAAGGAAACCGGGCTAAAGGTGAAGAGGGAAAAGTGCCAACTTTACACAGAGCGGGTCAAGTTCCTGGGGTACCTCCTAGACCAGCACGGCATCCACCCAACCGCAACCAAAATCAGAGCCCCACACCCAGGACTAAAACCGAACTGCAGGCGTTTCTGGGACTGCTTAATTTTTACAATGTTTTCCTGCCCCAAAAGGCAACCGCGGCGGAGCCTTTGCATAGGCTCTTGAACAAGGCAGCTACCTGGACTTGGGGGAAACGCGAGGAAGCCGCCTTCAGGAAAACCAAGGACCTGCTCACCTTGGATGCCTTCCTCATCCAATACAACGAGACCCTACCACTCGCCATCACATGCGACGCCTCATCCTTCAGTGTCGGCACCGTCCTCAGCCACACAATCTTGGATGGAAGAGAAGCGCCCATCGCCTTCTTCTCCAGGACACTCACCAAACCGGAGCGGAACTATAGCCAGCTGGACAAGGAGGCCCTAGCCATCGTCGCTGCAGTGAAGAGGTTCCACGAGCACCTCTACGGCCGCACGTTCACAATCATCACAGACCACAAGCCGTTGCTGGGCATCCTGGCAGGGAACCGGGCCACCCCGAACATTTTATCTCCCAGGATGACAAGGTGGTCTGAATTCCTTGCCGCCTACAGCTACCAGCTCACACACCAACCCGGTAAGACTATCACACATGCAGACGCTTTGAGCCGCGAGCCGCTACCCGATCTAGACACTGACCCAGCACCCATGATGAGCACCCTCAGCATACTCTGCCCGATCTACCCATAACCGCGTCAGACATTGCCCGAGAAACCAATAAAGACAAACGTCTGACGCGGGTGTTACATTGGGAAAAGAAAGGGTGGCCAGAAAAGGACAACGACGAAGCATTCAAAACATTCCAGAACCGGCAAACGGAACTCTCACTGTAAAAAGGGTGTGTACTGTGGGGGGATAGGGTGGTTATCCCGGAAAAACTGCAAGGGAAGGTATTGGAATTGTTACACAAGGGGCACCCGGGCATAATTAGAACGAAAGCCCTGGCCAGGAGTTACGCTTGGTGGCCAGGGATGGATAAACAAATCGAGGCCTGGGTGGCAAGGTGTCAACGCTGCCAAGAAACCAGACCACGCCCTCCCACGGCACCGATCCTAGAATGGGAAACTCCCAGGGGACCTTGGTCTAGGGTCCACATATACTTTGCCGGGCCCACCAAGGGACATACATTCCTAGTAACTGTAGATGCTTACTCCAACTGGTTGGAGGTAAGCAACATGAAATCCATCACCACAGAGGCCGTGACCAAGGAACTTTGCAAACTATTCGCAACCCATGGCCTCCCGGATGTCATCGTGTCAGACAACGGGCCCCAATTCACCTCGCTGGAATTTGAAAAATTCCTAGCGGAACGGGGCATATGACACGCACTGACAGCCCCAGTGTATCCGGCGGCGAATGGAAGGGTGGAACGGATGGTTCAATTTACAAAAAAAACCATCCAGAAAATCAAACACGGGGAAATCCAAGACAAAATAAATAAAATGCTTTTTATACAACATATAACCCCGAACACGACAACAAACAAAAGCCCGGCAGAGATACTAATGGGAGGAAAATAAGGTCCCCACTCGATAGACTGTACCCCACATACAACCGGAAAAAACCCCAAACTCCTCCAGCAAGCACCGATCCTTTGCATCAGGCGACACCGTCTACGCAAAAAACCTAACCAGAGACCCACTATGGGTACCAGCAACCATAACCCAACTGACAGATCCCCGCTCGTACCGGCTGCAAACAACCGACGGATGAGCGTGGAAACGCCACATTGACCAAATAAGATCGAGAACAGCCATGAAAAACACAACCGACACGCAACCAGACATAAACAATCCCCTTAACACAAGCCAAGAGGGGAGGGAATACCCCAGGAACCAAAACCCAGAAGAAAGGAACCAGCCATACTCACCAGCAAGCAGCCAGCTTGGAATCTCACCAGGGAGAAGCAGCCAGGCCAACTCGACCAGCCCAGGTAGACCGGGAGGGAGCTGCAACAAGAGGCCCGGCAAGGCCTACCAGGCGGTTCCATCGACGAGGCCGAGAGACACAGAGAACCCGACCGAACCGGCCGGGAGCCAACCAACGACTGACCTGCGCAGGTCCAGTAGGCAAGTGCGGAGCCCCGCCTATTTACGAGACTAGGTTACGTAGGACCAAACCAAGAGGGGAGGGGTGTTCTGTATGCTCATTTGCATTCTTGAAACCCCGCGCTTTGATTGGCCAAAGCGCAGGGTGATCTGATTGGTTTAGCGAGCCGTGCTGATTGGCCCGCTGAGAATCTCCCGCGATTGGTGGAAACAAATCGCGGGAGATTCAAAGCGGTGCCATTGGCCGCAGCCGCCACGGCTTGAGAATAAAAAGCCTCTGTTTTTCCCTCAGAGCCAGATCGGTTCCGGGGACTAAATAAAGAGCTGAAACCCTAGTCACTGCCTCCTGATCTCCTTGCCGACGGACACGACACTGATGTTTGGTGGTTTTTTGTTTTGCTTTTTGTGGAATCATTCAAGTATTTTTACATGAAGAAATTTGCTGGAATGGCTGTGGAACTCCAAAATGCTCAAAAAAAGAGAGATGAATCAACAAATAACATTGACCAGGTGTCTATACAGTTGTTACTTAAAATTGGATTTATTCAAAGGAATATCAAAATATTCAATTTATGATGGAAGTTCAAATTGAATAAGCAACTTCCCACCTGGAAAGAAATGTAGACTTGACATTGATATAAGGCTGAGTCCAAAGATTTAAGCAAGCATCCTAAAGAAACTCAGAATAATCCTGCCTTGATTTTTTTTTTTTAATTATAAGATGGAACAGAGAAACTTTCATGATTGTCCCAAAGTGCTTTTTCCAAAGAACAACTGGACTTTCTTGTGGGAGTTCTTGAAAAGGTTTCAATTCTCATCCAAGAAGCTTCTTCAGTTAGAACTAAAGAAATTTCTTCTATGAGTAGTGAAATGTTTTCAAAGAAAAAAACCCAATAAATTCCAGTTTGCTTTTGGAAAAAGCACCTTGGGACAATCATGACCTAGATGATTGAGAATCTCCATAAATTTTCAGGATTCTGTTATTATAACATATCATAATAAAGCAGCGTTCCAGCAACCCCTTTAATATTGTGAGCTGCCCAGAGTTACCATGTGGCAAGATAAATAAATAATATAAAATAAATAAACCCCATGGTGGCTGCCCCGTGACTTAGTCTAACTCATTGTGCTGATACTATCCCTTGTTTACACAGATATCAATATACATGATCCATCAATGTAAACCTCTCAGTGGCCCAGTTGGAATTTTAAACAAAATAAGCATGAAGCAAAGAAAGTTAGAATAACTAAACAGAATTCTCTCTCTCTCTTTTCTCCCTTATCTCCACAAGATACTGTTATTTTTTTAATGATCTAAACATTGTTTGGAAGCAACAAACACTGTGTGTATGTCTGTGCATCTGTATGTGTGTGTTTTAAATGCTTACCTTGTAATTTCAAACACTGTGATGAAAAGCATGCCTTGCACAAAAGAAGATTTATTATGCCTTGCACTCCACATTATAGCTGCTCTGTTAACCATAATACACAGGCTATGAAAAGCAATCATGTAGATAATGCTAAGAAGGAGGTGGGGGATTCCTTCTTCCATTTTAACTATTTTCACTTCACTTGATCCTGATGACATTCTTTCTATAAAATAATATTTCTGGTTGGATCTCTTGTTTTTGAACAACTTATTAAAATATGGGCACAGCACAAGACAACCATATGATTGTATTCAGGGGTAACTAGCCTTCCTTATATTGAGAATGGCCAATTTCCATTATGCCATCAGTATGTGATGGGATATTGATTTGCAAATGAATGCACTTAATCTCAAATTCCTGCCTTACTTTTGTGAAAAGGCTCAGAGTGCAAGATGGATGCTATGGCTACCGTGGCAAGATTTGCAGTGATCATGGCAGACATAACAAACGTGCTTTTAAATACAGATAGTCCTTGACTTATAGCCCTTCATTTAGTGACTGTTTGAACATGCAAAAGCACTGGAAAAAGTGTCTTATGAACAGTCCTTCCTGGTACTTACAACCATTGCCACATCGCCATGATCAAAATTTGGGCACTTGGCAACCAGCATATATTTATGCTAATGGGCAGCATATAAGTTTAATTTTAAAAATAAATAAAAATAAGTGTGATCACCATTTACAACCTTCCTAATTGGCTTGTGACAAGCAAGATCAGTGGGAGAAGCTGGACTTTGTGATTCACTTAACAACTGCAGTGATTTGCTTAACAACTGTTAGGGTAATAAATACAGGAAAGAAATAAAAAATATTATAGAGAGAGAGTAGAGAGTTACTCTATAGGCATGTCTTATCTTGATGGTAGGCAGTTGTTTTCTTATATGTGTAGTATTTATCTCTATAGGCATTTCTTATCTTGCTGTTATAGAAAATAGTTCTTTAACTTTTCACTGATGTTGTTGTTATGAACTAATAAAACACTTAAATAAAGTTTATCAAAAGCTTTAGAAAATAGCAGGATTCTGATTGGCCAATAATAGCGATATCGGATTGGTCCGTTTAGGAGAATCTGATTGGCTGTTAATGAGCCACTCTCATTGGTTAAGGGGGTTAACACTCCATGTATCTTATTGGTTACTAGAACGGCAGCTTGCCTATAAAAAGGACTGCTGTTGCCCTAGGGTATTGCTCTGTTCAGAATGTATAATAAAGAGTTGAAGTTCACTGTTCACTGTCTCGTCTCCGTTCCTTGCGCCCATGCGCAGAACTTAACAGTTGTACAACTAATAATAATACATGCCTGCAATTAGTTACATCTCTCTTATATGAAGACACATGATTATCCCATCTAAATCAATCTGAATGGAACTACTCCCTGGAAACGTAACTCCCAACATCTGGAGCAATCTACACCTTTTGAAGTAATAGCCTGTTGTTAATAGCCCTCTTAAATGATCAGTTGTGATAAATTAACAGACAATAGGAGAAAGGATACTGAAAAATAAACAAGTGCCAGGAGGACATTTGTCTTTTTGCAGGAAAGATGTAAATCTAACTTAGAGTGTTTTACAATGCAATTACTCTACTTCTAAAAGAATCTTAAGATATAAGAAGAGTGACTTTCGCCTATATGCTTTGTAACTTTCCTCACATATCTGTGTATATGAGAGGAGAGGTCTTACCCTTTTATTGATCAATAAAAGTTAGATTTTGTTCTTCAAAGCCTCTGCTTAAGTTCATTTTTGGCACAGCATGATCTTAAGTTATAGCTGAACTTTACACAACCATGGTAAACAAAAAGTTTACCATAAGAGAATGACTTCCACTTTCTGGATTCATTGCACGACAGCAGGCACAGTGAAGCTTTGCTCCTTTGCCACTCCCTGTCACAAAACCTGATGATCCACTCTTAAAGTTTTCAATGGGCAGGAGAACATTTCTTCCTTCACTTCCTCCTCCCTTTCACCCAATGAACTGGAGAAAAGGTGCCCCAATGAATTGTTGGAATTGCAAATTACAGAGGTTGAGGCAGCAGAGATGACCATGAGGCTTTTGGAGTCTTTCTGTACATTACTTCATCTTTAACCTTCTCTAATTTTAGCTCTTCTCAAATGTATTAATACATTTTTGCAATGTCAGACACGTGTTCACAAATGAAGAAAAACATGGAGCACATTTTATTCTTTTTTCTCTCTCTCAATAGAATAAAAGCATGCTGATTTAGTAACAGAAAGCCTGAAAAAATGATAAAAACAAATAAAATAAAAATGAGAAGAGGAGGGGGAAGGGGAGGGGGAGTGAGAGGAGGAGGAGAGGAAGAAGAGGAGGGGAGCAGGAGAAGCAGGAGGAGGAAGGGGGAAGAGGAGAAGGAGAGGAAGACATCCTATATTTGGTTGGGATTGTCCTACTAAATATACTCAGCACTACTAGGCATCTTGTAAGGGACTAAGTGACCATTCTGTCACTTTTTTGTGTGAATAATTCACACAAAAATAATTTTGTATGAATCAAGTGTGAATAATTTTTAAGTACTCTGGCCAGGCAGCCAATGGCTAAAGCAAAGAACTAAGCTAGAAATGCCCTTAATTGATTTCCACAGAGAAGGAGCATTTCAGTACTTTGGATATTAAACTAAAAGGACAAGTGGTCATTAAAAATAATTATGCTACAGTTAAAGAAAAAAAAATCTAAGCAGCCACTTACTACTTTTTTCTTATGAAGTGAGACCCTCCATATAAAAATTATTACTCTTTGGAAGCTGAATAGCTTTGTAAGAGTTTTATGTTTTATTTTATCACATATACAAAGGCATAACCAAGAAAAACATAGAAAAGGAAATGTAAAGGAGCAAAAAAGAAATAGAAAAGAATTCTTATTTCATTTTATACAAATGAATAATAATTTTCAAAGGATTATTAGATTAATACTGTGTATAAAGCTGTTCTACAATTAATTTAGTACTTGAACATCATTGTTAAAATCAAACCAATAATTAGCAAAAGATAGACAATATAATAAGAATCCTGAACCAGATTAAAAATATTAAGAGGAGTTTCTATCTAAGCAGAGAAAATCTGCCCTTATTAAGACACTTGAAGCAAAATATGATATTTTAAAGTCTTGTGTTAAGAAAAACCTAATTTTTCAATGTGGCACAGTCCATAAACGGTTTCCAGGTTAAATTAAATTCAGGATCAGACCTTTTCATATTGAGACATGCTCCCACAGTTTAGGAAGGAATTATGTTTCAAGTAAGTAATTTCAAGTAAGAAACATTAGGTATCCTAGCAACAATTAATATATACAGAGTCAACAATGTATACTGTAGAGGCATATGAGGTTTAGTGATGCTCAACAGAAAAACACCAAGATGGAAAAGTCAATATTTGAAATTAGTTTCAATCTATGGAACTTCAGGAAATGAAGCGGTATACAAGATGCCTAAAGTGCCAGCGAAGGAAGATAAAGAGTGACTTTAATGGAGCACAAGTAAAGAGGCTTTATTGAGAGTACTTTGTGGCACAAAGGCAATAAAAAATGTTTATTTTTCCATTCTTATTGGGCCTGCCTTATGACCCCTGGCATCTCTCTTTTGAATGACGATGTCATTCAAAAGAACCTTTGCAGATCTGCTGTGGGGATTATTCAAAGTATCCATTGGCTTTGGGTTCACTTAGAGTTAAACACTGGTTGTGCTGGTTTTATGATGTAATGGTATGTGGGAAATGACCTTGGGAGTAAAACATAAATAAATTAAAACCAAGGATTAAAATCGAGGGACATTTGGGGAAGACGGGGATGGAATATGGGGAGGGGGGAACTGTTGTGACTTGATCAATCACCACCACTGGGTTGTTCCCCCAACCAACTGGCAGAGGAAAGTCTTTAGGCCAAGGATCTTCAAACTTGGCAAGTTTAAAACCTGTGAACTTCAACTCCCAGAATTCCTCAGGTGTCCATGCTGACTGTGGAATTCTGGGAGTTGAAGTCCACAAGCTTTAAAGTCACCAAGTTTGGAGACCCTTGCTTTAGGCCGAGGGTCTTCAAACTTGGCAAGTTTAAGACTTGTGGACTTCAACTCCCAGAATTCCTGAGCTAACATGACTGGAGGAGGAATTCTGGGAGTTGAAGTCCACAAGTCTTAAAGCTGTCAAGTTTAAAGACCCCTGCTTTAGGCCCTTACAAAAGGATAGGAGAGTTGTATATATTCTGTATTCATGTGAAAAAAATTCAAACTGCAATTCATCTACTAAATTGTGAGCATAAAATCCATTCCAAATCATCAAAAGCTTTCTCCAGATCAAGAAATCTGTCGTGTCCGCAAAAAGACGCCAGGAGTCGGTGACTACGTTTCAAGCTCTTTATTTAACAGTTGTAAACCGAACCAGCGAAAAGGAAAAAGCCCGCGGCTTTTATCCTTTTCGCTGCGGCGGCCGCGGCCAATGGCAGCAATTCAAGTCTCCCGCTCTTGGAGTGAGCCAATCGCGGGAGACCTAAAACGGGCCAATCAGCGCGGCTCGCCTGGCCAATCAGAAATCCCCGCGCTTTAGCCAATCAAAGCGCGGGGATTTCGAGTATGTAAATTAAGGACAGAACACCCCTCCCCTCTTGGTATAGTCCTTACGTTGCGTAGTCACGTAGATAGGCGGGGCTCCGTCTAGTCCTACTTGACCTGCGCAAATCAGTTGCAAGCTGTATTTCGTCCGGAGCAGTCATGTTTTTGGCTGCTCCCTCTTCTGTGCGAACCGGTTGGGTGATCGGGCCGGTTCCTTCTCCATGGCTCCCACCTGGGCCTTCCGGGTTGGTTGAGCTACGGGTTTCGCCGCTCCCGCTTGGTTTCTCCGAGTTGGCTGAGCTGGCTAGGCGGTTCTTCTCCGGTGGGGGATCGCGATGGCTGCGCTCCGGTAAGTACTGCTGGTTTATTTTTTCTTGCGTTTGCTTATTCGGGTATTCCCTCCCCCCTTGGTTCGGATTTTGGGGGTTGAGTTCTGTTGCTGTTCGTGACCTGAGCTGGTCAATGTGCCGTTTCCAGGCTCGCCCATCTGTGGTTTGGAGCCGGTATGATCATGGGCCTGTGATCTGGTTGATGACGGCTGGGATCCATAGGGGGTCCCCCGTCAGGTTTTTCGCGTACACTAAGTCGCCGGGTGCGAATGTTCGGTATTTTGTACTGGAGTCTGGGGGCCGCTCCGGGTTATATGTTGGGTGTAACCTGTCGAGTGGGGACCTCAGCTTCCTACCCATTAGTAACTCGGCTGGGCTTTTGTTGGTAGTGGTGTTCGGGGTGATGTGTTGTATAAAGAGGAGTTTATTTATTTTGTCGTTGATCTCCCCGTGGTCCATTTTCCGGATGGTTTTTTTGATAAATTGAACCATCCGTTCCGCCCTACCGTTCGCCGCCGGATGCGCCGGTGCTGTTAATGCGTGGCGGATGCCCCTCTCCGCCAGGAATCTCTCGAAGTCGAGGGAGGTAAATTGGGGCCCGTTGTCGGAGACGACGACGTCTGGGAGGCCGTGTGTTGCAAAGAGTTTGCAAAGTTCTTTGATGACGGCCTCCGTGGTGGTAGATTTCATGTCGCGTACCTCCAACCAGTTGGAGTAAGCGTCAACTGTTATTAGAAAGGTATGCCCATTCGTGGGACCGGCAAAGTCTAAATGGATTCTGGACCAGGGCCCCCTTGGTGTTTCCCACTCCAGGATGGGTGCTGCGGGTGGGCTTGGTCTGGTCTCCTGGCATCGTTGGCACTTAGCTACCCATGCCTCTATCTGCTTGTCCATCCCTGGCCACCAAGCGTAACTCCTGGCCAGGGCTTTAGTTCTGACGATGCCAGGATGCCCCTCATGCAACATCTCTAAGACCTTCCCTTGCAACCTGTCCGGGATGACCACCCTGTCACCCCACAAAATACACCCCTTAAGCAGCGAGAGTTCAGTCTGGCGGTTTCTGAATGTCTTAACGGATTCGTCATTGTCCCTTTCAGGCCAACCTTTTTCCACCCAATGTAAAATTCGCGCCAGACGCCTGTCCTTAATAGTTTCCCGGGCAATGTCTGACGCGGTAATGGGTAGGTTGGGCAGGTTCTCGATGTTAAGGGTGTTTGTCGTTGGTGCTGGGTCAGGATCAGAGTCTGGTAAAGGCGAGCGGCTTAAAGCGTCCGCGTGCGAAATTTTCTTACCCGGCTTGTGTAACAGTTCGTAGCTGTAGGCTGCCAGGAACTCGGACCACCTTGTCATCCGGGGTGATAAAATGTTCGGGGTGGCTCGGTTTCCTGCGAGGATGCCCAGCAACGGCTTATGATCTGTCACAATGGTAAACGGGCGGCCGTAAAGGTATTCGTGGAATCGCTTAACGGCGGCAACTATAGCCAAAGCTTCTTTGTCCAGCTGGCTATAGTTCCGCTCCGGTTTAGTTAGAGTCCTGGAAAAGAAAGCGATGGGTGCTTCTCTTTTGTCGGGGAGGGTATGGCTGAGGACAGCGCCGACGCCGAAAGGTGATGCGTCGCAAGTGACAACCAAGGGCAAGGTTTCGCTGAATTGAATCAGGACGGCGTCGGAGGTGAGAAGGTCTTTGGTTTTTTGGAAGGCGGCTTGCTCTCGTCTCCCCCAAGTCCAGGTTGCCGCCTTATCCAGGAGCCTATGCAAAGGCTCCGCCGCCGTAGCCTTTTGAGGTAGGAAAACATTATAAAAATTCAGCAACCCTAAGAAAGCCTGTAGTTCCGTCTTAGACCTTGGGGTGGGGGCTTCTTTGATGGCTTTCACTTTTTTAATTGTAGGGTGAATGCCATGCCGGTCTAGAAGGTAGCCCAAGAATTCCACTCGCTCTGTGCATAGTTGGCATTTTTCTCGTTTTACTTTAAGTCCCGTTACTTTAAATTTTGTTAAGACCTCCCTGAGTCGGTTTTCTAATTCGGCTTCGTTTGGCACCGCCACTAATACGTCATCAAAATAGGGCACCACCCCCTTGATGCCCTGCAGTAAACGTTCCATCAGGCTCTGAAAGATGCCTGGTGCCACGCTGACTCCGAACTGGAGTCGGTTGCACTTGAAGGCCCCCCGATGGGTAACGATGGTCTGGGCTTCCGCTGTTTTTTCGTCGACCGGCAACTGTTGATATGCTTGGGCGAGGTCGAGCTTGGCAAAGACCCTGCCCCCTCCCAGTGAGTGCAGTAGGTGTTGCACGATTGGGACAGGGTAGGCGCTTTGTTGCAACGCGCCATTTAGGGTGGCCTTATAGTCCCCACAAATTCTCACGGACCCGTCTGGTTTGACTGGGGTCACTATAGGGGTCTCCCATCGGGCATGGTCTATCGGCTGTAGCACCCCCTGTTTGACGAGCTTGTCAATCTGCTCGTCAATCTTAGGTTTTAGGGCGAATGGCACCCGCCTAGGTTTTAGCCGCTTGGGGGGAACCCTAGGGTCTAGGTCAAATGAGATAAGGGGCCCCTGGTACTTGCCCAGGCTTCCATCGAAGACCTCCCGGAACTCTTGGGCTAGCCGCTGTTCCCAGCCGTCGTCGGCGACGTGGTTGACTCCTGTTAGCGCGATGTCGAGCGGGGCGAACCATTGTAAACCCAGCAGGCTTGGGCGGTCGCGATCGATGATTGTGAGTGGGAGTTGTTCGGTGCGACCCTTATAAGTTACATTAAAGTTCTTGGTGCCCACTACCGGGACGCGGTTTCCCTGGTAGTCTTTTATAATAAGTCTTTGGGCGTTTATGTTCCTCTTATGGAG
Organism: Hydrophis major; assembly: GCA_033807585.1. Lineage (NCBI taxonomy): Eukaryota > Metazoa > Chordata > Lepidosauria > Squamata > Elapidae > Hydrophis > Hydrophis major. The sequence goes on along the minus strand of CM066329.1, from coordinate 133,937,080 downwards.
GGTGGGCACTAACCGTTTTATCTCGTGCCATGCAATCATGGAGAGGTAGGACCCGGAGTCCACCTCCATCTTGCATGGTTGGCCTTCAATGTGGACTTCTACGTGTACCTTTCTGGCGCCGTCGGAGATGGCGTGGCCGATGGTCACTGTCTGGTGGGTTTCTTCCTTGCGCCGACTGTCGCCGCCTCTTGAGGGTCGCTGGATTCGGTCCCACCGGCCGTCCGGTTGGCGATCTCTGGTCCTGGGCGGTGGGCTTTCCCTCTTACGCTCGTGTTGGTCCCATCTGGGAGGGCTGCGAGTCTTCTTTTGGCGGCAAACCCGAGCGATGTGTCCCCTTTTTTCACAATGCCTACAGATAGAGTCAAAAAATCGGCATTCTGATCTGGGGTGGTCGCCACCGCATCCGGCACAGTTGGTCCTCGACCTACGACCTCTTCGATTCCTTTGGTCGCCGCGCCCCGTCTGCACGCGAGGTATGTCCTCCTCGTCTTCTGACGTGCTGGATGCAGACTGGAATTCTCCGTAGTGTGCGGTTGATTCGTTTTTTGGGTCGGCCGACCTTGCCGGGTTGTTGTTTCCGCTCTTCGCATCAGATTTTCGCATGCTGTCAGCAGAAGTGCGGGTTGCTTCTGCGGCTGCGGTAAGGGCGTCTGCTAGGCTGATGTCACCCTTAGCCATAAGCCGGCTCTGGAGTGCAGGGTCCCATAGGCCGAGTACGAATCGGTCTCTTAGGAGGCTGTTCAGACCTTCGAATTCGCAGAGTCCACCTAGGCGCCTCAGCTCGGCGACGAAATCGCTCAGTTTTTCGCCCGGTTTCTGGTCGCGCCGGTAAAATTCATTGCGCCGGATCAGGATGGGGACCTCGGGGGCGTAATGGCGCCGCAGGATAGGTTCGAGGACGTCCCAGTCCATGGCGGTTGCGTCGGCTGGCTTGGCCAATGCTTTGGCCATCTGGAATACCTCGGTTCCGCAATGGGTGAGGAAAACGGCGCGTTTTAGCGGGCCCGGGGCGTCCTTCATTCCGGTGCACTCGAGGTACATACGGAAATGGTCTGAGAACGATTCCCAGTCCTCAGTGGCGGGATTGAAGGGGGCGGGCGGTGCTATTTTCGCCATTTCGGTGCTGAAACTGGCTCTTGTTGGACACGGGGTTCGGTTCAGGGTCGGGATCCCATCCTCGTCGCCAGTGTCATGTCCGCAAAAAGACGCCAGGAGTCAGTGACTACATTTCAAGCTCTTTATTTAACAGTTGTGAACCGAACCAGCGAAAAGGAAAAAGCCCGCGGCTTTTATTCTTTTCGCTGCGGCGGCCGCGGCCAATGGCAGCGATTCAAGTCTCCCGCTCTTGGAGTGAGCCAATCGCGGGAGACCTAAAATGGGCCAATCAGCGCGGCTCGCCTGGCCAATCAGAAATCCCCGCGCTTTAGCCAATCAAAGCGCGGGGATTTCGAGTATGTAAATTAAGGACAGAACAAAATCATAGCTGTTTTCTTATTTTTCTATTACTATTATATTTTCAATAGCATTCAAAGTATATCTAATATTGTCCCTCATATATCTGTTTGTGACAAACTTGATCTGATCAGAATGAATTCGAGCAGCTAGAAAGCCATGTAACTTCCTTACAAGTATAGCTAGAAAAAAGATTATAATCTACATTCAGTAAAGGGATATGCCTTTATGATTCTGGACAAGTTGGAACATTCTCCTCTTTATAAATCAAAGCCAATAAAAGCTTTTTGCCACAAAGAAGGAAAGATTTGATATTGTTATATCTCATCTATTATCTGGGCCAACAGTTTTATCAGCATTTCTTTTAAAGTCTTATAATTTATTGCAGAAAAACCATTAAGATCCATTTTACTTTTGTATTGTTTTTATTGTTTTATCTTTTGTAGCTGGCTTATTTAGAGCTGTTCTGTCCCCTCATTTGCATTCTTGAGATCCCCGCGCTTTGATTGGCCAAAGCGCGGGGCACTCTGATTGGCTAGGCGAGCCGCACCGATTAGCTCGCTGAGAATCTCCCGCGATTGGTCGATTCGAATCGCGGGAGATTCAAAGCGGTTCCATTGGCTGCGGCCGCTGCGGCTAAAGAAATAAAAAGCCGCAAAGTTTTTCCTTAGCCCCAGTTCAGTTCCTAACTCAAAAAAAGAGCTTGATACTAAGTCACCGACTCCTGGCATCATTTCCGACAACACGACACTGGCGACGAAGGTGGGATTCTGATCCTGAACCGAACCACGTGTCCGACGGAAGCCAGACAAAACTCCACGATGGCGAACATCGCACCCCCCGCACCCTTCAACCCTGCCAGCGAGGACTGGGAAACGTACTCCGACAGATTCCGCATGTTCCTCGAGTGCAGCGACCTGAAGGACGCCACCGGCCCAATGAAGCGAGCCGTCTTCCTGACCCACTGCGGGACTGCAGTGTTTAAGATGGCCAAAGCGCTTGCCAAACCCGCCGACGTGACCACGATGGACTGGGACGTCCTCGAGCCAATACTCCGGTGACACTACGCTCCAGACGTGCCCATCCTCATCCGACGACACAAGTTCTACCGTTGGGACCAACGGTCGGGTGAGAGTTTCAGCGACTTCGTCGCCGAACTACGACACCTAGGGGGGCTGTGCGAATTCGACAACATGAACGAAGCCCTGCGAGACCGAATCGTGCTCGGCCTTTGGGACCCTGTCCTCCAGAGTCGGCTGATGGCCAAGGGCAACATCACCCTTGCAGATACCCTCACCGAAGCCACAGCCACCGAAGCTACCCAAACATCCGCCGACTGCATGCGCCGACCGAACGCCGGGGACCACAGCGGGAGCAACCACCCTGCAAGGTCGGCCGAGGCCCAACCCGAGACGACCACCCACCAGGGTGACGTCCACTCAGCATCGGGCACTTCCGAGGAGGAGGAGGAAATCCACCGTCTCCAGGCAGGCCGCGACCCACGGAACCGGCGGGGTCGTAAGTCGAGGATCACCTGTGCCGGTTACGGAGGCGACCACCCCAGGCCCGAATGCCGGTTCTTCGATTCAATCTGCCGGCATTGTGACAAGAAGGGACACATCGCCCGTGTCTGCCGTCTCAAAAAGAACCGCAGCCCTCCATGATGGGACCAGAGTGAACGGAGACGACAGAGCACACCACCCTGGACCAGAGATCGCCCCACTGACAACAGATGGGACCGGAACGGACAATCCCTACGAGGCGGTGAGATCCGGCGAAGAGAGGAGACCCATCAGACGGTCACCATCGGCCACGCCACAACCAACGACGCCCGGAAGGTCTACGTGGAGGTAGGCATCGAAGGCGAGCCATGGAAAATGGAGGTGGACTCTGGGTCCTACCTCTCCATGGTAGCATGGCAAGAAATAAAACGCTTGGTGCCTAGACAACCAGAAACTAATCGTGAAAGACTATCAGGGAAACCGCATCCCTGTAGTTGGAACCGGACAGTTCAAGGTAACCTACAAAGGGCGCACTGAAAGGCTTCCCCTGACCATCATTGATCGCGACCGCCCAAGCCTACTGGGACTGCAATGGTTCACCCCGCTCGGCATCGCAGTCACGGGAATCGACCACATCGCCGACGACAACTGGGAGCAACAACTAGCCCAGGAATTCCAAGAGGTGTTCGACGGAAACCTAGGCAAGTACCGAGGGCCCCTTATATCATTCAGCCTAGACCCAAACGTCCCCCCAAAATGCCTAAAACCAAGGCGGGTGCCATTCACGCTTAAACCCAAGATAGACGAGAAAATTGACAAGCTCGTCAAGCAAGGGGTCCTACAACCCATAGACCACTCCCGGTGGGAGACCCCCAGAGTCACCCCGATCAAGCCTGATGGGTCAGTGAGAATCTGTGGGGACTAAAGGCCACCCTAAATGGCGCCTTGCAACAAAGCGCTTACCCCGTCCCAGTAGTGCAACACCTACTACATTCACTGGGAGGGGGCAAGGTTTTCTCCAAACTCGACCTCGCCCAGGCATACCAACAATTGCCAGTCGACGAGGAAACGGCAGAAGCGCAAACCATAGTCACCCACCGGGGAGCATTTAAATGCAACCGGCTCCAATTCGGAGTCAGCGTGGCGCCTGGAATATTCCAAAGCCTAATGGAAAGGCTGTTACAAGGCATCAAGGGGGTGGTACCTTACTTCGATGACGTCTTAGTGTCAGCAACCAACCAGGCCGAACTAGAGGGTCGCCTAAGGGAGGTCCTAACCAAATTCAAAGAGACCGGGCTCAAAGTAAAGAGGGAGAAATTCCAATTATACACGGAACGGGTTGAATTCCTAGGATATCTCCTAGACCGTCACGGCATTCACCCCACAAACCAAAAGATCAAAGCCATCAAAGAAGCCCCCACACCCAAGTCGAAGACAGAACTGCAGGCGTTTCTGGGGCTGCTTAACTTTTATGATGTCTTTCCTGCCCCAAAAGGTGACGGCGGCAGAGCCTTTGCATAGGCTTTTGGACAAGGCGGTGACCTGGACTTGGGGGAAACGCAAGGAAGCCGCCTTCAAGAAAACGAAGGACCTCCTCACTTCGGATGCTGTCCTTATCCAGTACAACGAGATCCTACCTCTGGCCGTCACATGCGACGCATCACCCTTCAGCGTCGGCGCTGTCCTCAGCCATACTCTCCCCGACGGAAAAGAAGCACCCATCGCGTTCTTTTCAAAGATCCTCACCAAACCGGAGTGGAACTACAGCCAGCTGGACAAAGAGGCTCTGGCTATCATCGCCGCAGTAAAAAGATTTCACAAGTATCTCTACGGCCGGACATTTACCATTATCACCGACCACAAACCGCTGCTGGGAATCCTTGCAGGGAACAGGGCCACCCCGAACATTCTGTCTCCCTGAATGACAAGGTGGACCAAGTTCCTGGCGGCCTACAATTACGGACTCACACACAGACCGGGTAAGACTATCTCCCATGCGGATGCCTTAAGCCGCTCGCCGTTACCGGAGCCTGACACCAACCCAGCACCCACGACGACCACCCTCAGTATAGAGACTCTACCCAACCTACCCATAACCGCGTCAGACATTGCCCGAGAAACTAATAAAGACAAACGTCTGGTGCTGGTGTTGCATTGAGTAGAGAAAGGGTGGCCGGAAAGGGCAACAATGAGTCCATCAGGACATTCCGGAACCGGCAAATGGAACTCTCGTTACTAAAAGGGTGCATACTATGGGGGGATAGGGTGGTCATCCCAGAAAAACTACAAGGGAACGTTTTGGAACTGTTACACCAGGGGCATCCCGGCATCGTTAGGACAAAAGCCCTGGCCAGAAGTTACGCTTGGTGGCCAGGGATGGACAAACAGATCGAGGCCTGGGTAGCAAGGTGCCAACGATGCCAGGAAACTAGGCCAAGCCCACCCGCAGCACCCGTCCTAGAGTGGGAAACCCCAAGAGAACTTTGGTCTAGGATCCACATAGATTTCGCCAGGCCCACAAAAGGACACACCTTCCAAATAACCGTAGACGCTTACTCCAACTGGCTGGAGGTAAGCAACATGAGAACAACCACTACAGAGGCCGTGACCAAAGAACTAGGCAAACTTTTTGCAACACACGGCCTCCCAGACGTCGTCGTTTCCAACAACGGGCCCCAATTCACCTCGCTAGAATTCGAAAAATTCCTAGCGGAAAGGGGCATCCGACACGCGCTGACAGCACCGGCGCATCCGGCGGCGAACGGTAGGGCGGAATGGATGGTTCAATTCACAAAGAAAACCATCCAGAAAATAGACCACGGGGAGATCCAGGACAAAATAAATAAATTACTCTTCATCCAACACATAACCCCAAATACCACAACGAATAAAAGCCCAGCCAAACTGCTAATGGGGAGGAAAATAAGGTCCCCACTCGATAGATTACACCCCACGTACAACCCAGAGAAGCCCCCAGACTCAACCAGCAAACACCGAACCTTCGCACCAGGCGACGCCGTTTACGCGAAAAACCTAACGGGAGACCCGTTATGTGTACCGGCCGTCATCACACAACTAACAGGCCCACACTCGTACTGGCTACAAACAACCGACGGACGAGCGTGGAAACGCCACATCGACCAGTGAAGATCGAGGACGACCACCCAAGAGACCACCGACGCACAAACAAGCAAAACCAACCCCCACAACACAAACCAAGAGGGGAGGGAATACCCAGGGGACCAAAACCGAGAAAGAATAAACCAACCATACTCACCTGGAAGCAGCCAGCATGAAACCTCGCCAGAAAGAGACAGCCAGGCCAGCTCAGCCAACCCGGGAAGACCAAGCGGGAGCAGCGAAACCCGCAGCTCAATCAACCCGGGAAGGCCAGGAGGGAGTTACGGAGAGCAGCCCGGCCCGACCGACCAGCCGGTTCCCATGACGGCATCCAGAGAAGCAGAGACCCCGACCGAACCGGCCAGGATCCAACCTACGACTGAGCTGCGCAGGTCCAGTTGGCTAAGACGGAGCCCCGCCTACCTACGGGATTACGCAACGTAAGGACTGAACCAAGAGGGGAGGGGTGTTCTGTCCCCTCATTTGCATTCTTGAGATCCCCGCGCTTTGATTGGCCAAAGCGCGGGGCACTCTGATTGGCTAGGCGAGCCACGCCGATTGGCTCGCTGAGAATCTCCCGCGATTGGTCGATTCGAATCGCAGGAGATTCAAAGCGGTGCCATTGGCAGCGGCCGCCGCGGCTAAAGAAATAAAAAGCCACAAAGTTTTTCCTTAGCCCCAGTTTGGTTTCTAACTCAATAAAAGAGCTTGATACTAAGTCACCGACTCCTGGCATCATTTCCGAGGACACGACAAGAGCCTCCTTTTATTGATCTGTAAATTCCATATTCTGTGTTGCATTTGAATATTCTGTAATCTTCTGCAGACTTGGTGTCTGTTTTCTGTATTGTTAAGAATAATATTTAACAACTTGAATCATTATTCTGGGATAATGAAATAATCCTTCCTTCCTTCTTTCCTTCCTCCCCCCCTCCCTCTATTGGTAAGCTAACAATTTGTCTGATCTATTACTTTTCTCATTTTTTTCCTATTTCATGAAATTCATCTTCCTGATATACATTCATGTTCTTTCACTTGCTCCATTAAAACTGGAAGTGGTGTGAGTTTGAAACAAGCTCTTTAATTCAAATTGACACTTCAATTTAATATTAATATTATATTAATATTATTAAAATAATAAGCAATTCAATCTCCACCTTTTTGAACTAAAGGTTCCCCAGTTCAGTCTCACAATTACTAATGGATTATGATCTGCATAAATAAAGCTGCAACTTCCATATTTGTAAGAATAGTTAACAATGAGTTAGTTATCCAACACATGCCTATTGTAGAGCAAGAATTGTGAGCAGAAGAAAGGTATATTATTTTTCCAAAGGATATTTCAAACTTCATCTAAGGAGGAAAGTAATAATATACACTGTAGAACTGTATATTTGAAAGGCTTCAGAATTTCCTTTGTATAAACTACATTTGGTTGGGGGTTGATTGACAGATTTGTTTTAATGCTGTAAGCTGTCCAAAGTAATTTATGAGATGGGCAGACATATAAATTATATAAATAAATTTATCGAGTTTTATGCACATTTGGAAAGTCAAGCAAAGATTGTCAGTTCCTCTGGATCAGAGTTGCAAATGCTAATACAAGCAGAAGGCAATGACAACATGTCAGAAATCAGATGGTTGTCTTGAACAAGGAAATTTGGGTCAGGGTTGCCTCTTAAATCAGGCTGCAGCCAGCTGTCCTTAATTAAAGCAAGGACTCTCACTAAATGTCTTTGCTCTGGTCTCCAACCTACTTACTGAATCTGAGGTCTTGGTACATCATCATCTGACTGCTCCATCTGTTCTGACAGTGCCAGTGTTTGATTTCTGTCTTGGGGGTCTCCTGAGGCGGACATTCCACTAGTTCTCTAAAGCAATGAACAATGACACAGGGCATTACTTGGGTAACTCAGGGTGGAAATGTAGAACTGGGTATCATCTCCATAATGTTGGATGACCTTGGATCATGCTGTTGAATAATCTTAACCAGTGACTTTGTGTAGATGTTAAATAGGAGAGCTTCGTGCCTTGTTGGGACCCACAGAGTAGGGCCTTGGGCTAGATATTTTCCTCCAATCAACACCAATTGGGTGACTTTGAACCTATTTCAGACTAACTCATCTCACAGGATTGTTGCTGGGGAGAAAATAAGAGGAGGGAGTAGTATTAGGTATGTTTGCCACCTTCAATTATTTATAAAAAATAAAGGCAGAATAAGTAAGTCAAAAAAAACATTATAAACTTATACCGGCTTAGATGAAGGTAAAGAATCAGTGTATAACTGTCAGTCCCACCCCAGAGCTGTTCCAGGATACCATGATTAATGGTATTAAAACTGCTGAGGAATCAGCGAAAACCAGGATGGATGAATCACTTCTATCCTGTTCCTGCCAAGGTCATCCGTAAACACAATCAATGCCATTTCATTTTCCTATCCAGGTCTGAAAGCCAACTGAAAAGGTCCAGGTAATTTGTTTCCTTCAAGATTTTCTGAAGTTGCAGTGCAACTATCTTCTCAACAACTTTCCCTAAAAAGAGAAAGTTGGAGATGGGATAAAAATTATCCAGAATAGTTGGCTTCAGCAATGACTTCTTAAGGAGGAGGTAAAAATATCACCTTTTAAGCATTATAGAACCACCCTCTCTCTCAAAAATGAATTCGAGTCAATCAAATATATGTTGCCCAGAATCCCTTTTGATAGCAAGAGGGGTGGTATATAAAATTAATAATAAAAAATGTCGTGTCCTCGAAAATGATGCCAGGAGTCGGTGACTTCAACTCATGCTCTTTTATTAAAGTAGGAACCGAACTGGCGCTTTGCAAAAGGATCGCGGCTTTTATTCTTTTAGCCACGGCGGCCGCGGCCAATGGCACCGCTTTGAATCTCCCGCGATTCGAATTGACCAATCGCGGGAGATTCTTAGCGAGCCAATCAGCGCGGCTCACCTAACCAATCAGAGTGCCCCGCGCTTTGGCCAATCAAAGCGCGGGGATCTCAAGAATGCTAATTAAGGACAGAACACCCCTCCCCTCTTGGTTTAGTCCTTACGTCGCGTAGTCACGTAGGTAGGCGGGGCTCCGTCTGAGCCTACTGGACCTGCGCAGTTCAGTCGTAGGTTGGATCCCAGCCGGTTCGGTCAGGATCTCTGTTGCTCCTGATGCCATCGTGGGAACCGGCTGGTCGGTCGGGCCGGGCCACTCTCCGTAGCTCGCTCCTGGGCCTCCCGGGTTGGTTGAGCTGCGGGTTTCGCCGCTCCCGCTCGGTCTTCCCGGGTCAGTCGAGCTGGCCTGGCTGTCTCTTCCTGGTGAGGGGTCGTGCTGGCTGCTTTCCGGAAAGTATGGCTGGTTTATTCTTCTTTGGTTTTGGTCCCCTGGGTATTCTCTCCCCCCTTGGTTTGTGTTGTGGGGGTCGGTTTCGCCTGTTTGTGCTTCGGTGGTCTCTTGGTTGGTAGTCCTCGACCTTAATTGGTCGATGTGGCGTTTCCAGGCTCGTCCGTCTGCTCTTTGTAGCCAGTACGAGTGTGGGCCTGTTATTTGTGTGATGACGGCCAGTACCAATAGTGGGTCTCCCATCAGGTTTCTTGCGTATACGGGGTCGCCTGGTGCGAAAGTTAGGTGTTTGCTGTTTGAGTCTGGGGGCTTCTCCGAGTTATATGTGGGGTGTAACCTGTCGAGTGGGGACCTTAATTTCCTCCCCATTAATAGTTCGGCTGGGCTCTTATTCGTTGTGGTATTTGGGGTTATGTGTTGGGTGAAGAGTAGTTTGTTTATTTTCTCCTGGATCTCCCCGTGGTCTATTTTCCGGATGGTTTTCTTTGTGAATTGCACCATCCGTTCCGCCCTACTGTTCGCCGCCGGGTGCGCCGGTGCTGTCAGCGCCTGGCGGATGCCCCTTTCCGCTAGGAATTTTTCGAATTCCAGAGAGGTGAATTGGGGCCCGTTGTCGGAAACGATGACATTTGGGAGGCCGTGCGTTGCAAACAGTTTGCAGAGTTCCTTGATCACGGCCTCCGTGGTTGTTGTTTCCATGTTGCTTACCTCCAGCCAGTTGGAGTAAGCGTCTACTGTTATAAGGAAGGTGAGTCCTTTTGTGGGCCCGGAGAAGTCTATATGGATCCTAGACCAAGGTTCCCTTGGGGTTTCCCATTCTAGGACGGGTGCTGTGGGTGGGCTTGGCCTAGTTTCCTGGCATCGTTGGCACCTAGCTACCCAGGTCTCAATTTGTTTGTCCATCCCTGGCCACCAAGCGTAACTTCTTGCCAGGGCTTTAGTCCTAACGATGCCAGGGTGCCCCTCGTGTAGTAGTTCCAGAACCTTCCCTTGTAGATTTTCTGGAATGACCACCCTATCCCCCCATAGTATGCACCCTTTTAATAACGAGAGTTCCATTTGCCGGTTTTGGAATGTTTTGACGGACTCGTCGTTGTCTCTTTCCGGCCACCCTTTCTCTACCCAATGCAACACCCGCACCAGACGTTTGTCTTTATTAGTCTCTCAGGCAATGTCTGACATGGTTATGGGCAGGTTGGGTAGAGTCTCTATGCTGAGGGTGGTCGTCGTGAGTGCTGGGTGGGTGTCGGGTTCCGGTAGCGGCGAGCGGCTTAAGGCGTCTGCATGGGAGATCGACTTACCTGGTCTGTGTATGAGTCCGTAGTTGTTGGCTGCCAGGAACTCGGACCACCTTGTCATTCGGGGAGACAGAATGTTCGGGGTGGCCCGGTTTCCTGCAAGGATTCCCAGCAGCGGCTTGTGGTCGGTTATGATGGTGAATGTCTGGCCGTAGAGGTACTCGTGGAATCTTTTTACGGCGGCAACGATAGCCAGAGCCTCTTTGTCCAGCTGGCTATAGTTCCGCTCCGGTTTGGTGAGGGTCCTTGAAAAGAACGCGATGGGCGCTTCTTTTCCATCGGGGAGGGTATGGCTGAGGACAGCGCCGACGCCGAAGGGTGATGCGTCGCATGTGATGGCCAGAGGTAGGGTCTCGTTATACTGTATAAGGACGGCGTCCGAAGTGAGGAGGTCCTTTGTTGTTTGGAAGGCGGCTTGCTCGCGTTTCCCCCAAGTCCAAGTCGCCGCCTTGTCCAGGAGCCTATGCAAGGGCTCCGCCACCGTCGCCTTTTGGGGCAGGAAAACATTGTAAAAGTTAAGTAGCCCCAGGAATGCCTGTAGTTCCGTCTTCGACTTGGGTGTGGGGGCTTCTTTGATGGCCTTGATTTTTTGGTTTGTGGGGTGAATGCCGTGGCGGTCTAGGAGGTATCCTAGGAATTCAACCCGTTCCATGTATAATTGGCATTTCTCCCTCTTGACTTTGAGCCCGGTCTCTTTGAATTTGGTTAGGACCTCCCTTAGGCGACCCTCTAGTTCGGCTTGGTTGGTTGCCGACACTAGGACCTCGTCGAAGTAAGGTACCACCCCCTTGATGCCTTGCAATAGTCTTTCCATTAGGCTTTGGAATATTCCCGGTGCCACGCTGACTCCGAATTGGAGTCGGTTGCATTTAAATGCTCCCCGGTAGGTGACTATGGTTTGTGCTTCTGCCGTTTGCTTGTCGACTGGCAACTGTTGGTATGCCTGGGCGAGGTCGAGCTTGGCGAAAACCTTGCCCCCTCCCAGTGAGTGCAGTAGGTGTTGCACTACTGGGACGGGGTAGGCGCTTTGTTGCAGCGCGCCATTTAGGGTGGCCTTATAGTCCCCACAGATCCTCACCGACCCATCAGGCTTGATCGGGGTGACTATGGGGGTCTCCCACCGGGCGTGGTCTATTGGCTGTAGGACCCCTTGCTTGACGAGCTTGTCAATTTGCTCGTCTATCTTGGGTTTAAGTGCGAATGGCACCCGCCTTGGTTTCAGGCGTTTTGGGGGAACGTTTGGGTCTAGGCTGAATGATACAAGGGGCCCTCAGTACTTGCCTAGGTTTCCGTCGAAGACCTCTTGGAATTCCCGGGCCAGTTGTTGCTCCCAGCTGTCGTCGGTGACGTGGTCGACTCCCGTGACTGTGATGCTGAGCGGGGCGAACCATTGCAGTCCCAGTAGGCTTGGGCGGTCGCGGTCGACGATTGTCAGGGGAAGCCTTTCGGTGTGCCCTTTATATGTGATGTTGAAGTGTTTGGTTCCAACTACCGGGATGCGGTTTCCCTGGTAGTCCTTTACGATGAGTCTCTGGCTGTCTAGGTTCCTCCTTTGGATGGTAGGCACCAAGCGCTTTATTTCATGCCATGCTATCATGGAGAGGTAGGACCTGGAGTCCATCTCCATTTTGCATGGCTGGCCCTCGATGCCTACCTCCACGTGGACCTTCCGGGTGTCATTGGTCATGGCGTGGCCGATGGTGACCGTCTGATGGGTCTCCTCTCTTCGCCGGTTATCGCCGCCTCATAGGGATCGTCCGTTCCGGTCCCATCTGTTGTCCGAGGGGCGATCTCTGGTCCGGGATGGTGTGCTCTCTCTCCTCCGGTCGCTCTGGTCCCATCGGGCCGGGCTGCGGTTCTTTTTAAGGCGGCAGACACGGGCGATGTGTCCCTTCTTGTCACAATGCCGGCAAATCGACTTGAAAAACCCGCATTCGGACCTGGGGTGGTCGCCTCCGCAACCGGCACAGTTGGTCCTCAACTTACGACCCCGCCGGTTCCATGGGTCGCGGCCTGTCTGGAGGCGATGAATGTCCTCCTCGTCATCGGAAGTGCCCGATGCCGAGTGGAAATCGCCCTGGTGGGTGGTCGTCTCGGGTTGGGCCTCGGCCGACCTTGCAGGGTTGTTGTTCCCGCTGCAGTCCCCAGCATTCAGTCTGCGCATACGGTCGGCGGATGTTCGGGTTGCTTCGGTGGCTGCGGCTGCGGTGAGGGTGTCTGCTAGGCTGATGTTGCCCTTGGCCATCAGCCGGCTCTGGAGGACGGGGTCCCACAAACCGAGCACGATTCTGTCTCGCAGGGCATCGTTCAGGTTGTCGAATTCGCAGAGCCCCCCTAGGCATCGTAGTTCGGCGACGAAGTCACTGAAACTCTCACCCGACCGTTGGTCCCGACGGTAGAACTCGTTGCGTCGGATCAGGATGGGTACCTCTGGAGCGTAGTGCCGCCGAAGTATTGGCTCGAGGATGTCCCAGTCCATCCCGGTCGCATCGGCGGTTTTGGCAAGCGCCTTGGCCATCTTGAATACCTCGGTCCCGCAGTGGGTCAGGAAGACGGCGCGCTTCATGGGGCCAGTGGCGTCCTTCAGATCGCTGCACTCGAGGAACATGCGGAATCGGTCGGAGTACGATTCCCAGTCCTCGGTGGCGGGGTTGAAGGGTGCGGGGGGTGCGATTTTCGCCATCGTGGTGGTTCGTCTGGCTTCCGTCGGACATGTGGTTCGGTTCAGGGTCTGGATCCCACCCTCGTCACCAGTGTCGTGTCCTCGAAAATGATGCCAGGAGTCGGTGACTTCAACTCATGCTCTTTTATTAAAGTAGGAACCGAACTGGCGCTTTGCAAAAGGTTCGCGGCTTTTATTATTTTAGCCGTGGCGGTCGCGGCCAATGGCACCACTTTGAATCTCCCGCGATTTGAATTGACCAATCGCGGGAGATTCTTAGCAAGCCAATCGACGCGGCTCGCCTGACCAATCAGAGTGCCCCGCGCTTTGGCCAATCAAAGCGCGGGGATCTTAAGAATGCTAATTAAGGACAGAACAAAAAAATTAATAATAAAAATATTCTGGAAAGCCTTAACTAATCAGGAGAGATATGGGTCCAACATACAAATGGCTCAGCTAATCGTTCCAAGAATCCTGTGTACATCATTAGCACAAAGAGGATCAAATGCATCCCAGATTTCTGTAATCATCCTGGAATCTGCTTCAAGACTGTGGTTCAACTTAGACCAAGTTCAAGTGTTCTTCTCCAATATAAGTCTTACCTAATCCCTTATAGGGGAGCTGGAATAAACACTTGCAACTCAACCTTTCCTAGAAAGAGTCAAGTCACTCTAAGCAGACCCACTGTACAGTTCTTTGCAGATGGCAATAAAGGTGGAAAACTTTTGATGTTTCAGTGTTAACCATTGTTGCTGGGGAGAAAATAAGAGGAGGGAGGAATTATTAGGTATGTTTGGTCAGGTTCATTCATGTTTGGTCAGGTTCACTTCCTTGTCATTTTCCAAAGGTGGTGTGGGTGTCTGCTTCATCTCCCTCACGATATGCAAAAGAAGAAGGACTATATGGGAGCAATGCAATCCATAGCCCCAGCCATCCTCTCATTCCAAACAGTGACCAAAATCAGGTAATGGACCAGATTTTCATGAAGACTCCTAAGTTCCCTTTTAAACCCAGTGGGGTCCATCAGTTACCAACCCATTTTTCCAGGTTCAATTGCAAGTTTATGAAGTTTATGCTCCATTTTTTCTCTCCATCAGAGGCCAAATTATTTTACCTAAATGCATTCTAAAATGCTAGCATAATCTTTTAAAATATATGTCTTCTGAATTATTTATTTGCATTTTCCTTTTTTAATTTCAAAATTATCTTTTTCTTTTTCTAAATACAGTGCCACATTCAGTCCATTAATGTTTGTTAAGAATATTCTGATTTGATCCAGGATGTCAGTTATCAATGTAATTTATGAAAATAGAGCTGTTGTTTGATCTAGTTTTGATCACCTGTCTTTTCTGGATCTTTTGGGGATTGTTCTGTTGCTGTCAATGATTTAAGCACTTTAATAGTGTCCTCTACTTTGCCACCATCCATAAAAACCTTGAGATGAAATGGAATGGCCCATGGGTATTTGATCTTTCTTTTTTTAAAAAAACAACAACAAATTTTATTGATTTTAAAGACAAACAAGCCATCATTAACCATTAAATACATAAAACCTCTTTCCATTATTAATTTTACAAGTCAAGTAGAAAAATTATTTTATGCAACATAATTCTGTTTTACACCATTTCAATATAAACATATAAATATCTCTTAACAAATTTCTCATTATTTCTCTTTTCGTATTCAATTTCATTGTTATTATTATTATTTTCTATATTTATCCAGTTTATAATCACCATCTTCATTCCTCTTTGACTTGATTACCATTATTCTCATCCAACATTCCTCCAAGGTTTTATTACTTCCCAAACAAAACATAGACACACAAAACACAAAAATATAAAACTTCTTTTAAGAAAGTAGTTTGGCCCCAGATTACCTCTCTTTGTATGGACTTCAATTAAATTCATGCTCATCTTGTATACCATTACCTATCTTATTTACCATTCTATATCTTCTATATAACTTCTCCCCGCTTTTGTTCTTCTTATTTCTATTTTATTTAATTCATTTTAATTTAAATCATTATATTTGTATTTTTTGTCCATTCTTTCCAAATTATCCATTTATCTCATTCCCTACAGTAAAAAAAAAAAAAAGAATTTCTCCTGAAATCACTAATCAGAGTATGATGCCTTTCTATCCTCCCCTTTAATTAATATTTAAAATAACACCTGATACCCAATCTGATTCTGCTTAGTACATTCTACCTACTAACCTTTAAAGAGAAAAAATAATAAATTCATAATAATTAATATAATTAGATAATAAATCTAAATATTAAATCTTATAACATTCTGATTGTCTATTTCAAAAAACAAGTGCTACAATTTTATTAAATTTTAAAATCTATCATTACGAAACATTTCAATATTTTAATCTTTTATCAATTCTGATAACATTCTAGTTTTCTATTTCTAATACATAATACCATCTTATGTACCTTGCAGAATCTTCTTTTTTAAAGAAATTATACCTTACCCTTTATCCCTAAAAAAAAAATCCTTTTTTCCCATCTTGTTTCATAACTTTGTGGCTTTTCCCTCCCTTTTCCCTTCCTTTCTTATCCCCCCTGGCCTTTTTACCCCACCCCACCCTCTACTAACCTCCACCTTTTTAGCTTTCCCTCTCTGTTGTAATCCTTTCTCCTTTTGCTCAGTAACATTGAGTTGGTTTTGCATCTTATTTTTCCTTTCTTAAGTGTTTTTTTAAGTCTTAAGTCCTTCATTTTCCTTCCTTCCTTTCTCCTTTCTCTCTTAGTTAATTTTTTAGTTCACTGAAGATGGCGTCTTTTTCTTTTTCTTCTTCTCCTTCTATTTCCTCCATCTGTTGTTGTGTTTGCTGATAAATAGCAAGCGCCATTTCTAAAGAAAGGAAAGCTTCTTTCACAGCGTCTTTACTTTCTTGATATTCCTTTCTAAGTTCATCATCAGATAAAGCCATTCTTTGTTCTTCTTAGAGCAACCAAAATGTTTCAAAAGTTAAAAACAATTCCTCAAAGTCCCAGAGACATCAATCAGTCCAAACAATGCACGAAGTTCTCACTTTCTCTTCCTGGGGTGGTATCAGTAAAAGGGAAAAGAAAAGAAGCCCAATCTGTATTTTACAGTCTTGTTGCAATCAATTTCTAGTCTCAAGATCTTCAAGGCATCTCCTCCAGCAAAATCTTAATATATATGTTTTTTTGTCCTCTCCCTTCCCACTTATAACAAGAAGCCAAGTTTTTACCTTTTATAAAAAACAACAGGTTTCTCAATGGCCATTTGTTGATTCCATAGGGAAGGAAGGTAAACTTTCCTTTCAGCACCTCAATTTTGCCGCTTAAAATCCTCTTCTGGAAACCAAGTATTTTTCAAAAAGTCATAGTTCTCAGGATTAAACACCTCTTAAAGTCCTGGATCAGCCAAAAAACTTTCTCTTGAAAACTTTCTCCCCTCTTCCTCCTGCTCAGTCTTACCCAGCTGCCAGCTTCTTTCTGGCGGCCATTACAGGCCGCCGCTTGACCACCTTGAAAGAAGGGAGTTTTGCTGGCTGGGGAGGGAGTCTGCAACACCCCCAAACCCCTCACCAGCTCCCCCTATCTTCGGCTGCCTCTGCGGGGCAGCCTTAGCCTCCAAACCCGTCCAAATCAGAGGCACCAAAATGGCTAGTGCGGCAGGGATCGCGCAGGATCGCGGAACCCTGCCGCTAGCGAAGCTGACAAACCGGAAGTCTCCGGGTATTTGATCTTTCTATCATGGAGACAAGATGTCAAAAATCTCACATCTCGGTTTCTGGTTTCGCGTGGCTTCGGGGCAGCAGGAATTCGCGACCGCTCGCAATTCCTGCTGTGCTAGCCGCCGAGGTACCCCCGATCCAGATGGGTCAGGGGGATATGGCTGCCCTGTAGGGACAGCCGAAGAGAGAGAGGAGCTGGACAGTGGGTTGGGGGTGTCGTAGACCTCCTCCTCCTCCGGGAAAACCCCTTTTTCCCAAGGCGGTGGAGCGGCGGTCAGCAATGGCCGCCACGAAGAAGCCAGCAACCGGGTAAGATTGCACTGGAGGAAGTAAGAAGAGTGAAAGTGCTGTCTGAGCCGGGTCAAGTAACATCTTTCAAATTTGTTGGAACTGAGCTGTTTGAATTGCTGGAGGATACATTGTATCCCTAAGAAGATCGAAAGTGGCGGAGAAGCTGTTAAAGGGAACTTTTTTTTTTTTCTTCACTCTCCCACCCCATGGAAACAGCAGATATGTTTGGACATATTGGACATTGAAAGTGAATTATTCTGAAAGTTGAAGCTAAGGGACAAAAGGGTTCCTGGACATTGAAAAACTTAAGAAATTGGAAAACCCTTATTAGAGGTATGGATTTCTGATTATTTAAAATTGATGTTGCAAGTGGGAAGGGAGAGGAAAAAAAAATTGGAGCAGAAGCTGAAAAAGGAGGAGATTGCCTAGAATCCCAAAGAAAGGTATATGGTAATTGGACCTCTTTGATTAAACATTAACCCCAGAAAGAGAAAGAGAAGAAGGAAGAAAAATATTAATTTTTGGAATTTTTTTTGAATTATTTTTGATTAAAAATATTTGTGGTTGTTTTGGGAAAAGTTTCTTTTTTCATGATGGCATCGCTTGTGGATGAACTAAAGACTGAATATCAAAAATATAAAAAGGAAGATACTTTGGGCACTTTGTTTCAATTCTTAGAAATGGCGTTATGTACTTATGAAAAGTTGACTACGCAACAGAAGGACTGGGACAAAGAAGAAGAGGAAGAAGAAGCCATCTTTGATGAACAATGGGTTCTTTTTGGGGAGGAGGAGAAAAAGGATAAGAAAAAGGGATTTTAAGAATTATAAAAACAACCAAAAAAGAGAAAAATGAGCGGAAAGGTGGAGGCAAGGTTAGAAAGCAAAGGAAAGGGAGTAAGAAAAGGGAGGAGGAGAGACAAAGGGGTAAAAAGGGCAAGGAGAAGAATAAGCAAGAGAGAAAGGGGGGGAGGAGAAGCCTCAATGGGGGGAAGCAAGATCTAAAGAAAAAAAGTTTATTCAGAGACAATGGGTGAATTTAATTTAGGATAAAAGAGGGATTCTGGAGGGTACATAAGATTGTGTTTTTTATATGTGTATTTAGAGTATAAAATTCATTGTGTAATTTTAGAATCTATTAAACAGAATCCCAATAAAAATTGTTATATGAAGTACTTTTAAGTTAGGGTAATGAGTTATAGACGTTACTTCAATTGGTGTATAGGAGAAGTATAGTAAAAGAAAAAAGATGAATGGATAGTTGGAAATAGAACAAACAAAGAATATTATTGAAAATGGTAATAAGATATGAAAGGATATATAAAGGTTTTGTTATGTTTTTTTTTTGGATTTTGTATATTGAAAAAAGGCAATAAAATTTTAATTAATAAGAAATAATTTGAATGAAAAGGAGAAGTTGGGATAAGATTTGAAGTTAAATAGATAAAGTATTGATACTATAATTTGGAATTGTTATGTTCTATTGGTTTTCTTCTATTATTTTTTCTTAGAAAATAACTTATAAGCTGTTATGCCTTGTGCATTATGTTTTATAAAATTGATAAAAATGGTTTATATATATATATAAAAAAGAAAATGACAATAAGATATGGAAGGATATATAAAGTGAATATGATGTTTGAATTTGTGTCTGTGTGAAGAGTTTCAACCCGGGATCAGACAACCTTCAGAAAGGATTTTTTAGTTTTGTTTATGTTTTATTGTGTTTTAAAATTAATAAAATTTGTTTAAAAAAAAAAAATCTCACATCTCTTTGCTTTTAAAATATATCCTGCGGGGCCTCTGGCAAAATCTCTATTCTTCTATCTCCAAGCTGATCAGAATACATGCCTTTTTAATTGCAGTACAGAATTATTTGCCTTTAAATATTTAAACCTGACAAATAGGTTCTGTAGTAAGTTTCTTCTACTTGCTATCCAAGAGCTCACTCTGTCGTCAGTCCAAGCAGAATATTTTTGTTTTTCACTGAGTCTAATTGAGTTTTCAAATTTTAAAGACTACCCAATTCAAGCAATGTGATTCTTGGCTGCCTACAACAAAAATAAATAGTAATGAAACAAACCCATCTCATTAAAGCAATCCTCCCAAATATAAAATGGTAAACCAAAGGGGATAATTGAAGAACTAAGAAGGACTTCAGTGCCTAAGGAAAAAGCCAAATTTTAATAGCTCTTTCTACAGGCAAAGGTCCTGGGGGATCGACGTGTATCAAGGATGGGTATTAAAAACATACACTACTTTGGCCCTGTAAGATGACAATGGTTAAATGAAAAAAAAAAAAAGTAACATGCTCTATCTGTGGAAGCATGTGGTCTGAAAGATGTTCAAAAGAGAAGGTGGTACATTGAATAACCCAGGCATATACCATGTAGGGCTTTAAAAGTGAATTATCTATTCTAAACAGTCCAGCTGTATTAATAAGTAATTTCCAATGAGCTTATAAAATGAAGTATTCTTTTATAGGTATTGACCACAGTTGGAGCAAATGGCTATTCCCTCAACTCCCAGTGCACAAAACCCATTGAAGAGCACTGTAGTGCAGTCTTCTTGTGAGGAACAACTGCCTAGAGCAGTTGTGGGTGATTTCTGGTCCTCTTTCATTCACCAGCTCCTTATTCTTCACCACAATCAACTACACTTTTCTTGGACCCATCTTCAGTTTGCCCTTTCTTCCTCCAGATAGCTTTTAAGAGCAGTTAGCTTTCCATATAGTTTTCAGCATGTAGAACCTTGCTGTAATCCAATCAGGAGGGGACTAAAGTGTGAATGCTAATATGGAAGGCCTCCTGATCCAAGATTAGATGCAATTGGCATTTATAGTTGTACAAAGGATCCTCTGACCACTGTTGTCACCCTGCTGTTCAAGCATGGATTGTGAGTTCATAAGGACCTCCAGATTGTCCACCAAATCTGGACACTCTCTAGTTCCCTTATCCAGGGGACCTAAAACATGGACTTACTCTGTTCGCATGGAAATAAATCTCTAATCTTTTGATAGACCAACAAATGAACCAACTACTCTTTCTCCATTCTGCCATCTCTTACTCGTTTTTAACCAATGGCAAACTGAATATGTTGGCAAAAGATTTTATCCTTGGAAATGATGGCAAATGATTTTAGCCTTGAAAAAAAAAGCTTTTTCTCTAAACAAGCTCAAAAAAGGTTATTAACTTGTTAAAAGCAAGGTAACCTTTAAGGATTCTACTTCATCATTTAATGCTCATTCCTTCACATCAAATATTTTTTGGGGGGGAAATAATCTTTTTATAATATAATTGGATAGTTTCAAAGAGTTCTGCAATATTGATTTTAGTTAATGGTACATATTCATTATGAACTCAGGTATATTAAAGTCAAGACATAAATTCACTAGTCTGTATCTCACTGATTTGTCAGCATTTAATTAATTGGAGACCAACAGAGCAGATTATTTTAGTCCACCCCTCAAAAACTTATAGACAGAACATTAATTGGTGCCATAAATGCTCTAGTGCATTAGCATCATGCTGTTAGAATGTGGAAATGTGTGGCCACAGGGAACATAACAGAATGCAATTTGATGTTTCCTCCCTTTAGGTTTATTCCAGCCACATTTTATTATATAGTTATGTAACCTTTTCTTAGCTCGTGAAAGACTAGCCTAAGATAAGAGGGATGTGATTTTGTACCTAAGCTTTCCTAATCTTGAATACAATAGAATAGAATTCTTTATTAGCCAAGTGTGATTGGACACACAAGGAATTTGTCTTGGTGCAAATGCTCTCAGTGTACATAAAAGAAAAGATACATTTGTCAAGACTCAAGAATCATCAGGTACAACACTTAATAATAGTCATAGGGTACAACAAGCAATCAAATCATATTAGGAAACAATTCATATAAATCGTAAGGATACAAGCAACAAAGTTACAGTCCTACAATCACAGGTGGGAGGGGATGGGTAATAAGGAATGATGAGAAGGTTAATAGTAATAGTAGTGCAGACTTTGTAAATAGTTGGACAGTGTTGAGGGAAATATTTGTTTAGCAGAGTGATGGCATTTGAGGAAAAACTGTTCTTGTGTCTAGTCGTTCTGGTGTGCAGTGCTCTATAGCGTCATTTTGAGGGAAGGAGTTGAAACAATTTATGTCCAGGATGTGAGGGGTCTGTAAATATTTTCACAGCCCTCTTTTTGACTTTTGCAGTATACAGGTCCTGAATGGAAGGGAGGTTGGTAGTAATTGTTTTTTCTGCAGTCCTAATTATCCTCTGAAGACTGTGTCTGTCAGATAGCATATACCACTGAGGCTTTGGAAATACGTAAATATTTGCTTAGGAGTCGAGGACTGGGTGGGGTCACCGTAAACATCAGATAAAAATAAAAGAAAATTCCACAAAAAGTGGTTTCAAAGCATCTCTACAAGGCTTGGGGAAGTACAGGTAGTCCTCAGCTTATGATCATTCTTTAGTGACCTTCAAAGTTACAATAGCGCTGAAAAATGTGATTTATGACTTTTTTTATACTTATGATCATTGCAGCTTTTCCGTGTCACATGGACCTTTTGGCAATTGGCATATATTTATGATGGCTGTCATGTCCTGAGCTCATGGGATGACCTTTTTTTGGCCTTCTGACAAGTAAAGTAAATGGAGACACCAGATTCACTTAACAACTGTGTTACCAACTTAACAATTGCAGTGATTCACTTAACTGCAGTGTGGCAAACATTGTAAAATTGAAAAATGGGGGCAAAATTCACCTAACAACTGTCTTTCTTAGCAACAGACATTTTGGGTTCAATTATGTTCCAAATCAAGGACTGCCTGTACTTCTTTATATAATAGGTAGGAATGTTTGCAGTCCATATTTTCAAAGAACCTGAATGACTTCATGGAAAATGGAGATAGTATCAACCAGATCTGCTGACATGTTGAATTGGATATCTTCTGCTGTCAAAGAATAGCCAACTCACTGTGGGACAATTTAATGCTGTATTAATCATTCCATTCCGGTACTTTTATTATTGGTGATCACATTTTTGTCAAAATTATTGTAACTCCTGTATTTCTGGATTGACTTTCCTTATTTTATTATTATTGGCCACAGTTCTATCAAAATTAATTCAACTTTTGTATTTGTTGAATTGTCCCACAGCAAGTTGTCCCATGGTGAGTTGGCCATGGCGTGTTAGCTGTAGCGAGTTGTCCCATTCCCCCTTGAAGCACCTATTCCATTGGTCATTAAAGAGAATCTGATAATATTGGCCAGGAAGTAAGAAAAATAACATTTCTTGCTGACTTGCTTAGATCCAATATGTTTTACCATCTGTTGTTTATCAGCTAGATTTGAACTTGTTAATTCCACCTGAGTCTCTAGCAGCCAAATAAATAATTCTATTATTGATAGGACAAGTGCTTTAAACCACAGCCTACATAACAGTTTTCCTATCTGGACATTTTTTTCCCTCTGAACTGTAAGACATCTTGAACAGACAAGCCACTAGTAGACAAAATTCATTTTAAGTAATAACAACAGAAGCTGTTTGTTTCTCTGCGGTACAAAAAGTTGACACTGACAATAAATTTATCTTGAGTTGATTTTCAGAATAACACTCTGGCTTTGGTACCAGATTAGTTGTGCAAAGGTCTGATTAAAGCCCACAACAAGATCACATTTTAGTACCTACACAATGTGAGTCTTCACCACTTCATCACCCAGGTCATCCTCCTTTGACAGGAGATGGAGCATTTTTATGGTTGCCTAGCAACCTATCGTGCAAGAAAATCACTTGCTGGATTTCTATTCTTGCTGTACATTGCTGGGCTGTTTCCCTTTGGTGTTCAGGATGAGATTTCTCCTCGGGGTTGAGCTTCTCTAGAAACAAGCAGTGGAGGGAGAAATATTGAACATCTGTTATAATCCCTTGCTCTCTACACCACTGTGCTAAGTCACTAAGTAAGGGAGAACAGTAACAACGGGAGTAGGGGAAGCAGATGCTGATTAGGATGTGAAAAGATTTGAAAATAGTCTCACCAGTCAAGTTGACTACATTACCACCTATATCCACATGGTTTTCCTGATTGTCCTGAATGTAGTTTCCTACTGTCGCCTTCTGGGTTGTTTTTTTTTCCCTTTGTCAACTGACTACCATCTGGTGTTTCTTCATTCAACTGCTAACTGAACCTTGAATTGAATCCAGAAGCAGACTGGCAACCAATGCAGGTAGTATAGCAGAAATGTAATGTGTGCATTCTAGGAGCATCAATAACTGCCAATACCATATTTTGCACCAATTGAAGCTTCCAGATACTCTTCAAGGGCAGCCTCATGTAGATACACTCACCAAAATCTTTGATAGTTTCTCCTTTACAAATAGGGGTTTCTATTTAAAATCTGTTTGTAGATACATTTGTTTCCAAGAGCAGAAGGGGGAGGGATGAAAACTGAAAATATTTCTCCTTTGTCCCATGGAAAACTGAATTTACATTTCTGTTGGACATCACTTTCATATATCCAACAAAATTTAGCATTGTTCTCCATTTTTCTGCTCAACTTGGCACCCTCTGGTTGTCTTGATTGCTTCACCCCAGAAAAAAAGAAGCTGGGTAGGAGACCAGTGTGGGGTTTGAAAAATGCAAGTCAGAAGTGACATTTGTTGAGATTTTTAAAAACAAAACAAAGCTATGCGGACAGTTAGATTACATTACACTGATTCTCAAAAAGGCTTAATGGATATCATCATGTTGAAAGGTAGGAAAGTGGCAGAGCCTGATTAATTTTCTCTCATGTTTGAATATTGATATGAACTTCCAGATTTGCTACTGTTCAAGAACCAACCAGTTCTTCCCTTTCCCTTAAAATGGGGTGGAGAGAGAGCAATACTTCATCCAAGATAGAGAAAACAAAATTAATCGTCCCACCATGTTCACTATTTCAGAAGAATGAATTAAAGTGCATACCTCATATGAGGGTGATGTATAAACTTGGCTTCTGTTGATGGAGGAAGAAACATGTTTAATCATTATCAAGAGGAATCATATGTTTGTGTCAAACATATTCATGAAAAATGATATTGGCATGGCTTATAAGCTTATTTGGGCAATTCTGTGAGATTAGACAATAGTATTTGTTATGTCTGTGCGTCTGTGTGTGTGTTTGTGTGTGCCTGCGCACACGATACTCATAGTTCCCTTTGTGAGCCTTCATGGGGATTTTGAGATAGGTGTCTCCATGTCTCATACTGAGTTATTAATTTGACTCACTTTATGAAATGGCAGGTGAATACAATGAAAGAAAAGCTAGTTTGCTCAGACTGAAAAGCATGGAGAAGAATGGTGAATGGTGTTGACTCTATTTAGCTACATTTCTTCCCTGCCTTCATCTTATTCCTTTAATTTATTTGGTTTGGTGATGAGCTGGCTCTCCATTATAGTGTGCATGCAATCAGACACCTAAACAAACTCTGTGTTAATTCTCTGTAATAGGCTTTGCTGATATGGACTTGGAAATAGATGACTGTTTAGATTCTCATGCAACATGATGCCCATCAGAGAAGGGAGGGGCAGCACAGAAGCAGAGTTAGCAAAAGAAGAGACATCTGACACTAGGATGGTGCTAGAAATCAAAGAAAATTCTGAGAAAGAGCAGGGGATGGAATGGAGCTAAAGGTGCTACCATGGCAACAATGACCTGAGCCATTTCTAGTGGCTATGTTTAGCATAGCCTGTTGAGCTTAATCTGTAGAAGAAATGGTAGTGATCCCAAAATGAATTAAGCAGTTTTTTGTCCTTCTGAAGGCTCATTTGTTCATGTCTGGCATAAAGTCTATGATTTGCCTGAGGGTGAGACCAAGAAAACACCATGAGATCCATCATAACAATGCAGATAGCATGGAGGCTGTGCCAAAAGACAGACAGAAAGAACATGGTCAAAGTTGTACCTGTCAGAAGGTTATTAATAAATTCCAAAACAACTGCTAATTCATCTGATTGAAAAATATGGAAAGTTTACCACTAAATTCTGTAAGCCTGTGTGTTAAATCTACAATATATAAGACTAGCTCTAGTATTTAGAAACCTAAAGAATTGTGTTGATCCTGGGTACATGCATAACATAACTTACAAACATGAGCTTACTTAGAGTTGCTCCAAGGCTATAAGTGGTCTGGCATTTTTGTATTAGGCTGAGAGGGCAAAGCACTTCCAAAGGAATGCAAAATAATTAATGAATCAGAAAAGTGTCTTGACTAAGCCTGGAAATTGCTCTTTACTGTTTTTTAAGTAAATAAAAATGGACCCCAAACAAGTAACAAAACTCAGAAAGTTATGTGGTCTCACCTCTTTCAATCAGATTTCTTGAATTTGTAGACATATCCCATTAGAGTTGTTGTGTCTTCGGAAATGATGCCAGGAGTCGGTGACTTTGTATCAAGCTCTTTTATTGAGTAGGAACCGAACTGGGGCTATGGAGAAACTTTGCGGCTTTTTATTTCTTTAGCCGCGGCGGCTGCGGCCAATGGCACCACTTTGAATCTCCCGCGATTCGAATAGACCAATCGCGGGAGATTCCTAGCAAGCCAATTGGCGCGGCTCACCTAGCCAATCAGAGTGCCCCGCGCTTTGGCCAATCAAAGCGCGGGGATCTCAAGAATGCAAATGAGGGGACAGAACACCCCTCCCCTCTTGGTTTAGTCCTTACGTTGCGTAGTCCCATAGGTAGGCAGGGCTCCGTCTTAGCCTACTGGACCTGCGCGGCTCAGTCGTGGGTTGGATCCCGGCCAGTTCGGTCGGGGTCTCTGCTTCTCTGGATGCCGTCGTGGGAACCGGCTGGTCGGTCGGGCCGGGCCGCTCTCCATAGCTCCCTCCTGGGCTTCCCGGGTTGGTTGAGCTGCGGGTTTCACCGCTCCCGCTCGGTCTTCCCGGGTTGGTTGAGCTGGCCTGGCTGTCTCTTTCTGGCGAGGTTTCGTGCTGGCTGCTTTCCGGTAAGTATGGTTGGTTTATTCTTCCTTGGTTTTGGTCCCCTGGGTATTCCCTCCCCTCTTGGTTTGTGTTGTGGGGGTTGGTTTTGCCTGTTTGCACGTTGGTGGTCTCTTGGGTGGTCGTCCTCGATCTTAACTGGTTGATGTGGCGTTTCCACGCTCGTCCGTCTGTTGTTTGTAGCCGGTACGAGTGTGGGCCTGTTATTTGTGTGATGACGGCCGGTATCCATAACGGGTCTCCCGTTAGGTTTTTCGCGTACACGGGGTCGCCTAGTGCGAAGGTTCAGTGTTTGCTGGTTGAGTCTGGGGATTTCTCTGGGTTATATGTGGGGTGTAATCTGTCGAGTGGGGACCTTATTTTCCTCCCCATTAACAGTTCGGCTGGGCTTTTATTCGTTGTGGTATTTGGGGTTATGTGTTGGGTGAAGAGTAATTTATTTATTTTGTCCTGGATCTCCCCGTGGTCTATTTTCCGGATGGTTTTCTTTGTGAATTGCACCATCCGTTCCGCCCTACCATTCGCTGCCAGATGCGCCGGTGCTGTCAGTGCATGTCGGATGCCCCTTTCTGCTAGGAATTTTTCGAATTCTAGCGAGGTGAATTGGGGCCCGTTGTCGGAAACGACGACGTCTGGGAGGCCGTGTGTTGCAAAAAGTTTGCCGAGTTCTTTGGTCACGGCCTCCGTGGTTGTTGTTTTCATGTTGCTTACCTCCAGCCAGTTGGAGTAAGCGTCTACTGTTATCAGGAAGGTGTGTCCTTTTGTGGGCCCGGCGAAATCTATGTGGATCCTAGACCAACTCTAGGATTTCCCAATTTCTAGTTTCCCACTCTAGGACGGGTGCTGCGGGTGGGCTTGGCCGAGTTTCCTGGCATCATTGGCACCTTGCTACCCAGGTCTCAATTTGTTTGTCCATCCCTGGCCACCAAGCGTAACTTCTGGCCAGGGCTTTAGTCCTAACGATGCCCGGGTGCCCCTCGTGTAACAGTTCCAGAACCTTCCCTTGTAGTTTTTCTGGAATGACCACCCTATCCCCCCATATTATGCACCCTTTTAGTAACGAGAGTTCCATTTGCCGGTTCCGGAATGTCTTGATGGACTCATTGTTGTCCCTTTCCGGCCACCCTTTCTCTATCCAATGCAACACGCGTGCCAGACTTTTGTCTTTATTAGTTTCTCGGGCAATGTCTGACGCGGTTATGGGTAGGTTGGGTAGAGTCTCTATACTGAGGGTGGTCGTCGTGGGTGCTGGGTCGGTGTCAGGTTCCGGTAACGGCGAGTGGCTTAAGGCGTCTGCATGGGAGATCGTCTTCCCCGGTCTGTGTGTGAGTCTGTAATTGTAGGCCGCCAGGAACTCGGACCACCTTGTCATTCGGGGAGACAGAATGGTCGGGGTGGCCCGGTTCCCTGCAAGGATTCCCAGCAGCGGTTTTTGGTCAGTTATGATAGTAAATGTCCGGCCGTAGAGATACTTGTGGAATCTTTTTACTGCGGCAACGATAGCCAGAGCCTCTTTGTCCAGCTGGCTGTAGTTCCGCTCCGGTTTGGTGAGGATCCTTGAAAAGAACGCGATGGGTGCTTCTTTTCCATCGGGGAGAGTATGGCTGAGGACAGCGCTGACGCCGAAGGGTGATGCGTCGCATGTGACGGCCAGAGGTAGGGTCTCGTTGTACTGTATAAGGACGACATCCGAAGTGAGGAGGTCCTTTGTTCTCTGGAAGGCGGCTTGCTTGCGTTTCCCCCAAGTCCAGGTCGCCGCCTTGTCCAAGAGCCTATGCAAAGGCTCCGCCGCCGTCGCCTTTTGGGGCAGGAAGACATTATAAAAGTTAAGTAGCCCCAGAAATGCCTGTAGCTCCGTCTTCGATTTGGGTGTGGGGGCTTCTTTGATGGCTTTGATTTTTTGGTTTGTGGGGTGAATGCCGTGACGGTCTAGGAGATATCCTAGGAATTCAACCCGTTCCGGTTATAATTGGCATTTCTCCCTCTTTACCTTGAGCCCGGTCTCTTTGAATTTGGTTAGGACCTCCCTTAGGCGACCCTCTAGTTCGGCCTGGTTGGTTGCCGACACTAAGACGTCATCGAAGTAAGGTACCACCCCCTTGATGCCTTGTAACAGCCTTTCCATTAGGCTTTGGAATATTCCAGGCGCCACGCTGACTCCGAATTGGAGCCGGTTGCATTTAAATGCTCCCCGGTGGGTGACTATGGTTTGCGCTTCTGCCGTTTCCTCGTCGACTGGCAATTGTTGGTATGCCTGGGCGAGGTCGAGTTTGGAGAAAACCTTGCCCCCTCCCAGTGAATGTAGTAGGTGTTGCACTACTGGGACGGGGTAAGCGCTTTGTTGCAAGGCGCCATTTAGGGTGGCCTTTAGTCCCCACAGATTCTCACCGACCCATCGGGTTTGATCGGGGTGACTATGGGAGTCTCCCACCGGGCGTGGTCTATTGGTTGTAGGACCCCTTGCTTGACGAGCTTGTCAATTTGCTCGTCTATCTTGGGTTTAAGCGCGAATGGCACCTGCCTTGGTTTCAGGCGTTTTGGGGGGACGTTTGGGACGTTTGGGTTTGGATATAAGGGGCCCTCGGTACTTGCCTAGGTTTCTGTCGAAGACCTCTTGGAATTCCTGGGCTAGTTGTTGCTCCCAGCTGTTGTTGGTGATGTGGTCGATTCCCGTGACTGCGATGCCGAGCGGGGCGAACCATTGCAGTCCCAGTAGGCTTGGGCGGTCGCGATCGATGATGGTCAGGGGAAGCCTTTCGGTGCGCCCTTTGTATGTTATGTTGAACTGTCTGGTTCCGACTACAGGGATGCGGTTTCCCTGGTAGTCTTTTACGATTAGTCTCTGGTTATCTAGGCCTTTTCTTTGGATGGTAGGCACCAAGCGTTTTATTTCTTGCCATGCTATCATGGAGAGGTAGGACCCAGAGTCCACCTCCATTTTACATGGCTCGCCTTCGATGCCTACCTCCACGTAGACCTTCCGGGCATCGTTGGTCGTGGCATGGCTGATGGTGACCGTCTGATGGGTCTCCTCTCTTCGCCGGGTCTCGCCGCCTCGTAGGGATCGTCCGTTCCGGTCCCATCTGTTGTCAGAGGGGCGATCTCTGGTCCGGGGTGGTGTGCTCTCTCGCCTCCGTTCGCTCTGGTCCCATCATGGCGGGCTGCGGTTCTTTTTGAGACGGCAGACGCGGGCGATGTGTCCCTTCTTGTTGCAATGCTGGCAGATTGACTCGAAAAACCGGCATTCGGACCTGGGGTGGTCACCTCCGCAACCGGCACTGTTGGTCCTCGACTTACGACCCCGCTGGTTCCGTGGGTCGCGGCCTGCCTGGAGACGGTGAATTTCCTCCTCCTCGTCGGAAGTGCCCGATGCCGAGTGGAAGTCGCCCTAGTGGGTGGTGATCTCGAGTTGGGCCTCGGCCGACCTTGCAGGGTTGTTGTTCCCGCTGCGGTCCCCAGCGTTCGGGCGGCGCATGCGGTCGGCGGATGTTCAGGTCGCTTCGGCGGCTGTGGCTTTGGTGAGGGTATCTGCAAGGGTGATGTTGCCTTTGGCCATCAGCCGACTCTGGAGGACAGGGTCCCACAGGCCGAGCACGATTCGGTCTCGCAGGGCGTCGTTCAGGTTGTCGAATTCGCACAGCCCCCCTAGGCGCCGTAGTTCGGCGACGAAGTCGCTGAAACTCTCACCCGACCGTTGGTCCCGACGGTAGAACTCATGTCGTCGGATGAGGATGGGCACCTCTGGAGCGTCGTGTCGACGAAGTATTGGCTCGAGGACGTCCCAGTCCATCGCAGTCACGTCGGCGGGTTTGGCAAGTGCTTTGGCCATCTTAAATACCTCGGTCCCGCAGTGGGTCAGGAAGACGGCTCGCTTCATGTGGCCGGTGGCGTCCTTCAGGTCGCTGCACTCGAGGAACATGCGGAATCTCTCGGAGTATGATTCCCAGTCCTCGCTGGCGGGGTTGAAGGGTGCAGGGGGTGCAATTTTCGCCATCGTGGAGTTTCGTCTGGCTTCCGTCGGACACGTGCTTCGGTTCAGGATCAGAATCCCACCTTCGTCGCCAGTGTTGTGTCTTCGGAAATGATGCCAGGAGTCGGTGACTTTGTATCAAGCTCTTTTATTGAGTAGGAACCGAACTGGGGCTATGGAGAAACTTTGCGGCTTTTTATTTCTTTAGCTGCCGCGGCCGCGGCCAATGGCACCGCTTTGAATCTCCCGCGATTCGAATAGACCAATCGCGGGAGATTCCTAGCGAGCCAATCGGCGCGGCTCGCCTAGCCAATCAGAGTGCCCCGCGCTTTGGCCAATCAAAGCGCGGGGATCTCAAGAATGCTAATGAGGGGACAGAACAAGAGTATTTTTTTCCTAATCCCTTCTCTGAGTTTTGTGTAATACTGAAAATCCTGAAAAAGCAATTGTATGATGTATATTTATGTATGCACAGTGTTACTTTAGAGCACATGAAACATCTATTATCATTTAGTTTTGTGAATTAATATACCATGGCTTGTTCCTGCTCTAAAAATTCCATCTTATTGCCACTTGTGAATCCAGCATTAAATGCTTAATTAATTCTTAGGTTTGTATAGACTTATGTTCTGTCACAATTTTTACTCAAAGGTTAATCAGTCCAAACATGAACTAAGAACAGTGATTCCACCACCAGGGACATGACAAATTTTCCAATTCTTTACTTGGAAACAAAAGGAATTTGGTGTATGTATTCAGTATTTATTTACGGTAATTAAAACACTTATATGCCAATCCCTCTTAAAACAACTCTGGATAGGTTACAACCACTAAAACAATATGAAATAGTGTAAAATTAAGAGCAAACACCAACACCACCCCAAAACAGGAAAAAAACACCTGGTGCCACAGCCACACTAGGTATCCAATAAACTTAATGAACCTGGAAATCTCAGATATGCAAAAATTGAGGCGAAAGTGCATTCCTCTCCCTACTGCCTTAGCCTTTTTCTATTATCATCACATCATCTCTGAAAAAAAGGGGGAATCCATTGCAAGTTACAATTGGTCTAAGGTTTGGCAGGAGTATTGCACAGAAGGCCACCAGGCCGATGTGATAGATTAAGAGTGCAGAAAACCAATGATCTAGTTTTTTGGAAGTTCTTTGGAAGGTATAGCGCTTAAGAGATGAACTTGGCAAAAATATGCAAGAACTGTTACAATAGGCAAAAGGGGGATGAAGCATTAAAAAAAAAATCCAGAAAACTGAGTCAACATTCAGACATAGCTCAGGAAGATGTCATTCCAATTCACTTGTCTTTTTGGAAGCTGATATAACATTGAAAATATTGTTCCAGGATACTATTTGTTGCTTCTCGCTATCAAACTGAGGGATGACAGATGGACTCTTAGATTTTGGATTAAAATTCTTCTGAACTGGGTAGTGAAGACATGATCCTGAGACCAGATGTTCACGTAATCCATGAAGCCAAAGCAAATGACTATGGAACACTTGAGATGATTCTCTGATTGTGAATAACCACAAGCAAGGAATGGAATGTACCAATTTTGAGAAGGTTTTGATGATCACCATGATTGTGGTTGCTCCCTTAGACTTGGATAGATAAGTAATAAAGTCCAAGGGTGGTAGTGATTTTAGTTTTTAACAATGGCAGCAGGAGACCTGAAAACTGACTCACTAGTATCAATCAATCAAAGTCACATTGATTGCCAGAAAATATTAGTAACTTCTCAACCAGGAAAGCTGACTCAGCCTCCAAATGGCAAACCAAATGTCAAAAAGTTTAATTCATCTGACCTTGAACTGAAAAACAATTTACACAGAGATTTTCACAACAAATGAATTGTTCATTCCTTAACTATTTTAATTGAAAACCACTAAGGAATGCAAACGACATTTCCTGAAAGTTAATTCGAATAGTATAAGGCATTGATGGCCAAGTGGAGTAAAAAGACTGACCTATTAAACCAGTACCTTCTATGGTTCTTGGAAGGTGGGTTTCAATGCATCTGAATTGACTTTAATTTTCTTGTTCAAGTTGTATGTTAGTATTCATTCCTTTTGCACTATGATGTTTGGGGTTTTTTTTTTTTTTTTCAGATTTGGAGTCATTCGTTGTTCCTGTTCACTGATTCATTGTTTTAAATTTTTCTTTTGCATCTTATTTATACCTCCAACAGAATATCTATTGAAAACAAGGAATATGTAAAACGAAATAGACCTCATATAACTTTGAGCAATATTGTTAGGTTACTATCATCAGTGTTACATTTCAACGCTGAATCCACAAAGCCAAAAGAAAAAAAAAAACAAAACAAAACCCAAACCACATTATGACTGAATACAAAGTATGGGGGAGAGCTGGACAGGCATCTCAAGAGGAAGGGTTCCTTCAGGTCGGTAGCAATGACTTTTTTTGTTTAGCTCCCGATAGGAATCAGGTTAACCACTATCTGCATGGAATTAATTTTTGAGCATTAAAAACAATATCCGCTTGTCCTCAAGTAGGGACGAAGGCAATAGTGGATGGAAGCAAATGTTACTACATGATAGCAAGGGAAGAAGCCGGCACATCAGGCTCATTTAGACCACTTTCAGTTAAAGGCATCTGGTGAGATTGTCTAGCCTATAGATCAGGTTGGTTAGACTATAATTCATGAGAAGAGCAGCATATATTCTTCATGGAATCAAATATTGTGGCCCTTTAAATTGTTTCTAGTTTAGACTGATAATACCTCATTCAGAGTAGCAGAATAACAAAGTTGGAAGGGACCTTAGAAGTCTTCTAGTCCAATCTGCTCAACCAGGAAGGCCTATACCATTTCAGACAAGAAACAAAACATACAAAACAAACCATGATCAAGACACTAAAAATTCAGAGCCACTTCAGTTACAGAGAATATGACTGGAATCTGATCAGTGTCTTCCAATAGGTAGAATGAAGCCATTCTTTAAGGACTCATTAAACTAATGGCACGTACAGGGCATTCAGAAAGTATTCCGACCTTTTCACATTTGTCAATTTTGTTATGCTGCAGGCATTTCTAAATTCCATTTTCACTTTGTCATTATGGGGTACTGAGCAGTGGTGGGATTCCAAAAAAATTATTACTGGTTCTGTGGGTGTCACTTGGTGGGCTTGGCATGGCTTGGTGGGCGTGGCAGGGAAGGTTACTGCAAGATCTCCATCCCCTCCCCACCCCATTAACCAGCTTTCCAGCTCCGTTCTCCTGTGCAGGGCAACCAAAGGAGATCCAGCCGATTAACTGGGACTCGGGAGGCAGAGAATAGATGGGGGTGGGGCCAATCAGAGGTGGTATTTGTCGGTTCTCTGAACTACTCAAAATTTCCACTACTGGTTCTCCAGAACTGGTCAGAACCTGCTGAATGCCACCTCTGGTACTGACTGTAGATTAATGATGGCAAAAAATGAATTTCAGCAACTGTAGACTCAGGTTTCAGCATAACAAAATTGATAAAATTGAAGGTGGTCTGAATACTTTCTGAATGCACTGTAGCTTCAGGAGTCTTAACAGAGCCTCTTTGCAATAGGTTTTTTTCTCCAACTACTCTTAAGTTTCCACTGATTCCATTCAGAATACTGATTGGAACAAAATAGCAACAGAGATCATGAACATCAGCGCAATACATTCAGTTTTGTGTGTTATTTGTTTAATCAGAATCAGTTTCACTGTTGATAGGACTTAGATGAAGTTCCAATTACACTGTAGATCCAGCATGGTAAGATTATGGATAATTTTAAAGAGTTTCCTTTTTTTTTTTTTTTTCATTGCTGCATTTAATTTCAGTCCAACTGAGTTTGGCAAGATTTATTTTTGAGTCTCTGTGCTGCCCTTATTTTATAATTGCTTTTTTTTACATGTAGGTATTAATACAGTATTTTACAACAAGGTAGCCCACCTCATAAATATATATTACTTGGAACAACTTGCCTCCAGAAGTTGTAAATGTTCCAACACTGAAAGTTTTTAAGAAGAGATGGGATAACCATTTGTCTGAAGTGGTATAGCGTTTCCTGCCTAAGCAGGGGTTTAGACTAGAAGACCTCAAAGATCCCTTCAACTCTGCTATTTTAATTCTAATACTTGTAAAACTAATTCGATTTCTGTAAATGTCTAGAATTCACCACAACTCAGACTTGTAAGCTATGATCACTATCTACAACAGGGGTGTCAAACTGGTGGCCCACATGCAGGCCACGTCCACCCCAGCTCTGTGAATGGGGAAAAGGTTTCAAAACATCACGGGATGGCAACGTGACGGGGTGAGTTTGACACCTGTAATCTAAAACTATAGGCAATACATTTCACAGGAAGATTTTTTTTCAAAAAATAGTTGTGGCAGTAATACTCTTTTCTTTATATGGAATAAATGGTCATATATCCCCTTTTTTCAGTGCCGTTTTAACTTTAAATGGTCACTAAATGAACTGTTGTAAGTCAAGGACTAGCTGTATTAAATACTATGGGTAAGCATACTTCTATGGCTACTCTCATTATTGTTTGTTTATTTATTAAATTTCTATGCAGCCAAACCTTTTATACTTACAGTGGCTTGCAATACCGTAGAAGCACGATGAAATAAATGTCCATTGTAAAATAACAATGGACTAAATTGGACTAAAATAACAAATGTGGGCTACAATTTCACAAATCAACACAAAATAGATACAATGTATAATACCAAATAAATAACTGATTGATATAATTTTGTTCCAGATGGTGCATTCCCCCTTTAGATCTCCCAGAACAGCATGAAAGTCTATCGGTAAAACTGTTGTTTTCTCATTTTTTAATGACCGAGATGGAGCACTTTTGAACTCCCGCTCTTACATCTGCTACATGAAGGTGATGGAAATGTAGCCTTTTCTCAGGTGATGCACTTTTTAAATCAACTATTTTATTTCTTCAACACATTCAAGGTCTCTCTTTATTGCTGAAAAGATACTCAGATCATGCATTGTCTGGATGTGAATTATTCAGCAACGACTGCCTGCAAGATTAGAGCAGAAACTCCACTAATTACAGATAAAAGAAAACAATTTTAAGTATTTGGTAAGTCTATATAAGTAATTAGCCTATTCACCTTGCCCCCTAATCTTCCCCTGAATGAGAAGTGTCAGCCTCTCTTTTCGGTATTACTAAGAGCTGCTTTGTAATGAAATCACTAGACATTCAATACTCTCTGTCCAAACTAATTAACCCAACAGGTCCAAAACAATGGAACTAAATCTATATTTTAAAAAAGAAATATTTCTTTCTATCCTTTGTCCTCCACATTTTTATCCACTTTATTATTTATTATTGTTCACATCCTCGACTTTTTTCCTCTAATTTTAACTCTAACTAAATCACTGTGGATGCAATAAAGTTTAACTTAAATATTTTTATTTCCTATGGATTTCATTATTTTCCCCCTCCACTTAAATGAACAAATGTAGAAGAACCTAAATATTTGTTTGTTGATGATGTTTCATATCTTCCCCACCTTTGTTTCCAGTACTTATATGTTGAAATCCCTTTTTTCTTTCCAGATCAATTCATTCTATTTCCCCACCACTTCTGGATTTTTTCCAGATTCTAGCTGCTTCTTTTACTTGTCTGAAGAGTAGGGGTGTCCACAGAGAAACCCTGGTTGTGGGATACTTGATGCTCTCTTGCTAACTGCTGCTGATGTTACCTAGTTTGATAATGAAATATCTGCAAGAAAACCACCAAGCGCAAAGCCCACTAAGGACCCCAAAGTTCAACTGTGAGTTATAAATATTCTCTTCTGCTGGAATACTTGGTTTCTTGATGATTCACCAGTAACTGTGACTGGCACCTTCACCATCATTAAGCTTTGAAGCCCAACGCTGTCTGACCTGAGGTTTGGAGATGAGTTGATGAACAGCACAATGGTGGACTCAAAATTCTAAACTATTATAAACTAGTTACTGTATTCTCTTAGATGTTGCTTTTTTCCTCATATGTTATTTGATACAATTTTTTATCATTTACTGCTGCTTTTTTATATTAGTTTCCTTTCTTTATAGTGACCCTGTCTGTGTATTATTTGAGTGTGTGTGTGTGTGTGTGTGAGAGAGAGAGAGAGAGACAAGGGGAGAGAAAGAGGGAGAGAGGGAGGGAGAGAGAGAGACAGAGACAGGGGGAGAGGGAGAGAGGGAGACACAAAGACACAGAGAGAGACAGAGACAGGGGGAGAGGGGGAGAGGGGGAGAAGGAGAGACAGAGAGACAGAGAGACAGAGAGAGAGGGGGGAGAGGGAGAGTGGGAGGGAGACAGACAGAGACAGAGACAGGGGGAGAGGGAGAGGGAGAGGGAGAGGGAGAGGGAGAGGGAGAGAGGGAGGGAAGGAGAGAGAGAGAGACAGAGGGAGAGAGGGAGAGGGAGAAACAGGGAGAGGGAGAGAGGGAGAGGGAGAGACAGACAGAGACAAGGGGAGAGGGGGGAGGGAGAGGGAGAGGGAGAGAGAGAGAGAGAGACAGGGGGAGAGAGAGAGAACAGATAGATCAGAATATTTTAAACACCCGAGGGCAGGACAAGAAGCAATGGATGGAAACTAATCAAGGAGAGAAGAACCTAGAACAAAGGAGAAATTTCCTGACAGTGAGAACAATTAATCAGTGAAACGACTTTGCCTCCAGAAGAGGGTGATCCAACACTGGAAGAGTTTTAAAGAAGAGATTGGGCAGCCATTTGTCTGAAATGGTGTAGGATTTCCTGCCTGAGTAGGGTTTGAACTAGAAGACCTATCCTACTCTGTTATTCTGTCATAATTTTTCCATATCAGTCTTCTTAAACATTTAAATATTTATGAAAGGATTTATAATATGGACAGCACATCATAATATTCAGTGGATATATTCTCACATGAAAAAGATCTCTGCTCCCATTTTAAAGACTCAAAGCAGTCTGTGTATTCTAAAGGTAGTTTCACAAGAAATTCATATATCCCTTAGACTAATTTCTTCACAAAATAATGCAGCTGTGATCAATTTGCTTACAAGATTTCCATATTCAGTATAGGTTTATTTACTAATAGCCACCTTTATTATTTTACAAATAACTCAAGGCAGCAAACATATCCAATAAACCTTACTTCTATTTTCTCTGCAACAACCCTGTGAGGTAGGCTGGGTAACTGGCCCAAGGTCACACAGCTGACTTTCATGGTTAAGGCAGGACTTGAACTCACAGTCTCCTACTTTCTAGCCCATCGCCTTAACCACCAAACCAAATTGGGTCTCTCTCTATAGAAGGATTTTTCTTCTTTTCCATAACAAAAACATACCAATTATTATGTCATGGTGAAACTAGAAAAACACATTTAGCCAAGGCATATTCTAAAAATAATTTTAAAAACTGTACTGTTGTTAGCAGTGTTGGGATTCAAAAAAATTTTCTGCCGGTTCTGTGGGCATGGCTTGGTGGGCGTGGCAGGGGACAGATACTGCAAAATCCCCATTCCCTCCCCACCACACCAACCTGCTTTCCAGCTCCGTTCTCCTGTACAGGGCAACAAAAAAAGACCCAGCCAATCAGCTGTGACTCAGGAGGCAGAGAATAGATGGAGGCGGAGCCAGTCAGAGGTGGTATTTGCCAGTTCTCTGAACTACTCAAATTTCCGCGACCGGTTCTCCCTTCAAACCGGAAGCCCCCACCAGCTCTCTTTTCTTTAGTACTTTGAAACTTGCTAGGTTGTCACGGCAACCATGAAACGCTGCATTTCTTTAAGATAGAGCAGCAGATGTTGAAGTCCTTCACGGCTATCACTGTGGGAATCTTCAACACTAAATCTGAGACAACCTTAATCATGTCAGGCAACAAAACTCCTGGGCAGCAGAAGGAGCTGTAGAACCCCAGCCTGACCTGAATTTCAAACACAAAGTATAAAACTTCCAAATTTGTATTTGTCCACACCAGCATCCAAGAGATGCCAGAAAAGAAGATGGAAATCCTATGGATAGTAGTGACCTATATACCTGATTCAATATACCACCAATGTCCTAGGTCAGTGGTGGATAACCTTTTTCGGCTCCCATGCAAATAATTGCACGCTTTTTCACTTGTGCATGCTTGCGTGCCAGCGCCCAGAAGGCAACTGTTAGCTTCTATTGAAACTTTACCAATAAACCACTTTACTCACACCTCTCTCTCTCTTGGCCTGGCCAGCTGGATGGAGTTCATCAGCTTATCAGCTCATCAGCTTTGTGCCTTTCACTTTCGGGTTGTCGGCTCTCTTAGACTGGGGCTGGTGGTGCACACTGTGGGGTGGGGTGACACCTGGGAAATATCGTAAACCAGCCTGAAAGTCCAGTCAGCTGGCCACGCTGAGAGGGAGAGAGAAAGACACTGTGCCTAGAACCGTCAACCTTCCCCGAAACCAACTTGGCTCGAGATCACCCAGACTGGACTGTTCACCCATGGTATGAAAACGTGTTGGGCTTCACTTTGTCACGCAGTGAAGCATTCATGGCAGCGCCAATGAAGCCCGATAGCTATGCATGCTGGCGACTCCATGCCCCTGCGCATGCATGCACCTCCCCTCGTACACTGTGCATCTGTGCATGTGTGCGTGACTCCCCCCTTGTGCACCATGCATCTTTGCGCATGTAAACGCGATTCTCCCTCATGCATGTGTCTGTGCATGCACGCGCATCTCCTGCACAACTCCCTCCGCCCCCTGCGCAGGCACGCCAGATACCTGACCATACCTGACCATACCTGACCATACCTGACCATACCTGACCATACCTGCCCAGCTTGGGTGGCGGTGCAAGCACGCATGCGCAGTGGGGCTCTTCTGGGTGACCTCTCGCGTGCTGGGAAAAATGGCTCTG
This sequence comes from Hydrophis major, assembly GCA_033807585.1. Lineage (NCBI taxonomy): Eukaryota > Metazoa > Chordata > Lepidosauria > Squamata > Elapidae > Hydrophis > Hydrophis major. Next base: position 133,897,873 of record CM066329.1, on the reverse strand, counting down.
CGTGCCACTTCTGGCACGCGTGGTATAGGTTCGTCCTAGGTGCTTTTTTGGGTGCTGTGCACAGTTCTTTCTATCACATTCTCTCATGCATTTAAATCAACATTCAATTCTTATTCATCAGGGTATTTTTATCTAGTTATTTGCAGAGCAGTGACTGAATGCCTCTAATCTTTATTCATGCCATCATGCATATTTATTAAACCTAGAACTAAAAACAAGAGATAAATATATGTATATATAAATATAAATAAATATGCTAAATAAATAAAAAGAAAGATCCCCAAAGGTAAATTCTGACCAATATGAATGGACCAAATATGAATTAGATCTGCCTTGTGAAAGTGCCTACCTTAAAATATATCAGCTCAGTAGTTAAAATGAACTGTCTTGCTACCATATTTAACTGATGTCTTGGAAGAGTGCCATGGTATTTTATTGTTTTATTCTTTGCTGGTAAAAATATTTTGGAATTTAAATAGGGAATAGCAGTGAGAAAGATTTAAGTGATTCCAAAGCACACCTCTGCCAATTTGTATCCATTTTAACATGATCCTCTTCACTGAATAGATATAACTGCTCTGGAAAGGTGAGAAGAAATGAATAATTGTAATTATTGCACTATGTGCAGTGTATTGTAAATATCTTCATCGAATGAGACTCACACTCAAAAGGCAGTTTATCTGTGTTCTGGGCTGCAAATCCTGTTCAATTTTCCCTGCTCATATAAGAAGCAGGAGACATAGGACTTGCTTGGTGTTTTAAGGAAATCCAGTGTAAGCAGATTTTTTACATCATCATAAAATCCCCAAACAACTGCATCTGTCAAAGAAGCAGTTGCTTTAAATCTCATCCTTACTGAAAAGAAATGATAGCTGACCTATTTGACTTTGAGTATTAAGCATATCCAAATAATCCAAGCAGCAGTTTTGGAGTTTGATCTGTGTAACATATGGAATATGAAATTATGTCCATCCAGTGCTGCATATTATACAAGTAGACTTTAAATTATGATTGAGCCTACCCATCACAATCATACTTATGAGGGTGATAAAATGGTCAATAGCTCAATTTTTCAACATTTTTTTTTGCAGTGTTCATTAAATAAACCAATGGTTTGGCTGAAAACTGGAAACAAAAGCTGGTTTTCAGCAAAAACATTGTAAAACACAGTCACATGACAGATGCTCCAAAAGGCCGTAAATGCAGCCTGGTTGCCAAGTGCCCCAAGTGCAGCCATGTGTCTGTGTGGTAGAAACCAACAGAACTTCAAATGTGGGCCTACTTGGAAACCGTTTCTGGACTCTGCTTGAAGTGAAAAAAATTAAACTTTGATTTTGGGGTTTACAGATTAAATAGGTTTGTTGTTATAGAAATGGCTAGGTTATATTATTATGTAAAAGTAAAAAGTTGAGGTGTGTTGCTATTTTCTTATTCCACTGCTCCTTTTCTTCCTTTTTTCCCTTTGCCCTATCCAAGGGTCTTCAAACTTGGCAAGTTTAAAATTTGTGGACTTCAACTCCCAGAATTCCTGAGCTAACATGACCAGAGGAGAAATTCTGGGAGTTGAAGTCCACAAGTCTTAAAGCTGTCAAGTTTGAAGACCCCTGCTTTTCCATCCTTTATTTTTCTACTATTTTCTTTTGTATTTTGTATTATAAACTATAAATAATAATATTAAAAAAGAATTTAAAATGTGGATCATAAATACCTACCAATCAGGTCTGTCAGGATATCAGTTACTAAGCAACCAGTTGTAAGTCAACGACTACCTGGATTGGAAGTTACAGCTGCTGAACATCATCATATTCTTTTAATGATCCCATAATGTCTTGCGGGATGTGCTGTGTTCAAAGACTAGCAGCAGTCCTCCCTCCGGTCCGCCGCCAACGCGGGAGCGCCAATCGCTCCCATTGGTTGATGCCGTTTGACAGCCAGCTATAAAAGGGAGCTGTCAAACGGCATCAGCTGTCGCCGCCAGCTGGCTGTCAGATAGCCTCGGCAGCCGCGGCGACCCTTTATTCGCTAGAATAAAGTTGTTAGCCTTTAGCCTGGCTCCGTCTCCCTTTGTAGCCACCGCTCCACAACACTGGCGACGAGGGCAGGATACAGCTAAGACGACCAGGCAGGAAATCGAGCCGAAGTCACAACAAGAAAGAGCGCGAAATTTAAAAGCCCTCTTAGCTGAGGAGCCGAACGCCGCTGACAGGCGCAGCCAGAAACGCTTTTCTAAAAGCGAAGACTCTATTTTTCCTCAGCTGAAACCAATGCTGCCACTCTAATGGCCTCTAATCCAACATTCCCACACTTCCAACTGGGGGCAGAAACATGGGAATCATATATGAATAGGTTTGAATGCTTTTTAAATGCCATTGAGCGAGATGAAGCCACGGATCTAAGGAAAAACGCCTATTTTTTATGTTTCTGTGGGGCCACAGTTTTTGACACAGCTTCTGCGCTAGTGTCCCCACGTTCTATAAAGGCTATTCCCTGGGATGAGTTAAGAGAAATCTTGTCAAATCACTACTCCCCCAGACCCTCTAGGATAGCCAGGAGATTGGCTTTTAGCAGAAGAACTCAGGCTGAAGGGGAGACTGTGAGTCAGTACATGGAAGCATTGAGATCGGCTGTCATACACTGCGGTTTTAGGGACTACCTTGAGGACATGCTGCTCGATCAAATTGTGGGAGGAGTAAGGGACCTCAAACTGCAAAGGAGGTTACTGGCTAAAAAAGACTTAACCCTAGCCTCAGCTATTGAGGAAGCTCAGGCTGCTGAATTGTCAGAATTATCAGCAGCTGAAATTCAGGGGAACACCTCTAAGCAAGGGCAAGCTACAGTCCACTATGATGAGGTCTCCCAAGAAGTGGAAGAAGAACCTCTGGAGGTAAACTGCCTCACGCATCCAAGGCCCCCCCCCCCAGGGCCACCTAGGAAATACAACAATCAGACAGCCAAACAGCAAACCCCTTGTATGAGCTGTGGGGGCAACCACCATAGATCAACCTGCAGATTCAGAAACGTTATCTGTCTGAACTGCCAGAAGAAAGGGCACATAGCCAGGGTTTGCCAAGCTGAGCAGGCCTCCATACAAAGACCTCAAGTTTCTGCCTCCTACCAAAGGCAAGTGGAACATTGTTACACTTGTTACCACGCAAACAACACCACCTCTAGGCCTAACAAATTAAGCATTTCTCTTTTTATAGAAGGTAAACCCTGCCGAATGGAAGTAGACACCGGGTCAACCCTCTCCATCATTTCGTGGGCCTCCCTGAAGAAGTTGCTGCCTTCACTCTCAAAAAAGAAACTGACCAACTGCCACCTGACTCTTCGGGATTACCAGGGGAAGACCATTCCAGTCCTGGGTAAGGGAAAATTCCTCATTCAATTCCAAAACTTTAGGAGCCACTTGCCACTGGTGGCCGTAGATGGTGCCCTTCCTAGCTTGCTAGGATTAGATTGGTTTTCTGCCCTAGGCCTCAATGTTACGGGAATTCACTCTGTGGAAAATTCTGATGTAGATGCCCTTCTTAAAGACTACTCTGATGTTTTCAGTAGTGAACTAGGCTGCTATTCAGGCACCCCCATATCTTTTGATGTGGGTCCACAAGCCACCCCAATTCGTTTGAAACCTCGGAGGGTACCTTTCACCATTAGGCCTAAGTTAGATGCTGAATTAGATAAACTTATCAAACAGGGGGTGCTAGAACAGGTAGACTTCGCCAAGTGAGAAACCCCCATAGTCACCCCTTTAAAAAAAGATGGCAGCGTGAGAATTTGCGCTGACTATAAGATGTCCCTCAACCGTTTCCTACAAATTAGCGCATACCCAGTACCTGTAATCCAACACCTGCTCCACTCTTTTGAGCCAGGCATAATTTTTTCAAAGTTAGACATGTCCCAGGCATACCAGCAATTTCCCGTTGACCAACACACTGCTGACCTACAAACTATAGTTACTCACAGGGGCGCATTTAGATGTAGACGTTTGCAATTTGGAGTTAGCGTAGCCCCTGGCATTTTCCAATCACTCATGGAAAGAATCCTCCAGGGCCTACCTGGGGTGGTTCCATACTTCGATGACATTTTAGTTTCTGCCACCAACAAAACACAACTTTTACTCAGAGTGAGATCTGTCCTTGACAGGTTTAGTCAAAACGGGCTTAAATTGAAAAAAGACAAATGCACCATTGCCACCAAACAGGTAGACTTCCTGGGTTATCGAATTGATGCATCTGGAATTCACCCCATAGAGAGTAAAGTTAGGGCTATTCACGAGGCACCCACTCCCTCTAACAAAACTGAATTGCAGGCCTTTTTGGGACTCCTTAATTTTTATGCTTCCTTTTTGCCTCACAAAGCCTCTGTAGCTGAATCCCTACATAGGCTCTTAGATAAGAAAGCCCCATGGCAATGGGGACCAAGGGAAGCCCACGCTTTCCAAGCAGTGAAGTCTCTCTTAACTTCAAACTCTGTGTTGGTTCAGTTTAACCCAAACCTGCCCCTAGTGTTAGCCTCTGATGCCTCACCCTTTGGTATAGGAGCTGTATTGAGCCATAGGCTCTCAAATGGATCAGAGGCACCCATTGCCTATTTTTCAAGAACTTTCTCCGCTGCAGAGAGGAACTATAGTCAGATCGATAAGGAGGCCTTAGCAGCTGTGGCCGCTGTAAAAAAATTCCATGAGTTCCTTTATGGCCATAGTTTTCAACTTGTAACAGATCACAAACCTCTATTAAGACTGCTAGCTGGGGATAAGCAAACCCCACAGGTGTTATCCCCGAGAATGACCAGATGGACTCTATTTCTGGCCGCCTACTCTTACACACTGGTACATCGTCCGGGGAAGAACCTGTGCCATGCTGATGCCCTTAGCAGATGCCCCCTGCCATCACCAGTCGAGGACCCAGCTCCCATCCATGCTATCTTCGACTGCAATGAACTTAACCTACCTGTCTCAGCTGGGGATATTGCTGCACACTCCAAGAGGGACCGTGTTATTTCCCAAGTCCTGGACTGGGTAGGGAGGGGGTGGCCTGACATTCAGTTCGCCCTTGAATTCATGCCATTTAAGACCCGCAGGCAGGAGCTTTCTTCACTACAGGGCTGCCTGTTATGGGGGACAAGGGTGGTCATACCACCCACGTTGCAAGAACCAGTTTTAAGGGCACTGCACGAGGGTCACCCTGGCATCGTAAGGATGAAGGCCTTGGCCCGCAGCTACGTCTGGTGGCCAGGATTAGATGCCCGGATTGCCAGCTGGGTTAACACGTGCCAGCTCTGCCAAGCAACAAGAGCAGCCCCACCAGCAGCTGCCCCAACCAAGTGGGAAGATTCGGGGGGCCCTTGGGCCAGGCTGCATGTAGACCTGGCTGGTCCCATACAAGGGAGGACATTCCTGGTGGTTGTAGATTCATTCTCCAAATGGACTGAAGTAGCCTTGTTACCCTCCACCACAACGCTGGCTGTCACAAGGGCCTTGACCAGACTGTTTGCTACTCATGGACTTCCTGACACATTAGTTTCAGATAATGGCCCCCAATTCAGTTCTAACGAGTTTGCCATCTTCACAGCTAATCTGGGCATCAGACACGCTCTCACAGCCCCCTTTCACCCAGCAAGTAATGGAATGGCAGAAAGGGCTGTCAGGTCTGCCAAGGAAGTTCTGGCCAAGCTGGGCCAGGCAGACTGGCACGCCAAACTATCAACTTACCTACTCACACAACATGCCACCCCGTGCCCAACAAGTCCCCTGCTGAACTGTTAATGGGCAGGCGCCTCAGGACCACCCTGGACAGGTTGCACCCCCACTACGCTCCCAGCATGCCACTAGCCTCTGACAGCCATGCCAGGAAATTCGCCCTGCAAGACCAGGTGTATGCCAGGAACTATGCGGGGCACCCCTTATGGCTGCCAGGGCAGATAGTCTTTGTTGCAGGACCCAGATCATATAGAGTCTTTCTGGAAGATGGCCGGATTTGGAGGAGGCACGTAGACCAGCTGAGGAGGCGTTGGAACAAGACTGCCACCGAAATCCCGGTCTACCCGCCGCCGGACGAGCCAGTCTACTCACCGCCAGCCAACCCGCCGAAGGACCCGGTCTACCTGCCGCCTGACAACGCAACCAGCCGACCGCCGCGGGAAGATTCACCTGAGCAGTCGCCAGAAAGCAGTCCAGGGATGGTCAGTGACCCTCTGCAGGTTCCAGTCAGCGCCCGGGAGGAACAAGATGCACCAGCCGCTGACAAGCTTCAGGAAGCTCGGAGATTGGGCTGCGAGCGAAAGCAGCCATCATGGCTGCAGGACTACGCATGCTTGTGGCCAGGGGGAAGGAGTGCTGTGTTCAAAGACTAGCAGCAGTCCTTCCTCCGGTCCGCCGCCAACGCGGGAGCGCCAATCGCTCCCATTGGTTGATGCCGTTTGACAGCCGGCTATAAAAGGGAGCTGTCAAACGGCACCAGCTGTCGCTGCCAGCTGGCTGTCAGATAGCCTCGGCAGCCGCGGCGACCTTTTATTCGCTAGAATAAAGTTGTTAGCCTTTAGCCTGGCTCCGTCTCCCTTTGTAACCGCCGCTCCACAACAGGATGGAGTCTGGGCAACTGAATGGAGCTGAGTGTTTACTGGCCGGATGCCCTTCCTGTCACCAATGCAGAGCCTTGTTCAGCAGATATATTTTCATGATGCCCAGAGACAGAAATATCTGCCTCTACTTCTACTCCACTCGAAGTTACAAATTACAGATAGTCTAGTTAAAAATATAACACTATTGGAATCTAAGAAAGTGTTGTTTGTGGGAGGGATTATTTTGACATTTATTTTCTTTACTTTGAGTTTAGCTTAACATTTCCTGAGTTCCCCCTCAACAATCCTTTAACTCACACATCAAATGTATTGGTATAAAACACAGACCAACAAAAGGAAAAAAATAACATTATAAGTACAGAATTTCTATTAAAAATACACACGTCTTTCAGAAATAGTTGTCCATTGTGTTTGATCAAAAATTAGGAAGAGGCAAGATCCATTTTGGTCAGCCATTAGATGAGACCACTACCTACTGACCACTCCACTTAGATCAGTTGTCATTTGGCATAGCTTTTCCTTTAGTAATCCCTTCTACCTCTGCTGAGGCCCTCACTGAAATCAGAGCACAAAGTGAATGGAGCTACAAACATTGCCCAGATTGTTTTTAAGGTGGGCAGCCAGATTTAAAGAAATAAATGGGTAATTCTAATCTTCATTCAGCCTGCAGACCCCATGGAGACATTCTCATACTAGAAGTAAGAATAAATTCAGTTATGGAATAACTGGCATGTTAACACTGATTGGAGAAAGAATTACAATATTAGTTTTAAAAGATTAGCTTGGTTACAATCTGCCAGGCAGGTTAAAAATGTAAACAAATAAATGAGATTAAAACAGGCCACCCATTTTTGTTTTGTTTTGTTTTGGGCAGTGTGGATTTCAACTTCAATAGGTTCTCTCCAAAATATTGCATTAGAGCAACCCTACAAACTCATCATAATGAAAACTGTAAGCCCCAAAGGTGCATTTCCAAAAGACAATGAAAACTTGAAAACATTTTGCTTCTCATCCTAGAAGCTTCTTCAGTTCTCAGCTTCTTGGATGAAAAGCAAAAAAAAAAAAAATCAAGGAAAAAAAAAACAAGAAAGTCCAGTTGCCTTTTGGAAAAGCACCTTTGGGACAACAATGACCTGGATGATTGAGAATCTCCATAGACAAAACTGTAAGCCAGTGTAACTCTTAGGCTTGCATATTTCATCCTGAATAATTTAATATTTAAGCTCTCACAATGGACAAGAATGTCTTTGCTAAATGTCGTAAGAGAAATCACACAGATGTTTATTCTGAAAATCCATAGGTTCAGGTCTCTCTAAGTTTCTCCTCAAGAACAAACCACTGAAATCTAGTAGTTAAATGCCAAGCACGTCCTGCTCTAGGAAGGACATGGGCTAAGATTTTTACAGACCTCCAGTACATACAAAACAAGCCATCCATCTCAATATATATTGGGAGGATGTGCAAAAGGTGCTGCACAATTCAGGAAAGGAAGGATGGACCCGCATGGTTCAGGGGTAAGCACTGGAGAGCAATGGGAAAGGTACTTCATGGGATGGGGAAAGTTCTCAGACATGGCACAGGTTGAGGGAGCATGGGGGGTGGGGGGTGGGTGGCATGGGCCAGGAAAGGTACTTCCCTTCTCTCTCTCTTTCCTCTGAGTGGATTCCTAAAATAACTCTGTAATTAACTTTCCCTTTGCTGGCATTTCGTCTATGGACTCCATTTTGTGACATGCTGTAAATAGCAGAGATTCTCCTATTTGTTTTTTGAATCTTTCTTCACTTCACTCTTGAGATCCTACCTTTGTTTCTGGATGGTAGAAATGGGACATTTTTGTTTACACATACATAACTAAAAGTGTCACAGATCAAGCTTTAAAGGGTTTAAGACAGAAAAGACCAAATAATGATATGAATTTATTTTTTTTTAATAAAGAGAGTAAGTATTGATTTCTTGTCCTTCAGTTTCAATTTTGAAAATAAACTCCAGTAGTGACACCTAGTGGCCACTCCCTAGGCATACAGTTTTCATAGGTTTTGATTTCAAGGTTTTAACAAATTGAAATGGCGACAAATTGGTTCTTCTGGAGTTTTAGCGGAATGGCATGGTATGAAAGTGTACGTGCCTATTTCATGCTTCTCTGTTGACATTGCATTTCTAGGTTCTTCTTGCCATAAATTGCAACGGTTTAACTGTGATTCATTTTGCAACAGGTTTCATGTACCATACATCTACAAGGGAGGGAGCAGGATTACATTTTGTGCTCTGCTGAATTCCTGTTTCCCCAGCGATTGAATGAAATGGACATATTTAGCCCTGGGAAGAGAAAAAACTGAGAGGGAAATGATAGCATTCTTCAAATATCTGAAAGAATGTCATACCAAACAAGGTCAAAACTTGTTCCCTATCATTCCAAAATACAAGCTATGGAATAAAAGCCAGGGCATTTAATTTTATAGGAAGACAGATTATAATTATAATTGAATGTTAGGAGAAATATCCTAACAGTAAGAACAGTGAGTGAACTGATGTATGTGGCAAAATAGAGGCTAGAGGAACTTTAATCTGGATTAATCTGCTAGGAGAGCTTTAATCTGGATTCTTCCATTAAACAGAATATTGTGCATAGTAGTCTAATGTCTCCCTCCAACTTCTGTTATTCTATTTTATGTTGATGTATATTTTTCTCTCTGTTGGAGGGCCTATTTGAATCAATAAACAGAAATGTGTGAGGGAACCCAAGGTATTTAAATGATTTGTTGAATTACAGTTCAATCAAGACATCATTTCAATCATGTAACCCCTTTTTGTGAGTCTAAGGCTATTGTACATATGTACATATACACCAGTGATGGGATTTAAAAAAAAATTACTACCGGTTCTGTGGGTGTGGCTTGGTGGGCGTGGTGTGGCTTGGTGGGCGTGGCAGAAGGATGCTGCAAAATCTCCATTCCCACCCTACTAACCTGCTTTCCAGCTCCATTCTCCTGTGCAGGGCAACAAAAGAAGACCCAGCTGAGACTTGGGAAGCAGAGAATAGATGGGGGCAGAGGTGGTATTTGCCGTCAGTATATGTGTGTGGTATTTGCTCTCAGTATATGTGTGTGTATATCAGAGGTATTTGCCAGTTCTCTGAACTACTCAAAATTTCTGCTACCGGTTCTCCAGAACCGGTCAGAACCTGCTGAATACCACTTCTGATATACACACACATAAACACACATTACCTGTATATACTAAATCTTCAACCTGTTTTTCCTTAAACAAAATACTATTTAGAGTTATTTAATTGGCAATATAGCCACAGTGGATATTTTTGAGTGTCCTTTCCACAAGCTCTCAAATTTCCAAACATGTCCCTTGCTCAAAAAAGATGCTGCTCCTATTCTTGTCAGGAGCCCACCTATTGGTGCTAATAGACTACAGAAGTACTTTTGAAGGAAGTGATTATTTTTCAGTCTAATTTTATTTTAATAGCTAGTTGATACCTTCATTTCCTGAAGGCATCAACTAGAACCTAGCCCCCTTGAGACACAATTTTGATGATCGTAGAAAGATTGGGCAAAGTGAAAACCCAGCCATCTGTTTGACCTTGTAACATATTCATTCTATGCATCTGAGAGCACACTAATCTAAACGTTTTCGCTATTGCCACTGCTCACACTCAGATTTACCCTAATTCCCTTCATCAGCAAGAACAAGAGAGGAAATGTATTATGCAGCACATTAATTTCATATTTCTAATATCTGAGTTAGAGATTATGACCTGGTAATATGCTGGTGTGTATTGCTCATGCACTTGTGCAGAGATTCACAAGTTGATTCATAAATTGATGAGCTGAATTCGTCCCAAGCCTTTTGCCTCCAAAACTTTAATTCATAAGACGTAGCCCTTGTTGCCAGTCTGTGAGGATAATATGCCAAAGCCAAACTCTCTGAGTTTGAAGATACCAAATCCACTAAGGATCCAGGGAGTGGCTACCATTAACAGTATCAGAGATATAATACTGATTTCATCATATGTACAACTCTAGAATATGTTCAATCTGGTTCTTTATGTGGACAATATGGTTCTATTTCCTAATACCGCAAATATTGCAGTTGCCAGAAGGATGCCTATTCTGCTTGGTTCAAAAATGACATATTGCACATTTGACCCTTTCAAGATTCAGTGGATAACATTCACCCATCATTGCATACAGACAACAAGGGAAAGATAATAAAAGGACAGCCTCACAGCCTCAACAATCACAAATCAGATTGTTTGGTGTGTGGCTTCAGGACACAGAATTCATTTCAGGAGTACATTCCGATTCCACCTTCTTTGCATCTTTCAGGCTCCCCAAAAACACAATACCCAAATAAGCTGAATGAGGTACTGATGCATTAATACAAATTGTTATATTTATGTACACATGCCTGTCTGTGTGTACATCTCTGTGTACCCACATACACAAAACTCAGCAAACGTGAAGTTTACATTGGAGCCGGAAAATATTCACTGAAGAGTAAAAATAGGAGACCTCTTATATGTCTCTAGTTTCAATTCTTGAATGGCTGGTGTAAAATTCTCCAGTTTTGTTCAAGTGGGAAAGGAAAGAATACTATAGTGAATGATTTACCATAATATTCCTGTTAGCTTGCTAATTACAGGAAAATATAACAAACCTATTTCTTCAATAAACACTATTTTGCTTAAATGAGCAAAACACAGATGGCAAACCGGCAGGCAGGCATGGAACAGTAACAGGTATTTCTTGAGTTTGCAAAAACACTTATCAAAGTACTTTATTTGTATTACTTGATTTTAAACAGATGAGTTATGTGAACTGAATCTTCCAGTAATTTAATAAAGATAGTGAGAAACAAACTAAATAAAAATAGTGAGAAACAAAATTCATCCTATCGTATATTGCTTTCCCTATCTTAATGACCTTTAATTGTATTCTCTAAATTTGTTTATCATCTCAACTACCCTGATGGGAATTGTCATGGAATGATGGCATCAAGTTGGAAATGTTGTGTTGATATCAGCCATTGGTACTGCTGTCACTATCTCCCCCCCCCTGCCCCCCGGCATTATTTAGGTTGCTATACCAATGAATCTAAAGCAGGCTAGATATATTTCTATTGCCTATGTAAAAGGCACAAGGGAACTTGTACACTCCAGTTGTGCTGCTGCTGCTTCACAGCCAAGAATAGCTTGGCAGATATCTGAACAGTAACAATTCATTAAAGAGAGTTCCACCCACCAATGTTGGTCACGCTGCATATGAGAAAACAAGGAGGGTAATAAAAGGGTGGTGGCAAATAGACTTAAGCCCTTATTGCAAGAGGATATGGGAAGCATGGCAATGTGAGGTGTTTCCCACCCAATCCTAACCCTAACCCTTATCCAGAACAAAGTCAGGAGTGAAACAAGATCCAGGATCCCATAAAAGTGGATTATTATTTCCAAGCATCTGAGAAGCTTCAGACAGCTGCAGCTGGGGTATGACTTCCATGTCCAGCGCCAAAGCGGAAAACAGACAAAATTAAAGGCGACTTCTCATCCAGAAGAAAGCTTCTTGCACTTTTCAAACGAGCTTAAAGACTATCAACAATATTGCTGAGATCTAATCAAATAATTACCGAGATGATACAAAGCTTGGATTAAAACTAAGGTTTTTTTGGGGGGGGTTTTAACCAGGCATAAGCATAAAGAAGAATTTCCAGGGGCTAATAAGGCAACAACAAACATTTGAGGGATTGTTGACAGCTTGGAACAAGGCCAGATGAACAACTGTAGCAAGTGCTCCATTTCACACAAAGATGTTTCCACATGTCAAAGTTTCTTGCGGTGCCACTTGGCCCATCTAAAGAAGCAGATGGCCCAACAGAGGGCAGAATATGAAGCTATTGTTTTAAGGTAAATATTCAAGTCCACAATATGTCAACAACTGGGGCTTGGCTTGTTGTATTTATTTATTTATTACATTTATACGACTGCCCATCTCACACAAAACAATTCTCAGCAGCATACAGTAACATGCATTTGGATGGTTTGTGTGTTGTTATTGTCAGAAACGCAGCGAAAATATTGGTTTATGGGAACATTTATAGATTGGTTGGAACAAATAATGATAAATTTGATTAAAATTACCAATATTTGTCCCATATTTTATATACCTCTAGCAATGCATTTTGAAAGACCAGTTAATATGGTTGCACTTTGCATAGTAAGCAGCAAGCTGCAAACAGAAAAATAAATCATGTATAACTTGTATGTATTGAGCGATCACCCTAATTCACATTTCACAGGGCAGTTTTGTTTTGTTTTGTTGCCATTTTATTGAACTACAAGTCTTCTAATTGTTGGTACAATGTTTGGGCTATTAGTGTCAGATTCATTTTCTTCCAGTGAATTAGTGAAAATAGTGATTTCAATATATGAGAGTGATAAAGGAGACAAAGATGTGATTAATAGTCTGAGATGTTACTTTTTAGACCAAATTATTACAAGAATGCCTGAGCATCCTTCTTTACCTTGTGGCTCTTGATTTGTATTACTGAGAGTCTAGTATAAAACCTTTCAAGTATTTTCTACTTTTGAAGTGAACATAACTCAGGATAAGCCAAGGAAATGAAGTGCTTGTGAAATGCAAAACCACACTGTTTTTATGCCAACAGCCTGGAGCAACAGAATAAAGAAAGGGACATAGAAGTTAAGGATCTACATTCAAAATTGGATCAGCAACGGCAGTGGCATCGTTTAGTAGAAACTAAAATATGCAATGCAGAGAGGGCACGCGAGGATGCAGAGAGGAAAAATGAAACTCTTCAGAGAGAAATGGAAGAGTTTTTTTGTATTTTTGGAAAACTAACAAATGAAGAAAAGCTGCCAGAGCAAATTCATCAAAGTTTTTAGATGCTACCTGATTCTAACTTCATCTGACGGGGAAAAAAACTACACATGAACTCATGCTCCAAGTACTTAAAACGTAAAAATACAAATGAAGTTCCTCTCTGTTGTATTTTTTAAAATATTAAATGTTTAGTAAGGTTTTGTTGGAAGAGAATTACATTTTTAAAACCAGTCTGGAATGATTTAAGTACTGGAAGAATAATCTAGAGTACGTGTTTATTAAGAATAGAAAAAAGAATTCCTATAGCAAGCCCCATTCTTGCATCCATTGCAAGATAAAAAAATGAAAGACTGAGAGTTGCTTTGAATTGGGGAATCCAGTTTGGGATCCTGCAATTAATCCAAACATCTCTCAAGATTCAAATGTGTTGTTAAAATTACTGTTAGATTATATGTGGTTTGACTTCCATTCAAAAAGATAGAAACACCTTGGTGAAAGTAACAATAGATCTTAGTACAGAGCAACCAACACTTAAGAGGAGGAGGAGGAGGAGGAGGAGGAGGAGGAGGAGGAGGAGGAGGAGGAGGAGGAGGAGGAGGAGGAGGAAAAGAAGAAGAAGAAGAAGAAGAAGAAGTAGTAGTAGTAGTAGTAGTAGTAGTAGTAGTAGTAGTTAGTGAGAGGACTGTTAGATTCAGAAAGAGGTCTACTAACATATTTTCTTTTATTCTAGTACTGAAAGTTACCTCAGATGTTTTAACGAGAGGATCCTCAAATTTGTACAATTTAGCTAATTTGATACACAAGATTCAATCAGCCATAGTTTAGCTGGAAAGTAGCTGGAAAGTTTGGCTGCTTTTTTGTGTGTAAGATATTTCCTCTCCCACCATGCATTTTACAAGTACAGTTATGGTATCTACTGAGTTACATATTTTGTATCTTGGTAAATGTCTTAAGAAATGTCAAGGTTCAAGGATCAAAACATTGAGGCTCACTCGTAGGAGTCATCATACAATCATGTGGAAAATTTTGAATGAGCCTATTTTTCCAGAACAATTTTCCATTTTGTAATAAAGGCCATCAGCTTTTTGTTCAATGTTCTGTAGATGTCTTTGTAATAAGAAATCTTGGCATAGCAACAAAAAGAGGAAGAAAAAGAAATGTTCTTTTTCTATTATTATTTGAAATACAGATGTTTAATTTTAATGAACATTACCAAAAATATTTATTTTTGAAGTTTCTTTCTGTAGCTTCAGGCCAACAATGTACTTACCTTGGAATCTGTAAATGCATTAAAGTATGTAGATCAAACAGTGCATTCCTTGAAATCATGGAGATACATGTCATGATAAAATACAAATATTTTAAATTTTAAAAAATGTCCCTAATCAATAACCACACTACCAGCTGCTTGTTAACCTTGGCAACCTTAACAGATTGCTATTTGGTGCAATCTGTTTGAGGTTTGTATACTTTTTGTTTTAAGACTAAGGAAGTACTAATACCACTCTATAAAGCCTTAGTAAGACCACACCTAGAGTACTGCATCCAGTTTTGTTCACCACATTATAAAAAAGATGTTGAGAATCTAGCAAAAGTAGAGAAGAGCAACCAGGATGATTAGGGGTCTGGAGATTAAAACATACAACGAATGGTTACAGGAACTGGCCTTGGCTAGTCTAGTAAAGAGAAGGACCAGGGGAGACATGATAGCGGTCTTCCAATATTTGAGGGGCTGCCATAGGGAGGAAGGGGTCAAGCTATTTTCTAAAGCACCTGTAGGCCAGACAAGGAATAATGGATGTAAACTGAACAAGGAGAGATTTAACCTGGAAACAAGGAGAAACTTTCTGACAGTGAGAACAATCAAGCAATGGAACAGCTTGCCCTCGGAAGTTGTGGGAGCGCCATCACTTGAGACTTTCAAGAAGAGATTGGACTGCCATTTGTCAGAGATGGTGTAGGATCTCCTGCTTGGGCAGGGGGTTGGACTAGATGACCTACAAGATCTCTTCCAACTCTGATTATTTGTTAATAGATCTGTTAACATTTTTAATGCTGATTTTCATTTTTTAATGTTTTTATATATATATTCATTTTTGATTATTCTGTATCATCCAGAGACATTTCTTGTGAGATGAGTGGCTATGTAAGTCTGATTAATAAATAGATTACAGCAAGAAGTGCATTGTATTATTAAATATAGTGTCTTGCTGTTTTGTAGGGGATGTGATGTGCTTTGAAAATTATTCAGGGGAGATATTTTGGAACATGTGGCTGCAATACCACTTTAAAAGAGTCCCACTTTTTCAAGATTCCATGAGATGTTGCAAAATGATGTGACTGTTTTAATAAGCCGCAGCAGACTCATTAAACCTGCAGAACCTTTTCTCAGACTAGAGCAGAAACCTGAAAAAGTATAGTAACACTTTACTGTAGAGTGAACATTTTGCAGGTTCTGAAGCACCTTTTTCAAATTATTCTCAAAACATTCCCAACTCTAACAGAATACCTTAGTCTGCTTTAATTTCCCTAGATATAGAATAAAGGGTACAAATTTAAATAAAATAATGGAAAATAATTGTATGATCCCCACGTATTCCAACAATACAGGGTATTTATTTCAAGAGACAGGGACAGATGATATGCATCTTTCATCAACACTTAATTTTTATAGCGGCTTTAAAATTGAATTGAATTCACTGTGACAAGATTATGGGGAGTGGAGGTAGAAATCCAGTTTAAATATATATTACCAGCTAATAATTTGACATCTTTGCCAAAAGTAGAGTTGTGCTTAATCCTTTTGAACTTACCAGAATTCACTTCATTTCTACTTCCCACCAATTATTTCCTCTTGAAAAAAATCTCACCTAAACATTAAAATGTTTTATTTTCCTGTTTCTATATAAAAGTATAGTGCAGTTTCCCATTGTAAGACATACTGTGAAAGAACCATTGCTCCCAATGTAATTTTCTAACTGAAGTTAGTGGAAAACAAATTCATTTGTTAAACTAGGACCTCATGTGACCATGACTTCCTGTGGGCTTTAACTTTGCTTGTGAGAAGTCAGCAAGGAAGTTCTCAAATTGCAATCACATGACTATAGGATGCTGCAATTAAAGATGGGCACTAGCATCCCAATCATGACCACGTGACCACAGAAATGCTACACTGACAGATAATCAGGATTACCATTCATTCAGCACCATCATGTTTGATCAGTCACTGAATGTGCAATTGTTAAATGAGGACCAATTGTATGTGCAACCATATATAAATTCTGAAAATAAGGAAAATATGACTTTTATGCACAGGTGTCCGTAAGAACTGGGGCTATAGTTGTACTGCATCAGTTGGATTTCATCAATTTAAACTGTAATATGCAAAATGTTATATATGTTTTACCAATAAAGACAAGAGGCATGGATATACTGAGAAGAATTAACATGCTTAAATTTTTTAGAAAAATTACTGGAGTGCAAAAATTGAACAGTAGCATGACAACATGAACATTAAGATTTTAAATAACACAATGTAAATCTTAAACTCATTTTAAACATGTATTTCTTGGCATTTGAAAGAATTCATTTCTTAATTTTAGAACCAATTAAACTTGGGGTTTAATTAAATATAACTACTTCCAAGGCATTATTTTATTTTTTTAAATTGTGTAAGTATTGAAATATAGGACCCAAGCTTATCTACAATATCCACAATGAGTTAGAGATTGTGAAATTCACAATCAGAATTACAATTATAAAAATAAAATATAATTTTATAATTCAAAAATGAGAATGATTTTGTTTTGTTTTGTACATATAAGGATAGATGGCTTGCAATTCTTCAATACAAAGTTCTTATCATGAACAGTGTATATAACATGAGATTTGTTACATAATGGCATTAAAAAAGATTCTAAGCAAATTATTTAAATATTTGGCAAATTTTCATGTATAAAATACAACCTCAGAAGTATACATAATGGAAGAAAGACATAAAAAATCAGGGAGTCTTCTGAGATAAATTAATTTGGGGCTCAAGCACTAGACCTGGGAGTCTGTGAAACATACACGAGCTTCAATTAAGTTCCACAAATACATTCATCAACAGGAAGAAATTCCACTCCAACAGAATTACTAAATGTATATGCCCTGATTAGTTTTATTACAAATTATTTATTTCAACCAGCTTTACAGGCACTATTGATTTTAGATTCATAAAATGTAATCAAGGTTCTTAATATACATTTCTTCACTTCTAGATTTTGTAGTTCGCCTATTATACATAGACCTCATTCCTGCAAAATGTATCTGCACTTGGAAAAAAGTATTTGGCCATTTTAGCAAATAAATAATTTTCAAACTAAAAGGGTCACCAATTCTGTTTTGGAATTCAGAATCTCTAGAGATTCAGACATCATTAACTTGGCAACTTGCAGTACAACTAGCACAAATTTGTAGACTGCATACATGATTTCCTCCCCTAATTCATGGAGTGCTACATAATGGCCCAAAGATACAGATCAATACTATTATATCCTATTACTTTACTCTTAATCCAACAAACCTTATACTTAATTCCATACATCAAAATTGCTTTCAAAATAATTTCCCAAGTCCAGCAGTTAGCAAGCATCTTGTGAAGCTAACAAAGGTCAAAAACATATTTGTGATATGTCCTGTGACCTGCCATTCAAAGGAAAAAGAGAGTCAAGGCACACTGGGCACATCCAGGCCTAAATTAGAAATATGATCTAAGCCCTTCTCTCTAAATTTATGTTTTTTTAAAATAAAAATAACCATGTAAACATGATGGAACAGCAACAAAAGACTTCAGCATACTGTGTTGCAGAAAAGGTTTTAGATAGAATGGATCAATGAAGGTGCTACAGGTGTTTCAGTTTTTAAATCAACTCTGAACCATAATGTAAACAGACACAGAAGTCATCTGAAAAGTAAACATTTGGATGCATAAATATCTCCTTACAATTACATTTAATTAATGTAGTCTCAATTTCTGACAATTTAATCTAAACTAAAACAGCTTTCTTTAAGCCTTTGGCACCCATTATTAGAAGCAGCAGGAAGCACTACTGCCTTCACTTTTAAACCGTGCTGCAGTATTAACAAAAGGCCATTTCATCCATTTTCCTAGTAAGACACACTTTTTGTTTCCTTTGTTGCTGCATCATGAAATGTACCTCTTGGCTTTTTTAAAAAAAGAAAAAAAAATCTGCACAGACATGTGCCTCTCCTCATATAATTTCATCATAAATATGCAAATTTGCGTAAAGTCATTTCCTTAAAGCATTTTCCAAACAAACTAGACTCTAATGTTTCTGAACAAAGAAGAGGGCACATACAAAAATAACTTGTAAAACCATTCTATCTCTGCAATGCCATTCACTACTCAGTATATTTAAAATAATATGTAGAGGACAGAAATTGAACATTTACTAGCCAATTTGCTTCATTCGCCTTTTTTTCAGGTGAGCAGTTAAGTACAGGAAGTACACACATTATGCCTATTAAAACATTTCACAGTAATGTCAGAGCATGCTATAGTAGACAAGTTCATGACAGGATTTTTACAAAAAGACTTGCACATTTACAAATACACACTTAGATTTTGGAAAAGTGACACTGAACTGATTTGAACACATCAAACTACAGGTGACCAAAAGTAGTAATTATATACTATTTGATCTAAATTAGTAAGAAATGACTCTACTGAAATGTAGGATTCACCATCAAAATTATAAGCAAAACATGGGAAACTATCCATGTAACATCCTACTTACATTCTTTTATAGAAAGAAAACCAGTTATGCAAATGTATGCTTCAGGTTTAGAACTCTGTCTTTATACTTAAAATATTCACTAGTTTTATCTTTTCAACTCAATGAATAAATATTAGAACAGAGTCATACTTAGTCTGGTGATGATATAATGCTAGCCAAACATTAGTTAAGATATGGAAAATGGCCATTGAATCATAATGTCCAATTCATTGTTCCTTCCCTCTCATATTTGGAGTTGTCCATGCTTCTCTTAACAAATTAATGCCATACCCATTGCTCAAAACAATGTTATCAACTGATTTATAACAAGAACATTATCTAGAGTGGCAGAAAATGTTGAATCCACCTTCACTTACCATGTCCTCCAAACAGTTTATAATCTGTTATAAAGTTGTATTGAGCAATGTAGAAGAAAAATATAGCCAAGTGGGGTTAAATGTTTCTCTCTATCACTTAAATTGTGTGTATGTGTATCATTAACAGGGCAGTGATTATTATTAATTCTATGCCATGATTTTTGCAAAGCATGAAAGTAGCTCAACAATAACATTAACGTTTTATGGCTGCTATAAAAGTTGCACTTAACTGGTTGTCCCAGTGCAACTACAATATATGTACATACAACCACATTTTTCTGTCTCCTCAGATATATAAAACAAAAAAGCTATAACATATAATTAGAGCAAACATTGTTCCCTGTTAGATAATAATCCACTCATTTATGCTTTACCCTTTCTTTAGCACATTCTCTCCAAATAAGGATTTAGCCAATGATTCTTCTCAGTTTAGTTATAGCCAAGATACTCACTATTGTAATGCCTTCAGAATTCAGAAACAGCTGAATTATTTCATGGGATATCGCTTTTCAAAAAAAAATTTTTTTTTGAAGTGAAGATAAATCAAAGGAAATTTTTCAAGATGGAAAGCATAGAAATTTGAGGGCTAATTAATCTATCCAATCTGAACTGGCCTCAAACTATTACAGTACAAACGTTAAAGTCCTATGCATTCATACCATAGAAACAATGGGTATTTCAATTCCAAACCACTCTTTTCTTCTCTAAAAGGAAAATATCCTATATGTGATGTCTATACCAGTGCTTAAGAAATAAGCATCATTATGTCAAGGGTGTGTAAATGCCATTTTTTTACTACTGCTGAACAATATATTGCAGAGGCAGACACATTTTTAATATTCAGTGTTCCTATAGATGATGAATACCCATATTTACAAAAAATAGTCCAAACACAGGATTATTTTCACAGTACTTCTGAAAGTACAATGCAAACTCTTAGAGAGTTACATCATGTAACCTTACATTATTTAGCTTTATTTAAAGTTACATAATTATTATACAATTTCATAATTTCAAACTGATTAAAGCTCTTTTTGGAGGAAAGTAATTTTACAGGAATACATAGGAAAAACCTATATTGTCAAGCATTTCAGCTTGACAGTTGAAAAAATGCACGAATGTATCACCTCTACCTCCTCCAATCCCACTGTGGAATGACAAAGGCTGCAGAGAAATTCGGATCATCCAGAGAACTTCAGCTTAACTCCCTAACCCCAAATAATTTTCTATGAATGATGTGGTAGTATTTACATTTGCTGAAAATAGAAAAGACTATGAAAACAAAGCAATTAGCATGAAGTATTAATAGCTGAAGGGGTCATGCCACACAGCCTGAATGTCTCAAGATTGTGTATGTGTCCCCTAGTCTTTCTTGGCAACATTTTGGAAATGGTTTACCACTGCCTGCTTCCTAGGGCTAAGAGTTAGTGCTGGCCCAAAGTCACTTAGCTGGCTTTGTACTTAAGCTGAAACTAGAACTTACAGTCTCCTGATTTCTAGCCTAGTGCATTAACCACTACTATACTAACTGGCTTTCTTTATGAAAATTAGCTTGAATTTAAACATTTCAATTATAACTGACTTGTTCTTTCTTTTCTTTCCTTCTTTGTAACTCTTCCCACCAACCAATCTCTAATCATTTTGTTCCCATCCTTTCTCTTTCTTTCCATTCTTACTTAATCCCTTCATCTTATTTTATATCCATCTTATTCTATTGTTGGCTTCTAATGGAATAAAAGGGAAAAATACATCTGTATAGTTGAATGATTCTGTATGCAATGGGGGCAGGTTGTATGGATCAGCGAATGTTGGTATATGAAGTTGGAGATCAATTAATGTTGTTAACGAGGAACCTAATTTTTACAGGCAATGAGTTAGTAGTTATAACTTCAATCAATATATATTTATGTCTTGTCAAACTCCTATCCTTGTCTTCTTTTTGGTTAAATAAAGTACCAACTGGGATCTTGATCCCAAGTGAATTGCAGAGTTTAATCACCCCAGCATAGCTTAAGAAAAACAGAACCGTGGCTTTATGGTTGTTTGGCAGAATGGGATGAATTCAAAAGCAATCTATCTTTTTAAAATGGTCTAAATGTGATTAAGCCTACAGGGGAAAACTGATTGCTTTGGGGCATAATATTACATTTCAAAATAGATAGCATTTCCAAATTTCACGCAGGTAAATCAAATGGGTTTTGTGCAAAAGAAGGGGCTACAGAGTTATTTCAAAATAGTTTGATGGAATGCTTAACAACTTTATGAATTAAGCTTTGTTGGATATGTTCTTTGTTGGATATGTTCTTTCACTTGTCTTTCTTTTGTTTCCTATGTTTATTTTAATTAGCAATGAAATATGTTTTATTTTACTCATTAATATTGTCTTCTGAAATACCTTATTAGTGCAAATAATAGATTGTGTCTATACATCATACATTAAGGATAAATATGAATATGGATTATTCTGTTAATTGCTAACTTATAAGTTCTCACAGGCATTTCATGTGATCTCATATCTCAAGCAGAATGTTTAAGGAAGGCAATTAATATGTTCAGTTGCAACTTAGTAATTAAATTTTATCAAGGGATAAAATTGTGTGAATATCTTATAGCCAAAAGATCTGATAGCAAATTCTATCTGGAGAAATCAGGAGTGTGGGGCTCATTCTGATAGTGTGTTTTGAAGAACCTATTGCTAAAAAATGTTATTTTTAAAAACAATGAATTTATAATGTGATCTTATATCACACTTATTAAACTTAATAGGACTTATTCCCAGTCATATGTTTGCCCTGCTAATAAAGTGCTGGTGCCCAAAGAAAAAGGCAATAATACACAATAAGCCTTTCCCAATCTCTTCTAAGGGAGTCTCCCCTCCCCCAGCCTGGAAATCTGCAATAACTGTAACATCTGGCTTTGATTCACAACTTTGTTCCATCCACCATACCTTCCCTAAAACACAATGCTCATCTGCCAACCCACCCACCTAGTCACATGAATATTTTCCTGTTAAATCAACTTTGCTCATGTTCAGAGTAGGAAGAAATTGAAGCAAAGCAAATTTCACTCAAGATTGGGTATTTTTTTTAAAAAAAACCCAGCCTTACATATTTCGTACATTACTATAGGTAGTCCTCACATAATGACTATTCAAGATGACACTGTCACTAAATGAATCATAATTATAGTGCAACGTTATGGCTGCTCTGGCACCCCTTCAACTCTGAAGCTGACCTGGTTGAAGCCATTTTTCTCCTGCCTCATACTTGCCGTAAACTTTGAAAGGGGGAAGGGAGGGGGGAAGTAGATAAACCAGCTACCCATCAAAACAAGAACCAAGATGACCTGTGGGAACCAAGATCATCCCAGTAAATTGCAGAGGAGTGGCCTAGCAGCCTCCCAGCTACCTTCATTGGATAATGTGACTCGTGACACCTGGGGAGGGAATATTTGCTCTTTTAATTAGGGGAAAAAACATAGGAACTTTTAGAGTTGGGTTTGACTAGCTGTGTCGATATGGTGTGTCCAATAAACATGTTCTTTGGGGAATCTACCTGCCTTGGAGTTCTGCATTACTCAGAACCCTGTCATCCCCCACAATCATGTGATCAAAATTCAGGCATTTGGCAGCCAACCACATTTATGACTGCATGGTGTCTTGTCAACCAGGGGGAAAAGAAGATGGCAGAGGTCAACTATGGGTCATGAGGAATAAGTGGCAGTGGTGGAATGCAAGACAGCCAAAAGAGCCTAGATAAGTGGGTGAGGGGAGCTGAAGCAGAGATTAGCATGGCAGGGTGAGAAGTGAGAAGTCCTTGCCTAACACATGCAAGTGAGACTACCAGAACTGCCATCACTAAATGGTGGAGCCATGTCATGTTTTGCCTAATGACTGCTTCCCTGACCAATGGAAAGCCCAGTTCCGGTTAGTGTTGCTAAGTGAGGATTATCTCTAATTCTTACCTCTGTGTTTTAGCTCTAAAAACGATTCCGTTCACTTTTTATAATGTATTTCAATTTTTCCCATATATGAATTTTTGAAAGTAATTATAATCTATGTAGTGGTCCCTTAAAACATACCAAAAGCAACTAAAAGTGTATCTATTAAGAGGCTCAAAGTAACCTCCAATATGATGTCAACATCAGATTCTCCATGTTAATACCAGGAAAAGGCAATGAAGATAAAGGTCCTACAAGTGTTTAGTCACTTCTTAAAAATAGGTGCCAACGTTGCTATTTGAAAAAACAAACCCTAACTCTGATAAGTATTAAGACTTATCTTTACTTATCCCACCTACTCTTTAAAGAAAAGCACTGAAATAATACATTCAAAAACACATTTAGATGTAAAATGTGAAGCAAAAATTCACAAATTTGCTTCTTCTATGAGAAGGAGTACAATATTATTTGGTGATGGAGGGAAAAAGGCCTCAAGAAAAGAGCGCTATACAGAAAAACAATTGTGTCTATATTATACAGTATTGAGAATACCAGCAAGGTATATTAAGAATGGCATATGACTGCAATTGAATAGTTAAGAAACAGAATATACATTCAACAAGATTTATATCTTCCTTCTTTCCTTCCTTCCTTTCCTCCCCCCCTTTCTCAAACACACACACATTTCCTTTATAAACATGTTTTTCAAAGATATCTGTGAGAATGCCCATGGATTTGTTTGATCTTGTTATTTTAACTGCTCACCTGATATAGATCAAAACATATTATATTAATGTTTATATTTCATTTGCCTTGACATACAAAGTTGCTTTCACTCTACAATATTAAGCAGACAGTTTTACTGCAACTGAGTAAAATCACAGGCATTATTTTAGAGGAACATGCGGAACATGAAGTTTTCTATTTGGCTCCATGAACTTACAAGCAAGAGGCCCAACAGAAGCAAAGATTCTTTGCTAATCTTAATCTTCAAAGCTGATCACCGACATCCTTCAAGTGTTCCTGTCAAAGCATCAAGGCTGCTGTCCGTGTCTGAAGCCAATGTTTGTTCTGTTGACATGGATGAAATGTCGTTGACTGATGATGACTGAGAAGGGCTGGTATTGCTATTCACTGCTGCATCTGTGCTAAGTAAACCAAGCATAAGAAAATCTGAGGCAAGACATGGTTGAAAGCATAGGTGTTTTGTGTGGCATAAAGATATGTGCACCTAAAAACATATGCATGGAAAAGCAATGCCAATTTGAAAATTTTCCCCTTGAAGCTAGTCTGTAAGGTAACAAAACCAAGCAGAATGTAGGGAAGACAAACAGTCAATACAGAAACTCATGCACTTTTAATAAATCTTTTGTGAAAGTTTAAAAAAATGAATTTTAAAACAGGTTCACTTATTATCCATATCCTGTCAAAAATCAGCTTTTACTGCCCCTGAAATTATCTCTAGCACTATCTTCTTGACAAGGGATGGTATTCACAGTCTTGAATACCTCAGATGTGTCCTTTCACCTGCGTTTTCCCAAACCCTCTCTTCATATCTGCTCCTCCTAGAAACATAACTAGGAAGAGGGTGCCATTCTCTGATTAGCAGTTTCATGCCGTGCAATTTCTGCATATACTGTATCATGCTTATTTATAGTAAATAAAACTAGAAGAGGTAGATTACGTGCAGAATGTGTGGAAAGAACAGATTTCAGTTCTATACAAATAATAAACTTATTCTACAAGGAATGTTTTCAAACATCTAGTTACATATTAACAGCTCCATTCTCTATGCTTAATTTTCACAAGAAAAAGGAAGAGCTGTAGCTATCTACAATGTTGCAAGAAAACCACATGTAGGGCAGTGGAGGGATTCAAGTGTTGTTGCCACCAGTTCGGTGGGCGTGGCTTGGTGGGCACACTTTGTGCACGTGCACACACTTTGTGTACACGCATGTGCCAAACACGCACTTTTTGCAGGTGCAGAGGGGTTTGCACAGGCCCAGAGGTGTTCTAACTCGCCTCCTGCAAGCTTGCAAGATCCCGCTCGCTTCAGCAGCTGCCGCGCGGCACTATTGTGTTCTGCGCAAAGTAGCTGCGCTTCAAATTCAGCGGATAAAGGTGAGTATGGGAGCCTGGACAGGCAGGTGGGCCCAACAGCAGAGGCAGCAGCGCAGCGGAGAGAACCATTTTGGTCTCTGCTGCTCATCGCTCTTACTGGCTCTCCAGAACCAGGCAGAACCGGTCAAATACCACCACTGATTTAGCATCATGAAGAGATAATACTTTTGGTCTACCAGGACACAGGCCTGTGGTTTTCTCAGGACAAGTAATAGCTTGGATAATAATAAAACTTTGCATTTCCAAAATTGATAGAAATAACTATTTTGATTTGTTCCTGAAAGCTAGGTGCAAACTGACACCGATAACACTTAACACCCTCCCTTGGAGTGCAAATCAGGCCGTGTTTTTATTCATCTCTGTCATATACTACAGTTAAGAGAGAGTACAGTGGTAAACAGAAAGCAAAGTATTGTTTCCCATCAAAAGCAATGAATCTGCCCTTTCCCCCCAGGAAAGTATTTCTGAATAAAGCAGAATTCCCAGCCACCAAGCATACATCAAGAAAAATTGTTTCAAAGAGAAATAATGTATCTCTCCATCCATATAAAAGTCTTTAACTCTTTACGGCCCTTTTTTTTGGGGGGGAGGGGGGGAATCAAAAAGCTACTGTTCATTGTCCATATGCTTTTTATATTGTTTTTAGTCAAGTGTGCATATTATCCATTGCAGGATGTATAATTTATTTGGTACATATCCTTTATTAGCAACCATGGATAAAACAAACTACCATAAAAAATTGTAAATGAAAAAAAAAAAACCAATCTATTACATCAATGACTAACCTGAAGGCTGTTCTTTTACCAAACCATTCTTATTTCTTTCTTCCCAATCCATTACTTCCTTATATATTAACTCTGCATAAAGAGAAGAGAAATATGGACATAAGGTATAATAATACACTTTTTTCTTATATATCATCATCATCATTTTAGTCATTGTCTATCCACTGCATGATGAAGGCCCTCTTCTGCATGTTTCTAACCTACAGTATATGGTCCTGAGCTCTAGAGCTTGTGCAAAATCATTAAAGTTCTAAATTTTATTGCAGATGAAAATGTTTTCATTGTTGATGATGAAAATGACTTGTGACATTTAAATTAAAACAACCCAATCTTAAATATCAATACTGATTGAATAGAATATAAATTTGCTTAGCAGGAACAGACACTGATTTACACAAAAGGGTATATCACTTTATTTCTATTCCAGTTACTTATGGGATATCTGCAAAATATTTTTATCAAAGTTCCTTAATATATTGCAAGTTTTACTTACCTTTCCATTCTTCAATGGCATGTTCTCTTTCTTCCAATTGTGCATCATAGATTTGGGGGGGTGGCTATAAACGAAAAAACAGTGCTGCTTTATCTTTTAATAAATACAACTTCAAATATTACAGTTAAAAATGAAACCATTGCTTATGGAGCTGGGAACAGTATTTTGGTGCACTCTTGAGATAGTGGTAGTGACTGTGATGATGATATGCCTATATGTTTTTGCATTATGATATGCCTATATGTTTTTGCAGGTGCAGAGGGGTTTGCACAGGCCCAGAGGTGTTCTAACTCGCCTCCTGCAAGCCTGCAAGATCCCGCTTGCTTCAGCAGCTATATGTTGTCATCTGAACTGAAATCTATTAAATTTTCAAGTCCAATTCAAGTATTGGAATTAATATTTTTAACAGAGGACTGAAGTCTATCTATAAATGCCCTATATGCAGAACCCTTACCAAATGACTTATTAATGACTTATGATTGTGAAATGCAAGCATCATCTATTTTTATTGGTTTTTCCAATATTAAAATCTTGTAGTGTATTTTAAATTCTTAGCATTAATACTATCTTCAGATGATTTATATGTCATGTAAATTGTAGTAAAATGTTAAATTTATTTATTTGTTATTTTTATATACATAAAAATAAAAAGACCTTTAGGTATACTTACTGCTTCTGCTTCAGCTGGGTCATACCAAACTGTGATATAAGGATGTCGCAAAGCTTCATCTACTGAAATTCGTTTGTCTGGATCTACTACTAGCATTTTTGATAGTAAATCTCTAGCTTGACTTGCTGGAAAACAGGAATTAAAAAACATCTTATAATGAAAATTTTGATGCATAAAGATAAAATTCTGTCTATCTATCTAACATATTAAAGGCATTTCATTGTTAAAGTTAATTTATTCTTTGGTTTGTTTATTAATATAGGTAATAAGAAATATCAGAACTTGGAATATTCATAATATCACTGTGAATATTCACAATATTCACTGATATGAGCACTACTTGAAAATATAATCAGATAATTAAAACCAGATGCCCACAATTTCTTACAGCAACTGGTTGAGATGTATCAACTAGAATAAGTAGTGTACTTTTCTTCAACACTTAAACTCAAAATGCTAAATTTCAAAGTTTGATCTTGGAGCTTGATACCTGAATTTCCATAATTAAATTACTTCATTGGAACTTCAGGCTGATTTAGTTGAAAAAAATGAAATAATAAACCAACAATCTCTATTATAAAATCAAATTAGTATTCTAGATTTTGGCTTGTAACCTGACAAATACACATTTCTACAAAAATGTAACAACAGAACATAAATCCTAAATCTTTACTGAAACATATATACATAAACTTACTTTTTAGTTTATCACGGTCAGACTCTGATGGAAATATCCAGTCTGGAAAAAGTTCTTCAAATTTGATACCTGGATATTTCGGCCTGTTTTCTACATAATTTCGTACAGTGGGCTGTAGTTTTTTCATGAAATCTGCTGATGGTGTACCTAATTGTTCAATAACTTTATTCCACTGATCAATATCTGCAAAAATTTCATTTAGGAAAATAACATATTTTTTCCTCCAACTTTATATTGTAAATATGTGGGACTCTGCAAAAATTAGCTGCTATTTTAAACAATATCTTTATTTCACAAAATAGATTCTTACAGAAATTGTGATAATAAAACAAAATCTCAAGAACCATTAATTTGGAGGAACAAAGTTCACAAGACTGACTGTGAATAATGCTGCTAAAATTCATAGGGTAAATGAACTAGGTTTCTTTTTAGTTTCTGTTTCACTCTGAACCCATGCTCTTCAATAGTAGTTCATGATACATTGGATATTTTTAAAACACCTGAAAATCAAATAGTTAAAGCAAACCAAATTATTTACACTCTCTGTCAACATTGAAATACATTTACAAAAATTTCTAACCGCATTTATTCACAGAATACAGCCTAGTGTTTTTAATAACTGAATAAGGGGTTAAGTATTTATAATGAGTGTCCTGAAATTAGTTCTCTTTTAAATACTTTTGTGAATAATCTCTAATTCACGTAACAAAATACTTCAAGAGTGCTGTGAAGTGGCTGAAGCATAGTTCTAACTATATGCACTTATGCATTTGCAAACACTTCCCTTGGTATCCAACACTCTTAATGTTCTACACTTATGATACAAAAATGATTTTAATTGGAACAAAATTAAATATAACAGGCAAATATAGGATTTTTTAAATCTTCCCAATACCTTTTTATACTTTCTAAAAGTAAATGGGTGGATATTTACGTACTTCCCGTCCCTACCTTGAAAGAAGTTTTGTGTGAGTATCCACAGTCTGTTCCAAAATTCCAAATCTACCCCTCTACCCTAAAGGTTTGCTGACTTCATTATAGAGCCTCTTTTTAAGCAGCACAGCCCAACTGACAAGGAAAACACAATAGCTTTCATGTGCAATTTAATGTCACTATTTTGGAGAAAAAAATATTGAGATTTGTATTTTCTAGAAGGAAAAGTACAGGTAGTCCTCACTTAACCATTCATTTAGTGGCTGTTAAAGTTATGAGAGCAACAA
Source organism: Hydrophis major (assembly GCA_033807585.1). Taxonomy (NCBI): domain Eukaryota; kingdom Metazoa; phylum Chordata; class Lepidosauria; order Squamata; family Elapidae; genus Hydrophis; species Hydrophis major. The sequence goes on along the minus strand of CM066329.1, from coordinate 133,868,367 downwards.
AAAAAGTGGCCGAAGTTAATAATTGGTCCTCACATTTATGACCATTGCAGTGACCCTATAGTCATATGATCTGGACACTTGGCAACCAGCTGGTACTTGCAAAAGTTGCAGGATCCTGCAGCATTCATATTTGCTGTTTGTGATTTTCCTAGCCAGCTTTCAACAAGCAGTCAATGGGAAGCCGGAAGGAGATTGCAAGCTCCAGTTACATGACGTCTCACTTAATGACTACAAGTGATTCACTTGTGGCAAAAGGGCTGTAAAATTGGATGTCATCATATGTTGCCTCACTTATCAACTGCACTCCTTAACAATAAATTTTCCACTCCCTGCTGTGATCCTAAATCAAGGACTATTCGAAAGACAATGCTGACAGCTACTTGAAAATTACAATACACTGTGCCTTTTATATTTTTATATGTGTGTGTTTGTGTATGTGTGTATTTGAGCTTTCAGTGCATTTGTACAACTAGCTTTACTAATGCTGTTAACTATTCTGATACTTTATTTAATATACTATCAGAATGGCATATATGGTTTCTTCATCTTCCCTTAAACAGACAGGTAGAGAGATAGATGTCATTCTTCCATGACTTTCAATTTCTTTGTTTTTCTCTAAAATTTCTCTATTTTCATATTTTATGACCGGGGTGGTATGTTCAGCCACACTGACCACCAGGAGGCAGTAGGTGACCAGTTTCATCCTTATTGGGAACTGTCAGATATAAGTAAGCAGATCTTTCTTTATGGGATTCAAACCCTCTACTGGGGTCAGAATCCATAGCCCATTGCACTTTAGATGACTATATACAAAGTATTAGCTTTAAAAGCTAGCCACATCCTATTTATCACCAGTGTTTCAAAAAGAGATGGGTAGCTATTTAAATCAGCTAGAAAGCTAGACAGAAGATAAAAATATAGACTCTATCAGATTGGCATGTATAATTCACCTTCTCTGTAGCTATTAATATACTATATATAGGATAAGATCTGGCTACATACAACTGAAGATTCTTAGTAGGAATGAAACCAATTACATATTGCCTCCTGGTAGTTAATATATTTCATATATTGTATATCCTTTCTGCCTCTAGCTACCCTAAACATGTGACAATTTTATAAATATAAGATTGTCAGCTTAACAGGTTTCTTCTTTGACACATGGTCAGAGTCCCCTTTGGGGAAGGAGACAGGTGGCTATATATATTTTATAAACAAAACCTAGTACTATAAAATATCAAAACAATCAGATGCTAAATTATGCAAATAAAGACAGTTTTTCCTCTATAGGTAAATATTTTTATTAAAAAATTTGATCAGTCCGGAGCAAAAAATTTGTATTTGTATGTATAAACATATTTAAAATATTAATACAATAATTCTTCATTTTCTTGGCTCTACCCAAGACTATAAAAAAATTCTGTTCAATGATCAATATGAACATAGATACTCACCACTAACATAATTATATCAGATCCTGCAAGGAATCAATAGGACAGATAAGGAAATCATTACATCAACTGGACAACCCAACAGAGAAAAAGTACTTAGAAAGTATATTGAAGAAGCATGGATGCAGAGCAAGACGTATAAAGGGGAGGGGAATAAACACAATATAGCAGGCTCACATTATAAAGATAACAATTTTCAACATAAATATGGAAGGAAACTGTTGCATATTTCAAAGGTAATGCTAATTTTTATAAATCTGTGCCTTTCATGCTGGAGATATGAAGTTATCAAGATAATCTTTCTGAGCTTTTATATTTCATCCATTGATGGGCCTAATCCCATGGCTTTCTCTCTAGGAATAGTATTTCATGATACCTTGAATATTTTTAAAAACACCTGAAGTTTTCATACTTCTGAAGAACATCAGATTAGGGAATTAACAGCATAGTTAAAGTTAAATTGAAGATTCTTCTAGATGATAGGAAGGGGAAAGGACACAAATTTGGAGCCACTCTTCTGAATTTAGAAGGTGAGCATTGTAATAATATACTTCCTAGGACAATATACATCCTCCCCCTGCCAAATATAACAAAGGCAAAAAAAAAATCAGTCACACCTCTTTTAACGAATTCACTGCATCCTCCATATATGATCCCCTCGATCAGGACTGTCAAACTCCTGGACCATGGCCAGATGCATCATGTGCTGACCATGCCCAGTTTAGCAAAGAGGAAAAAAGTCCTGATATGTCATGTGATGCCGCCATGACGACATGTGCTTGACACCCCTGCTCTAGATCAAGAAAGCTAAGTTACAGCCTCCACCCTAAAATGTTATCCACTCTTGACCTAAAACACTAACACATGAATACCACTGCTTTCTCATCTGTTCCTGTTCAATTAAAAACTTCTGAAGAAACTGCAATTATTTCTGCAAATTACGTTCAATCCAATACAACTTCAGAAATACAAAGTAACAATATGGTAATAGGTCAGCAAGATTCTCATAACTAAGATATATTTATTACAGAGTTCTACTAAGCATGAAAGACACATATATGAAGACAGCAAATACGAAAATCAGCATTAACATGAAATCCACAGGAGACACAGCATTCATGAAGAATTGTGTTAGGTTGGTCATAAGGCTTTAGAGAATAAAAGAATACACAGGGTAGAAATTCAAAAAAATGAAAATCAAGCTTCCTCTCTTTTATTGAGTTAATAGGTTAATACATAATCAACCATTAAAATACCTAAAATTAAGCATTTGTAATTATACTTTTCTAACCTTCATGCCTTCTTTAGGTATGTAGCAGAATAAGAAGTGACAAGACAAAACCATAGTTGAGTCCATTTCCATCGTGCAGAAAAATGAAAAAAGCAATCATTTAAATTTTGAGCAACAGCTTGTAGAATTTTCAGTTTAAATAAGTGTGTTGCATTATTAAAACTGCAAAAATATAAAACTCCTGTAATGGACAACTAATGTTCAAAAATTAAAGTTAATGCAATCAATATGAAAATAAAAGTTTAGCTGTTTGTTAAAACAACAAATTTCACAAATTTGGTTCATACAAGAAAGAACTGTTCCACTGAGTATATGGGATTAGCATCTTTTACACCCATAAATCAAATAACTTGTTGCTAAATATGAATTAGGATTCAAAGATTATTAGGGAAGGATACGATCAGTGCCTTGGAATATCACACAACCTTTCACCAATTCTCCCATGATGCAACCCACTGACCAGATATCAACTGAAAGTAAAAGTGAAATGATAAAATTATGAAGTGTTATGAACTAAAGCAGAAAACAAAAAAACATTTTTACATTTAAAACATAACAATGCATAAAGTAAAACAGCTAACATGTTTTGGAACAATATGGAGAGGAATAATGATCTAATTACAAATTTAAAATACCAGAACATCATTAAAAGTAAATCTTATGTATATCCATATATATCCATATATAAAATGGGCATACAAGAAATTTGCTCTACACATACATACGCACAAACAACACACACACACAAAATCAGGCTTATTTTGAATAATCTGAACTCCCTGAAAGAGCTGCAAAGGATACAATCTCTTCCAGGAAACACGACCTTATGGAGGACCATTTCGGCCATTATGCACCCAACAGACCAGATATCCACTATTAAATGTTAAGTGTAACGGGGGATAAAAATTAAACATTTTTTAAAAATCTATACATATATTTTCATAAAATAATTGCACTGTGAAGGAGTCATTGACAAATGTACTTGATATATTTGGAAATCAGCCAAGAATTTTAAATGTCAAAAAACACCCAAAGATTTGAGTTTTGTTTTTCTGCAACTATAGATGGTAATAATTTTTTAAAGTACCCATATATCCTATATAAATCTACCAATAAAGCCAACCAACCATGGATAAGCTGTATTTTCAACCAAAATAACGTGAAAGATGTACCACCTGTGGGTAAATCAATTGTGAAAATTAAAAAACACTTGGCTTATTTGCAGGTGGCATATTTTATCATTAAAATTCCAATTGCCATGTAGCAATTCAAGGAATCAATTTTATCATTAACTTTCATTCTGTACTCATGAAGATATTGCAGAAAGTTTCTGTCAACTATCATGTATAGAGTAATCAAGGACAGAAGCAATCAGCAGGTACTTTCCAAAAAGTGCTGAGAACTAAAGTTGCATAAATGAGCAGCTGGGTCAAGTGTGGAACTGCTATGCACTAAAATATTATCCCCTGTTAACTAAAGCTACTTCCTAGACTAGGCCAAAACATGAGTTCCTCTTCATTTCAAGAGGCTATTTGGTATTGATGGCTGAGTTAGTTACAGGGGTGGGATTCTACAAGTTCGCACTTATTCTCTAGAACCGGTTGTTAACATTCTAAGCAGTTTGGAGAACCGGCTGTTAGAAGAAATTACTGGCCTAATCCTGTAAGCAAGGCAGGAAGGAAACATTCTGATGTTGCTTACAGAAACTGCCTCTCCGTTAACCTTTATTACATTCTTGGCAGGACTAGACTTCCTGTCTCAGGAACATCTCTGGAGTATTTTTCCCCTCCTTTTCTGGTATTTTGCTTGTGTGGAGTGACAATGGCACTGAAAAAAGTGACTTATGACCATTTTCCACACTTACGACTGTTGCAGCATCCCCACAGTCATGAGAGGCCAGGCAAGGAGATGCGTGCCTCAATGTGAGTGGTGTTGAGCTGGCCACACCCAGCCAGTCACATGACCAGCAAGCCATGCCCACCAACTAAGCCACACCCACAGAACCAGTTGTTAAAAAATTTGAATCGCACCCCTGGTTTGCTATATCACTTGATTTTTACATTATGCCATCTCCATCTTCAAAAGAAAGACCCCTTCTCGGAATAAGCCTAGCCAAACTGACTGAGGTAGTTACCTCACTCGGCAAGAAAACTAAATTACAGTCTGAAACCAGTAAGCTTGTGGTAAGATAGTGAAAAAACAGAAAAACTGAACCATTGATCAAATACTCCAAACATGTCACTTCTATTCTATAACTTACCATTCTCTTTGTATCCCATGCCAAGAATAACTTCTGGTGCTCTATAATATCGTGTTACTACATATGGGGTCATCATGAAATTAGTACATGCTGTTCTTGCAAGTCCAAAGTCAAGGATTTTGAGAGTACAATCTGATTTTACTACTATATTGCTGGGTTTTAAATCCTAAGGACAAAAATGCATACAGTTAAATGCTGGAAAAGTAATATAATCCTTAAAAGTCAGCACATTATTAGGCTGCCATACATGACAAGCAAACCAATTGATCAATTAATCACACTGAACAGATGCTGAAAGATTTCACGGATGCTTTCCAGCTGATTGAGAATTCCAATGAACCCTGTTCTCAATTACCTCTATTCAAAAGGTTATTTGGAACTGAAACTTTACTTCCATTTTGCCTCAGCAGTGGCATATTTTCGACAGCTGGAAAAATGCTTAGACTTCTTTGTAAATTTATCTGGTGTTTATTGTTTACTAATAATACTGACAGTGTGGTCCACACCGAGGAACTCTCAAGGGAACACATTATTTTAAAAATAAATGTAAAAAGTAGAACATCTAGGTGGGCTATAGCCTTAAATTATTAACCCTTATTCTGAATAAAATGACAGGTAATAGTTAAGAACATGCAGTTTTGAGCAGAGGCTAAGTTGAAGAAAAAAAAGACACTCTAAATTTCATCTTAAGAAATTGGATGCCTTCAGAGAGATGGCTCCTACACCACTATAATCTAAAGGCACCACCATCCTTTTCTACTTAGTGGATTCCCCTTTTCTGGAAAAGAAAAAAAAATAACTTAAGGTGAGAAAATATAGAGAGGGGTTGTAACATATCAAAGACAACAATGTCTAGCTATCTGAACATTTCTGTAAAGCATGGTAATCCCATAATATTAACATTAAATGGTTATACAACCATTATGCATTTAAATGCAGGTATCTAACAATATCATGTTTACATTTCAAATATTTCCACTCCAGGGACATAATAGGAGGCTGGATATATACGACAATTAATGGATCGTTAGGACACAAGGTGATGCTGCTTGCCATGAAGAAGGAGGAAACAGTACAGACTCTCCTTAAAAAGCAAATAATTTGGGTTCCGGTTTCGCGTGGCTTCGGGGCAGCAGGAATTCGCGACAGCTCGCGATTCCTGCTGTGCTAGCCGTCGAGGTACCCCCGATCCAGATGGGTCAGGGGGATATGGCTGCCCTGTAGGGACAGCTGAAGAGAGAGGGGAGTCGGATAGGGAGGTGGGGGTGTCGCAGACCCCCCCCTTCTCCGGAAAAACCCCTTTTTCCCAAGGCGGTGGAGCGGCGGTCAGCAATGGCCGCCACGAAGAAGCCAGCAACCGGGTAAGATTGTGCTGGAGGACGTGTGAAGAGTGAAAGTTCTGTCTGAGCCGGGTCAAGTAACATCTTTTAAATTGCCTGGAATTGAGCTGTTTGAATTGCTGGAGGATACATTGTATCCCTAAGAAGAGCGAAAAGCGGCAGAGAAGCTGTTAAAGGGAACTTTTTTTTTTTTTCTTTACTCTCCCACCCTATGGAAACAGCAGAAATATTTGGATATATTGGACATTGAAAGTGGATTGCTTTGAAAGTTGAAGCTAAGAGACAAAAGGATTTTTGGACATTGAAAAATTTAAGAAATTGGAAAACCCTTGTTGGAGGTATGGATTTCTGATTATTTAAAATTGACATTGCAAGTGGGAAGGGAGAAAAAAAATTGGAGCAGAAGCTGAAAAAGGAGGAGATTGCCTAGAATCCCAAAGGAAGATATATGGTAATTGGACCTCTTTGATTAAAAATTAACCCCAGAAAGAGAAAGAGAAGAAGGAAGAAAAGTATTAACTTTTGGAACTTTTTTTTTTTTTAATTGCTTTTGATTGTCTTTGATTAAAAATACTTGTGGTTGTTTTGGAAAAAGTTTCCCTTTTCATAATGGCATCGTTTGTGGATGAACTAGAGATTGAATATCAAAAATATAAAAAAGAAGATACTTTGGGCGCTTTGTTTCAATTCTTAGAAATGGCGTTATGTACTTATGAAAGGTTGATTACGCAGCAGAAGGACTGGGACAAGGAAGAAGAGGAAGAAGAAGCCATCTTTGATGAACAATGGGTCCCTTCCGGAGAGGAGGAGAAAAAGGATAAGAAAAAGGGGATTTTAAGAATTATAAAAACAACCAAAAGAGAGAAAAAGGAGCGAAAAGGTGGAGGCAAGGTTAGAAAGCAAAGGAAAAGGAGCAAGAAAAGCGAAGAGAAAAAGCAAAGGGGTAAAAAGGGCAAGGAGAAGAATAAGCAAGAGAGAAAGGGGGGGAGGAGAAGCCTTAACGGGGGGAAGCAAGACCTAAAGAAAAAAAGTTTATTTAGAGACAATGGGTGAATTTAATTTAGATTAAAAGAGGGATTCTGGAGGGTACATAGGTTTGTGATATGTGTATTTAGAATATAAAATTTATTATGTAATCTTAGAATCTTTTAAACAGAATCCCAAGAAAAATTGCTATACGTAGTATTTTTAAGTTAGGGTAATGAGTTATAGATGTTACTCCAATTGGTGTACAGGAGAAGTATAGTAAAAGAAAAAAGAAAGATGAATGGATAATTGGAAATAGAACAGACAAAGAATGTTGTTGAAAATGGTAATAAGATATGGAAGGATATATATGCTTTTTTTTGGATTTTGTATATTGATAAAAGGCAATAAAATTTTAATTAATAAGAAATAATTTGGATGGAAAGGAGAAGTAGGGATAAGATATGAAGTTAATACTATATGAAGTATTGATATTATAATTTGGAAATGTTATGCCTTATTGGTCTTTTATTATTATTTTTTCCTAGAAAAGAATTTATAAGCTGTTATGCCTTGATTCTTTGTGCATTGTTTTTATAAAACTGATAAAAATGGTTTTTTATATATATATATGAAAAAGAAAATGATAATAAGTTATGGAAGGATATATGGGATGAATATGATGTTTGAATTTGTGTCTGTGTGAAGAGTTTTAACCCGGGAACAGACAACCTTCAGAAAAGATCTTTTAGTTTTGTTTATGTTTTGTGTTTTGTATGTTTGTGTATTGTGTTTTTGGTAAAACTAACAAAATTTGTTTTTTATAAAAAAAAGGAAAAAAGAATCAATAAAACCTTGGAGGAATGTTAGATGAGAATAATTTAAACAAGCCAGAAAGAAATGAATATGAGGACTATAAAATGGATAAATATGGAAGAGAAATGAAATTGAATAGGAGTAAAGAGAAATAATGAGAAATTTGCTGAAAGATATTTGTGTGTCCATATGGAGATGGGATAAATTGGAATTATGTTGTATAAAAATAATGTTTTATTCGACTTGTAAGGATTTATAATGTTAAGAGGTTTTATGTATTTATGTATTTAATGGTTAATGATGTGTTGTTTTATCTTTAAAATTAATAAAAATTTGCTTCAAAAAAAAAAAAGCAAATAATTTGATTCTCATTATATATTTTAATATTATTCCTATAAGCTGTAGAGAGCTCCTTTGGTTTGCAGTGGAACAGAATAAATAAATTGTGCAAAACACCTGTGCATTCTTCATATCAAAATCCACAGACGAGTATTAAAGCAACAGTATAGCTCTAAAAAAATCTCACCCAATTATATATTTTGATAAAACCATGACAGGTAAGATTCTTAGTAACAATGCATCAAAGTAATCCATTAAAATTAATGTCATTATATACACATTTATTTTTTGCTGAGGTAGATAAATGAACTAGAGAAAGATTTACAGAAGATGTAGATACAACAATGCAAAATAAAAGTCAATTAATAGTGTGATATAACAGCACTACCTACTCTGTGGATGATACCAGCTGAATGAAGATGTTTGATCCCACACAACATCTGGTATAAAAGATAGGACATTCTTTCATGATCCAGCTCCATATGAATAACTTGGCATAAATTAGCATCCATCAATTCCATAACCAAATACCTGAAATATTTTTAAAAAGTAATTAACATTTATTCTATTTCATGCATACACAATTCAAGTCATCAGTGTATTTTCTTCAATATAAAATAACTCCAGTACAATAAGGGAGATAACACAGGCTTAAAACTATAGTACAGGTAGTCCTTGCTTAATTAACCATTGGGACTAACAACTCAATCGCTAAATTATGTGGTCACTAATCACATGACCATGATGGATTTCTGACATCATTTCCCATTCAGTCATTAACACATGACCACAACTTGCAACTTTACTGTTGGCTTCTCCATTCACTTTCCTTATTGGAAACTGGCTGTGAAGCACACAAATTGCAAAAACATGACTGGAAAACACTCTGACTTCATAAGCCCCTGCTGATTCTGAAGTGCGTAAATCTTCATCATATGACTACAGGGACCTTGTGATGGTTGTAAGTGTGAGGATTGGTTGTAGAGTTACTTTTTCAGCAGCATAGTAACTCTGAATAGTTGCTCTACAGGATCGTCATTAAGCAAGAACTACCTGCATGTTTATGCAGAAATCATTTTAATCAAGGATTGTCATAGTGTTTAACAGCCAGATATGCACCTTTTTATTTTATTTTAAAGTCAAATAGAAAGTGCTTAGTATAAATGGAACAAAGAACAGAAAATTACAATTAAAATTAAATAATTGATTAAAGTGTTAAACTTGAAACATTTAAAAGAATTATTAAAATTTTCTCCATGGCAACTCTGTTAGGTCAAGTGGGTCAAGAAAGACTAGCCAAAGTCAAACTCAGGCTTGAGAGTAGACTAGCAGCTAGATCTTCCCAGTGCCTATCCAATGTCTTAAATATATGATTCCAGCGCAAAATTTAAAAAACCAGGAAAACAAATTGGCAATAAAAGACAGTATTTGTAGCTCAGAGTTGAATGGAGTCCTTGGTGATCTCTGAGCATGGTTGTTTTCTTGTAGTCCAAAACTAAGTAACAACATTCTTCTTCTCTGGAGAACGTTGAGATAATTATTGGAGAGATGCTGTCTGCTGTTACAGATAAATTTATCATTCTTAGTTTCTGTTATATTTGTTCATATTTTATTGTGGATTTTTATTTTTTATTAATAACTGAGAGTTCTTCGGATTACAACTACAGAAGATCGATCAACCAATGGATCGACTGGCCGGCAGGCAGGCTGGCAAGCAGGCTGGCCATCCAACCGACCGACTTTTTAAAATGGCATGTTGTCCACAATGAAGTAGAATATAGTTAAAACGAGAATGTGAACTATATACCAAACAGGTTATTGTACCCCCAAAATCATTTCCAATATGCACTTGAATGGGAAAATAACTTGTCTTACTACTATTCTTAGCTGAAATTTATATAGACAGTGAAGAAATCTGGGATACCGCATTTTTTGCTCCATTAGACGTTCCTGACCATAAGACGCACCTAGGTTTAGAGGAGGAAAACAAGAGAAAAAAAATCTGCCTCTGCCTCCCAGCATCCATCTGGTATTCATCTGACTAGTGTCCTTGCAGCAAATAGCCTGCCTCCTCCATGTCTGCTGCCTCTGCAGGAACGCTGGAGCCTTCACCTCCAAGCAGCTGATCGGCAGTTGGATCAGCCTCCCGGAATACCACCGATCAGCTGTTCCAGGAGGCAGGGATTGCTGCTGCTGTTCACCACTGCTGCCTGTCGCACATATTTGCTCCATAAGACGCACAGATATTTCTACCCACTTTTGGGAGCAAAAAAGTGCATCTTATGGAGCAAAAAAATACAGTATATGGAAAGGCTAAAATATTTCATTTTGTCTGTGTTAAAGAAAATTTCTTCAATGTCATTGCATCTTTAACAATTAGGTTTGTTTAGTAAAGATTAAAAATGAACAAATTAGAGAGAGACAGAGATCTATATATATACATTTCTCATACTTACTGAAAGATTATTAATGATACATTTGGAAGCATCATATGTTTAGCTTACTGTTGGTCAAAATATATACTTATGAAAAAAACAATAAATTAAAAAAAAATAAACTTACACATCTTGAAATTCTTCTAATGACTTCTGTGGTGTAAATACATTTAATAGACTAATTATCTGTAAAACCAGAAGTCAGATAGAAATAAACAAAATTAGCACAACCAAAAAATTGCACAATGATGATATAATAATCAGATCATCCAGTAACTGTTAATATGAAGCATTCTGGGAGTGCTAAGATCAAAGAATATACAGTACAAAGATTCTAAAATGCCACTGTAAAAATGCAATAATGCAGTAAAACCAAGTCTTATTAGTTTGGAGGAGGTCACAAAACCATAAAGAGCAGTCAAGATGTTATTGTCTAAGCCATTTTAATAAATTTATAGAAATATCGGTTGCAACTTATAATGCAAGCCAGTGAACCATCATTCCACCTTCAGCAATGTTTGGCAACATTAATATATATGGTAAATAGATGATTATGAAAAATCTGAAACTTTTTTAGTTTTTTCTAATATAATAAGAGATCTGTGTTTCAACAATATTATCTCAATTTCTTATATACAGTTTTATATGGCTGCACTGAGCATATAATTATATCTGACATTTTATGGTTGAAGTATATATTAAAGAAAAAAACCCTTTCAAACAGCTTTGAGAGTAGATTTATTACAAAATGAAACAAAAGCTAATGTAAATAAAATTATTTTCAGAACAATATATTGTACACATTTCCCACCTTATAGAAAGCAATTTTTATAATTATCATAATTGGTGAAAAGTTTTTAATGCAAATTATTAAGATTTGCTACATGACATTATCTTAGACTGTAATGACAACCGACGGATACATTTACTCCAAAACTGTTATGTAAATGTTTCCAGGTATTCTATTAATACTCAAATCTACTAATATTATTAATCATTAAAGTTTTCTGCTCCCCCCCCACCTTTTTTTGTGCTAACAGATAACAGATAATCAGAGTTGGAAGGGACCTTATATAGGTAATCTAGCCCAACCTTCCCCCCAAGTGGGAGACCCTACACCATTTCTGATAAATGGCAGCCCAATCTCTTCTTGAAAGTCTCAAGTGATGATGCTCCCACAACTTCCGAGGGCAAGCTGTTCCATTGGTTAATTGTTCTGTCAGAAAGTTTCTCCTTATTTTCAAGTTAAATCTCTCCTTGTTCAGTTTCCATCCATTATTCCTTGTCTGGCCTTCAGGCGCTTTAGAAAATAACTTGACCCCCTCCTCCCTGTGGCAGCCCTCAAATATTGGAACACTGCTGTCATGTTCCCCCCGGTCCTTCTCTTCACTAGACTAGCCATGCCCAGTTCCTATAACCATTCTTCATATATGTTAGTCTCCAGTCCCCTAATCATCCTGGTTGCTCTTCTCTGTACTCTTTCTAGATTCTCAACATCTTTTTTATAATGTGGTGACCAAAACTGGATGCAGTACTCTAGGAGTGGTCTTACTAAGGTGTTATAGAGTGGTATTAGTACCTCACTTGATCTTGATTGTATCCCTCTGTTAATGCAATTTAGGATTGCATTAGCTTTTTTGGCGGCGGCTGCATACTGCTGGCTCATATTTAGCTGGTTGTTCATTAAGATTCCAAGATCCCTCTTACAGTTGCTGCTATTGAGCCTGGTTTCACCCAGTCTATATGGTTTTTCTTAAGTGTAGGACTTTACTTTTCTCTACATTGAATTTCATTTTGTTGATACAGCCCAGTGTTCTAGTCTGTCAAGATATATCTGGATGTTGAGCCTATCTTCTTGGGTTTCATGTCAGAGTTAACTCCTAGCAACTGCATAGACAATCCCTGCAGTTTTTCAAGCAAGATTTCAGAAGTGGTTTGCCATTGTTTGTTTCTATAGTTGAGAGAGAATGACTGGCTCAAACATTTTATTTTATTAGTCACATATAAAAACTTGCTTGTATAATTTTACACCTCAGTGTAAGCATCTTTACAAAGGTACAAGAAGCTATATGCTATTAAAAAGTTAAAATTAATGAAATTAGCAACAATGTAATAGAAACTGCTGTGCTAATACATCATATCAGTAATTATACTAAATAAGCCTAATGCAAGAAATGATTGAAAATTCCTCAATAAAAACATACGAATATGTTTCTATTGACATTTTTGTTAAGTATTTCTCACATTCCTAGATTCTCCAGCTCTCCCACCTCCATCCACCCATCCATCTCATGATTTAATAGTCATTTTGTTTCAATATACAATACATACTTTCAAGATATGCTACATTAAATTTACTCACATTTTTGTGATTCACACACTTTAGCAGCACTAGTTCTCTGTAAGCTCGCTTTGCATGGGTTTGATTCTGGAAAGGGCGACTCAGCTTCTTTACAGCAACATTTATTCCAAGGACAGTATCAAATGCAGCACTGAAACGTTGAAGCAGAAACATTCTAGTTCAGGTTCTTTGAAAACAAGACTAGTGTGTGCTGAAAGCAATGACAACTTGAGCCAACTAGCATTCTGCTCTGAGCAGTGCATATAAAACTCCTGCTTTCCCAACAACTAGGATCATGGCCAGCATACTTTACTGCTAAGCTGAGTGAATGGGTATAGGAGTGAGGAAAGATAAGATTAGCATCCAATGTGTATGCAAAGGGAATTCTATAGGGGTAGGGAGACGAACAAGCATCAATGCAGTTACTGTACAAGCAAGGATTCCCTCCAATGATTGCTCCTATGAATTTTAGAAGTATACCAAGAACTTTCTGGCAAAGGGTTAAACAGTCCCAGATGAGATGGGAACCCTGGATATCCAGTCACAGAAAACCCATGTACCTATAGCAACTCTTCAACAATAACATTAAAATGTAAGGTGGCAATATATGTCAGATTTTGAAGAGCTATTCATTGATCCATACCTTTCTGCACCCCTGACGCAATGCTATCTGTTCCCTACTCTAAATTCATCTAACAGATAACCAGTGTCTGGAAGAGGTCATCTAGTCCAACCCTCTGCCCAAGTGGGAGATCCTACACCATCTCTGAAAATGGCAGTCCAATCTCTTCTTGAAGGTCTCAAGTGATGGCTCTCCCACAACTTCCGAGGGCAAGCTGTTCCATTGGTTTATTGTTTTCACTGTCAGAAAGTTTCTCCTTATTTCCAAGTTAAATCTCTCCTTGTTCAGTTTCCATCCATTATTCCTTGTCTGGCCTACAGGTGCTTTAGAAAATAGACTGACACCTTCCTGTCTGTGGCAGCCCCTCAGATATTGGAAGACTGCTATCATGCCTCCCCTGGTCCATCTAGCTGTTCCTTAAAGTGAATGCCAAGAGTTAGGATGCTGTTTTGGCTGAGTTATTAAAATATAGCTCTTGCTTAATGACCAGTTGCTTAGCAATTGCTCAAAATTACAACTGATCTTTCCAGAACTATTACAGCCTGTTTTCAAAGTACCAACAGTCACACACAGCTCACAGTTGCATGATCATAGTTTGGGTACTTGGCAACCAGCTCATATTTACAACTGTTTGTGGTGTCGATGGACACATGGTTGATTTTCAGATATTTTTGCTGGTTGTTTACTCCCAGTTTCCAACAAAAAACATCCACTGGGGAAAATGGACTTGCTTAACTACTATAGCATTCACTTAATGACTGTCGCAAATAAGGTTGTAAAATCAGGTATAGTCACATAGTGACCTGCTTAAGCCACAACTTAAAGATCATAATTCCTAATTCAATTAGAGCTGTAAATTGAGGTTTATCTGTACAGTACTGTACAATTTGGATATGTTTATTTTGGTAGCCTCATAAACATCAGTCATACTTTCCCCATATCTCTTTAGGCTGAATGACTATCATGGTTGGAGGCAGGGAGAGGAGGTTGGCACTGGGAAGACCCAGCCACTAACCATCTAACAATTCTTATATATGAAGTATTTAAAATTTGGGTAATTTTAACATTTTACTATTTTACTGTTCCTAGAGGTAGACTGTACTTTAGCAGTTTATATTAGTGTTTTCAAATAAAAGATGAAGACTCTCAAGTCAAGCTTGTTTCCTGAGATTTGATGAACACACTGTAGCAGCTAGCTTGTTAGTAATATCTAACTGTTTTGCCATTGTCAATTGCCAGATTATTTTTTTAAATAATTAAGCCTACTGTCCTAGGATTCCTTGGGGGCTCCCCATACAAATAATCCTACTAAATTTCTTTGGGATTAACCAAGAAAAGATAGGTGCTGCTATTTGTTTGCCTACTCACCAAACAATGCCTTGAGCCCCAGAGCCTATAGGTTTCAATTGCTGGTAGCGTTTTAGTACAGTGAATGTTGAATCTGCAACTTGAACACTGTAAAACTGTGTGTCACATTTATTCTCACTCATGTTGTTGTGTCATGTAGTCTTTGTCTCAGAATTTGGCAGTTTTCAGGATCTGTGTGAAAATAATTTTTGAAATGTGAAATGTTTTTTAAGATAGATAACCTTTATTGTCACTTTTTACTGTGACCACACTGGCACACATTAAAAATGAAATTATGTTGCTGTTCTCAAAAAGAAAGTATACATCGACCCATACCCATACATAATACAGATATACTAAAGAAAGTATACATCTACCCATACCTATACATAATACAGATATATACATGCTAGATACATACATACATACATCTACACTTGTCCATTTTGAATCCATAGCAGAAGGAGGAAACTTAAGATTCTTCCAAAAGTGCTTTTTCAAGAGGCAGCTGAGAGCTGAAGAAGCTTCTTGGATGAGAAGTGAAACGTCTTCAAAGAAAAACCAAAAAGTCCAGTTGCCTCTTGAAAAAGCACCTTTGGGACAACTATGACCTGAATGACTGAGAATCTCCATAGACAGGAAACTTGAGAGTTCACAAGGTTGATACTATATGGAACAAAACTGTGGCTGAGTCTGGATGTTCTGCTTCAGATACCATGAAGCCTCCTCCCAGAAGGTAAAAAGGAAAACAGGTCATGAAGAGGATGTGTAGTGTGCCAAACAATACTATGGACCCTGCTATGTCCTGGATAGAAGGAAGTGAACTACCAATTACCTTTTCTGCCATCCTCACCATTTTCTGAACTGCCTTCCTATCCGAAGCAGTAATGCTTCCAAACCAGGCAGTAATGCCATATGCCTAATTCCTAAGATGCTCTCAATTGTCCTTCTATAGAAAGCGGGAAGGACAGGTTGTTTTTTTCTTGGCAGAATAGATGAACCTTACTGTAATTGTTATACTGTACTATCTTATAGTACCTAAGCTCTTCCCTCATTCCATAAATTATAAAACATTACATTATATTGCAGTAAATCATTTGGAGCGCTATAATAATGCACTATATGGGTTTTCCTCAGTCAAAACAGTATGCAGAACAGAAACAGAGCCCAGTGAGTAGACAGAAGGTAGTAATCTCCCAGCATACACCTAGTAGCCCAATTGGAGTTACGAGATTGCTGATCTGAAACACGTTATCTTAAATTGCCTGTTCCACATAACCTACATTAACAGCATGGAATGGCTTGCTCTAGTACAGTATGTAAAAACATCCCTGTCAGACTAGACCCGTGATAGCAAACCTATGTCATGCGTGCCGGAAGTGGCACACAGAGCCACTTCTGCTGGCATGTGAGAGGTCACCTGAAAGACCCCCACTGCGCATATGCATCTGCCCCCACCAGCCAGCTGATTGTCGAGTATCTGCCATGCATGAGCAGGGAAAAACACGCACATGGGAGATGTGCACAGAGGAGTGCGGTGCAAGGGGGTACAGAGGCACATGGTGTGCACGCAGGTCGCCCGTGCATGCGCAGGGGGGCGTGGGGAGTCGTGTGTCCATTGCATCGTGGGTACAGGCACACAAGCCTGCGCGCACACTTTTGGTACGCAACGTGCAAAAGGTTTGCCATCACGGCCCTAGCCTATCTAAACTTATTTTCAGGCTGTCTTATAGTATTTCTACAATGAAACAGAAGTAGTCATGGTGACATGCTCAAGGCAAATAGTAAGTAGGGCAACTTTGTTCCAGGGTAAGAAGTCTATGTGGATGGATGTCTTGCTCCCTAGGCCAAATTACAGTAACTGGTCCAAATGCTGAACAATTTCCTGTAATTTCAATGGTAAACTTCAAGAAATAACTAACGTAGCTTCAAGAAATGTTTGATGTAGTTACAAAGTATCATAAGTGCCTTAAATTCTATTCTATTGTACTGTAACACACATATATGCCAGATATAATATAAGATAAATTAAGATATTATAGCTAGATATAATTTGTTGCTAGATGTAATATTTGTTACAGTTGTGAAAATCACTGAAGTGGTTTACTTAAAAAAGCTTTTTTTAGTTGAATTGTGTCATTCTTAAAAAAGAACAGATAATGAAGAATGTTTAATAAAGTACCATATGGTCTGCTTTTAACAATGCAGTAAATGAATTTAAAGAGTTTGTGCATAAAAATAAATAATAATGACAGAGAAAAGAAGCAAAAATGAAAAAGGTAGAAGTAGCCCTAAAAAGAACAGAGTATAGAATTAATTTATTTTATTTTCAATTATACAAACAAAAAGCATCTGTATCATGACTTCTCATTGCTAAAATGTATGACGAAAAGAAAGTTTACAGTTCAGCTTTTTACTCTGAATATTATGCTTTTACCACCAAAAGAAATCTAGAGCTGTAATTATTTTGATAGCTGAAGTATGCAAAAGAGAAAAAAGGTTTTATCATCATTGAAATTTTAGGGCTCTTCATTCAAAAATATTTTTAATTTGTTGGAAAGAAGGCGGAGCCTCCTCGCCGACGGACGGTAGATCGCAACTCTCTGCGACTATTGTTCATGCTTTTTCATCGGAGAGCCCCAATTATCCTGATTAGGGGCTGAAACTGCCTTGGAGGGGCAGTGGAGTAAGGAAGCAGCAAGCCTGCCTGTGGGGAGCCGCATCTCCCTCCCCCCCGGGCTTGGCTTTTTTTCCTCCCAAAGACGACTGCAGCGATGGTCTAAAATGGCCGTCCCGAAGAGGATGACTCAGCTTAACTAAGATTCGTGCAGGAGGGAAGAAAGAGGTGAATAACATCTGAACCGGGACAATTGGGCAGTATAACCAAATAAAAGTACCCTGGGATTAAGGTAACATAGAATTTTTAAGAAAAGAAAAGTAAGCTGCGAAATTACAAAGGGACAGAGAGAAAAAAAAAAAAGAAAATATTTTTGACAGCTGAATGGGGCTTCAAACCGGGAAAGGAAGAAGCTGGAATTAAAGATTTAATGAAATTGGACTAAAATAATTTGGGAATAATCAAGTATAAAATTAAAGCTGGACTTAATATTGCCAAAGAATAATAATAATAAAGTTTATAAATTGGAGACTGGATTGTCTTGGAATGTTGAGGTTCGAAAAACCTTAAATAAAAATATAGGGGGGAAAAAGTGAAGACTTCGTATAATGGAGAGTGTCACCTTTTGATAAAAAATTAGTTCAAATAAAAAGGAAAGCATTTTGTTTTTGAATGAACTGGTATAAAATTACAGAAATATTGAAACAAAGTAAGAATTTTAGAAAGTGAAAGCAGAACCAGAATAAAGGAAAAAGCAAGGAAGGAAAGATTGGTTATGGGACTGACTGATGTTTTTGGTATGAACCCTGAACTGGAATAGCTGAGAACTTTAAAAAATTGAAAGAAGAAAGAAGGAAAGTAAAAGTGGGGGTTTTTTTTTGTGGACTTTGAGGATTATAAAATATAAGAATGATGATATCTCTTTGGGACTTAAAAATGGAACTTAAAAATATGAGAGAATTACTACAGGAAAGAGGTGAATCACTTTGCTCTGTGCTAAAAAAAATGGAAATGGCGATTGAAGAACAAGAAGAAAGATTCTCAGAAGAGCAGGAATTGACTCAAGGAGAAGACATTTTGAATGGACAATTAACACAAAGAACATTACAAAGAAGTGGGGAAAGAAGGAAGGTTAAAAAGTTGAATTTTAAGAAAGCAATTAAAAGAGGGAATAATTGTGAAGTTAGAAAAGGCAGGAAGATTCAGCAGAAAAAGGAAAGGGAAGATATTAAGAAGGAGATAAATTGGAATGAGAAAAGTCATGGGGAAAAAAGAGGGAGGAGAAACAGTAAGACTAGTAAAATGTTGAAAGGAAATTGTTTCTTTACAATTAAAAGAAGGAATACTTGTGAAGTCAGGAAATGTAGAAAGAATGAGAAAAGACATGGGGAAGAGAGCGGGAGGAGACTCGGGTTCACTCCCTGGACAATGCACCGGAGAAGCAGTAAGAAACAGGCATGTGACAGAAAGAACCACAGAACTAGTAAAATGTTGAAAAGAAATTGCCTTTTCAGAGATAATGGTTGATGAATTAAAAGGGGGATTCTGCAGGGTGACAAGGGGTAATAAGAATATTTCTGCAATTAAAAATATTTAGAAAATAGGGTAATATAGATATTGATAACTCTTATTAAAGGGGGGGAAATATGCTGTGGAATCCAATTGAGAAGATGTAATGACTAATGGTTTATTGGGAATTAAGATGAGGGAATAAAGGTATATTCTAATCATTAAGGTGTCACACTCAAAATAGTAAAAGAGGGGAAACTTATACTTGTTCTTTTTTCTTTTTGTGTGGGTGTGTTAAGATCTGTATCAATTTAGAACTTATTAA
The DNA here is from genome assembly GCA_033807585.1 of Hydrophis major. Classification (NCBI taxonomy): domain Eukaryota; kingdom Metazoa; phylum Chordata; class Lepidosauria; order Squamata; family Elapidae; genus Hydrophis; species Hydrophis major. Next base: position 133,848,708 of record CM066329.1, on the reverse strand, counting down.
ATGTGTGTAATTGAAAGGGAATGTGACAGACTAAAGAACCAGCTAAATTAATAAGTTTAATATAGATTATTAAAAGCAAGGAGAGACATTGGTAACTTCATTATTACCACTATTAGGCAAATATATATTGTTTATTTGTATTTTTAAAATAAATATTAAGGTTTATATTTGAAATAATTGAAATGAAATTAAATGTTTAGATTGGGATTAATGAAAGAAGTTAGAATTAAACCTTATTAGTATTTATTAGGTAAATACATATTGTTTATGTTTAAAAACAAATACTAAAGGATTAATTTGAAGTAACTGAAATAAAACAAAATTGACTGAAATTAAGGAAAGAGGCTAGAATTAATGTGTTTGTTTCTCTCCCTAGTGAAAATTTGGAATGGAAAAGGTAATAATAGAATTAAGTATGCATATATCATTGTATAATTTCTGTCATATTCGTATGTAAAGATGATGACCCGGAAATATGTTGTCCACCAAAAAGAGATTTTTGTTTTTAATGTGAAAACTGAATAAAGTTTGTTAAAAATAAAAAAATAATAATAATTTTAATTTGTAGAAACAATAGTTATAAAATATAACCCCTCATCAAGCAGCATTAAGAGCTTGATTTTTGAATGAAAAAAATAAATAGCTGTATTAAATATTTGTAGTTAAAATAAAATCTATACTTATAAAGGTAATCCTCTCATCTTGCATTAACAAGCCTGGAAACCAAGAGCAATCACTGAATCAATTCTTATTGTTCATTGCCAATATTGTTAAGAAAAACGGGTAATAAACCAACATCAAGATTAGTTAATGAAAAATTGTTTGGTGATTTTCCTCATTCCTTGAAGAACTTTCAAGAAAAAAAACAATGCCAAATTCTAATTCAGCATTATCTTCAAAGATGATAATACACGAAATACAGTGTGGAAACTTTATAATCAGTATGGTCTAATTTTAGTATAGCATAATTGTAGTTCTCAAGTTCCTTTATGAATAATTTAGTATAATGTTGAAATATTTTAAAAATGATTATGACAAAAAAGTTCTAATAATATTTATAAATTTTAAATCTCATATTCTTATCCCAAATCTAACTATTTCCTTGTATTAGAAAATTTTAATATTTTCTAATGGTTAACATTCCCCAATACTCTAGGAAGCCAATTTAGGACAGAAATCCAATATTATCAACAATTTTTATAAGGATAATTTCACATTATTTTATCACAAACAGAAATGCATGATAAAGTAATTGAAAATGAATCTATACTTCATTGCTTTTAGGACCATCCAGATTTCTGATATTTCTAGAGAACCTCTTGCTATGGCTCCTAAATAAAACTTGTAAAATTATTGCTTTGATCTGAAAGCATATTTGTCCTGAATTACAGTAAATATTAGCAAAAAATAAATAAAAGCAATTTTCTAAACAGCAACTCATTAACCTAACCTTTCCAGTTATGTGCTTTATAAACAATATGTAGCAATAATTAACAGAATTTAAAGTAACCATTATATTAAAGCTCAGGTCCGAACTGTCAAAGCATTTTATTAGGGCAAATAGAACTGTTAGTATTTTTTAATATTAATTATTGCCTTACCAGCACACTGTTCTACAAATGTGTTTCCAATCTCTGGATGCAACATTCTGTTTTTCTCCCAAGTGATGAAAATATTTACAGGAAAAACTGCATGTGAAGAATGTACATATTTCCACTGTATGGACATAAGGAGTCCTCCTGCACATCTCAGATTTATTCCACAGAATGCAAGAGAGAGGATTGAGAAAACTGATCTGCCAGCAATGTCTGTAAACTTGATGGATGGACACAACTGGCTATAAAGGAAGTTTTTCCTTCATAAATAAGTAAGGTTCAGATATATTAAATGAGCAGGAAGAGACTTCTGGGTCTCTACTCTGTTGACAATATTTGCACTGTATGCTATCGTCTAGATCAGGATGGAGAACATTTGAATATACAAATCAAATTACATATACAATTCAATCCCTCAACCTTGCAGAAGAACCATATAAAGTTATCCAATGGTGTAGCAGTATCATTGAGGTGGGATTTATTTACTTTTTCAGTAATCTTTTTGGGGTTCTATTGCTTTATTTATTATGAATCTTTTTATACAGATTTGATTTTTCCACTCTAAACAACATACAAGTTGGGGGGAGGGGGAATCAACAATACAGAAACAATAACATTTCATATTACTATAATTTGGGCAATTAAAGAATATTAAAACTTTGCAATTTCTACTTATTTGAGTTTGGGAAAGCCCCCCAAGCCAAAACTTTGACTACTCTGACACCAAATTTTTATTGTACAATGTTATAACTGGAGGTTACAAGTGCAATAAGAGTTCGTTTAGTGACCAAAATTACAATGACACTGGAAAAAGTGACTTATGACATCTGTGTGCCTTTTCACACTTATGATTGTTGCAGTCTCTTCTCAATGTTCAAAATTTGCACAGTTGGCAATTGTCTCATATTTATAATGGTTGCAGTGTCCTGGGGTTATATCATCACCTTTTGAAACCTTCTGACAAGTAAAGTCAATGGGGAAGCCAGATTCACTTAACAACTGCAATTATTCATTTAACAATGGTGTCAAAAAAGGTCTTAATGAGACAAAACTTACTTAACAACTGTCAAACAGAAGCAACAGAAGCAATGTCAAACAGAAGCAACAGAAATTTTGGGCTTGATAGTGGTCGCAAATCAAGGACTACCTGTATGATCCATAGGTGCAGAAATCCCATGCGCTAGTAAAGACAATCTTAGAAGCACTGATGATTTACAGCATCATGCTCTCATTCCATCACTAGAGGTGTTATTATAAGCTGCCCATTCCTGATTTAAATTCAAATTCAGAACCAACTGTCCTTAGAAAGCCACTGAATCACAAGGAATACTTTTTAAATATGTTGCTAGCCATAGACCAATTTTTTGTTCTGTAGTAAAGACAATATCTGTATGGTTGGTTGCCAGGTGAGGAAAGAGAAGAGCTCCTTTGATGTAACTTTGCAACTCTGAACTGGCATCCACTCAGGCAAAAGAAGTAGCTTTCCACTGATCCTCCTGAATTCATGGACGTGTTCCTTGATGGGTCGTCCTCCCTGCTTTAGGTTGCTGAGCTCATCTTCCACGTAGAGATCCTCCTTTGCCTTCTCAAATCTTGCCTCAAGCAGTCGTAGGGAGTCATCTACATCCTACAGTTGTGGGGGAGCCTTCTCTTGTGGAGGGTTGCTAGCCATCCTCTTGCTTCTCCCACTAGCCCCTCAGAAATAGTATTCACCATGGCTCTGGGGGATAGGTAGAGGTGTCCCTAGCGTTCTAGATGGATCTCAGTTGAATCAAGGAATAGAACTAGCTGGTCTGGGTCCCCACCCTGAACCGGGGCAGTTCATTGAGTACTGCTCTTCCCTCCTCCTGTTGTCTTCTGTAAGCCTGCACTTGAGGTGGCTGGCCTTCTTCTTCAGCTCTAGTTTGCACAGGGGAGGGGATTGCCTGCTGTGTGGAGGAGGCACTGGCTGCAGCTTTGGACTCCTTTTCCTTCTGCTGGGTGGAGAAGGAGGGCTGTGGTCTCGCCTGCTTCTCCTCACTTCAAAGGGCTCTGTAAAAACTCCCCTGTTTTGGGCAGCATGATGGGCCGTCATCCCGAATGGTGGCTCAGTCAAATTCCTCCCTCAGTTGCTCCATGGGTCTCCCCTGGGATTCCGTCAGGGACTTTGGGGCCCTGGTCTGTGCCCAGTCCCACATCCAATCCACTCTTCCCAGTTCACTCAAGGGCCTTCTCCCTTTTTGGGCCTGGGGTGGGGAAATTCAGCCTCAGAGGCTTTAGGAATTTTCTTTTTCCACCAGTACTTATCTGGTTTTCTTTCCTCCGTTGGAGCAGGTTTCTCTGCTTCAGAATTCAAGGGGGCTGACCTCCAGCTTTAATTATGCTATCAGCTTCTGTTTGCTTCAGGCTGGAGGTCAAGTCTGTTTCTCCTTCTTATAGCCTGCCCTCTGCCATGGCTGCCTGAGTTTCTCTCCATACACCCCAGATGTTGGGGGGCAATTGAAGAAGCCTGGCCCCAGGAATACTGATTTATTATGAGAGTTGGCATGCTGTCAGGATTCCAGCAATCACCCTAATTAAATCATGATTCTCGAGCCAAACTTCAAAAAAACTTCAAAGGATTTATTCGAGGCGACATACTGGCATTGCCCTGTATGAAGCCCATTCTGGCATACATAATTTACAGTCACCTGTGACACTGTTTCCTCCTTCCCCTATGGGTGCCTCATAAACCAGATTCTCCAATTAAGCATGTTCACGGCCTGGGTGTCATCAATCACATTCTCTAATTAAATATATTCACAGGCAAAAGCTCTGATAATTCAGTTACAATCTTTTAAAGATAAGTGTTGGAATGTACTTTCGATTTCAAACTGCTGTACTGCTCTTCTAGATTTTCTTCCCCCCCTCCTTTTTTATGGCAACTATGAAAACAGGCATAGGAATATTTTATGAGTTAATAGCAACCATTGTGTTGAAACAACTGTTTTGCATGCCTTTAATGGTATTCTATGCACATTGGCAGAAGACAATTATTTGGAATTATGTATTCAGGCAAAGGAAAGTAGTCTATCTTCATATTTAGATTGGAGTACTGAAGTACAGCAACTTGCTGTTCTGTGTCGTACTACTTTCCTCCAGTTATCAATTTATGTAGCTCCATAAACCAAAATATTGTCAAAGAAATCTTATATAACACAAATAAATGTTATAAATACTAATATAAAAATAGAAAATTTTATTTCATATACCATGTAAAGTCTTAATGGCTGTATTATCTAGGGTACTAACAACTGTGTGTATTTAAAAGTCTAATTAGCAATGAAATATTTGGTAAGCAAGTCAACTAATATTTTAAGAGGGAATATGCTTACAGATATGCAGAAAACAAGAGAGATATTGCATGGACTCAAGCAATGGTAAAGGAACTCAATGCTTTAAAAAATATTGTTTTCAAACTAATGGCTAGTTTGAAATAACAGGCTAGTTACTGTAATTGGGCATATCTACAAAAGGATGCTTTGCTTCAGGTGTCAAGTTTCAAGAAAAATACTCCCTTGGACCTACTTTGCTAAGCAACAGGAACCCTTCCTTTTTAAGAGAAGAGAAAAGCAGCCTTCCTCAGTATTCCCTAGCACTTGCAAAATTTAAAAAAAGCCTTCTACAAACAACTGCACGGAAGCCTTTTCTGGATTGGGTGAGCGATACCGGCTCCTGCTTTTGAATATACTGGAGAATGCTAAGAGTAGGTAAGCTGCAAAAAAAAAACCTTTCCTTTTAGCAGTTAGCTGTGCTAGATGAAAAGATTACTATGCTTTATTTCACAGATGTTGCAACTTTGCAGAAGAAAAAAGCATAAAGAAATTTCAAGATGCTAATAAGTATTCCAAGGTAAAAATTACTTCTTTCTTATCTTGCTAGAATCATATCTTTCCCTTGTGGCATGAAACAGTTTATTGACATAAATATGAATATCATGTATATATCTATGTATTATAGTTCAGAGCACTAATTTTTTTAGTAGAGAGGATGTTTTAGAACCTAAAAGTAGTTAATTACCGTATATACTCGAGCATAAGTCGACCCGAATATAAGCCGAGGCACCTAATTTAACCACAAAAAACTGGGAAAACTTATTGACTCGAGTATAAGCCGAGGGTGGGAAATGCAGCAGCTACTGGTAAATTTCAAAAATAAAAATAGATGCCAATAAAAACTTTCACTAGGGCAGTTGAGAATAAGTTTGATGTTCACAATTTCCTCTTTGAAAGAGACCAGTAGATAGGGAACAAGAAGATGAAGAAAAAGAAGTGTGTTTTTTCACACTTTTCACATTGAAGTGAACAAAAATGGCTTCATAGGAACAGGCTTATTCTCAGTCCAAAGGTTTGTTTCTGATTTCTTCCCTGATTTAAGGGAAATTTGGGAAACGATCTCACTATCATGAAAGGCTTGATTGATTCACTAACCCAAAAGATGATGATGATGACAGTGGTAGGCAGGAGTCACTCTCTCCCTTGCAAGAAAAAACCAAGAGCCGTTCTTATGATCTCTCCCTCTCTCTCTCTCTCCCCCCCCCCAATAAAGTCAAGCCCTTTCCAGCACGCGCGCGCGATCCGCTCCCGCCACTTTGCACCTTGCAAATGCAAAACCCCAGGGTTTTTGCATTTGCAAGGTGCAAAGCGGTGGGGGCGGATCGCGCGCGTGTACTGGAAAGGGCTTTACTGTATTATGGGGAGAAAGAGAGAGAGGGAGAGATTATAAGAATGGCTCTTGCTTTTTTTCTTGCAAGGGAGAGAGTGACTCCTGCCTCCCACTGTCATCAACATCTTCTTCTTTTGGGTTAGTGAATCAATTAATTTGGGAAATGATCTCACTATCAGAAAACAACGCGAGCTGCCACCACCACCTCCTCCTCCCCCTCCTCCCGAGTGGACTGAAAGCAGCTGGAGCTGAGGAAATGAAGCTGAGTGGAGCGACCTCGGCTCGCGTTGCTTTCTCAGCCTAGAGCTCAGAAAAGCCTCCCCCTCTTCCCGAGTGGACTGAAAGCAGCTGGAGCTGAGGAAATGAAGCTGAGTGGAGCGACCTCAGCTCGCGTTGCTTTCTCAGCCTAGAGCTCAGAAAAGCCTCCCCCTCCTCCCGAGTGGACTGAAAGCAGCTGGAGCTGAGGAAATGAAGCTGAGTGGAGCCGAAGCAACCTCGGCTCGCGTTGTTTTCTCAGCCTAGAGAAAGAGGAAGGGGGCTCATCTGGACCAAGGGTGAGTCTCCCCCTCAGTTTCTCCTGAAGGATCTTCTGTCGCTTTTGCCTTCTCCCTACATCTTCCCTCTGTTAAAATCCCCCCATACACACACACGCACTTATTTTCGGTTGGATAGATTTCGTGTCTGAGCATTCTCACATGGCGGTGGGTCTTCCCCCCAAAAAAAACAGTTAAAAAAAGAAAAAACAATATATCCTCAAGCAAGAACTTTTCTGCTTCCGATTACTCTCATGCTTAAAAGTTGCAAAGGAAACACGGAAGCAGGGAAGCGGCTGCCCAGCTTCGGAGCTCCACACCATTTTTTTTTCAGAGGGGAATCTGACTCGAGTATAAGCCGAGGGGGTTTTTTTCAGCACAAAAAATGTGCTGAAAAACTCGGCTTATACTCGAGTATATACGGTATGTGCATTCTACCTCTTTGAAAATGTGTATTACAGGGATATGCTTACCACTTTTTTTTTTTTTTTTTTGCTATTTTGAATATTAGGCCTGAAATTGTGATGGTCAAACTTCAAGAATTCAGGTCTGTAATTTCCAAGCATCCAAAGCTGAAATAGGTAGCTCTGAAAAAACCAAGAAGAAAATTGAAAACAAGGGAATAAATGTGCGAGCAAACAGCTTTTTAAATGTGATTTTCCCCTAACCATCAGCATGCTCCATCTGTCAATATCAAGAACATATCGTGTGTATTGTTTTCTATGCAATGAACAGATGCCAAGATACTGTTTGTATTCCTTCCTGTTTTCCATCAACCAGCTTCCTGTATATGCTGTACACTTTTCTAGTACAATTGAATATGGACAACTAATTTTTTAATATCACTGACGTGAATTTGAATTGTACGCATAACTACATTCGTATCAACCTCAGAAATTTTGTGATTCCATTTTTCTCACTTTACAAATTACATTTTAATATTTTTGGCAATTCAAAAGTATAGTATGTAAAAAAATTAAATCAAGAACCATGTCTTATATTAACAGGACATAATAACAGTATGCAATTCATATTATTTTTGTTAAATAGTCTAGGAAATTTCAAAGCAAAATCTCCTAATAGTGACTAACACCAAACTACAGCTGGTCATGTATTAATCAAATAATGACTAAATCAAAAGTAAAGTACTGTTCCACCACAAATGTATCAAATAGCTATTGTCACAAATCTATTGTGAAAACAACAGACTGTTAGAAGTTTATTTTATGAAATATAACAAAAATCTTTATATGTTGATATGTACATTTACCTAATAAAAACAACTTTTCTAATTTATGGGAAAACCTTTACCAAATAGCAAAACATATTGAAGCCTATTTAAAAGACTGAAATCTTTCAATTTATAATGTATAAGAAGTAAAACAATGTGAGAGTGATGAATATATGCATAGAGCTTGATGTATTCCTTTTGGGGAATATGGGAAACCAAGGAACGGAACAAGAAATAATCAGCAAAATAAATTAAAGGCAAAAACTAATACATAAGAGAAATATAGTCCAAAGTTTACATGTTATTTATAATATTTCCCCAAATTTTTCCAATCTAACAGATCATCCTTACTCCATCATGTTCATACACAACTTCATACCTTATCATTGTTAAACTTATCATCAACATTTGTTTCCTCGCCGTAAGCCTTTTCCTTCATATATTTGTTTAAAATTTGATTCTCATTGATCAATCTACTTCAATTTACTTCTGTACGTGATACAGTTTTGTATCTGATTTACAACAGTATTTAAAATACTGTTATTTACCACACAAAAATTTCAAGCACTCTATTCTACTACATTCAACTCAGCTTTATATTTCTCCTGAGATAACTACACTGACACACCCAATACAGAATGGACAAAACCAGTTTTTTTTTTTTTTTTTGTACATAGACACTTTTGCTACTTTTGACAAATATTCTTCACAACAAATTATATACAATCTATTTATAAATATCAACATTGTACACATAAATTATATCTGCAGCCCTATCCCCATCTTTAATTTCCATTTTCTATGAAGGTACACAAATTCATCTACTTGCTCTAATTTTCATATGTATGTATCTTAAAAGCATCCACTCCTCTTTAATTGTAATATCTATCATGATCTTCTATATGTAAATTTCAGATCCAAATTCTTCATATATATAACCTCCTCATTTAGCAACTGCATTCCATTCCAATGATTGTTGTTCAGTGATCACTAAGTGAATCAAAATACTGTTTTTTCAATAAATGACCAGCAAAGTTTGAAAAAACAAATACAACTTCAAAGTAAAATAAAATAGATGAGATAAAATATTAGTGTAACAAAGATAAAATAACAAAAATGTAGCATACACTACTAAAAATAAGCCTAAGTGACAATAAAAGACAGTTATATTTATTTTAATCAGGGCAACATGGAATTTGACTGCAACACATGAGAAAAATGTCCTGGAAATTTAGATATTAAAGGCAGATTATCAGCAAACCTGACACTCCTGTGGAATTTACAATGTAATAACACAGGTGATCAAAATGGTTTTGATCTTCTTGTCACCACAGGGGCAGTCAAATGCTCAGTTAACGGGATTTTGGAATATCTGTCTCGCAGCAGCACAGATGGTAAAATGTTATTCTGACATTGAAAAATGCTATCCTCAGCTTGGGAAAAAAGTTAGACTTTGCTGATTCTTAAATGCCCTCAATAATGTAATTTCTGCCATGTTGGAGCAACCTATTAAGTCCAGCCTGAAAACCATATTCCTGATCACTGAGAAAAAAAAAGAGAGATACTGTGAAGAACACTGGTTGCTGCCATCTCATCCAGATAAAGATACATTATCCTATGCCTGAACTCTTTTGTTTCCTTACAGAATAGACATGATAGGTTGTTTAAGCTCTCATTTTCCTGAGCTGTTCACTCTCACATAGGGAGTATAGCACTTAAAAATGCTATTCTTTAGAAGTTCAGTTCTATGCCTTAATTAGTTGATTAGACACCTTAGTTTTTTGATGATGCTGCCAGAAGCTGACCAGACCTTAAATAGTTTTACACTGAAGGCTTTTGTTATAAGGGGATAAAATTTGCTCTTAGTTTGCATCAGTTGGAAAATTATTTTTTACCATCATATTTTTGAATGGTCTCTAACCAAAGTGGTCACTAAATGAGGAGTGGATGTCCTGCAAATTATTCACACACAAAAGTGTACACACATTCATATCTACAGAAAATACATCTCCTTACTCAATGTTGAACTATGTATTGTGCATTTTATTCCATTTCATCACATACTTTACTTCTATCATTCATGTCTTATTGCATTCAACAACCAACTTTCAAATTGCATTCACGTTACACAGCTGAAGCCAACATGCACTTTTCCTATATCAACAAACATACAACAAACTTTTTCATAACTATACATTTTTCAGTGCTATGTATTACCCCTTTTAGGAACAATAAGAACAAAAATACGGTTTCCAGTTTCACGTGGCTTCGGGGCAGCAGGAATTCGCGACAGCTCGCGATTCCTGCTGTGCTAGCCGCCGAGGTACCCCCAATCCAGATGGGTCAGGGGGATATGGCTGCCCTGTAGGGACAGCTGAAGAGAGAGGGGAGTTGGACAGGGGGTTGGGGGTGTCGCAGACCCCCTCCTCCTCCGGAAAAACCCCTTTTTCCCAAGGCGGTGGAGCGGCGGTCAGCAATGGCCGCCACGAAGAAGCCAGCAACCGGGTAAGATTGCGCTGGAGGAAGTAAGAAGAGTGAAAGAGCTGTCTGAGCCGGGTCAAGTAACATCTTTCAAATTGGTTGGAACTGAGCTGTTTGAATTGCTGGAGGATACATTGTATCCCTAAGAAGATCGAAAGCGGCGGAGAAGCTGTTAAAGGGAACTTTTTTTTTTTTTCTTCACTCTCCCACCCCATGGAAACAGCAGATATGTTTGGACATATTGGACATTGAAAGTGAATTGTTTTGAGAGTTGAAGCTAAGGGACAAAAGGGGTTTTGGACATTGAAAAACTTAAGAAATTGGAAAACCCTTGTTGGAGGTATGGATTTCTGATTATTTAAAATTGATATTGCAAGTGGGAAGGGAGAGGAAAAAAAATTGGAGCAGAAGCTGAAAAAGGAGGAGATTGCCTAGAATCCCAAAGAAAGGTATATGGTAATTGGACCTCTTTGATTAAACATTAACCCCAGAAAGAGAAAGAGAAGAAGGAAGAAAAGTATTAATTTTTGGAATTTTTTTTTTTGAATTATTCTTGATTAAAAATATTTGTGGTTGTTTTGGGAAAAGTTTCTTTTTTCATAATGGCATCGCTTGTGGATGAACTAAAGACTGAATATCAAAAAATATAAAAAAGAAGATACTTTGGGCACTTTGTTTCAATTCTTAGAAATGGCGTTATGTACTTATGAAAAGTTGACTACGCAGCAGAAGGACTGGGACAAAGAAGAAGAGGAAGAAGAAGCCATCTTTGATGAACAATGGGTTCTTTCCGGGGAGGAGGAAAAAAAGGATAAGAAAAAGGGGATTTTAAGAATGATAAAAACAACCAAAGAAGAGAAAAATGAGCGGAAAGGTGGAGGCAAGGTTAGAAAGCAAAGGAAAGGGAGGAAGAAAAGGGAGGAGGAAAGACAAAGGGGTAAAAAGGGCAAGGAGAAGAATAAGCAAGAGAGAAAGGGGGGGAGGAGAAGCCTCAATGGGGGGAAGCAAGATCTAAAGAAAAAAAGTTTATTCAGAGACAATGGGTGAATTTAATTTAGGATAAAAGAGGGATTCTGGAGGGTACATAAGATTGTGTTTTTTATATGTGTATTTAGAGTATAAAATTCATTGTGTAATTTTAGAATCTTTTAAACAGAATCCCAAGAAAAATTGTTATATGAAGTACTTTTAAGTTAGGGTAATGAGTTATAGACGTTACTCCAATTGGTGTATAGGAGAAGTATAATAAAAGAAAAAAGATGAATGGATAGTTGGAAATAGAACAGACAAAGAATATTATTGAAAATGGTAATAAGATATGAAAGGATATATAAAGGTTTTGTTATGTTTTTTTTTTTTTTTTGGATGTTGTATATTGAAAAAAGGCAAAAAAAAATTTAATTAATAAGAAATAATTTGGATGAAAAGGAGAAGTTGGGATAAGATATGAAGTTAAATAGACAAAGTATTGATACTATAATTTGGGATTGTTATGTTCTATTGGTTTTCTTCTTTTATTATTTTTTCTTAGAAAAGAACTTATAAGCTGTTATGCCTTGTGCATTGTTTATATAAAATTGATAAAAATGGTTTATATATATAATATAAAAAAGAAAATGATAATAAGATATGGAAGGATATATAAAGTGAATATGATGTTTGAATTTGTGTCTGTGTGAAGAGTTTCAACCCGGGATCAGACAACCTTCAGAAAAGATCTTTTAGTTTTGTTTATGTTTTATTGTGTTCTCTGTAAAATTAATAAAATTTGTTTTAAATAAGAACAAAAATACAAGGCCACATTATTAACAATTGTCTGCCTCTAATGCAGAGAATATTAACGTTGATATTAGCAGTCTACAGTATATTCTTATAGTATCAAATCAGTATTTTAATCTTACTTTCTATTAAAATTAGAAAAAAAAACTGTTAACATTACTAGATGTTGAACTGAGTTGTAAATCTAAGCTTAATTTTTTAATGTTCATGTGGTAGATAAGTTCTCAACTTACAACTGGTCATTTAATGACTTCAAAGTCACGAGAATTTAAAAATCTACTTATAACATATCCTCGAAGTTACGCTGGCACAGAATCACATGGTCACATGTCAGGCACTAGACAACTGGTTGCAATGTCCCATGCTCATGTGACTATGATTTGCAGTTTCTTTTTTGCCATTTTCAGTGACTAAGAACAGAAGAAAAAGTATAATAAACTTTAAAAGTAGCAAGTCTATAAGATCATAGAAGATAAGGATGCTTCAGATCTCTGCTCTGATACAACAATACCTAATTAGATCTTTTCTGTTGCTCTGCCCGACCTTTAAAATAATGATGATCCTCTTAGGTTTCTGTAGAGCTTTGAAGATCTCGCTTTTCCCCTCCAATGAATCCGTACTGTGAACATGTTTCCCCCCCATTTTATTGTTCTTTTTCTGATATTTAGAATATCAGAGTCATCAATTTAAATAAATGACTCCAACAAAAAAATAGAAGATAAAAATCTATGTTACATAATTAATCTTACTTCCAACTGAACTATTTAACATATCAATAGTCTATACTAATTTAAAAGACAGCGATAAATCTCACACAAGTGATTCCAAATAATAGGCAGAGCCTATTGCATTAAACAATTAATACAGCTTCAATGGCTAATTCCTAACCTTTTTCTATTGATATGTATTTTAAATAACACTTCATAGGCACAAAAGAGAGATGGGATAGTGGCTACACAAAAGAAAGTTAGACAGAAGTTTTCTTGAAAGTTAAGCCTGTCAAAATTAATGAATTTCCTAAATGAATATGTGGGGGAGTCTGTCACCGAATAGTGAGATTTATCTCATTAGACACTGCTCAAAAAAATAAAGGGAACACAAAAATAAGACATCCTAGATCTGAATGAAATATTCTTATTAAATACTTTGTTCATTACATAGTTGAATGTACTGACAACAAAATCACATAAAAATTATCAATGGAAATCAAATTTAGCAACCCATGGAGGTCTGGATTTGGAGTTACACTCAAAATTTGATGTAATGTCCTTAAAACAAGTCAAAATGAGGCTCAGTAGTGTGTGTGGCCTCCAAGTGCCTGTATGACCTCCCTGCAACTCCTGGGCATGCTCCTGATGAGGTGGCGGGTGGTCTCCTGAGGGATCTCCTCCCACACCTGGACTAAAGCATCCCCAACTCCTGGACAGTCGGTGGTGCAACGTGGCATTGGTGGATGGAGTGAGACATGATGTCCCAGATGTGCTCAATTGGATTCAGGTCTGGTGAACGAGCGGGCCAATCCATAGCATCAATGCCTTCATCTTGCAGGAACTGATGATACACTCCAGCCACATGAGGTCTAGCATTGTCTTGCATTAGGAGGAACCCAGGGCCAACCGCACCAGCATATGGTCTCACAAGGGGTCTGAGGATCTCATCTCAGTACCTAATGGCAGTCAGGCTACCTCTGGCGAGCACAGGGAGGGATGTGAGGCCCCCTAAAGAAATGCCACCCCACACCATTACTGACCCACTGCCAAATTGGTCATGCTGGAGGATGTTTCAGGCAGCAGAACGTTCTCCATGGCGTCTCCAGACCCTGTCAAATCTGTCACATGTGCTCAGTGTGAAGAGCAAATTTGCCAATCTTGGTGTTCTCTGGCAAATGCCAAACATGCTGCATGGTGTTGGGCTGTAAGCACAACTCCCACCTGTGGACATCGGGCCCTCATACCACCCTCATGGAGTCTGTTTCTGATCATTTGAGCAGCCACATGCACATTTGTGGCCCACTGGAGGTCATTTTGCAGGGCTCTGGCAGTGCTCCTCCTGTCCCTCCTTGCACAACAGCAGAGGTAACGGTCCTGATGCTGGGTTGTTGCCCTCCTACGGCCTCCTCCATGTCTCCTGATGTACTGGCCTATCTCCTGGTAATGCCTCCATGCTCTGGACATTACGTTGACAGACACAGCAAACCTTGCCACAGCTTGCATTGATGTGCCACCCTAGATGAGCTGCACTACCTGAGCCACTTGTATGGGTTGTAGACTCCGTCTCATGCTACCACTAGAGTGAAAGCACTGCCAGCATTCAAAAGTGACCAAACTATCAGCCAGAAAGCATAGGAACTGAGAAGTGGTCTGTGGTCACCACCTGCAGAACCACTCCTTTATTGGGGATGTCTTGCTAACTGCCTATGCTTTCCACCTGTTGTCTATTCCATTTGCACAACAGCATGTGAAATTGATTGTCAGTCAGTGTTGCTACCTAAGTGGACAGTTTGATTTCACAGAAGTGTGATTGACTTGGAGTTACATTGTGTTGTTTAAGTGTTCCCTTTATTTTTTTGAGTAGTGTAGTATAGCATAAATAATAGTTTATTAATGAACTAACATTTAATATAAAACAGCACTTCAAGATAAAGTAGATTAATATATTTTTGATCCAGGAAAACTGAAAAAGATGCTAGTATTCTTTTGTTTTTGTGAGGGATTTTGTATGTTTTTATATGAATGGAAAGCCCTTGCACATAACTGGAAGCATAGAAATATATCAGCTTACATTGTTTTTTCACATTTTTTAAAAAATAGTACTCTAGAGAAATAAAAATAATTGTGATATGTCTATACTGCATGCCCAAAGGCTCTCAGCATATTTTCTTTTCTTTTATATCCCCAATGTTTTACACTATTCTTGTTTTTCAAAATTATTTGTTTGGCCTGCTATTTGATTCTGAAAGGGCTCTTTACAAAGCAGGAAAATGAGAGCTCTTCCTCTCTCTCCTCTGTGCCAAGCTAGGGAGGACACTGAATACACAGGTATTTGAAAAGGCTATTTAATACTGCCTCTTTTATTAGAAAGGAAACCCAGTGGTGAGAAGAGGTAATCAAATAATAATTAGCAATTGTTCCTCCTTTTCTCTGTCCCACAGCTGATGCTGAAAGAAAACAAGAAACCAGGAAGCCTCCAGCTCCTCCCCTCATATAACAGTTTGTTAGTGAAAATGAAAAAGAAGTGTGGAAACAAGAGAGGGCAGCACCAGCTTTTATTCTTTCTTTCTTCCTTGGCCTCTGTAGGTAGTGCAGGAGGAAAGGAATCTGCTTAGTGAGAAAGGGACAAAAATCTCAGGCCACCATCACCCTCCATGCTAAGCAGCAGAGAGGGTTTGAATATATTAGAAATATGCCTTATACTGAGTCAGAGTATTGGTCCAATTAATTCCAACACTGAACACATCAACAGAGAGCAATTTTTAGTGGTTTAAAGGAGTGCTTTTCATCTTACCTGACTGAAAATGTTCCAATGTAGTTAATATAGTCAACAACTGAACTATTATCCCCACTCCATCCAACTCAGTATAATTGAGCATTGCAGCCTAAGTTGCTTGCCTCCCCTTACCACATGTTTCTTCAACAATATCAGAAATTCCAAACCAGTATCAGAAAATATAGCAAATTGGCTAAGCCTGGACTAAATCCATTGCAAGACCTGCATGGTTCTTCACCTGCTATTTGCCCTTCCCATGGAAGGCAAACCTCACTGGTTGGTTTTGGTGTGAACCAGTCACCAATGCCTGACTTTTCCTTTTAGCAATTACTCCCGCCTCAATAGCTCCTGTTTCTTTTGATTCCCCCAAAATTTGTACAAACAAATGACTTTACTTCCCCTTCACAATTATCTTCTCTGACATTAACACAGACACTTCTTTTTTCTTCTTCTTATAGTATCATCATAACTCTGAGGATACAATTCAGTTAGTCCTCGCTTATGACCATAACTGGGACCAGTAACTCCCTTGCAAGCAATGCGGTCATTATGTGAGATATTACATGACTGTGACTTGTGATTTTACTGCTGTTTTCTCCACTGACTCTGTTTGTAATCGTAAATGCTCACCAGATGTGAAGCACTCAAATCTTGATCATAGGACCATGGGGATGAGCTTATAAAGTTCATAAAATTATTTTTTCAGCACTATAATTTTGAATGGTCACTAAACAGAGCAATCAAAGCAATAGAGAAGTTGGTTTTCTTTCATTCCTATCTTTCTCAGTAAGATAATAGAAACTCTATCAGGAAATAACTCACGGTTCAGCTTCACAACATTAAAGTAGCTCATTCCTTGGATGCAATTTAATTGGGGGATAAAGAGAGGGAAAAATAAATAAATAAAATAACAGGGTGTGTCAAATATATATTGGAAATGTAATCAATGTGAAGATACTTTTTCCCATCTTTGATGGACATGCAAGACAGCTATGAAATATAGGTTCAGATATATATTAAGAGAATTCTTAAAATAAATGTACAATTGAAATCAGAGGGATTTTTTTTAGGTTTGATAGATAAATAGAAATGGGATTTTGTTTTTATATATGACAACAACAGCAAGACTTTTGTGTGCAGAGTGATAGAAAGACTTACAAATTCCCACAACAGAAGAATGAATAATAAGGTTAATGGAGTTGGCAGAGATGGAAAAACTGATTGCTTTCATTAAAGAAGATTTAGTCTAACTTTGTATTTACTTGAAAACCTCTTGGATTTTTTGCTTGAAACAGAAATAAATAATTATAAGATGTAGAAGTATAAGACGTAAAAGGGGGGGCGCTCAATTTTTTAAAAGAGCTTTAGATACATTATGGGACTTTCACCTTTACTTTAAGGTCACCAAAAGCAAGAAAAGCAACTACACTCACATTATTAACCTAAATACTACTCTGATCCTCAAATAAGATTGGGTTCAATCAAGTGAATCCTTCATAAAATCTACATTGCTCTTAAAATCAGATATAATACATTCTTATTGTTGCATTGGCCAAGTCATAGAATGCAAAGTAGCATACTATATAAAGAAGAAAAGCTGAAGGATTGCATAGAAGAAGTGACAACAGCTTTAACACATATTTCTCCTGAATAGGATAGTTTTGGGAATGAGTGTTAAGAAAAGCATGTCAATTACAAGAAAAAATATCTTATCCTACCAATCCATCATGCTCATGTTTTCTGGGTTCTGTTCCTTCAGATAACAGCAATATCAGTATATTTTGTTCACCCACTCACCGTTCCTCTTATTAATGGGTGAAGCAACAGGATTGTGATAGGAACACCATTCTCTACCACATAAATCTAGACTCCTACTCTTCTGGGTAGCAAAATGGTACAGCTACTGTCAGTAAACTGAATTTTCTCGGAGAGCAAGTAACTTGTCAGAGGCCTGTAATCTAATTTCCTGAGATTTTCTGGATAGGAAAAGCTGTGTAATCATGGTTGCTGCTGTCTAATTTCTCGCTTGCCAACTTAGCTTCACATTTTGGGCAATATATGCAGATGTTTAAAAGGGACACTGAGACTGAGTCAACCAAAAAAATAAGGTAACTGTCCAGTTTCCTTAATATGCAGAACAAAGAAGAAAGAGCAAACAAATAAGAGAGGCGTTATCAAGAGAAGACTTTATTTGGAGGAGGAACTGTCAACCTTCTTTCCCTTGGTGATAATGGACCCCTGAAGTGATTAAGTGTAATCTTCCCAACACCATTCAAAATGATACTACATCTGAATATATAGATAGTAAGTGACACCATCCTTCTGAGATTTCCCTGTATGCTGTCTAGGTAAAGAGAGAAACGACAACTGCTCTTGCTTTCTCAATGGGCAAAACTGAGGTCAGCCCTCCTTTTCCTGTTATAACCAAAGCTGCACCCTTTAAAAGACAGGAACAGGAGTTACTGCTGCTTTTGCTTACCTATTTCTTAACTCTTAGAAGCAATAAAATGTTTGGGAAAACTAAAAAAAAATTCTCACCTTGGAAAGAGAGGACATTATGGGAAGGATTTCCTGCCAAGAGGTCCCTCACCTTGCCCCTTGTTTTTACTATCGAAAATTTAAAAGGGAAATAAGATGAGATTCTATTCACTGTGTACATCTCTCTCTTCTATGATTGGTTCAGAGTGGAAGAGATGATGACTGAAATATGTCTGACCTCTCATGTAGTTCAGTTATCAGTTTATTTTTTTTTCTCTAAGGTGACCCTTGGCAGAATAGAAACCTGTCAGTTCAAAAGCATGGCTTCTTGATATGATATAAATAAAACTACCCCCAACTCAAGACTTGGAAATGATTTACCTCGCTATGCCTTTTCTGTACAAGATCCTGCTCTATGAGGCTGAAAAAGGTTAACAGAAAAACATGGGTGCAAAGGAATGACTTTCCCTGCTTTGCCCTCACGATTCTGAAATCATTTGCCCCTAAAAGTTGTTCAACCCCCCTGTAATGCCTCTGAGGGTAGATCGGAGTGATCTACCCTCCGATCAATCACTCCAGTTGACAGACAGAGCAGCAGCAGCCACCGACACCCCTCGGACGAGCTGCCAATAGTAAAAGGAAAGGACACAGCGCCAAGGGAGAGGCAGGGATGTAGACCGAACCGGGCGTTAACATATGCTCGTCCGTACCGAGACAAGGGCTCGGGTCCAGTCGGCCCGAGGATGCCTGACGGCTCCTTCAGACGGCCAGGATTGGGGCTCTGTCCCCACGGACCGAGTACCCGAGTTTGCTTCACCCGCGACGGGCTCTGCGCAAGGGCGACCGAGGGCCCCCTTTCCAGACACCAGAGCGCAGAAGAGGCGCGCCGCGGCAACAGGGCGGGGGGAGCGCAAGGACAGGAAACCGCCTTGGGAGCCCCAAGCGGAGCCTCTGCGGTACCCGCGCCCAGCCAGGAGGCCGAAGGGGCGACGCGATGCCGGGAAAACTTTCCAGGCAAACCGTCGGGTGGGGGGTGGGGGGCGCTAAAGCCCTAGAGGGGCGCTGCTCCTGCCGCTGTCATCGCTAAACCCCCTCGGCCGCTCCGCCTGCCCGCCCCGCGGAGAGCCTCACCCCTCCGCTCCCGCCTCACCTCCTCCGGTGCCCCCGGGCGAGCCGCTTCGCGTCTTTATCGAGCTCTCCTACTCTCTCGAGCCGCAATGGCCTCCCTCAGCGCCTCACAGGCCGCACCAGAACCAGGCATGCTGACGATTGGCCGTGCCACCCAATCGGCGCGGAGGTTCGGCGGGTGTCTACCAACCAGCTTTCGGAGGCGAGTCCGAAGACCACTATATAAAGTAGGCGCGACAGGCGCCTTCCTCTTAAGAGTGGGGGGGGGAGGGGGGGTTTGCTCCTGAGAGCTGAAGTGATTTGAGACTGGGAGGCTGAAATGCCACACGTCTTGTGCGTGACTTTGGCGAAGACGAGTTTTCTGATTCGGTTGCTCAGTTTGAAAGTACATCATGACTAATGTCCGATCCCCGGTAATCGTCCACTTTTCACAACAACAGAAATGGTACATATCAACATAAGAGTACACGAAAAATTGCTCTGTCCTTAATGCACTAATTTAGCTTAATTATGGCATGAGGTAGGGTAAATGCCAGTAGGATGGGCAGAAATAGCTATTGTGAATTACTGCATTTACCTGTAGTTTTCCCATACCCCCTTTTCTGTTAAGATATAATACTTCTAAACTGATATACTCGGGTCAGGTTCACATAATAGTCTAGATTAAAATATGATTGGATATATATGTGTGTGTGTGTGTATATGTATGTATGGCATTCAGCTTTGTTCGGGTATTTTCCCATGTCATTGTAGTTGTACATTTAAAGTTGTAGCAACGGCAGAATCTCATCTGCTATCATCAGGCACACAGAAGCCTGATGATGGCAGATGAGATTCTTCATTGAAAAATGTTGGCATATATACCTCTTTTTAGGAATTACCCAAATGTCCCTGAAGTGTTGCCCAATTAAGTATTTTGATCATTAGACATTCTTTTTGTTTATTTATTTTTCCACTTATCTTACATACAATAATCCTGGGTGGTTTATAGCAAAAATTTAAAAAAGAAACATGAGTTCAAACAAAGGAGGGAGGATTTAGCCCAACTATACAGCTGCCTTCAATTGAACTCCCATGTTTTTGCTTCAACATTTGGCAAGAGTCTATTGTACCAAACCCACATCTTCAAAACCATGAATACAAAATCAAGGCTGCCTTACTCGGAACATCACAAGAGGTATTTGCTGCAGGCACACTTTATCTCCTTACCCGTCATTTATGTACAAACAAATACAAACTAAGAATGTAACTCCATGAGAAATTTATCCCTTTAAAACCAAATAATAAAAGCATCTGATGTGCTACAGACAGTAGAGTGCTTTTTGCCAGCACTTCAAGCCCCTAGTTTCCCTCTGACAGTGCCACTTCTACATTTGGCTACCTGGCATTGGGCACAACATATTCTTGGCAAGTAAGGCAATGGTTATTTGGTATCTTTTTCTTACTACAAGAAGGACCTTCTGTCTGTACAACCTGACCTCTCTACACAGGGCAAATGATTGGTCTTAGAAAGAACAGCTATCTCATCTGATTGTTCATCTGCTCATCCTATTGCTCACTCCCTAGAGAATAAACATTAGGTAATGGCTACTTCTCTCTTGAAATTCTTTGTCTTCTTTTGCTTCAGAACCTCTCCTTCTCTACAGACAAGGCAATGGAAACTATTGTGCCTCCCAGAACATGTTTGATGTGGGGAATAAAAGGTGGTCTTCCCTGACATGAGGCAGAAAGGGAAGGAATAAATGAAAATGAGCAAGTACAATATGGTTGCTCATTTGAATAACAGTCATAATCTCTTCTGATCCCATACCCTCTTCCTAGTTGGTATGAAGAATTAGGCTAGCTATTGCACTACTCTGAAACAGGTTGCTTAAGAGAGATAGGAATAACCACTTTCCTCAGTTATGCTAAGCAGCTGCAGGATTTAATAGATGAGAGGTGAGACTTCAGAAGATTCTTGCATTGGAAATCTCTGTGCCTTCTCCCCCACCCCCAAATTTAAGTTTCAGGGTTGGAAGAGGGGTTGATTTGTTTTAATTATGGGTATTTATTTGCCCAGTATCAAAGTGGCGCTGTTGCGTATGGTTTTTGAAATGTGGGTTGAAGTTTATACTCTTCATAGAAAAGTATAGATACATACATTTTTATAAAAGGACTACTGAGATCCAAGAATGTCTTTGGGAAGATCTAATGAAATGATAGAAAATATAAATTGGTGGTAAAGGAGATTCAGAGAAAGAATGATAGAGATCATACGGATACAAAACTGTTACACTGCTCTATGGTACTCTATTTAAAATACCTTCCTTCTTTCCTTCCTTCTTTCCCTCCCTCCCCCTTCCTTTCCCAGAGGAAGTGGCTGATTAAGATAGCATTTGGGTAGAAAGATTTTCAGCAGCTGTTTTAGTGGCTTTTCAAAAATAATGATTGTCTAGTCCAAATATTTGAAACCAGACTGTTCTTTAGGCTGGTGGCATCATTTTTGTGAACAAGTAGAGAATGAAAGGAAATGTCTGTGAGATATTCTTGTACAGTAAAAGTTGCCTCAGGGAACACTTTAAGAAAATCCTTAATCTCCCACTTACAAGTGTACTTTAACAGCTAGACTTTCGGGGTCTACCCCGCAGCTGCTTTACTTCCCACATATATAAGTTAATTTTTTTTAAAAAAACAAAGCAACCTACCTTCTGATTGGGGCTGTTAAGTTCTTGGTCTTGATTGTTGGTGCCTGCCAAGGTGTGCTTTTTATTATTTTATTTTTAAGGTGCATTTCTACAGGCTATGGAGGGTCATCTTTTCAAAGGCAAGGATGTTGTCAAATACAAAAATCTATCAAACTTTTCTGTTTTTCTATTATAAATGATGAAAACAGTAGGCGGTTTGCAACCTAATGTCATGGGCACCAGTATATTTAGGAGTACTTCCTGCAGTCCCCACTACATATTGCAGAGAACTGTTGGTCTACGGTAGCCCAAAATTAGGAGATGCCTCATAGCACCTTTTCTGATTAACACATTTTTAAAACAGAATTACCAAGTTGCAAGGGACCTTGGAGATCTTCTAATCCAACCCCTTCTAGTCCAAAGCCTATATTATTTCAGACAAATTTATTAAAAGGCATTGTTTCCGCAAATTTTAGTTCACTTCATCAGATTTATGCAGTGGTTGATTTTAAAAGGATATCAACAAAACTTGGGAGAGGAATTGCGAGTATACAGGTTACATGTGAGACACATTACAAGTATCACCTCTTTTATTTAAGATCTAATAGCCCAGGAGATAGCCTTCAAGGTCAGTATTTAATAATAAAACTCATCAGCCTTATCCATGTTGGCAGGAATAGTCAATACCCCAAAAGATAGGCTAAAGATACAGAAGGCTCTTGGCATACTTGAACACTGGGCTCTATCTAACAGAATGAAATTCAATAGTTAGTAAAGTAGTTACATTTAGACAAGAACAACCAAATGTACAGGTATAAACAGGTGGCACCATGCTCAGTTGTAGTAATTGAGGGATCTTGGAGTCCTAGTGGACTCCAAATATGAGTCACTTAAATATGAATCAGCAATGTGCTGCAGCTGCCAAAAAAACCAATGCAGTCCTAGGCTGCATTAACAGAGGCATAGAATCAAGATCATGTGAAGTGTTAATATCTCTTTATAATGCCTTGGTAAGACCACACTTGGAATACTGCATCCAGTTTTGGTTACCACGATATTAAGATGTTGAGACTAAGAGTGCAGAGAAGAGCAACAAAGATGATTAGGGGACTCGAGGCTAAAACATATGAAGAATGCAGGATGAGTTTGGCTAGTTTAATGAAAAGAAAGATTAGGGGTGATTCCAATATCTAAGGGGCTGCACCAAAGAAGACAGGGTCAACCTATCAAAAGCACCTGAAGGCAGGACAAGAAGCAATGGGTGGAAACTAATTAATGAGAGAACCAGCCTAGAACTAAGAAATTTCCTGACAATTAATCAGCTGAACAAGTTGCCTCCAGAATTTGGGGGTTCTTCATCTACTGGGGATTTTGAATTAGAGATTGGACAAGTATTTATCTGAAATTCTATATGGATTCCTTGAGCAGGGGTTTGGAGTAGACTTCCAAGGTCCCTTCCAGCTGTGTTATGCTGCTATCTCAGGTCTTAACACAATGGGTTTTTAACAGATTATACATACTAATCAATGAGTATTTGCAATGCCTCTATTGTACAACCTGCATCTGTATCACCACTGTTTCTCTACCTACATGTTCCCGATGCATACCTTTTTTTAAAACAAGAACCAGTTAGGTGTAGTCATTAAGATACTAAACTAGAAACTGGGAGACTGGGTGTTCTAGTCCTCCCCTATGCATCAAAGGCAGTTAGGTAATTTTGGGCCAGTCATTCTCTCTTAGCCCAACCCACCTCAAGGAGTTTTTGTGGGGGGGAAATAGGATTTGTATGTTGCTTTGAATAGCGCAAAATAAAGATGGGATATAAATCTAATTAGCAATAAAGCTACATCAGTTCAACCACTCCAGACATTTGATTATGTCAGTTACAACTCGCTAAAGGTTATGTTAATGAAACATGTGCATTGGAAAGATACCAGACTCATTTTTAATCCCTATTAAATCCCTATAAAGACTTGTTCTAAAGTGGGAGGCTAATATGAAACAAACAATAATGTCAGTCTCTAGCATCATCTATATTGCATTTATAAAGTATTTCAGCCTGAAACACATCCCTATATATATATTTTATATTGTACAGTTTAAAATTGTGTTTACATGCCCCGATAGAACAGAAGGTAGGGCAATGGAAGCATCCTGGCAAGTCAAGAGCAACAGAAGGGATCAAAATAATCAATTCAACCTCTAATAAATGGGATTTTTCCACCTGACTAAATTAAAAGTATAGCAAGTCCTCACCACCACATGCATCTATGAGAATATTCTCATTCTCTATTCTATGAAGGCCTATGTATGAAGGCCTATGTCCTTCCAAGACCCTTAGATACAGGACTCAGACCATCCTAACTAGAATCCCACTGGGGATTGCGGTTTGTGTTCTTTCCAAAAGTTTTCCCAAATTTTTGCTTACAATCTGCCACTGGTTCCAGATTTTAAAAATCAAATGTGATCCATTCTGCTTAGTCACAGAATATTGTAGACAGCTTTTATACGGAACAGTTCTAATTTAAAAAAAATCAGATGCAGCAAAATCAAGACATTTCTGTAATCAACAATTTCTTTAATTTGCATAGCGTTTTGATGGTATGATAGTTAAGTAAAAACGTGGTCACAAAATATGCAGTAAATTTATAGGGTTAAATACAACTATTCAAGAAAATATAGTCTGAGGCACATATAATGTATTTTATCTAAACACAACAGTTCAACAAAAATACAATCAACTTTAAATGATGTTTGAGAAGTTTTCATTCACAGCAGTACAGAAATATAAAGTCAGATAAATGCAATAGAAATTCAGTTAAAAATACAACTGCCCAAAGTAAAATAATTAATATACAAGTGACTGCATTCACATGTTATGTTTAAATCAGATTTATTTGTGGTCTTTGAACATTTCTGCTTGGCTCACCTATAGCTTCCAACTCTGGTTCGTAAGCAGGCAGAACATCAGATTTCCTGATTTAGTTATATTAACCAAACCACAGAATGGGATTTTATGGTGGTTTGAGCTGCTTTGGCAGGAGGTCAGGTGAGAGTGAGTGCATCATTTATTTTGTCTTAATGAGATGTGTAAATGTAACAAATTAATACACTTAATTAACAAGGATTAATTCATAGGCATTATCTACTAGTAGAGGTAACCCATATGCTAAATAACTTAAATGCTATACATGTGTATAAATACTTTGTATTTAAAAGTAAGACAACAATTGTATGTACATGTACCCAAAAGCAAATCTTACCAATTCCATAAGGACTTGGGTTGAGTAAACATGTATACCATCAGGCTGCTTGTAGTGTTGATTTATTCACAGTAGCACAGAAAAAAGCTATATACATATATTGCACCGTTGTAAAAAACACTATTCATTAAACATCTGTAAACAACCGTTTTTTCTTTCTTTGGCAATTTGATTATTTCAGTAATGCTACAAGCAAGAGCACTTAGTAAGGTATATAACAAATATTTAAAGGCACATTAAGCAGTTTTTTCCCCAAAAAAGTAAGGACATCTTTCCAAACATTTTCTAGTTAACAATATGCTGGTTATTGGTTCATTTCTCTCATGTCAAAAAACTCACAGTAAAAAAAAGTTACAGTTTGAAGTGAAGGGTCAGAATTATTAGAATACTTGCTTAAAACCCAATATCTCAGACAAAAAATAATCATGGGTTGTCCTGTGATTTCTTTCTCTACCATTTCCTAAGCATGCTATCACATAAAGGATGGAGCATTGCCTGTAGCAATGGTAGATGTACACACATATTTTATATGGATGGTTGTGCCTTTATTTCTAAAGTTGTTTGCATGTTTTTTTTGGTCTCTTTAATAATATGTGCATTTTGCCTGTGTTCTTGTGGACAAACTTTCTGGAAAAAAGGATTGTATATGCTTTGCTTCTGGATTGCTCCATTTTTTTAAAAAAAAGTACATAAGATTTTGGGATTTTTGTTAAAAAATGCTTGGTCTCTGCCTTACACACAAAGAACTTGGTCTCTGCCTTACACACAAAGAACTCACCTTGGAAAGAAGAATGTTAACAGGAAAATTAAGGATTTGGGAAAGAAAAGCATTTATCCTGATGAATGGTATCTTTTAAAACTACTCTTAAATTGCACTGACAAAATTCAAAAATAAACCAAGAGTCCAAGTTTAGACATAACAAGTTGATTAAAATAAATCAGGATTTGAAAATCAATTTCAGATCACGGCTTCAAACTGCAAAGGAACAGCCATGATTTGTTACATGGTGAATTTATTCACTGAAACCAGCCAAAGTTAGGTTAAACAAACCCTAACTTAGCATCATAAAATTATCATGCTATATTTTATAACATAATCCTTATTCTACAGTCACAGATTTAGCCAAATTTCTTGGGAAATCCACCTGGAAAAAGAAAAAAAAAAAGATTATCATACCACAATAGAAATTATCCCATTTAAAAGGAACATAAAGGAAAATAAAATATCCTAATGGCACTATGCCTTCCCACACTATGTAAATATATGTCAAAACTACTAATATCCTTAGGTAACTGGTTTGACTTCTGCTTGATTCTAACTTTTCTTTGTTTCATTTCATTTGTACCATGATCCCAGACCCTACATTCTTTGTCATCGTTTCATGTGTTTGTAATCTTTTTACATGCTAAGAAAATGATAACATCTACAGCATGGGGTCAAACTCACGGCCCACAGCCCAGATGTGTCATGTAGCTGGCCCGGCCCCGCCCAGTTTAGCAAAGGGGGAAAAAGTCCCAATCTGATGCTGCCATGATGATATGAGTTTGACACCCCTGATCTACAGTATTTAACAGTAGTGATTCTGCAAATACTCTCATCATAATCACTGCTTGGCTCTTATTCCTACATTTTGGATAACAGGAATCACACACCAAGCAACATGGGTAGTTCTATCTTTAATGAAGTTTGGTTCAAGTTAAAAGATGCCTAAATACTAATCATTTCTTAATCTTTATAGAGACCACAATTATTAATAGCTGTTTGTTTAAATCCTATCACTCATTCTTGTCACCAATTTGTGAAGAAACTAGGAAGTATCCAACTGTGCTTTGCTTTAATTAGAATGACTAAATATGGAAGTAACTTACATCATATCCTCTGAGAACAGCCAGGTGGAACGAAAGCAGCTGTAGAGGGATCACACTCAAGACTCCCTGTAGACAGTCAACTGTCTGTGGCAACTCAATTGTTTTGTAAGCAAATTTTGAGCTCTCCGTATCTTCTCTAGAACATAAAATGATAGGGCGGCCCTAAGAAACAAGTCAAGTAGTATGGATTAATATTAATGATTAACCAATTATTGATTATATATAGATTTACTGTATTTTGCAAACATTTTCCAATATGCAGGTTATTTTTAGAATTTTATTTATTTATTCATTTATTTATTTTTGTGCTGCCCATCTCCCCTATAATATTTAAATTAGGTTTTTATCTTTGTAAGTCACCCAGAATCACTCAGAGTGAGTTGGCCATATACATTTTCATAAATAAATAAATGGAGCAAGAACATTAATAAAATAACATTAAAAATTCCATTGTATTCAACTAAAGAATGCATATAGGTATTGATAATTTTGGCTTCAATCTAAAATGCAATAGTCTAAATGTTTTAGTATCATTACTGGTAAATGTTAGAGCTGCATTAACCCGATATAATATTACATGTAGTCCTCATGCTATGACAGAAATTGGGACCCGGATTGCCATGCCGAGTTGATGCAATTCCCAAGTGCAATGTTGACTGCATCGATTAGTGATAGCATTCTTGATAGCCCCAAATGGCAAGATCCTCAGGTAAGGAGCTTGGGGTGCCACATTGGGATGGGGAAGGACGGGGAAGGCTTGGGAGGCCTCATGCAAATCAAGGAAGTCCAGGGAGAACTTAAAAGTCTCAGTCTTCACAAGAGCTAAGGGGAAGCCGAAGCAATTTACCAGAATGACTTGAGATTTTTCTTGCCAGGTTCTCCATTTATTTAGTTTGTGGGAAGCTGGTAGGAAAAGTCCCAAATGGTAGTCCCATGATCTTGGGATGTCATAATTTTGAGCTGGACACCCTAACACCTGGATTGCAATTACTTGATTGTTGGGGTGCTACAACAGCTGAAACTTCAGACAATGCTTGTACATCCATTTTTTTCAAAGTTTGTCGTAATTTTGAACAGTCATTGAATGAATGGACATAAGCCAAGGAGTGTATCACTACTTTAACAAACAGGAAACATTGTACTTAAAAAAAAAAAGAACTTTTTTGTCTTCATTTGCCCCCAAGCTCCCAGCAAATTACAATTTTTAGAAAACTAAAAGCATGTATCTAGCAAATATGACAAATTAAAACTGTATAATGGACCATATAATATATATATATATATAGTTTGAGATCCTGCAATTTGATTACAACAATGCCTAAAAAGGTTTTTTTTTGGGGGGGGGAAGTGGACAGGGGAAATAGAAAAGTGCAGAGATATTACATGCTCAATTTATTTAAAACTAGAACCTG
The DNA here is from genome assembly GCA_033807585.1 of Hydrophis major. NCBI lineage: Eukaryota > Metazoa > Chordata > Lepidosauria > Squamata > Elapidae > Hydrophis > Hydrophis major. Next base: position 133,820,107 of record CM066329.1, on the reverse strand, counting down.
GAGAGAAAAGAGAATTCCCAGTAAATGTTACAGAATGCACTGCTACTGAAAGAGCAAAAAAGAAGGATCATAACATTCAAGAAATGCAACATCTCACTTTTTCTAAGAGGAATAAATAAATTTAATGAGGGAGCGGTAGTGATTTGAGATTTTCTTAACTATAACTTTATGGATAATATGGAGCAAATGGGAATATTTCCCCCATTTTCTCTTGTAACGCTAATTTGAAATCACTCATTCAGAACAGATAAAATCCTCATTCAATTGGCTACTTATGAAATGACCAAATATGCCAGCTAAGTCAGCTGACTTAAAAAAGAGGCTGTATCCAGTATCTATGAATTAATTATTATATTAATTATTAAAAGCCGTTTTAATAAAAAACAATTTCACTGTGTCCACTATCAAAGGCATACCAATCAAGGAAACAAGAAAAGCCCTTTGGCTAGTTCCAAACTCTGTAACTCTGTCATGAAGAGAGATCAAATTAGGTTCACTTCTTTTTCTTCGACAGCTATTGACTTACAACTTAAGAGGTATTTCCTTTGACTGAAATTCTGTTCTTGGTAAGTTCATCGATGTATCTATCTACATAGTTCCCTGAAACAATATACAAGTAGTTTGCTATTGTCTTTTTGAGAATATTCTTTCAACTTTTTGATTTAGTCAACAGCACTGAAATCCCCAGATTCTAGCTAATTGTAGATGGCCAAAACAATAACAAAGAAAAGAGTGGTTTTTTCCTTCTAATGGGGGTTATCTTGTTTTTATATTACAAGAGTGGTAAAGAGAATAATTAGGTTTTTTTATACTTCTGTTATAAAAATATAAATTCCTGGAAAAACAGCATCAAATACACTGCTAGCAACTCCTTGCCAGTTAGAACTAATTAGCATTTGAAGATTTTATGGATTTAAGAGTCGATAATATGTCTTCTTCAAAAGATAGTTTTTACAAAATTGTCTTTTCTGTCCCACTCTTACCTCTAAGCTCTAAGCAGTTTACCTAGCTTTGAAGAATCTATTTCAGCTGAAAATTACACATTCCCAGTGATCTCCCAGATCACAATAGTATGACATAATTATACTGTTCTTAATATATTATTAAATTATTAATATTGTACACATTGGGTCTCATAACCTTAGTGACTCAAATAATGTTTATAAAATTAAAACATGTAAGAAGGCTTGACAGGATTAATTCTATATCTGAAATAGCAAACTCTGAACTCACAAACCCTCTATTTGCTTTGTCTCAATTAATTTTAGTAAAAATTTACTTTGTCTGCTTTTGGAGTCAAATATGTTATACCCTGAAATTTAGACAAAACTCGGGTCCAGAAACTTTGGCTTTTAAATCCTAAGACTGCTAAACCAGGGTTTTGATAAATGAGGAATTTTTGTACAATACTCTATCAAACGTTTACAATGTTTATACTTATGCAGTGTTTAATCTCCCCTAGTTGCCAGATATATATACTTCAGGCCTTCAGTAATACATTTTATTTAAAATATAAAGTTTTTTCTGAGAACTAAGAAGATTGTCACTGAAATCCAGTGTAGTCAGGGGTGGGATTCCAATTTCTTAACAACCAGTTCTGTGGGTGTGGCCTAATTTGTGGGTGTGCCTTGGTGATCATGTGACTGGGTGGCATGGCTTGCTGACTGGGCATGGCTTGGTGGTCATTTGACTGGATGAGCTTGGCTAGTACATAATTATTATAAATATTTATGTAAATATTGATTTTTTTTATGAAAAAAGAGCAACTTTTACCCAAAAGCAGGCAAAGCAGGCAGGCAAATTGAGTTACTCACAGAATCACAGATTAACTTAGATATTATCTATCTGCAATCGACTACCTGAGTCTGCACTGAAAAGCTTCAGTCCTAAGGAAGGTTCGGCTCTGCTTTTAGATTAGCTAGAAAGCAAGAAATCCAAGGATTTCCTGTTTCTAGCTAATCTAAATCTCCTGGCAGAGCAGAACAGCTGATGGTGGGGGGAGGGGGAGGAAGAATAGCAACTTACCAAACCAGGTAAGATGGATGGCTCGCATGCCAGGTAAGGAGTGAGTGGGCGCGGAGGAGCAGGGCCAGCCACTGGTGTGATTTGCCGGTTTTCTGAACTGCAGACAATCATGTGTGTAGTGTTTGCAAGAAATCATCAGCTGTGCCACCTGGACAGCTGACAAGTGCTGCGCTCAGGTACGGAGCGTTTGAAAATCCTTGTTTCCTGCTTTTTAAACCTCAGCTGTGCCACGCGAAGCAGCTGAGGAGGGAAAAGCAGGGAATAAAGGACAGCCTAGAGCCCGGGCAGGCGGGTGGGCCAGTTTGGTGTCAGCTGCTCTTCGCAGCTACAGGTTCTATAGAACTGGGTCGAACCGGTAGCATCCCATCCCTGAGTGTAGAATTGTTTGATGCAAGTATTAAGGTTTGTAATGCTTCATTCTTCAAATAATCTTTCAAATTTCAAATGATGAGCTTTATTTCAGTCTATAGATATTCCCTGATGATCTTGTTCATGTAAGTTTAATATTATTTAGGTCTTTGCTTAGAGAAAATTCTCATCTAGGAAGCTTTACAAGTCTCAGTAGACTTCTTAAGAATTCTAGAATTTCTTAATAATTGATAATATAACATTTTAATAATTCCAGAGTTGACATCTGTTAGAGGCAAGCAAAAGCATTCCTGTTTAGACAGGCTTTTGACCCTGCATGTTATTCCTACTGAAATATGATACATAAATAATATATTCATTAATATATATTCTTTATTGTATTTTATTCTTTCAACAAATGAACACATTAATCATAAAAATGAAATGCAAATTACAGTGTTTACCTGTCGGGCAGTGACCTGTTGTAAAGCATTCTGGCACTTGGTAAAGCAGGGATCCTTCATAATTATCATAATAACAGGCATTTGTTTATCTATAAGAGCCAATGGTCCATGCTTCAGTTCCCCAGCCAGGATGCCTTCAGAATGCATATATGTAATCTCTTTGATTTTCTGCAAACCAAATGAAAGACAATCACAAAGGACAAAGTAATAATGCATTCTGTTGCTGATAACAATTAAACACACATAAATGACACCAAAGTCCGAACCCAAAAGCTGCTTTTTGCATGCCCAAATTTTAATTAGTGATCATTGCTATGACATGCAATTTTTGGAATTGCCTAGGTACTGTACATTCTTATTCTTTAATTCAAGCAAGCATCAAATATGTGTTGAGTCTAAAATGGAGAATCCCAAGTAATAACCATCCATTAAAACATTAATCATGTATCCTTTCAGTACATTTTAAAATATATTCCAAGGATTTTTCTCTACATTTCAAGTTTAAGGAACAGACTTTGCAAAGCATCAATAGTTTTGTATCAATTGGGGCTGTAGATGTGTAGGTGAGCAAATAATTCCTGACCTGAAACACATATCAATCTTTTTATTTTCTCCAAAGCACTATTTAGAAATATTCTTTACATTTAAATTAGTTGTACTTTTGAAAAACTCAAAGTTAAGGATTCATACCAGTGCCCCTTCCAAGCAAGTGGCATAATTATATCCACGACCCATAACCAAAAGTGATCGTTGTTTATATAGTTCAAGCGCCAGATCGTGTATTTTCTCATCCAAAGACAGTACTTCTTTAATCATCTCTGCCAACAAATTAAAACTGAGAATTAATTTCATTCTTGCAATACTATCAAATTTCAAAATACTAAAATTGAAGATTTAGACAGACTACATCAATTAATTCCTCTGTTTTACGGTATAAAACATACTATTTTACCCTTTAAAATAGGGTACCTAATATTTTTAGGTATAGCACCTAATATTTTTTCCTGAAATTTTATATTGATACTAGTTTTAACAGCTCTTTTTCCCGAACCCTTGAATAGTTTTTAATCTTCACTAAAGACTACATTTGAAAAAAAGAGATTAATTTAAAAAGCAGAACTCTTAGCTTAATGTACATAAATGTAAATTTCCCTTCTATTAACAGTACATCCCACATTTACCTTCAAAGCATGATTCTATTTTTTACAACTGATATCCAGTTTTGTTCTCTTATCTATTTCTCAACAGAGAAATTAAGTGCAAGCAAATAATAAGAATCCTGTACCTTTCAAATACCTTTTGAAATACCTTTTAAAATTACAAAACCAAAAATTGATTTACAAGTTCATGACTTTTTACCTTTTCACAACAAATTTTAATTCCCCGTTTGAACATACCAGGTAATGACTTTAAACTACTTATGATCTCCTGTCTTCTTTTTTGCAAGGATATCCTGTCTTCTGACATCATCAGACCAAACAGCACGAGAGAAATGAACTGGCTGGTATAAGCCTGAAGATTTAAAAAAACACCTTTATTTGGTTGTGTAGTGTATGATCCTGTTAGTATCTGCTTTGGTGAAACAAGAAGGACAACAGTACAACACTATGGGTATCAGATGGTGGCTCAGTCACTCATATCCATAGGTAAAGCTGCAGAAGGGATGCTTTGAAATCCTGGATAGTCTCTATACAGGGGTGTCAAACTCAAGGCCAGTGAGGTGCTTAGATCTGGTCTATGGGGCTGCCCTGGAAAAAGCGAAAGACTGTTCTGTGGTGGCTCTGCCAGCAAAAACAGAACTTGGGGGGAATCACACGCGCCCCCACAAGCTCAGTTTTCTCTGGTAGAGGACTGCAGGAGGCCGTTGAGGCTAAACATGGGCAGGCTCAGTGACATCAAGCTGGCCATGCCTACTCTTGCCACAACCACCCTGCCCACATACACCCCACCCTGAGGTCAAGCACAACCCTGATGCAGCCCTCAATGAAATAAGAGTTTGACACCCCTGCTCTATAGTATAGATAGTATTGACAGTTTTTTGCAATACGATGCTTTCTTAACAAGGTAGATACTTTACTGCTGCTCCAGGCAATACCAAGGCTATGATTTGGTCCAAAAGAGAAGGTCAAATACAAAAAAAGAAACTTACTTTTGTACTTGCAACGCCAATTTCAGGTCCTGCATTGATATGTACACCACAATCTGTATCTCTGGATATTGAACTTCCCACTGTGTTTGTGATGCCAACGGTCAAAGCTCGACGATTCTTACAATACCGTAAAGCCATCAGTGTATCAGCAGTTTCTCCTTTAACACATTATGACAATGACATTATTACAGATTAAGAATGGCAGTTGAATTTAGAATGGTCTGACCTGCTCTATTCATCATGATACTGAATAACTTTCCTGTCTTGTGAACTTGCCAAAGTGTTGTTTCTTGGCTGTTTTAAATAGGAGGTAAGAATTATCCTCAAAATATTTAAAAATGACTGCCATCCATCTGTTTAACTTTAGTAGGATATAAAATATCAGAGAATATTCCTCAAGTCAGGAGAAGATTTGTGTTTTAGAGTGCAAAATCAAATCTTAAATTGGCTCCAGAAATAGTAGTAGTAGTATTTTCTTTAAAATACAAACACAGTTTTGAAAAACTGCCAGATGCAGTTTCTGAGACACTCAGTGGAAAGCCCATTATAAAAATCAACGTGAATTATAGTAACAAGATCTTCCTCTTACATGTAATGTAAATACAATTAAAAGCTTGCAATCAGGAATCTTGGTATAAATTAAGGTAATAATATATACGAAAAAGCACATTTGTCAAATTTCTAATATTTCCCAAATTAAAATGTAAGGCAATTTACCTGACTGGCTGATAAAAAAGCACACATCATCTCGAAATACAGGGGTATTCCGATCCAGAAAATCACTAGCCAGTTCCACCATGACAGGTAGCTCAGTCAGTTCTTCCAATACTTGTCGTGTCTGAATAAACATAAAACAATGTATCTGGCTTTAATTCTTTTTTGACATCATGTGAGATTGGCATATTAGCCGAGTGAAGCAAATTAATTAATTTTGAGGAATAATGCAAATTTATTTTAATTCACACTAAAGTGTTCATGATGAAACAGACTCAACCCAGGTTGGCAAACAAATGAGATAGTCCTGTATACATACACTCTGCTTATTTATTCAACTATATGCTGAATATATTCCTTGGGTTATGACAGCAATTTGGATCATTAGTCAAGAAATATAACACAGACCAGCATTTTATATCCAGGATGCGGCTGCACCTACAAAGATCAGAATCATGTAGATTTGTAACAGTTTATGGAAACAATATTTGCATTTTGAAGATGCAGAATGGTAAGAGTTTCAACACTTTTGAACTCTGAAGGTGAGGAAGACTCCTGGGAATACCACAGGTAGGAAGGAAAACAAACAAAAGGCCAAATCAAATCAAGCCAGAGTTTTCACTCAAGATACAAATGGCCAGGTATAAAATTATCATACTTGTGACACTTTATGCAAAGATATCATTTTCTAGAGAAGTTTACAATAAGGGTTCCTTGGTACTTTCTAAGCTTGGTTGTTTTCTTGCAGATGTTTCATTATCCAAACCTCAATGCTAGACTAGTTTAGATGTTACCTAGTTTAGGTAATGAACCTTCTCCAAGAAAACTACCAAGCTCAGAGAGCACCCAGGACTCCTGAGCTACAAATATTCTCCTTTATGAAGTTTACAATGCTGGAAAAGATGGAATGAAAGAGAAAGAGGATAATGGATAACAGGTGGATAGATTCAATTGCACTGATGATATAATTGTGCACTATTGGAAAATCTGGAGGACTAAGCTGGAATCATCATCAACCCAATCAAAGAGATTCATAGTTCTCTTGAGTAATATCCCTCCAAAAGCTTGCTCTTTAAAAGAAAGAAAACTCCTATAAACATACAATGAAGAAATGTATTACATATGTTGAAATATTTTAAACTTACAGCCACAGCAGCATGATAACTGGTTCCACAGCCAATAATTATTAATCGACGACATCTTTTGATTTCTTTCAAGTGATCTTTCAAGCCACCTAAAAGAACTATAATTTCCACAAAACAGAAATGATATGAAGACTTTAGTTCCGGGCAAATTCCTATCAGACATTAATGGTAACATTAACAGAACTAGAATTTTCCTCGAATTTACCTTTGTTGGTTTCAAAGTTCACTCGTCCTCTCATAGTATTGAAAACAGATTCTGGTTGTTCAAATATTTCCTTCTGCATGAAAGCACTGAAATTTCCTGTTGTTGTCATTTGAATAAAAAGGGTCTGTTAATGTTACTATTTAGTCAAGGATGGTATTTACAGCAAAATATGGCAGTTTCAATCATAAGCCAATTTGCTTACACTTGGTTAAAGGAATTCCTATGTGACTGATGAGAGTCCTCTTTGGGCCCCCTTTGGCTATTATATTACCAAACAAAAGCTGTACTCCCAAGGATTAGATTTTTACTAACGTTTAATTTTCAGGACCAGTTAAAGAGGGTTTTATTCATTAATAATGTAGATCAGATAAAGAAGACTGAAAATATTTTTTTAAATGTATTCTACTTACAAGCTTAATAGAGCCTGGATTTCCATTATATATCATGACAGTCAAACTACCCAAGTGAGCAGCCCCATTTTATGATATATATTTTGTGGCAGTCATAAATGCCAGTTTATAGCAAAAAAAGCTATAAATCATAGCCTTATGACTGTGGGACACTGCATACAGTTCTAAATACAGGCAAGTTGCTGAACATCTTAAATACAAACATTCTATAGTGGGGGCAGGTCTGTTGTAACTTGAAATTCAGTTCATAAGTACCTTTTGGAGAATTCGTTGTAATTTCATTGCAGACTCACTAAGTGACTGATGATAAGTCAAGGATCTATCTCTAGCACTACCATGGTTTACCTCATTTTATGGCATTTCAAAATAATATTGTTTATATTTAAACATGACCTTGTATGTATAAAAAAGTCTTATAAAATACTGTATACCCTTTTTTTAGTTTTATAATAACAATACATAGACTATATTGGTGTTCCTATAAATTTCCAATGCCAGATAGGTAGAATATAAATGGTTTCGATGTTTATTTTTTATATTTATATACTGTTCAACCCCAACAGATTCCAGATGATACACAGAAGCCTTAATAACTTAATATTAACACGAAACAGTACCTAGGAGGTCTTCCAGAATAACTCCCGATGGAAGGTCCATGAAAAAAAAAATCTTTTAAGCCCTTCCAAAAATGGGAAGGATAGTGGAAAGTGTATTTCCTGAAGGCTGAATTATACAGTTGGCGCTAACTCCATCAAGTCCATCCTTCTAACTTCTCACACCCTCCTCATGTAGATGAAATCCTTATCAGACTTGTTCTAGGTTGCTCTAGACAGGCATGGCAGAATTATGTTGTAAAGGCAAGATGTTAACTTATTATTATATTTGTTAAATTTATTTGCCAACTATTTCGTCATGGAGCTATAGAACTTGATAAGTCACAACTAACACTTTCAATTCTTTCCCCCAATCAGTCAATTCTTTTTTTGTGGCTAAATCTGCACCTGAACTCTCATGGAAAAAGATTAAGTTGACACTACGAACTGATGGGCTTACCCTTCATGATCTGCTGCAGCTCCATTTGCAAAGTTTGAATGGCTCGAGATGGGTCATCGGTAGCAGCACGTTTTAGTCGATGAATGGAAAGCTTTCCATCAGCCACTGCTGCAATGTCATCATCTTCCAGAAAAATAACTCTGTTTGTGTGCTCAATTATGGCACTGCCAAAAAAAAAAATCCAGGTAAGGTGTGAACATTCAAGTGCAACAAAGCTTTCTTCTGCGGGTGTAGATAAGAGCTATAAATAACCAGAAACATGAATTATGCATCATCCAGTCCTTGACTGCAGCACATGCATGTCAAATCATAGATCATCTGCACAATCTAAAGAATCTGGAATCTGCATACAGCTACCAGGAACAGTTGTATTCATTATTATTATATTATTGACATTCCCACATACTATGTATAGTATGTATGACCATGCTGAACACACTTTTATGAATTACCATTTAGATTTAGAACCAAAGGCTATTTCTCCTTGGATATGAGCCAGAAGCATTTCACCAGTTTTTCCAGAATTATTTTGTACCACTGGCTAACTAAGAATCAGAACCTACAGCAGCTTTACAAAACAGCTTTAAAATTATTTATTGTTGACAAACAATTGGCTTGAGCTAAGGACCCCTCCTCAAACAATGAAAATACCCTTATCACCCAGAGGAATGAGCATCATTGGGTTGGTGTATTTTGCACAATCCTGCTAAAGCTACGCATCATTATGTCTGTTACCTTGCATCCGAAGCAAAGAAAAATTCAACCGCTTTATCACCCACAGCATGAAGGCAAGTTGAACTGTCCAGTCTTTTCATTTGAGTTTTGCATATATTCTTTACATTTTCTATATTACCTGTTAATGAAAAAACATGCACATGTAACATCTTTAAATCAGCAGAGTAGCCAAATTCATCAGAGCTGAAATCAAATTATTGAACTTCATGAATTATACCAGAATCATGACTACCTTATTAAAATTACTAAGAAAATGAGGCAAGAATGTTATGCATACACACACCATTTTAATTTCAATGTATAAATTTAACATTTTGCAAAATTTTGAAGTAAAGGTTTATTTAATATATATAATATTTTAGTATCATGGATTTGTAGTTAATGGACTGATAAGAATGAATTCTGGCCAATATAATCAGTTCTTTCTCCCCCACAACCCACAACCCTCCCAAAATACCAGGATGGTTGTACTATAGCAACTTACATGTTCGATATAAAATGGGAATTTGTTCTGTGGAGAGTTTAGATTCACTACGAACTCCAATAAGCAGAGGACTCCCCCTTCTGACAAGTGATAAAACAACAATGAAAGTGGTTATATTCATTTTAAGAAATATATTCAAGTATTTTTGCTTCAATGAAGGATCTAAATCTTGGGTGTAAGCTCTGTGCTGATATATATTTATCAAGCATCATAGCTCAATGTATAGTTTAATTTACTTACCTGGTAGCAACAGCTTCCCCTGGATAATGGATACTTTTGAATACCAGCGCAAATGCACCTTCCTACATAAGAGGAACATTAATATTAAAAAAGGAATGAATGGGATGCATATCAAAATTATCTAAAGAATGAGTAAGATATTAGTCAAAATTCCCTTTTCATATATTTCATGATCCCTAATAAAGGAGTAAATTAAAAAAGTAGCAAATACACTTCATTCACTGACAATGTTGGCATATATGTAGGGGGACAATTCCAATTAACTCCATCAGATATATATCAGATGATGAACATATTAGCTTCCTGATTTATCAGTGGAAATACTTGTAATTTTAATTCATATCCAGCTGTAGAATCCATATATTAAGCTCTGTTAGGTGGTTATTTCAAGACTGCAGCCTGACCCTTGATATCAGATTGGTAATTCTAAACGAAAACAATTGTAGGTTCTAGGAATGCATCTGGAATTCATTTGAGTTTACGTCTCCCTTTTCACCTATGTTTTGGACAAGTAAATGTTTTTGTGAAAAAGAAAATATAGCAAGGCATTTTGAAAAGGACCATCTCTTTCAAAACACATCCAACAACTTTATTTTGTTAAATTCGGTAGGTGAAGGATAATTCAATACTATGTAAACATTACCAATGCTAGGAAATAAGAGAATCTCCCACTCACCAACTGTTGAATGACTCTCTCAACCAAGACAGAAAAATTCACATCTTCAGTTTCTTTATTATCATATACATATTTGATTAATTTTGCAATTGTTTCAGTATCTGTTTCAGATTCAAATTCATAACCTTTTGTCTCCTAGAATGTTTAAAACAAACATTAGATCCAAGTTTCCTACCTCAGGCTATTTTCATTCATATCAAGGGACATCCAATGCCTTGATCACGACTGCTCTAGTTCCAACTCCCCAGTATGATCACATTCACAAGACAGATTTTATTTATTTAGATTTTTATTTATTAGGACTTTATTAAACATGCCATGGAAACAGCATGAAATTAATGTTGTCTCATAACAATATAGAATCACAAGATTAATTCCTGTCAGAAACAACAATGTTATTTTCTAACTCATTGTTAGCCATTTTAACATCTTTAACATCTCACACTTAGCCATTTTAACATCTGAGCTGGGGATTCTGGGATCTGAACTCCACACATCTTAAAGTTGCCAAGGTTGAGATATTCTGCTCTAGCTGATATCCATACTGGGCCGTGCTAACACTGGGATCACATAGGAAGAGAGAGAAAAAACTGAAAACAAACCATTCTCTTTATAAGGGAGCACTGAATCTGTAACTCGTCATCTGGCATTAAATATAATAGTAGGCAAGGACAGATCTCTCTAAAGAACTAAAGCTTCTACATATAAAAATAAGTTTGGAGTGACACAGTTTTATGATATGCTGTCAGCTTACCAAAAACTTCCGAAGGTCTTTGTAATTTGTAATGATTCCATTATGGATAACAACAAATTCTGAAAGGAATATATATGGAAATAAATAAGTAAGAGCAAACAATGAGACTTTAATTTAAAAAGTGGATTGAAGCTGTATATTTATTAAATTGGCACTTGTAAAGTAGAATTCTAGTTTTCTGTTCTTTCAAGCAACACATCATGGCCAGTTTGGTCTCTGTCAAAGAGACAATGAACAGCCAGTTCCCGGAGTTGCCAGATGAACTGCTGAGCAGCTGCAGGGAGAGGCAGCTGCAATACCCAGTAACCAGGTCTCATAAAATGAGGAGTCTGAGCTGCTACACTCTCCTAGGCCAAGGGCTTGTCATGCGATGAGCAGAGCAAAGGCATTCTGCAAGGCTCCTTGCCCTTCGAAATGAGAAACACTGGACTGCTTTCGACTTGGGACTCTCTCATGGCATGGTTGCTTGACTTTGGGTGATTTTTCTAGTGTGCATGCATCTGTGTGTGTATGCGCATTTGCACTCACATTTCTTTTCCTGCTCATTTGCTTCAGAAACTTCTGCAGAAAGTTTGCAACCACCTTTCTGTGTTTGTGAATGCACAGCTTGAGATAGATCACAATGGATGTCAAGTGATATAACTAAACCAGTAAAGTTTTGGTTTAAAAATTAGAGAATATTGCTTGTTTGGAGGATATTGTTTAGAGAATATTGGATATTCTAATGCCAGCAGATTTGACTCCTTTTCTTTCATGTGTCAGGAATATTACACACACAAAATTTATCTATCTCATTTAACATACACTAATATGTGATAGTGATTGGTTGGTTTCAACAACTACATCTAAGGAATTCTGGGGGGGTTTTCCCCCAAAAGTTACCTACCATTACTTCTATCTGATCGTTGGGGATGACTGTTGACAGCATTTGGTACTCCATGAGTAGCCCACCGAGTGTGAGCAATGCCAAAATGTGTGTCAAAATCTGCCTTTAAATCCAAGCCTTCTTGCTCTGTACAGGACAAATGTATAATGATTTATATTCAAAATGATACCCAATTCTAAATTTCCAGCTTTTCAATAATGGTTTGTGGCTACAAAGTTGGGGTTTTTTGCATTACGACCATCATCAAGCCCAGAATTACAGTTGTAAGTCATTGTGGTAGTTAAGTAGGTACTATGTGTTTGCACCCAATTTTCTGACCTTTTTCGTGGTCATTAAATACTGTGGCTATCAAGCAAACACAGTAGTTGTTAAGCAAATCCATTTTATCCAATGGGCAGGTTTTGCCAGAAACCATAAGTAAATGCCAGAAACTGGCAAAAAAGATAAAAATTGTTGTCACATGGTCATATTAAAGATTGGCCATAAATATAACAAAATGCAAATGTTGTGTTATACTTACTTTGCAATTCCTCATCAAGAGCCTTTACTTTTCCTTTTTTTTTCACCAATTTGATGTACCGTTCTTTATCTTTATTATTATTCCCATCAATTGCAATACCTGTAATATAGAATATATCTTATTGTATACTATTCCTGATTATTTAACTTACTGTGCACATTTGCTAAAGCAGAATATCAAGTTTTTTTTTCAGCAGATGAGATATTTTGATTTATAAATTAATGAGAGGTTTTGTCTTGAATATCCTTTTATAAAAAGATAACCATAAAAGTATTTAACATTTTGCTAAGGTTTCAAAACTTGCCTTGCCTGGTTTTCCTTTTATATCTGATTAAAATTGCCATTGATTGAGAATGCAAGTTAGTGTTGACTCATAGCGTTTCTATTAATTATGTGTAAGTCATTTTCAATTTAAGTCACCACATACAGTTTTTCTCCATAATGATCTATTCTTAGCTTGTTCTTTCAAGTCTCAGCTCATCACTACTGTTGCTGAGTCTGTCCATCTTGCTCCTATGCATCCTCTTCCTTTCTTTCCTTCCACTTTTCCCAACATTGCAGTCTTTTTCACAGAGCTGCGTCTTTGCATAATATGTCAGAAACAGGAAAGCCTGATCATTTGCACTTCTAGTGAAAGCAGTGGTTGATTTATTTGATGATCCATCAGTTTGTTGTCTTGGGTGCTCATAGTATTTTCTAACACCAAACTTCAAAGGTGTTTGTACTCTTTCTATCCCGTTTCTTTTTATCCTTTTTCTTCAAAGCCTAACTTCCACTTTCATGGAGGATCATGGGGAATGTCAGACTTGCACAGCATGGCATTTGAATATCTTTTCCATTATCGCTACTCTACCAAATGTATTTCTTGACTGTCTGTTCTTTTACTATAAATATATCCTTTGATAGCTTCACTGATAATTATAAAGCTGGTTGCCCTACCTTTTGCCATTTATAGTCTACTTTATATTTAATTTTAGTACCCATTTTTTTCATTGTGCTCTTTGACCTTAGTACTAAGGGCTTGCAGATTCTTTGCATTTTTGGCTATCAGGGTAATGTCATCAACGTAGCACAAATTATTGATGTTTCTTTTCCTCCAGTTTTAAAACCATATGCTTATTCTTCCAATCCAGCTCTCCTTAGTATGTTGTCAGCATTCCAAGTAATGCACCATTGAAAGCAGAACTCTGAGGCAGGTAGATTCATCAAAGAACAATCTATTGGATACATCATATTGGCACAACTGGCAAAAACAGACTCTGAAAGTTCCCACAGTTTTCACCTAATTAAAAAGTAAAAGTTCCCCCTTCCCCCCAGGTCACATTGTCCAATAGGGGTAATGGCAGGTTGCCTGGTTACTCTGCTCCTCCTCTTCTCAGCCACCTATTGGAATAATCTTGGTTCCCACAAGAAAACATATTTTGACGGCAAAGCCGAGCTATCTACTTTTCCCCCTCCCTTTCTCCCCCTCTGCCTTGTGGCAACCATGAAGCCTCAAAGATGGCCTCAGCCAAGTTTGCTTCAGGGTTGACATATGTATTCCATGTATAGATTGAAAAAATAAGAGGAGAGAGTGCAGCTCTGTCACACAGTCCTCTGCCAAATTAGGCCCAGTCTATTTCATCATGTTCTCTCCATACTGTGGTTTCCTGACTTGTAAGTTGACTGAACCTGTTTTAAGTGACCGTATAGGTTGAAGTTATTACAAAAAAAATAAATACAATTCTATTTAAGATTGTCTTGTAAGTTTATTTGTATCTCACGTCAGTGGTTCAGCAGTATATTTTTAAACATTGTCCAAGAACCAAAGATATCTCACAAAATGAAACTAACATTGATTTGTCTATTACAAGTCTCTGATTGCTTTAATTATAAACTCCTGCAGGAAGAGAAAAGTGAAAGTGCATGTAACTCATTGTAAGAATTCTTCAGAAATATGACTCTGTGTGACACAAACACAGCTCATGTACACTTCCACTTCTTCAATTATTAAATTAATATTAAATGAGGATGGAATTCTTCCTATGGAAAAGACGGAAATGATTTGTCTTCCTTACAGTGGGTGTCACACATTGAAATAACACATGGCTTATTTTTAACACTGTTAAATAAGCCACAATAAGTTCACACATCACAATAAACTACAAGCTACAGTATGTAAGACATTGTGGCTGAGTTCATTACAATATGGAGGCCCTGTCAATATCTAGTCTATTCAGAGACTACTTCTAACATGCTTTTCGAAAAGCAATAGAAGCAATATAAGACAACAATTGTCAGGGTCCATGTAAGACATTTTACACACCTGCAGAATCATACCCTCTGTATTCCAGCCTTTGCAATCCTTTTATCAGCGTTTCAAATATCTCTTTCCTTGTCCGAGGTACTTTGTAGTTCAAATAAGCAAAGATACCTGTTTGAAGAGAGGAGCAGTGAAAAACACACACTTAATGCTAATGTTTTGCCATTCATAAGTCTGATATAATTTCCGTCTTGCCCCATTATCCCAGTTTATAGTACAAGTAGTCCTTGACTTATGACCCCATTTGTTTCCCAAATTTCCATAGCAAAGCAAGACACTTAAGTGGGTTTTGACCCAGTTTGCCATTTTTTCTTGTTGCACTTGTTAAGCAAATCATGGCAGTTGTTAAGTTAGTTGTTAAATGAATCAGCCTTTCCCATTGACTTTGTTTGTCAGAAGGCCTCAAAAGGTGATTACATGAACTCCAGGACATTGCAACTTTCATAAGTAGTTGCCAAGTTATCTCTCTCTCTCCCCTTCCCTCCCACCCCACCCCACCCCCCATGTGAACAAGTTTACCAACTGAGATAAAACCTTATCGGTTATTTTATCATGATGGTGTTTCTTGCAAAGATAGCTTTATGACTTACTTGCTGTACATAGTTTTACTAATAAAAAGAATAATTAAAATACTGTTGCTGATAATTTCAGCTATTTAAATGTTGACAATTATTTGATTATAGTTGACCAATTTATTTTGGTTAACTGCTTATTTCTGATTTAGCTCATTTAAAATAAGAGAACATGACTCTTTTACTAATCAGGTTTTGAGCTACAGATGGCAAAATGTATTATCTAGCACCATAAAGTTATATTTTTGGAACCACAGTTAAGCAGCTATTATTCTCTGCCTTCCCAAAAATAAGGTTTACAAATCTAAGTCAGAATTTAGCCAAGAACTGATCTGGACAACTCTAGATTATAGCTAGTATTTTGCAAATCTACTAAAGAGACTTCTATTAAAACTTATTAAATGCTGTTTGTGGCATGAATCACAAAAGAAACAGTTGCCCCCATCCACCATGAAAAATCTCCTGAGGCTAGGGCTGTGAATAATTTTCTCATGGACTCAGCTCAAGTTATTTTCTATTTTTCGAGAGCAATATTTAAAATATTTCTAACATTTTTGCACAGTCTCAGTATTTATAAATCAGCAGTTTATATCCTCAAAAGACAGACATGTACATATATACATACGTGCATATGTACACATATAAAAGATCTAACAAAGTCCTCATTTGAGGCAATATTTTTATGCTTTGGTCGCTCCAGGAAAGGCCTTTTTGAGGAATCTATCCACAATGGAGGCAGTGTGCTGAGCTCGGTAAAGATTCCTTGTTTATACTGAATTCTAGCAATGCTCCTATTTAAGCATACAAAGAGACTCAGAGGCCACTAGAGACTTTTCATTGAAAATGATAGCAACAGTCTAGACTGCCAAAGAATATATTAGAGCTATTTGAGTTTAAGGAAAGAAAATTTAGTTTCAACATATACATCCTGTCATACCTCCCATTAACCACACTGACTGTTCACTTTCAAAATATAAAGGCCACAATCCAACACAAAGTTAAAATTCAGACCACAGGACTTATAGGTCCTTAAATCCATGGTTCAATAGTAGGTGTGATCAATAGCATTCCCCTTCTCATTTTCTCCTATAAACAAATGGGCCTCTCTTGTTTTAGTGCTGCTCAGGCTGGTTTAGAAATAGCTTGGATTGTACAATAAATCCAAGAGATAAAATTGGATAGCTTGGATCGTACAATGAAATTCCAAGAGATAAAAAAAAACCCACAACCTGAACAGTCTAAATTCACTTCTGTATTATATTTTGCATTTTTCCTTACTGAAATGAAAGTCACAAATGTTAATCATAGTTGAAAATACCCTATTGTCTTCCCTAACACAAATGATCTTTTTTTCCTTGCAATTTTATTTGGAAATTGATATACTGTGTCAATTTTTTGTTTAGTTTTAAGCACCTTTTAAATGCTATTATTTTTATAAGCAATAACATTACTATTAGAAACGCTTAAAAATAAACACTTTTAAAAGATATACAGTTTTAAATAAATGTGCAGACTAGAAAAAAATTCTAAAAATCTTTGTGGCAGTGTAAATAGGTATCATTTTATTGTGACACAAACTAGCTATGGCAAATGCACAAACATGAATAACATATAGTACAAACATTATCCAATCGATAAACTTCTATTGTTAACTAGACCACTTCCCCTTTGACCTTATAATCTTTTCTCTTCAGCATGTTATTTTCATTATTCAAGAGATAAGAAAAGGCTTTAAGTAGTTCTGCTTACAGAAGACCTAATCATTGGGCTTGATAAAAACCAAAATGAACAGAGTTGTTTTAAAATGATTGCACAGAAATAATGTCAAAGGAAAGGCCCTTAGACTCCAGAAATGAATGAAGCACCTCTGCTGTGGCACTTTAAAAAATAGTTCAAGCAGAGAGTTTAGCTAGGAGTTATACAAGCTAACCTTTGTTTTTGTGATTCCCCCTTTAATATCCTAAAAAGACTTTGAAACTCTTGGTTCCTTTTTCAGGAATGCAACTGGTTGGTAACTGAGTGGGGAAATTCCACAAGAATGTCAATGCTTATTTAACCCAAATCAAGGTAGGATTTTTATATTTTATTCATAACAAGTAAGCTCAGCAGCCCTTCCCTTATCTTTGTTGCTTGGGTATGTATTGAAGCTTTTTCAAACAAATTGCCTTTCAGATGTGTTATGGACTGAAACTCTCAGAATTTCTCAAGTATTGTCTATACTGATTAGGAATCTTAGGCGTTTTAATCCAAGCTAATCTAGGAAATGCCATATTAGGGGGAAATTATGCATTACTCACTATATTAAAGTTCACCTCGTCACCAAGAAATCCACTTGAAGACAATATGCTAAATGGATTCATCTCTGGCTATAATTAGGTTTCATTGCAACTATTTTGCTTCCTCTTCCCTCTTAAGAAATATTCCATTTTTAAAATGAATTTCCTCCTCTATTCTACAGTAATCCTATATGCACATGCAGTTAACTAGTCAAATTCTTCAACCTACAAATGTGAAATGTACCTATTGATCATCTTTAGGCACTTGACAGAAAAATATCCTTTAAAACAGTTGAAAGACACCATAAAAAGAATCCGTCCCAACTATAATTGGTCAAGAAGGCAC
The DNA here is from genome assembly GCA_033807585.1 of Hydrophis major. NCBI lineage: Eukaryota > Metazoa > Chordata > Lepidosauria > Squamata > Elapidae > Hydrophis > Hydrophis major. The sequence continues at coordinate 133,801,803 of CM066329.1, read as the reverse complement.
TCTTCTCCTTCAAAGGTGTACAAGGTTGGAAATGGAGGGCCATGCTCAGCACCTTGAACTTTTGGAGGAAGTTCAGGATATACATCTAATAAATAATTTAATAGCAGCCAACTTTGTAACTCTAGGTACTGATAAATTGCTATCAATTATGCGCATTGATTAGAGTAGCTGGGAATAATAGCATTATAGGGCAACCACATCTAGGGATCCTGTTGATGTGGAATTCTGGAAGTGGTAGCTCCAAAACATCTAGGGATCCTTTGGTTGAAGAAGATTGTACCAGCATTAAACTTTAAGGTTTTTTGCTTAACTGAGCACTATAGTTCTAATGTGCTAGAAATCCCTCCATTTAAAATAATGTACTTAGAAAGCTAAGCTTTTTTCTCAATGACCTCAGAGGTAAGATAATTAAACTCACTGATATTTCTACATATGGAGTAAAAGATTGGCACAAAAAAGGTCAGCCTGGCTTATTATTTATGATGCTAATTATACACAACTAGATTGCTATGTATAACAACATGTGAAAAAGTGAAACACCAGATATATTTTACATTTTTTAACATAGCTTTTGTTTGGGTGAAGATATTTAAAGAGATTTTCATCCCAAAGTAGGACGCTTCCTTTCACCACTTCCGGCAACATTTTTAGAACAGAGTTCTGATTTATATCTTATTTTATCTCACCAAACTTTTCTACAACATCAATAATGGAAAGTGCTTTGAAATCACATCAAACCTTGATCTGGTATTCTGACTCAGCCATATAATATCTTGATTAGCATTTAGTTCAGCAATGGAACATTCCTAATTCTGAGTTAAAGCACAGATGACTCACTTTAGATAAAGTGATTTCAGTATGTTTGTTGATAGATCTTAAACGAGTAACCAAGGGTATCACAAGATATTCCTTATCAGCTTGAACACAATAAACTAATTCTGAACAATTTAGAGGAACTAGGTTTTCTGGAACAAAATAATCTTTTAGAACTTAAAAGTCATTACTTGCCCACCTTGCAAAGAAAATACATGGCTTAATTGTTTGGAAAGAAGTTGATTTCCTGTTCTAAAGACAAATTTAAAACAAGTTTCATTTGATTTTTCTCCACCCAAAACCTTATTTATGGTTCAGTTGTATAATCCATACCTACTCACTGTCAAACAATCCATTTTATTATATTTATGGACATTGGTCCTGTTTTTCTCTATATTATGCCACTGTCATAGCTTTGTCTTTTTTGGATGTTTAAAAGTGCACTGCAAGGAATTGGGATACCACCACTCCATCCCAGCTTAATAAATGCAGAGAAACTGCACATGGGAACAGCTTTATATGCACTTACAGAAACCACACACATAGGCATGTGTAGGTCAAACACTGTTTTCAAATTTTTAAAGGGCTTATACTGTTGTTTTTGGTAAAGTGCAATTTGAGTGAAAGTTCACTTATCTCAGCCTGAGAACCTATTTGCCATTAATACACTGCAGTCCAGAAAGGAAACTACATACTTGAATGGTCCCAACAAGCAATACTGTCCCAATAATTCCTGAAACTAAACTCTCATGGTAGTAGTTTTACTTCCTTGTTGTACAAGAATAATTTTAAATGTGTACTTTGCTGTGATCCAATACAAAGCTTTTTTTTAAATAAGTAGAAGTATTCCCCAAGTATGGCATATGGTAAATAATAATTCACCAAGTAGTATTCCCCAAGTATGGAATGTTGGAAGAAATATCCTTCTGGGTTCAGTTCCAAGTGGGGAAAAAGACTGGAAACATGGAGGCTGTTTGGAAAGATGGTTTAATGGTGGACAGGACCACATTGCTTGGAGCTCCAAAGTGAAAAGGATGGTCACATGCTTCAAGGTGAAGGAAAAGAGAAGGAAGGGCTGAGATGCTGAGAGTGCCTAGTTTTATACCCTCTGTTGATATTTGAATTTGAACTTGTATTCTGATTGGTTGTCAGACTCCCATGGGGCCATGAAGGGGCAACTCTGTAAGGCTGTCCTGAGTTCCAGGCTTGGTTGCAGTTTGCTGGGTGATGATGTAATAAAAAAGGGCTTTGGGCAATTGCTAGAGCTTTACCTGGAGATCTTTGTTATGTAAAAAGTTCTGGTCCAGGCCTTAATGGCCCACCCATTAACAAAGGTGAGGTGAGCTACTTTTGAGGTGAGTTTCTGCTTCTGAGTTTCTACTCTTTTTAGGGGAAATATTCTGCCTTTTTAATATTTCTTAGGATATTTCAATTTTCTTGGAGAGAAGTGCTAACTTCCTACAGGAACTTGGAAAAGGAAAATTAAAAAAGAACCTTGAATGAAAATTTTAGCAGCTAGCAAATAGCCCTGAAGGAGCCCTTTTGCTTGTCAACATTCACTTTCATTAAAGATTGATCCTGCTGATAATCAGCAGTTAGATTTTCTACAGTATCCATTGACTCAGTCACATTTCAGGCCATGACTACAAGAAAGCAGCTCCTTCTTATCCCGACTTGTTTTCATGCCCTCACCATGTATCTCTCTCTCCCCCTTTGAGAAGATGCCTCAACCCAATGAGCCATGGGGCCAAACTTGAGTTTGACTTAAAACTGCGGTTCTCCATCCAAAACTAAAGGGAGGAGGTGGATGCTGGAGGAGCGAAGCTAAGCAAGCACGTGGTCAGGTCGTCCCATTCCAATGGCCACCCGCGGGAAGGAGGGGCAGTGGAAGCAAGAAAGAAAGGAAAAAGGGAAAAGGAATAGAGATGGAAGCGTGGCTTAGAAGCACGTCTCCTCCTGTGCCTTTTTAAGGGCGGTGGGGAGGGAGAAAGAGTTGGAGCGGGGGGGTAAAGCATTCAACTTCCATGTCCTTCCCGAGCTGCCGGGCAAAAGGCAGCAGTGTTTCCCCCTAAATAAGAAGAATTGATCTTACTCTTGGTTTGGAACCGCGGGGCTTTTTCAGGCCAGACGTTCTTCCGCTCCTTCTCCGTCTCCCTCTCCTTTCCCCCCTACAAGTGTAGGACAACTACACTCCTCCTGCTTTGGGCCCGCATGTGCAACACCCCCACCCCCCCACTTCGGCCGCTCGAACTGCGCGGAGAAGCTGGCACCCAGCCAACTCGGCTCCCTTCCTTCCTCCCCTCCCTCACTCACCGCACATGGTTAGTCCCCGATCCCGCACGCAGCCCCGTCCTGTCGCCCGGGATGCCTGGAAGCCCCGCACGGGTCCCTGTCACCTCCTTTTTCTCTCTCTCTCTCGCCTGCCGCTTTAATAACGTGTCTTGGACCCAACCCCCTTGGGTGGTGGTTCATTGGCTGAGAGAGGGAGCGCGGGGAGATGGGGCGGGGGTAGGAGGAAGGCTGCTTCCCATCTTCTTGCTGACTTCAGCCGTCAGCCTGACTCACGAGGTGGAACCAAGACGGGTGGGTGGGAACGAGACTGGGAGGTCGAAGGAAAGGAGGAGATTTTTTTTTTTAATTTATTTTTTTTGTCCCCGAGAGGAGCCGCCTACGTCCCGGGATGGGGGGTGGGGGCCTCCGGTTTGCCTCCAGATGTTCCTGAACTCCAACTCCCAGCAACCCACGATCAGCGTGGTGAACGAGAGGTGGAGTTTTGGCATATCTAGAGGTTCCTCCTCCCTAATTAGCGTCTGAAGTGTAGCGAATGGTCTTCATCATCATCTTCTTCTTCAATATCATCATCATCTCCACCCCGATGAATCGATCGGCTTCATAATAAGCATTGTCCATCCTTCGGCTCCCACAATACTTCTGAAGGGGGGTGGGGGAGAAGGAGTATTAAAGTCCAATGCATCAGGAGGAAAACTTTTTTTATCTTTCTTCCAAGAGATTATGTGCTACTGTTTATCAAAACAATCCAATAGGGCAAATTATAGAAAGCTTTGAAATCTAATCAGACCATTGGTCCAGCTCACTGGATTTCAAAGGGTGTTGTTTTCCCAACCGAATTGATGGAAGACAGAAATGACACCTGTGGGCAAAGGTATGGGCCTCTTTTTTCATAGAAAACCCATTAGCTTCTGGCACCAAGAAAAGACAAAAGATTTAAAGATGCAAGTACTGTTGCATAACTTTTGTGGACTACAGACATGATCACAAGCATGGGGTAACGACCTAGGAACAAGGGGAGGAATAATAATAGGAAAAGTCAAGAGAGAAAAACAGCATAATGGTCATTCTAGTTTGCATGGGTGAGCTAATACCAGTTGTGCAATCAAAAATATTGCCTCTTGAAAAACTTGTTGGGTCTTCAGGTGTCACAAGAATTTCTGTGATCCTTTTTTTGTCTTTTGGGATGTTCACTGCCCAGACAACTTGGAAGCAATGTCTGCTGATCCTATTTAACTGACTGCTGGAACATTCAATCTACTTAAACTCTACCTAATTATGCAGGAAACTATATACCCATTGCATTTTGAAACATTTCTTTTGAGAGCAAATAAGAGTTCAAAGGATTTCCACTTCAAGCCTAGAATACCTGTCTTCATGATGATTTCATTCAAGTAAGTTTCATGAGTTCCTGCAGGAGCATTTCTACAGGCATATTCTATTTATGGTATTTCTAACTGACCAAATTCTTGAATCACTCATAAAAATGAGAGAAACTGCATGTTTAATATTCGTTTTACATATCAGCAATATTGCTTTTCTGATTCTCAAAAGACAATTTGCTACCTCAGCATAAAGGGATGGCCTTCCACTTGGATAAAGTCCTAAATGCATAATTTATTTAACTATATTTTTGTTTATATTGATATTTTTATCTATTCCTGTCCACTCGCTTGTGCAAGATATACTATTATTTGAATTTATTAATGGACGATAGGCAATCATTTTAGGCATCAGCAAATTGAAAGGAACTGGACTGAACACTTTCAATCAGAAAATCATATTACATTTAGGATATGAAATTATGAAGAAGTAATACAATCGCATTAATAGTCAGGAAAGATGCAGTATGAAAAAGCCAGTACTTGGGTACAATATGGTCAATAACTAAATAAGTTTAAATATACTTTGTAGATAATCTTCAAATGTGACATTTATCTAAGTTCATATGTTCCAATCACTGATGCAGAAAAAGAAGAGGTTGATGAGTTTTAGTTGAGTCTTCATTCACAAACAGCAGGTCTTGTTTTCACATTTTGCTGATACTAGAGAGTATCAACAAAAAGTGCATGCAAGATGCGCTGTTTGTGAATAAAGATTCAAATGCCAAAGTTAAAAATAGTAAGGAGGAAAATGTCATTGGATTGTATCACCTAGGAAAAGGGGGCCCTAACCCCAGGGCTGCAGACCAGTACTGGTCGGTGGCCTGAACTAGGCCGTGCAAATGATAGAAGCCCCATCTGCACATACATGGGATGCAGATATGCATACCCATCTGTGGAAAACATGCTCTCCATGAAACCTGGCTCCCAAAAGGTTGGCAGCCACTGGCCTAGGAAACAGAAATGAAGCTGGAGAATAAAAATTCAGGAGAATCTCTCTAGTACTGAAAAATGAAGCCAGAAATCAATACTCCAATTATTAGTGTGTTGGAAGGTTACCAAAATCAATGGGACAACTACAGAAACATGGGAAACAATGTGAGAAAATCAGAAGGATCAGGTTGGGAACAGATCATTCCGGAAAAGATGTATCTATGTAGATATTTATTTAATCATATTCGTATAGTTGCCCTTCTCACATTGTGACACTAGGGGACATACGCTATGATCAAAATATATAAAAACCATTAAAACAATCAATTTAAATTAAAATATAAACAAGTAAAAAGTAGAAAAAGAAAATGATGGCAAAATAGAGTGTATTCTATTAATTTATACGTTCATCTAACAGACCCTATTCCATCATGGGATTCCCCAGCTAGTTGAAAAGACCATTTTAAGGGCCCACATGATTGGGACCAGCCTCACCTCCCAGGAAATTATTTTACCATAGGGAGACCATAGCAGAAAGACTTTTTTCCTAGGCCCTGCCCAACAAACTCTATGGCTGGTAGGACCCAGAATATGATTCTCCAACTGTATAACCACCTGATAGGACATCATTAATCAAAATCACTCCCAAAACCCTATTGCATCTGTTTCAAGTTACTGGGAATAATATTGTGAATAAGCCAAAGAGTATAAACAAGGTAATTCACTTTCTCCTATGGCTTTCCCTTCATTTCTTTTCAGTGGACAAACATCTAGTCAAGATACTCTAGCACAAATGGGAGTAGCATGGCTTCTGTGCACCTGGTTCCATCCCATAGAGTTGGAAAACTGAAATTGACAGATGAACAGCAAAAGCCTGTTATTTTCTGGTCACTGCTTCATCAAAGGTCAGGTTGCTGTCTCTAAAAGTAAACAGACCCACAGATAACATTACAGAATACAACTGAAAAAGCATTTAAAAAAGAATATTGCATTATGAAGTCCCCTCTTTTTAATCTGTTAATTTATTTATATAACATATGTTCCCTATCTCCCAGGACTCTGAACAGTTTTCAGTAATAAAAAGTTAATGAGTATGAAAAATAAAATTACAACTCTGCTTTCTGCCCTTTTACCTTAAAAGATAAAAAGGGTCTAAAATATGGAGTGTGGAAGTTGATACCATAGGAAACTCAGAAAACTAAAGTGCTGAATGAGAGGACAAAGACTCATAGAGAAATACATACAATACACATTTCTCAAAACCCTCCTGGCAATTACCTTGTTGCTTCCAAGGAAATGGATGATAAAGATTTTACAAACATTTATTGTGTTAGATAGCGTAGGTTAAGAGGGAAAATATTGTTTTTATTATCAGTATATTTTATATTTAATAAATTTGGGATTGTCAACATATGACTATCCTGTAATAAATTGTAAGTAAGAACAAGAGCAGTATAATATCATGTTTGGGGACAATATGAGTTGCTAATGGATTTTGCGTATGCATCTGGTTGACCATTGTAGATTCAGTCAGAATGTCTGGCTCAATGGGCTTTTTGTCCTGATCCAACTTTATTCATTTTGCATTCTCTGAATAGTTTTCAATGAAAGAACATCCGGTGTGTGTGTGTGTCAGTATATTGCAGATAGCTCTTAACTAATGGGATGCAGGCAATAGTATGTTGGCAGTCTCTAGATTGGAGATCCTATCTTGCCTAGACATTTATAGGGTTGCTAAGTGAATGACTTGGCTTTGGCTGGGCTTATGGCATACTGGTCAAAAATTGGCCAAACTGGAGATATTGTTATTACTGTTAGCAGGAAACGTTGCATCCGGCATTGGTATGACTAGGGCTAGTATCTATTTTACAAAAAAGGGATGTATGAAAGCCTCAATTGTCCAGACCCATGTCTTTTCAGTTGATATTTTTTAGTTTGCGTTTTTGTACACATTTTTTAACATTGTCGAAACAGTGCTTTTTTCTTTTTCTTTCTTTTCTTTCTACAATTGCATGGCTATTATACTAACAATAGCAATAAAAATGACAATGAATGTTATTTCGGATGTTAGACAATAGAAACTGGGAACATATACTTTGCCAGGGATATGTATGAAAATAGAAATCCACAAATTGATCATAACTGCATGTTATGCTTCAGGGAATAGTGGTAATCAAAGGACCAGAGGTGCATTTTAGGTAAAATGGTACAACCAATTGTCAATGCACAAGAAAACAATATTCTGCCTGCCACTTATTGTGGGGAGGGGGAACAAAGGGGGCTGTGACTTTAAGGAAAACTGTATCACTGCTCTCCATTTTAGTGTATTCCCAAGGACTCCTACCTCCTGGGAGGAAGAAACCTTCCTCATTGACCTTTTGTGCCTCCCAGTTAACCCAAACTTGCCAGTGGGTATCCAAGTCCCTTACTCATTCTTTCCTCATAAGTCAGTGGCATTAAGAGATTTCAAATTTTGCCCCAGCTCCAAGGCCCTTACCCAATTGGAAACAGAAACCAGAGGGAAGTGGGAAAGGGGATAGGGATCTGTCCTTGCAATCTTCCCTTCTGTGACGCAATGTGTAAGTTTCTGGAAGTGAGGTGGTCTTGAGATGGCCACATTTTTGCCAAATTTTAATCCAACAGGACTCATGGGCCTCAGATTTTGGATGCATTCTATCAATCAACCAATTTTAGGTGTGTTGATTCAAAAATTGTTGCTCTGTGATGCACTATTTCACACAATTGAGCTACAAAGTTTTAAACAAGGCACAACAGTTTTGTTTTTTTTTGAAAAAGATTTTATTAATTTTCTACAAACAAACAAGACAAACAAAACATAAAAACATCAACTCTCATATGTACATCCAGTGTGTCAGTTGGTTCATCATTTTTGTGCATTCATTCTGTAGTCTCAATTACAATTATGTTACATAATAACTCATATTGTCAATCCAAACTTATATATCCTAATATCACTAAAAAAAGAAGTTTTTGACTATATTTTTAATCATTCATGCTTTATGAGCTAACAATACTTTAAACCAGTTTATTCTATAACAAATCATATAATTATATCAAATCAATCCTAAAAAAACCTTTATAAATATAATGTCAAATAACAAAATAATAGCAAAATAGCAAAATAAAGATATTCTTTACTGTCTAGCATTCTAAATATTCTATTATCGTATTTTATCATCTAGCCATTGATAAAAAAGATCCCAAATTTCATAAAATTGTTTATCCTCTTGCTCTCTAATTTCAAATGTCAATCTACTCATCTCAGCACATTCCAATATTTTCTTAATAATTTCTTCCTGTAATGGTATTTTCTCATTCTTCCAATTTTAAGCAAATACAATCCTAGCCGCTGTTAATACATTTACAATCAGGTACTTCAAATCTTTACTATATGTATCAGGTAAAATTCCCAATAAGAAGATCTCTGGTTTCAAGTCTATGTGTTTCTTTGTCATTTTTTCCAACCACATGCGAATTATAGTCCAATATTTTCTAGCGTCCTCACAAGTCCACCACATATGGTAATACGAGCCAGGTATCTGATGACATTTCCAGCATTTTTCAGATTTGTTCTTAAACATTCTTGCTATTCTTGTCGGGGGAAAGTGCCACCTGTAAAACATCTTATACAAGTTTTCTTTATATGCTGTTGACATTGTCATTTTATAATTTTGAGACCACAATTTTTGCCATTTCTCTAGATCAATCCCATATCCAAAATTCTTCCCCCAAACAATCATAGTTTATTTGACTTGTTCTTCCTCTAATTTCATTCCCAGTAAATAACCATATAATTTTTTAATCACCTTCTCATCAGTACCCATCAAGATCTTACCTAAATCAGTCTGCATATCATAGAATCCCTCCGTTTTAGAATCTTCATCATACCTTGAATGTATTTGCGCATATGAAAACCAATTCATCCTTATACCTTGTTCCTCTAAGTTTTGGATCGATTTAAGTTCATCCTTTTCATCCAAGAGTTCCCCATATCTAACTGTTTGTTCCTTCTTATAAATTATAGGAAAGGAAAATGCTTCAATAGTCGATAACCAAACTGGGATTTTCAAATAACATTGTCTTTTTATCTTCTCCCAGTTTAACCACAAAGACTCCCGTACATAATGTCTTCTAAAATAACCCTGTATTTTAGTTCCCTTATACCATAAAAAAGCATGCCAGCCCAACAGCAAATAATGCCCTTCTAATGTCAACAACCTATGCTTTCTTAGTATTATCCATTCTTTGACCCACATCAAACTTGCAGCTTGATAATACAATTCCCAATTAGGCAGGCCAAAACCTCCTCTAATTCTAGCGTCTTGCAAAAGCTTTAGCTTTATTCTCGCTTTTTTACCTTGCCATATAAACTTCAACATGATTTTATTTAAATCTTCAGAATAGTCTTTTCCAAGCCTAATTGGTATTGTTTGGAACAAAAATAAAATTCTGGGTAAAATATTCATCTTGATTGTTGAAATTCTCCCTATTAATGACAATTGCAAGTTTTCCCACTTCTTCAAATCTGTAGCTATCTGTTGTTTGAGTTTAATATAATTATTCTCTTTTAATGTGCTACATCTTGCTGTCAAATATATCCCCAGATACTTAACCTTATTTGTAGTTTGGATTTTCAAAAGATCTGCCAGTTCTTCTCTTTGTCTCAATAGCATGTTCTTTGTCAAAATCTTTGTTTTATCTTTATTTATTTTCAAACCAGCCATCTCACCATATGTCTCTATCTTTTCCAATAACCTTGGAGCTATTTCTAACGGGTCTTCCAGAATAAAAGCTAAATCATCAGCAAAAGCTTGTAGTTTAAATTCTTCCTTCTTAATTTTCATTCCTTTTATGCTTTTATCATCCCTAATATTTCTATTCAACACTTCCAAGGTCAACACAAATAGCAAAGGAGATAGGGGACACCCTTGTCTTGTGCCTTTTCTTATATTAATAAAATCTGTAAGTTCCCCCTCCATCCTTACCTTTGCTGTCTGTTTATTATATATGGCTTCTATTGCTTGAATAATTTTTTAGCAAAACCCATCTGTTCCAATAGTAATAACATAAATCTCCAGTTCACGTTGTCAAATGCCTTTTGAGCATCTAAAAATATCAAAGCCATTTGCTTTTCAGGATGAGCCTCATAGTATTCCAAAGTATCCAAGATTACTCTCATATTGTCTCTGATTTGTCTCTTTGGCAGAAATCCATTTTGATCTGGGTGAATAAAATTATTTAAATATTTTTTAAGTCTTTCTGCTAAAATTGAAGCAAAGATTTTATAGTCTGCATTCAATAAGGAGATAGGTCTATAGTTCTTAATTTGCAGTGGGTCAGCCTCTTCTTTTGGAATAAGTGTGATATAAGCCTCTGACCATGTTTTGGGTATCATCTTCTTTAACATAACTTCATTCATGACTTCTAACAATGGGATACTCAATGATTCTTGAAATGTTTTATAGAATTCTGCCGGAAGCCTATCTGGACCCGGTGCTTTCCCATTGTTTTGTCTCTTAAATGCTTCATTTAATTCCATCATTGTTATATTGCTTTCTCTCGTGGATCTCACTTCACGCTGTTCTTTACTGTCCACCTACAGCTCCTTTCTCTTTTTCAGTCTCCAGTTGTTCCTCTTGAAACTCAATTAATGAGACCTCCTTCTCTGCCTCCTCTCTTCTTCTTCCAAAAAATTCTGCATGGAAAAGTTCTGTTTCTCAATTGAATCAATTCTATGTCTCTGCTCTTGCCACGTAAACATTAATCCTTCTGGAATCAGCCATCTATAATTCACTTCGTTTTCCAGTAGCATTTTGGTCAGAAATCGATATTCTCTTCTCTTCTCATCTCTCTCACTCTTCTGGGTATTTGTTTTAAAACCACAATCTCTTTACCTTTGTATTTCAATGTTTTCTCTCTTACCACTTGTAATATTTATGTTTTGATGGATTTTTTGGTAAATCTAATATGGACTTCCTTTGGTAATTTATTTCTCATCGCATATCTTGTATAAACTCGATATATCTCATCTACTCCATCCATCATCTTTTCCTCTGTAATTTCCAAAGCATCTGCCAAAATTTCTATCATTATCGCAGCCAAATTTTCTCCTTTTTCCTCTTCTATATTTTGAAATCTGAGATAAAATTCTGACCTTTCCATCTCCCACCTCAACATCCCATTTTTTTCTTGTTCAACCACTGTTAATCTACTGTCAATATTTCCAATCTTCTCCTCTCTTTGTTTTCCTTCTTCCTCAATTTTTTGGAATCTCTCCTCATACTTCCCCATCATTTGTTTAATATTTTCCACTTTTTCATCAGTCTTCTCTATTCTTTGTTCAATGATGTCTGATTTTATCTTGAGATCTTGGATTCCTTGCATAATCATCTGTAAAGTTACTATTTCTTGTTCTTTATTTTGCTTTAACATTGTCTGAATTAAACGTTGTCCTCCAGCTGGTGGGGAAGCAGAGGTAGAAGTAGAAATGCCAACTGGTATTGGTTTCCTGCTCATTTTAATGCCTCCAAAGCTTCAAATTCTTTTTGACTTTTAATCCAACTGGTAGAGTAGTCAATTATAATCCAAAATGGAAAAATCCAATAGTAAAAGACCCAAAACCAAAGAAGAAAAAGGAATAAAGAAAGAAGAAATATCTTCAGGTTCTTCTTGACCCTAATCCAAGGCACAACAGTTTTTGAAGTATATAGATAGAGTAACTATATGCACTGCTCCAGTATTCTAAAGGGGATGTTTGAAAAATAAAGCTTAGTAGAATGATGAAACTACAGAATCTATGGATAAAGGGGGGAAAAAGGCTTTCAAAGGAATGGTTACTGTAGAAAGAAAGGCTAAGATATTATATGAGAGGCATAGAAAGAAAGAAAAAAAGCTGAAAAGAATATAGTCCAAGAGAACAAGGAACAGTTAGATTAAAAAAGAGAAAGAAAATGAATTACGATGGAAATAAATAGTTGCTGAGGAGGGGGGCGAAGAAGGTTAACCAAGCAAATGGAAATGAAAAATAACAGTTATGAAATTATTTGGAATGAAAGTGAAGTGAGGGATTGCTGAAATAAGCTTTTTGGTGATTGAAACGGGAATGATAGTGATATGTTGAAATGAACTGAACTGAAATGAATGCTATAAATGCTGGTGTCCCCCTTCAAAAAAAAATAGATGAAAGGGAAGTAAGAAATTATAATATTGAAAAATTGGAGTATGCATTGTAGATTATGTTACTAAATAATTTTTAAAATATAGGCTGTGATATGCTTCTGGGTGGCTATGCAATTTATTTAAAATGAATGTGAAGACTGCCTCTGGGCCTGTCAATTGAATAAACATTATTCTTCCTCTATACAAAAGGACAAGAACAAAAAAAATGAAAGGAGGTTATATGCACAGGAATTCAATCAAATGCTTATTGAAAGGGTAATAGCTATGATCAAAATGTTGGAAGCTATCAAGCTTCTCTCAATAACATTAAAAACAGAAGCAAGCATTATCAGGCATTCAAGGATGCAAATGTCTTATAAGATTTATGATAACAAAACTAATGAAGCCATTATGAAAGAATTCTAGCAATTGCTATCTCTTAAAAATGAGCTCCATTAATAATGAAATCAAGGTTCAGTTTCTGCCTATTTTTGTGCTCTTGTGAATGGTGCAAAAGGCTTGAAAATCACTTTTATTTGAGGAGTGGACTTATCTGGTTTCAAACATTTTGCCTCTAATGCTGTGAAACCTGGTTCTCGCAGCAGTTTTCTGCAGACAGTGGATGTGATCACCAATTGTTAAGAGTCGCTGAGAACTGTATTCATGTTGAATAGGGAAATGTTTTAAGTGTAGGATAAAATTAATTGGCTTCAGTTCTGGAATGTTTTACAGAAATATGAAGTAAAACTTGAGTATACAATGAAAGAAAAGCATATGTGCTATATGAATGATTTTTTTTAAAGGACTATCAACTGCAAGAGGAATGGAATTCCCATGATTAACGTCTAAGCCTAAATGAGGAAAGAAAAATAGCAGGTTATGAGTACTACAACCCACTCTCTCTGTAAATTTCCAGAAAACTCTTGGTTGGCATTTTTAAAGAGAAAGGAGGGTGATCTGCGTAGAAAGTATTGGATTCAGATTTATTATCTGTTTCTTCTTAGTCTTTCTATTATTCCTGGGAATGGTAGTGCCAGTCAGGTAATAACTTGATTTAGCATAATATGTATTTAGCATATAATGTATTCAGATTTAGCATAATATGTATTTAGCATATAATGTATTCAGATTTAGCATAATATGTATTTAGCATATAATGTATTCAGATTTAGCATAATATGTATTTAGCATATAATATAGGTCTAGGATGTATTGGAAAATATTTCATTGCTTTTTGCTTACATAAGTTGAAGAGAATACTCTCTAAGACCCCATCTTTTTAAGGGTTCTCCTTTTTCTGCATTCATATTGATAAAATCAAAATTACTTAAAATGTAGCATGTAAGAACTAATTTTAAAAATCTTCCACTAAAACATTAATTACATAGAGTTAAGGTCTTAATGAAACGTTCGGTAGTTTTTATTATATAGTTTTTAAGTAAAGAAAAAACTGACCCATCTGTTCATGACCTCTTATGAAAGGAAGTAATTTTTTAAATGTTACCTTTCATTATTTAAAACACTTTAAATTACATTGGATTAAGGAATTACCTTGCAAATAGTTTATTTTCTTAATTACAGAAGTAAGATTGTGTTTGATAAGTAGCTAATATAATGGAAACAACACTTTCATGTTAAAATAAATTTTAATCATTTTGTTTCAATGCCTTCTAAAACAAAAGGACTAAAATGGTGACTTCATTACCAAAACATAGTATCATGACATAACAACATAATATGGGAGCCACTTTGGTCTAGTGCAGTGATGGCTAACCTTTTTCTTGTTGCGTGCCGAAAGTGTGTGCACTCATAATTCAATGCATGTGTGACCCCCGCCCCCTTTGCATGTACATGTGACCCTCCCCCTGTGAGCCCTGTGCCTCTGCTCATGCCTGTGCATCTCTAGCATGCATCCCGCCCTCCTGTGCATGCACGGCAGATACCCAACAATCAGCAGGCTGGTGGGAGGTGCGGACGCATGTGCAATGGACCTGATCTGGGCTGAGGGCTCACATGCTGGCATTTCTGGCAGACGTGTCATAGGTTTGCCATCACAGGCTTAGTGGGTAAGGCACCAGGCTAGAAACCAGGAAACCGAAATCTAGTCCCACCTTAGCCATGTCAGCCGGACAGGTGGTTTTGAGCCAATTACACTCTCTCAACCCAATTCACCTCAGAGGAGTGTTGTTGTGGAGAAAATAGGAGAAAAGAATATTTTGTGTGTTTACCACCTTGAATTATTTATTAAAATAAAGGTGGAAAATAAATAAATAAACCTGGGTTATGCAGAAGCAATACAATGCTGCATGCAAATCTTTTTAACAAAGTAATTTTTACTGCCCTTGCTCTACAACACTCTTTTATTGTTGGTGTCACAATTAATAACTGGTTAAGAGAAACAGATTTTGAAGATGGCTGAAGAATTATAATAATTTTGGTTTATAATTTATCTTTGCCTGAAATAAAAACAGTATTAAAATAAGCAATAAAGAGATAAATGTTTAAAGGATAAATAACATTACACATTACTTGCACACAAAATAATCATAAAACTTGTGAAAAATTCTAAAAGCTAAACTGGAAATAAATATATGAATGATTTTTGGGGGGAACAACATAAGTCCTTTTTGCTTACCAAAAGCAATCCTCTGGAAGTGAGATCATCTTAAGGTGTAAATAATTCTATAACATATTCTATATATATAATTCTATAATATATCAGATAGTGTCTCAGATAGCTGAGTATTCAGCTGTCAAATGTGTTTAAAGCTTAACACTGACATCTTCAGCTGAAATCAGAAAGCATAGACAAGGAACACTTACTGGTTCAGCAACACTCTGCTGCACCTCTGAGGAAAATAGCAGTTTCACCTTGAAATGCTTCTAGTTATGATAAATTGCTTCTGGAAATTACCAGACTGTCACTGAAATGTCATGGTTAGAAGGTTTGATATAACAAACTGCTATGGCATTTTTTTATTGCATCCTGTTCCCAAATTGGTGGACTTTTTACATCTTTCTCCAAAAAGAAAAAAGGCAATCAGATAAGTTCATAGTACCATGCATTGTGTAATTGCTACATTTTGCACCAATGATCTTAGGCTGTAAACAGAACGTGTATTATTGTTCTCATATTCAATTCATTCAGAAATAGCAACATAACATGACATACAATGTAACATAGCACACAATGTACCATAACATAAAATACAAGTAATGTAGCGTGGCGTAATGCAACAAACATAACATATATAAATATAAATAACTTTCCCCATTTATCAGCTGGTCACAGACCATTATTTATTCCTTGCCTGGAACAGCTAAGGAAGAAAATAGGAAGCCTAATGGATTTCATGGGGAAGTCCTGTGAATGACATTCAACTGCTGCTTTATTAATGGAATGTAATAGCCTGCAATTTTAAATATTCATTGAAACAAATTGTTATTTACCCTATGATTTCACTTTTATGTTTGTTTCTTTTAAAAAAAAACTTTTTTTTTCAAAAACAAAGGTTAAAACATTGAACTTATTTACTATGAAGCAATTTGGAACACTATTAATAATAATATGAAGAGCATTTTAATGTAATTTGAAAATACATATGCATATGTATTTCCAAATTCCAAATATACATATGATACACTAGAAATTAGTGTATAGTATAAAATAGTCTACCTAAGTAATAATATATATACAGTGCACACACATGCAAACACATACAGTATATATGTACATACATACAGTACTACTTAGGTAAACTATTACTATACGGATAGTCCTCAGTTATTGATGGTAATCGGGATTGGAATTTCCATTGTTAAGCAATATAGTCATACAGGTCATTGTCACATGGCTGCATCACTTTGTGACAGCAATCTCAGCAGTCCTTGCAACTTCCTACTAGTTTCCAACAAGCAAAATCCATGGGAAGTTTTAAAGTGGCTTTCAGGCAAATTGGAATGGGTGGCTATATAAATTGAATTAAGTAAATAAAAAGGAATAAGTGGCTGCAACAGGATAGGGTGTAGGGCATGTGAAAGTTCTGTCCAGAGCAGCCTGAGTGCAGAGGGGCTTGAGGCTGCTGTGGGGTAGGGGAGGGTATGTGAGGGATCCATGCAATGCAAGTACAGCAAGGTGCCGCAAAGTGGGGGAAGGTATGTGAGGGTACATGAGGGCTGTGGCAACATGAGCATCACTAAGCTTGGATTGGGTTGGCTTATGCTGGGCACAAGTGATCAATCTGAACAGCTTGCAACTTTATTGGCAGCTGCTTCCCCATTGACATTGCTTGCAGGAAAGGTTGAAAACTTTTTCAGCACCATCATAAGTTTGAAAGCTTGCTGAACAAGTGATTGCTATCTGAGGACTCTAATACATTAGTCTGGAATGAATTAGAATTAAAATGGACTATAATAAGCATGGTTTTATGTGTTGGCACTGCAGTTGTGTGGTTTTGCGCAATAATCATTAAACTGATGCCAACATTATGGTTCATCCTAAAAACAGTTAAGCCAATATAATTGCATGAAAATTCCTGAAGGCAACAAGAAAAGAAAAAGATCTGCTAACTCTCTACTTCCACCATCCTTAAACAACATACTTTATGTCTGTGCTAGCTAGGAATTGTGGGAGTTAGCATATTATACAACTGCAGGATTAATTGGGAAAGACTATGGTAGTGAATAGGCATTGGAAGATACGCAGCCGGTTTGCCTGGCTATCACATATGTAAAACAAATTAAGATAAAACAGATTTAAGAATGATCTGCCAAAATGCAATGGTCAAAGGTGTCAGGCAGTTATCTATGTGCTAAGTTCTTTTCCAGTGACTTCCCTTAAAAGGATTCACACATTTCCTTACGCATGATAACGCTTGTGTAGTTTGCAGGGTATGTTAAAATGTGACAAATAATTTTCTTTGAGCAAAAGAGGCAAAGCAAACAGTGATGGGTGTTATCTGCTAAAGATTCAATTTGCAGAAAACAACATTTATTAGGGAAGGTTAGGTAATGGTATAAATTGCCAACAATAACTTTTTATCACTGACACTAAATACTAGGCTTGATATCCATGTACCATGGATTACATGCTGTTTCTTTTATGAAATGTGGGATGAGGCAAGTATACGTTCCTTCCAACCCAAATAAATTTGCCAGACCTTCCATCATACAACCAATGGAATGATAGCCTAATTATTTGTAGTGGGGAAGGGAGTAGGTTCATATATTAGCTAACCTCTCTAGGAGTAAACAAGACTGATAATTAAACCTCTTCCTCCTCCCCATCAATACCGTTGCCAAAACATCAGCATCCCTTTTGAAGGCCAAAGATGATGCACAGATATTCCTTAGCGCATTTCCCCCTAAGCTTCTGCCATTTAATTGGCTCACTATACACCAGGGAATGGGAAGGGCAGATGACGGAAGAGGGTGGTGGTAATGGAAACATGAAGGAAGTAGTTGTTCCAGCTGCTGCCCTTCCAAAATGTTAAGCTTGTTGTTTGTCTATCAATGGCCTGCTTTGTTTTGAGAAGTATGAAAAACAACATGTTTTTATCATCTTCCCCCACCCCCCAAGTTGGTTTCTAAAATGTCCTTTTAAAAAAACTAACTCTGGAGGAAATGCTTTGATTATTCCATCCCCACAGCTTAATGCTTCTAAATGTACCTACCTATATACATATACATATACAGTATGTATGGATTGTGTAATTTACTTTCCAATCTTTGTTGTAGGAACCAAGTTCTTTTGCAACAACAGGTAGTCTCACTTGGCCACAACTGGGACTGGTAACTGTTGCTAAGCACCATGGTTGCTAAGTGAGACATTGCACGATCATGACAGACTCACCATGTCTCTGATCATTCAAAGGTTAAGTGAGACACTGTGGGTTTTTATTTAGTGAGATATCACATGGCCATGAATTACAATTTTGCTGACAGCTTCTGCATTAACTTGGGTTGTCAGGAGCCAGTTGTGAATCATGAAAATGGCAATCATGTAACCACGGGGATGCTGTGACAATTGTAAACACCTACTGTTTGCAAAGAGCCTAGATGTCAATTATGTAATTGCAGGGATGCGGTGGCAGTCATAAATACAATGACTGCTCATTACTTTTCCAGGACAGTCATTAAATTAGGTCTACCTATACTCACTTATATTCAGAATGGAAATGCTATTATTTATTATACATATGGTACAGAAATTAACACAAAGCGGAAGCAAAACACAAAACATGTGACATAAAATGGCTTCAACAACTTGAATTGAGTACATTTTAGATCCTGTCCATCTTAACAGAAGGAATGGTGGCCCTTAAAACACCTTACAGACAATATTACATACAGGTGAAATTTGAAAAATTAGAATATTGTGCAAAAGTTCATTTATTTCAGTAATGCAACTTAAAAGGTAAAACTAATATATGAGACAGACTCATTACATACAAAGAAAGATAGTTCAAGCCATGATGTGTCATAATTGAGATTATTATGGCTTACAGCTCATGAAAACCCCAAATCCACAATCTCAGAAAAGTAGAATATTGTGAAAAGGTTCAATATTCTAGGCTCAAAGTGTCCCACTCTAATCAGCTAATTAAGCCATAACACCTGCAAAAGGTTCCTGAGCCTTTAAATGGTCTCCCAGTCTGGTTCAGTAGGAATCACAATCATGGGAAAGACTGCTGACCTGACAGTTGTGCAGAAAACCATTATTGACACTCTCCATAAGGAGGGAAAGCCTCAAAAGGTAATTGCAAAAGAAGTTGGATGTTCTTAAAGTGCTGTATCAAAGCACATTAATAGAAAGCTATGTGGAAGGGAAAAGTGTGGAAGAAAAAGGTGCACAAGCAGCAGGGATGACCGCAGCCTGGAGAGGATTGTCAGGAAAAGGCCATTCAAAAGTGTTGGGGACTTTCACAAGGAGTAGACTAAGGCTGGAATCAGTGCATCAAGAGCCACCACACACAGACGGATCCTGGACATGGGCTTCAAATGTCGTATTCCACTCCTGAACAACAAATATCAGAAGCATCTTACCTGGGCTAAAGAAAAACAGAACTGGTCTGTTGCTCAGTGGTCCAAAGTCCTCTTTTCTGATGAGAACAACTTTTGCATCTCATTTGGAAACCAAGGACCCAGAGTCTAGAGGAAGAATAGAGAGAGACACACTGCAAGATGCTTGAAATCCAGTGTGAATTTTCCACAGTCTGTGTTGATTTGGGGAGCCATGTCATCTGCTGGTGTTGGTCCACTGGGCTTCATTAAGTCCAGGGTCAACACAGCTATCTACCAGGAGATTTTGGAGCACTTCATGTTTCCTTCCACAGATGAACTTTATGGGGATGTTGACTTCATTTTCCAGCAAGACTTGGCACCTGCCCACACTGCCAAAAGCACCAAAACCTGGTTCAATGACCATGGGATTACTGTGCTTGATTGGCCAGCAAACTTGCCTGACCTGAACCCCATAGAGAATCTATGGGGTATTGCCAAGAGAAAGATGAGAGACATGAGACCGAACAATGCAGAAGAGCTGAAGGCCGCTATTGAAGCATCCTGGTCTTCCATAACACTCCAGCAGTGCCACAGGCTGATAGCTTCCATGCCACGCCACATTGAGGCAGTAATTGCTGCAAAAGAGGCCCTTGCAAGTACTGAGTATATATGCATGCTTATACTTTTCAAAGGTCCGATATTGTTCTATGTACAATATATGTACAACAACAATCCTTGTTTTATTGATTGCATGTAATATTCTAATTTTCTGAGATTGTGGATTTGGGGTTTTCATGAGCTGTAAGCCATCACAATTATCATCACAATTATGACAAATCACAGCTTGAACTATCTTGCTCTGCATGTAATGAGTCTATTTCACATATTAGTTTCACCTTTTAAGTTGCATTACTGAAATAAATGAACTTTTGCACGATATTCTTATTTTTTTGCGTTTCACCTGTACAGTACAGGTAGTCCTTGAGTTATGACCACAAAGGAGCCCAACATTTCTATGGCTAAGCAAGACAGTTGTTACGTGAATTTTGCCCTATTTTGTGACCTACCTTGCACCAGTAGTTAGTGAATCACTACAGTTGTTAAGTTGGTAAAATGGTTCTTAAGTGATTCTGGATTCCCCATTGACTCTGCTTGTCAGAATGTCACAAAAGGTGATCACATGACCTTGGGAGACTGCAACTCTTATAAATGCATGCCACTTATCAAGCGTCTGAATGTTGATCATATGATCACAGGGATACGGCAATGGTCATACATAGGAAAAATAGTCATAAGTCCCTTTTTTCAATGCTATGATAATTTCAAGAAGTCACCAAATGATTTGTAGATAAATCGACTGTTGAAGAATGGATTTTGAAACTGACTGAATTAGCAGAGATGGCAAAAATTAATTGCTTTGATTAGTAGTAATGGACTAGATAGCTTTATAAGACTTTCTATGTATTAAATAGAATAACAGATGGTTAACAGAGGGATTCGAAGATTAGTGTAATGTTTAGCTTAACCTCTTGACTGCTGTTCCTTTTTTCTTTATAGCAATAGCACTTAGACTTATATACCACTTTATAGTGCTTTACAGCCCTCTCTAAGTGGTTTACAGAATCAGCATATTGCCCCCAACCATCTGGGTCCTCATTTTACTCACCTTGGAAGGATGGAAGGATGAGTCAACCTTGAGCCTGGTGGGGTTTGATCTGCCAAATTGCAGTAGGAGTAGCTTGCGGTACTGCACTCTAACCACTACGCCACCAAGACTCATTGTGTGCGTGTGTGTGTGTGTGTGTGTGTGTGTGTAAAAAAGGGGAAGAGAATTCACTGATTTTTCTTTTTTTTTCTCAGCGTCAGCCAGGGTGGATCCTACATGTTAAACGTTAAATTTATTTGATCACTATTTCCTCTTTTTTTGTACACTATTTTTTTTCTTTGTTGTTGTTGTTGTTAGGGTTGAATGTATGCTTTTGTTTTGTTTGGTTTGGTTTGTTTGTTTTGGTTGGTTGGTTTAGTACTTTTTCTTCCTAATCCTTGCATTACTCTGAAAATTATGCAGTGTATTTATTCATTAACAAAATGTCAAATATTCTCTTGATGAAACATGCTGTACTTCCTGCAGAAGTAACTTCCAAGTGAGTACAAAGGAATTCATGCTGACACACAAAAGTATTGCTTTATCTTAGCATTAAATGAACATATAAATCATTTAAGATTTTCTCTGATATTAGTTGAGCCCTTATTCTAATGACATTGTGCTACCCTCACTGATAGACTAGTACAGTATTACACAATTGGGGGATACTTCAGAGAGAGTTTCCTAATCCATATTTTCTGCAACAGAATTCTTAACAACATTAAGTCCAGCTGTAATTTTACATACCAGAATTGCTTCTCCCTCATCTTATTAAATCAATTTCTTTTAGAGTGGTCAATTTTGAATGCCAAATTTTCTCCAGCCATAGTGCTAAAGAAAATAAAAGCAAAATTCCTTCTAAGATAAAACCCTCCCCCAAACCCAAGAAAAGCAAACAGCAAAGAAGCCATTTGGGGCCATGTTCTTACTTAAAAAAAAAAAGAAGATAGGCTGATATGCCTGTTTTTAAGATATGAGTTCTGACAAATGTATCTTTTTCCATTGGCAGCATTCATCTATAATACCAAACACCTCTTTCTATATTTTTTCCCTTATACTTGCAGCCTGCTGCCCCTTGAAAAGATTTGTAATGCTTAACAGCAGATTATCTTGATGAATGACAGACATGCACAGACTAAACTCTCTTGACTAATTCAAAGATCTGGTCTGCCTTTTCTGCTATTGTGTCTACCCTCTGAAATATTATTCCCCAAAGGTTTGGAAGATCCTCACCTTTCTGTTCATTGGTGGAGACTTATAAAATCTGGTTCTTCCCCCAGGCGATTGGTTCAGATTATGGGATGGCTATGTGTAGAATTAAAAACCTAGATTGAATTATATTTGGGGTGGCCTTGGTTAATTATTTTCCTGTTGTTACTTCTATTACCTCATATCCTCATATCCTATTATTCATTTTTCTGTCTGGAATGTTTATTACATTGTATTTTATCTTTATTCTATTTGGAATTCCTTGTCTTCATGTTTCTATAAACTATAAGTTGCTCAGAGTTGCTTAGTGAGTTATTACTGCATGTCTCTTCTATGATTATGGTAGATATGAGTTACTTCCAAGGTTACTTCAAAACCAGTAAGCAGCAAGGCATTTATTGGACATTTGAGTTGAAAACTCAATTCAATTATCAAGCAATACACTTTAAAATTTGTCAAGGAAGCTGTATTTCTGGAACAATCCCCTGGGACACTAGTAATAGCTGATTCTTCCTTATAACAGAATGTTCTGTAACTCCCGTAGTGCTGATTTATTACACTGGGTCCCAACTGTTATTATCTTAAATTATTATACAAGGAGATCTTCTCTGAAAATACAGAATTAAATTAATAGAAGAAAAACTTACCGGATAAACTATTTTAATGCCTGTTCATTTTCAGTAAATGAGATCTGTGAACCTCCTCCACACTTGCTTGAACTATTTCTTCCAAGTAAGCTTAAGGATTTAAAAAGAAATCTGCTAATGGACTCCAGAGCCTTGAACTCTTCAAACAGCTGTATTTTCTAAAGGCTCTCTTGCAAATGGAGTCCAGCTGTATGAATAAAATAATATGGACACAACTGTGATTACTGTATGTTTATTCAGTATACAATGTATGAAGTAAAGGGACAAATGCAACAGTTAAATGATCTAATGAGAATGTGTAAGAGGTAATTAAACCAAAATCTGTATTATAGTTATAGACTAGAATAATAAAAATAAAATGCAAAAAATAATTCTAGAAACTAAGAAATATAAAATACAAATAACAGTAAAAAAAACTTTTAAAAAACTAGCACAGAGAGACACACACAACCAAATAAAATAACCTATACAAAGGGATAAAAACATTAAATACAAAAGGACCTCATAAAATCTAAGGCATGGCTAACTAATATACCACAGTGCAAACATTCTTAGCTAATAAGTTAAATACTTGAAAAGACTGGCTTGTATCAGAAATATTTCCTCTTCTCATAATACAAGTTAATTGTGACAACTACATTTCCCCTCTCAAATGTATATCAATTAATTTAAAATCATGATTCTATTAATTATTACTAATAATGCTATAACATTAGTAAATATTAAACAATTTATGGAAGAGGGTCGGCAAGGCAATGAGACGAATCATGTTGATACGTCTGCAGGTGGTGATTTTTCTATCTTGGGGTGGTATGGTCTGACGTGTCGTCCAGGAACCCACAGGACACGATCTGAAAGCTGGATAGCTGAGTAGCCACAACCCCAGGTGAGGAGAGCAGCAGGACCCTTTCAAGTAGGGTCTGGCAGTTGATGGTAGTTTACCTGTGGTTTGGGAGAATCAGGGGAAGGGGGGGAGGAAAAATGTCGCTCCGCTGCTGTCGTAGCAGGAGTGCCGGAGAGATTGAGGAAGTTGAGGGTATAAAGACAGAGATTAAGGGTATCTTGCATCGCTGGGAGGCCAAGGGCTTTTTTCCCTTTGATCAAATGTCATTCTAATGCTGTTTTTAGCGTTAGGTTGGCTCTCTCTACCAGGGTTTGTCCTTGACTGTTATAAGGAATTCCAAATTTGTGGGTAATTTGCCACTTAGTGCAAAATTCTGACATGGCTGTGCTAGTGTATGCGGAACCATCATCTGTTTTTATTTCATTTGGGCGTCCCAACGATGCAAAAGTGCGAATGCAATGGTTGATGACATGTTTGGAGGATTCTCTTCTTTGCGGGGTTGCCATTATAAACCCTGAATAAGTATCAATTGTGACATGCAGATACTTCCAGGGGGCAAACAGAGGAAACTGAGTAACATCCATCTGCCATATTTCACAGGCTTTCAACCCGTGGGGATTTACCCCTAAGGGAATGGAATGGGCTTGTTGACTGCAGGTGGGGCACTGCTGTCTAATAGCTGAGGCTTCGGCCATAGTGAGGTTGAAATGTTTCATGAGAGCTTTAGTGTTTTGATGGAAGTATGAATGGCTCTCCCAAGGAGTTAATGTGTGTGAGGTCATGATACCTGCAGCCGCTTGATCAGCCACATCATTGCCTTCCTGGAGGATTCCTGGGAAGGGTTGGTGGCTGCGGATGTGTGCTACAAAGAGGGGGTGCTGACGCTGTGCAACAAGGTGTTGCAATGTAACAAAAAGAGAGAGAAGGTTTTTATCAATAGCGGGAGAGAGGTAAGAATCGTGAATAGTAGAGACTATTTGGGTAAAATATAGGCTGTCTAGGATTAAGTTGAGGGGTTTGTTAAAATTCTGGAGGACTAATATGGTTGCAGCAAGTTCAGCCCTTTGTGGTGATGTCTGCACAGGGGTGGTTTTAGTGTGCCACACCCCATTCCTTTGCCAAGCGCATGCCCCTCGTTCCCTACTGCCATCAGCAAATATAGTCAAGGCATTGACCAAAGGTCCTTTGCTGATGGGAGAGGAGAAAGAGATGGGTATTGTCCGAATGATTTGAAAACGTGGATCAGCGGGTGGGTGGCAGGAAACTAGTCCAGGCCAGTCAGCTAAGGCAAACTGAATTTCCTGGGAGTTTTGGAATAGAGATTCCCACATTTGTAGCGAAAAAAGGATGAAAAGTGTGGAGACATCTATTCCCATAAGTAATTTTGCACGACTCCTGCCTTTTATGATCAGTTGAGCCAACTGAGCTGATTTGGAAGTGATGGAGCATCGTGGCATATGGGAAAGATGAATCCACTCTATGATGTGGAGTTTTTGGTCCTTTTGAGTTACTGCTGCGGTCATAAGCCTCGGGGTGGCTAAAATGACCATATCTAGAGGAGTATTGGCAGCAGCTCTGTCTACCCATTTTTTTTGGATATTCTATTTGAGTTATTGCTTGAAGCTGAGGTTGCTGCAAGAATATTATGTCAGCAGGCTTTTTTCCCCAGGAAAGGGCTTCGAACAATGGAGAAAGAATATCAGTGGTTAAAGACAGGAAAGGTCGAGGCCAGTTTATGGTACCCAGATATTGCTGAAGTTGAACCAGGGTGGGTTGAGAAGGTAGAGACAGAGAGGGAAGTGAAGGATAGGCAGTAGCAGAAAGCATTTTATAGCCCAGATATGCGTATGGAGTTAGTACTTGCACCTTTTCAGGTGCTATGTGCAAACCTCCTTTTGCAAGAATGGCTTTCAGGAAGGAAAATGAAGTGAACACCGTACCCGGTGGCCCAGGAGCGGCAACAAGGATATCATCCATGTAATGATACACCAGAAATTGTGGAAAAGCAGAACGATAGGGTAGCAAGACATTATTGACATAGTGTTGACACATGGTGGGGCTATTGAGCATACCTTGGGGTAGGACTTTCCACTGAAAGCGGGAGGAGGGAAAGGAGTTGTTTAAGCGAGGTAGTGTAAAAGCGAATAAGGCACGGTCTTGTTCATGCAAGGGGATAGAAAAAAAGCAATCTTTTAAATCAATGACCATGAGATCAAATTTTTCAGGGATGATGTTGGGATTTGGAAGACCACATTGTAGCGCCGCCATTGGTTTTATTATAGTGTTCATGGCTCGTAAGTCCTGCAATAGCCTCCATTTTCCTGATTTTTTCTTTATGACAAAAATGGGGGTGTTATATGGGCTGACAGATGGTTCAATGTGCCCTTTGACAATTTGGTCCTGGATAAATGATTGCAGGGCCTCTAGTTTGTCTATTGTGAGGGGCCATTGGTCTACCCAAACAGGTTCTGTGGTTTTTAATTGTAGCCGCAGTGGAGTTCTAGCAAAAGATTCCATTAATCAATAATGAGTTTTGTGTTAAGTTGAGACATAAGATCACAGCCCCACAGGTTAGTATGTAATGGAAGAACCAAGGGTTGGAGGTAGGCAGTGTGAGAAATATCAGGGGAACTCACCGGTAGCCAGTGTTTGCTACGGTGGGCGTGCTGAACTCCTTCCACTCCCCGAACAGCTGGGGCAGTTTCCAAAGGCCAATCGTCCGTCCACTCAGCCGTTCGGATGACACTTACATCAACTCCAGTATCTAAGAGACCCGAAAAGACTTTGTTACGGATTGTAAATTGTAACACAGGCCTGGCTTGTTCCACTGTTTGATGGACAGTAAATGCCCATGCATCAGCCATTTTAACAGGTACTGGAATAGCGGTTGTTACTAATTCTCCCTTGCTAAATTTTGTGGGAGTATTTCCAATTACTGCAATGGCCACTGAGGAAAAGTCATTGGAATCTCTCAGAAATGGAGAAGCAATGATTCCCCTTGCCATGAGGTCTTGGATGGGATAAATTATGAGGGGCGTCATGGCAGGAGGGATCATTTTCAGGCATGTGGGGAGAAAGTAAACAGTGCCTGGAATGTCAATTTCCATATCTTCTGAGGCAATTAGTTGGAAAGATATGGAGTCAGCCTTGGGAGCGGGGCTGACTGATTGCCCCCCTTCTAGTTTCCCTGCGGCTGAGGAATGTTGCTGCAACACTGGTTTGCCCAGTGGTACCCTTTCTTGCACCTTGAGCATATAGTTTTAGGCTTGGTGTTGTTTTGTGTATTGTCTCTGGCTCTGCATTGTGCTTTGAAATGGCCTGGCTTCCCACAATTGAAGCAGTTTCCGGCTGGCCTGCCTTGAGAATTTGCTTGCTGCAAGGCCATGGCCAGATGCTCCATATTGTAAGAGACAATTCCCACGATTCTGCAAGCCTTTAGATAGTCCGAGAGGGAAGCCCCCCCTCGGGCAGACAGAGGCTGCAGAATCCTCTTGCAATCCTCATTTTCATTTTCAACAGCCAGTTTTAAAAGAAGCTCTTTATGGGCTTCTTCATTCGAGATTTGTCTCTGAATGGCTTTCTGAAGTTCCTCTATGAACTCAGCATAAGGCTGATGTGAACCTTGAGTAATTTTTGAAAAAGATCCTACGATACCAGAGGTAGGATCATCGACCTTGTCAAGGGCTTTGACCGCTATGATACTGATGAAGGCAAGAATACGTTGTGGGAGTGCCATCTGAGCTGCTAAGTCCATATATCGTCCTGCACCAAAGATTTGATCCGCTCTCACGGCTGCGCCGCGATTGCGGGCAAATCTCTCAGCTTCGGCGCGAAAGTCTGACTCCCAAACAACATACTGTGGTGCAGTCAGTATCATTCGGAAAAGATCTTTCCAATCTTGGGGTAACATGAAAAAGGAGGTGCTGATGGTATTAATGAAGCCTCTGACATATGGTGCCTGAATGCCGTACATGGGCACGGCTTGTTTTAAATCTCTGATTAATTTCATGGGTAAAGGTTCAAGTCTAGGCACCATATTTCCGGCTCCATCCCCCATATATTCAACAGGACAGAGAGAGAGCTCCTCCAGGGTAAGAGAGCCCTCCCTGCGTCCCTGTGCCATGGCTTGCGCGATCACTCCCATGGGTGTTTGATCCTCCGCTGAATTTGAGTTAGGAGGATTTATGGGTTTAGGAGCAGTGGGGGTGGAAGCTTCTAACAGGAGAGCATCCTTTGTTTTGGTTTCAGCTGTATAGGGAGGAGGACCCTCCTTAGGGGAGGGGGCATGGGTAAGTGCTAAACCATGGATTTTTAAACATTCCATGACTATTCTCCATGTGGTCAGAATCTTTGGCGGAGCCCTGGGGTTATCATGAAAACAGTCACCCAAATGTTGCCATGTGGAGATTTTCAAGGATCCTTTCTCCGGATAAGCCGGACATTGTGTATAGATGTAAGTCAAAAGGGTCTTAAGGTCCTTCTTAGTTGGAACCGGGAGCGTTTTGCCCTGATTCCTAAGAATAATAATTGAGTTCTTCGTTAGTTCTTCTAATTCCTGCAAATGTGCTATCTGCGCTTGAGAGAACTTTCTTCCCATCCTCACCTGAAGGGAGGATGTCTTCTTTGCAGAAGATTCCTGGGGAGGGATCCGTGACACGAGACGGTGTCCCTGAGTTGCAACTGGCTCATCCAGCCGGGTGAAATAAGCAGTCGAAGATAGACGCACCCGTTTCTTTTAACAGATCACGTCGGGGTCATCAGATGCGGCTTTGCTCCGCATTAGGAAGGCTTCTCACTGGGTGGTCGAATGCATCAAGAAAGATACCAGTCCGGTTCTATCTTGGGTGAGCTGCCCCGATCACGAGTTCGGGAAGCTCTTTTATTAAAAACATACAGTGATATGTCACATACAGTGATATGTCACAAGCGGTGAATTATGTTACATGAGTAAAAATATTAGTGCACACATAGTAACATCCAATCACAGTGTTATATGTTCCTTTTAGCACAAAGTAGCCATTCAGCGTTTGCAGTCCAGTTATCAGCCCATGATGACATGTTGTTGATTGATGTTCGTTGTTCCTGGTACGCTTTCAGCCTACGTGAGGCCTGGCCTGTACCGAAACTTGTTGATTCATTCCTGCAAAAAATACAATAGAATAGTGAATAAGAAAAAATGTGCAATGTATATCTTATAAAGAATAATCAACTACATTTAAAATGACCCACCTTAGAAGTGATGCTAGCATTTGGATTCAAACCTAGCAATGCACCGAGAAGTGCCCTTAAATCAAGAGCACAAGTTAAACATTTTTGACTTAAATCTAATTTCTTTTCAGTGGAGCTAACCTGAAACCATCCCTATAAAAATTATAGAATTGGAAGCTTTTTAAAACACAAATAAATTGTTCAGAATTCACAGAAGAAAAGCTGGATCTAAATCCAATTAATCAATATATAAATAATTAAACTGTGATTTGATGAAATAGACTTTAGCATTGTTTTCTAACTTTCATGGGCCATATACCTCATTAGCCATATAATACTTTATCTGAATATCTTCATATTATGGGTGGTATAGTATACATTTATTTCATCATCATATGCATCTTTGAGCATGCAAAACAAATATTTCTTGGCTAGCAAAAATAAAATATTTTCATAAAGGAAATATTTTTCAGGAACAGAAGTGTAAAATTTGCAGATTTCATGGATTCCTTTTCCCAGATAGCATCACTAGATATACAAATCTAGGATATTTCCATATATTTTGACTCTCCTACGGGCCCAGTCTTTTAATATAAACATTCTATGATATAGATCTATCCAGATTTATATCTACAAGGTTTTTTCCCCTCAAATTTCTGACAGTAATACATTATTGAATATGCTAAGTGTTCTATGGAAAAGCCTTTATAGGAATAGATAATTGTTAAGCTTTCACAAATAGTATTTGTTTGTCTTTACTTCCATTGTAGAGAAGATGACAAAAGCAAAAATAGCTCTAGAGAGGGAAAGACACACCCTGCCAACAGATGTAATTAGCTGAACCCCATAGAAAATTATTCTCTTCCTTTGGACAGAAGAGACAAAATGATGAACAAGTACAGAGACAGTGACAAACATTAAAACGCCGCCTGTTCCTTCCCAAATGAAACAATGAAAATCTGCTCTCCTCTCCACTTTTCTGCATATTGGGAGCTTCAAGTGAAGTTGGCATTCATATAGAATGTGAAGGAGGTGAAAGGCAAAAGGATTAGGATGATTATGTGTCCATCAACTTAATGACAAGAGAGAGATTTCTTTAGGATGATATGTTGCCAATCTGCTCTCTAGTCTCTCAACAGTGCACCTATTGCTGCCGTAATGGATTCTATCCACCTTATCTGAAATGATACAGAGCAGAGGTGTCAAACATGAGGCCTCTGGGTTGGATCCAGCCTGTGATATGGTCAGATCCAGCCCATGGTGTTGTTTTGGAAAATGTAACGTCCCTTTGGCCCAGTCTACCCAAATGTAACGTCCCTTTGGCCCAGTCTACCCAATGCAAAGAGGAAATATGCTATCAGTTTGGTGAGTGGCATCAAGCTGGTCATGCCCACCCAGTTGGCCATGCCCACCCAGTCGGCCATGCCTGCCTGGCCTCTGAGGTCAACCACAGCCTGTGACACCCCTGATACAGCGTCTCCTGTTTGAACATTGGACTAGAAGACCTTCAAGGTCCCTTTCAACTCTTGTTCTGTATTCTGCTGCTGGGCATCTTCATGTTAGGCCTTTGAGGTAGACCAGACAAAGAAAGCAAAGAGATGAATTTCAATATATTAAGTTTATTAAAGGGTTACAAGTAGCATAATTTTGCAAGTGGTGGAATTGCTCTCATAAGTCCAGTGTGGTCACATGAAGTTTCACTTAACAACCATGTTTTTTGTGATAGAGCTGCCAGTCTGTGCAATAAGAACTAAGTAAGAACTACTTGTACCACTCAATGTGCACCCAATCTTGGAATTGTCATACATTGAACAATAGGATATTTTGAGGTGATCTTATCAATCCTTACCAAGATAGGGATTGGATATAAACTTGCTAAAAAATAATCTGATGGAGTCTCACATTAATATGGAAAACAGATATTGTATTGTTCATGGTATCTCTTTGCCTCTCAAGCTGTGAAGATGCAAGACCAAAATAAAGGATTATATAGTGAGAGTTTTAAAAGACAGTAATGGGCTTTCCTCAGAGTTCAGTGATAATTAACTGTTCTGAGTACATTTGTTACCTAGCAACAAAGGGGGAGGGAGGCAAGTTTGCTATTTGCCTATATGTAAAGAGGTTAACAGTATTTTTCTTCTGCTAAAATAGGATTATTGCGGACTTCCGGTTTGTCGGCTTCGCCAGCGGCGGGATTCCGCGATCCTGCGCGATCCCTGCCGCGCTAGCCGTTTTGGTGCCTCCGATCTGGACGGTTTTGGAGGCTAAGGCTGCCCCACAGAGGCAGCTGAAGATAGGGGGAAGCTGGTGAGGGGTTTGGGGGTGTTGCAGACCCCCTCCCCAGGCGGCAAAACTCCCTTTTCTCAAGGCGGTCAAGCGCGGTCTGTAATGGCCGCCACAAAGAAGCCGGCAGCTGGGTAAGACTGAGCAGGAGGAAGAGGGGAGAAAGTTTACAAGAGAAAGTTTTTTGGCTGATCCAGGACTTTAAGAGGCATTTAATCCTGAGAACTATGACTTTTTGAAAAATACTTGGTTTCCAGAGGAGGATTTCAAGTGGCAAAATTGAGGTGCTGAAAGGAAAGTTTACTCTCCTTCCCTATGGAATCAACAAATGGCCATTGAGAAACCTGTTGTTTTTTATAAAAGGTAAAAACTTGGCTTCTTGTTATAAGTGGGAAGGGAGAGGACAAAAAAACATATATTAAGATTTTGCTGGAGGAGATGCCTTGAAGATCTTGAGACTAGAAATTGATTGCAACAAGGCTGTAAAATACAGATTGGGCTTTTTTTCTTTTCTCTTTTACTGATACCACCCCAGGAAGAGAAAGTGAGAACTTTGTGCGTTGTTTGGACTGATTGATGTCTCTGGGACTTTGAGGAATTGTTTTAACTTTTGAAACATTTTGGTTGCTCTAAGAAGAACAAAGAATGGCTTTATCTGATGATGAACTTAGAAAGGAATATCAAGAAAGTAAGGACGCTGTGAAAGAAGCTTTCCTTTCTTTAGAAATGGCACTTGCTATTGATCAGCAAACACAACAACAGATGGAGGAAATAGAAGGAGAAGAAGAAAAAGAAGAAGAAGACGCCATCTTCAGTGAATCTAAAAAATTAACTAAGAGAGAAAGGAGAAAGGAAGGAAAGAAAATGAAGAACTTAAGACTTAAAAAAATACCTAAGAAAGGAAAAAATAAGATGCAAAACCAACTCAATGTTACTGAGCAAAAGGAGAAAGGATTACAACAGAGAGGGAAAGCTAAAAAGGTGGAGGTTAGTGGGGGGGGGGGGGGTAAAAAGGCCAGGGAGGATAAGAAAGGAAGAGAAAAGGGAGGGAAAAGCCACAAAGGTATGAAACAAGATGGGAAAAAAGGATTTTTTTTTAGGGATAAAGGATAAGGTATAATTTCTTTAAAAAAGAAGATTCTGCAAGGTACATAAGATGGTATTATGTATTAGAAATAGAAAACTAGAATGTTATAAGAATTAATAAAAGATTAAAATATTGAAATGTTTAGTAATGATAGATTTTAAAATTTAATAAAATTGTAGCACTTGTTTTTTGAAATAGACAATCGGAATGTTATAAGATTTAATATTTAGATTTATTATCTAATTATATTAATTATTATGAATTTATTATTCTTTCTCTTTAAAGGTTAGTAGGTAGAATGTACTAAGCAGAATCAGATTGGGTATCAGGTGTTATTTTAAATATTAATTTAAGGGGAGGATAGCAAGGCATCATACTCTGACCAGTGATTTCAGGAGAAATTCTTTTTTTATTATTATTATAGGGAATGAGATAAATGGATAATCTGGAAAGAATGGACAAAAATTACAAATATAATGATTTAAATTAAAATGAATTAAATAAAATAGAAATGAGAAGAATGAAAAGTGGGGAGAAGTTATATAGAAGATATAGAATGGTAAATAAGATAGGTAATGGTATACAAGATGAGCACAAATTTAATTGAAGTCCATACAAAGAGAGGTAATCTGGGGCCAAACTACTTTCTTAAAAGAAGTTTTATATTTTTGTGTTTTGTGTGTCTATGTTTTGCTTGAGAATTAATAAAACCTTGGAGGAATGTTGGATGAGAATAATGGTAATCAAGTCAGAGAGGAATGAAGATGGTGATTATAAATTGGATAAATATAGAAAAGAATAATAATAACAATGAAATTGAATACGAAAAGAGAAATAATGAGAAATTTGTTAAGAGATATCTATATGTTTATATTGAAATGGTGTAAAACAGAATTATGTTGCATAAAATAATATTTTACTTGACTTGTAAAATTAATAATGGAAAGAGGTTTTATGTATTTAATGGTTAATGATGGTTTGTTTGTCTGTAAAATCAATAAAATTTGTTTAAAAAATAAAATAAAATAGGATTATCGTATTTAGATTGCAAAAATGCAGATGAGTACTAGACAACATCAGATTTTCTGTATATTATTTCCAAATGGTTGTCTAAATGTTCGTAATCCTGATATTGTAGCCTTTGCTAAGATAATGATTTGTGAACAGTTTCAGTTGATATTCTATCACCTTGGTGTTGATTTGAGCAGCCACAATAGATTAGTGCTTCCCAAATTTCTTTCTTCATTACCCAAAACTACTTACCATAAAGTCCTTTTTACCCAATACATTTAAAGCACTTGTAAGTCAGTGTAAATACGGTGTGCCTAAGTAATGGATTTATGTGTGTAAAGAAAAACCACTTTTACCCAATTTTGAGAAGTATTGGCATAGGTCGATTTTTTTTTCCTGGTTTTTCAAATCTTCCTACAGTAACTCACCATCACTGTAACTAAGTCCACCAACCTAGTTGCTGGTCTTCATCTTTTCTTTCCTTCTACTTTTCTCAGCATAGGATAATTTAAGCCTGGTCACTTCTGCCTTGAAAGAGAACTCAAGGTTGATTTCTTTGATGATCCATTTGTTTGTTTTCTTGACAGTCCGTCATACTCCATTAACACCAAAGTTCAAAAGTATCAATACTCTTTCTACCCAATTTCTAAATAAACTGATGGGCTTCCAGTCTATTTCTACATCAGTAAAATTTGAGGAACCCTTGCTAGACCCAATGAGTTTAATTCAGCCATTTTGGTTAACAGTAGTACTGGATTGATCTACACTATGTTTAACATATTAAGATTGTAGAGTATCTCTAGACTGGTAATTGTAAACTAAAATGTTTTCACATATTTTTATGGTGTGCCAGCAACAAATATGGTGTCAGTCTCAGATTATAAATCCTATAATCATCAGCTAATATGGCTGTTACCATTTTTAATAACAACATCATAAAATATATCACATTAATAGTACAAATCCATGGATATTTGTTCCAAAAAGTCCCAATATATACAGTCTCTATATATTAATATATTAATCCTTCATAATAATTACTCTATATATTAATATATTAATCCTTCATAATAATTACTATCATAAACCAACAATATTCTTTTGGTTATGGAAAGCTATTTAATTATTGAATAAATTATTTTCCATGCATCTTCCTTCTATTCCTTATTGCTAGTTCTGTCACTGAGAATTTAGGACAGGAGATTTTTAATGTCAATCAAGCATTGCATGAAAAGATAGAGATTCGGTAGAGAGGAGTGAGGAAAGGTCCCTTCCCTAACCACAGATGCCGTTTTTTCCTAAAACTATCTAGTTCATTTTTGTTAATGATGGAGTCACAATTTATCTACTTTTGTTCCTTCCTTAAGTACAACTAGCTTTTTTTTTTCCTAGGAAGAAAAATTCTAATTTTCTCACCCAATCGCCCTTTTCTCTTTAATTTACATTCATGCTGCCATATGCCTGGCAAATCCTCCTTACAGAAACAGTAAGCTTAATTTTGGTGACCTTAATTCAGTTCAAACCAGATCCATTCCAAAGTGGGCCAATTCCTGTTTAAAAATATTACACAAATTCAAATAAAATATAGTATCTTATTTTTTTTTAGAATATCATCTTATTATGGAACAGAAAGTCCAAAACACTGAAGAATTTCACTGTACACCAGAGCCACCGAGTCATAATGTATCAAAAGTCAGATGGTTGCTTTTGATGTGACTGAATATTGAGATTACCACTCCATTTTTGTTTATCCAGAAGCCTGTAACTATGAAAAAACTATTTCAATGACACTTCAAAATTATTACATAAATTTATTCTGAGCAACAGTTCAGTGTTAAGAATCTTGTGTTTATATTTGTGTAAATACATGTGATTTTGCACGTGTGCATCTATGTATTCTCATTAACAAAGCATAACAATACAGTCAATCAAACATTCCTGCAGTTTAATTACCTGGTGATTCAATAGCAGGATAAAATTATCAAAATTGCTGTTCGTATAATTGCAACAATATTGATTCCAGCAGAATCTGGCACAGTTTGATTTTTAACATTTAGCTTTGCTTTGGCCAATATATTTATAGCCAACCTAGATGCCAGCAAAAATAAAACCAAAACTCTGATTTTCATGTTAATCCAAGTCAGATTCTTAAACAGCTTTAATTACACCAGTCAGCTCTCACCCTCTTTCCTTTCCCTAGTTTTTATCTCATTTGAATGTTTTCTTTTTCTTCCATCAAATTGAAATCTATTTCTTTTGGCAATTAGGCTGTTACAATATCTAACTTGGGAAATAGGGAGATATCCCTTCATGCTGTAGCTCCAAGTTGTGCAGTCCTTTAGGAAAAGCCAGCAAAGATTAGCCTCCAGTTACACACAAACACAAACACACACCCATACACATACACACACATTATTGACAAATATAGACACCAACACAAGTTGAAAATGTTAAAGTTCTCCCCCCCACCCCAAAGGAAGTAGCAAGATAATAGTTTGGCTTTTCCATGGCTTGCATATCCAAGGCTGGATAGATAAGACCACACCTAGAGTACTGCATCCAGTTTTGTTCACTACATTATAAAAAAGATGTTGAGATTAGAAAAAGTAGAGAAGAGCAACCAGGATGATTAGGGGACTGGAGACTAAAACCAGGGGTGAGATTCTACCAGTTTGCACCTATTCGCTAGAACCGGTTGTTAACATTCTAAACAGTACGGAGAACCGATTGTTAGAAGAAATTACTGGCCTAATCCTGTAAGGAAGGCAGGAAAGAAACATTCTGGTGTTGCTTACAGAAACTGCCTCTCCATTAACACTTATTACATTCTTGACAGGACTAGACTTCCTGTCTCAGGAACTTCTCTGGAGTTTTTTTTTCACCCCCTTTGCTGGTACTTTGCTTATGTGGAGTGACCATTCAAAGTTACAATGGCACTGAAAAAAGTGACTTATGACCATTTTTCACACTTACGACTGTTGCAGCATCCCCATAGTCATGAGAGGCCAGGCGAGGAGATGCATGCTTCGATGTGAGTAATATTAAGTTGGCCATGCCCAGCCAATAACATGACCACCAAGCCACGTCCACCCAGTCACACAAACACCAAGCCACGCCCACCAACTAAGCCACGCCCACAGAACCGGTTGTTAAAAAAATTGAAACATATGAAGACGGTTACAGGAACTGGGGCCATGGCTAGTCTAGTGAAGAGAAGGACCAAGGGAGACATGACAGCAGTCTTCCAATATTTGAGGGGCTGCCACAGAGAGGAACGGGTCAAGCTATTTTCTAAAGCATCCAAAGGCCAGACACGGAATAATGGATGGAAACTGAACAAGGAGAGAAAGGAAAAACCTTCTGACAGTGAGAACAATCAACCAATGGAACACCTTGCCTTCGGAAGTTGTGGGAGCGCCATCACTTGAGACTTTCAAGAAGAGATTGGACTGCCATTTGTCAGAAATGATGTAGGGTCTCCCGCTTGGGTGGGGGGTTGGACTAGATGACCTACAAGGTCCCTTCCAACTCTGATTATCTGTTATAAGGTAGTAATTAAATATTAAAATTCAGTTCCATTCCATCTGGTCCACAGCAAAGTCAAAAATTTCTCAGTTACTATTCTAAAGAGCAAATATCAATCCTAACTAAAGGACAAATGAAAAACAGTTACTGTCTCAGTAATAAAACTCAAATTTCAAGAATTAGATAAAAGAAAGCAAGTTCATCCTTCCTATTAAAAATGATTTAAAACAATAACTTTATTATTTATTTCCAGTGAAAATTTTCATTATAAAAACCTGCAAGATTATATCATATTATCTGATATGTAGGCTAACAATTAGTTACTGAAAGTAAGTGATATATTTATTTTTGTCTAATGCTAACACCAATGGAATCATGGTTCATACATACAGTGGTGAAACACCTCTCTAAACCAGTAAATTGCAAATCAAGAGATTTAATTCATTAGAAAGAAGAGAGTTACTGTGCCACATAACTGCAGAACATAAAAGTGCTGAAGTTGCTTATGTGGAAATTCTCTATGTGGTTTAGTATTGCTCAATTTGGTAGTCTTTCCATCAAGAAATCTAGACAGTTGCTTAAAACTACAAAGCCTGATTAAGAACTTCCATGGTGGGTCAATTTAAGTTAATCTTACATTATTTCAGCTTTCTGGCACAACAATAAAAATATTAACTAAAAACTTTTAAACACAATAAATTAAAAATGTACTTAATGGATTTATAATAATTCACTGTTGCACAAGCAGAAATTTCCCTGGTAACAATTATTGTTAATTTCCTATGATTCTGAAGCGTTTATTTTTCCATAAATTATAGTATTATGAATTTAATTAACTTAGCTACAATACTTATGTAGCCAAATAGCATAAGCCAGACACTTGACAAAGATCAAGTAACTTGCAAAAATTCTGTCATTTGCTTTAGTACAAAACTCTTTCCAAAAAGCTCTGAAATGAAAGAATCTCAGAACAATTCAGTGTAGCGTTGACATTAAGTAAAGAACAGAAATACTAAACATAAAAATGAAGAGAGGAGAGATGGAGTGGCTGGAATTAAAGCCACAAGCCTTTTCGCTTTGCAACATTTAATTGCAGCTCTCATTTATATATATCAGGGATGAATGGATACACAATGGTCTTATACATACACATTAGTTGAAGTTTCACATCAAATCAAAACATCTCAGAATGAGATTGTTGAATTCTTATGTTTCCGTTATCTTTAGCAAGCTTTAGCAAGCACCTCTGACATTGCAAACTCCAAGCACCAACTGCAAAACAGGAGACAGAGACGGGGTGTGAAGAATCAGAGAAAGTCTGGGAGATTGAAGCAAAGCATTTAAAAATACATTTCTATTTTGTTAAGCCCATTTATCCTTCAGTGTTACTTGAGGATACAATATACATATATTTAACTAGATGCTATAGTGGATTCTAATTTCTCATTCTGCCACCCCCAAATTAATTTAATTTGGGGGTGGCGGAATTTAAAGCTGCAGACCTAATTTGGTCATACTGATACAATTACTATTCAGATATCATTCATAGTACACAGATACCATTTGGTCATTTTGAAAATTTCTTTCAAATCAAGAAGTTAAAACATTTTTTTTTTTAAAGTGGGTTTCATTCATATCTTAATGAATGAAAGAATGAAACAGATTTTTATTAGAACCATATTCAATGAAATCTGAATTCATTAGGGTTATATTCACCGAAACCTGAAT
Source organism: Hydrophis major (assembly GCA_033807585.1). Taxonomy (NCBI): domain Eukaryota; kingdom Metazoa; phylum Chordata; class Lepidosauria; order Squamata; family Elapidae; genus Hydrophis; species Hydrophis major. The sequence goes on along the minus strand of CM066329.1, from coordinate 133,763,018 downwards.
TCAGTTGCAGTGAAGCAATATAAATAAATGTTCCCATAAATGAAGATATAATTCATAAAATTCAGTTCTGAATTTTGTGAATATTTTCTTTCATAGTAACAGGTAGCCTAGCATCAGAAAACAGGACTTGTGATGAGAAAGGTAGGAGATACACAAAAACTATATTTTTTATCTTAGCTTTGTATTGTTTGAGTTTTTCTTTTATTTGTGGTGTTACCTATTGATGGTAGAGAGGAATTTAGCCATGCCAGATTTGATCCTTTCCAATTGAACAGGCAGCAACTGAACCATTTTCTTGTTAGAAAAAATGCAGGCTCAAGGATAGGTATGAAGTATGGTTCTAAATGGCATTACAATCTGAAGTCTGATTAGATATTTTCAGTTGGAATAGCATTCTGAATCTCCTAAGCATGATTTAAGAAAGGTAAATGTTACCACAGGGAATGGAGGTGCCTAGGACAGGTCTTCTTTTGTTATCAAAAAACCAGAGGAACCTGTTGTACATATTTTGCCTTAGTAGATTTTTGTTGAAAAGAAATATTATGATTTCTGGATGACTTCTTGCCAGACAAAATGGGTGTCGTTTGTGGCTGGGAAATGAGAATTCAGGGTTTTGGGAATGGAGATGAGTCATACTCAATTGCATAACAAATCATTTAGATCTGAAAAATTTTGGAACCCTCACATATTTTAGGACATGCACTACTAGAAATTGGAATTGTGGGGAAACACTAATCTCATAATGCTAGTGATAATATACTTCAATGTTTAGAAGCATGTTAAGATTTAAGATGAGACTGCAATGGAATATGGCAAAGTTCTGAGTGGCATCTTTGATATAAATTTAGAAAAAGGATTGTTCTTTTTTGTGTGTGTGTGTAAAACAGAAAAATTAGGGATCTCCAACCTGATGATAAATATTTTGCTCTCATATAGAAAAGAAAAAAGTTGCCAGCAAACATACTATAGTGGCATAATCTAATATAGATATGACTAAACAAATCATTTAACCACTGATGACAAGTGAGGTAATCTTTCCATGTATACTTATGTCTATGTCTGTCTATACAGATGGATACTTTAATGGCATGCACAGTGAAGACTCACTTGAAATCCGGCATATAAAGAGCCCTCCTGGAAAAGAGCCTCCTGGGCTTTTCAGAACATGCCCAATCTCACTCCTCATATTGCGAACCCTTATAGCAAGATACCAGAATATGTGACTCTCTTGTTTAATTGCCTCTAAGAATGACTTTCTTTAAGGTCTACTCAGAATGAGCTACTGGAGATTTTGGGCACTTCTTAGATACCTTTCTATGAGGTATTCAAATTCTGATGCAGTTTTCAGAGTAGCTATCATCCTTATGACTCACTTTGATGTCTTCTCAAAATAATGAGAGTGTCTACTTGGTGAGGTCTCAGAGCAAAACATTTTATTAACAAGCTGATCTAGCTGGAAAGTCAGAAGAATCAAGGAATTGGGCCTAGCCTTTTTCCTACATCCTTTCTAAGATAGAGAATTTATTCTGTCTGGTATGCAGATTGATCTTAACTCATTTTGTTTTATAGAGGAAGATTGGTGGGTGTTCAAGATGTCAGATTTAAAACTAATTGGCCATTCTCCAAAAGTGATCCTGGGATATTATTGCTTGACCCCATTGGTTAGTCATATTCTTGGGCTTTGTTTTCAATTCTTATGGTTTTAATAAAATTACACGAAGCCAGTAGGAAATATCATCCAGTGTTGTAGAGCTGCATTTTAGGGGGAAGATACATAATTCAAGGTCTTTTGAGGTCCTGAGTCATTGTCTGGATATACTCAACAATTAGCAATAGATCAATACAATGTGGATGAACAAGATGTTTTTCTGGATAGGCCTACAGGATTGAAAGTTGAGACTGGATCCAGAAAGTTGATTTTTTTTTTTTAAGAATCAAGCAGTTTGTGGAATTCAGTTCTGATATGGAACTGACCAGTCCAGAGGTGGTATTCAGCAGATTCTGACCAGTTCTGGAGAACCGGTAGTGGATATTTTGAGTAGTCTGGAGAACCGGCAAATACCACCTCTGACTGGCCCCACCCCATCTATTCTCTGCTGCCCAGCTGATTGGTTGGGTCTTCTTTTGTTGCCCTGCACAGGAGAACGGAGCTGGAAAGCAGGTCAGTGGGGTAAGGTGGGAATGGAGATTTTATAGTATCCTTTCCCTGCCATGCCCACCAAGCCACGCCCACAGAACCGGTAGTAAAAAAAATTTGAATCCCACCACTGGACCAGTCTATGCTCAGCTTCAATTTTTGCACCAGCTGCATCCTTGCCTATGAAATTAAGATCTGGTCCCAATTCCCTCAACACTGTCCAACTATTTACAAAGTCTGCACTACTATTACTATTAAACTTCTCATCATTCCTTATCACTCATCCTCTCCCACTTGTGACTGTATGACTGTATCTTTGTCGCTTGTATCCTTACAATTTATATTGACTGTTTCCTAGTATGATTTGATTACCTATTTGTACCCTATGACTATTATTAAGTGTTGTACCTTATGATTCTTGACCCTTGACGAAGGTATCTTTTATTTTATATATACTGAGAGCATTTGTACCAAGACAAATTCCTAATGTGTCCAATCATACGTGTCCAATCTATTCTATTCTATTCTATTCTATTCTATTCTATTCTATTCTATTCTATTCTATTCTATTCTATTCTATTCCATTCCATTCCATTTCTATTTCTATTTCTATTTCTATTTCTATCCCTATCCTATTGCATTTACATTACTGGAATATAGGGTCTGCCCTTGAAGAGCATTAAAAAACACAAGTCCAGATGTAGCGGTCAGGTTATCAGGTCACTTGAAATGCTGCACTTCAAATGGCTTTTTAAGCCTAAATCAAGGAGTTCCTATAAGATTAACAGTGAGCATTTGAAAATCTCCCTTCGGCTTAATATCTTTCTTTAGCATCTGAGGTACAGGGTGGGGTTGATGAGTGTTCAGACCATAGTCTAATCTATGTAATGATAGCTCAGTTCTCAGTAAGCCTTCTCTTTATTATCTTTATTGTTCCATGATCAATGCTGCTGTTTGGAATTAATATTTTCATAAAGTCAATGTGGGGAGGAAAATCTGAAGCTATTTATTATTTTGAAATTTTTAATTCTTTTTGTTCATTTATTTGTACTACTCAAGGATTCATTGAATGGAGGAGTGATCCTATTTCTCACAATATACAAAATGATGCTTTAAAATAACCATGATGAAGAGCAGACTGAACTTTATATTATTAGGTTATGGACAGCACCTTCATTAGTGTGGCCAATTTACATTTTACGCCCAATGATTGAGGCGAGATTGTCAAAAGGTTTCTTTTCAGGGATACTTTTAAACAGGGATAAAATATTTAGAGGAGTCAACTCTAAAACTTTTTGTTTTCAGAATTCATGTCAATATGGAGTCACTGTATAATGAGACAGCAATTGCTTCCAGATGCTGAACTTCCTGAAGCCTCCGTCCCTCCCCGCTCTCTCCCCCCTCGATAGTTTCTTGCACACACTTGTAAATTGCTCAGTAATAAATGTCTAACCCTAATTGCAGATTATTATAAATGCCTACAGATGTTAATAAACCCATTCTATTTCACAGGGCCTGTGAGAAGCATTATTCCATGTCTAGGGTCGACTGCACCCCTTCACCTTCCCCCACCACTTAATAAAGGGAGTGTAAGGGGTAAAAATAATAAGACAAATGTAAACATTTTCATTATTATAAATCCACTCAAGATCTGTTTCAGGTTATCAGAATTGTTCCTTTTACTGACTATATTCAGGTCTTCCCCATCCAATTCCAGATGTGTTGGGTCTACATTTCTCAGCCAGCATGACACTGAAGAGCACTAGTGAGGAAAGGCTGAAGGACAAATTCCTAGGAGCAAGTATCATCTGGCCTCCCTAATCTGAAAGGGAAAACTAGAAAGGAAAGTGTAGCCCGTAATAAAGGAAAGTAACCGCACCATGTTTTCCTTTCACTCACTCCATACATTATTACCATAAACAAATCTAGAATGGAAGCATATTTGATATAATGGTTATGAATCTCGGGCTTGGATATTAAGTAAGTTAATCCTCCGCCATTTGAAGAAAAAAAAATGGGCATCATTGAAATAAAAGAGAAGCCTTTTTGTGCATCTGTGTTTGCTTATTGCTAGCTCTTGTAGTAATCTTGTATGAAGTGAGGGGTTTGATCCAACCTTCTAGGTTTTTATCCTTTGATATATGGTTTTTAATATGTTGTTAGCCACCCAGAGTTGCATTTGTAAGGTAGGAGCCATATAAATCAAAATAAACAAATAAATTTGAAATGAAATAACGTTTTTCTCACATGCTAGCAAGATAATGCTAAATACAGACTTCAACAATACATGAAATACAAACTGCTAGATATATATAAGCTGGTTTCAGAAGAGGATGGGATACCTAACTTTACACAAGTATGTGATGGACAACAGAAAAGCCAAAAAGATGTCTCTGTTTGCTTATACAGTATTAAGCTTGTTGGCTATATAGATTCCAACAAATTTTTAAGTGGATAGCCCTTGAAACCTATGTATATTGAAGATCCCAAAGAATGTAAAAAGAGCCTTATGCTGGATCAAAGAAATGTATATTTAGTCCAGCAAACATCTCCCACAATGAGTAACAGAAGGACAAGAAACCTATACTAAGAGCAATAGCACAGTCAGTGAATAAAATTGCAGGAAACTAGAGGGATTTTTTTAAAAATGGCAACTTGTTTAAATATTTGATTAAACATTTTATTATTTTTTAAAAATAAATATTTTATTTATTTGACCAGTCAGATTGTACATTGGAACCAATACTGGATCTTGTTTTTCAGTGAATTACTGCTATTTTCAGATGCCTTGTGAAAATGTGCCTTTAAGGTTAATAAATGGTTAATAAAAATCAGTTAAAGTAGGTACTGTACAAATTGGAATATATAAAATACATTCTTTATTTTTTGATGTGATCACACATTACTGGAACGAGACATTATGCTGCATGAATAGACAGACATGGTTAGTTCAAATCCTTGACTAAACACTGTGTCATGGAGCATGCTTGTAAATGTATCCATCCTTTAAGGAAACTCTATTTGTGGTTTTGTTGGGACACTATGAATAGTTGGCAGCAAAGTACTTGTTTGGGAAACCTGCATCATTAATTCTGGCATTTAACTGGTATTATGGATGCAAAGGCTCTTGCAAAACGTTCCACATGAAAGAGTCTGTGAATGAGGAAACAAAACACAATAGATGTGAAGGGAAGAAGCAAAACCAGATTGGAATAGCTTTGAGATGAACTCTCTCCTGCACGCAAAAGAAGAGTCAACCACCAATAAGAACAATTAGGGTTCATAATGCATCCTTAATACCTCCCTCCTTCATCCTGTAATCTTGAGTTATCTAGCATAAGGTAGACAATACAGATAGTCCTCAAATTAGGACCACAATTTATGTTGCTGAGCGAGAAATAGGTTGCAACCATCATAAACATGAGTCAGTTTGCCAAATAGTTGACGTTTGGTCACATGACCATAGGGATGTTGCAATGTTTGTAAGTGTGAAAAATGATCACATCAAGTATTTGAAGCAGGCTTTATCTTTATTGTATAATATAAATGATACTATTGTTAGTATCATAGTTTGTGTTTGTTATGGATGTGACAGATTTCATCTAAAGCCTTTTAGCAGCAGCATTCTATCTGACTGTTGGGAAAAGGGATGTGGTGAAAACTGCAAGGATGAAGTCAGCAGCTGCCAACCATGTTTTTTTTTAAAAATATGTTTATCCATGCAAATTTAGCCAAGATACATACAAGGCAGTCAGGATTGTGCCAAACATCACATCAGTGCAGATAATCCTTCAATGAGAGTTTGAACCCTGACCCATAGGGATAAATCCCAGAAGATTCCAATGAATTCAACTAGGCCCATCAACCAGTCTTAGGGCAGGCACTGTTTTTCAGTCTATGGAGATAAATTCTGCCTGTGAATGAAATGTTTCTCTCAAAAATCAAATTTTATGAAGAGAGATCACACAAGATGTCTTGGGTTTAACCCTATATTCACATGGATGCTAACACTGGAAATACTGGAGAGGCTGAAATTTAAATCTCAGATCAGCTCTTTAGTTTAATAGAAGACTTTTGGTCACTAAATAACAGAAGCTTAGCTTATTTCTTAAACCTTTGATGACAAAAAAATGAATAAATGAAATTATGAATGTGAGAAAATTTTTATTTACTCTTTCAGTAAAACTACCAGGGAAATTTAAAACCAAATAGTACAGAAAATAAAATCCAACACAGACCAATTGGTAAAACAGTAGAAGGCACCAATTCAAAGCAACTTTCAAGAGAATGGTCAAAATATCCAGATTCTAGTTTAATAAATAAAAGTATCTTTGACTAATTGGCATCTTGAGAGAATCTCTGGGAAAGGCTTTCACAGGTACTGTCACAGCTGAGAAAGTATATTTCTTCTATAGCTTTTGATGGAAAAAGACGTGGCAGTGGATCTGAGCAAGGAGCTAACCTTCTGGGAACCCAATCATAAGGCTTTCCAGGAATAATGGGTTTTTTGAACTATGCCTAGGAACAGAGAGCCTAGTTTTTGTTGACATTTCCAAAGGCACATTCTCAATTAATAAATTAAGAACAGTATTGCGGTATCTGCCATCCCGCATCTGATGGGCGGCTCATGATAGGGAGCGAAGGGAAGAGAAACGACAGGAAGCAAGGTTTCCTCTTGATGAGCGCGCCCCGAATGTCTTGGCACACGCTCTTTTATTGTGCTTTTTTACAAGAAAATGATTTAATCAAAGCTCAAGTCAAACATGATAATCTCATCAGGATGTGCATGTTTACAAAGCTGCATACCGGACAGATCATTTACAGTGTGGATAAGCTTATTAACAACCGTCTAGCTCCTTGTCCCTTGTACGTGCCTTGCAAAGGTCACTGAAGAGACAGAAGTTAATGATTACACGTGAATGATACAATGTTGCAAACACATGAATGATACATAGTTGCAATGATACATAGTTGCAAACACATGAATGATACATAGTTACAACATCTCCTCTGTTTTTATTATTTATGACGAGTCTTCTTCCTCGTCCGAGAAGACAGGAACCATTTTTATGAAATGTTCGCCGTCCCCGTCATCTAGGCAAGAGTGCGACCCGTCAGCGTCAGGGTTGTCCAAGGAGCGGTAACTCAGCAATGAAATTTTTTCGTCCGGTGTTGAGGATATAACATGAGCTTGCAATAGCACATTAACATCAGCAGTTATGGAGGATAATTATTTTTTTTAAAAAAATTGCAATATTCTATTAAAACAACAAGGTCCTATAATACATATCAATATAATGATTATTAATGATCCTGCCAATGCAGTTAAAAAGGTTGTAAACCATGGCAAAATAGAAAACGAACCCCCCCCCCCCGCTATCAGCATAAAGACAACATTCTTCTTTAAGCACAGCACACAATCCCCCTTGTTTTAAAAAATAACAGATCTAAGCCTCTACGATTTTGCAAGAGGGGGTATTCCATGGGTACCTGTAGGGATATAAAATCATCAGAGTTATACACACAAGCCATACTTGAATGCAAAATGATTTGGATTTAACAATTTTATCCCCGTGGACACATGCCATAAGACCGGTGTAACAAGTCCAAACAAAATTATTGCCAGGGATAAAATACATTCCTTTCAGGCGTGATGTTAAAGTTCCTCCTGAAGTGGTGTAGATTGCAGGATATCCCCTGGTTGTGTGGGTGCTTCTGCCAAATCGAATTGAAGTGGTGGGTAGAAGTCTTCTATGTGAGAAAAATTGGTTGTAGAACTTAAACGAACGCCTTGAAAGTCAGTTATAGTCCAAGCAATATTATATCTTCTATGAGGCTTCTGCGGATCGTCATGGACAGTTCTTTTGAAGCGTCGTTTGTTGACAGGATCAGAGTTCGGGTATATAAAAACATCACAAGCAGGAGAGAGGGCTATGGACAAGTTAGTTGTAGAACATTTGCGAAATGAGGAGGGAATTCAATTAGTAGAAAAAGGATAATAATTACAATAATGACAATAAAAATTAATTTGGTAATTCATCAAGGATGTTAGTTGGGGTGGGGGAACCCATAATACAATAGAAGGACATCTAGGTCCCCCTATGTTTTAGATTGAATAGAGGAAAAGATTTTAAGGTTCCTTTCCATAGGAAGAGTAAAGAAGGAACAAAAGAGCGAGTGGTAGAGTGTTCTTTAAACAAAACAGAAGTGACAGAGTGAAAACTATGGGTAGCATTTTCATGACGTACCCACATGGACCAAGTATAATAGCCTTCTGTTAATGAAATGGTTTTAACACGAATAGTCTTTTGACAGGAAGCATAGGTTTTGTTGAAGTAAGGTAGAAATTGCAAAGAAGATATAGGCAAGAATATCAGGAAGAGTTTTAAGATACAGATGTAGCAGAGGAATTCCCATGATAGGGTCTTACTGCCCGACCAGGGACCCAGCAAGTGGTTTTGTCTGGCAGTAAGATTGCAGCGTAGCCTCGTCCCCAAGTGAGAAGCTCAGCGGGACCCTGCCAGGCAGGATCTGGCAATCTGCGATAATATACCAGAGGTCTGTTAGGCAGGGGTGAGGGGGAGGAAAGATGACATGAAGCAGCAGAAGTGGGAGGAATGCCAGTCAGATTAAGAAAGTTTAAAGTGTAAAGACAAATATTAAGAGAATTTTGCAATGCTGGGAGGTTCGGGGGGTTTTCCCGCAACGAATATCGATCAAGAGCACGTTTCAGAGATAAGTTCGCTCGTTCCACAATAGCCTGCCCCTGGCTGTTGTAGGGAATCCCAAACTTGTGGGTTACATCCCATCTGTTACAGAAGTCCTGGAACGCAGAACTTGTACAGGCAGGTCCATTGTCAGTTTTGATTTCCTTTGGACATCCCAGCGAGGCGAAGGTACGAATTGAATGATTGATGACATGTTTTACAGTTTCTCCCCTTTGAGGAGTAGCCAGAATAAACCCTGAATATATATCGATGGAAACGTGCAAATATTTCCAAGGGGCAAAAGGTGGATACTGAGTTATATCCATTTGCCAAATTTCACAAGCTTTTAATCCTCTAGGATTTACTCCTATGGGAATGGAATGTCCTTGCTTACTACATGTGGGGCATTGTTGAATAATGGCAGCAGCTTCTGCCTGAGTTAGAGCAAATTGAAAAGTTATCATAACTTGGCGGGGGAGATTCAAACATACTCCCTGCTTCTATTTTATAATGGACTTTTAAAGCCTCCATAATTTTCCTCCAAGTGACCAAAATGCCAATAGGTGCACGAGGAGGACTATGGAGATGTTCACCAATTTTTTGCCAAGTGGAAATTTTTAAGGACCCTTCCTCTGAATAATTGGGACAATGTTGCCACACATAAGCCAATAATGTAGCAATAGGTTTCATTTTTACAGGCGAGCCCTTTAAATTAGCAGAGTATTTAGAAGAAGCGACTAACTCCCTCAATTCCTTCAGATGCTGCGTCTGTTGTTGAGAAAAGTTTCCACCCATACTTACGAAAGTCGAGACCATGTTTCAGATCCGATGATGTGTAATTCGCTTCAGGCCTGGTGATGCATAGCTCCCATCGAGCTGATAAGATATGGGCGCGTCGCAACGTATCCCCCTTAGGGAATCACGTCGGGGTCACCAGAATGCGGTATCTGCCATCCCGCATCTGATGGGCGGCTCATGATAGGGAGCGAAGGGAAGAGAAACGACAGGAAGCGAGGTTTCCTCTTGATGAGCGCGCCCCGAATGTCTTGGCACACGCTCTTTTATTGTGCTTTTTTACAAGAAAATGATTTAATCAAAGCTCAAGTCAAACATGATAATCTCATCAGGATGTGCATGTTTACAAAGCTGCATACCGGACAGATCATTTACAATGTGGATAAGCTTATTAACAACCGTCTAGCTCCTTGTCCCTTGTATGTGCCTTGCAAAGGTCACTGAAGAGACAGAAGTTTATGATTACACGTGAATGATACAATGTTGCAAACACATGAATGATACATAGTTGCAATGATACATAGTTGCAAACACATGAATGATACATAGTTACAACACAGTATCACCTATGAACAGACCACTTAAAAAAAATAAGCTAAGGTAATTTCACATACTGGATATTCCACATAACAGCTAGTTGAGAACATCTAGTAAGTTTTTGAGTAATACAATATTTTACCAGAAATTTCTTACTTGTGCTATATTGTTATTGAAGTACATTTCCCAATGCACATTGTGGCTAATTAGAGTTGAATTCTGTAGCAGGAAAAAACAAGAGCCCAACTGCTTCTTGGGTTGAGTCCTGAGATTAGCATCAGATGGAGCTTGGCATATAAGCCTGTGCATCATTTAACGTGTAGAATACTATGGTATGTGTAAACCGTAAAACATACATAGTAATATGACACAGATGCTTCTTTCTGTCGGACAGCAATTTGTAATGACACAATGTGTTCCTCTTTGAAATAAGGAACACCCTTGTGACTAAGGACACGTTTGGCCCACAGATCTTAAAATACTGAAAAAAAAGCAATCTTGTCTTTTCACTGCCATGATTCCTCAGAATTAACTTTCCCAACACATACAATTCTATGTGGAAGCTTGTCTGGTTTCAATTTTTGCTTTACACTGTTGTTTTATATAAAACAGACCTGTAACACTCTGAAACAGCACTGCCCTCCCTTAATAGGAGGAAAGTTTGTGGAGTCTTGTCTATTTCCCTCTTTCCCCATACCAGCCTTCCTTTGGTGGAGAAATTCCAAAGTTCTTTCAGCCACAACCACTTCTGTTTCTGACACAAGTCTTTCCAAGCCACGCCATGTCCTCCACCATCATACATATTTGTTAACTAGATTCTTACGAATAGTTTCTTAAACATTACTTAGGAATACTTTCTTCTGTTTCTGGGATATCCTTTCCTGCTTTCTTCAGTGCTGGAAAAAAAATCCAATATTTGATAGTGAATATCATAAATCAAATTAATCCTTTTTTCTCTCCTCAGAGTTTCAGTTTGAAAAAGACTAATTTGAAAAAGAATTAACCCAAGCCCTCAACAAAAAAAGTAAAAAGCTACAAACTCCCACGGAGCAAGTCCAGTTTTAAAATATACAGTAAATAAAGTCTCCCTGAATTGAACTCAGTTCTAGTGATCACAGGGAGATGTAGATCTGTGGCATGAATATGTAAGTGATTTGTCATTCCTTTATTGTTATTTTTATTCACAACTGAGCTTCATAGATCTGAGTCCTGAAATTCTAGGAAATCAGTCAGCAGCCTTCTTTAAAAAAAAAAAGCTTAATTAATCCAATAAACATAGAAAACAACTATGTAGGTGAAATTGCTGGTATTGCTGATTTTTGTGTTTATTGGATCCATAAATAAAATGCAGCCCTCCAACTATTTCTAAACGCCAATTCAGCAACATCTGGAGGGTTGCCTGTTGTGCACCCATCACCTTAAGAGATGAAGGAGTCATTCAGAATCTTAGAAGTATATGGTTTTCTTTCAAGACAATGTGACAAGTTAAATTAATTAACTGTTATAATTGGCAAATATATTTACACTATGTAACTGTACCTGTACATACATTCAGATCACACGATTCCCTTTTGGGTTAACATGATGCAAAAGCAAAAGAGAAGTAAGAAATACTGTGAGAAATCTACTTCTGCAGCTGTACCATTCTGACAGCACTTTTATTTCTTTTCCACAATTTTTTCTTGGACTCTTTAACATTTATAACATTTGCCAAAATTATATTCTTCAATGTATCAGTCATTCCCATACAAATCTCCAAAACACTCTTTCTTAGTTTTCCCTCACTTCTTTTTCTTTCCAAGTAATTTCATCACTTTTTGTTTTTAATTAAGTTCACTCTGCAGGAGACTCCATGGTTAGCCCATTTTTACCACTTCCAAATATTTTTTTAATTTAAATATAAACCTCAAAGACACTCTATATTTTTTCTGCATCTTTTAATATTTCTTGCTCTGTTTGATGACATTCTTTACCATTCTTCTATAAACATAGTATCTTATTTTGATTATTTTTTACCATTCTTTTAATCGCATTTTTAAAAATTGGAACCATTCTACCACCCCATCATTTCACCAAAAATAAATTTTGTATCATTAGTGAAACTCCATATACTTCTGCAATAGTCTGTAATACATTTTACTCTGTTTTAAGCACCTTCCACATGACTTTTACTTATGTTTATTTTCCATTCATTTTGTAGAAATAAAATCTATTTTTGAATATCTTCTCTTCTAGCTGGTGTTCTAATAGTAAAATTAGTTTTTCTTTACTATCATTTTCTTGCATGTCCACCTTTTTCAAAGATTTACCCTTGACTCTATCAAACCTTTAATTAATCATGTATTTCTCCCTAATCCTCTCAGTTTTTCGTGAAAAACCATAAAATCACAATCAGTGATTTAAAATTTTTATTCATTACGTTGTCATTGAATAGCACATTACCTAGAGGTACTGTTGTGAGATAATTTCTTAGAACAGAATAGAATGGTATTGAAATCTTGTCAGCCACTATTCTCATTCATTCTCAGGTCTCCAAATCACTTAATCATTTTTTAAACTCTTCTTGTTTCCATTAATGGATCAATTCCTGTCATCTAGCAGATTAAATTATCCCACAGATCATACTCAGAATGGTGTAGTTTTCCCAAACTTATTCCTGTTATCACAATTCACTGACATAAAATTTAGCCTTTTATTCATAATTAAGCCTATTTTTTACATCCCTATATGCATTTTTCAATCTCATTCCACAAATCTGAAATACTGCATAGCCCTAATACAAATAAGTCTCATTTAAAACACCATATAGCTATTGCCCAAGAAACATTACATACATATCCTAAATGATGCTACCTATAGATTTTAAATATGATTTTTTCTCAAGGAGCAAATTTCATAACAAATTGCAAGCAAAAAGAGGAAGACTGTTTTCAAAACAAACATATTTTGTTCTTGCTATTTAGCTGAGGGAAATGCTTCTTTGCTAAATAGCTCCCAATTTTGTACTCAAAATTGATTGTACTCAGGTCAAAAAAACATTTGAATTACAGCTGTGTTTTGGATTTAGTTGAATCTTGGATCCTGAGGTAAAGTGTGTAATTCAGAACAGATTTTTATTCTCCAAGGCAGGGCAGATAGAATTCTTGTTTTGATACATGACCTTTAAAAAGTTTCTAGCCCAAATTTTGTTTTTTCAGAGGCACAGTGTGCAAAGAGGCAGGGGAGTGGGGGGATTGAATATTTATATAAACCCGATGGAGAAGGGGGTTAAGTAAATTTCATGATTTCTCTCAAAGTGGAAGCAGATAGAGGATCAGAATGATTCTTATGATTAAGCCAATGTTGGCCAACTCAATCTGAGCATACAAGTCGTCCTCGACTTACAACAGTTCATTTAATGACTGTTCAATGTTGTGATAGCACTGAAAAAGTGACTTATTTTTTTTTTAGTTTTATGACCTTTGCAGTTTAATAAAAATTAAGATGCTTGGCAACTTGTTCATGTTTATGACCATTGCTGTGCTGTGGAATTATCGGATCACCTTTTACGACCTTCTGACAGGCAAAGTCAATGGGGAAACCAGATTCACTTAACAACCATTAACCTAACAAATGCAGTGATTCACTTAACAACTCTGGCAAAAAAGGTCATAAAATGGGGCAAAACCCACTTAACAAATGTCTCATTTAACAATATAATTTTGGGGCTCAATTTGGTTGTAAATCAAGGACTACTTATATTTGGAGTTGAGAGGGATCCTTAGTTCTACCATATGCTCCACGTGCTTGTAATGACCGGATTTTATGAAACACAGTAATCTGAAATGTAAAAACAACACTGGTTAGGAGCATTTAATTTATTATGAATTTGGAAAAAATAATAAAAGTTGTTTACTAAAAACTATCTGAATAAAGTAAATATGTCTATATTTAAGCTAGCCTGTGCTTCTTCCAGGTATGTGTATGTTTTATCTGAATTTCAAAGCTGAATCATCTTCCTCCTCCTTTTCCTTCATACAAAATTTTTTGGGAAATATATACTATGTCATTATGAGAGATGAGGGTTTGCTCTCATAATATCTTTGGCATCAAATTAAGGGTTATTACTTGTCTAGACATTTGGAGATTTTTAAAGTTTTCTATAGTATAACTACTGAATTTCATAATTTCATTTCTGTCCTAGTTGTGTAAAGCATATATACCGGAGGCTTATTAATTCGTTCTTAGCACTAAATATTTAACATTGCTATTTTACATTCCCAGCAAATGAATCATCAGCAGGTTAACAAATGTTCTTTCTTTCATTATTAATCATTACTAGCTTTCACTGATGCAACTGTTTAAAATTGTTTCTAATTAGCTAACTTTGTTAGTTTTCTTAAAATCTGTTTGCTTTATTATAGCCCAGGTTGCTATGGAAATAATGCAATTGCGACAGTTCTCTCTTATTCACAAATCATGACGCAGTTTTGGTTTTGTACTCTGCAGTCTGTTACCAAAATATTTCTAAAGTTCAGAGTCCCAAAAGCAATCCAATTTTTTAAAACTGAACACAATCTTGATCTTCTGTGAATAACTCTTGATGTCACATAGACTTGATTTGAACTGATTAAAGTTAATAGCCCAAACATGCGGATATTTTATCATTACCCCAGAGGACCTCCAGATTTACCTCTATTCTTGGCATTGCATTAACATATAATCAAAATACTTTACTATGAAAAATATAATTTCCATATAAACTTTATCAAAAATATTATCACCAGGCTAACAAACTATTATTATATTAAATTATCAATACAATAAAATGTATGTTGCTGTTTTCTTACCCAACCAGATAACATTATCAGTATACAACGGTACATTGATGATCTTACCTTGTCAAGTAATGAAATAAACAGTTCAAAGAACACCAAGAGCTCCTGTCATTACATTAAGCTTAATTGTGGCAAACAGTTTTTTTGTATTTCATGTGAAAATATACTTTTTTATATTGTCAGTTCATTTATTTATGTAATTCAAGCTATTCCCTATTTACCAGGCAGTCTTTCAACTGGTAATGTCAGGACCAGATTGGAGACTTTCTGCATCTTTAAACCAACTGTGCTTATTCGCTGTGCAATGATCCTTTTGTAGAAAGTATCCAATTTTAAACTTCTTTATTTTAATGCCCCAATTAATTTTTCTATTTACATATTCTAATACACTACAATTATATGCAGGGTCCAGCAACTGAAAATGAAGAGAAATGGCAACTTTCACATTTTAAAGGCATTTTTAAAATACTGCATGAAAACAATCTCAGGAAAATATTATCATGAAATTTCACAATGACTATGGATCAGTTAGAAAATAAAAGCCTGGATAAGTTCTTAATTTAAATTCACAAAATCCATTATAGTTTTTTTCTGCATTGACTGGTTTAACAATAAATAATAAAGTGACCAAGGGTGCTTGTTTTGTGAAAAGGAAAACAGTAGCCTCTAGTGGCACACATTGGAATCTCTGTGAAGGGTTACAAAAGATGACATTTGGATGTTTACCTCTATTATTTATGGAACTAGACAAATACATACCTAGTACATCTCTACTTTGGGGTGATATATACAAAATACAGTGTGGAGTTCAACAATGATCTAGATTTATAGAGAAAATAGTCGTTTGGGATGTACTCTCTTTTTTGTACCTCCTTAAATGCATGATGTTTGTTTCTGTTAAGTGAACCCAGGAAAAAATACTATTTTTTAAGGCACCCACACCCACACCCTCCCAACTGTATTTTCTTTTCTAATCTGGGTAAATACATAGATCTATGAAGTTATGCAAAAGTAGTATTTAATTGAGTACTGTATTATGTACTTTGGATATCTTTAGATTTCAAACCTAGGGCAATTAGCTTAATTAATTTGGTCCTAACCCACCAATTAATAGGCCTTTACCTTTTGAGAATCCAGCATTTACCTTTAGCAATAATATATGTGGCTATTGGTTACTACAGTGTCTATCATCCTAATATTTAGTCCTTGGTATAAACCTTTAATTAAAAAAATATGTAGCACATGCTTAAAAAAAAGTGAAAAATGCAACAGAAAAGTGTAAAGTATAATGTGCTGCTTCAATAAACAATTTCAATTATATAATGCAAACTGAAACTGAAAATTCTGCCACTAAAAAGAGAAGAGATATGACAACTTTCAGATCACTCATAATAGCATATGAAGCTTTAAATATACACCTTCAAATCTACAGCAAAAAGAAGAAAATGGTGGAAGGAGCAAAATTGCTGTTTTAGGAGACAAAACGCATACTCGACTCCTAGTGAAACTATAGATCTCATACATGAAGAAAACAGATAACTCTTTTCTGAGCTGGGTAGAAATGGCAATCCAAGGAAAGCTAAAGAAAACTGGATTGCCCAGATAAGCTAAGGACTACAATGTAGCCTAGACAGAGCCTCACAATCTTAAGGGGCCTCACAAAATGTCCATTGTTTTTCTCATTTGTTATCCTTTCATTATAATTTCATACAGTACATGAATATCTCCATAAATTAAGCAGTTCTGTCTGACTCACATAATTCTTGTTATTTTATTAAATTGATTTTTTTATTAAAATCAAATTGTCAATTTGGTTTCTGTGCGCATTCATACTTTCTGTTCAAAGAAGGCTCTTCCCCACTCTATCACAAAGTTGTTATGCATCTTCAGGACATTCTTGCCAAGTTCATATGTTATGTAATTTTATTTTCGGTTAGTATTTGCCAACAAAGCTTCTACAGCTTCACTTATGCTTCGGGCATCCTCATCTCTAAATCTAGCCTTGCGTTTGGGAAAGCTAGGCAGTAATCAGTATGTAAGAGAACTAATGAAGTGAAACCAACAGACTCTCTAATCTTATGTACCTGTTCTTGCTAAAAGTTTTCTCTCTCACTCATTTTCACATTATCCCACCAGCTTTTATCTGCTTATTGCATCCTATGTATGTTTACCCATACACAAGCTGCACAATTTTGGTAAATGAAAGATAAACTGCAAGATAAAATGACGTGTTTTGGACTAACAAATATGTCCTAGAATATTTTATATCTTACTTTGATTCCCCTCCAATTATCTTCTATTCTGTTATCTTTAAGGCTGCATCTTTTTTTTTAACCTCCCACGAAACTTATGGGATTGCTATATAAAGCTACTTCATTAATAACTCCAATTATCTTACGTATAGTGTGGCAAACTTTGATCTCAGTTATTTTGTTTACATACACACATATTGTAATTTGCTATTCCAAACTAGCTACATCTTATATTAAATTATAAGATATACAGTATTATGTAATAAATGTTTCATGGTGGTGAATATGTGAAAGCAATACATCAAGACCTAAAATATTTTAGATTTATGCCAAGATGAAGAATAAAACCCAGATCAAAAGTTAAATCATAGTTGTCCAATCTTTTGGCTTGCCTAGGTCACAGAGTGAAGAGGAATTGTCTTGGGCTATATATAAAATATATAATATCGTTAATATATATAACAAATGTCCTATATGTTTTAATATTTATAATTAACTAGTGGGGCTACATTACTGTCAGGCTGCATGAAGCCACATGGGTCATGGACTGGACATGCTTGAGTTAAATTATCTTCCCTCTCGCTCTCTTCCCTTAAATTATCACCCTCTCTTGTCAGCGCCGCCTCCAACAACAGCGGCAGCAGCCGTGGAAGTGTTGCCACTTCTTGGGGGGGGGAGCTGCCTCCATAACTTCCACAATTCCCGCTGCTGCTGCTGCTGTTGTTGGAGACGGCATTGGCGAGAGAGGGACATCTGCAGCTTGGCCTGGACGCGCTTGGAATGCAGGAATGGGCTGCGCACCGGGACTTTTGGAAACTTGCAGAGCCTGAGGCTGGAGCACCAAGGGTAGCAGAAGCAGAGATGCTCGTTTGGCTCTTCTCATGCCCACCCAGCCACTCGGGATTAAACCAAAATGTAGCGCGTGGTGCTCCCAGGTACCTCAAAAAAATTTTTTTCCTGTTGTTACGGGGACAGGGGAAAAGCGGAAGCGACTCAAGACGCTGTTGTTGGGAGATGGTGCTGGCGAGAGGCGCCAGCACTGGTGGGAACCGTGGAAGCTACGGAGGCCTGAGGAGCTGAAACGCTGCTGGCGGACATCCACGCCGACGCTACCCACCTGCTGACCCGGATCTGCAGCAAAGGCACTTGACAGCAGTAGGGAGCCCTCCACACTCCACCATGATTGGTTGTTAGAAGTGGCTGGTGGCGAGGCGTAGCTGCTCCCAGGGCGCCCTAGGCGAGGGTGCGCAGGGGGGAAGAAATTAATTCACCCCCAAAAAGACATCCTAGCTGTTTTTTTCGGGGCTCAAAAAAAAATAAGACCCAGCCTTATTATATGAGAAACACGGTACATTTCAGAAAAAAAAAAAATCCCCCTTCCCCAACCTAGAGCCTCAATTAGAACTGTGAAAAAATGGTTGTGTACGAATCGTATCAAGTGCTCATTGTGTTACTAATTCCTAATTCCTAAATCTGTATCTTTTTGTTCAGATTTCATTTTAATTAGGTAGGATCCAGATGTTCCAAATAGAATAATTGAAATAATCCACTTTGTTTAGCCTTTCCCAATCTATTTTTAATTTATATGAAAATCTCTGTATTTTCTTATTTTTAATCTTAACAATTTTTTCCTTGATTGCATTCTATAAACACCTTTTTTGTGTAGATTGCAGTATCTCTCTCAATTTCACTTTTTGCTACAATCATTCTATTATATCATTTTTAGCTCTTCCACAGCCTTTTTCATTTTATCAAACCTTTTTCATATTTTTAATTATTGTAACCGCATTGACTTCTATAATTATTTTTACCCTGTTTTAAAGAGCTTTTATATTCTCTTTCCTATGTGGAAATTAATAGATTCTCTCATAATCTTCATACCAGATTTGTACTTGCTTCCTTTTCTTCCAGTCCATTTCTTCCCAAGTTACACTCTTAATACTACTAAATTGTGTCACACATTTAGAACCTCTCATTACTCTTAAATTTTGTTTCTCTGGATTCATAATTGGTTTTAACTGTGAGCTTCAGCTTGGGGAAGGAAAAGAGGTGACCAAATAACAGGCACTACATAAGATTTTCTTCTTCCAAATTTCTGATTGGTACGTCAATAGTCCCAAATGTGCTATCCCCAATTGGTAGAGGATACGTTCTGAAAGATACATTATTAATATGGAACTGAGTCCAGCAAATGTATGTTGAGTTGCTGGAAAGGTGTGGTGCTGTGGTATGGATATAGGATGTTGTATGGTTTAGTCTTATTTATATTTTTATTGGACTTCAATGTGAGCTGCCTAGAATTTCATGTCAAGTGTACATTCTTTCACCCCTAACATGAAAACAATATTTAAATACTGATTTTTTTCATGTTGATCAATCAACTCAATTGTGGTGACAGATCAGTGCAAGAGGACTGTTCTATGAATGAATATGTGTATGTTCTATCTTAATAAATGATAAATGAAAGTTTAAGACAGAATTATAAGACTTGTAAAACAAACATACAGCTATAAGCAAGGCCCAAAATTAAGCTTATATTAAACTATAAGATATACAGTATTATATAATAATTGTTTCGTGGTGGTGAATATGTGAAAGCAATACATCAAGACCTAAAATATTTTAGATTTATGCCAAGATGAAGAATAAAACCCAGATCAAAGGTTAAATCATAGTTGTCCAATCTTTTGGCTTGCCTAGGTCACAGTGAAGAGGAATTGTCTTGGGCTATATATAAAATATATAATATAGTTAATATATATAACGAACGTCCTATATGTTTTAATATTTATAATTAACTAGTGGGGCTACATTACTGTCAGGCTGCATGAAGCCACATGGGTCATGGATTGGACATGCTTGAGTTAAATTATCTTCATCTCTCTGGTGAATTTATGATCTTACCCCTCCACAAATCCAGGCTCCTTCTGTTGCAGGGAAAAAGAGACTTCGTGTAAGAGGATCTGGAAAGAAATAGCTTGAGACTCTCAACTTTGATCTAATTTTCTATCAGTTACTTAAAAAAAAGTTTGGTTTTCCTTAAGTGTAGTTTGATCAATGATTATTATATAGAGATGTCCATATTATTTCTTACTTTTCTCTACTTTTTTGAGTTTGCTTTTAAATAACATTACAGCAAAAATAATTATAATACATAAGAATAAAAGGGAAGAGTGGTAGTACTAATAATAATCATTTGACTGAAGAAGGGAAAATCATAGTTCAAAACAGCAGAAAGAAAAATTTAAACAAATAAAAATTTTAAATCAAGGAAGTAAATAAATCAGTAACCCTTTTACAGGAAATAGTTCTAATATATTATTTACATGTTCTCTGGAAGAATGGGGTTAAATGTCAGTGGAGGTTGCTTTAACAATTGAAATTAGCTTCCTCTGACCTTAATATGAAGCTAATGCAGCAAAGAATGCTTTCTGTATATTATCACAAAACACTTGAAGGATTATTTGCAATTTTCTTACTATTGGAGGCGAAACTCAGGAATCTGTACAGAAAAACTATCAGTTATATTTTTAGTGGAAATTAACAAGACACGACTCAAGAAAAAGCACTGTGTATTAAATATGTATATTCTTCCTGGGAAGAACTGACATTTGATTTGGAATAAAAAATTATGGATTATTAGGGATGAGGACTGGCTAAAAGAATGATTATGCAAGGTAATATGGTAATAAAGCTAGATTTGCAGTAAAAAATTATTGATACATGTAATTGTCAACAGTTGAATTAAGGGTTTTTCAAGAAAGGATCATGTTTAAATATAGTAAATTATTTTGAGGTTTTCTATTTATAACATAATCACTGTAATTTTTCATACCTTGTCCTTTATTTTATTTTGCTGATAACTAAATTTGTGGTTACATTATATTGCTAATACTGTATGCTTACTTTTTCTTTTGATAATTAAGTTTCCTGATGAGGATAGCTGCTTCAATAAGTTGGTGGCAAAAGCCTAGGCAACCACTAGATGGTAGAAAAAGGGTAGGTTTTTCTATGTCTTTTACGCCTCTAATGGCCATCCAAACTAATATTTTTGCTTGTCAGGTCGCAAAAGGAGATCCCATGACCTCGGGACACTGCAACAGTCATAAATATGAATCAGCTGCCAAGCGGCTTAATTTTGATCACATGATCAGGGGCCTTAACTGTTAATAATGGTAACGTGTCACTTTTTTCAGTGCCGTTGTAACTTTGAACGGTCTCTAAATGAACTGCCTAACCTACTTGCCAGAATAAGTAAATTTTACTGCCTTCGCAACTATGGGCCCATAGTTTCAAGTCTATTCAACACAGCCCTAAGCTTTCTTCATAGGAAGTCTCTCCAACCATTCGGGTTCTACTAACCCCCCCCCCCCGCCCCCAGCCCGGGGAGTTCTCTCCCGAGACAGCAAATGGCTCGACTTGCAACAGCTCCTCTTCGGCGGGGCCGCGGACGCGGCTTCTTTCTCCTCCGCCGGCGCCGCGTCTCGCTAAACGCCCGTCCTCCCCGTCTCCGCCCGCGTCCCTCTGGCTCTACGCAGCCATAGCTGCCCGCCGAGCCTGCCCCGCGCTGCGCGTCCAATCGGGGCAAGGAGTAAGCGGCCGAGCCGAGAGATGTGGGCCGGGCCTAGGCGCTCCCCGTGCCGTCGCCGCCGCCATGATGCTTGTTTGCTTTCAATGAGTGTGAGAAGGAGGCGGAGGAGGAAAAGGAGGAGGAGGCGAAGAAAGAGGCGGGGGGAGCCAGTTCTCCTGTCCGGCCCGCGGCAGGAAACAAAGAGCCAGGCCGGCAGCTCAGAGACGGGGATGCTGCAGTCACAGGTACGGGAGGGAGGGGGAGGCGCGGGCGGGGCTGTTTCGCTCATTCCCTCCGTTTCCCCCCCCCGGAGGATCGATCAGGCGGGGGGGGGCGGCCGGCCTGGGGGCAGACGGGAGGGGGCGGAGGTGGGCAACTGAGGAGGAGGGAAACGGTCGGGGCTCCTCGGGGTTAATGACTGCCGAAGTGAGTCTGCTGGGAGGCGGAAAGGTCGGCGGCGGCGAGTGGGGGGGTGGGTGGAGAGAAGCGGGCGCTAATATCCCGGAGCTGGGGGAGGGGGGACGGGAAAAGCGAGGGAACCCGACCTTTGGGTCGGGACGTCGGGGATGGGGATGATGGGTGCTGTGGAGGTCAGGTCAGCAGATGGTGAGCGAAGGTTGGGGGCTGTATTCGAGGGCCGAGAGAGCCAGCGTAGTAAGTCAGTGCGGGTTGGCGAAGAAGAGGAAGCGAGAATTACTACTCTGGAGAGTAAGGGAGGTGTTGTTCTCAAGGGGAGGGAGGGATGGGAGTGGGGACGAACGTGGGACCCAGCCAGCCGGGAGAGAGTGGGAGGCATGAATTGGGTGGAGCGGTTGGTGAGGAATTCTGAAGGGGATGCGGGGGGGGGGGAGAGGGTCTGCCAGCGCGACCGGAAGGAAACGGGGGTTGGCGAAGCATTTCGCTCGAAAGGCATCTATTGCCGTCCCGGGTGGGTCTCTTAAATCTTTACGGGGGGCGTGTGTGAGTGTCTGAGAGAGAGACAGAGAAATGGTGGTGGGGATGACGATCTGGGGAGCTTTAGAGCTGACGGAATGGATCCAGAAAGCGGGGCTTTTTTTTAGGGGAGGCCAGGAGCCTTCTTGAGGGGTGGCAAGAATCAGCCGACTCCCTAAGAAGAAAAAGTTTTTGAGTCCGCGAAAGAGGATGGATGTTTTGCACTAAAAGGGGCGGGTGAGCCTTCCTGGAAGCTATGGGAAGGTTCTGGAGGAAGTGACGTGTGCTTAGTCCTTGTTGACAAGAGCTGGGGTGGTGGAAGGGAGGAAGGGGTGGGTGGGTGCGCGAGGGAGACGTTCGGTTAGGTTTTGGAAGCTCATTAAGTAACTTGGTCTGCCAAAACAAAAACAAACAAAAAACAGTAGGATGCACGAATTCTAGAATTCGAATTCTTTATTATTGGCCAAGAGTGATTGGACACACAAGGAATTTGTCTTGGTGCAAATACACTCAGTATACATAAAAGACATTCGTCAAGAATCATAAGGTACAACACTTAATGATAGTCATAGGGTACAATAAGCAATCAAATCATACTAGGAAACAGTCAAAATTCTATTCATTCTCATATCCTTTTAGTATCTGTTTATAGTATATATAAAAAGCAATTGAGAAAATAATGACATGAGATGAAACTGGTTTAACCAAACAGAAGGCTGCTGCAATTCTTTAGGTCTATTTAGGAAGAAGTGAAGGGAAAGGGGGGACTCTACCACTAAAGCAGTGTCTCTCTGCCATCTGAAGGAAAAAATAGATTACGAGCCTGATTGCTGGGAACAGGATCTATAGTTGGTGATAAATTGAAGACTTGCTTGCACTATATGGTGCTGAAAGACTTAGTTGGTAATACGGATATGACAATAGACAGCCTGTCTGAAATAGAAAGGAAAGAGCATTAGCTGAAATGATAGGCAGCTGTGCTACCCAATGTAGTAAATAAGGGCAGGAGTTGATTATGTGTAGAAAGACAGCTGGCTGACAGAGACAGCAAACCTCACATATAAGTGTAAGCTGGAGAATTGAAATGCAAATGTTTGAGGCTAGGCTAGGATATAAAAATAAGACTGTTTCCTGTTCTTTGAGTAGAGAGAATTATTCAGTTAAAGGCTAATATGTTGTGAGAAACCTGAACTTTCTTATGGTTGGGAATAAAGGAAAAGCCTATTTGGGCAACAAAAATGGTAAATTGCACTTTGGAAGCCATGTTTTATGTGATATTTCTATATATGGTGTTATTTCCATATTGGTCATTTTGAACATGTAAGCATTTAACCTGTAAATGTTTGCTAATAAACTTTTGTGTTAACTTATTAGTAACTTACCTGTTGTCTGTTGCAACTGTGTAATTATTAATCTTACATGGTATGTGGCAAGAGAGTTGATAACATTTTCCAAAATATTATAAATGTTAATATCTGAATCATTTCAGATTTTCAGGATTTCTCAATATTAACTTAATAAACTAGATAATGATATATATATATATATATATATATATATATATATATATATATATATATATATATATATATTACTGTTAACCCTTTGTGTTCATGTGATTATGCTAAACATTCAAATGAAGATGTGAACTGTGTTCTAAATAGTTATAAATTTTAACAGTAAATTATGTTATCAGGTTGATAATAGACTTAAAATTCAAGAGGATTAATGTTTCATGTGAAAGGTTTGCAAATATTGACTGGTGATTGTATTGTATTTTGCATTTGTTTTTATCCTAGAGTAGGTGTCATAATTGGGGATTTATCAACATTTTCACAACGGTAATTTTACAGAATTACCTATCCACCTTGTGTTCTCCCTACTGATTTGAGTGGACTCTGGAGTGTGCTAGGATTGAAGCCTGCTCAGGAGATTTATTCATATTATTCTTGAAATCATTCACATGTGGATTAAAGCTTTATTCCTTTTTCATCTGAATCTCTTGGATCAGTTCATAAAGGTGACTGATATGTATCTCGTTCTTGAACTTTTGGACACACTTATGTTCAATCTGTTAAATGTATCTGAATTATTGAGAAAGAAGGACAGATTAAAATAAATATATGGACAGATAATCTTTTTTAGGATTTTATGTCTTCATTTTTTTCTTGATTCCTTAATGGTTTTTATATAATGAGAAACTTTTACAGTTGTTATTGTAAACGAAAAACTAAACTCAGTTGACACTATTGTATGATAATTTTTCTTTGGTGGAAAAGTTAAATCAGGGCTGTAGAGAATGTTTCTAAATGAAATTAATTTGTATATATTAAATTGTGTTCACTGAATGTGAAATATAATTTAAATGTGTAGCCATATGTTGAGATTTAGTTTCTGAATGCAGGATCCTCTGTGCTGATTAGGGGGAAATCATACTCTAGTTACTATGTGTCCAATACAAGTTATGTGATTTTGTGCATTTTAATTTTTGTTTTATAGGTGCTGCACTGATGGAGTAGACATTTGTTCATGAAATCTATAAGCTTATATGAAAAATATTATTTTAGCTGAGATGAGTTTGAGCCATGATGTTATGAACTCCAGTTATAATACTTAAACTAAATGGCAGAACAATAGGATGATTTGAAGTTCAATTTTATAAAGTAACTGGCCTTCAAACTATAAGACTCTTATTTTTTATGGTAATAATAGATATATGGAACTTTCGGTCTTTTCACATATAACAAGATCTAACAACTAGCCACATAATTTTTTAGGGCAATAAGATGCATTAGTTTATGTTGTGAGAGCATTCTGCTTAAATACTGTAGACAATCTAGTTACTTTAGACTGAAGTATGATACTAAGCAAATATTACAAAACATACAGTAATTAGTGGAGTAGTGATGTAATTTTAAATTATATTAATTTACATTGAATTTAAAAAATAAATTTAATCTTGATTGGCTAAACAGCATCCTGCAGTGTAAATTAGGTTAAACTGAAAATATTTGGAAGTCAGTATAGGTAGTCCTCAGCTTATGACTACAATTGAGGCCAAGATTTTTGTTGCTAAGCAAACTTCTGTTCAGTGAATTTTGCCCATTTTATGACCTTTCTTGCCACAGTTGTTAAGTGAATCTGCAGTTGTTACTTTTGTAACATGGATGTTAAATGAATCTGACTTCCCCATTGGCTTTGGTTCTCAAAAGGTCACAAATGGTGATCAAATGATCCCAGGGCACTGCGACTCATAAATATGAGCCAGTTGCAAATGCTTGAATTTTAATCATGTGACCATGAGAATACTGCAAATGGTCATATGTGTGAAAATCGGTAATAGGTCATTGTTTTCAGTGCTGTTGTAACATTGAACAATCATTAAATGAACTGCTGTAAGTTGACGACTACCTGTATATTAAAACTTGTGAATTTCTATTCCTAAAGCACTTATGATTCAAAATGACTATTCAGGGAAAAAGCATTAATAATTCCCCAGAATATCTGGCTTAAAAATAAATTTGACAATTTAGTCTTGGCGAGTTACCTGAAAAGGCTGAAAATATATTAATGCTTAGGTTTTCTTTTTTAAGACAAACATTGTGATAAGTTTAAACAACTACTGTTGAACACTTCTCGTTAGGTGCTTACTGGACAACTTGGGCTTTGTATTCAAAACTGGAATTCTCAGTTTTTCCTCATACACTTGCATATGAATATGATATAATGGGATCATATATTCATATCATAGAATATGATATAGGATATGAAATTAATCATTAATAACTGAATAATAACTCATCCTTGCTTTTCTGTATTGTGTATATTTGTGAAATTAATTTGAAATTATTTTGAAATTAATAAATTGTATGATTAGGATATTATATAATATGTGTAACAAGGTTTCAGAATCAAAGGTATAAAACCTTTGTGTTTGATAACATAGAATTTGAATGGGGAAAATATTCTGTTCTTTATATAAGAGAGAAATTGCATGGTACAGAAGTTTTTTAATTATTCTGAAAAGAATTTCAATTTTTACACGAGTCTTGAGCCAAATATTAATTTCACTTATCCAGGGTTTTTTTTTGCAATAGGTGCACAAACACAAATGCCCATGTGGACAATCTCCTGTCCAGCATCTGCTTACCTACAATACTATTTGTCTCGCTTAATTGCTTGAAGCACAGTCTACTTATAACATAATTAGGTCTGGAAAGAAGCTTAACTGAGGCTGTATTTTGCTAGAAAACTAAATTCATTTATGTTGTGCACTGAAAATAGCTTCTTTCTTTATTACTACAACATCTGTTTACTATAATATCAGTTCCTCATTTTTCTATCATTTATTTCTACTGCTTACAGTTGAAAATGGTTATAAATATCGCTTGTATATGTGTTTATAGTTATGCTCTTTCCTACTAAGGTTCAGGGACTTCAATATATTTTCTGCTTTTGAAAGAATCGTTTCACCGTTACATGATCTCTACCATGGGGAGAGGTTCTTTGAAGCTAGTAGGTTCTTTGAAGCTAGTGAAAGACAGCTTGACTTGTTGGATGCCATGTCTTCTTAACACATGACTACTTCCATTACCTAGTTTTCATTATGTCCAAGATTGCCATTACATTACACTTTTCTGGATTTTTTCATTTTAGCTAATTATTGGAAATATAATGTTAAATTTTAGCGTTTTACCATCTTAAACTATAATAGACCAGATCTTGCAGACATTACTGATATTGCTATCTACTATTTCATGATATCAAAAGGTATTGTTATCTATAACACAATTCAAGGTTCCTATTTTTTTTTTTAAAGTCATATTGTAGTTTATCCAAAAATTCTTGCATTTTGGTGAAGTTTTCTTCTTAAAGACCAAGTACTTTTCTGTAAGATTAATTTATTTCAGTCAATGATCAATCCAAATTTTTAAAAATGGTAAAGAGAAAGGATGCAATAAAACCAAGTGCACAAATAAGTTATGAGTAAGCAAGTGATACAATAGTGCATATTATTAAACTAAAATAGTATCTCAATCAAAAAGGGGAGTAAACATTCAATTTATAAAATAATTAGACCAAAAGGCGTAAATCATCTTATTAAAATTTATAAATTGAATATAAATTTAGCATCTATGAGAATTATAAGATACAAATATAAAAGTAATTACTAACATATGTTCCAGGCCAAATGTTTATGCACATGTAGGGCTATAACACAAAATTTAGTTACAAGTACACTTTGGTTGGTATTTTCATATCTATATATTTTTTCAGTTCTTTGTTTAATCTTAACATTTTTATTGAGTTATAAAGTAATCTAAAATATAAAGTAAATAGGAAAGCAGCGGGGAGAGAAAGGGGAAGGAGAAGCGAGGAAAGATTAAAAAAAGAAAAGTATTGACTTCTGACTCTGTTACTCTCTCTGTACTTTTGATTCCACATAGAGACTGCTTCTGAACTTTGTGCTTGATGTGGAGAAGAATGAAACTCTGACTTTGGGTTTTACTAATTAGACTGACAGATCTTTATAGAAATGGCTT
The DNA here is from genome assembly GCA_033807585.1 of Hydrophis major. NCBI lineage: Eukaryota > Metazoa > Chordata > Lepidosauria > Squamata > Elapidae > Hydrophis > Hydrophis major. Next base: position 133,734,727 of record CM066329.1, on the reverse strand, counting down.
GTTCATATTATTATGAAAAAGCAAAAAGTTGAGATTTGATATTAATGCCTTTTTACTATAACAGGGACTTTTCATATCTAACTGAAAAAAACTGTCTTAAAATTCCACAGGCCAATCTGGAACATAGGATGAGGGAGGAAAGATTAGACTTATTTGAATATCACAGTATAGTTGGGTTCAATTGAATCCTCATCAAAGGGTAGATTCAGCTAGGCATATCATTTTATTAAATTTCCCATGTACAGCTGGAGAGGGAAGGCTGTTGAATTTGGCTCTTAAAAAGAACTTTAATTGTGATGGGGAGATTAATGAATTTATATAATTGGCTGGTTTCCCTCTGGAATAATTAAACTGAATTTATATAGATTTAGGAATAAGACTTTTCTTATTCTGATAATCAGTGTCTAGGAGCCATTCTCTTATTACTTTCTTAGTCTGAATAAATTCAAAAAAGCTGTGAGAACTTGAAAGAAAAGCCATAGGAAGGGAAGGTTTTTAACCATGTAGTTTATCAGATAGGATGGATGGAATCAATGGAAGCCACTGGAATATAGTGTTACTGGACTCAGTAATTAATAATGAATAACCAAGCTCTTAACCTACTTTTGGATATGCATTTTGAGATATGGAACAAAATTCTGATCAACTTAGTTTGCACCATTTCCATTTACCTATAATTTGGGTAAGGACTTAGCTGGGAACCATAAAGCAGCTGAGCCAAACATTTAGCTGGTAATAGTTTTAAAGCCACAGGGATACCTTCTTTGTCTTTAGTGTGAAAGAACTTTAGAATGGCTAAATATTCACTCCATGACCCCATGTCTTGAAGATCAAACCTAAGTATTCCAAAAACATTCTGCTCAGTTTCTTAAATTAGGAGAGACTCCTAAATGTTTTAGCAAAGACTGTTATTTTGGTCTTGTAGCAGTTAATCAGAAGTTGATGCAGTAGCACACTAAGGTGTTAAGAGTGTGATTAAGGCCAGCTGCAGGAAATAATGGCTGCATCATTTGCACGAAGTAATAGAGACATTCACATGTGCAATTCTGGGGGGATGAAAGTTTGGGTCTTACAGTTCCTTAGCAATTAGTTTATGATACATTAAATAGGGTAGGCACAATGATACATCTACGGCCAACATTTTTGTGTGCTGAAATTGGCTTAAATGAATATCATAGCATACTCTCCAGTCAGTATATAATCACTTTGAGAAACAGTAATCCTAAATAGTACCAAAATATTTGCCCATAGGATGGGCCTTGAGTTTTGCCCATAGGAGGGGCCTTGAAATCAAATCAGATGCCAATTTAAAATCAGCAAATGTCAAGCCATGAAAAACCAGATCCACATGTAGACAGTTCAATAAAGAGTACTTTATTGCTCGTGTCTATTTTACAGGAATCTTCCTGGGCTGATGATTTGTACCTGGACCAGACTACGTAAAATTGAATGGCATTCAAGGGATGGTGGTGTCAGACCTTGCCCTCTTGACCTACATAAAGATTGAATATTTGAAATAATTTACAAGCACTGAATAGAGCTCTTTAGCCATCACATACTCATGATCAAACCATCTCCTAGTTCAATGATGGCTAACCTTTTTGTCCTCGCGTGCCAAAAGTGTGTGTGTGCACATGCATGCGTTCACATGCCTGTACCTATAATGTAATGCGTGTGTGACCCCCCCACGCATGCGCTTGGAACCCCCCTGCGTCCCATGTGCCTCTGCATGCATGGCAGATACCCAGCAATCAGCTGGTTGGCAGGAGGCGTGTGCGCATGCGCAGTTGACTTGATCTGGGGAAAGAGCTTGCATGCGGCAGAGATGGCTCTGCGTGCCATTTCTGACATGTGTGCCATAAGGTTTGCCATCATGGTCCTAGTTCTCTAATTTATAATTGTTTTAGATGAAACTAGTTTTCAAGTAGAATTTATCAAAGTTCCATGTAATTTCTTCATCTCTGGAACTCTCTGTACTCCAGTGCTGTACCCATAGAAAATAAAAGCACAAACTTTATATGTCAAATGGAATAGAAAAGTTTTTCTTTTTAGGAATCTCCTATATAGACATATTCCTTGTGCTTTTTCAGTGGGTAACTGTGTTAAGAAAATATGTTTGGTTCTGCATACCAGTTCTCCTCCATGCTGCATCCAGAGCCCAGGATGGGTTGACTCCTTCTTATGATGTCACTTAGCTGAGTCTGTACTAAGATATAAAAGCCAGCCCCCAGGAGAGACCCCAGCTTTTGACTCCGCTCCTTTCAGTCAGTAGCTGTGTCTCTGAAAGCTTCTGTTAGATAACACTCACCAGCAATCTTCAGGACCATTTTTCCTCGTTTCAAGCAAGGTTAGGAGCAGCGTTGCCAGAGCGCCGTTTAGGCAAGTTGGGCAGTGTCTGTAGACCTCCCCCACACCTGTGGTTTGAGCAGTTGTAAAAAGCGATTGGCAAACTGACATCAGCCAGCTGATCGTGTGGCCAGAGGCTGCCCTTTCCTTTGCTGACTTCACTCAGGGCTCTTTATAGCCTAAGGAGAAATTCTTCGATCTCGGAGCCTGTTTCCCATAGTCAGTGGCTATCTTGGATTGAAGCCTTCCACCACGAGGTGAGCGGCCATTTTGTAAGCCCGGGGGCCAATTTATACCCTAAGGGGCTTAATACAAAAAAATTTACAAACGGTTTCTTTCCATTGTAAGAGTCTTTATTCTTCAAATGGAGCAAGATAAGGGTCAGGCAGAGTTTCCCCCCTCCCAGTGGAATAGTCTCTTAAGCCAATAAGAGAAAAAGTTGTAGGCAACGCACCCAATCAGTCCAGAGGGAGGTGGCTGCCAAAATCAGAGCTAAGGCTCTAGCCCCTAAGAAGGCAACTCAGGCTGAGTTGAGGGCAGAAAAGCGCAATGCAGCCGTAGAGAGGCAGTTCAACAGAAGGGAGTGCAACTACAGCATGTTTCAGATGAGACCTATGGGCCCCAGCCAAGCCCTCCCAGGGGAGGAGAAGTTATCTATGAGTCTTTCTCCTGAGGCTTTTGCAGTATAATGATCCTCAGGATCTAAGCAGATCTGAGCCTTATTTCCAACAGGCTTCTGGGCCCTATGCTCTTCCCCCTCCTTAGTACAGACTCAGCTAAATGATGTCATAGGAAGGAGGCAACCCATCCTGGGCTCTCTCGCAGCATAGATAGAAAGGGCATTCAGGGTAACTTCTACCAACGCCCATTCCTTCCAATATTCCGATTGGAAATATGAGACCTGGTATGACATAATGATTAATGTGCTGGGTGAAGAGTATAAAGACACAGGTTCTAATCCTCCCTTAGGCATGGAAGCCAGCTGGATGACCTTGGCATAGTCAGCCCCTCTCATTCTAATCAATGCCAGGCACTGCATTAATCTGGCTGAATCAAAATCCCTCACTGCACCATGCATGGATAAGCTTCACCGAAAGAACTAGATAGGCACAATACAAGTCAAGCAATCTGTGCAACAAAGCAAAAGAAACACACTAAGAAGAACAACAACCCTGTTTTGATTGGAAGAATTTCTTATATATTAACACTTTTAAAGACTGAGAATGCAGTCGGTGTATGTAAAATGACATGCTTATTCTCCTTGTAGTACAGGTGAAACTCGAAAAATTAGAATATCATGCAAAAGTTCATTTATTTCAGTAATGCAGCTTAAAAGGTGAAACTAATATATGAGATATACTCATTGCATGCAAAGCAAGATAGTTCAAGCCATGATGTGTCATAATTGAGATTATTATGGTTTACAGCTCATGAAAACCCCAAATCCACAATTTCAGAAAATTAGAATATTGTAAATAGGTTTAATATTCTAGGCTCAAAGTGTCTTACTCTAATCAGCTAATTAAGCCATAACACCTGCAAAAGGCTCCTGAGCCTTTAAATGGTCTCTCAGTCTGGTTCAGTAGGAATCACAATCATGGGAAAGACTGCTGACCTGACAATTGTGCAGAAAAACATCATTGACACCTTCCATAAGGAGGGAAAGCCTCAAAAGGTAATTGCAAAAGAAGTTGGATGTTCCCAAAGTGCTGTATCAAAGCACATTAAGAGAAAGTTATGTGGAAGGGAAAAGTATGGAAGAAAAAGGTGCACAAGCAGCAGGGATGACTGCAGCCTGGAGAGGATTGTCAGAAAAAGGTCATTCAAAAGTGTTGGGGACTTTCACAAAGAGTGGACTGAGGCTGGAATCAGTGCATCAAGAACCACCACACACAGACGGATCCTGGACATGGGCTTCAAATGTCATATTCCTCTTGTCAAGCCTCCTGAACAACAATGTCAGAAGCGTCTTACCTGGGCTAAAGAAAAACAGAACTGGTCTGTTGCTCAGTGGTCCAAAGTCCTCTTTTCTGATGAGAGCAACTTTTGCATCTCATTTGGAAACCAAGGACCCAGAGTCTGGAGAAAGAATGGAAAGGCATACACTGCAAGATGCTTGAAGTCCAGTGTGAAGTTTCCACAGTCTGTGTTGATTTGGGGAGCCATGTCATCTGCTGGTGTTGGTCCACTGTGCTTCATTAAGTCCAGAGTCAACGCAGCCGTCTACCAAGAGATTTTGGAGCACTTCATACTTCCTTCTGCAGACAAGCTTTATGGGGATGCTGACTTCATTTTCTAGCAGGACTTGGCACTTGCCCACACCAAAACTTGGTTCAAAGACGTGGGATAACTGTGCTTGATTGGCCAGCAAACTCACCTGACTTGAGGCATTACCAAGAGAAAGATGAGAGATGTGAGACTGAACAATGCAGAAAAGCTGAAGGCCGCTATTGACGCATCCTGGTCTTCCATAACACCTCAGCAGTGCCACAGAATGATAGCTTCTATGCCATGCCTCATTGAGGCAGTAATTGCTGCAAAAGAGGCCCTTGCAAGTACTGAGTACATATGCATGCTTATACTTTTCAAACATACGATATTGTTCTATGTACAATCCTTGTTTTATTGATTGCGTGTAATCTAATTTTCTGAGATTGTAGATTTGGGGTTTTCATGAGCTGTAAGCCATAATCATCACAATTATGACAAATCATGGCTTGAACTATCTTACTTTGCATGTAATGAGTCTATCTAATATATTAGTTTCACCTTTTAAGTTGCATTACTGAAATAAATGAACTTTTGCACGATATTCTAATTTTTCGAGTTTCACCTGTATACTTTTTGTGATATGGAAAATGATAAGAAACTTATAATAGTTAAAAATCATATATGCCATATAATGACTGACCCAAAGGGGCTAATTCTTGTTTTACCCTGTGTTCTTCATACTGTTGGCATATATGCATTCTTGATTTCAGCTCTCAACCTCTGACTAGGCTACTGTATGATCTGATTGATATGTCAGAGTTGGATTGGTTGACCTATTGATCTAAAGTGTAATAGATCAATTCAACTTATCACTTGTTTGGTATTTCCACCTTTCTTGTTGACTGTTCTCCCAAGTGACCTGGTGAAATTTAATGGTTCCTAGAGAACCATTGTTTTTCTTTGATCGCTACCTCTTCTAGGCAGGCTGCCTGATGCATCATACTGAGTTCATGCATCATGCTAAGTTATATGGTGGTTTGCTAGTTTTTGGCTTCTGTTATTGTGTGAAGCTTTTGACTAGATTTACATATGCAAAGCATACTTTGCCTAACCATGTAAATCATATAAGCCAAAGCTGTGAAGGTTATTGTTAAGCAATACATTACATTTTACCAACGATGAGGTTCACATATCATGCTAAACCAGGATAACTTACAGCCCAACATGCTGTGCAAATCAGATTGTTGTTGAAGGCATTCTGTATCACCTTCATTTCTTAATGTTGCTTGCCTTGGATCCAGCTCATGGTCCCATTACTTCTTCCACATCTTAGTGATCCAATTCATTTTTCTTCAGTCATTACCAATATCAATATCTACATTTTGTTAAGTATTTTATCTAGAATAATGCAATCTCTTTCTCACAAATGAGATCATAAGTGAATGAATTATAAGGTTCATAACAATTAACTGGATTTTAACTCTAAGGGCTAAAAAGAAAAGGAAGTATAACATAATTTTAAATTGTATTACATTAATAGGCTTTATTGTAAAAATAGTTCACTCCAGCGATTGAACTCCAATTCTTGAAAATGTTAGAGATGGGGATCTTGACTTTCAAATATTTGAGTATATTTTTTATTTTCTAAAAAGGCTTCATTTACTTCACCAATAAATATGAATTATTTGAAAATCTTTGGTGTTTATCAGTAAAAATGGTAGGAATTCAAATATTCTGCCTTAAGTAGTTAAACCAGTGCAAATAAGTTCTTAAGATTTCCAGTTTTTAGCAGATTTGCCCAATTTTTTTTTGTTCCAAATAAGAACATTATTCTGGTTGGATTTTTTCTTGTTCTTTTTAATGTGGTTTGCAACTCCCAGTGATCAGCCATATGCAGTTTCCAATGTGGATTGGACTGGGAGTACTGCAGATCTAACATCAGGGGGTGTAAAATCCAGAGAAGTGGGAAATTTCTTTAATATTCTGGCACACTTTTACTGGTAAATATTGTGCAAATTTGGAAACTTTACATCGATTGGGAGGTAAGACTTCAGTGACAAAATCTAATCATAGAATACTGTAAATATACCTAAGGTACCAAGAAGCTAGGCCTGCACTTTTAAAGGCTTGATGCTCCTCATTCTTTTTATTCAAAACAAATAAGTATTTTGCAAAAATATCTTTTAAAACATTAATTCCAGGCTATTATATGGTATAACATTTCCAGTGTCCATATGATGTTTAGAAAGATAATTCCTTTTCAGGAAGCTAGTGCTCTAATTGGATTCTGTTTGGACTTACTGAAGTGAAAAAATAATAAGAGCTTTATGATAGCACATAAGAATCATAAAAAGTTAATGGGTGCTAAACATCTAATGCCTCAATCACTTGTATCTATTTTTAAAATTGAAGATAGCTAGGAATTTGCTGACCTGTTTGAATGAGCTCTTTGTTTCTCTTAGCAAGCTATATTGTATTCTCTATATTGTAGTTTGGAATTTAGTATTTATATCTGAAATCTAGTTTTTGCTGACATAGAGGTAATTTATTTAAAATACAGTGGTTGCATATTTTAAAGATATTTCTGAATGCAACTTTCACCAAACTGGAATTGTCATACTCTTGGGACTGCAATGCCCAGAATTAAGAGTATTTTTAATCAGTCATATAATTTTTGGTGCATTGAATTACATGTACCCTGGTAGCAATTAATCTTTTTTATGCTTTTGATACTGTGATTGCAATATGATTTGTGTTTTTGTGTACTCCTGGCTTGTGAGCTTTCAAAAGCTAATATGGTATGACTTGTTTTTTTCTGTTATTTTTGAATTACTCATCCATTTTAGGCAAATAAAATTAGGCAATTAAAGTTAAATTCACCTCATTGTTTACTGAATATCTAGCTATGGCTGAGACCTTATTAAATTGACTGAATTCATGAAACATAGGCCATTAATAATACTATTAACTTTATAGTGAGAATTTTTAATATTTCTTCCATATAATATAGATCTACCAGGAATTGTTGATTGTTTAGAATATACAGCTGAATAAATAGTACTGTAATGTGTAAATATATAAACCTAAAACATAATTGGAGATTCAAGTACTTGAGTTTTTAGTAGCTCAATATGTAAAGGTAAGTATTCATTTTACCACATTTTGTGAACTTTCCTATATATTTTGTAGATCAGAAATGAGGAATCGTGTTAAAAAAAACTTCACCTGAGTATATGGAGGAATCTTGCTTGTAGAACATATCTAGAAATCATGATGATCTGGAATCATTCAGTAAGTTACAAAATTGAGTAAAGGAAGAAAAAAGATTAAAATTAGGCAGAAAATGAAAGATACAAAACTTATTTGGCTACCTTAATATGGTTGTTTAATCATGTTTACGGATACATGATTTATAAAGTCTGAAATTAAATGGAAAAGGGAATTTGCTTATGTCTTGGAACAAATAATTCACAAATGTCTATCAGTCTTCAATAACCTGTAGATTTTTAAGCCAGACTTAAAAAACATAGCTTCATGATTTCCCCCCTCCCCAGATGATACTGTTAATGAAATGCATAAATATATAGATAATTAATGTTGTTCAGTGTTCAAAAGTCAAACCTGCAACAGACACTACAAACTACAGATTTGTACAGGAAGTCCTACAAGTGAACTAATCAGTCTATTTTGCTTCCTTTTAGGATGGAAAGTAAGAGAGTTGTGAGGAAATTAGATTTGTAGTCTTGGATTTAATTAGTTTCTTTTTGTTTCTTTGAAACAGCATTGTTTTGTACAAAGGAATCGAATCAATAATGTTACATTCCATATCATTTCCAAATCACATTGCTTAACCAGTCAATATTAGTGAAATATTACAGAAGTAAACATGCAAATTGATAAAATCTGAATCAAAATTATGTCACATGATTTCACTATGTATCAAACAATTATGGACTGTGCAAATATAGGCCAATTGAAGAAGCATCAGCTGCTCTGACCATATTTTGGCTAATGAATCTAAATGGTCCCTTTTTTATTTCTTGTCTTAAAAATTAAAATCTTGTAAATCTTGTTTGCTGCAGCTATTTTTATTGCTTCTATATTAGGTATTTTGCACCCAATTTAGATAAACTTGTCTTCGTATTTATTAAATTTAAAATAGAGTCTACTAATTGCATAAATGCTAGGTGCTTAAAAGACAACTTTTCAATCGATGTGTATGTTTTTTTGGTGTATTTTTTTGGCACGGACAACCTTCTATTGTTGAGCGCCAGACACTCAAGCCTTGTTTGTTAAGGTTTTGCTAATCCAGTGAATCATAAGCATAGGAGAATGGCCTGTAATTCTTGCTGTGTAGCCTCCCACGGCAGGTTATACTCTGTGCTCATTGTAGTGGTTTCTTGAGGTTGATAGCACTGATCATATTTTGGGCGAGTATAAAGGTGCTAGAAGTACAATCCATTTGCTTTTCTGGGCTTAAAATAGCTGTATATAGCTGTATTTTCATAATTTTCCCACCATTTTACACCATGTATTTTATCAAATATAGGTAGTCCTCGACTTACAACAGTTCATTTAGTGACCGTTCAAAATTACAACAACACTGAAAAGGTGATTTATGACCGTTTTTCACAGTTACTTTTCCAGAATTTCCATGGTTCTATGATCAAAATTCAGATGCTTATGACACTTGCCCAAGGTCATGTGATCCTCTTTTGCAACCTTCTGACAAGCAAAATCAATGGGGAAGCCACAGTCATTTAACAACCTTGTTACTAACTGCAATGAGTCGCTGAACAACTATGGCAAGAGAAGTCATAACATGGGGCAAAACTCACTTAACAAGTATCTTCACTTAACAGCAGAAATGATGGACTCATTTATGGTCGTAAGTCTACTACCTATAAATGCATTTACAGAAGGCTTTTGATTTCTGGAGGCTTTCCTGAATTCACATTTGCAATTTCTCCTTTTTGTTTATGACCCTTTTATCTCCGAAGTTCTTCCAAAGGGTTTTGAAATGCTCTGGAGCAAATTCATAGAAACACAGGGGCTATAGAAGAAAAGAAAATCGGGGGAAATTATTTCCTCTTTCGCTTAGAGATATTTGAACTGATTCATAGACCTTTAATCTATTGACACAGTTAGGTATAAATGTTTTATTTTTCAAACTTCAGGATTTGGTTTATTATGAACTAGTTGATTTATCTTTTACTTTATATGCCTGAGAAAATGGAATATGAAACAGAGTTATAAAAGTAAAATTCTAGTGTACAAAGACAGCATACAAAACTTGTAGCAGTGTCTGAGATTTTCTCCATTTCAGGATCTATGTGTTATTCAGTGTGATGTGGATAGTAAGGAATGACAGATAGCTATAACAGTCTTTCCTCCTCTTTTTAAAGAAGGTTAACTGGAAAAAGCAACCAGCTAGGAGCAGTACAAGACAGGCTTCTATACCTTTACCTGTGTACAGAAAATTAAATTTAACGGCAGAATAATTGCTATTACTTTTTCATCTGATTAAAAGTACAGAGATCTTTAACTATGTTTGTACCTAGGCATTTTAAAAAAAGGAAATACAGTATTAGGCCTGTCAGAATATGTATCAGATTTAGCGAATTAGCTGAAAAATGGGATAAATTGATAGATGCAAGAATTTAGATTTTATTCTGTCACTTGTTTTACTGGAGGATACAAGTTACACTGACCAGAACAAAAGCCTTTTCCTTTTTTACACATCTGTACTAGGATTTATATTTGTCCCACAATTTAGATTGACCCAGATTAGATCAATTTGCATCTGAGAATGTAGGCATCTTCTAGAATGTAAGGGTAACTGCATTCCATATGGCCTTGATATCTGAAAAAGAAGTTGAGAATACCCTAGAGAATAAATTCTGATTTATGCAACAACATTTTACATAACTGCTGTAAATAAGGTCATTGAATATATTAGGAGGGATTTTTGACTTGACTATTTTTTTTTAAATTATCTGAGCCTTTTAGAAAGAAGCCTTTATCTAAAATCTCTACAGGAATGCAAACTGCTATCATAATTAATAATATATACCAATGATCATATCTTTTTCTTATCTATACTCTGTTTAGTTTGAGCAGAAGTCAAAGAAGCAAATGTACAAATCTGTAAGATCTTAGAATTAAAATTTAATATTATCTACAAAGCACTCTGAGGTAATAAATTTAACTAGCAGTAGGCTTGGTCCCATACCACACCCTAGCATTCTTTGTGAACTTTTTATGCTGCTTCAGAAAAAGTAAGCCAACAAAGGGTACCTGGAAAGCTACTTATAGTTGTGTTTTCCCTCTCCCCCCTCTCCTTCCCCCCCTCTTTCACACACACACTACACAGTAGTGCAAAATTTAAATTGAAGGAAACAAATAGCAACTGATTTCGATTTGCTATTTATATATTGCAGCAATAATATGAATATGTCAGAAGTTTTTTTACTAGTTTGCCTAATGCAGGAGATTTTTACTTAAGGAGACCTTCAGCCATTCTGCTGCACCCTTTAGCTTTGTTTGTTAAGGCAGTTGTAAAATAGAAACAAAAGAGGACAAACTGCTGCAAGCAGTGAAAGGAAATTCCCTTTTTCAGAAGTGTATTTTCACAGTTTGAGCTGTAAAGAATTCAAAAATAGCACTAAAGATTGGCAGCACAGTTGGAAGAAAGGACAAAGAAAGATAAAAAACACAAATGCAGAAAATATAGAATCGCAAAATTTATTTTTCTTCCGAGTACAGTAATCTGACTTTTTTCAGATTAACTAACTGTTGATTCATTGGTTGAAACTGGAATTGACCGATCAGCTTGTTGCCTGAGTCTGATGTCATGGGCTGGGAGATAATGGCTGGCCCAAAGTCACCCAGGCAGCTTTCTTGCCTAAGGCGGGACTAGAACTCAACAGTCTCCTGATTTTTAGCCTGGTGCCTTAACCGGTAGACCAAATCAACTCCCTGAATCACAAAATGTAAGTAACATTTCAAATTAGATAAATGAATCAATACATTACCTTAGGCTTTTAATAACCTTTAATATGCATTTGAATTTTGGAATAATTTTTTTCTTACCACAATGAAGGAACAACCTATCATAAATTATCTATAGGGAAGAACTTCTTCATAATCTGTAATTCATCAAACCCAGTCAAATATTAAGGCCTGGTAGCGCCAGCTCCTATTTTTTGCAATCGCAGACAACTAATGCGTTGTAATAGGTTTAGCAAGCCCCTGATGAGGCACAGGATATGTCTGGGAGTCTGTGTTCTGTTTGATGCATCACAGCAGGCCTATGTTAAGAATGACATTAAAACTAGCAGGATTAAGGAAATGAATTTAATATTGGTGTTAACTCTGAAGCAGAATGCATTAATTAACAAAAGTAATAGAGTACATAAGTAGCACTAGAAATAACTGATATCATTTATTTTGCCAATGATTTTTTTTTTATAATAATAAAAATACACATTTATTTATACATTTATTTTGCCAATGATTTTGACTACTCTGGATCAGATCTTTTGTCATTTCAGTGAAAATTGTTCTTCATTCTGGGCTTTCTGAAATTTTTTCTTGTTGTGGTGCACATAGTGCTAAAGGATTTAAGAGCAGCCCCTACCTTGAAATCTTTTAGCACTTATATAATATATGAGAGTGTTTCATTTTCTGTCTAAACTGAATGCTCTCAGACATGTAGCCTTGCTAAGAAGACTTATTGTCATTGATTTATAAAGGTATGTTTAAAAACATTTTTAGTTTGGTATTCTTTCGTAGAAAGAGATTCTTCTGTTAGAATTCATGAGATCAGCTTCAAAGTGCCCACTAAATCAAGTGGGTACTTTGAAATACAGAAATGATTGTGTGTGACTTGAAAGATATAATACAGCATATATTTTCTTCCTGTATAGAGTTGGAAAGAACAGCTTGAATCTGTTTTTCTTAGAAGGTGTGTCAGACATTTAAGAAAATACCTTAAATTTTTCCATTTCAAAAAAACATAAAATAGTGACTTGGAGACACTATTAATTATAAACCTTAGCAATTTTTTTTAGTTTACTTTGGTTTGGTTTATAAAATGCAAAGCTCAGAGTTCTTTATCCTCTTAACTCTACATGGCTGATTTTACTGTTGGAACCTTGGTCTCTGAAAGTTTTTTATAAAAAATTTGCAGAAATATTTGTTACCATGTACTTACACTGTTAGTAGGAATATATTAATGACACTAAATAAGATTGTCCACTGTTGTTAAAGTTCTATTTCACCTCAAACCCATATTTTGACAAATTAAATAATAAGACAAAGCAAAATGAAAATATTTGAAAAGCAAACTAATGAAAACAATAGCATTAAATAGCACAAACTAATGTAAAATACTATATCCATATTGATATCTACGGGGGGGGGGGGGGGTGTCTTGCATGTGTCTTACAAGATTTTTAACTTGTTGAGCTTATTTTCATTACTTTATTTCTTAGGTCTTACATTTTATTAATTTCAAGTGAAACATTTTAAAAGATCAAGAACATTTATTTTTCATTGTACACTAGAAATTGTTATATTATGAATTTGATGTGTGATGACACCCCTTTTTTGCAGCTTTCAGCAACAAAGAAACTGACGGTCAATAGGCTGGGAAGAAACAGATAAATGTGGAATGTATTAGACTGGAAAATATGTCAAATTATTAAATTAGTAGGTTTGATGGCAATTTTCAATGTAACTTTTGTAATTGATTTATATGGAACATTAGCTGTTATCTGTACATTGTTATGACTGATGATTGATTTCCTGACTGAAAATAATAGCGATCATTGCCTTAATGTAAACAATATGGAATGACCCGGTCACATGCCACATGCTTCTGAAATACTTCTCACAAGGTTTGTTTTTCTATAAACAGTTTGAATTCAACACTATACTTTTTTTTTTTCAGGAATGCCCAAAGAAAAGTACGAACCACCTGATCCACGGAGGATGTACACAATTATGTCCTCAGAAGAAGCAGCCAATGGGAAAAAATCACACTGGGCAGAGTTGGAAATAAGCGGTAAGAGAAAAAAATTATGTCTATGGCAAAAAAGTGATTTTGGATTAATTATTGACAAGGCTGACTTTGTCATTATAACTTCAGTTATAAACATTCTATTAAAATTTAATCTAGTTCAAAATTAATGTAGTATGCTGATATTAATTTCAAACTTGGAACTAGATTCTTCACTTGGATTAAAACCGGCTACCGTACTGTGTTAAAAAATACAGGTAATCCTCAACTTATGGCCATTATTTACAGTGGCACTGAACGTAAAGACTAACAATTGGTCCCCAAAGTTTTAGCCATTGCAGTGTCCCAAGGTCATGTGATCAGCATTCAGACACTTGTCAGCCTTCCCACGCTTATGACCACCGGTTCTCTTCAGCTTCCCCATCTGCTTCTATTCCCCCCATTTAGGCCCTTTTAACACCCTGCACTCTACGGTCCCTGATGCCCTACCTGACTTTTTCCGCCACCACCCCTCAAAAAATGCTGACTAAGCTTGTCTCATCTGTCCCTTTGCAAGGCAGTTGCTGGCTGCATGAGACTTTCTTCAGTAGATTACACAAGGTAGTTTCTTTGCAAGATCTGGGGAAGATGTCCTCCTGTGGCCAGCAGCTGCTTTGCAAAGGACCAGCCTGGCCTGGATGCATCTTGTCAGCAGTGAAGAGGGCCATAGGTCAGGTGGCATGGTGGAGCACAGGGTTGTAGGAGCCTCAGAGGACAGGGAGGCAATAGTGTCTGGGATTGGGCTGAGGTAGCTGCGGCGTCATGCTGTGTTGCAGCTCAAAGGCTTTTTGTAACCCCAGGGCCATGGAGTGCCAAGAAATCCCTTCCACTACACTGCTAGACTTGGCTTTGCACTGTGCTGCAGCTCAGGAGCTTCTTGCACCCTGACAGCTGTGGTGGGTCAAAGTGTACTGCCTGTTGCACTACAGCTTTTCACCACTGGGGCTTCTCAGAGTGTAGTGGGATTGTGCTGGACTGGATTGGAGCAACTAAAGCTTCCAGGGGTGGCGCATCTTCACACTGCCCTGGGTTCAGGGGTCGCATAAAAAGCCACACTGTATCCTTTCCCCAGGCTCTCACTTTCATAGATGTGCATACCCCCGCATGCTTTTTTGCTGGCCTCCGAGCTCACATTGCACTGCACCATCTCCCATGTCACTCCCTCCCTCCTTACCTTTGCTTCCTGCTTAACGACCCATGTGTCCAGAGCTGCAATGGCAACTGGGATTTCTGAGATTGCCACATAAGTGATGTAATCACATAATGTCAACACATTATGACCTGATCACTTACTGGAATTTCTGGTTCCAATTTTTCTAAGTCGAGGACTATATGATTCCAGACCTTATGTACTTATTGGGGCTTCCATATGGTATTACTATAAAAAAAAAACTATGGGTCTGATCCAGTCCTGCTTTGTTCCCTTTCATAGGGGGAACAAAATAGATATTAATGAATGCCTCCATTGTAGTCTTCTGTAACATATATGCTAAAGCAAGAATAAAAATAATTTGTATTGAATGAAAATGGAAAATTGGAGGAGGATAAGAGAGAAGTGTGTGCTGTGCAAATGGTTTCGTACTGACAGTCTTTGCTTCTAGAAAATTCTGAATCATAAGTGCTTTTGTTCAATGTCTTAGCTAGAGGACAAAGAGAACAGAAAAAGGCATCCCATCTTTGATACTTTATGTTGGCCTTCCCTAATATACATCAGGGAGAGAAAGCCCTGTTCAATCAGATAAATAGGTTATCTAGCAATGACCCATCTGTCTCTTCAGGATATTAAGCTTACAGGACTCCAAGGCTTATGTTTCTGAACATAGATTTTCCATTTTCTTTTATACATTTTTCATTCAATAATTTAATTCCTTTTAAAAAGCAACCAAGTTAGTGAAGAATGCTTTTTTTTTTTTTTTTTTGGAGAGTGGAGTTGGGTTTCTTCTGATCTTACTGAAAGTCTCTATATCCTATTTTTTCCATCTTCACAGAAATGCCTTCCATATACTATATACAAATCTTATACCATTCCAGATATTGTTTAAACACAGCTAGGACCATCTCAAAGTATAGGCACCTACTTGTTACTAGCAAAATATAGCATCCATCCTCCCTAGCCTTTATAGGAATTGTGGAGATTACTGATGAGTAACTTCTGGAATGCACAAGTTATTTCCTATGCCACTATTTTGCTTCAATTTATTCTAAAAATATGAATAAGTTACCTATCTTTTTAAATGGTTCTTAAATGAATTATAATATTTCTCTCTCTGTTTATTTCTTTGGATTTATTTCATTGGATTCTTTGTTTTCATGTCATATCTGGATTTGGCTCTTAATATTTGCTAGATTCCTTTTATCCACAAGGTTATTAGTTATAAAAACATTTTTTAAAAGTGTGTCGAGGAAGCTTCCCTTTGCAGAAATCATGTTGGATGTTCTTGAGCTATTGGTTGGTTTTGCATATGTTTAATATTTCTATTTAATATAAAAACCTTTCCCAGTAGTTTTCTGGATTAAATATTAAATAATCTGTAATTCTTATATTAACAGCACTTCTATCTTCTAGTAAGAAGATTAGTCTTATTTATTTGTTTTTGTATCAATAATTTTACATTTAAATTCTTCAAGAATTTTTAAGAATGTGCTATATGGATTGAATGTTTTGATTTTCAGTTTAGATATTCAAACTTTTCCTCTGTAAAGATTTAACATTTAACATTTTATTTTCTCATTTGCATTCCATTTATTCTTCTTTATTCATGCTTTCATACTTTTCTAATAAACTGCCTGGCTTTCCAGGGAGATTGGCATTACATTCAGTAATTTTATTTACTGACTCTTATCCAAATACAAATGGTTCTCGACTTTCATAAATTTCCATTCCTAAACAATACCATTGTTAAGAGAGTTTTGCCCCATTTTATGAGTTACTTGCCACAGTTGTTAAGTGAATCACTGCAGTTGTTAAGTTAGTAACAAAGTTATTAAGTGAATCTGGCTTCCCCATTGACTATGCTTGTCAGAAGGTGACAAAAAGTGATCATATGAGCCTGGGACTCTACACCCATCATAAATATATACCAGCTGCCAAGCACCTGAATTTTAATCATGTGACCATGGGGATGCTGCAACTGTCATAAGTGTGACAAATGGTCATAGGTCACTTTTTTCAAGCAATTCCAAATGGTCACTTAATGAATGATTGTAAGGCAAGGAGTACCTGTAGAAGGGCTCATTTTGTCAGGGGAAAATAGCATGCAGCAGAACTCTCTGCTTGAGGAAGGGAGAGTGATGATTTTTGCTAATTACAAGTAGTACTTGACTTACGAACACAATTGAGCCCAGAATTTCTGTTGCTGAGACATTTTTAAGTGAGTTTTGTCCCATTTTAAGACTTTTTTTGCCCCATTTGTTAAGTGAATCACTGCAGTTATTGAATTAGTGACACGGTTGTTAAGTGAATCTGGCTTCCCCCCATTGACTTTGCTTGTCAGAAAGTTGCAAAAGATGATCACATGGCCCCCATGACTTTGCAACCGTCATAATTATGAACCAGTTATCAAGCATCCAATTGTAAACCACGTGAGCATGGATATGTTGCAAGGGTCATAAATGTGAGAAATGGTCACAAATCCCCCTTTTCAGGGCCGTTATAACTTCAAAGGGTCACTATAAATGAACTGTTGTGAATCGAGAACTACTTGTATCTGTTTTGCTGATTACCTCTCCAGTTAGTGCTGAACCTTTTCTTACCCAGCAACAGGATGGAGAGTAATGGTATTATGCACCCCATCTCCCCTTAGGAGGGGCCACCTCTAGCCAAACATCTCCAGCTAGCAATTGCTGCCGCCACCTTCCATCCATGGAGTATTGGGTTGATATGCCCTTTTTGTACCATTTCTTTGGGACTCATTAGTTTAAGTGATTGTAATTGAACTCTCATTTCTAATGTTTTCCTTACCTCTATAGTGTGATGAATCAAAGTATCGTTATATCGTTATCTCTGACTACTGTGTCATCTTAAGCCAAGTGTTTCCAGTTCTTTTTGGACATTTCAGAGAAACCAATTTGAAAAGCTCAGTGGCCTTTTTGATGTTAGCTACTGGTTGTTATCCAGTGAACCTGACATTCTGATACAGAATATAGAAAGGACCATCTCAAAGTATAGGCACCTACTTGTTACTAGCAAATTATTCAATATACATTCCTTTGGGGACTGGAGTAAATATTATTTTAGTCTATCCACGTTGAGTGCTGTACTAGTGAATATGTGATATACTCATTTGTAATACAGGTAGTCCTTGACTTACAACTACAATTGAGCCCAACAGTTCTGTTACTGAGTGAAACAGGGCAACTTCCAAAGAGCAACTCTGGGCATCAAATACAGATAGTTCTCAACAAGTTTGTTTTGTAACCTAAGTTAGAACGGCACTGAAAAAAGTGAGCATCCCCAGTATCATGCAATGAAAATTCAGATGCTTGGCAAATATTTATGACAGTTGCAGCGTCTCGGGGTCACGTAATCCCTTTTTGTCACCTTCTGACCAACAAGGTCAATGGAGAAGTCAGATTTACTTAACAATTGTGTTACTAACTTAAGAACCATAGTGATTCACTTAACAACAAGGAAGTTTGTAAAACGGGGCAATCTCACTTAACAAAAGTCTCACTTGGCAGCAGAAATATTGGGCTCAATTGTGGTTGCAAATCGAGGACTACCCGTATTTAAACAACAACACATTCTTTATGGGAAGTCCTCAACTTACAGTCATAATTGAGCACCAAATTTCTGTCACTAAGTGAGACATTTGTTAAGTGAGTTTTGCCCTGTTTTATGACCTTTCTTGCCATGGTTGTTAAGTGAATCACTGCCTTAACCCAGCTGAACCCGTTGCCAAGCTTCTCAATTTTGATCATATGCTCCTGGGGATGCAACTAAGGTCATAAGTGTGAAAAAATGGTCATAAGTCACTTTTTTCAGTGTTGTTGTAACTTTGAACAGCCAGTAAATGAACTGTTTTAAGTTGAGGACTACCTGTATTTCCCCCCCCCCATTTTTTATTATCTTCTGGGACTGTATTACCTGAGTTTGACACGCCTGCTTTAAATTTTATGCCCAAATTTGCTTTTCTTTGAAATGTTGCTTTGAAGAACTATTTGATCGCTCCAGGCATTGCTGAACTATGGTTCTCAGCAGCCTCAACTAGCATGGCCAGCGGTAAAGGAAGCTAGAACTTAGTAAGATCTGGAGGCTGCTTTGCCTCAAAATTTTAGAAGTGGAAGTGATCTAAACCAGCCGTATCCTTTTTGTTTTTTAGGGAAAGTCAGAAGCCTGAGTTCATCCTTGTGGTCACTGACCCACTTGACAGCTTTGCATCTCAGTGACAATTCCTTATCCCGTATTCCTTCAGATATTGCCAAGCTTCATAACCTGATTTATTTGGATCTGTCATGTAATAAGATTCGCAGTTTACCAGCTGAGCTCGGAAACATGGTGTCACTCAGGTAATTTGATAGTTTAGACTATTATGGAATCATTTCAGGTTCTGTGTCCTTGGACATGGTGATTTGGCAGAAAGCTTCCAGTTCAGTTGCGGTGAAAATATACTCCGAATCAAAGCTAAAATATTTGTATTGGGTTTTTTTTTTTTTTTTTTTAGATTTCAGTTTCCCTATGCTTACTAATCTGTGTTAAACTTAGTGGGTCTGACTCCTTATTAGTTGCAAACTGAAACGTGCTATGAGTATTTCATTAATAAGACAAATAGTACATTTTATAACTATTAGAAACAATAACATATTTGGCGGGGGGAGGTAATTAGAGATAAATACTCTGCATATTGATCTCTTCTCCCACTCTCTTGGGCACTTCGGGTTATGCATTGCTTCAATGTTTTCTTGTGAAAACCTCTTTAAATTATCTGTGCTTTCTCAGTTATCTTTATTGATTCACATGTGCACAAATACAGTCCTATCCACTATCTATCCACATAATACCTAGTTTTGTTTCTTCCTGTTTTATCTTTGGAGCTATGTTGTAGATTGCACTATGAGCAGTGAAGTAGTAAATAGCCCTACTTGATTTCAATTAGTTCTATAACAAAACTCTAGATGCAATATATTCCATCAATACTGAGCATATGTATTTTAAATCACTTACTTACAAATTATTGTTGCTTAGAATGAATTTATTGGAATACTTGGGATAAAAATGAGTCTAGTCTTTCCCTTTTTTAAACAATACTAGATAACTCTATGATCCACAGGGTTAATCCTTTGAAAGAAATGTAGGGCAGTGTAACCAAAATGACATTAAATTTTAGGCTGACCATTTTTTTTTATCCCAGTGCTGGATGATCCCATGATCATCTAAAAAAAGTATATATCATAAATACAAAAATAATTGCATTGAAAACAAACTTTAATAATAAGTCCCAAAGTTCTTACCAAAACAGGTAAACAGAATGGCCATAGGAGAGCAAAACAGTGGGATTTAGAGTGATGTCCAACTTTCTGCCAGCTTCCTTTGTGTGTGAGAAACTGACAGGGAGCCTTGGAAATCACAATTGCATGACCACAGAAATACTGCAGTGGCCACAGTTCTGCAAATAAAATTGACCTGAACATTGCAGACATTTGAATTCCACAGGAGTAATGGGTATTAGATTTTTAAAGCATTCTTTAACTTAGAGGATTTTAGGTACCTTGATATCCTGGACCTTTTTAGCTAACTTGAGGTTACGAACAGATAAATGAAACGAGACTTTTAGTAGTATATAAATGGATACAAATGATGTTTTTCCTTCAAGAAGAGCAATGGGTGAAAGTCAGGACTTAAATAATCTCGTTTTGTGTAAAGATCTAATTTACTTCCTTTGAAGTAAGAAATGGTTATGAATTTTATATAGTTTTGAATAAGCATTTTTGAGTTATAATATGTATAATATTCATTGGATTAGTACTAGGAGATCTGGGTTCAAAATCCCACTCAGTCATGAAATCCTCTGAGGTGATCTTAAGCCTGTCATTGTCTTTTGGCTACCATTTAAAAACTATTTAGTGTATTAGCTCCTTAAATCATTTTGATTAGTAATGCTGGCTTAGGAGTTATTGCTTCATTGTTTTATTTTCTTAATAGTGTACTAGGATTATGTTTAGAACATTAGCAGGTTTGTTTTAATTCATCATGTTCAGTATTATTTTATTAATAATTATGTAGTATCCAGTATTCCTAATCCTTATGGTTGAAACTTCTTGTCTTTTTGGTGTGTGCTTTAATATTATTTCTATTTTTCACTGAAAGGTTTAGTGAATTTGGGTTTAGTTTTAATTAAATAAGTGATCTTACTACTTTTTTTCTTTATGTGACCTACATCAGGGAACTCCATTTAAATAATAACCTGTTACGAGTTCTACCGTTTGAGCTGGGAAAACTATTCCAGTTACAGACTTTGGGTTTGAAAGGTATGCATTTTCCCTTTTGTACTTTTTCTCCATTTGTCATTTTGTTTTATTTTCATCACATTTTGTCTAATATGAAATAAACAAAGACTAGATTTAAGAACCTTTAAATTATATTCATAAATATCTTTGTACTGCATTCTATTTCTGTTTTAAAATTTCCCCTTTTTAAGGCACTAAATCAGTTTTATTTCTTTGTCATGCCTGAACAAAAGTAATGTTTGAATCTTTTTTCTCCACCCCACTCCCCTTAGCTGAATCCAGTCTGGTTTACTGATAATTTTATGAAATGAGAACCTCAGGTTTTCAGTAATGACTTGACTTCTGATATTTTGTGCTGAATTCCCCAGATACTAGCTGCAATAATAAAACACTTAAAACTGTGTTCTTGAGCTTTCATTCTTTTGTCTAAACATTTCTACAGGAAACCCACTTACACAGGACATTCTGAATCTTTATCAGGAACCAGATGGAACAAGAAGGCTACTGAATTATTTGCTTGATAATCTGGCAGGTACTGCAAAAAGAAGTAAGTAGTGCTTTCCAAATATTTATATGCATATTCTTTATCATAAATATTCTTTTATTATTGAGATATTTTTGTTTTCCTCATTAGTTTCAACAGAACAGCCTCCTCCCAGATCTTGGATTATGCTGCAAGAACCAGATAGGACAAGACCAACAGGTAATGGTGAAGTGATCTTTTTAATAGTTTTGTTTGACCAATTTCTTCAAATACGTCTTTCCATTTTAGAGATGCATATGCATAAAGTAGTTTGAGGCTAATCATGAAACAAAACTTCAGTTATTTTAAGTCTGAAATAGAGTAAAAGTATTTAGTAGTATAAACGTTATCTTTTTTCTAGACAAAAGTTTCTTTAGTTCTTAAGATAGAGTGGGCTTGGGTTGGCTGTTACAAAAAATATTTTGCAAAATTTTGCAATTTATTCTAAAATGGTTGGTTGTGTGGCAGTAAAAATTTAAACGCCAAATGGAGTTAGTGTATGTTTATATGTGTTTCGATTCAAAAATTGGTGATGTTTAAAAATAACAATTTCACAAAAGCTACTCTATAAAGTAATTAATTTAGAAGATTTGATCAACAGTTAAACCAAAACATAGAATCTAATTGCATTCCATAATTTAGTATTTGTTTGCTTGTTAAATTTATCTCCTGCCTTTCTCACCGTGGAACTACTCTGGGCAGCTTACAGCTGTTAGGGATAACATTGTTTACCCTAACTGGTTTAGGTAAAATAATAAATATGTTATCATGGTTTATTAGTTAAAGTGTCTGCAACTTTAACTGTGGGAATGTAATTAAGGGAGTGGTTGTAAAAAGCATCATAAAAGAAGCAAGGAACATCAGCTTGCTCTCTCTGACTTGATGATCCCTAATTACTGGATGAAGACTGTGTTTTTTCCCCTACTCGAACGGGAGAGAGATAAAGGACTGATTTGTAAGTGAACTGACATAGGATACTCTACACGGACTTTGCTAACTGAATATCCTTGAATGGACTGACTAAAATGATACATGACTAAAGGACTGCTATAATCTCTAAATGGAATAAACTATATTTTTGACAGCACAAGCGTATCTGTTATTTTTACTGTAAGTTAACAAACATACAAGCTTATCTCACTCATTTATCTGTGTGCCTATCTGACTAAGGCTGTACATTCTGTTTAGCTTGTCTCCTTAATCCTGGTTGGGGAACACAGGCTTAACACTGGTTATGGGCCCAGAGGCTGCAAAGTCAGTTTAACTAGGATAAAACAGATTTATGTAAAAAGTGAGAGTTTGTGTTGTTAAACGTTACAGTAAAGAGACAGCTGTGTTTTATTAATTATAGTTTCATATCCATATAAGAAAACATGGCACAAGTCAATCTACAAAGTTTGTCCCTTATATCCAAGCTGGATGGAACAAACTATGTATCATGATCTATAAAATGTAGTCTACTTCTACGAAGAGAAGGTTTGTGGAACATAATTGAAAATTCACCAAACGTAGAGGAATGGGATCCAGAGATTGAGGAAGATAGACTAAAGATAAAAGATTTTAAACAGGACTAACACTAACTGACCAACAACTTGTTCATATCCATGGAGAGCAAACAGCTGTTGGGTGTTGGCAGAAGCTGAAGAGGATTTATGTCCGAGATAACGTTGGTGCTCACATAAATCTTACACGAAAGCTTTTCAGGACGCATCTCCAGACAAATGGTGATATGCTTAGTCATTTGAATTCTATAAAAAGCATTTTTCAAGAACTGCATGAGAAAGAGCTTATTTTCTCTGAACTACACCAAGTCTATATAATTCTATCATCACTAAACGAAAGTTATGATAACTACGTCACTTCCCTTGAAATATTGCCTAAGGAAAGTCTAATTTTAACTGATATAACTGGCAGATTGATTGAAGAGGCCAGAAGAAGACTTGAAAGAGATCAGTTAAGGAGGGAGCAACCTCAAAAAGAAGATAATGAATCTCCTACTGCATACGCAATTAAAAAGTGTTTTAATTGTGAAGGAAGAGGACATTTGGCAAGATTTTGTAAAAAAGCAAAGCGCCAGAACGCTGGCCAGAATACTAAAAGTCATCAAAAGATAAATAAAAATTTAGAGTTAGCCATGTATAGTAACGGAGCTGTAAAAAATAATTTATGGGTGGTTGACAGTGGAGCGTCCCACTGTATAACAAATGATAACAAAAATTTTGTTAAAATGTCCCAGAGTACACAGCAGATATCGTTAGCCAATGGCTGGAAACTGAAAGCTACAGGTCAAGGTATAGCATATTGTTCTTTCATAAAAGAGAATGTAAAAATGTTATATGTACCACAACTTAAGTTTAATTTAATTTCAGTTAGAATTTTAGTTAAACTAGGATATGTAGTTACCTTTAAAGGAGATAACTGCACAATTGAAAAAGAAGATAAGAGAATTACTGCATCTTTAAGAGGTGAATTATATGTGTTAAATGATAATGGTTTAGAGGTGGCTAACACGGTTTATGATAATAAGAAACCTCATGATGAATGTTACACCTCACTTGTTACACCGACGGCTAGGGCATTTAAATTTTAAAATGCTTAAGAGAACTGTTCAACTATCTAAAGGAATAAGTTTGAAACCTTGCAATAAGTATTTGCAATGTTCTATTTGTAATCAAAGGAAAAGCAGGGTCATACCGGCTAATAGAGTTGATGGATTTACTACCAAAGAGCCTTTAGAAGTAGTATTTGCTGATTTAATAGGTCCGAAAAAACCAAGTGTAGGAGGAGCTCGATACATATTAAGTATAATGGACCACTATTCTAGATATGGGTTTTGCTATTTAATGAAGAGCAAAACTGAAACGTATCTAAATCTCTTTAATTGGATTAAATTTGCTGAAAGAAAAACTAAAAAGAAATTAGTAACTCTTATAACAGATAATGGTACGGAATTTACAAATAATAAATTCCAGAATAGACTTAGAATGTTAGGTATTCAACATAAAAAGTGCACCATATAGGCCACAACACAATGCCTTTATAGAGAGACGAGGCCAAACACTACAATCAATGGCACGGACTATGATGTCTGATTCAGGATTACCTGACAATTTATGGGGAGAAGCAATAATGTGTGGTAATCATATATTAAATAATGTTGTTAATTCAACAACAGGTGAATTACCATTCACACTGTGGCATGGTACAAAACCTGATTTAAGTTACATGCACACATTTGGAGCACCAGCATAGGTGCATATCCCTTCACAACTCAGACACAAAGGACAGCATAGAGCTAAAAGATTATTTTTTGTAGGATATAAATCTAATCATAGATCTTATAGATTCTGGGAACCAGGTACATCTAGAGTTTACACCAGTGCTAGTGCTAAATTCCTAGAACATGTAGGATGGAATAGATTAGAGCAAGATTTAAATAATAAAGTAATTATTGAACTCTACAAAAGGCAGAAAGAACAGACTAGTTATAAGAAGAGTCCAATTAAAGAAGAAGTCCAGGAAGAGCAAATAGGACCAGAACAAGAGGAAACAGTTGATCAGGAAGAGTTAGATAATCAAGAAGAGTTAATAAATGACAGTCCACCTGTAAGTCCTGTAATACCTAGACTTACTACACGTGTAACTAGACCACCTGATAGGTATCAAGCAAGTATAGTTTGCCAAGTAACTAAAGTTCCAACTAGTATAGATGAACTTAGGTTGTATCCTGCTAAGGATCAGGAGAATTGGCAAAAGGCAATGGAAAAAGAACTAAATTCATTAAAGGTAATGAAAGTATATGAAGATGCAAAATTACCTCCAGGAGAAAAATCCATTGGGTGCAAATGGATATTTAAAGTAAAAACTGGAAATGATGGGACTGTTACCCATAAAGCTAGGTTGGTAGCTCAAGGATTTAATCAAACTGCATCTGATTACGATGAAGTTTTCGCACCAAGTCTTAAAGCAACATCTTTAAGAGCAGCTTTAGTGTGGGCAGCTAAGAAAAACTATGTCATTAACCATTTAGATGTAGAAACTGCTTATCTACATGCACCATTGTAGCACACTATATATTTGAAAAAGCCAATTATTATAAAAGACAATAAAGTAAATAGTAATGATTGTTGGAATCTTAAAAAGAGTCTTTACGGGTTGAAACAATCTGGTTTTGAGTGGAACCAATATATTGTGAAAGAGTTAAACAATATAGGTTTTAAATCTGGTTTAGCAGATCCATGTGTGTTTAGAAGAGAAAATAATGAAACGGTGTCATTATTGTTATTATTTACAGATGATATTGCTTTGATAACTAAGACTAATAATGAAGCTAATGAGATTATATCATTATTAGCTAAAAAGATAAAATTAAAGCATTTAGGTGAAATTAAAAGGTATCTAGGATTGACAATTAACAAAACAAAAAATGGATTTAAAATATCTCAAGAAGATAAAATTTGCCAATTAATTAAAATGTATAAAATGGAACTTTGTAAACCAGCAAAGACTCCAGTGAGTCAGGAAGTTTGCCAAACTGATGATCAAAGTCCCAAATTTGATAAGTCCATATATCAATCTTTGATTGGCAGCTTATCATATATAAGCAATTGGTCAAGGCCTGATATAGCTTATAATGTTAATCAGCTGGCACGTTTTAATTCAGATCCACATCAATGTCATTGGCAATCATTAAAAAGAATTTTAAGATATCTTAAAGGAACAATGAACCATGCATTGTATGTAGAACCAAAGGGTGATTTGAGTATTAGTGCATATGCAGATGCAAGTTTTGCAACTGACATAAACACTAGAAAATCAACATCTGGGATGGCTATATTATTTGGTAAGACACTAATAGGGTGGAGGTCAATCAGACAACAGCATATCAGCTTGTCCACAATGGAAGCGGAATTTTCATGTCTGTCATTATTATGCACTGACTTAATTCTGTACAAACAGCTATTATTAGACATGGGTGTAACTGTTAAAGATTCCATTATTGTGTACGAGGACAACCAGGCAGCTATACAGTTAGCTACTAATATAGCTGTAAAAACTAGATCAAAGCATACTGATTGAAGATATTTAACATTTAAGATGTTAGAGAATCTGTAAAGAATGGGCTAATTAAATTGGAATACTGCATGACGGAAGAAAACATTGCAGACCAATTTACAAAAGCTCAAGGAATAAGCAAGTTTAAAGAAAGTTGTAACAAATATAATTTAAAGATGTAAATAGTTATTAGTTATATTATTATTTAACCTAAAAGGGGAGAATGTTAGGGATAACATTGTTTACCCTAACTAGTTTAGGTAAAATAATAAATATGTTATCATGGTTTATTAGTTAAAGTGTCTGCAACTTTAACTGTGGGAATGTAATTAGGGGAGTGGTTGTGAAAGCACCATAAAAGAAGCAAGGAACGTCAGCTTGCTCTCTCTGACTTGATGATCCCTAATTACTGGATGAAGACTGCGTTTTTTCCCCTACTCAAACGGGAGAGAGATAAAGGACTGATTTGTAAGTGAACTGACATAGGATATTTCTACACGGACTTTGCAAACTGAATATCCTTGAATGGACTGACTAAAATGATACATGACTAAAGGCCTGTTATTTTGACTATGCTATAATCTCTAAATGGAATAAACTATATTTTTGATAGCACAAGCTATTATTTTTACTGTATGTTAACAAACATACAAGCTTATCTCACTCATTTATCTGTGTGCCTATCTGACTAAGGCTGCACATTCTGTTTAGCTTGTCTCCTTAACCCTGGTTGGGGAACACAGGCTTAACAACAGCAATAAAAACAGAGAAATAAAAACAAGTATAAACATAACAGTAGCAAAATAATGAAACAATTTAAATACAGTAATGTGAGATTTAAAGATTGGCAGGAGAAGCAGCAATGTGGGGTGGAGGTGAGGTTTGCTATCTGTTTGAAATATATAGGGATACTTGCTTTTTAAATATAAATTGAAATACAAATTAGAAAAATTATTTAAAATTATATTGATTAGATTAGAATGATAAGATTAAATTATTTAATTAGATTATTTATTTATTAAAATAGTCTGAGTGATTTTTTTTTTCTCTCCAGCTCTGTTCTCTGTCATGTGTTACAATGTTCTATGTGATAAATATGCTACTCGGCAGCTATATGGATATTGTCCATCATGGGCACTGAACTGGGAATACAGGAAAAAAGCTATAATGCAGGAAATTTTGAGTTGTAATGCTGATATCATAAGTCTTCAGGTAAGAAAGTGTATTTCCATTTGTAATACGATGACAACCTTTTACAGCTGTTAATACATAAGTTATAATGCATTTTTGTCGTCTGTAGTATCCCTCACTGCTTTTATCACTAAAATGAGCCCTTAGCTTCTACTTGTGAACTCTTTGAAGGTAACCACAGACAAATGAATAGAGCAATAGTAAACAAGCACAATGAAGCTTAAATATTTTCTACCCCACCCCATAGTGAGAGGCACATGAAAGTCATTTCCTGATTTATCATTAATCTGTTGTGATTCAGTTGTTTTCCCATCTGTTTTAAGGATGGGCTACATGGTCACAGATGATGTGCCAAACTAACAGATGCATTAAAAAAAAAAGTTGCAGAGCTTCTCTGCTAGGGATTACATGGGCCTTGAAGCAGAAAATAAGAATTAGGGTCAACCCCGCTGGCTAGTGCACCAAGCCAGGGAAATGCTAATTTGTTTTTTTGTGTTAAATGTAGCTTGTCATCTCATGAGTTTATATTATATTATAGCTTGTCATCTCATGAGTTTAAAGTGTCCATCAATAGATATAAATTGGATGCTTTCTAAATAGCAATTAAATGGGCAAAAATTGTCAAGATTTCCAACCCTGCTTTTTGGAGTTTCATTTCTCTTCTGTTCTTCAAAAGTGTAGATATTTCATTGTGACCTAGTTTTTTTCTTAACTGTCATGGACAGATTATGTGGACAAATAGGTAATCTAGTATTTTTAATCTTATCTTTTATGTGATGAACTTACCACTAGAATTCTAGCATAAATAGTAACTCTTCTTCATAATACTTCTTTATCTCCTCGTTTATTGAGGAAACTACATACTATAGGTCCCAAGTTTCTTAAGAGCTATTCTTTATTAGTCTGGATTTTTTTGATTTTCTCTGATACTTATTGTCAAAGGGAAATATTTTGCTCTATAAATATAGAAGCTTTTATAGCTGCATATTTTGTATATTCAAGTACTTGTTGATGCATCACTAGCAGTGACCAAATAAATTATTGAAATTGCTAATGTGCTAAACTGAAAAGAATTGCTCAGAATTGAGCTTATGAATTTTAGGGTCTAGCTGCCATTCAACTTGATCTTTTGTAAGTTCAGTGGACTCTAAACTAAATTCTTGATTGGCTGAAGTAACAAAATATTTTTTTTTTTTTGTAATGACTGTTAGGGCCTACCATGAGATCTTACAAATCCTATGTATTAATTGTTTTTGTATATTATATTGTTCTTCCTTGTCCGATCTTCTAATTTTACTTTTCACTTAAATCGTTATTCTATTGCTGACTGATACCCTTACCTTTTTGAAGCTTTAGACAATTCAATCAGTTACTATTGCAATTAGTTTAATTAGATCTGCACCTGTGTGCTTTAGATAGATAATGTGCTTCATTTCAAGCTCAGTACAAAAGAGACCCATATTAAAGCAGATTGAATTGGAACCTCCTCTTCACGGCAGAGGGTGTCATCTTTGTATTGTTAAATAAAGAGACATGCAGGCAGCATGCAGAGAACAAAGGGAGCTAATCGCTCATTGACAGTCTTTTTATCAGCACCTAGTTTTAGCAGTTAACAAACATTCAGTTCTTTAACAGAGCAGGCCTACTGTTCCTCTGGAAAGACCAGAAGAAGCCTGGTTACCCAGTACAGATACGTTGTGTGTTCATTATGAAGCATTGTTTTTCTTGTTACAAAAAATACTTCAAAATTATTGCATTGCAACTTAGCATTGCACTTAATAATTCTCTTACTGGTGTGTTAATTAGGGAAAAAGAGATTGCACAGTACCATAAAATAAACTGTTCTTTTGCTAGCAAGAAATAATGAAAAGCTCACAACCAGATAAAGAAACAGTCACACATATACAGGGCTCAAGTCAAGAAAAATTAAACTAAGCAGAAGCCTAGCAACACAGAAAGATAAGAAAAGGTCACTGAAAACCGCAAAATGACATTGTCTCTGTTCTGATATTTTTAAATATTTTGGAACCCCAATACAGTGGGAGGCAAAAGAGAACGCACAGGTTGCTCAAATGTACCAAAACTTAATAAACAAGCACAGTGCACAGTACTAGTATTAATAGTCTTCGCATTTTACATAAGCTCAATATCGCTAGCAATATGCAAACACATATTTGAGTTACCTTCATGCAAAGAAAGACACAGCAATAGTTAGGCCAATTCTGTCAGTCTATATCAGGGGTATCCAATTCAAGGCCCACAGTCCAGATGTGGCCTGCGGGGTGCTTAAATATGGCCGCCCTCTGCCAGTGAAAACAGGATCTGGAATTCCATTCTTGGCTGTGATGACCTCCTGCAACCTTCTGTGTGCGGCCCTCCCAAGCTCTGTTTTCACAGGCAGAGGGTTGCAGAAAGCCGTCTCAGCTGAAAACTGAGCTCAGGAGCCCATTTTTGCTGACAGAGCACTTGGGCCACAACATGCACCAATATGAATGACGTTGAGCTGGCCACCCTACCCTGGCCACTCCCTACCCCCTAAGATCAAATACACCCCTGATGTGGCCCTCAATGAAATCGAGTTTGACACCCCTGGTCTATATGTACTTTCAGTTATCTATCACTCTTAGAGCTCAAGTTTGATTTAAACTAAAAGCATCCAGAGGGAACTGGGGGAAGGGACTCTAATCCTGATATAAAATGAGAGCTGAACTTATGTATATAAATTGCATGAAAGGATTAGTGCATACAATGTGACAGTTTTTGTCATTTTGATGAAAGTTCTGGACCCTGTGGATGCCTCTGGTTTAAACCATACTGGCATAAGTTAATTTTGGGACAGTTATGTATAATTTCCTTATAGTAATTTATGTGAAATTTAAATATTTCTACATTCTTAAGCTCTCAAGTTATTTGAATAGTACCAAAACAACAACAAATACCAATCAATTTGCTGACGAATTTGTTTAAAATTTGGAAATAAAATATATTGGGAGAATTCTGTATAACTTCATTTTCCTCACAGAAGCTGTCACAGAACACAATGGTTTCAAGAGCTAGTTTTGAGGGTTTTGACTGTTCAGAGCAGTACAATTGGGCAACAGTTGTGTATTGTAATTGGGTTCTTTTTTCCAGCCATTTTCCAGTGTAGCCAGTCATGTCTTAGCTTTTAATGCTTTAGACTCAGGGTGGGGGGTGAGGATACAATAAAACACATATAATCAGACAGAAGAAACCTGCTCTAAGCTTCATGCCTAGCAGCCTACCAAGTTCCTGCCATTAAAAAAAACAAAACAGCGACTTTGCTATGGAGAAATTAGAATTCATGTATGTAGGAAAGAGAGAACTCTGATTTATTTTGCACATAAGTATTGCAAAGATATATGTGTGCCTGTGCTTTATACAGAAATGTTCATATTAGTAGTCTTGACATACAGACAGTGTTTTGGTTTGTTGAATCTAGATATTCATGGGTGTGATGTGCGTACTTTGATATCTTGTAAAATTAATGATATGTGTTCAATTATTTCTTCAGCCAGCAATCGGGACAACAAAGTTGCTTTTGTTATGCTTGCATGTGGTACAAGGCTATGAAAGGAAAGGAAGGAGGAAGGAACAGTAACTTCTAAAATCAGATAAAGGAATTGTTTAAAAAACAAAACCATCAAATCACAGTGTGGATTAATTAACTGAAAGACATTTTAAAAAGTTGAGCACTTTCAGTACTCTATTAACTGAAGAGGTTTATTTATAGAACTTGAAAAAACAACTGTCAGGTTTGATAGTACATTCTAATTTAATCTAATTTTTCAGTTAGATAAGAGCAATATTTCCATTGTTTCCCACAGGAATTTATGCTATTAATAACATTGAATAGGCCCAATTTTCTGCAGTTTTAATAGTAGGTAGCATTCAGCACACAAATCTGTTCCATCTAGTCTGGAACCATGAGAGAACAGAAACAAGCCCCAGAGGTTCATTATTTCATATGGTCAGAATACTTAAAAATAGAAAACTCGTGCTACTAGGGATTTTATTCCAATTTGGCAATAACTTGAGTGTCAGTGTCTATATCTGAAGTTGGGCACACTTTGGGACTGTTGCAGGTGTATTATCCAACAGCAGAATTTGATCTAAGAATTTTTAGGCTGTCAGTATTTCCTGGACCATATGCGGATAATATTGCAGCAATGTCTTGGCAACGTTATCTTTTGAACTATGGACCACAAGAAAATGTATATGATACTTTGCAGTGTGAGCTATGAAACCTGTTGGATGAATCCACACCCCTTAGGTAATTTAGGCAACCAGAAGGGAGGTGACAGGGAATGGATATTATTAATGCCTCTTTGATAGAGCAAGTAAATGAAAGAGGGGTTGAGTTTCCTGTTCTTAAGAGGCCCTCTCTCAACCGGTCATGTTACTCAACTTCTTTCAGGGGAAGATTTTTTTATACATATAAAATTTTTATTTGGGTTTTCACAAAACATAATACAAGTAAAATTTCTTTGTTTGAGAATAGCATGGTCCCGGGTTATCACTTCTCCATACAGACACAAATTCAATTTCATATTCATCTTTGTGTTCCATTCTATATCTTATTACTATTTTAACATTTTCTCAGTGTTTTCTCTTCCCGTAAGTTTCTCAATCTTACTTTTAATTATCTCATTCCTTTCTAAATTCAAATATATATGTATGTATGTATGTATGTATGTATGTATGTGTGTGTGTGTATGTATGTATGTGTGTATATATATATATATATATATATATATATGTATATGTATGGATATATATATATATGTTTTCTTAAGTTTTCGCGGGTACTTACATGTCTGGCATTCAGCTTTGTTCGGGTATTTTCCCACGTCATTGTAGTTGTGCTTTTAAAGTTGTAGCAACGTTTCAGCAGAATCTCATCTGCCATCATCAAGCTTCTGTATAGTGTTTTCTGTGAGTCAGACTTTTACAGTGGTTTCAGATTTAAATTTGGGGCAGCCTATTGCTGTGTCAGAATGGTTTTTTCTTCCTCCTGATTGGTTGAGAGTCTTGATCTGTGTTTATTGGTCTTGGAGTTTGCTGTGTTCTGCTACTAATATCTTCTGTCTGTTTTTTTTTTTTTGGGGGGGGGCTCTTTTTGTATCTTGATTGGCTGACAACATTGTGTTACTTTATTGGAGGCCTTTAGTGCAGCTTGGCTTCGGGTAAATGGACGGCTATCATTAGTTAGGAAGCTGGGTTTCATCTGGGTGCCTGGTTGGGGTGTGTTTGAGCTGGAGGTATCAGGGGGGATCTAGGCACAAACAGATCCCCCCTGATACCTCCAGCTCAAACACACCCCAACCAGGCACCCAGATGAAACCCAGCTTCCTAACTAATGATAGCCGCCCATTTACCTGAAGCCAAGCTGCACTAAAGGCCTCCAATAAAGTAACACAATGTTGCCAGCCAATCAAGATACAAAAAGAGCCCCCCCCCCCAAAAAAAAAACAGACAGAAGATATTAGTAGCAGAACACAGCAAACTCCAAGACCAATAAACACAGACCAAGACTCTCAACCAATCAGGAGGAAGAAAAAACCATTCTGACACAGCAATAGGCTGCCCCAAATTTAAATCTGAAACCACTGTAAAAGTCTGACTCACAGACAAACACTATACAGAAGCCTGATGATGGCAGATGAGATTCTGCTGAAACGTTGCTACAACTTTAAAAGCACCACTAGTATGACGTGGGAAAATACCCGAACAAAGCTGAATGCCAGACATATATATTTATATATATATTCTAAGTTTCAATATCTTTCTAATCATTATATTTATACTTTTGTCCTGTTTCAATTTCATATTTTCTTTTCTCATTAAACAAAATTTCCCCCTGTAGTTACTGATTGGAGTATGACATCTTTGCATCTTTTAATTTTTATCCATTCAACTCTTATTTAAACTTCAATTTATGCATTTACAGTTATAACATTTAGTATAACACATAACTTCCAGTGGAATTCTGCTTGGTACATTCTTAAAATACGCACTAAGTTTTTAAAAAGAAAGTATATAACAATAATAAATAAAATACTTATTCTATTCCAATTCAACTCTATCATTAATATTAGTTATAATCTTTAACATCTTTAACATTTCTTTTCAATAGAATATCATACTTCTAGGAACACTTATAATATTTCCATAATTTTTTCATATTTCTTTCATATTCCTCTTCACTTAAATTTTTACAACACATTAATAATAATTAAAATATTCCCCTCCTTTCCTAGTTTCATTCTTTCATTCTCTTTATTTTATTAAACATTCCATTACATTACAATGAGTATTTTATCTATCATTTTAATCACACTTGTTTCATATTTTCAAAGTTCATTTCTATTTCTAATATAACAATACTATCATGTACCCTTGCAGAATCCTGTTTTCAATTGAGTTTTCACCCATTATCTCTGTGTCTTCTAAATAGGCTTATACCCTTAATCTTTGTACGTTTTCCCTGTTTCTCTAAATCCAGTTTCTGTCCTTTATGATTTCTTTTCCTTTCCCTCTTCTCCTTCTCCTTCTTCCCTTTTTGACCCCTTCTCTTTCTAATTCTGGTTCTCTCTTCTGTAATCCTCTCAACTGTTTCTTCCTAGTATTATAATTATTTTTCAAACTATTCTTTTTTGGGGTTGTTTTTTCAAATCTTAAATTTTTCACTCTCTTTCCCCCTCTTTCCTTTCTTTTCCCTACATAGAAATACTTGGTCATTGAAGATGGCTTCTTCTTTGTTCCGCCCTTCTTGTTCTACAGGCATTTCTTGTTGTTTCTCATAGTTCAGGATCTCCATTTCTAAAAATTGAAATATGAAGCCAAAAGAACCTCTTCCTTCTTGTGCATCTTCTTTCTGTTTTTTAAGTTCCATTCTCAATTCTTCCAAAAGTGATACCCTTTTAAAAACTTTTAAACAACCACCTGATTAATTTTAGTCCTTTAAATCCAATAGCCAAAAATCAAAAAAATCACCAAGTAATCCAAATAATCCAAAGCTGTTTCTTCTTGCTTCTTTTTTCACTTTCTCTTCCTGGGGTTCTATTATCTTGTTACAAAGTTTCAATTAAAATGTATCTTTTAGGAATCTTGTTAAAGTTTCACTGTTAATTGCTTTCACTTCCAGGTGGTCTCCTCCATTTTTCCAGATCCCACCCTTTTGTTTTTTTCCTTCTTTTAAAAATTTTTAAGAATCCAGAAATCTTTATTATCCCTTTGACATTTTATTTTTAGCTTAAATACCTGTTAATGTCAAAGTGGATTTTTGCCGGTTTCTTGCTTAGATCTCTTAAGTTGTCAATATAGGGAAGAAAAGAAAAAAAACCAAATCCTTTCCCTTCCCTCTCTCATTCGCTGCTTCAAAGTCTTCATTGGGAGCAGTGTTATTCTTTATAATTCAAATTCCAGGGTACCTTATATTGTTGCTTTTTCAGTTTGATTCGGTCAGCCAAAACTTTATCTTCTTATCTTCCTCCTGCACATTCTTTTCCGGTCAAGTTCTTCTTTGAGGTGGCCATTTCTGACCACCGCTGCAACCGCCTTGGAGAAAGGGAGTAATGGCCAGCTGGGGAGGAGAGATGCGACTTTCCTTGACCCTGCTGGCAATCTCCCCCCTTTTCACCATTTCTATGGGGTGGCTTTGCCCCGAAACAGCCGGTTTGGGGTGCTCCAACAGCGAGCACAGATCGAAACTGCACATGATCGCAGATTTCGGTTTGTCGCCGAAGAAACTCAAACCGGAACCTGGACTTCAAGCATCTTGCCTTTTAGGGGAAGATTTTGATGGGGCTTCAATTGCAAATTGTTCTAGGTAAAGTGGACTGACTGGATCCCTTAGAATAAATCTTCGGACTTGGATATGAGACTAGGACTGTTCTGGCTGATGAACTTGTACAGACTTCAATGAAGAGAGCACACCTGCCCAACTCCTATTAGATAGATCCTTTAGTGTTAGGAATCAGTATGAGTCATTAGATTCTGAAGCTGAAGAGCTCAGCTACTGACCCTGATGTTAAACTACATACAGGAATTATCTGAAGAGAATGCTAAGAAGACACAGTGCAGCTGAGTCAGCTGATCCAGTGCCTGAGTTAGGCAGACTCCTAAACCCAACAATGCACCCCAAATTGCAAAGAGAAGACCAAATGAAGTCATATCACAATGAAAAAGAAGAAGCATGGCTCAGCAAATTAATCAAAATGATAGTAAGGGCTATGCAAAGGAAATTTGACAATCCCCCACCCCCAAATCAATCTGCATGCCTGTTATTTATTTATTTAGTTTATGGCAACTGCATGGACCTAAAGTGGTTCAAATGTTAATGTCCAGTCCACCCAGCCATTCAAGGACAGGGTGGTCTGTTGAAAAAAATCAGACATTGGGCTGGTGTAAGCTCTTGATGGACATTCGGACATGATGGGATGAATATGTTGTCGAGGAGCATCACAATCACACTGTGGGATAGTGACAAGACCCCACTTAAACAATGATGCAATCATATATCAATGCTTCTTTGGATTGTCTGGATGAATTTTAAAACCTGATCATTTTAGGACCACTTCTGAATTGACCTTTCCCCCACTTCTCTGAACTACAGCTGGCTGTCGTGTTTTCATTCCATAAGCAGAAAGTCTGATGTTTGCAATGTGTTTATGCCACTACAGTTAAGGATTTATGACTACAATAAAAACCTTGAGTTTGTATCAAAACCGTCTGTATATGTGCAGTTGGCAGTTCAAGACAGATTGAAAGTAATTCCTTTAATTGCAGTTGTTGACAATTGAAAACACAGCTTTTCATCTGATCATATGAACTATACAGTATAGAATGTACCCAGCACCATTTCAAAAATGTCCTGCAGTCGTGCCTGAAAATGCTTTAGCCTTTTTAGCCCAGTGCAATTTGTATATGAGTTTTTGCCTTGAAAACCTCCCATACACCATTTTCAAAAAGCACCAGTTTTTACTATCTAGCTCAGTAACAAAATGGATTACACCTCCATAGCTTCATTGTTTAATTATATTGAGATTATTCTGGATCTTTCAAGAATTTCACTGACCTCACATTTGCTGAAACCTTCATTTTGAACTTTTCAAAACACTCAACTTCTTTAACCTACATCTCTGAAAAAGTGCACCATCCAGATGGTATACCCCAGGCAGAAAGGTTTCCAAGAACTAAATGAATCCTTCTCCACCCAAACTATCCTAACCCTGCTGAACCATTTGCAATGGAAACTAATGATTCTGATATCACAATAAATGTTATTTCAACAAGAAGAGAATATATGTAGCTCAGGGTAGAACCTTGGTGCTCTCTGAGCTTGGTTGTTTGCTAGCAGATATTAGGTAACACCCCTAAGAACTGATGCTGTTATCTAGATGGATAATGAAACAATTGCAAGCAAACAACCAAGCTAAGAGAGCTGCGAGGACTCCAAAAGGTTATTCGGCTACGAGCGGCAGCAAAAATACAGACCTTGCTTCCCTGTATCTAGCCTATAACTAGATAAAATTAAATTTATAAAAATAGCACTATATTGTCTGGGACAAGAAACTCTTAGCTATGTAGGTAGCCTTTGAAACTTGGAAGCATTTACTGGAAGAAACTCAAAACCCTGTTGAAGTTGGAATGGATCATTGTAACCTGGAATACTTACAAGTAGCTCAGAAGTGCTATTAGCTGTTGTCAGAGACCAACCAAGGAAATGCACAAGGCTTTTTCTACTACCTAGACCCTGGACAAGTGTATCTGTTCTTCATTATTGACTTATCAAACTCAAAGATGTTGAACAAAAGCGTTGATACATTTTCTAAAATGGTACACTTTATACCTCCCTCAGGCTTGCCGGCAAATTAGCTCAATTGTTCCTGAATCACATCCCCAGCTTTATGCATTGCACAAACATTTTATTTTGGAGCATGAAATCTCATTCACATGAGAACCAGTTTGGTGTAATGGTTAAAGTCACTGGACTAGACATCCAGCATATTCTGTGCTTCAGTCCTGCCTCAGGCATGATCTGGGCAATACTTGGTCACTCAGTGCTAGAAGGCTGAAAAGACTGCTTATTCCATGCCACGTTTTTCATACCAATGCTTAAGTCAAGCCTTATTATGGGTCACCCAAAATCCAGTCAATGGTAAAAAGGCTGCAGTCATGCATAAACTACTTCGCTATTAACAAAGTAGTTTATTAATTCTATGGGCTACAAATATAAATGTAGCATACATCCACAGGAATAACATCTTATTTTGCAAACTGGGTAAACTACTTTTTTATCATTTGCCTACTTTAAATCATAAGAGCCAGCCTTGGAATCTATGCAACTGAAAGTCTGAGTGCTTAAGGACCAGGTGCTTAAGGATCAGATGAGGAAATGTGCAAACATTTTGCTGACTGACACAACTTGGTCCCACTCTTTCAGTTGGTCTGGTTATCATCAGATACTATGAGTAATCGGTTTAGATCTGAAGGAACACGTCTGTGACTTGAGGGGTTTCCTAAGGTCAGGATTTCTGCTTGAGTAAAAATAAGGAGGCCTTAGTCAGTTTTGCCCAGCTTTGGCTGGCACTTCTATTGTGGTAGCCTCTGAGTTATGAAGCCCTTAAACTGTGCCTTCTGCCCCCCATACACTACCTAGGGGTGTCAAACTTGATTTCATTGAGGGCTGCATTGGGGTTGTGTTTGACCTTGGGTGGGCATGGCCAGGGAGGGTGTGGCCAGTTCAACATCACTTATGTCGGGGGTGCCTGTGGAGCGCTCTGCCAAAGAAAACAGGCTCCTGAGCTCCGTTTTCGGCTGCAATGGCTTCCTGCAACCCTCTGCCAGCAAAAACGGAGCTTGCAGAGACATCATGGGCTGTTCTTCGCTGTTTCCAGGGTGGCCCTGTGGGCCAGATCTAAGCACCCCGCAGGCTGGATCTGCCCCCCGGGTCTTGAGTTTGACATCCGTGATTTAGACTATTACAATGGATGTTTGAAGATAATTGAGAAACTGTAGTTGGCTGAAAACAAAGCTGCTGGCGAAATCTAGCACTTAGATGTTAGGATTATAACATCTGATGCTTCCATAACTTCAGTGGTTACTAGGAGACTGCCAACTCCAATGCATACTTCACTCTTTTTTTTTTTGAAGCAAATTTTTATTAATTTTAAAGATAAAACAACACATCATTAACCATTAAATACATAAATACATAAAACCTCTTAACATTATAAATCCTTACAAGTCGAATAAAACATTATTTTTATACAACATAATTCCAATTTATCCCATCTCCATATGGACACACAAATATCTTTCAGCAAATTTCTCATTATTTCTCTTTACTCCTATTCAATTTCATTTCTCTTCCATATTTATCCATTTTATAGTCCTCATATTCATTTCTTTCTGGCTTGTTTAAATTATTCTCATCTAACATTCCTCCAAGGTTTTATTGATTCTTTTTTCCTTTTTTTTATAAAAAACAAATTTTGTTAGTTTTACCAAAAACACAATACACAAACATACAAAACACAAAACATAAACAAAACTAAAAGATCTTTTCTGAAGGTTGTCTGTTCCCGGGTTAAAACTCTTCACACAGACACAAATTCAAACATCATATTCATCCCATATATCCTTCCATAACTTATTATCATTTTCTTTTTTATATATATATATAAAAAACCATTTTTATCAGTTTTATAAAAACAATGCACAAAGAATCAAGGCATAACAGCTTATAAATTCTTTTCTCGGAAAAAATAATAATAAAAGACCAATAAGGCATAACATTTCCAAATTATAATATCAATACTTCATATAGTATTAACTTCATATCTTATCCCTACTTCTCCTTTCCATCCAAATTATTTCTTATTAATTAAAATTTTATTGCCTTTTATCAATATACAAAATCCAAAAAAAAGCATATATATCCTTCCATATCTTATTACCATTTTCAACAACATTCTTTGTCTGTTCTATTTCCAATTATCCATTCATCTTTCTTTTTTCTTTTACTATACTTCTCCTGTACACCAATTGGAGTAACATCTATAACTCATTACCCTAACTTAAAAATACTACGTATAGCAATTTTTCTTGGGATTCTGTTTAAAAGATTCTAAGATTACATAATAAATTTTATATTCTAAATACACATATCACAAACCTATGTACCCTCCAGAATCCCTCTTTTAATCTAAATTAAATTCACCCATTGTCTCTAAATAAACTTTTTTTCTTTAGGTCTTGCTTCCCCCCGTTAAGGCTTCTCCTCCCCCCCTTTCTCTCTTGCTTATTCTTCTCCTTGCCCTTTTTACCCCTTTGCTTTTTCTCTTCGCTTTTCTTGCTCCTTTTCCTTTGCTTTCTAACCTTGCCTCCACCTTTTCGCTCATTTTTCTCTCTTTTGGTTGTTTTTATAATTCTTAAAATCCCCTTTTTCTTATCCTTTTTCTCCTCCTCTCCGGAAGGGACCCATTGTTCATCAAAGATGGCTTCTTCTTCCTCTTCTTCCTTGTCCCAGTCCTTCTGCTGCGTAATCAACCTTTCACAAGTACATAACGCCATTTCTAAGAATTGAAACAAAGCGCCCTTTTTTATATTTTTGATATTCAATCTCTAGTTCATCCACAAATGATGCCATTATGAAAAGGGAAACTTTTTCCAAAACAACCACAAGTATTTTTAATCAAAGACAATCAAAAGCAATTAAAAAAAAAAAAGTTCCAAAAGTTACTTTTCTTCCTTCTTCTCTTTCTCTTTCTGGGGTTAATTTTTAATCAAAGAGGTCCAATTACCATATATCTTCCTTTGGGATTCTAGGCAATCTCCTCCTTTTTCAGCTTCTGCTCCAATTTTTTTTTCTCCCTTCCCACTTGCAATGTCAATTTTAAATAATCAGAAATCCATACCTCCAACAAGGGTTTTCCAATTTCTTAAATTTTTCAATGTCCAAAAATCCTTTTGTCTCTTAGCTTCAACTTTCAAAGCAATCCACTTTCAATGTCCAATATATCCAAATATTTCTGCTGTTTCCATGGGGTGGGAGAGTAAAGAAAAAAAAAAAAAAGTTCCCTTTAACAGCTTCTCCGCCGCTTTTCGCTCTTCTTAGGGATACAATGTATCCTCCAGCAATTCAAACAGCTCAATTCCAGGCAGTTTAAAAGGTGTTACTTGACCCGGCTCAGACAGAACTTTCACTCTTCACACTTCCTCCAGCACAGTTCTTACCCGGTTGCTGGCTTCTTCGTGGCGGCCATTGCTGACCGCCGCTCCACCGCCTTGGGAAAAAGGGGTTTTTCCGGAGAAGGGGGGGTCTGCGACACCCCCACCTCCCTCTCCGACTCCCCTCTCTCTTCAGCTGTCCCTACAGGGCAGCCATATCCCCCTGACCCATCTGGATCGGGGGTACCTCGACGGCTAGCACAGCAGGAATCGCGAGCTGTCGCGAATTCCTGCTGCCCCGAAGCCACGCGAAACCGGAACCCTTGCATACTTCACTCTTGAGCCTATAACATTCTTCATGATTCAGTTCTCATGTATTTTCACAGCTGTCTTATTATAGCAAGAATCAAACCATTCTGTCTATTCATCAGGAATATATGCTTACAGTGTCTACAGAAAGTAGAGAGGTGATGTAGGAGATGACCAGGTTGAGCCTGAGGGAGAGGTCAAACATATCATCAGTCTCGACCTTGAAATCCATTGACTCTTATCTACCACCAATTTGCTTTGACTGTTAGTAATTCAGATTCTTGTAGAGAGCATTAGCATCCAATAAACCATTTGAACTTCCTGGACTCCTGATTTCCTGCGCTTGACAAGCAGTCCTTCTTGATTCTGGCAGTCCCAAGGTTATGGAACAACTTACTTCCACAAAGCCATTCATGTTAGTATTGGATTGCCTTTTGGGAGGAGGGTATATTTTAATGTTTTTCTGGTTTTCAGTCAACAGTTTGCAGTTAATGTGATTTTTGTTTTGTTTTGTGGGTCTCAGGTGTTTTTGAATGTTATGTTTTCATTATTACTTTGTAAACTACATGGAATCTTTTCGAATTGGGTGATATTCAAATATTCATAATAATTATAAATGAATATATTGTATTCAACTAATTATTTGCTTTTTTATATTTTAGGAGGTTGAAACTGAGCAGTACTACAGTTTTTTCCTAGCAGAATTGAAAGAACGTGGGTACAATGGATTTTTTAGTCCAAAATCCAGAGCTAGAACAATGTCTGAACAAGAAAGAAAGCATGTTGATGGTTGTGCAATATTTTTTAAGACAGAAAAGTAAGCAAATGCTTTTTCCCTGGATATATTAATTTGCATAACAAAATCAGTTTTCCTCTTGCAACAAAAGCTATTTCTTTAGCTTTATCTTTAGTTACTTTGCATTAAAAGGTCTTTTGATAAGTTACTGATTTAAGAATCTTGTAATACCTCAGCTGTTAACTGCAAAACTGTTCATTAGTGAGGTATGAAGAAAGGGAACTGTGGATTTGAAAGTAAGAATGTGAAATACATTTCAAACTGAGTTACCTCAAATCTGAAACACCCATGTTGGGTCCAAAATGTCCCACAAAAGGTTGTGAAATACCCGTTTCAGGTATGAGATGGGCAATTTCAAGTGTTTGGGGAATATTACAAACAAGAGAACAGAATTAATTTGAGCTCAAAATACTTCAGAGCTATACAAAACAGCCTGTTCTCCAGTCAAGATGGAATACTGCATATTTTAATGAGGTGTTTAGCACCTGAAACTGTGGAGTCAAATATTCAGCATTATTTTCATAGTAGCAAGGAGATTTGATTGCTATTGAAGAATCAGTATTGATTTTTTCCTCCTCTGTATTCAGATGTTTAGAATTGTTTAGTATATTGGTTGAAAGCAGTTTTTTGTTTTCTTTGTAGTTTGTGTTTGACATGAATGTGTATTTGTAGCTGAAAGATATCCTATGTTGAAGTTACACCATAAAAGTGCTAGTGTAGCATGGAAACTAACTGAGCTATGAATTGAGGCATCTTTGTTCGCCACCTTGAATTATTTTTAAATTTATTTGTAAAGTTAATAAATGAGGGATACAAAAAAAAAATATAAAAATTATCCATCATAAGATTGCCAGGCAATCTTAAGCAGTTGTCTTCTCTTTTACTTTCAATCTCATTCTGTCCGTGCACAGTATGAGATATGATGCTTAAACAATTACAGTGTTGTATACAGGTAGTCCCACCACAATTGAGCCCAAAGTTTCTGTTGCTAAGTGAGACAGCTTGTTAAATGAATTTTGCCCCATTTTGTTAAGTGAATTTTGCCACAGTTGTTAAGTGAATTATTGTTAAATGAATCTGGCTTCCCCTTTGCTTGTCAGATGGTCGTAAAAGATGATCACATGATCTCGAGACACTGCAATCATCATAAATACATGCCAGTTGCCAAGCAGTTCAATTTTGATCATGTGACCACAGGGAAGCTGCAATGATCATAAGTGTGAAAAATGTTCTTAAGTCACTTTTTCATGCCATTGTAACTTTGAATGGTCAATAAATAAATTGTTGTAAGTCAAGGACTACCTGTACTGGTTAAAGTATACCAAAACAGAATCTGGAAGATACCACTAAAGTCTATCCTTAGCCCTGGAGATTCTTTAGGTGGCTTTGGGGCAGCCACACTGTCTCAATCCAATCTATCCTGTGGTTGTTGTTGGAAAAATGATGCAAAGAAATATTGTGTTTGCTACTTTGAAGTGAAAAGGTCAAAAGGCAGCCTATAAATCTAATAAATAAATAACCCTTTATATTTAAATCCTGTTTTGGCAAAATGTAATAGATTATAAAAATAAGTTTTGATATAATAGTTACGCTAATAAATTTTCAAATCACTAAATTATGTCTAACCCTGGTTATGAAGCTATTAATATACTGAATCTTAAGTGAATTAATAGATTGTTCATCTTGCTGCAGTATACAGTACTGAAACACTAGCTCATTAGTGCATCATTAAGTATTATTTTCAAGAATTCACTAAAATAATTCTGTAACATTTTTTAAAATTCACTTGGTTTTCAAATGATATTTTCAAGATAACATTATTTGCAAAATGAAGCATTTCTATTTTTAAAGAAGACTATATATACACATCAGCTGTTACAATTAATTATAACAATTATAAACATAGCATATTTTAGTTTGGACTACACTACAATTTAGTTTGGTCTTCTTTTAATAGGAATAAGTAAACTGTCTTCTTCAGCTTCTAATGGTATATCCAAGTTGTTTTCTTGGCTACAGTATGAAACTGGTTTGCCAGTACACTAGTTTTTTTTTTTTACTTTATTAACTTTATTAAATTTGAGCAGAACCCTAGACTTCCTTGTAGATGGGCTATTTAGAGCATAATTGGTATAAAACTCTCTTAAAATTTTATATAGATTGGAAAAGAATGCCAAAGTCTGACATCTCAGTGCATATGTTGATAACCTGGTTATTTGTTTCATTCTGCCAATGAATCACTCTTTTTTTGCCTACTCAGAAATTCAGTCTGAGTGACCTTTACTTTATATGGCATAAGCTATCACTTCATTTCTCTTGTCTATATTAAATACATTGAACTATCACTTCATTGCATTGTCCGTATTAAATAGATACATTTCACTATATCATTTCTATATTTTAAAAAGCCTTTTCTTAAGTAAATAAGATATGCCAAGTAATTATTATTTTTTAAATGGGAAATGACATCTTTGTTTCTGCCGTGTTCTTTTAAGGTTCACCTTGGTTCAAAAACATACTGTTGAATTTAACCAATTGGCTATGGCAAACTCTGAAGGATCTGAGGCAATGCTGAACAGAGTCATGACGAAAGACAACATTGGGGTTGCGGTGCTGTTAGAACTGAGAAAGGAATTAATGGAAATGTCATG
The DNA here is from genome assembly GCA_033807585.1 of Hydrophis major. Taxonomy (NCBI): domain Eukaryota; kingdom Metazoa; phylum Chordata; class Lepidosauria; order Squamata; family Elapidae; genus Hydrophis; species Hydrophis major. Next base: position 133,689,944 of record CM066329.1, on the reverse strand, counting down.
TAAGTTTGTTGTTATCTGGTAGTAGACTGGACTGACTCATTTCATACACACACACGTGCGTGCACACACCTACTTTGGGAGGGAAAAATTATTCAGAAGGCCTATTAAAAAAAACTAAAAAGATGAATGACTAATCAGTGGCTCTTCTAAGCTTTCTGTGTTGTGATTGATTTAAGAATGAAAATTTATTTTATAATACTTTTCTACTTCTAGTCCTTACAGATAGTCCTCATTTGACAACCACAATTGTGAGCAGCAAATCAGTCATTCAGCAATGCAGTTTTTCAGTAAAATTGCAACTGTAGTAACAATCTCCCCCCCCCCCCCCCCCGATCTGTAAATGTCTAGAAACTTATTTTTTCATCATGGTTGTAATTGTAAAGAGTCACGAAACAAGGCAGTCACTAAATGAAGACTACCTGTACTGCTATTTACAACATGGTTAGTTGGACATGGAACACCCCCCTCCCCAAATGTTCTTCACATATCAGAATTTCCTAGCTTTCAACATTACTAAAAGAGGAAACCTTCTCTTGTACCAAAGAAAAATATTTTATCTGACTTAGCTACAGCTGACAATCTTACCTAGTACACAAGAGGTGGCTTTACATCTAATTTTTGCAGTACAAAAGATCCGTTGATGTCAGAAAATTGAAAGTAAAAATGTAACATGAATGAGTTATTACAACTTGCTTTTCATGTCATCGTCTTTTCATATTTCTGTGTATGTTTTGTTATTCTCTAATGAAAATTAAATCATATGTAAAACACTGAAATGGACATATATATAGTATTTCATGTAATTATGTAAGGATGCCACTTTTGAATTGCTTTATAAAGAACATTGATCCCTTGTATTATTAGAGGGGAACAGATTTCTTTGGTAGTGCTACAACATATTCTTTAGCTATTCTTACAGTTTAGTTTAATTCTTTAGTTATTATTTAGTACACAAAGGGGCAACTTGAATAAAAACAATTGTAGAACAGTTTATTAGCATTTAATCCTGCCTCTAAGTAACACAGCACTTTCTTTTTTAATTGTGATGATATCTCTTCTGCAAGGGAGACCATTGTCTATTCATGGGAGTCGCTGTGTGACTTAGAGATCTGATATTCTCATATTTCTGTTCATGTAGGCAGCCTCTATGAAGAGAAAGTGTAGAAGTTACATTAGAAGATAGAGAATTCAAGCAACAATGAGGGTCAGGTTAAAGATACGCTGCAGTCCTTTTCTATTGCTGTTGTTCCTTAGAGGGTATATAATTACTGGTTAGGCCTAAGTTCCTTTGGGTTTTTTTCCCATTTACAAAATTATCACCTTGCCTCTGATTTTCTGAGCAGACAGTGCAAAAGACTAAAGGATCATCTTGGCTACATAGTTATAGATAGCAGCAGCAATTGTTTTAAAGCAACACAATTTGTGTGCAGACTATCACCATGTGGCTTTTTGTTCTTGTGTTAGTAATGTAATAATGCCAACAAAAATGACTAATTTTTCTTTTTAAATGGTAAAATCGCTAGCTGTTCTAATGAATCCTGGTTAATTTCCATTGACAGTCTCAATTTAGTTGCCCAGAAGTAGGTTACAGTAAATTAACCATTGAGATTCATACAGTACAATTCCATTCTTGCCTCATTGGATATGTTACTTTTTTTTTTTTTTAGCTGGCAAACCACACTCTGTAATGGATAAACAGCTGGTTCTGGTAGCAAATGCACACATGCACTGGGACCCAGAATATTCTGATGTGAAGCTGGTTCAGACAATGATGTTCCTTTCTGAAGTAAAGAACATAATTGACAAAGCCTCACGGAATCTCAGGCCTAGTGCTTCGGGGGAACATGCAACGATTCCACTTGTACTGTGTGCAGATTTGAATTCTTTGCCAGATTCTGGTAAGCAAATACATATTCTAATTAATTATTAGAACAATGATATTACTGATTGATTTTTTGTACAGTCTAACAGAGTTTACATTTTATTTACTGAAAAATCTCTGAAGGTGTAGGATGGGGTCCTTGCTGTTAGGACTTCAGAAACTTCAAGCTGCTAAAGTCTTCTTGAGCACACTGAATGATCAGTTCTGAATTCAGGTTGAATTAGCGCTTCTAAAGAATCAAATAAGGCAGAAGGAGTACAAAATTAAAATGTCAGAGGTGCCCAAGTAGTTGTACATGGTTCAAAATTCAAAACTATGAGTAGCAAAGGTCCAAAGCACTCTAAATTCTCTGCTTGACCATCATTTGTTCAGGTTCTGAGTTAAGCGGGCATTTAATTGAGGATGAGCGTGTAAAGCTTTTTATGGATTTAGTGTTTTGTATTAGATTTTTGTTCCACTTTTCCTCCACAGATATTCAATGTGACATACATTACCATTCCTCCTTCAGTTTTCCCCACAGTAATAATATTTTCAGTTAATTTGGTGACCTCAAATGACTCTCCCAAAGTGACCTAATGAGTTTCCATGGCCAAGGGTAACTTGAATCTAGGTCTCTCTAGTCCTAGTCTAGCACCTTAACTAATACATCTGATAAATTTAGTTTCAATTCAATCTCACTGCACCTGCTGGAAATTTTTCTAATCTCCCATATGTAGCATGGAATATACTGACTTTCATTAAAGCATTGCAGTATTGGTGAAGTGAAAGAATTTTGAAGACTGAAATTTGATAGGAATACTAAGTACAGGTAGTACTTGATTTACAAGTACAATTGAGCCCAACATTTCCATTGCTCAGCAAGACAGTTGTTAACTGAGTTTTGTCCCATTTTACGATCTTTTTTTGTCACAGCTGTTAAGTGAATATAGTTAAATTAGTAACATGGTAACTTAACAACTGTCAGTCTGGCTTCTCTATTGACTTTGCTTGTCAGAAGGTGGCAGAAGGGTGATCACATAACCCTGGTTCACTGCAACTGTCCCAAATACATGCCAGTTGCCAATCGTCCGAAATTTGATTATATGTCCATGGGGATGCTTCATTTTTGTAAGTATAAAAATGATTATAAGTCACTTTTTCAATACCTTTGTAACTGCAAATGGTCACTAAATGAATGGTTGTAAGTCAAGGACTACCAATAGTGGAGTTAGGCTCATTTTATTAACCTTTGACTCACAAACACATAGAACCTCACTGTGTCTTTAATTTAGTTGATTCTTCTAAATCATACTTGATGCTTATTGTATAGAAAACAAAAAATACAATAAGCTGGTAAATATTTCCAGCTTCTTAGTCAATAAAAGCAGTATAAAAATAAAATACATGATGATATTTTCCTTTGGCTATGGTGGAGCAGTAGTACTGAAATGAACACATTTGCTTTGTTATTAATAGTTCTTTTGTTAATTTACATTGTAATAGGTGTGGTTGAATATTTGAGCACTGGTGGCGTAGAAACAAATCATAAAGATTTCAAGGAACTGAGATATAATGAAAGTCTCACTAACTTCAGTTATAATGGAAAAAATGGAACTACCAATGGAAGGATTACTCATGGTTTCAAGTTGAAGAGTGCCTATGAGAATGGTTTAATGCCTTACACAAATTACACATTTGATTTCAAGGTAAGCTTGATTTTACACAAAGATTATGACTCCTTAAAACAAATTCCCATTGCACCAATGTTGCTTTAAGATTTATGTAGTTTAGCGTGGAAAACTCAATCCAGAAACATGAAATGTGAAGTCAGTTATGGTGGGAATTAGGCATGTACAGGCTGAGAATGTGCAGTGCTTTGGAAATTGAAAAGAAAGAAAGAAATAATTTCCTGTTGTAATTATCTAGAAGTGTCCCCTAAGGTTCTGTTATTTCATATGTATATGAAGTTTCTGGAAAGGATTATCACAGGATTAGAGCTAGTTGTTGTTAACGTGTTGTTTATTTTTATTGTTCTGTAAATTCAGGACATCTCAGGAAATCTTGAGCATTTCCAGGTTGTTTGGGAGAACAAACAACTCTACACGACAAGACATATTTGTTACTGAATGTGGGAGATGGACTTACAGTTTTGAAGAAATACTTATTATAAGCGGAGAGAATGGCATTTATTTTTAAGGATCAGGGGCAGCATGAGATTATCCTATTTGATTCATCATTGATGAATGAACAATCATATAACATCAGTGAACGGGTAGATCTTTTATCATTTCCATCTGATAAATCAGACCTGTCCTTGCCTGGTGAGAGAGACCTGGCTTTGGTGACTCATCTCCTATTGACCTCAAAGAAGCACTTATTGCTTATCTTGCCAGTTATGCATTTGACACTAGCGATTAATTCTGCTTTCTGTAGCTATAATAGATGGCCTCAGGAGATAAAGCAAGTTCCTTTCTTATTACAGCTTAGAGGGGGCCTTGGAAAATGCCTGAGTTTTTTAAAAATAGGGTATAATGTTCAAGAAAGGGAGAATGGGTGGGGGGAAACCCCCTCCCCCACAAATAAGGAAATAACAAAAACATATTATGTTACACATAAAATTTTTTATTTCCTCAATTTATGTAGCTGTGTATCTCACTTTTATGTGATTCTAGGCAGGTTGCAATAGAACAAATAAAAATGCATAAAATATTCAATATAAAAAAATAAAATGGATAGCAGCCAGCATAATCTAACCAATCATTCACACAGCCAAGTGATAGGTCGTAATACATGGCCAGGACACCAGGCTAGACTCTAAAGCCAAGGTTTTAAGGCTTTACAAAAACCCAAGAGGGCCAGAGCCAATCTAATATGGGAGAATGATGTTCCAAAGGGTGGGTGCCATAGCAAAAAGGCTTTTTTGTGCCCCTCCAGCCAATATTCCTTAGCTGAAAGTACCTAGAGCAGGGGTCCCCAACCCCCGATCCAAGGACTGGCACCAGACTGCGGCATGCCAGAAACTGGGCAAACAAGCAAAGCCCCAACCATTACAAACTTAATGAGCTGCGGTGGCGCACTGGTTAGAGTGTAGTAATGTAGGCTACTTCTGCTGACTGCCGGCTGCCTGCAATTTGGCAGTTCAAATTTCACCATGAAATCAAGGTTGACTCAGCCTTCCATCCTTTTGAGGTGGGTAAAATGGGGACCCAGCTTGTTGGGGGCAATATGCTGACTCTGCTCAGAGAAGGCTGTAAAGCACTGTAAAACAGTATATAAGTCTAAGTGCTGTTGCTAATGAATATTAAACTGATGATAATGGATCAGAACCACATCATGTGGCTTAGTGTCCCATCATCTATTTTCCTTTTCTAAAACAGATAGACAGCCATACTGGCAGACTTTGCTTCAGTGTTCTAATGTTAGGAATTTGTTGTTGCAATGTTAAATATTTTTGTTTTTAGCACACATTTGTAAGCTACCCAGAGCCATTAAGTGGATGAGAGTATATTAATTTTTTGAATATATAAACTCAGATTAGGAAACCTATTTATAGCTAATACTCTTACTTCATATTATCTCATTGATGCTTCTCTCATGTCTCTTCTCCTTTGCTATACTGATTTTGGAAAACAAGTCCTTGGCTCAGCAAGGTTCAGATATTGGATTCTGAACAATAAGATGAACTTTTTTTCTGCTGTATTGGTTCAAGGCAATATTCTTATTATGTACATTGGCTAAATTATTGGTATTTCTCGAGAACTACTGCTACTAATGCACTATGAAAGATGTCTGATGAATGGGAAATTAGTTTAGCCTCCATTGTCCCATCTAGAGTCTAGAATTATCCGTAGCTAAATAATCTGATATTCTCCAAATGTTTAGATCCCAACCATCGTAGCTAGAGCTATGAGATTTTGTAAATTTTAGTTCTAAGCATTTTGAAAATGTTCTATTCTGTCCTGAGAAGTAGAATTTGACTTCTTTTAGATCAGTATCATGGAGATTTCTGTTCTGCCCAGAAGCAATAAGCCTCAGTACTTCTGAAGTATGGATCTCATATGCCATCTGTTGAGGTTATGTGAATGTGTCAAACCAACTCAGATTCTATGGCTTCTCTTACATCACCTCTCCTTTCTTGTCTAGAAATTGTTGTATTTTTAAAAATATTTGAAAAATGATATTGTAACCATCGCCATCGTCACAAATAGCTATCCCACTAGTTTCACAATTGAGTTTATGTGACTTCCGTATCATGTGGCAACTATAGCTTATTTTCTTCTCTCCACACCAAAATATCGCACCATATTTTATGGTGCCATAAATCTGATCTTGTTTTCCTGAAAACAAGAGTCTTTCTCTCATTGTGGCTCTATCCTTTAATCAGAAGGTAATTAATCAAATTCATCTTCTGAAGTTGGGATCAGGGGCCATTTCTTAACATCACAAATATAAGACAATAGATCCTTTTAAAATGTTCCCTTTCAAAGTCCTGTATTTTAGCCCATTCACACATGCAGTGGTAGCCATTCTGATGCTGGATATGCTAAGAAAGCAGGACAAAAGCTGTCTTCTCTGACTTATGATTCCAGATATTTAAATGTTTTTTACAATTTTATACCTCCCCTATTCGGTAGTTATGAGTTGATCTATTGCATGCATTATCTGTGGTTAGAGAGAACTGTAAATTAAATGTTATAGGGAGACGGGTTTGGAATGACAACCTGATAGCTACAAGCAGTAGAAATGCCACATCTGATTTCAAACTATAGGAAAATGTATATTGGAGTAGGCATTTTTCTATGTCTCAGAACTCTGCATAGGCCAGCTATCTAAAAATACACCAGTGGATATTTTAACATGAAATCAATGTGTTCATACAAGCTTATGGTTTATTAATGTAAAGATATTTATGCAGTTCCTTTCTCCTTTCTTTTTTTAGGGTATTATTGATTACATCTTCTATTCTAAACCTCAGCTGAATATTCTTGGCATCTTAGGACCTTTGGATCATCATTGGCTAATAGAGAACAATATAAGTGGCTGTCCACACCCGCTCATTCCTTCTGACCACTTCTCACTTTTTGCACAACTGGAGCTGGTGCTGCCTTTCCTGCCCCCGGTAAATGGAATCCATCTGCCTAGCAGGAGGTAGTCAAGTACATTTTAGAGGACAACCTCGATGTAATTTGTAAAATTGTAAAATCTGAATATAGAGGAGTGAGGTATGGCCAACAGGGATCTTTCTTAATGATCTTAATTTTAAATCTAATAATTTGTTAAAGAAATAGTAAAAGCCAGGTGCTATCAGACACACAATTCTGAGCCCAACATGCTTTATATACTGTTAGACAGGGATTGGTGCATGGGCACCTTTCTTAGATTTGTTACCAATAATCTGTTTGTTTTATCCAATGTAATATTTCATGCCTTGAAAATAGGGAATTGCTATAATAAATTCTCTTTTGCACAGATATCTGTAGCACTACTTTTTGAGGCCAGTAGTTAAAAATCAAAAGACCATTCTTCCATACTTCACTCCCTTCTTTTTCAGACTTGTTTGTTTGTAAAATATAGAATTTGAATTTAGCCTTTATTGATTGTATATGAACAACAGAAAACCTGATTTATGAGATTTTGTACTTTAAAAAAATCAGATTTGGAAAATGATTGTATTGTAAACTAAGGCTAAATTTTTATCTGTTTCATGTGTTATAAAGGCCAGCTTGTAAAAGAAGTTGCACCAGATTTTCTCTGCTAATGATTTGCACTGTTAGGGCTTTTAGCCCATATGTACTACTTCATTTTTTTAAATTGAGAACACCGCTTTTAAATCTGAATTTGGTAAATTCATAGTTAACACGCATCCATTTCTTTCTTTCTTTTCACTTAAAAGTGGCAACTTTCACTTGATTTCAGAACAGATAAGCTAAGCAGTGTCTGATTAGGCGTTTGTGGATGGATAGCACTCATCAGTATGATCACTCTAGCATTTTTCCTGTCAGAAGTGGGTTGGACGGAACATTGTGTACAGCTCTTTAGTTTATGTGTTGAGTCACCAATTTCCTATCTCCACTGTGCTTGATTTTGTTCTCAATTAGCACTGCCTGTGCATGCAGAGGGAACCTGGGCATCCTCTTTTATTTTTTAAAAAATAATGTTAACATTTTGTGAAAATTTTATGAAGATACTTTTGTATAAGCTGTGGCATCTATTTTGTTTTCCTTTTGTGAAGCATTGGAATATCACTTTTATGAACATGCTCAGATGGTGGGTACACAAAGTCTAAGCTTCTGATACCCCTGCACTGCTTCTTTCAATGTTATCGCATAATGCTGTTTCTTTCCTAGCCTCACTCCCCCACTAAATACCATCATGTGAATTCCTTTTTCAATTTAACTGTATTCCTCAGTCGCCATTCCTTGAAGATTAAGTATACCGTCTTCTATTTTATGAAGCAGTGTAATTAGAAATGCTTTTTCAGTACCAGGTTCCCTAGACAACATTTCAGATCAATCATTAAAGTGACCAAGTCCTTTTCTGTAAAGTGTCAACAAAAATAAAATTGTGTACCAACATAGTGCCATTAGTATTTGAAAGCTGTGTGTATGTGTGTGTGTGTGTGTGTATCTATCTGTATACACACACATACATACACACACACAATCTGTTCTAAAGGGGAATTTTATTGACTCCTTAGTAGGTGGACCTTCAATGTTACCTTATATAAAGAAAGAACTTGGTCAAACTGCTTTTGTTTCAACTGCAGGCAGAGAAATAAAAGCACGTTGTATTGAAATTCAGAAAATAATGACTTTTTAAAAAATAAAAATGGATCTTAATAATTGAATATTTTATAAAGAAGAAATTATCTGCACTTAGAAGTGCTTAACCATTTTGTTTTGAAGAGAACAATAAATTTACAATGAATTCATGTTTAAAATATTTTAAAGTTTCAGTAGAAAAAGGGGAGATCTTGAATCCTTGTCTAGGACCTGCTTTTTTTTTCTTTTGTTGTTGTTGTGGGGTGTTTTTTTTTTGGGGGGGGGTTGGGTTTTTTTTAGTTATTCAAATACCAAACATGTCCAGTTTATAATCAGTACATCGGAATGCTGGTAACAATTGATGTAGTAAATCCAATGAGTAGTGATGTTTTTTGTTCTTTTGTTCTTTTTTTGGTTGGGGTTATTTTGTAAAAGTGTGAATAAAAGGTGTTTTACTCATCTTTCCTTAACAATGTGTTGGTAATGTATGTCATGACAATTTTCTATGACAGTGGAACCAATTTAGCTTGCCATATTTTGCAACTCTTTTGTTTCCTGATCATCTGGATTATTTAGTAGTATGTCCAGAAAGCTTTATAGAAGGGAAGCACTTATACATTTTATATTTCTTGAAAGGAGTTGATTTTTTTCCATTTAAGTTGGAGCTTGAGTGCACTTGGTAAATCTTAAAGGTTTAAGCTTTACAAATCCATTTTCACCTTTAGTTGTTCTGTCTTAAATACATATCTGTATGAATTTGTGGTAGCATATTCAGTGCTTAGAAGTCTATTCAGGTGTTCTTCTATTCTTGCCTGGGCATATTGCAGTCTCAGAGCTGCTCAATTAAATTTTTTTATGTTTGGATAAGAAGATGAAGAATAAAATCTCAGAAACAATAGAGCCCTTTTGGCATCAGTGGACCTTTGGTCAGATTCTGCAGCAATGAATCGAAGCTCACTTTGAGGAAATATTCTGCAACTTTACTGGATGATACATTAATTGCATCAAGTGTAATATTTTTAAATAATTTTCTGCATCAAACAAATTCAGATAATAAATAAATGCAATAAACAATGTCTTCACAAATGCTAATTTCCGGTAACTTTAACACTTTATTTACTTAAGATGGCTTTGGGTGTTGCCATAATATATGTTCAGTATTTCTTATCAATGTAATCACATATATTAAGTCAAAAGCATCCTGTCCCTGTCCCCTAATTTAAGAAAAAAACTACGTATGTCTATTTGGTTCTGAAATGTGCATACATTCAGTTGTTAACAGAACTTAAATGGAAAATATAAATGTTAAGGTATTTTGAAATGTTAAGATCACCGAGGAAAATATCGAGGATATGTGTGTAATTATTTTGTCCCTGTTTATTTGTGGGTTTAAAACATAGAAGTCTCCATTGTAAAAACTAACCATTCAAAATGCAGACTTGCACCCACTTATGTAAATCTCTGATAAAATTATATGAATTTTGCTGTGGCTTAAATATAGAATAGTAGGTTCAGATGTCAAGTTCTCACTTCATCCATAGGACAAAGAACTCAAAGACAAAATAATTGCACTATCATTTTTCAACAGAGTTAATCACTGCAAATTTCCAAGTCAAATTTACTGCTTAAGTGGTGAGTCTGTTTATTTTCCCATCCAGCCTGACACAGTATTTTCATATATGTTAACTCCTGATATACTTTTCAGTTGTGTAACCTTCTTTAAAATGTAGGTATCTTGGTATGTTTAAGTAGTGTCTAAATTTTAGATAGTCTCTATTCACAGTATTTCTGTATAACGTGTAATGCACTGGACTAACTCTTGTTTACCATATGTGTAACAAAAAAAAACAAAAACAAAACCAGCACATCATCTGCACTAAGCTCAAAGAATGTTGCATTTGTCCATAGGCAGCTCTTCAATATGATAAATGGGAAATTGAATATGGTCTGATGGTAAACAAGGGCTTTTACTGTTCTCTTCAGTGGAACTTTCTTCTTGGTCAAATTTTAACTAGCTAGTATTATATTTATATACAGGGTTGTCTTTTTTTTCTTTACCAATGTATTTTCCTACTCATAGCTGACCAATAAATTCAATATCTGTTTCAAATCTCCTTGAAGTCTAATTTTCATATTTCATCTGTGAATGAATATAATTTCATTAGATTGTTTGATTGTTTTTACAGTAAGGGTGAATCTTTGTCTTTAGGAAGATCTTTGTTTGACACACCAAATTCCATTTAATTGACCAGAACAATTGAGACTGAAAATGCAAGTAGGTGCACTTTGAATCCTTAGATTTCTAATGGACAGAAATGGCCTTTCCATTTTGTTTGCTTTTTGCCTTTCATTTTTGCCATTTAATCTTATGATTGCATTTTTAGTATCTATGGTAAATTTAAAAAGGAACCGTGCATCTGATAAAAGAAGTATGAATGTTGACCTGATTATTAGACTACAAATAGAATGGCATATATTTTTCAAGAACAGGAATAGTGAAACATTGTCAGATATGTCATTCAGTCTGAGAAACAAGTTTCTTTCAAGAGGTTTATGGTGAAGAACTTGCAAGATCTAGAATTTACATTTCTGAGAACTTCATGCTTTGGAATCATTTCTATTCCTATAGGATTGTTACCTCTGCTGTTGATAGACAGCTGTCAATCATGGTAACAACTTGTATAAATAAATTTTGTGAGTCTCAGCCTCTTCTGAATATGGTCACTGGTAAAGGAGCAAATTAGGAACATTGATTATGAGAATGATCTTACCACTCTTCCTACATTTTCTAGCCAAATGTTAGACCAGCGGTCTCCAACATTTCCACCTTTGTGGACTGGCAGCAGGGGTGAGGAGAGAACAGCTCCACTTGTGCCATTTTCACAAGTGGAGCTGTGCACACAAGCCCATTGGCCCTCTTCTTTCACGGCCCAGGGCTTGAGGACTCCTAGATAAGACCACTGCAAACTCTTTATTGTGTAGTATTTGCACATCTAATGCTGAGTAAATATAGATGGACTTTTTCTATAACTGATTTTAGTGCCCTTTCTTCCTCCCTGGAGACCATAAATCCTCAGAGACATAGCTCTTGTGGCTCTAGGGAGGTTAAACTCTTGCCCATTCTCTTTTTACAGTCTCCCTTGTGTGTTCATGATACCCTGACACATGTTTTGCTCTTCCCAATTATTTCCACATTTGAGGGTTGTAAAGATAAATTTTATATTCATTATTTTAAAACTATGTTAAGTTTTCACATATTCCAAGTTATCAAATACTGGGCCATGTGTGGTTACTGGGCCATGTGTGGTTCTATTGTGTTATGTTTTCTTGGTAATGGGTTTGCCATGCCAATCTTGTTTCCTTTCTCTTATTTGTAATGCTGGTCAAAGTCCTAATAATAACCTCATTTTGTTTACATTGCTGGAAAGATTTAAATCATTGATTCTGAAGCCTTAGTGGAATTCTAGATGATGCAGTGAAAAAGAAAAAAATACTCCTAAATGTTTAGATACAAACGAATTAAATATAAATTTACCAATCTAAGCCCAGGAAACTCAAACTGTAAGTAACCAATCAGCCAGAAAGCTCTTCATGGATTAATTTTGGAAGATGGAAAACAGACCCTATTGGACCTTTGTTCTATACTGTATCATCCCAACAGGAAGAAGAAACCTTTGCTGGCTTGCTTCTCCCAAGGGAAAACCAATTGTCCCAGTCCTGGAATAAGGATTGGAAAATCAGAAAAAATTTATCCTCTGCAAATATATGGGACTAGATCCAATTATGATTTTTCTATAATGTGTATTATAGTTTGAACTGAACTCTTATTTATGTACTTGCTATATACAGTCATGTTATAGACAGGAATCCTCATTTCCTTCCCTTTATCTTTTTAATTCTAAATTGGTTCCTTAACAGTTAATATATACAGTAATAAATCTTAAAGTATATTATCCTGACATTCCTTCTGCCAAAGAAGAAAGCTAAAACACCTTGCACTACTGATGCTGCAGAAGAGAATGAAAGGAATAATAAGCAGGAGGACTTTCCACTTGCTTCCAGAGTGTGGAAAATTTGTTGCTGTGTGAAAGCAGTAGCAACACTTCAAAATTGTGTTGGTTCCAACAGCAGTGATTGTGACAGAAAAATTAGTGTATACCAGAAGGGCCAACTTGCTACACTTTGGTGCAGAGGTATCTAAGTCAGACATGATATTCTTCCGATTAAAATCGGAATTCTGATTTTTTTGGAAATCGCCCACCCTCCCTTTCCCCCCCTTCTTTTCCTCCTTCCCCTCCCCTTGGAGGCCCCCTGAGTCAGGAGTTGCTACCGCCAGCGCGGTTCCAGTCCCGCGTGGCCTCGGGAAGGGAAAGGCAAAAAGGAAGAGCCACGGCAGTGCTTTGCAACAGCAGCAGCGGCACCGGAGGCTCAGGTGCAGCAGCTCCCGGTTTTGCCTTTTCCTTCCCAAGGCAACGCAGGACTGGAGTCGTGCGGAGCCGCGCCAGCGGTAGCCACTCATGACAGCCCCAGCCGGACACCTGAGCGCAGCCTGGGCGGTGTGAGCGGAGGCCGCTGAGCAGCAGGAAAAGGGAGCTGGGCAGTCATGGACCATCCGTCTCTCCATGCAACACGTCACCGCCCAGCCCTGGCAAGGGAAAGCAGTGGGCGTTCCCCGAGTGGCGGCCTTGGCCCCGCCCCCAGGGAAGCGGCTGCCCAGCTCTGGAGCTGATCCACATGTGACCTGCTGAAAAGAAAGGGTGTGTAGCATTGGTGTGTGTGCGATTTCTTGGCTCGTGGCACAGGGTCTCTTGCCCGGCCCCGATTTTTTTTTCAGAGGGGAATATCATGCCTGCTAAGTGTATACTCTACTGCAGTGAGACACAAGTCAATGAAATATAAAGGAGTTTAAAAACTTACTATGAATAAAAAATAGAATAACAGAATGCTTATAAATATGTGCCTGTCTTTTTCAAGAAATAATGGGAGCATTTCTGTAATAAAAGGATCATGGTTCTAGAGATCTACAGTTACATAGTAGCTGTGGGACATAGCTGTGACATAGATATAAAAAGCTACAAGATAGTGATCTAAATTGTATTAAATAGTTTAAACATATTGAATCTGTGGGTAAATTAAAAATGATTTTAAAACTACTGGAATTTATGGCTTTGAGAACACTAAGAGTATTTGTATTTTAAAAGTTAAACCTAAAAGGGAAAACATTACCTACTTAACTTTTCTGACAAATGCCTTTTCTCCTGTACATGCCCCATGAGAGAAAGGTGCTCTAAATATCTCCTATGTAGAGTAACTGCTCTTTTGTCTTCAGAAATATTCCATTTGTCATTGTGCTGTTTTTGAAAGTGGAATATTTTGCATTTACTTTAGGTCAAGCCTTTTAAAGTAGAATAAAAGATGTGGCTGGGAGAGAGCTATACCATGGTGAGAAAATTTATAACAATTATGAAAAAACAAATTAAGTCTTAAATGGCAGTTTACTAGGTAAGCATAATAATAATAATAATCCATGGTCTGCTTAAAAGAAAAATAAAATAATGATGCTACTATATGTAGCTTAAAAATGAAAAGGAAAAGATGGTACAATAGGTGAGCATCACTTTTAAAAAATTGCTAACCACCTTCTGAAGTCCAGTTCTAATCTCAGTGGGTTCCAAAGCATTGCCTAGGCCCTGAGGGAGCAGCATAATCCTGAAAAGCCGTGTATTTTAGTTTCACCCGCCCTCACATTCCATAAGTGTGGGACCACAAGGAATTTTCCCTTGTTGCTGTAACAGGCTATGGTGATACAAGAAAGCAATCTTGCAATAATTACCCATGTGCCAAGTTATAAAAGCCTTTATAGGGAAAAAACACAGCATTTTAAATTGTAGCTGGAATGTAAATGGTAACCAGTGCAGAGCCCTGGGTATCAGACCAGCATGTCGAATTACTTCCTTCAGCAGTTTCATATACTGTACATCCCAAAGGTGGTTTTTCAAGAGGCAACTGGACTTGTTTCTTTGAAGACATTTCATTTCTCATCCAAGAAGCTTCTTCAGCTCTGACTGGATGGTGGGGAATGGAAGGATTTGTACTCCTTGTAGATAGCTGGGCGTTTTCATTCTTTTAGCAAGTCATTGAGGCCACCTGGAAGTTTATCTGTGTCATCAGGGTCACCTGAATGGTGCAAATGGGTATGGAACTGTTGAAAAAACGGTTGTAGACTGGAGATAGATGATGTCATATCCCACCCTCTCACTAAATGACTCACTAAAAGAATGCAAGTGACCAGGTGTCTGCACCTTCCAGACAGCTGTCCATTCCCCATCACCCAATCAGAGTTGAAGAAGCTTCTTGGATGTCTTTAAAGAAAAACCAGAAAGCCCAGTTGCCTCTTGAAAAACCACCTATGACCTGCATTACTGAGAATCTCCCTAGACATATACTGTACATATTAAAAGGAGGACTGAGGACTACCTATGGCATCCAATAAGTCATAGACTATCTGGCTTGTCTCTCATTCCCCATTAAAATAGGCTGGAATCGTGTACTGATGAAGAAGGGGAACCAATCTATTCAAACTCCAACCCTCCTAAGTGATCCAATGTGATATTATGGTTAAAATACTCAGGGAAATGTGCAGTCCCCATCCAGATCCTGACAGGTCATCCAGGACAACCATCTCATTCATAATCTGCCAAGATTACTGTCTGTTCCTAGGAATAGGTTACTTAAAAATCAAAGCAAATCACAGCACATTTAACTCATGAACAAATTAGGCTTGGTACCAACTCCAGGTACACAGAAAATGCTTTGTACACTACAGATAAGGCTTTCTATCCCAGATGGGATGATATTGCATTTCAACAATTCTATTATTAGAAAACAAATCTATTAGGGACAGAGTTCAGTTTACAAACCAGAGAGTTTTTCCTTCATCTGAATGTAGTAAGTATACATTTGAATTACTTGAACCTCTTTCCAGTTACATTTACCCATCTCGTCAGATCTGGCAGGAGAAGCATACTGCGGGATCCCATTAGCCAGAGACTGTCCGAAAGATAGCCTTTTCTGCTCAAAACATCTGCCAAGTGGAACATCTCTTCACTGGAGATCCAATGGGCCCTCACCCTGCTGGCTTTTTGCAGAGCCCTGAAGACCCAAGAAAACAGGAGCATGGTTATGTCAGTGCAGTGGCTATTATACTGAATTTGATAAATGGGAATATGAGCTGTGAGTTTTGTGTATCTTATGATGCTTTTTAAATAGCCTTTTACATTGTTTCTTGTTTTTAATTATATTGGGGTTTGTTTGTTTTTTGTAACAACAGCAACAATATAAATAATCTGCTTCACTTCCTAATTAATAACTGGGCTAGCTTTCACAGCATAAGTGCTTGGCATTTTAAAGACGTGCATATTTATTTTCTTCAATTTGGAATATCATGCTTCTGAGATTTGTGTCAGAACTATCAAATCAATCCACTAGCAACTCGATAACATCATTCTTATCTAAGCTTGGTCTAAAAATGGAGCCTAAATCTCAAAACGAATTAAATCCTCTTATCAATGGAAAGATAAGGAAACATTAACATTTTATTTCTGCTTTTAAAAGTCACTGAGGAATACAGATTAAGGTACTTGATAAAGATTAGCAAACATTTTCCAATCATGGTTAGTTATCCATATTAAAAAGTTATCCATCATAAAGGTGATGGAGATCATTTATTAGTAGCCTTTGGTATTTTCTTATTTCTTCTTTGTATTTTTGCACCCTATTTTTTTATAATCTTTCTAATAACAAGGGGGAACCATCATAATTTAATTTCTGATGCAACTGTGATATTACTATCATTTATAGAGCTATCTGCGCTGCAAACATTTTCATCAAACTTTCAATCTTCCTAAATCTCAGTTTTATAGACATCACATCCAGCTTATTAATTACCTATCCAAAATTAACGAGTGGAAATGTTTTAGAAGCTGTCTATGCATGGATACACAATATTGTGGACTTTAGAAACTGCTGAAGATACTGATATCTTAGCTATTGATTTGTCTGTGAAATTCAGTTCATATTTTATATTTTTGTATGTTTTCTAAAAATTATATTTGGAATTTGAATTTCATATAACATGCAAACCATAGTTAATGAGATGGAAGTTTGTGTTATTAATATTAGACATGTTATGTGGTTTATAAAAAATAAAAGTGGGATACAAATATATTAATGAATAAAATAATAAATATATAAATGAAGACATAAGGATGTCTTATTAAGTTTGAAAGCATAAGATTCAGTACTATATTTTGCTGTCTCCTTTTCGATATCAGCACATATCACATGAAGTTCTGATGATGTTCAGTGGTAAAAGTATACAAGCCTTCAGAAAATCTGAGGGGCAAATTATTTTTTTCCACCGAAATGTATATTACTTATAGCCTTGTGCAAAATGCTGCATCACCACAAGGTGGCAGAATTGATGTGTATAAGCATAATGGGAGGACATCTAGCATTTTTAACTAAGGAAAAATAGTCTAAATTCAGGATTGGGCTAATAAATAGTACCAACCCTGACAAAATGGATGCCCTGTAATCTGTCATTAGAAACATTGGAATATTTATTAGCTATCACAGAATAAAGTTTGTGACCAGCAAATTGTTCAGTTGCAAAGGAAATTGTACTATAGATCAGAGATACATTGCGTACATGTGAAGAAAGGAGTCATCTTCTCAGAGGAAGGCTGATTTCATGATTAAAGTGGATTTCATCAGAGCTGTTTAATCTGAAGTAAATGATTCTACTGTAGGGTGAAACATCTGAAGCCTTAAATGCCATGTCTATTAGGAAGAGGCAGAAAGATGTTCAACGATCAGGAGTCCTATTAGCACTTTCCCTTCAAACATTCCATTTAAAAAATAGCAGGAAAAGGGGAAGTGGGAGTATGTGATGGATGGGAATAACCTTATCAGAGGTATTTATTTCACTGTGAATCATAGCTGTTTTAACAGGGATGCTGGGAAAATTGGTGGCAAATGAGAAGAAGGCAAATTTGAGAGACTTTTTCATGCACCCTAACTCCCCAAGTATTGAATCAATTTTTTTTCTGAAATTTGACAGGTTATTGGCGTAGCCAATCTCTCCATCATTTTATATGCTATTTTGATTTTTAAAAAATACCCCAGAATTACTTACATTTGAATTTTAACTTCTTTGGGCCCCAAACCTCTGTGGGAATCCAACTGAAATCTGTATGGCTTCAGCTTCTGAAGGGCATTGCGCTTGTAAGTATTTCTCAACTTTATAATAATGGGAACTTTATAGTCATTTCTTCTTCTCCATCTTAATTAAATGGGAAGATATTCCAAGTCCCACTATTTTCAAGATGTCTTTTCTGCTTTGAGAATCAGAGTGAGTGTAGATACTCCTCCATATATCTGGGAGTTGGTGAGATGTGGGGAAGCCTATGTTCATTTACAAAATAGACCTTAGATCAGAGATTCTACCTTGCATAAAATAGGGGGAATATACTCTGGGTAAACTGAGTTTTGTTTGTGCTTTTAGCACACCTCACTCAAATGGGCTAAAATTGTGATTGTCCTTCAGGCAAACTGGGAATACTGCAGCTGGAAGAGGTGTGACTAAGTCTGGGGTCTAATCTTGACCTAAATAAAAAAGAACATTATGTGAAAACTTTAATGGGTGCTAGAGGTGTGGACAACATTGGCACCAGAGTTTAAACAACTTTCGTTGTTTGGTGGAAGCAAATTTGGTTGATGAAAAATTATAATGTCAGCTGATACTATATATATATTTAATGTTACTAGTAAGTAATGTTATGTGAGAAAGGATATTCTCTGAAATGTGGAACAGGAATAAAAAAAATTATAGAAAAGACTGGTTCCTGCAATAAATGAGGATGAGAGAAAGAATACATATAAGGTGCACATAGAGAAAAAGCTGCAAAAGAATGTCATCAATGAAAACAAGAAATGGTTAAAAAGTACAGAGAAAATACAGAGCAATTCTGATGGGGAAAAATGTAAGCAGATGAAGTATGCTAAATAAGGAGCCTCCAGCAGAGGGTGGAATTAAATTAAAAGCAATAATGTGATTTGGGATGAAACTAGAGGGAAAGAATCCTGAAAGAAAGATATTTAAGACTGAATGAGAAGATTGTTAATATCTCCAAGAGTGGGATTGAACCAAATGCTACAAATGTTATTGTACATGGAAGACTACATCTGGGATAACTGGAGGAAGACTATTATAGCTCCCCTAATGAAAAGGAAATATACTAAGGTAAATGGAGGAAAATTAACTTGCTAATTGTTCCAGTCTCAAGATTGCCTTTTTCCAACTTTTTAATCTCTCTCCTTAAAACATCTCCTGTTTCTACCATAACATTAGCTTCCTATCTTTGATATTCCTCTTTGCTAAAGAAAGGAGGTGATGGTATGCAGAGTAAGAGAACAGATTGGATCTTAATTTGATTATTTCTGAGAAATTATGCCCTTTTTTTTTTAATCCTCAGAGAGTTTGTTAAACTAAGAAGAGTCAAATGTCATTCTGGAGAATCATTTTCCATTATAGGAGTCTGTAATCATTATGTGCATATCACATTACCCCAATGGCCTTTTTAAAGCTAGCAATGCTTGCAGATCCAAACATAATGGATTCATAATATGATTTTTCATTGCTCCAGTACTATTTTTTATTTAGAATTACACACAAAACCCTTATTACTTTTGCCTGAATGATAAGACATATTTCCACTTGTGGGACTAATAGTCTACCCTTAAAAGACTAGTAGCTGCAAATTGTTGCTTTGTACCCTTACTCCACACTTTTACTTCACATATCTATTTATTTGTTTTACTTAAGACATACAGTATATATGGATGTTCAGCTGACCATTAATTAGCTTACAGAAACAATTAAATTATCAAAACCTAATGAAAAGAATACAAAACCAGTATGCCTATTCCTAGAAAAAGACAGGCAGGCAGGCAGGATTGATGGATTACATGGCAAATGAAACAACAATATCCCCATCATCCAATTGGACACATCACAAAAGACTCAGAGAAAAACTCAAATTTTGGAAGGTTTTCTAAAGACCAGTACAATATAATAAATGCAATACAACAAAACGATACAACGACACAACACATTTCAGAGATAGAAGCCAACTACCCGCTATTATGGATACTTTTTAAAACAGAATTAGGCTGTTCAAAATGATTGAAATGTAAAAATGTGTAAAATGCAATTAGCAAAATATCTGAAATTTCTACTAATAAAAGGTGTGAGGAATAAAAGGATTGATTCATATTCTTTGGAGTTATGTAAGATTATAAAATTTCTGGAGAAGTATAATTAATAAATACCACGAAGGAAAACTCAAATCCCATTTCCATATGTCCCATGCTGCAGTCTGAATTACTACCTTTCCAAATAACTCATTCCATATTTGGTTAACTATGATTTAATGAGTCAAGCAAAAGTTAACTACTTATGCCATACTAAACCATAAACGATGATTTATATTAGGGGTCACTAACCTTTTGGACCTCAGGGACCACCAAACTCATAATTTTGAACTCATAAATTTGAATCCCGCTATAATAGACCACTATTATGAGTTTTGGCTGATGGTGGCTTGCTGACAGTGGTGGGAAAGTCAGTCCCATATTCCAGAGCTGTTCCGGGATGACCAAGGGGCCAATCCTGTGATTACTGCAGCTCTGGAATATGGGACTAACTTCCCCACCAATGTCAGCAAGCCTTGTTGGGGTGGATTTCCCTCCCCCACCATTGGTCTTACCTTCCAGTTCCAGCTTGCGTGGCTCTACTCAAGGTAAGGTTTGCGCTTGGCTGAAGGGTAGGGGCCAGCAGGTGGGAGGGCCATGTGGGCAGCACAGCCTTGTGTTCCCGCGTAGCCTGGATTAATTGCTTTGGGAGGGGTGCTTTGGAGGGACATTTCTCTGAGAACCACCAAAATTTTCTTGCGGACCACCAGTGGTCCCCGGCCCACTGGTTGGTGTCCACTGGTTTATATTGATGGGCTTCTATAACATGCTAAACCAGTACCATCAAAGATGATTAGAGGTCTGGAGGCTAAAACACATGAACAGTTTGTAGGAATTGGGTATGGCTAGTTTCATGAAAGAGGGACTAGGGATGGCGTTATAGCAGGGTTCCAATATTTCAAGGAAGAAGGGGGACAATCTATTCTCCAAAGTTCCTGAAGACAGGACAAGAAGCAATGGATGGAAGCTAATCAAAGAGAGAACCAACCTAGTAATAAGGAATCATCTTGAATTAATCAATGAGATTGATCAGAAATTGTGGGTGGTCCAATTTTGGAGGTTTCTAAGAAGAGACTGGACAACTATTTGTCTGAAATGGCATGTTTTCTGCTTGAGCAAGGGGCTGGATTAGAAGACCTCCAACTCTGTTATTCTGCCTGTGAAGGTTAGGCGACTAGTCTGGTTCAGTCTAGGTTTTCTTTTTTTATTTATTGAAATTACATGACAATTGAAGGCCTCATCAAGTAAATCAGAGCAATTCCCTGATTTACTCATTCCTTAAGCCAGGCTTTGTAGGTAGGGCATGATAGCAGTGAAGGTGAGACAGAGGGTCCCACGGATGGGATCCGACTGGTATATCTACCAGTTTTGTCTATTAGCGTTGCGTGAGTGCAATTTACAAACTGCTGAGCTGCCCAGACAGCTGAGCAGCGCTGTGTGTAAGTGTGCGGTGTTTGGAAAAGCCCCTTTTCCCTGCTTTTTCAACCGCAGATGTGTCGCGCAAGGCAGCTGCAGTTGAAAAAGCAGGAAATAAAGGTCAGGTAAGAGCCTGGGCAGGCAGGTGGGCCACAACACAGCAGACATAGAACTGCTGCTCTTTGGTGCAACCAGTTCTACAGAGGTGGACAGAACCGGTAGAACCCCACCCCTGGAGGGGCCCCTTTTTGACAATATGCTCAGTTACACTGTGTAGTTGAGCAGAGTGGAAAAACCAGGACAGTACATTTCCAATAGCTTCTTTATCTTTCACTGATAATGAACATTGCACAGGATGCATAGGTCTCTGTTTATTAATGCTGCTTGTCACAGGATTAGTGTGTAAATGTGAGCTTTGGTGCTGTCATCGCCACTCAGTATACAGAGTACATCAAGGCACAGTGATCCAGTCATAATTAGCCTAGCATGTTGTGCAAAGCCATGTATATAGTTCAGCATGTCATGATATAGTTCAGCATGTCATGAGAAGAGCTTAGGTTAATTCAGTAAAACATGGTTTAATTAAATTTTAAAATAGCCAATTAAGAGGATTGTGATGGTAAAAATAGTATGGTTGGCAAGATGCAGAAACCTAATGTGCTTCCAGATGGTATCCTAATGTTTTTCAGGCATTGCTCTTCTCTTGAAAGCTAATATAGAAAGTACAGTAGCTACAAGCAGAATTACAGTTTGTTTTTTCAGTCCTTCCCCAGAATTGAGATTTTTTATTTGTTTATTAAACTTGTATGCCACCCGTCTCACTGTCAAGTGACTCGAAGCAGCTTAATACAATTCTTTCCACCAGAATTGTTACTATGTGCTTTCCTACTCATGTCACAGGGAAATTGTGTTGCTATTACCCCACAAAACAAGTTTAGGGAATAGAACAATACTGGGTAAACACAGAAGGATCACTGGACAGTGGTTAGTGTATCTAGATTGTAAAATGCGACTGAAGTAGAGGTGTGGGGAGGGGCTGACTGGGTGAGAGAGAAAGAGAGAGAGAGAGAATTGCCTTTGAGTCAGACTTGATGCCTGACCACTGCCTCGACTTGTCCCTGCAATTTTCTTGGCAAGACTTTGGAAGTATTTTGCCATCTTAGGATTGTGAGAGTGGCTGACTCAAGGTCACCCAGCTGGCTTTATTCCTAAGGGACTATAACCAGGGATGGAATTCTACTGGTTTGGACCAGTTTGGGTGAACCGGATGTTAAATATGCATCTGGTTCGCCCAACCTTATTTGATGCGACCAGCTGGCCCCACCCACCCCTCCAAGGAGTATTCACGTGGCCCATTTTCAATGTAGATAAGTGCAGGGTTCACACAGAGGCTCTGGGAGGGGGGAAAACAGCTCTACCGGAAGTACTGGAAATCATAAGGGCCTGTTTGCAGTTTCCGGAGGGCCTCCAGAGCCCGGGGGAGGCCGTTTTCACCCTCCCAGAGGCTGGAAAAAAGCCTCCAGACCCTTGGGAAGGTGAAAAAAGGTCCTCTTGGAAGTTCTGGTAGACCATGCCCACCATAGCCATCCCACCCAGCAACTGGACAGCGAACCAGTTGCTGGGGTGGGGGGCGGGTTTGAATCCACCCCTGACTATAACTCAGGGTCTCCCAGTTTCTAGCCTGTTGTCTTAACCGCTATATATCAAATTGGCTCTCTGAATTAAAGACATGGGTATATAAAAAATATTGACTATGAATTTTTTCAAGTATAAAACTGGCTGATCCATCTTTGCTCAAAGTGTTTTTCTGCCCTTTCCATAAGTGTTCAAAGAGAGCCTTATTTTAGATTCAGAAAGTCTTTCATATTCAAATCAGAATTGCTCTGAGTTAAGATACTTCCAGAATAATTTAAAACCATGTCAGAACACATTCTGGTAAACTTAGAACAACCTGGGTTGAAGAGGGCTGCTTTGTAAATTTATTACTGGAAGTAATAGCAATGCTGGTATAGTTTACTTTTTTGGAAGCCCTGAAGGCCTGAAAACAGACCTCACCACAAGAATTTAACCAGGTAAGAATACTATGGAATACAGGGAAAGAAAGGAATGTAAAAAGTGAAGAATTTGAAGGATATGTGTATTTCTCTGTTCCTCCAACAGTTGCAAAGATATAGTTTGTGGACTGTGTCTGAAGAGAGATAGTAAAATGAATTCTGCTGATTTTGGGAAAATAATGCCTCATCCCCTAAAAAGGAACCCCCCCCCCTCCTGTGGCACAGCCATCTCTTAGTTTCTAGAGTGTTACAGAGGAAGGAAGGAAGACTTCAAACCAGAGAATTTGTCCAGGTTGACAACATCACTATTGACAACGTCGCTATTCATTTGGGAGATATTCTGAGAGACAGATTTCCAGAAATTGCATCTGCTTTTATCGCTTCAGAAGTAGGCATTCTGAGATGCTTTGACACTTCTTGGAATTTGCTGATTTTTTTTATAGTATTGAAAAGCCTGTAAATTATTACAAAAAGAAACAGCTTTCCCCATCTAGTTTCTCTATAGCAGAAAATAGCTCTAGTTTGCAGAATCTATGGGCCTATCATCATCAATTAAATATAATTTCTCTTTGTCTCCTTTGTTTTTCTCCCAGTTTTCATTCTGTTTACAGCTTTGGTGGAGGAGCAGAGAAAGACGAATCTGGTTAATTGGCAGGCTTCATCTGGTAGTTCTGATTTTCACAGGTAGATTTGTTAATTTTATTTTTTATTTGTTCATTATTTTTATACTTCTAATTGTTTGCTATTTAGTGTTTTGTGTAAGTGGTTTTGTTAACAGGCTTGAATAAATCATTTTAACAGATATACTTTTAATTCATTTCCTTTTTTCTATCCCCCCCCCCCCCATTTTCCATAAGTTACTTATTGGTAGCTTATGTTCCTTTATTCCCAATGAATTATATGTTTATGATTTGAATTTTTAATTATTTTAATTTAGATCTGAAGCATAGTCTGGTTGCTATTCCTATATATTTATATTTACAAAATAGACACATTTTGTTGATAGCTGTTAAAAGTGTGAGAGGGAGAATTTAAAGACATATAAAAATTAAATAAATTGAAAAATAGAAGATAAAGGCTTAGAGAGAAAAGGATTTCCCAGGAGATATGTGATGACATAGAGATGAAAAACAAAGTTCTGAGACAACAGAAAACAGAATTAAAAATAAATGAGTTTTTAAAAATTCAGTTGTCCCTTGAGTTAAGTTTAACTCCTGGTGATGGACCCATTCATGTTTTGTTTGAAATACAGCAGACATGGTTTGCCTTTCTTTCTTTCTTTCTTTCTTTCTTTCTTTCTTTCTTTCTTTCTTTCTTTCTTTCTTTCTTTCTTTCTTTCTTCCTTTCTTCCTTCCTTCCTTCCTTCCTTCTCTCCCTCCCTCCCTCCCTCCCTCTGTCTTTCTTTCCCTCTCTTCTCCTCCCCTCCTCTCTCTCCCCTTCTCTTTTCCAGTTTCCTATTCTAACCTACTTTCATGTCTGTCCTATCCAACATAGCTTTTCCAAATTGAGCCAAGACTGATGCAATACATCTGTGCAATTAATGTGGTAATGTTCTACTGAATTTAATAAAACACAAAAGGACTTCCCCTAATACTTTTAACTGGATTCTATTATTCTAAGAGTAGTGCTAAATGTTTTATATGTGGTGCAGTTATGTATGTACCATATTCTATGACCCTTTAAATAGTTGCACAAAATGAAAGTTTATTCGTATATTGAACAGAAATGTCATGCAATTAACTTTTTAGCATTTTTGTAATCTGGATTTTACATGCACAACATAGGACACACTGGCAAAATAAATTTGTGTTTAGCAGCAGCTACCATTTTTATTTTCATCATTGGTGCCAGCAAGATCTGTAAGACTGACTTCCCAGTTTTTGTTCTGTGCTTTATGTGCTATGATAGGAAAACATAATTTTAATCAACACAGTGAATGCATTTTTTCAATGTTTATTAGCATATAATGTGTCATTCTCAGTCTTATATATCAAACTCATTAGCCATTAACTGTTCCAAAATGTTTGAAGGTGTGATAAAACAAGAGCTTCTTTGTTTTACAAGTAATTCTTTAAACCATTTTTTCAGCATTACAAGGTACCTTTACATAGCAAAACGCTGATGGGAGAATCTCAGACTGGAAAAAACCTCCAGGAAAAAGAGTAAAATCAAGCACATACATATAAAAAAATCCAACCTTCATATTACAAAACAAGTCACTTTTTGATCTGAAAGGATATTTGATATCAATTTAACTGTGAAGGACAATAGGTATACGTGTGTCTGAAACAGTTATTTAATTTTTATCATAAGTCAGCATGAGTTCCATGAGATGCTATAATGGTTCACAGGCTGTGATGCTATGAGACATTGTGATAGTTCAGTGGCTTTTACATGGCAGAAAAATCTTCTTGAAATAACAGGAATTTAAGAATAAATCATCCTGAAGGGTGCCTCTATCAATAGCATCTTAGTTCTTTTGAATACCAGAGTGCTCTGTTTTGTTGCAAAACCATTCTAAGGCACCAAAGGTCAGTTTAGATTAGCACTACTCCAGTATCATTCTCATGTCAAATGTATACTCCAGTCTTTATGAATGCTGCCCAATGGACTCCATAGAATATATTTCACAATAAATGTGCATCACAGGTTCAGGGGGAAAAAGACCCCCTGGTGGCTATCTATCCATCTGGTGTTGACACCAGCAGAAAAATATTCCAAACACACTTAAAAAAAACCCTTTTCATTAGGTAATGGATGAGTTGATAATCCCTCTGCTGCTGCCATAGATTCTAGCTGCTTTTTCAAGACTTTGTTTTCAAAATATCTTTTATCATGAGAATTACATCATTCTCCTAAATGAATCTCTTTGGAGTTCTGATATGGCTTAGTTCTCAGTTATCCCAGGCAAGCTTACTTGGAAATATCTTATACTGATTATCCTGGCATTTTCTCTTCACTAGGCTGAAGCTTTAAAACAGGGGTCTTCAAACTTGACAGCTTTAAGACTTGTGGACTTCAACTCCCAAAAATTCCTCCTCCAGTCACATTAGCTCAGGAATTCTGGGAGTTGAAGTCCACAAGTCTTAAACTTGCCAAGTTTGAAGACCCTTGCTTTAAAATATAACATTGATCTGCATTTCCTCCTCCATTCAGTTTGTGATAAAATCCTCACTGGACAATTCACAGCACTGCAAATGAGAAAATGTAGGCTTTCTTAGGGACTCTTGCAGCAATTGAAGCCCATACAGGACAGGAACATAAAGGCTGGGTATTCACTATAGGTTCTCAAACTTTAAGGAGCTGGAACAGACTTTGCATTTCCCTTTAATTTTTGATTAAAGCAAAAGCTTGAATGAACATTTATTCCTACATGTATTTTTTAGGGTATGAGCATTGGGTAAAAACAAATATTCCCATCCTCGTACAATCATCTGATTCACCACAAATGTGTACAATAAATACATGCAGCTTTTAAAATGTAACACAATATTTGCTCAGATCCAAGATGAAAAGATGATAAATTGGTCTACTTTCCTTACTTTTCATGCAGTTTAAAACTAAAGTTACAGCAAACCAGAATGTGAAGAAGAAAAAATTGAACCTTTCTCTTTATTTCTGGAGTTAAGATTTAGAACTTAGACTTAGAATAATTTTATTGTCACTTTGAATGTTCATTAATCAGCATACATTAAAATGGAATTTCATCGCACACAGCTCTCAGTTAAAAACCAAACAAGACTTTTTTTTAAAAAAGAAATCTTTAACAAAAAGTTAATCCTCTAACTCACATTATTGAATATTCCCCAACTTTCCAGAGCTGATGTGATGACTAGCTGGAGGCAGAAGAAAGAAATTCTATGCATTGGTAATCACTTCTTCATATAGCTCAAACTTTCCAGAAAGAATTAATTTCCTTTTCTGAGCTCACACCATACCTTTCATACTGAGTGGTCAAATTCTTTTGCAAAGATTTTCTGAAGTAATACACCAGGAACAATGCCTTTACTGTCTCTACCAGATAGAGAGTGAGCTGATATTTCTTTGTGATACCACTATAGGTATCACAGTTTTTCCCCCAATTAATGTAGCTGAGGAAGATGGGTTGTTGAGTGAACATGAAAGAGAATTGTACTACTGTCTGTTTGAGTCTGATATTTCCTGACTACCAACACAGCTTTTTATAGTGATGAAAATGCAATTCTCCTGGGAAATAGGAAGGCTTAATAAGGATGACTGGATGCTGAATAAGACTCAAAATGGAAATTTGTGGAGATCCATGAAGGAATAACTTTAGCACACAGCATGCAACCCCTGATTTATATAGAATAACATGAAGGTTTCCCTCATCTCCACTTCAATCTTCAGAAAGCTAGTGGATATATTTAATTGTTTATTGGCTATATATGTATGTTGCCTTTACTCCAGGAGCTCAAAGTGGCTTTGAAATGGAACTCCTTTCATTTCTTCCCCACAAGAAAAATTTGTGAGGAAAATTAGGCTGAGACTCCTCGGTGAATTTCCATGGCTAAGAATGGACTTAGACCTGGATCTCGCCATTCTTAATCCATCTCATTCAATAGTATAATACAGTGGCCCCCAACCTTTTTTGAACCAGGGACCGGTTTCCCGATTATTTATTCTTCCACGGACCGGTACCTGAGTAATGCGAGACTCCACCGCCATCGGGACGGCTCTTCATTCAAAGCCGCCCCCCCCTTCAACGAAACTAAGGCATGAGTATCCAAACACCACTTTCCAACTGAAAACCCGGAAGTCCTTTCCAACCGAAAACCCGGAAGCAACCAAAAACCCGGAAGCACCATCGAAACAAGATGGTGGCATCCAAGCTTTGCGGCCCGGTAAAAAATGATCCACGGACTGGTACCGGTCCAGGGACCGGTGGTTGGGGACCCCTGCTATAATACACCACAAACTATATTCAGCAGTTAATTAAAATGATACACAATTTGTTGTGTATGTATACATTTCATGCAAATTCTCAGCCCACATTACATTTACCTACAATAAGAAGAAAGCTTAGTATACTACAGTCACCAGTAGGAGACCATCACAACTGAATAGAGACACAATTGCTATTTAATATAATGATACATAAAGCAGTCTCTTGATATCATATGGGCACTAATGATTAAATATTGTGATTTTTATTATTGTGAATTTCAAGAAAACAATGCAATTTGCTTTGGAAAAAAAAATGACATGCCACCATCTGACCAGCAAAAAATGCAGCATACCAAAACTATAGACAGTTGGATTTCAATTTATGTCAGGAAAAAATAAAATTATCCCTACCAAAAAGGAAGAGAATTCTGGCGGAAGTATTCAGTTTACTACAGCTATGTGCTGGAGTTGGATTATACTAGCTTGCAAAAGACCATTGCAAAAGTTTCTAGAATTTTGCAAGCCACCTGAGAGCAGAGCTGAGTTGTCAGGCTTTATGCACCAATCAGCCCTTCTTTCCTTCTTTCCTTCTTTCCTTCTTTCCTTCCTTCCTTCCTTCCTTCCTTCCTTCCTTCCTTCCTTCCTTCCTTCCTTCCTTCCTTCCTTCCTTCCTTCCTTCCTTCCTTCCTTCCATTTCTGGGCAGCTAATTTACAAACACACCACTGTTTGATATCAAGTGTCTTTCTCATTTAGTAGAATTATTTTAACCTATTCACACTAGATTCAGGAACAAAGTATACGATGCATAAAACAAAACGTATCACAAAGCAATGATATAACAAAAAACTCTTGAGAAAAAATAATGAAAATTCATGACAAAAATGGAATTTTTATTAAGGGGTGCCAAAGTCACATTGTCACGGCAGCCTCACATGACATATTGGGACTCCCCCCCCTTCACTAAATTGGGCATAGGCATGGCCAGCATGTGCCACATCTGGTTCGTAGGCTGGGAGTTTGACAGCCCTACTCTAATTGAAAGGCACTGTATTTTTCATTAGCTATTGGTGACCTTTAACATTGTTAATATACTTGTTTCAGCCAAGAAGCAACCACCTATGACTAGACTTCCTATAAAGAGGAGTTAAAATCCCTCTGTTATTTCTTAGATAAGCACAAGCAACTTGTGTATTTTTAAATAATCAAAAGGAAAGCAATTGGAAACACACACACACACACACACAAATAAAGCCATAACAATGAAAGTTTCATCATTATGAAAATAGAACAATAATAAAAGTCAAACCAAAAAGAATATTTTCTTATTTGATTAAGCAATGTGACCCAATAGGCACAAGACTCTGCTAAAAAGTGGTTTGATTGCTACCTAGAAAACAAATGAGGACTTACTTTCTCTTAGGAAACTGAAGCTGAGGAAAGAGATTTAAATTCTGAAAAAGATGATAAAAGCTAGTAAGAGTTGGCTTATAGTCCAATGTTCCACAATAATGTTCTGGTGAAACCAGCGATCAAGGCAAAACAATCTTGCAATAGATAGCATATGGGATGTGTTGATAAGCAAGGTACACTGATGGCTTTCCAATTAACTGGAATTAAAAGGGAAGGAAATAAATCAAGGCAGATACTGTGATCAGTGCTAATGTGATCAGTGGCTCTTTGGAGCCTTGAGATTTAGTTACTCTGAATATAGATGCTGGGGAGAAAGCAGCAGGATGGGAGGGACATTGCTTTTCCCGGTTTTGAGCTTTTGCTGAGCTGTTGTGCTCTTCTGAAATAGAAGATCTTTTCTTCTGGATTCTCCAAGGCTCTCTTTTTGATTATGATAAAAAAATCTAAAAGAATAAGTCCTGTCCTACTATTAATATATTAAACCTTTTTTTCTGTTCTGCGTTTTGGGGTGCTCTACAGCTAAATTCAGATAACTTCAGTTCCAGCACGTTCAAGTTGGATATGTTTGGAATGTCTCATGACTGTTCCCACAGTCAAAATTAGAAGAGATTAGAATCATGTTTAATGATTATGGCTTATTATCTGAATGCCTAAGGCACAGAGCCCTCATTATGTCTTCTATGGTGCATTGCTACTTATTCCTCTTGTCTTGATTGTCTGAAGATCCACACATCTTCCTGGTCATTTGCCCAATGTTACCTGCCATGAACACGAATTGTAATAAACAGGAGGAATGCTACAGATGCTCTTCACAACAGGGAAGTAAAGATTTTATATATATATATATATATTGTTGCTGTTAAATAAAAAGAAAACTATGACTCTTCTATGGCAGGGAGTAGGCATGCTCTAACCTTGGCTTCTTTCCAAGCACTTTGGTATTCTGCTATCCAATCACGACCTGTGTTTTTCTTATCAATATGGAAATATTCCACCCAGCTATTTCTGTTATCTGCCTCTCCCTTCAGAGATTGTTTATGAGTGGAAGACTTCAGACGGTCTTTTTCAGAAGATCCTGTTGTCTTCAAACTATGTTGCCCTCTTTGTGAAGATCGCCAATCCCTGGCACTCAGGGGTGCTTCTCTGGTGGGATGCAGCCAAATAGATTTACTATTAACAGGAAGAGGGTTTGGATCAGAGCTGCTTTCCAAAGCTGGCACCTTGTCTTGATTGCAACTATATTTTTGTTCCTGGCAACCATTTTCTCTTTGCGATGGTCTTGGAGAAGGATATCTTGGTAAGCTAGTCACATGTTGTTTTTTGCTCATTTTTTCTTGAGGTGGAACTACATAGGTGCTGTGAAAGTTGGACTGTGTGCTGTCAGTTCCTATGTTCTCACTGCCAGCAAAACATTTCCACCCACAAGTCTTCTGAGCTCCTTCATACAGGTCTTCTAATGCATTCCTGCCTGAAGTGGAGTAGGTTTTGATATAATCATGAATGAAACTGTTCTGTTGTAATGACAAGACTTTAGGAAGGGTGCATCTAGAAACCATTTTTGGTGACTCAGACAGGTTTAAGATTGTTTGACGATTGGGCAGCATTCTGCATCTCTCTTTGTCTTGGAATTTGATTTCCATAGGTCCCAGAAAAGCAGATCTTGCTAGTTGGAAGTTTGATTGACAATGGTCTTCAACTGAACAAGAATCTGGATTCATGTAAACATTTCCAAAACCATTTGTGTTGCTTGTTATGTCTTCTAGAATATCCTCAAAAGCTTCACTGATGGTTGGGAGAGGCTTTGCTAAGCTCAGTCTTATCCAAGGAGCCATTACTGAAAACAATATATAGGATATCATTAACCAATGTCAATGTATCACAAAGATTTACTGAAACCATTATATTTTGTAAGTAATATATTACATTGATGTAAACCTTATAGAAGCAGAAAGCATAAATACATTTTATTTCGAATAAGCCTTGGTCTTATTATTTTTACTCTTTTTAACATAAATTTATTCAATGTGAGGTCTTTTTTTGGCTTATTACAGATAGCTTTTTATAGGCTACCCATAAAGCCTATTTTTTTGTATGTATCATATGTGAATATGCATTTCTTTTATAAGGTTTTCCAGGAACATTTCTCTTAAAACTGGATAAGCAACTTTATTACAATGGGGACACAATAACATTTTTGTACATTTTTCAGCAGATGTGTGGTTCAGGGCAATACGCCATGACACTAGGTTTCTGAAGTACATGCCCACCTAACAACTGCATGCTTTACCTTTTAGAGAAGCCAAACCAGAGGCCCATTATACAATTGAGTGATGCCACTGACTGAAAGTGATTTATCAAACTTTATTTATTAATAATTTTATTATTAGGAGGTACTATAAAGAACATTAGAGTTGAAGATATTTTTGCATGTAAAAAAGAAATTCCATCCATGTTTCTGGCATGTACCCTATGACCTGCTTCTTTTCCACATGCATTCTTTAAATTCCTCATTTTAAGGTAGCAATGTTTATCCATTCATGATTTGAACATAATAGCCTTAAGTGACCTGACACACAAACTATTCCTTCCTTCCTTCCTTCCTTCCTTCCTTCCTTCCTTCCTTCCTTCCTTCCTTCCTTCCTTCCTTCCTTCCTTCCTTCCTTCCTTCCTTCCTTTCTTCCTCCCTAAAACCCCCAACAGTAGGTTGTTCTTAACCTATTGATAAACTAATTCTGGCTTCATAGAATTGAGTTCATTCCTTAGGATTATGCCAAGAAACAGTCATGAATGTAAGATCAAAAGTATTTTAAATATAGAAGCAAGAAACAGATACTGCTTATCAGATTTCTTCTTTGTTCAGATTTCAGTACCCATTTCATAATTTATTTATTTTTAATATTCCTTCTAGCTACTCTTCTATTTTCCCCTGTCAAAGCCAACCAGCATTCATAGGGCAGTGGGTGTTATTTCTATCAACACTTTTTATGTTCTAAATATCCTATTATATCCTATTATATGAAGATCTAACTCCCCGGAGAAGGATGTAATGCTGAGAAAGATGTAAGGAAAGAAAAAAGGATGACACGAAGCAAGTTGGATGGACTCAGTGACAATGGTAATGAGTACATTCTTTCAACATTTGGAAGACCAGCTTAAGGACAGATTGTCAGGGAGAAAATCTATGTATGTGGTTGCTAGGAGTAAAAAGCAATTTGTTAATATATAATCTGTCTGTTTATCTAGAAGTAATACTTGGATATTTGAATTCATTTTGAGTATCTATTATCCTTCCTTAATGTGGAGATACTAGCTGGGAATTATGGGACCTCAATAGCTGGTGGGCAATTTTAGAATATGTGAAAAAGCTGAGCGAAGTTTAGGGATGGAATGAGTATTGTATGAATCAGAAATATCAGCAGCCAATATCTGGAAATGTTAACCTATTCAGTCATCTAAAGAGGAAAAATACAGAGCAGAGCCATCAAAGTATACTTCCAAAGGTGCTTTTGAACATACAATTTCTAGCATTGGTAGATAAAAGGCATGGCATAATAAACAATCCATTAATGAGGCAGACAATAAAAGCCTCATCTCAAAATTCTAAAATCATTCCTGAAAGCCAATTCCATATAAAATATGAAGAAATGCCTCTGATGCTCCTGTATGGTAGAACCCTACTTCCATACTAACAACCTGCCAGGAGATATATAACATGAGTCTAACATTCTGAAAAAGCTATAGACCCATATCCAAAAATAGCCTGATCATAGGCAGTGAGGAGACTGTGGGATGCAGTGGGATATAATAATTATGAGATACTTCTGTCCTTGACACATCCTGCCTCAAGAGAATGGCAGTGCTGGCACAAAGTGATAGAAGTGGTCAGCAGGCAATCAGGATTGATCCTTATCTAACAAGAAGTCATTAAAATAACACAAAATAGACAACATGATGCCCCCTCATAAAGTAATGAAAACAACAAAGAGGTACAGCCATTTAATAGCCCCTCTTAGTGAAAGCAATGGAAATAATGCATCCAAGGGTGACTAGCAACACCCAAGTCTCTTGAATTGTTTAAATCAGCTCTTCTATACAGAAGACCTACAACTTTTTCAAGAGGTAGTAAAGTGATGTTTCTAAGGAGCTTGGGGAAGAACCATCAAGTATTTTGGAAGATCAGGTATTCTGTGAGCAAATGTTCCTGTGGATACCAGATATTTGATTTTGGTAGCCCAAGTCAAAAATGACCAGGGAGAGGGTGGATAGGGGTAAATGGACAGGATATAAATTCTAGTAAAGAGAAAGACAGATAGATATTCAGGGCATGCTGGGCAGATCCCAATCTTTGTCTGCATTATTAGTGAAGGAAGCCATGACAAAACTAAAGAAAACAGCTTTAATAAGGCCTCAGGTGGGGAGTGGGGAAGAGAAGAAGGAAATGCCACAAAAGAAAGGGAGAAAAGGCAGTTTCCAAAGCATGTTCATGTGAGGAAGAAAATGACTCCCCCAACATTTCAAAGGTGAACACAAACCCAATTTTGATCCAATGCTGTCAAAATTTCTTTCTTTTTTCTTTTTAGTTATTTAAAGGAAAACCTCCATTTGCTTTTAGGAAACCTTTGGAATTCATTCACTGACATGACTCTTGGTCCTTGCCATTTAGACTCTCCAGCTGAGTTGGAGAAAAGGCATACCTGGCTTAACACGACTATTATCTCAGTGGGATTTGGTCACCCACTTGCTCTGGTCCAAGAGTTTGTAGAACACAGAACTATGACAGAACAGAGAGAGTTTGGAAATTTTCACTAAAAATGCCAAGTTTAAAAAATTCTCATTGGCACCTAGTCATTGTCTTTGGTGATGAAGAAATAATCCGACGAGCAAAACTAATAATAATAAATGGCAGTAAAAAACATTGAATTCAAAAGAAGCTGAATCTGTTCTATTCATCGCTTTATTTTACCCACTTCCATTCATTCACCGTGACTGCTCTAACTCAGTCTTAACTGGTCTTTCCACATCCTGTATTAAGCAAAAAGCGTAATCATAAGCCATTCTGAAATCCACAGAACTGACAAATAGGGCAAAGAGAATGAAGGCACGCAAGCACCGGAGCTCCTCAAATAATCTGCTTCCCTTGGGTTTCTTCCTGCCTTGGCCACACAAATAGCCAGCACATCCAAGTGGAATTAGTGTCCATGCTTCAACTTTGTATTTCTTCTCCTTCAGCTCTCCATTCCAATCCCTACAGTTACAAGAATTTGAGCACAGATTCCACTGAAATGCCCTCTTTCTTACCTGGATGTGTTTGCTTCAAATACAGCTTGGCTGTTTGCAAATCTCCAGATTCAGTGTCTCTCCTGCACTGTCTGTTCTCCTTCACTTCAGTACTGAATATGTGCTGTCTAAACCAAGACTGAACATCAGGGTAGTGGCTTCCAGTCAGCTGATTCAGCTGCTTTTTGGTTGTTGTTGCTAAATATAGACTGGTATATGTCATTCTATTCCCTAAGAATTCTAATTTGATAAGTGCCTTGTATTACTGGAAAGACTCGAAGCAGCAAATTGGGGAGACAACTTTCAGATAATCTCCATGAAAATAAATCATTGTCCCCTGGCACAATAAAAGCATTAGGTTATGCTTTATGCTCTGAATTATTCAAGAGGTCTGGTGCACCAGAAAGGGAATGATTTTATGTGCACTGCATTTGCATCCGTGGGAAGCAGTTAGTAATGCATCAAGCTAAATTCCAGGCTGCTCCATCAGCAGATGTAGGGCAGCATTGTTGCAAAAAAAAAAAAAAAAAAAAGTAATTAACAGGTGTTTTATTTCTATGATCAAATAATAAGATAGGACTAAAGTCACTGCATTTCCTAATCTGTAAAAAAAGTGCCCATATAAATTAATTATTAATAAAATAAATTAAATTATTCAGATATGAAAGAACCAGTTAATATTATACAGGCTGTAACAAATAGAATGTCATGAATGAGGGGTTTGGGATGAAACTGGCCTCCAGTCTTCAAAGTCCCAGCCATTCCCTGCTCAATTATCCCCCCTTTTTTATTTCCCAATATTGTGACGGTCCCCATTTCCCCATTTTCACTTTCTATTGTCTCTGTCCCTTTCCAAGCTCTGGAAAATATTGAAGAGTCAATTTTTTGGATGCCTGGATCTCTTCATTTAGAATTTAGCCTCAAACAGGTTCATTCTTGACATGAATTAACTGCTACAAAATGGTGGATAAGCTAGTGCAGGGGTGAAATTCAACCATTTTGGGCCACTTCGGGAGAGGTGGTAGGGATGAATTGGTAAATAATCACTTGCTATTATTATTATTATACCAAGTATACCAAGCCACATCCACAGCCACAACCACAGAGCCGGTAGGGAAAATTTTTGAATTTCACCCCTGAGCTAGTGTTTACATTTTAATCTCTTTGACACAAGAATTGATTATATTCTGATACAGCTTTCCCGATGCAATACTGTTGGATTGGATATAGTCTTCCTATTTGTTAGCAATTACTTTCAGTCTCTAGCTGAAATCACTTTGACTTTCTTTAGGCACTAAGGGCTGTAAGCTACATCAAACTAGTTTTACTCATTTGAAATATGTCCTTAATCCAAATTCATGGGCAATGGAAAGGGAGCAAGGTTGGGGACAGATGATAAAATATCATCAAATAATGCTATAACATCTAAAGTTGTTTCAGACGATGGGATACAAGTACATAATCACAGGATTTACCCAATGACATGTGCACACACATGCCACCCTATGAATTTCCCACAATACTTTGAACATGTTTTCTGTTTTCCTGACATTTCGTGATTTAGAGATTCCAAAACTAGGAAAACAAAGTTTTTTCTCATTAAAAATGTTTAACAAGACTTTGGTAATATGCAATTTTATATGCAACATTTCAGCATAGTATTACATATGTCTACTCAAAAGTAAATTTAAATTAGTTCAATACAACTTATGTCCATTAAATGAATATACGAATGGGCATTAATTGATTAAAGGATGGGATAACTGCCCTAGATATAATTTTTATTGATCTGCATTCAGAAGTAATGTATTACATATAAAATAATGAAACATTTTATCTATATATCTCTGCTTCTTTTAATTATTGATGGCCTAAAAGCATTTTTAAATGTTGCTAGAGTCACATGCATATTTAAAAAGGCATTCTGTTTGCATCCAAAGCATTTTTTTCCAGCTAGAATAAAAAGGACTTTCATTTACCTCACCTTTTCTCCCTGGTTTCTTTAAATGATCATCAAAATAGTTGATTGAACCTCTGAAAAATTCCTTGTCTTAATGCCTGAAGATGAAGAATGTATCAGTATTTATACCTTTTTCAATTACAATAAATCAGTCTGAGTACTAATGGCAGGAATGCAACTCTTTGAGCCATGCTGGTTCAAACAAGCAGATAACTAGTTAAGAGACCTGGAACAACAGGGCTATACTTTAACTTGTAATTTTGCAGGTATTTGCTTTGATTTCTAAGTGCCACTTTGGTAAATGAATAAAGGATACATTCTTAAGATGCACACCGTTTCTTTTAGTTTGAATAGAAAATATGTATACTGTATACCATTAGCATCAGGAGACAATTTAATTCAGGTAGAGCCTTCCATGATCGTCTTGCCATTCCCCTTCCACTCCCACCATATTCCAGATCAATTGGATCCAAATTTGGCCTTCTTTTGTATTTGGGAGAGTTTGAGAATGATAGCTTTACATCTGTGGTGCCTCAAACACCCATTTCTTTCCCCCAAAACCTTTCCCCAAATGGTTCTAGGCCAGCGGTGTCCAAACTCAACCTTGCTGTTCTAGGCCATGAACATTAGTTGGATATTAAGAAGAAAGAGAAAAAACATCTAAATGAAAATATTATAAAGAAAAGCAATTTAGAATAAGTGTATACAATTATTATTATTGTTGTTGTTGTTGTTAAAATTTATGGGCCACCTGATTCCCAGAGATTCTGGGCAGATTACAACTTCTTAAAATGATTTAAAAACAAAGAACAAGACAAAACAACAACCACCAGAAGACAAAAGAGCAAAGATGAATGAACCAAGAGGAAAACAAGGAAAATGAAGACAAAGAGTGTCAGTCATCCTTGCCAAAGGTCTTCTGCACCCTAACATGAGTCCATATTGCTGGAAGTGCAGGAAAAAAGAAGGAACCTTTTTCCATATGTGGTGGTCTTGTACAGAAACCCAGAATTACTGGAAGAAAATCAAAACTTGGTTGGAAGAAATTACAAAAGAGCAGATCGAATACAAACCAGAGTCCTTCCTGTTAGGGATTTTTGATAAACAAATTTCCCAAAAAGCTAAATACATAACAATACACATCCTAACAGCGGCCAGATTAGCCTTCGCTCAACATTGGAAACAACATCAAATTCCATCAGATGAAATGATTATTGAAAAAATTTCAAAATGTGCAGAAATGGATAAACTGACTTTGGTGCTGAAAAACAAAGACACTTCACTATATTATGATAGCTGGAATTGTTGGTATAATTGGATTGATCAAAGATAAATTATATATCATAAGGCATAAGAGAAAAGTGTTAATCTATAATAATGATATAGCGCTATATGTAAAGAACAGGTGTGTGTATATGACACAAATCAAGGTTATGAAAAAAGATCTTGCAAACTGTAAAAATAAGAATGCTTTTAACTTTCTTTTTTTTCCCCCTTTTTTTCTCTAAATTTTCCTTTCTTTTCTTTTCTTTCTTCCTTTTTTTCCTTTCGCTTATTTGTGTATGTATTGTTGGTTTTAATTGTAAAAACTAATAAACTATATCTATATATATTTAAAAAAGGTCTTCTGGAAGTTTAGAAATATTAGCAGGGTGGAAACTCTTTGAATCTTGGGATGATCCTTATTCCAAAGCATAGGCAGTATAACTGAGAAACCATGTCACTATATATTGTATTATTTAATTGAAGGAACCCATAATGTGCCAACCTCTCCTGATGGAATAGGTCAGGCAGAGAATGTGGGAAACATATTGTTCTTCAACCATTAGGCCCTATGCCCTATAGGATTTTATAGGTAGTTACCAACACCTTGAATCATACCTGGAAGCAAACCAGTAACTGGTACAGTTTACAAAGTGAAGATATTACATGGGCATACCAAGGCATGCCCATGCTGCTGTGTTTTGGACTAGCTGAAACTTCTGAGTGATTTTCAAGGGCAGACTTGTGTGGAGTGTACTGCAGTAATCAAGCTATGAGGTGGCTAGGGAATGTATGATTGTCTAAAATGTCCCCTGATCTAGGAAAGCACTCAACTGGTGCACCCAATGAAGCTGGGTAAAAGCCTTCCTGGCCATAATTGCCACCTACTCATCAAGCAGGAGCTGTGAGTCCAGGAAAACCTCCAAATAGTGTACCACCTTTTGATGGGGAAGAGCAACCGCATCCTTAGTCAAAGCTGGAATATCCCCAAATCTGGGCAGTCCACAGCCACTTGGCCTTGATAAAATCAAATCAGGGACAGTTTCTCATTATCTAAACCCACACAGCCTCCAGGCATTAGGTCAGAATCTCAAAAGCCTCACTTGTCTGGCTCAGAGTTGAAAGATGTAATTAGGTATCCCCAACATTTTGATTATATCAAATTCCAAACCAGCAGATGATTTCATTCAGCAAATGTTGAATATTGTTCATGTAGATGTTGAAAAAAAGGGGAGAGAGTGTAGAACCTTGCGGTATCCCACAGAGCCAACTCAGAATGATATCATGGTATCAAAAACTGACAAAAATGCAAGGAATCAATTAATAACCTTATGATTAAGAAACCAAACTATGTTACTTTAGAAGAAGTCTAAAACATGTGAAACAGTGTTTCCTCTAAAGCACAGGTGTCAAACTCACTATGTCATGTTGCCATCACGTGACATATTGTGATGTTTCTTCCCTTCACGGAACTGGGGTGAGCGTGGCCTGCACATGATGCATCCACCCCACAGGCTGCCATTTTGACACCTCTGTGAGTCTAAAGTATTACATTTCCAGAAAGCAGAAAGCAGTTCTCTATTACCTATCATTTGAGGTGTCCAACAGTCACAAACAAGAATTTTTTGTTGTGTTCATTAAATCTTAGGATGCACGTTTAATGTTCTTTCATACTTTTATACCATTGACTTGTTGAAAACAGGATATTTCAATAATATATTCCAACCCCCCTCCCCAAGATTCTCATTTGATTTTTAATGGAATTTCTCAACTGTACTCTAAATTTTAGTTGTGGGTTGGGAATTTCTAAGTATTTATTCAATAATGTTAATACTTCAATAATTTTTTCCTATATTGACTCTTTGCTCCCTTGATTACCTCAGACATTCTCATCCTGGAAGCTTTTCAACTTTCAACTCTCAGGATGCTCATCAGGGGCCATGCAAACTGGAAAACTCTGGAAATTGAAACTCATGCAGTACATCTGTAGTGTGTAAAGGCTGGTCTATTGTGATCAAACAATAATTTCCTTGCATCCATATTTCCCTTTCTTTTTCTGCTTACTGATTTTAGATATTTATTAGTCCAAGCTTAGCTGAAATATCTAATTAACTTCTAGATTTTGTATTAATGCCAGAGCTTTAATGTAAATACTGTTTATGTGTTTTGATCCAAATCTAATCAATAGCCTTCTTTAATAGCTAGTTTTTTTTCATAACATAAGCATCAAGTACAACAATCCTATGACATAATTCAATAAGTCTATTCAATAGTTGATTTTATAGGTGTGTATTTGTATGCTGAGTGCAACAGCAACCAGAAGAAAATGGTAAAAGACAGTGTTCACTCCTGCAGTCTCCTGGGCATCCAAAATTAGGGTTAAATCCTGCAAATTCCCAAGATGTAAATTTGCTCCTTCCTGTGACATTATCAGATTGGTCACTGAGTAATATCTTCATTTGGTTTAGATCCCTCTTCAGTTTCAGGTTCTATATCCTTATTGAAATTGAATGGGAACCATACATCAATCTCTACTCCATGTTCCAAATGAAAGGACTTGGAGATCTCTAAATAACTTCATCTGGCAGTTTCACATGGCTATCAAATGGAATCTGAAACAAGATGAGCTCTTGTAGCACTCAATCAGCTGAAGAATATAGAGAATAAAATTCTTCTGGGCTTAGAGGGCCCTGGGGACTGAATGCCACTGAGAACAAATATTCCTATTATCTCTCAAAGTCTCATGCAATATTTTTTTAAACATACTGGGAACTGGCTTAATAGTTTGTTCTGAAAGCTTGATTTAAAATTTCAGCTTTAGCTTTCTTGTCAGGAACTTCTACCCTAAGAGGAGAGAAAGCAAATAGCAGACAGTTTTACAGAGATTTCATTATCCACCCACTCTCCGGATGGAAGAGTGAGCAAAATATGAATACATCATTATGAGTATACAGTATTTTGGGGAAAAAAAGGAAATAAAAAAGTTATTCCATATTAATAGTAAATTAAAACTACGACTCTCCAATCTCTTTAAAAGATAGTCATTTGTCCAGAATTGTATAGGTCTCCTGCATGAGCAGGGGGTTGAATTAGATAGAAGACTTCCAAAAACATTCTCAGTTATTCTGTTGTTATAGATGAGAATAAATGATCAGTCCCTCCTTTTTCATATATTGTCTTTGATTTCGAAGACATCACTCTCTTGAGATGCAAAATCTGAGCTTCAAGAAACTTTGAAGAGCAGGTGGAAGGAGTTTTAATCAATTTCACCTTCCACGACCAGATGGATAGCATCCTAGGATCCTGAATTTTTAAAATAACAAACAATTGTCTGCAGGAGGGCAAATTTGGTATCTATATATATATTTTAAAAAAGAGGTGGAATTTGGTATCTATATATATATTTTAAAAAAGAAGTGGAAAAGAGGCCCCAGAAAGCTGCAGTCTGCCGACTATACCTGGAAATATCCTAAAGCAGCACACAAAACGATTTGTCTATAGATTATAACCTTGAAAATAAATTGGTGATTTCTCACATACTGCATAGTCTTGCCAGATTAATCTTAGGCTAGCATTTTTTCCTGAGAAAAATCATGTCAATACTGGATAAATATTAATTAATGTCAACTTCATTAAAAGATATCAGACTGACCAGACATTGACCAGACATTGGAATCAGTAAGATACTTAAATATGGGCTGACCAGCATTTTTTTTTTCAAGGAATGGCAATCAGGTATCCCTCATCAAACAGGACTGAATGTTCAGTAGGTTGCCACAGTTCTCAGGCATGACTAGTCAACCTTTTCCTTATGATTAGGCAAAGAAATTGAAGGAACACTGATTTTTTTCAAATTTGCAAATGTCACAGCTGAAGGTGATAGCCAGAAGAGGAACAGAATTACATAAAAATGACCTAAGAGGTTAGAGCAGTCAGTTGAAAATAATAAAATGAAATTGGATAGAGAAAAACAAGTGACAAGCTTTTCAATGAGGAAAAGTGAACAAATGGATGGGATGAAGAGAATACATGTGAAAAGGATCTTGAAACTGTAATTGAGCAGAATGTAATTCAGTAGAAAGAAATAGCTGTTTAAAAAGTGAAATACAATTTTTGGCTGCAGTAATAGAAGTAGACTACATTCTGGTTAGAGTCCAGCTTATCTGTTCACTTTGGACACTAGATTCAAAGGAGGACAACAAAAATGATAGAGGGAAGGTATCAGTGGTGGGATTTTTACTACCAGTTCTGTGGGCGTGGCTTGGTGGGCATGGCAGGGGAAGGATACTGTGAAATCTCCCATTCCTGGGGGAAGGTTACTGAAAAATCCTCATTCCCTCCCTACCCCACTAACCTGCTTTCCAGCTCCATTTTCCTGGGCAGGGCAACCAAAGAAGACCCACCCAGCCGATCAGTTGGGACTCAGGAGGCAGAGAATAGAAGTGACCAGGCAGAGATGGTATTTGCCGGTTCTCTGAACTATTCAAAATTTCTGCTACCGGTTCTCCGGAACTCTTCAGAACCTGCTGAATATCACCTCTAGAAGGATATATATGTTTAGCTCAGAAAAAAAGATGTCTGAGGGGATAGGACAAAATGTTGTCAACTACATGAATTCGTATTACACTAAAAATCAGTTCCTGTTCTCTCAGTCTGAAAGATCAGAAATATTAGTTTTAGGCCACAGGACTGCAGATGAATCCTATCAGGAAAAGTTTCCTAATGGTGCAAGCAATTTCACAGGAGAGTTAATTACTAACAGAGATAGTTGATTCCCCTTTACTGTGTGGGTTCAAGCACAGAATGGACAGTCATCTTAATTGAGGTCCCTGCACTGAGTTGAGAGAGGATTAGATTCAATGGCAAAAATGGCCCTTTCCAACATTATGATTCATTACAGTGAATGATATTCAATAAATCAGTTTGGACATCAGCTGTCCCAATGAATTGACTCCCAATCTGACCCAAATTCATAGTTTGGTGTCACTCAAATCCTTTGGTAGGCATGTGTGAATTCAACATTCAGAGGCATGAAACTAAACATGGTGAAACTCACAAGTGCACTACTGCTTTCAGATATTTCTAAGGTGTTTTCATCAGTGGAGTGCGCTCATTATGGGGTCCCTAAATTATGCCTAGTGACATAAAAACAGGACACATGGGTTTAGACAGAGCATATAGAGCTGATTGCACTAATGTGACCCCAGATTTCATTCGCTTCAGAGCCTTTCAGTGAAAACGTTGCTAAGGCACTGACAGCATCCATTTTGCACTGATGCATGCTGAGACATGCCTACATATTACCCAAGTCAAGCATGAAGAGAGAAGATGGGGGTAGGCAGGAGGCCTCTTTCTCAGATAAATTATTCCAAGCTCAGGATATTTTTTCAAGTGACATTCTTGCATGTGGAAATGACCCTATTCCTCTCTTTTGCTGCAGAGAGAAATAATTCTAACCTTACTTTTAAATTAAAATGTCAACCTTTGCTGAAATGGTTCTTATCATTATATATATATATATGTAATGTGTTTTTAAAAATCCTTTTAAATAAATGAATAAATCGACTAATCCTTTAGAAATCAATATGGCTGAAATGAAATGAAAATGGAGTGGCTTTTTTCAGGTTAATACTGTGTTTTAAAAGAACATAGAGTTTGTGAGTTTACTAATTATATGCTACATTAACTTTAAAGGTCATAAGTCCAGGAGTGATTGTGATTGCTATAAAGGATTATTGAATCAGTGGCTGTTTATTAGTATATATTTGGGCAGAAATTTACCAGACTTCAAAACATGCTGCTAATTTCAGAAATAGTTTGCTTGAAAGATCACCAGGGACACAGAGCAATATCAGGAAGTAATTCTTTTTCAAGAAAAAATAATTGGAGAATTCCTTATTAATTTCTCTGTAGGTATAACAAGGTTGCTTGTTATAGAT
The DNA here is from genome assembly GCA_033807585.1 of Hydrophis major. NCBI lineage: Eukaryota > Metazoa > Chordata > Lepidosauria > Squamata > Elapidae > Hydrophis > Hydrophis major. Next base: position 133,645,784 of record CM066329.1, on the reverse strand, counting down.
CTTCAACAGAAGATCCAACCAATTAAACTCTGATATTCCCTGACCACAGAGGCAGTCTTCCAACTTAACTTTGAATACCTATGTGGCCATTCTTTAGATTACACATATGAATGTGACTACATACCCACTCAACCCATAACACTGCTCAAAAAATTTCTGTCAACATCCTGACTGACGATCCTAACTAAAGCAAGCACATTTAGATCTGCCAATGTCTCAATGCAAAACTTTATTATTTAAAAAAGTTTTTTATTTTTAACAACAAACATAACATAATATATAAAACAACAAATAAAACCTTTCAATTGGTAAGAAGGAATGCCAGATTTTATCGAGTACCTCATTTTGGCATTATTGAAGGCAAAACCAGCTCTAGTTCATTCCCATGCAAACTCACATAGTTACAACTTAGAATTCCCCCTCCCTCCTATTCACATTGTCCCATTGAATGCAATTGTATCATTATGAGAAAGAGTCTCTGATTTTAGCCAACACCTGCAGATGTGTCCTTGGCTCTCACGGCTCTTCTCCTTGAAGTTTGGAACTGGTAATCCTTCTTATCCTCTCCTCCCCTATGGTCTGTTGGCAAGTTGAGAAGTGATAATTGTTGCAACAGCATGAATGCGCTTCGAGCTTGACACTTTCCTTAAATTGTATATTTTAATACTGTTTAAACAAAGACTAACTTATACCTCTCTTAGTAATGGGATAATAGAAAGCAGAACATAGAACCATAGAATTATAGGGCTGAAGGGACCTTGGTGCTCTCTGGGCTTTCTTGTTTTCTTGCAGACGTTCCATTACTCTAACTAGGTAACATCATTAGTGCTAGTAAGGAGTGCTGTCAGTTTATATTCTGATGACTTGCTTGTCTGTGTGGATAGGGGTGGTCTTAGGGATTCTTTGGTTGGGCTGCTTACTGATGGCTCTTTGGCAGTTTCTTAATTGGGGTATTGTTTACTTAATTGTTGGTCTGAAATTAATCTTGTAGTTAATCTATGCTGATCTGGTTGCTGATTATTGGTGGAGAGATGCTGGAGTCTTTTTGTTCTCTTTTGGGCTGGAATTATAGGGCTGGAAGGGACCTTGGAGGTCTTCTAGTCCAACCCCCTGCCCTAGGAAGGAATCCTCATGTTGGTAGAAATATCCTTCTGGGTTCAGTTCCAAGTGGGGGGGAAAACACTGGAACACTGGAATCATGGAAATTGCTTGGAAAGAAGGTTTATTGGTGAACAGGGTCACATGTCTTGGAGCTCCTGGGAGAAAAAAGGGAAGGGATGCTGAGAGTCCCTGGGTTTTATGCCCTCTCTGGGCTTTGAATTTGAGTTTGTGTTTTGGTTGGTTGTCAGGCTCCCATGGGGTCCTGCAGGGATAACTTGGTAGGTTGTCTTTTGCCTCCCAGGCTTGGTTGAATCTTGCTGGATGGTGATGTAATGAAAGGGCTTTTGGCAATTCCTATTATGGCTCTGTTTGAAGGAGGTAGATCTTTGCTATGTAGAATAGACTGGCCCAGGCCTTAATGGCCCATTAACAAAGGTATGTGTGTGTAAGAGAGTTTCTGCCTCTCTGAGTTTCTACTTCTCTTTTAGGGGTAATATTCTGCCTTTTTAATATATCCTAAAATATTTCAATTTTCTAGGAGAGGGGTGCTAACGTCCTACACTTATTCCATTTTAAACAAATTCTTTGTAAAAAGTCCATTCTTTTCTTGAAAATGTCCAGCAACTCCAAGAGACAATTGTTCTGACAGTCAGGAAGTTTCCTCTTCATTTCAGTTTGAATGCCAGTTTGAATAAAAAGAAATTCTGTACTTTCTATGGCATCATTTAAATTCAGGTACTACCATCTAGTGGCTGTTTGATTGCAGAAGTTCCATTCCCCAAATTCAGCATTAAAGCAGAGATCTGATGCCGAGTTTTGTTTGATAGTTTGGGATTTTCTTTTAAATTTGGTTTAAATAGCACTGCAACATGAGTGTTCAGATTAATGCCTGATCATATTTTTTTGAAACAGGACTTGGAAAATGACCTTTTAATCAAACTGGTTGCTTGCTTTGCTATGTAAAAGAGACGTCATCTGCAGGGGAACAATTTAAATCGTAATTAACTGCTTAAATTGTACTATTTTCAAGTTGGAGGATGGGAAAAGAAAAGAAAATTTTCAGATATGCACACCCAGTTCTTCTCTATTTACAGTGGTTTTTCTGATATGAAATGCGTCAGAGGTGGTATTCAGCAGGTTCTGACCAGTTGTGGAGAACAGGTAGCAGAAATTTTGAGAAGTCCAGAGAACCGGCAAATACTACCTCTGACTGGAGATTTTACAGTATCCTTCCCCTGCCACACCCACTAAGCCATGCCCACAGAACCGGTAGTAAAAAATTTGAATCCCACCACTGAAATGCATGTTATTTCATGGAAGACTAATTTTACTGTGGAAGAAACTTGTAATAATGTATAACCCAGCTACAGTAGAACTGAGAAAGAAATAAAGGGATTAAAAGCTGGTGGAAACTGACAAAGGGTTGCCAAGACATGCAAGGAAATTATTTAATAATGCTGAAGACTACTTGCAAGTGGAAGAAGTCAGAAACAAAAGAAACAGGATCTTCAAAGATAGCAACAGCAATAACACTTACATTTATATACCGCTTCATAGTGCTTTAGAGCACACTCTGACCAGGTTACAGAGTCAGCATATTGCCCCCCCCTCCCAAACTGGGTCCTCATTTTATGGACCTTGGAAGTATGGAAGGCAGAGTCAGCTTTGAGTTGGTCAGGGGCAGCCAAGGAAAAATGAAGGAATAAGAATCAAGCCTATAACTTAAATAAGAAAGAATACTTGTGAGAAAGCAAAAAATGAAAGAAAGTGTGAGACTTTTCTCTTGATAGTTGTTTGTCTCCTGTAGCTGGGATTTCATTTCCTGCAACTAACAAGAGAAATTGCTAGTCCTGGAGGATGAGACAGTTTTTGCTGTGAACAGTTTGCTACTTCTACTGCTTTTAAAACTTTTTGCAGCTTTAGGGAGTTGACTTCAGAGGTCGTATTCAGCAGGTTCTGACCAGTTCTGTAGTTCTTTGAGTAGTTTGAAGAACAGGCAAATACCATCTCAGACTGGAGATTTTGCAGTATCCTTCCCCTGCCACGCCCACCAAGCCACACCCACAGAACTGGTAGTAAAAAAATTTGAATCCCATCACTGGTTGACTCATTTGTGTATCAACTGTTCATTCTAAAGGACAAGGTTCTCCAACCTTGGCAACTTTTAAGACTTGTGGACTTCAACTCCCAGAAGTCTGGGAGTTGAAGTCCAGAAATCTTAACGTTGCCAAGTTTGGAGACCCCTGCTCTAAAACAAGAGATTCATCCTGTTATGTTTGGAGCATGGGCGAGAAAGAATGGAGACAAGCCTCTGGAACGGTGAACTTCAGCTCTTTATTTACATAGTGACTTCTCAACTCAATGGCAGTTATAACCCTCCTTATATAGGCAACCCCAATAACTATTAACCAATAACAATCGAGTAGCGCTAGCTCCCTTAACCAATAGGAACTCTCTGTTAATGGCCAATCAGATTCCCCGGAACGGGCCAATCCAATCCTGCTGTTAAAAGCCAATTAGAAGTGCAGGGCCAGAACCCTGCACTTTACTCCAAGCTCAGTTCTCTTTATTAAATCTTATGCATTCACAACACCCCTTCCCCCTGGCTTCTGTTTGCAGGGTGCAGTTACATAGTCCTTTAGGTAGGACGGTTGCTTTATTAGTCTTTTTGATTTTCGCTGTGTCATTTGACTGCAATCACGCTGAGGTAGATCGTTGTTTGGCAACGGGGTCGCCTCTGGTTCAGAGTTCATTTCTTCGTCGTTGCCATTATTCTCGGTAATTCCCTGAGATGCATCTGTTTCCCTCTCTGGTTCCACTTCCTGTGTCTCTATTACTCCATCGTTTCCTTTGAATGGGTTTTCATCTACTTGGAATTCATCCTCTTCCGTATCTCCCCCCCCCCCTCAGTTTGGTCATAAGGGAGTTCGGGAATGCCCGATGGAAGCCGCGATCGTAATTGATCGATATGGCATTTCCATAGTCTATCGTCAAGGCATTGTACAAGGTAGGATCTCAGGCCGGTTGCATGAACTATTGTCGCCTCCACCCACAGCGGGTCGCCCGATAGGTTTTTAGAGTATACCAAATCACCTACCTGGAAGGCACGACAGCAGCCGCTGGATCCTAGTGGTTTTTCTGGTTCATATGCTGGGTGTAACCGGTCGAGGTGGGAGTGGAGTTTTCGTCCCATTAGCGGTTCGGCAGGAGTTTTATTGGTGACGCTATGAGGTGTGATGTGTTGTAGGAAAAGAAGTCGATTGATTTTGTCATCAATGTTATCGTAGTCTACCTTCTGCAAGGTTTTCTTAACAAATTGGACCATGCGCTCTGCTTTGCCATTGGTCGCAGGGTGCGCAGGCGCGGTGAGCACATGTCGAATGCCGTGGTCAGCCAGGTACTGCTCAAACGACAGTGCTGTAAATTGGGGCCTGTTGTCGGACACCAGGACGTCTGGTAATCCGTGGGTTGCAAATAGTCTTTCCAAGTTTTTGATAACCGCTTCAGTGGTTGTGCTCGTCATGCGGTGAATCTCGAGCCAATTCGAGTAGGCGTCGATGGTTAGCAGAAAGGTGTGGCCTTTGGTTGGTCCCGCAAAGTCCAAGTGAATACAGGACCAGGGTCCCCGTGGTGTCTCCCATTCGGTAGGGATGGCTTTAGGTGGGGCGTTGCTCACTTCCTGGCATTTATGACAAGCTTTAACCCAATTTTCGATTTGCTTGTCGATGCCCGGCCACCATGTGTAGCTTCGTGCAAGGGCTTTCATTCGCACGATACCAGGGTGGCCATCGTGCAAAGTTCTCAGCAGTGCTTTTTGGAGTAGTTCTGGGATAACGACTCTGTCACCCCAGATGACACAGCCTTTTTGAGAGAACAAATCCATTTGTCGAGTTTTGAATCACGTTTGGTTTCTCTCGCGATATCTCGGGCAATCAATGGCAGCAAGTTGAATGTTTCAATTTGCAACATAGTTACCATTGGTGCAGGATCGCCGAGAGTCTCTGGAAGCGGTGCTCGGCTCAATGTGTCGGCGTGGGGAATGGCTTTCCCCGGGCGGTATTGCAGCTGATAATTATAAACAGCCAAGAATTCTGACCAGCGAGTCATCCTGGGGGATAATATGTAGGGAGTCAGCTTATCTCCAGCTATTATCCCCAATAACGGTTTGTGGTCAGTCACGATAGTAAAAGCCCGGCCATATATATACTCGTGGAATTTTTTAACGGCCGATACAATTGCGAGGGCTTCTTTATCGATTTGGCCGTAATTTCGCTCAGTTTTTGAAAATGTCTTTGAAAAATATGCAACAGGGGCTTCGTTACCATTAGGCAGTACATGGCTCAGAATGGCGCCCACTCCGAAAGGCGAAGCATCGCATGTGATATTTAACGGCAAAGTCTCATTGTATTGCATGAGTACAGAATCAGAAGTCAGTAGTTTTTTTACATTACGGAACGCCTGTTCTTCTCTATGACCCCATAACTAGTTTGCTTTCTTGTCTAACAATCGGTGTAATGGTTCAGCAACCGTTGCTTTATGTGGTAGAAATACATTATAAAAGTTGATGAGGCCTAGGAACGCCTGGAGATCGGCCTTGTTCCGAGGCCTGGGAGCATTTTTTATTGCTCTTAGTTTGCTGTCGGTAGGGTGAATACCGTGACTGTCAATTAGGTACCCTAAAAATTCAACACTATCTGTACACAATTTACACTTATTCTTTTTTACCTTGAGCCCGGCGTCTTGGAATTTTTGTAGGACTAACTTTAAATGATCCCGTAAGATTTTTTTTGTAGGTGCAGCAATTAATACATCATCAAAGTAGGGAACCACGCCTTTAATCCCTTGTAATAGCCTCTCCATCAGGCTCTGAAAAATTCCTGGGGCTACACTGACTCTGAATTGGAGCTGGGTGCATTTAAAGGCACCTCGGTGCGTCACAATCATTTGTGCCTGTGCCGTCTTTTCATCAACAGGTAGTTGCTGATATGCCTGAGCTAAGTCTAATTTAGCGAAGACTTTTCCGCCCCCCAGGGAGTGGAGGAGAAGCTGTACCACCGGCACTGGATATGCATTCTGCTGTAGGGCGTGGTTCAGGGTGGCCCGGTAGTCCCCACAAATTCGGATCGATCCGTCTGGCTTAATGGGTGTTACGATTGGAGCTTCCCAGGGAGAGTAATCAGTAGGCTCTAGCACCCCCTGAGCTATTAGTTTGTCAAGTTGTTCGTCGATTTTCGGCTTTAAGGCAAATGGAACTCGACGGGGCTTAAGACGGATGGGAGCTATCTTTGGATCAAGGCTGAACGAGATTGGGGACCTCTTGTACTCACCTAAATGTTCCGTGAAGACGTCCTTGAACTCATGGATGAGGTCCTCCTCCCAGTCACTTTCACTGATTCGGTTTATGCCTGCCACTTCAATGCCAAGTGGCGCAAACCATTGGAGACCTAGCAGACTAGGCCGATCTTTGTTGATCACAGTTAGCGGTAAGTACGAGGTGTGCTTCTTGAGGGAGACCCGGACTCGGCAGGAACCAACGATAGGGATTCGATTCCCTTGATAGTCCTTAAGAATAAGTCTTTGGAAACGGAGGTCTTGGCGCTGAATCATGGGGATGAGTTGCTTGAGGGTCTTCCAGGACACCATCGAGAGGGACGATCTCGAGTCGACTTCCATGTGGCAAGGCTGGTTCTCGATGGCTACTGTGATTCGGATTTTCTTAGCATCCAAGACAGAGGCGTGACTGATAGTGATAGTATGGTGAGCCTCTTCTCGCTGTAAAGTTCGGTTTCTGTAGGAGTGGCTTACTGGTTTTCGCCTTACAGGACGGTTTCCTGTTGATTGGCAATAGTTAGCCCCCTTTGAAGCCTGGCCGGGTCCTTGTAAACTTTGGCAGACCTGTCCGATGTGGCCTCTCTTTCCACACTCATGGCAGAGTGCGTCGCGGAATTTGCATTCGGACCTGGCATGGTTGGCTCCACAGCCAGCGCAAGGGCGTAGGGACTTCGGGTGTCCGATGTGGCCTTTCTTTCCACACTCATGGCAGAGTGCGTCGCGGAATTTGCATTTGGACCTGGCATGGTTGGCTCCACAGCCAGCGCAAGGGCGTAGGGACTTCGGGTGGTGGTCCCGGTCGGACCGCAGTCAAAGGACCTCTTCTTTGTCGCTGTCTGACAACGAAGAGAGGTCCTCGTGGTGTGTTGTGGAAAGCTGCCCTTCTGCTTGGATAAAATGTCGCCTGTCGGTTGGTGTACTGGAGCACGGTTGCGGCGTAATTGTGCAGCCGACTTCCTGGTTGCTTCTGCTGCATTAGCATCGGCGATGGCATCGGCAAGGCTGATGTCGCCTTTCGCCATCAGCTTGCTCTGTATGCCTGGTGCATCTAATCCCAGAATTATTCGATCTCTCAGTGCCTCTTTCAAATCGGCGAATCCGCAGAGGCCTCCCAGGTTTCGGAGGTCTGCTATGAAGTTGGCGACGCTTTCTCCTTTTCGCTGGTTTCTCTGATAGAACTTGTGCCATCTCACGAGTGTAGGCACGGCCAGTGCGTAGTGATCTCTAAGTAGAGGTTCGAGGTCGTCCCAATCCATCGCCTTCACTTCTCTAGGTTTTGCTAGTGCTTTAGCCATCTTAAATACGGTTGGACCACAATGCATTAGGAACACCGCCCGTTTCTTCCCGGCTGTGGCATCCTTTAAGTTGTTAGTTTCTAAGAACATTTGGAAGCGATCCATGTAGGACTCCCAATCTTCCTGCACTGGATCGAATGGAGCGGGTGGTACGATGCTGTCGGACATGGTTCCGTTGTGTAGCATCATCAGCCACGTGCTCGGTGTTTCTTCTTAGTTCCGTCGGTTCAGACGTCTCCATATCCCACCCTCGTCGCCAGTGTTATGTTTGGAACATGGGCGAGAAAGAATGGAGACAAGCCTCTGGAACAGTGAATTTCAGCTCTTTATTTACATAGTGACTTCTCAACTCAATGGCAGTTATAACCCTCCTTATATAGGCAACCCCAGTAACTATTAACCAATAACAATCGAGGAGCGCTAGCTCCCTTAACCAATTGGAACTCTCTGTTAATGGTCAATCGGATTCCCTGGAACGGGCCAATCCGATCCTGCCGTTAACAGCCAATTAGAAGTGCAGGGCCAGAACCCTGCACTTTACTCCAAGCTCAGTTCTCTTTATTAAATCTTATGCATTCACAACACATCCCACTGAATATCATAGTCCAGTGTTGTTTAAGTTTATACAAGTGCAATTCTGTCAGTACAATTATTATACTTTTGGAGCAAGCAGCCAAGTTACTTCTGACAGTTGAAAACAAGATGATGGACATGCTGCTTACTGGATGCTCCTAAAGGGAGAGGGAAGTCCTCCTTTTTTCACTGGTTGAAAATTTACCAAGGCAATTTAAAGCAAATGGCATAGCAGCAGTTTGGATTGCACTTTGGAGATGTTGAGTTGCCCCATTAGTATTTAAAGATCACTTTATATCATCATGGCTTTAAAAAAAGGCCCTAAATAAAATTCAGCTGCTGGGTTTCTCTGTGGAAAGTTTATTTTCATAGAGAGGAAAGCTTTGATAATGCTAGAACTGGCCTTAAGCAACAAATCTGGATATATATTTTCAAAAGATTTTTCCTTCTTGGACATTTTAATGGTGCTCCTATGCATCTTCTTGGTGACGCGGTGGTTGATCAGAAAAGTCAGCAGTTCGGCAGTTCAAATCCCTAGCACCGTGTAATGGAGTGAGCTCCCAGCTTCTGCCAACCTAGCAGTTCGAAAGCATGTAAAAATGCAAGTAGAAAAATAGGGACCACTTTGACTGGAAGCAATGTTTCATGCACCTTCAGTGTTTAGTCATGCCAGCCACATGACCAAGGAAATGTCTTTAGATAGTGATGGCTCCTTTAGCTTTGTAACGGGGCTAAGCACTGCCCCCTAGAGCTGAAAATGACTAGTGTTCTGTCCCCTCATTTGAATTCTTGAGATCCCCGCACTTTGATTGGCCAAAGTGCAGGGCGATTGGATTGGCTAGGCGAGCCGCGCCGATTGGCTCACTGAGAATCTCCTGCGATTGGTCGATTCGAATCGCGGGAGATTCAAAGCGGTGCCATTGGCTGCGGCCGCGGCGGCTTGGAAATAAAAAGCCGCAAAGTTTTCCTTTAGCCCCAGTTCGGTTCCTGACTAAACAAAAGAGCTTGATACAAAGTCACCGACTCCTGGCTTCATTCCACGTGGACATAACACTGGCGACGAGGATGGGATACTTATCCTGAACCGAAGCACGTGTCCGACGGAAGCCAGCCAACCGAAGAGATGGCCAGCATCGCGCCACCAACCCCCTTCAACCCCGCCAGTGAGGTGTGGGAATCTTACATGGACAGATTCCACATGTTCCTCAAATGCAACGATCTGAAAGATGCCACGGGACCGAAGAAAAGAGCCATCTTTCTAACGCACTGCGGGCCCGCAGTGTTTAAGATGGCAAAAGCGCTAGCCAAGCCTGCCGATGTTACCGCGATGGATTGGGCGGACCTCGAGCCATTACTCCGGAAACACTACACTCCAGCCGTACCCATTCTCATCCGACGACACGAATTTTATCGGCGGGACCAGCGGTCCGGCGAGAGTTTCAGTGATTTCGTTGCAGAGCTGCGGCGCCTGGGAGGACTATGCGAATTCTCCAATATGAACGAGGCCCTGCAGGACCGAATCGTGCTCGGCCTTTGGGACCCCGTTCTCCAAAGTCGGTTGATGGCTAAGGGCAACATCGCTCTCGCCGATGCCATCTCCGAAGCTGGGGCAGCCGAAGCAACCCGACAATCAGCAGACCGCATGCGGAGACCGAACGCCAGGGACCGCACCGCAAACAACAACCCTTCAAGGTTGACCGAGGCCCAACCTGAAACTACCACCCACCAGGGCGAACTCCACTCCACCTCGGGCACGTCAGACGAGGAGGAAGACATCCACCGTCTCCAGGCAGGCCGCGACCAGTGCAGCCGACGGAGTTGTAAGTCGAGGATCGCGTGTGCCGGTTGCGGAGGCGACCACCCCAGATCCGAATGCTGGTTCTTCAACTCCGTTTGCAGGCACTGCAACAAGAAAGGCCACATAGCCCGCATCTGCCGCCTCAAGAAAACCCACAGCCCCAGACAATGGGACCCGAGTGAACGGAAATGAGAGAGCCCACCCCCCAGAACCAGAGACTGCCCAGCAAACAACAGTTGGGAACGGAACGGACGAGCCCAACAAGGGGGTGAGAGCCGGTGGAGAGAAGAGACACATCAGACGGTCACCATTGGCCACGCAACTACTACAGACGCCAGAAAGGTCTATGTGGAGGTAGGCATCGAAGGTGAACCCTGTAAGATGGAGGTGGACTCCAGGTCCTACCTCTCGATGGTAGCCTGGCAAGAAATTAAACGCTTGGTGCCTACCATCCAGAGAAGGGAACTAGAAAACCAGAGGCTAATCCTCAAAGACTACCAGGGAAACCGCATCCCTGTAGTCAGAACAGGAAAATTCACAGTGACATACAAGGGGCACACCGAAAGACTTCCCTTAACCATCGTCGATCGAGACCGACCTAGCCTACTGGGACTTCAATGGTTCGCACCGCTAGGCATCGCAGTCACAGGCATCAACCACATCGCCGAAGCCGACTGGGAGCAGCAACTGGCCCGGGACTTCCAAGAAGTGTTCGACGACACCCTAGGCAAGTACCGAGGGCCCCCTATATTCTTCAGCCTAGACCCAAACGTTCCCCCAAAACGCCTAAAACCAAGGCGGGTACCTTTTGCACTCAAACCGAAAATCGACGAGCAAATTGACAAGCTCATCAAGCAAGGGGTCTTACAACCCATAGACCACACCCGGTGGGAGACCCCCATAGTCACCCCAATTAAGCCTGATGGGTCAGTGAGAATCTGCGGGGACTATAAGGCCATCCTAAATGGCGCCTTGCAGCAAAGCGCTTACCCCGTCCCAGTAGTGCAGCATCTCCTACACTCACTGGGAAGGGGCAAAGTTTTTGCGAAACTCGACCTGGCCCAAGCATACCAGCAACTGCCGGTCGACGAGGAAACTGCAGAGGCGCAAACAATAGTCACCCACCAGGGAGCCTTTAGATGCAACCGCCTCCAATTTGGAGTCAGCGTGACACCTGGAATTTTCCAGAGCCTCATGGAAAGACTCTTACAGGGCATCAAGGGGGTGGTCCCATACTTCAACGATGTACTAGTATCGGCAACCAACCAGGCCGAACTAGAGACTCGCCTAAGGGAGGTGCTAACGAGGTTCAAAGAAACCGGGCTTAAAGTGAAGAGGGAAAAATGCCAGCTGTACACAGAGTGGGTTGAATTCGTAGGATACCTCCTAGACCGACATGGCATTCACCCCACCAACAAGAAAATTAAAGCCATCAAGGAAGCCCCCACACCCAAGTCAAAAACAGAACTGCAGGCATTTCTGGGGCTAGTTAACTTTTATAATGTCTTCCTGCCCCAAAAGGCGACCGCGGCGGAGCCTTTGCATAGGCTCTTGGACAAGGCGGCTACCTGGACTTGGGGGAAACACGAGGAAGCCGCCTTCAGGAAAACCAAGGACCTGCTCACTTCGGATGCCGTCCTCATCCAGTACAAGACCCTACCACTAGCCATCACATGCAATGCATCACCCTTCGGCATCAGCGCTGTGCTCAGCCACACTCTCCCCCACGGAAAGGAAGCACCCATCGCGTTTTTTTCAAGGACCCTCACCAATCCGGAGCGGAACTACAGCCAGCTGGACAAAGAGGCTTTGGCTATCGTCGCCGCAGTAAAAAGGTTTCAAGAGTACATCTACGGCCGGACGTTTACCATCATCACCGACCACAAACCGCTGCTGGGAATCCTTGCAGGGAACAGGGCCACCCCGAACATTTTGTCTCCCCGAATGACAAGGTGGTCCAAATTCCTGGCTGCCTACAACTACGGACTCACACACCGACCTAGTAAGACTATCTCCCATGAGGACGCCTTAAGCCGCTCACCGTTACCTGAACCAGACACTGACCCAGCACCCACGATGACCACCCTCAGCATAGAGATTCTACCCAACCTACCCATAACCGCGTCAGACATTGCCCGAGAAACTAATAAAGACAAACGTCTGGCGCGGGTTTTGCATTGGGTAGAGAAAGGGTGGCCAGAAAAGGACAACGATGAGTCCGTCAGGACATTCCGGAACCGGCAAATGGAACTCTCATTACTAAAAGGGTGTATACTATGGGGGGATAGGGTGGTCATCCAGGAAAAACTACAAGGGAAGGTTTTGGAACTGTTACATGAGGGGCACCCGGGCATCGTTAGGACAAAAGCCCTGGCCAGAAGTTACGCTTGGTGGCCAGGGATGGACAAACAGATTGAGGCCTGGATAGCAAGGTGTCAATGATGCCAGGAAACTAGACCAAGCCCACCCACAGCACCCATCCTAGAGTGGGAAACCCCCAGGGGACCATGGTCTAGGATCCACATAGATTTCGCTGGGCCCACAAAAGGACACACTTTCTTAATAACCGTAGATGCTTACTCCAACTGGCTGGAGGTAAGCAACATGAGAACAACCACCACGGAAGCCGTGACCAAAGAACTCTGCAAACTTTTCGCAACACACGGCCTCCCGGACGTCCTCGTCTCCGACAACGGGCCCCAATTCACCTCGCTAGAATTCGAAAATTTCCTAGCGGAGAGGGGCACACGACACGCACTGACAGCCCCGGCACATCCGGCGGCGAATGGTAGGGCAGAACGAATGGTTCAATTCAAAAAAAAAAAACCATCCAGAAAATAGACCATGGGGAGATCCAGGAAAAAATAAATAAATTACTTTTCATACAGCACATAACCCCGAACACCACAACAAATAAAAGCCCAGCAGAACTGCTAATGGGGAGGAAAATAAGGTCCCCACTCGATAGATTACACCCCACTTACAACCCAGAGAAACCCCCAGACTCCACCAGCAAACACCGAACCTTCGCACCAGGCGATGCCGTTTACGCGAAGAACCTAAACGGAGACCCATTATGGGTACCAGCAATCATAACACAGCTAACAGGCCCACACTCGTACAGGCTACAACCGACGGACGAGCGTGGAAACGCCACATCGATCAGTTAAGATCGAGGACGACCACACAAGACACTACCGACACGCAACCAAGCAGAACCAACCCCCTCAACACAAACCAAGAGGGGAGGGGATACCCAGGGAACCAAAACCCAGAAAAAAGAAACCAGCCATACTCACCTGCAAGCAGCCACCACGAAACCTCACCAGGAAGAGACAGCCAGGCCAGTTCAACCAACCCAGGAAGACCGAGCGGGAGCGGCGAAACCCGCAGCTCAACCAACCCGGGTAGCCCAGGAGGGAGCTGTGGAGAGCGGCTCGGCCAGACAGACCAGGCGGTTCCCATGACGGAGTCCGGAGAAACAGAGACCCCGACCGACCCGGCCGTGATCCAACCTACGACTGACCTGCGCAGGTACAGTAGGCAAAGACGGAGTCCCGCCTACCTATGGGACTACGCTACGTTGGACTGAACCAAGAGGGGAGGGGTGTTCTGTCCCCTCATTTGAATTCTTGAGATCCCCGCGCTTTGATTGGCCAAAGCGCGGGGCGATCGGATTGGCTAGGCGAGCCGCGCCGATTGGCTCACTGAGAATCTCCCGCGATTGGTTGATTCGAATCGCGGGAGATTCAAAGTGGTGCCATTGGCCGTGGCCGCTGCGGCTTGGAAATAAAAAGCCACAAAGTTTTCCTTTAGCCCCAGTTCGGTTCCTGACTAAACAAAAGAGCTTGATACAAAGTAACCGACTCCTGGCTTCCTTCCACGCGGACATAACAACTAGCACACATGTGCAAGTGGAACCTTTACCTTTAACCTTTATGCATCTTCAGTTATGTCCATGTTGATATCGTTTCAGGCATGGGTGAAATGAATGAAGACAATCTTAGTTGGTGAACTTTCAGCTCTTTATTACATAGTGACTTAAGAGGGTGAACAACAACTCTGCCTTATATAGGTGACCTTAATGTGAAATAACCAATAGGGAGCTGTAAGACGCTAGCTCCAGAACCAATAAGAGTCCTTCGTTAAGGGCCAATCGGATTCTCTGAACCCAACCAATCCGATCGAGCCGCTTAACACCCAATCAGAAGTGCAGGGCCAGAACCCTGCACTTTACCCCAAGCTTGCTTTATTTAAACTATTTACATACATAACACCCCTTCCCCCTGGCTCCTCAATTATGGTGTGGTTATATAATACTTCAAATAGGACGGTTGTCTTTTGGGTCTATTAGATTTTCTTTGGACTGGCTGTGTGCAGTCCTGTTGAGGTAAAATGTTGTTTGGCAGTGGCTCAGCTTCTCGTTCTGGTGTGATTTCCCTTGGAGTGTACGATTCTTCCTCCTGCTCCATTTCCTGAGTTTCACTAGATTCATTGTTCTCTTGGAACAGGTTCCCTGGAATGTCGTCTTCTTCCATTCCTCCCCCCCCCTCAGTTTGGTCGTGGGGGAGTTGCTGGCTGGCCGAAAGGAGTCGTGACCATAATTGGTCAATATGTCGTTTCCACAGTCTTTCATCAACACATTTTACAATATAGGATTTGGGCCCTGTCTGGCGTATTATCGTTGCTTCAAGCCAAATCGGGTCGCCCAATAAATTTCTTGCATAAACGGGGTCGCCTACCTTGAAGGTATGGTAGCGTCCGCTGGATCCTGCAGGCTTTTCTGGCTCGTAAGCAGGGTGCAATCGGTCAAGGCGGGAACGGAGTTTTCGCCCCATGAGGAGTTCTGCGGGAGTTCTGCCGGTTACGCTGTGCGGAGTGATGTGTTGTAGCAGTAGAATGCGGTTTATTTTTTCGTCAATATTATCATAGTCCACTTTTTGCAAAGTCTTTTTTACAAATTGGACCATGCGTTCCGCTCGGCCGTTGGTAGCAGGATGCGCCGGCGAGGTGAGCGCATGGCGGATGCCATTATCAGCAAGGTACTGTTCAAACATTAGCACTGTAAACTGTGGTCCATTGTCGGACACCAGGACGTCCGGCAATCCATGAGTTGCAAACAGTCTATTGAGGACTTTAATGACAGCTTCGGAGGTTGTATGGGTCATTTGATAAATTTCCAACCAATTAGAGTATGCATCGACAGTCAATAGTAATGTATGTCCTTTAATTGGCCCTGTGAAATCCAGGTGGATTCTGGACTAGGGCCCGCGTGGCGTCTCCCATTCAGTCTGTGCAGCTTTTGGCGGTGCGTTGCTGTTTTGTTGGCACTTGGTGCAGGCCTTGACCCATTGCTCGATGTGTTGGTCCATGCCTGGCCACCAAGCGTAGCTCCATGCGAGTGCTTTCATCCGCACGATCCCGGGATGTCCTTCGTGCAAAATTTGTAACAGCGGGTTTTTGAGTCATTCTGGATCGACGACTCTATCGCCCCAGATGACACAGCCTTTTTGCGAAAAAAGTTCAGTCTGTCTTGTTTTAAATGGCGCGAAGTCATCTGGGACCTGGTCCAATGGCCATCCACGTTCTACCCAGCCTAGGACTCGAGCTAGGGTGTGATCTCGTCTGGTCTCTCTCACGATATCTCGAGCGGTCATAGGAGGTGAGTTGAGTGTTTCGATTTGTAACGCCGATACTGTTGGTGCTGGCTCGTCGAGAGTCTCTGGTAGCGGTGCTCTGCTGAGTGCGTCGGCGTGGGGAATGGCTTTCCCCGGGCGATGTAACAATCGATAATTATAAGCAGCTAGGAACTCTGACCATCGAGTTATTCTTGGGGACAATATATAGGGGGTTCGTTTGTCCCCAGCGATTATCCCCAGTAAAGGTTTGTGGTCAGTTACAATGGTAAATGTCCTTCCATATACATACTCATGGAATTTTTTTACGGCTGCCACAATTGCAAGAGCTTCCTTATCTATTTGTCCATAGTTACGTTCTGCCTGAGAAAGAGTCTTCGAAAAGTATGCAACAGGGGCCTCGTTTCCATTAGGCAGCACATGGCTCAAAATAGCGCCCACCCCAAACGGTGAGGCATCACAAGTTATAACCAATGGTAATGTTTCATTATATTGCATAAGTACAGAATCAGATGTAAGTAAATCTTTTACATTTCGAAATGCTTTTTCCTCCCGGTAACCCCAAACCCACAATGCTTTCTTATCTAATAACTGGTGTAATGGTTCAGCCACAGTCGCCTTATGTGGTAAAAACACATTATAGAAATTAATAAGGCCTAAAAATGCCTGGAGATCTGTTTTGTTACGGGGTCTGGGAGCATTTTTTATCGCCCTTAATTTACTCTCAGTAGGGTGGATACCCTGACTCTCAATGCGATAATCTAGAAACTCAATACTGTCGGTATACAGATGACATTTATCCTTTTTTACTTTCAATCCCACTTCTTGGAATTTCTTAAGAACACATTTTAAACGATTCTGTAGAATTTTTTTTACAAGGAGCTGCAATTAACACGTCATCAAAATATGGAACCACGCCCTTGATTCCCTGCAATAATCGTTCCATTAAACTTTGGAATATTCCCGGGGCTACACTTACCCCGAATTGCAATCGGGTACATTTAAAAGCACCTCTGTGCATTACTATCGTTTGAGCTTGGGCTGTTTTATCGTCCACGGGCAATTGTTGATAGGCTTGAGCTGAATCTAACTTAGCAAAAACCTTTTCGCTTCCCAGGGAATGAAGGAGGTGCTGTACCACCGGCACTGGATACGCGTTCTGCTGGAGGGCGTGGTTTAGAGTGGCCCGGTAGTCCCCACAGATTCGGATTGACCCATCTGGCTTAGTGGGGGTTACAATAGGAGTTTCCCATGGAGAATGATCAATGGGTTGCAGTACCCCTTGTTTAATTAGTTTGTCAAGTTGTTCATCTATCTTGGCCTTAAGGGCGAACGGAACTCGACGGGGCTTTAAATGGATCGGGGCGACCTTAGGGTCGAGGCTAAACGAAATTGGGGTCCCCTTATACTCGCCCAGATGATCTGCGAAGACATCGCTGAATTCAGTAATAAGGTCCTCCTCCCACTCGCAATCACCGACTCGGTTCACGCCGGCTACTTCGATGCCGAGTGGTGCGAACCATTGGAGGCCCAACAAACTTGGCCTGTCCCTATCGATGATCGTTAGAGGTAAGTATGCCGTATGTTTTTTAAACGAGACGCGGACTCGACAAGACCCAACCACAGGGATCCGATTCCCTTGGTAGTCTTTAAGGATGAGACATTGCATTCGAAGGTCTTGGCGTTGGATGGTAGGAATGAGTTGCTTTAATGTCTTCCACGACACCATCGAGAGGGACGATCCGGAATCGACCTCCACATGGCAAGGTTGGTTCTCTATGGCTACTGTGACTCGAATCTTCTTAGCGTCCATGGCTGAGGCGTGGCCTATAGTGATAGTATGGTGGGCCTCTTCTTTCTGCAACACTCGATATCTGTAGGAGTGGTTTGCTGGATCTCGCCTTACAGGACGGTTTCCTGCCGATTGGCGAGAGCTGGTTTCCCTTGAGGCCTGACTTGGTCCCGGTAGACTGCGACAGACTCGACTGATGTGGCCTCATTTTCCGCAATCATGACAGATCACATCATGGAATTTGCAGTCTGCCCTGGGGTGGTTTGCCCTGCATCCAGCGCAAGGGCGTGAGGGTTTAGAGCGATGGTCCCGGTCAGACCACAGTCGATGGACCCCTTCTTCGTCACTGTCTGACGACGAAGAGAGGTTCTCGTAGCGCGTTGTCGCTAGCTGCCCTTCTGAGCTGGGTAAGATGTCGCCTGTCGGTGGGGTCGTTGGGTTTCAGCTTCGCCGTAGTTGCGCTGCGGACTTTTTGGTCGCCTCGGCAGCAGTGGCTTCGGTGATGGCGTCAGCAACGTCGATGTCGCCTTTCGCCATCAGCTTGCTTTGCACGCCCAGCGCATCTAATCCCAGAATTAAGCAGTCTCTCAGTGCTTCATCTAAGTTTGCGAACCCGCAGAGGCCTCCCAAGTGTTGGAGGCCTGCCATGAAGTCAGCCACACTCTCTCCTTTTCGCTGACTTCTTTGATAGAATTCGTGGCGTCTCACGAGTGTAGGTACGGTTGGCGCGTAATGGTCTCTCAGGAGAGGTTCGAGGTCGTCCCAGCTCATTGCTTTAACTTCTTGAGGTTTCGCGAGTGCCTTTGTCATTTTAAAGACAGCCGGGCCGCAGTACGTCAGGAACAGCGCCCGCTTCTTGGCTGGTGTGGCGTCCTTCAGGTTGTTTGTTTCAAGGAACATTTGGAAGCGATCCATATAAGATTCCCAATCCTCTTGGTTCGGATCGAACGGAGCAGGTGGTACGATGCTGCTGTACATGGTTTCCATTGGTGGTGTCATCTTGGCACGTGCCCTGTTTTTCTTCCCGGTTCCTTAAGATCAGATGTCTCCAAATCCCATCCTCGTCGCCAGTGATATAGTTTCAGGCATGGGTGAAATGAATGGAGACAATCTCAGTTGGTGAACTTTCAGCTCTTTATTACATAGTGACTTGAGAACTTGAACAACAACAACTCTGCCTTATATAGGTAACCTTAATGTGAAATAACCAATAGGGAGCTGTAAGTCGCTAGCTCCAGAACCAATAAGAGTCCTTCGTTAAGGGCCAATCGGATTCTCTGAACTCAACCAATCCGATCGAGCCGCTTAACAACCAATCAGAAGTGCAGTGCCAGAACCCTACACTTTACCCCAAGCTTGCTTTTATTTAAACTATTTACATACATAACACCTACTTTATTTTAATTATTGCCAAATAAAAATTTGCCCATATTTTCCAGATGGTGACACTGTTTTGCTACTCTCTCAGCAAAATGTGGGCAAACTCAGAGCAGCGGGCTACTTTCAGACAGAGAAACATGTAACTAATTGAATAATGTTTATAACAGGAACACTGTTTGACAAAGTAGGTGCTCAATTTTTAAACTGTCCATTATTATAGGAAAACAGCTGCCTAAGAATCCTAATCAAAACTTAATAAACAATCCAGGTCTCTTTTGGAAGTTTGTTGAGCTGGAGGAAGCAGAAAGATGCTATTGGTTCCTGTCAGATTTGTAAAGATATTCAGTAACATTACCAAATTGATTTAAATAAAAACCAAGTCATGAGCATGACTTATAGTTCATTGAGCTTGACCTGAGAGTCACGAAGAGATGTTTTTGCTTTAGGAATAAAAACTAAACATTTTCTTTTTCAGTCCCCCTGTAACAATCTGAAGTGAACCGACATCCTCATTTTTCACAGATACTTAATTCTGTTATCTATATTTCTGTCCTCCAGTGAGTGATTCTTGACATATTCTTAGGCCTGTCATACAGATCAGAAAGAAGGCCACAAACTTGGTTCATTCTGCTTAAGAGCAAAGCCCATTTTTTAATTTAAAATTTAATAGTTAAATGAAAAACCATCTTTCCTTGGTGTCTATGTGGTTGAAGAGGAGACAGTAAAGAATTCTTCAGCTTTTTGCCCAAGCTTTGCTTTTAATTAGGCAAATTGAGTTGCATCTGTGTTCAATTTTTATTTTTCAAGAAATGTTAGCTATTTTAAGTACAACATGAGTGGGTTTGTTCTTTCCATTCTCAAATACCATTTAATATTTAGAAAGATATTTAAAAACACTGGAGACTAATATAATAAGCCCCAGATTTGCAGTTTTATAGCCCTACAAATACACATTTTATTTACTCAGAATTAAATTATCTTTTGCATCCAATGATACTTAACTTTCTCTATCTCAATTCAAATCTGAAGGTGCATCATTTACAGTGCTGATTCACAACTCAGGGTATGCATGGAAGAGAATCAGTAGACAAGGCAGTAACAAATATTCATGTGGTAGATAAGATCATAGTCTTTCAAGGTTTATAAAGGAATAACAAAGTAATAGCAATAGCACTTATACTTACAGTATATACTGCTTCATAGTGCTTTACAACCTTTTCAGAGTCAGGATATTGACTCCCAGCAATCTGGGTCCTTATTTTACTGGCCTTGGAAGGTTGGAAGGCTGACTCAACCTTGAGCTGGTCAGTATCAAACTCTTGGCCATGAGCAATGAGTTAGCCTGCAATGCTGCATTTTAACCACTGAACCACCAAAGGTCCTCAAGTAATACTTCTCTAGCACCTCCAAAGAATGGGAAGATATATTTCTGAAAAATTGTGGAATCTAAAAACATACTGAAGCAGATTTCTAAACAAAGTATGTCATATTTTTGAGATGATCAGCAACATTGAAGCTTTTCTTAGGATGTTAGCACAACGTTTTTTACTTCTGAATTATTCTTCTCCAGTGTGCCACAATTCCTGAGTATGACTTGATAAATTGTTAAGAATCCATAGTCACTGTATGCAAGTGTATCTGATAGTACCAAAATTTGAGAATAAATGTTTGGTTTTGTCTTTCTCAAGAGATTTGCCATTCATATAATGGTATGCAGCTATTGATTCTCAGAATACGATTTCAGAAAATGCAGCTACCAATTAATGAGGAAGGATTTGGTTTTCTTTCTTAATGAGGAAGGATTTGGTTTTCTTTCTTTCCAGGCCCCTGCATCACTCCTTACAATGTGCTATACTTACTAAATTCTCAGAGAAAATAGTGAATTATATGATAGTGTGACAAAAATGAAGGATATTATTATTTGGAATTATATACCTATGACAAGAAACTGACAACTGGACAATATAAATGGATTGTTTGTGCTATTACTATGGGTAGAAGACTGGTATTGCAGCATTGGAAAATAAATGTATGGTCCCTTTCACTCAATGTACATGCCACATATGAGTGGTTTAACTATAGATATAAACTTTGTATGGACAACTATAATAAAATATGGAACTAATTTATGCAAAATACAGTAAGTTATACATATATATGCATATAAATATATGCATATATTAGAAATAAGTATACATATACCTCAATATTTATTATAAAAGATAAAATAATTATTATAATATTGTAGCAATATAGAATTGTTTGTTTTTGTGTTTTGTTGTATTTTTTCATTGGTTCACATTAGTGGTCAGGCATGGACTCCACTAAAAAAATCAAGCATGAAAAAGTGGAAAATATGTTAAATACCAAAGTTTCCCATTTTTTTCTCTCCATGGAATCTGTTTCTTAAAAATAAAGTCTGCAGAACCAGTGTTCAAGAGACAAAACTTTAGTAATGAAAAATTGGCTGCATTTGAACTAATGTTTTGTTTTGTTTTTTTAAATATTTTGCCTTAAATGCCCTGTGGAACTTCATCAAGTTCTTGTGGGTTTTGTGGAAAACAATTCAAAAAATCACGTTAAGTAGCATCCTTTCTTGAAAAACTGCATTTCTGAACAAATATATCTTATTACTTCTGATTATGGATTTTGTGGAATTGTAAAAGGAAACATAATCTCACATGAAAAACTATGCGGAATCTCAGTTTGAATCCATTTCCATGCTTTTGCCAAAGAAGGATGTCTTTGGAATGTTCAGGAATACTTGGTATAGAAAAATACCTACATTTTACTCACTGAGTACATACTACTGCATATTGTTAACAGTCCAAACAGAGTCAACAGAGTTAAAAAGTCATATTCCTTAGTAAAGAGCCCACATATCTTGATTTTAATAAATTATAAAATTAAAGGTTCTAAGTTGTATATACATTTTAATAAACAATTCATGGGATGCATTGCAACTGACATTAAGTCGTTTTATATAACTGGCTGTACCTTACAAGGACAGCTACTACTGTGCATTGTTGGTGAGTAAATAAAGTAGTAAATACATTCAATGACAAAAATCCTTTGAGTACTAGAAAAGTAACATATACCGTATATACTCGAGTATAAGTCGACCCGAATATAAGCCGAGGCACCCAATTTTACCACAAAAAACTGGGAAAACTTATTGACTCGAGTATAAGTCGAGGGTGGGAAATGCAGCAGCTACTGGTAAATTTCAAAAATAAAAATAGATACCAATGAAATTACATTAATTGAGGCATCAGTAGGTTAAATGTTTTTGAATATTTATTTCAAAGAAAAACAGTAAACTAGCTCTGTAAGTGGAAAAGAGAGCCAACAAAACCAATATGGTATCAACAATAACTTTAAAAGTAAAAAAACCTTAGCTCAATCAGCAACCAAGCTAAAACACAAGAGTTAAAATCCTTCAAAACTGGATTCCTCATCATCATTTGTATGTCCAAACAGAGCTTCAACTTCATCTGGTGTGAGGATGGGGTGAAGGAGGATGGGGCTGAGAGAAGGGAAGGGAAGAAAAGATCATTGACAGGGAGAAAGACAGGGAGAAACACCTGGAAGTGTGAGCCCTCGAGTTTCCTTAGGGAAGACCAGACAACAAGGGGAGAGGAGAGGAGGAGGAGGAGGAGGAGGAGGAGGAGAGTTAAAAAAAAAAGAGTGGGAAGCCAACTCACGCATGCCATCAAAGCGGGTTGCTATGGTATCCAGGAAGGTGTTTTGGGGAGCCAGGAGGCCCCTCATCACTGGCATTTTAAGACTTGCTCAAGGACATCGCCATCGTCCAGTTGGAAGGGGGAAAAACCCAGAGGTATCTGAGAAGGACGGGAGCCGAGACGGGGCCCTTCGCTTCCTCTCCCTGAGACAGGCCAGGGGGAAGCAGGGCTTTCTCCGCCTGCTGCTGCCAGAGGGGTGCAGGGGGGGAGTGCGGGGAAAGGGGGTTCGTGCCGAGGCTCCGCAAGCCACCACCTCCTCCTCCAGACGAGCACCCTGACGATCGCAGCCACGACGGCAGAGACCGCGAGGTCAGACAGAGACGAGGGGTGCCCCCGAAGAGCTCCGACTTCAGCGAAGGCGAGCGGCCACCACTTCCCCGGTGCGCAGCAGCGGAGCAACTCCTGGTGCAGACTGGCCCGAAGTCCGACGTGACTCGCTGAGCCCTGCAAACGGCCGGCCGAAAGCTGAGAGGAGGATGCCCGGGCGGCTGCCGCCCCTGGATCCTAACTGGAAAGACCCCACCGCCACCACTGCCTCCCGCTCAGGCAGGGTCCCCATTCCCCTAGCCGGCCAGGGGCACAGCCGCTTCCCACTCCCGAACAGCTCGGGCGCCGCTAGTCAACCTCGCTCAGCGCCCGGGGCGGCATTGCAGGTGCAGCCTTTTGCAGAGCCGAGCCGGGCTGCGCCTCACCTCCTTCTCTCGCTCTTCTTGCAAAGCGCCGCCGAGCTCCAAGTTGCTCGACTTGGCGGTGAGCGGCTCCTTTACCCGCCTGTTGTATGGGAGCTACTGCGCTCGCCTCCGGAACAGCTGTCCGCAGTAACTTTCAAGTTGAGGATGCTGGGTGCTGCTGCTACCGCTGCTGCTCCTCGGGGCTCTTGAAGCTAATCCTGGTTTGTTCGTTCCCATTCATTGGAAAGGAGAAAATAAAAGACGGCGGGGAGGGAGGGGGGCACAAAGCAGCCCAAACGCGTAGCAGTGGAAGGAAGGCGCGCTGGTGTGAGGAAGGGAGAGAGAGAGAGAGAGAGACACAGAGAGAGAGAGAGAGAGAGAGAGAGAAACAGACAGACAGACAGACAGACACACAAACACACTCACTTCGCCACTTTGCACCTTGCAAATGCAAAATCCTGGGGTTTTTGCATTTGCAAGGTGCAAAGCGGCGGGGGCGGATCCCGCGTGCTGGAAAGGACTTGACTGTATTACGGGGAGAGAGAGAGAGAGAGGGAGAGATCATAAGAACAGCTCTTGCTTTTTTCTTGCAAGGGAGAGAGCCTTGCTTTTTTCTTGCAAGGGAGAGAGCCGCCACCACCACCTCCTCCTCCACCTCCTCCCGAGTGAGTCTCCCCCTCAGTTTCCCCTGAAGGATCTTCCATCACTTTTGCCTTCTCCCTACATCTTCCCTCTGTTAAAATCCCCACACACACACACACTTATTTTCGGTCGGATAGATTTCGTGTCTGAGCATTCTCACATGGCGGTGGGTCATTTTTTTTTCAGAGGGGAATCTGACTCGAGTGTAAGCCGAGGGCGGTTTTTGCAGCACAAAAAATGGGCTGAAAAACTTGGCTTATACTCGAGTATGTACAGTAAGTATTTTTCAAGCAAGCTTTTCTGTGGACCAATTCACACAACCACTGGCCATATTGCATCTGCAGCTAACAGTTCTACTCAGACTGACTTTCTTCTTGTGGAAAATTGGTTGCATATGCTGGCAGCCAGAAGGTAGCTACAGCTTTTGTCTGGCTACAAAGATACTTGCATAGGATTTCTCGATGTGTATTGAGAGTCATATATTTCATTTAATAAGAAACATTCATGACTGTTCACAAAGTAAAAGGCTCTACAAACAAACCTTTTAAGTGTCTGTTGTAATGATGCTCAAGTTTTAAATTAATATGTTCAAATCTGATCAGGAACTCACTCCTAAAATACTCTCATAGATGAATCTGTATTGCAATTGTCCTTGCTAGTTTATTAATCAGTAAAATGGTGACATAATGGTAATTTTCCAAATTACCATAGACAGGGAAAATTTATCAGTAGCAATAATAATTTGGATAAGGAGAATGTTGAGTGGGTAGATGTATGTTTTTGAATGAAGAATGTAAGAAAAGAAGATATATATGAGATATATATGAATATAAGACATAAATATGAATTCCTCTGCTGAGATACACAATGATTTACTGCATTTTCTCATGTTCTGCAAGGATAATCTCACCATCTTTATTTATTGGACATTCATCACAATCTAACAAAGATAGTTTATGTGCAGAAGCTGCCTTATAAATAAGCACCAAATATACATGTAGAAGCATGTGCAAGAGTGCAACCATATTTACTTGAGTACTATTCAAATGATTAAATGTTTTCTGATGTTTAATAGAATGCATATCCAAATGCCAGGATGTGTAGCAAATTACTAGAATTGGAACATGACAAATAAATTGTCAACCCTGAAGCTGACCTGACTGAGGCCATTTTGAGGCTTCAGTGCTGCCACAACTGGAGCTAAGGGATAGGGAAGGGGGAGTAGAAATAGCTGGGCTTTGTAGCCAAAACAAAATACTTTCTCTTGGGAACCAAGGGCATTCCAGCAGGTGTTCGGAAGGAGGGGACTGAAGCCATCTAGCAACTGGACTGTATCCTGATTGGATAATATGATTATTTTGAAAGTAAAAAGTTTCTACTTTTAATTCGATGAAAACCACGGGAACATTTAATCTCGGTTTTCATCAGCTTATGCCAATATGACATATCCAATAAAACTATTCTTTGAGGAATCTACCTGTCTCGGAGTTTTGCTTGCTGTGAGTATGTTACTTGGAACCTTGACATAAACATTATAAAGGGCCATTATGTTGCTCAAATGTGGAATCAATCCTATGTTGTCTGTTAATTTCCTCAACTTGATGACTTTCAGATTCTGCCTATATCCAGCATTCACTATTTTTTATCTCTACCTATCTGACTTGGCTATCAGATACCTCCAGACTGATCTCATTCAATAGGCTATAATGTGAATCCCTATATATAGGTCAGGGGTGGGATTCAACTGGTGTTACTACTGGTTCGGTGACAATGTTTTGTGTGTGCATGCATGCTCTGGAGAGAGATGAAAAGCGCTGCATGCAGGTGTGCAGTGTTTGAAAAGCCTCTTTTTTTCCTGCTTTTTCAACCTCAGCTATGCCATGCAGAACTGATTCGGTCTCTGCT
Source organism: Hydrophis major (assembly GCA_033807585.1). Taxonomy (NCBI): domain Eukaryota; kingdom Metazoa; phylum Chordata; class Lepidosauria; order Squamata; family Elapidae; genus Hydrophis; species Hydrophis major. The sequence goes on along the minus strand of CM066329.1, from coordinate 133,619,917 downwards.
GCTCTTTAGAGCTACCAGTTCTATAGAGTCAGGCAGAACCAGTAGCATCCCACCCGTGATATAGGTGGTATGCTGAACAAAAACTTTGGTCTGTTTAAGCAAACTTTGAACCAACCATTTTCTCTCAGCCTGGTCTTCTTCACAACTTTATTATAGTGGGAATAAAATGGAGATCCCTGAGTAAGGGCCCTTCAGGTACTAGAAGGAAGACACAATATCAGCCAACCAAAGAACTAATATAAAAAAACAAAGAAACAAACAGCAGATTTCAGTGATTATTTATTTAAAATCTGCAGTAATACAGGTGCTTCTTCAGTTAGGTTCCGAGTGTAAAAAGAACAGCAAAAGATTTTTTTTGTATGCATTGCTCAGATAAAGACAACAAGTATATCAGTTCAATCAACAGGGGAAATGTCCAGGAATGTAATGAAACAATCATCAGTTGTTGAGAATAGCATGCAAACTATTTGTTTATCCTTGGGTTTTCTCACCAACCATTGAGGTAAGCTGTTTTTAAACCTGCCATCAGTTTATGCTGATACCTACTCTCTAGCCATCAAGATGGCTTTGAACGTTTTTGCTTGCTTGCTTTTATTTGCAGGTGGAAAGGTCTATAATCAAAGCAAAGCTATATTCACATTCACTTAAAAAAAATTCTGGTGGTAGGGTGTCAACCATGAATAAATGCCGCTCTCTCTTTAAACCAAGTGAGAGGTTGGTTTACCCATGATGCTGTTGATATCCATGCATGCTTTCAGAAAGTGCTGTGAAAGAGGAAACCAGTACTCAAAGGGCTGACAAACTGAGGTTGTTAAAATCTAAGTAGATTCAGTATCATCATGCATTTATATGCATAATGACATCTGTTCTCTTCTGCAACAATATAGTAGACCCAATTACCTGCTGATAGCACAAATTGTTCACTACCCCAGTGGATATGTGCAATATGTAGAAAATAAACAAAAGCTACACTCTCTTTAGACAAAAAGCACCAACTGAAATAAAAAAGAAAATCCAGTCATGTAGATGATGAAGATTTGAATAAATGTAATCATTTTACCACAAGCTTTTAAGAGTATGAAATGCAGATATTTGGGGGTGGGAAGAAGAGTAGAAGGATTATTTAAAAACACTAGGATTATTTAAGCTATCTTTCCAGTGAGTTAATGTATACAATTTAATTTCAAATAGTTTTTGAAAATGTGATTCACGGGGTCATGAGGATTGCACATGTAATTCAGATAACTTCCAAACCATGGCCAAATCTATGATTAAGGTCAGAGAAGATACATGCAAGAGAAGTCAATTTGATCAAGAGTGTTTATGAGTGTCTCATGTTGTTGGAGACAGAGGATGTTGGTAAAATCTACTGTTTTGTTTCCATAACCACCAAAAAGCTCACAAATTGGGGAAAAGAAGGAAAGGCGACCAAAGTTAAGAGACTGACCTATCTCTCCTCTAATCACAGAATGACTTCATAAGGGGCACTTCCAAGTAGAAATCCTTACTTATTGCAATTTGGAAACTACTGAAGTGAGCTTTTAAAGAGATCTCCAAATCAAAATATTTGCCAAAGGAGAACATTAGTTGTTTTTATGAGGTATCATCTAATCAAAGTACTTGTTTAGACAAGTACCTTAAACTTGTATTTTATGTAAGAATGCCAACAAAACAAGAATGAATGTTAGATATTGCTTGTCAATGTTGACACTAGGAAACAAACAAAAGAACATCACTGCATCTCTATTTGAAACTGAATAGGCTTCACCCTTAGAAGGTTCTACTGTGCCTATAAAGTTAATCACTTCTGGCAAAAAGTAACAAAATATTGGTCTTCATTGTTGCTGCTCAATGAGAAGTTATACTGACTCTAGCTTTAGAATAAGTCTGCATCAAACTTGGCAGCCTCTTTTCATTCTGAGTCAGAGTGATTATTGTCTGAAGTATTGAATGGAGTCCCAAATTAACATTTGTGATGTAACCACACTTTTAGAAAACATATTTGTATATTAAAACATGTACAAGATGTATTACAATGTAGTTCTTTAAATGTACAGTACAAGCCATATTTTGAAAGTGGAATTAGATTTAGTACATGGGTCATCTACCTTACTGTGGGAATTCATGGGAAGGGGAAAAATGAAAAGACTGGTACAACAGCAACACACAATTATTACCATTAATATATTTGAGATTGGATTCATGTGTATAAGCATGGCATTAGGTTGATGATGGCACCAAGTATCTCCTTCAGGCTTCATCAGGAGTTGGTATATCATAAATAAGAAGGGTTTTTTTTGGTGTCTAAGAAGTTGAAAAGTCACAGAGTGATGGAAAGGACTTGCAATCCTTTGATCAGAGATATAGATCTTGAGGTCCACAGCCTTGTGACACCCATGAAACATTGGGTGCAGTTCCTGGTATCCTTACAAAAGAGTCATCAGCATGTCATTTTTAAGGTAACAAAAGGGAAACTGTTAAATATATTGGGAATTAGTTGTTTTGTGTGTATGTGTGTGTGTGTGTATATATATATATATACACACACACACACACACACACACACACACACACAATCTTATGCATCTATGATTCTAACATTACTTCTTCATGAATGAGATGAGAAACTTTGATAGTTGTACAGAGATAGCCTTATAACTCTTTTTTAAAATGTTCTTTTACTGTTTCTGAAGAACATTATTTTCCAGCTGGATTTTGTACAGTAACATCATAACATCACCAAGTGTGCTTTTCAAATGGTTATTGTGATTCTATGGCTTGGCTCCCAAAATCAGATTGAATTAATTCCTCAACACTTCAGTCAGGCTTTTTTTGTCATCCCTGAGTATGGAAGTAGCACCTCTGAATTCAATGGAAAGATTGGCATATTTGAGTTCAGTACAATGGATATCAAAGTTTTTGTACATGGAGCAATTTGACTTGTCCAAATAAATGGCAATTAGGTTTTTTTTTTTAAAAAAAAAAAAAAAACAGACACATACTTCCTTGCCACTGAAATTCTATAGGCTGTTTTTTGCAGGCTTATTTAATATTTTGGCAATTGATTAGACTTCTTTTGTTGATAAAAATAGTATTACCCAGGTAGATTCCATTGGATTCAAACATACGCAGAGATGGAGCAAGATGGAAATTAGAAAGAAACAACCCTGCTGACATTTACTACAAGTAGTCCTTGTTTAGTGACCACAGTTGGGATCAGCAACTCATCAAGCAAAGTGGTTGCTAAGTGAAACTGCAACCATGCTTGTGATCTTACTTCAATTCTTTTGCTTTGCAGAACTGTGAACGTCATAAAATAAGGACTTGTAAAATAAATTTTTTTATCATGGTCATGACTGTAAATGGCTGCTAAACAAGGCAGTCTTTAAACAAGGACTACCTGTATGTAGCATTGTTGCATAGCTGTTAAGCTATGGTGCTATTGTACCGTTTTCAGTGGATATTTGTAACCCTAATATTTGTTATGCTATTTATCTTTTCTTTAATTAAATAAGCCTACATGTCTATTTATTGCAAGCTGTAGCATTAGGCATTTCTGCCAATAGCACCACTATTTAAAAAATTAGGTTCTAGGGTGGCATGAGCATTACTGCAGTACTGTAACATCTCTATAAGAGAGAAAATATATATTTTCAATTTAACGCAATTCCCTGAGCATTCCTTTTTTCCTTTTTTCTGCAATCAGCTGCTGAATTCTTTGATTCTTTGTCCGTTCATATGGTGGTCTCCTCCTCCAAATGATGTTGTGTTGTGGCACTTCATTTTCCATCTCATGAATTTTATAGGGTGCATCCAGTGTGTTGCCTTCTGGCTGCTCTATGGTGACATTAGAACTGGAGATATTTACCATAGCAACATCTGGTGGACCTGTTGCTCTATGTGGTATGTGATCTTCAACAGATGTTGCAAGGGTGGAAGTGAAGTCCTCTTCAATATCATTAACTGTTGAGTTGCCATATTCTGTTTCATTAGCGTACATACCACAAGACTTGCAACACAATTTATTATATCCAGGAATGGAACAGTACCGGTGGAGAACTTCCATATGGCAAAACATTGATCTGTCTCCTTTGCAATGTTCTGCTGGAAGAGAAAAATACATTTAAGTTTATGCTATACATCCCAAACCTAGTCAAGTAAACTTGGGGCTTAAGAGGCCATTGCATAAATAAGGTATTATATGTGCTTTTAACCAAAGCTCTCTCTCATGTTTTTTGCAACGATCTAAAGCTATAAAACAAATTTCATGCATTGATTTAATTTTCAGAGAATATGGGAACGAAGTGACAATTCCTGAGTGATGTATGTTTGTGTGTCCCCAAATGCACACATTGAAATTAGACAGGAGACAACTTTTTAGGCATGATAGTGATTATATTGTTAGAACTACCTGTCATCTGGATCACCCCAGTTACATACTGGATTTTCCTAAGCTTATGTCAACAGCTTGTCTTGACTATGGTACATCCGTGGAATGAAAATTATTTATATAAGGAGCAGCTTTCTCATTGATTTTCATGCATTCTGTTAATCTGACCATAGGAACCCCCTTACTGTATTTGGCCTAGCACAGATCACACACCAGCATACTTGCACTTGTTTGAGTTATTGTTTTGTTGTTTTATTACCAACAACTGGAGCAAAATATACACTGGCAATGATGACATTGAAAGATTCCATTCACTATACTATTTGTCATGAAAGTTTCAACTAGTACCTTCACAAATCAGTGAGAATTATACAATCACTGAGCATGCTAAATCTTCATTGGTCTTTGATGGGGAGGGTAGAGTTTACTGTTTTTCTACAGGTTTCTTGGGCATTGTTTTGGCTATATAATAGGCACTGAGCTGAAATTATTCTCCTTTTTCTTTCTCACCCTGACATCAAGATAAATTGCTATCAAAGAAGCACTTTCATTGCGTTTCATCGTTTTTGCTTCTATTGGTTTATTATAATATATCATAAGAAGCTAAAAGAGTCCCTGCGGATTTTACTCTGCTAGCCATTGACGACTATAAGGGGTGGTGTTCCAGTCCGTTTCAAGGCCATTGAGCCAACACTGTCCATGGTCATGTGGCCAGCATGACATCATGAAGCACTGTTACATTCCCATCAAATGCATGCTTTGCATGCTTTCAAACTGCTAGGTTGGCAGGAGCCAGGGTGAGGATGGGAACTCACCCCCATTGCTCGATCCTGGGCTGCCCAGCTTTCCAGGTGATAAATCCAGTATCTTAATCACTGCCCCGTCCCAAAGTATACCATGCCATTATCCAAATGGCATACGTACAGAATATTTTGTCTATTAGGAGTGCACCATTTTCTGAGTTTCTATACATTGCTAGAATGTTACCAGGTAGCCTTCCATCAGGAACTACTTAAAGGTAAGAACCAAGGCAGTTCTCTGAACAGATTGTCTCACTTTCTGAAAAAGATTGTTCAGTATATAACTGAGATCACATCATTTTTAAAACAAGCACTTAACACTATCTTTAGATAAATGATGAATCCTCCATTGTAGGAACTGATGCATCAAGAGAAGGCAATAGAGACAATCCTCAACTTATGACTGTAACTGAGCTCGGAATTACAGCTGAATTAAAGCCAGTTGTTAAGCATGTCACCATGTGACTGCACCCAATTCGAAATGTTTTTTGCAGTGGACATTAAGTGAATCACTGTGCTTGTAAGTGAATATGACAGTGGTTACATGACTCCTTCGTACACAATGGGCATTTTTGCCAGAAACCAGAGGTAAACCCCAGTTTCCAGCAAAAAAAAAAATAATCCACCAAAACCTGTCATGTGGCTGTGGGAGAGCTGGAGGCCATTGGAAGTTCAAATCTGAGTTTTAAGAACTTGGGAGACAGACTTGGAGAGGTCTGTCATAAGTCTGACCAGCCATTAAGTAACTGTCATTTTGTTGAGGACTACCTGTACATATTTTCATAGTCATGGAGGAGAATTGAACATTTACAAAAACTCCAACAAGTTCAAAAACTTCACTTTTTCTGAAAACTAGTACTGTCTCTCTTGCATAATTCACACACTTATCTCAACATCTTTGTGTGCTTAATCATGCCTTCAAAATGTGGAAAGTTTTAAAAAAAGAAAACAAGGGAGAGATGTGCTAATGTCATCTCTTTGTATGAAGAAACATGCCGAGGAAGAGAGAAGTTAGCATGAAATGCTAGATCAATATAGAGACCAAGTGCCTGTGTACATGCAGCAAAATCAGCTCTGAGTTTTGCAGCATTATCTGTCCAGATGGGAAGAGAAGGAACACATCCATATTGCCATCTGGGGATAATATTAATTTCGATGCACAGTTAATGTGGTATTTAATTTCATACTACATCTGGTTGCAACATGACTTTGCTGCTTTCATTATCAATTCATTTTTGCTACCCTACTGCAGTTTGAACAGGATAACTCCAGGGATCATTTATACTGAAGAAATGTCAGTGCTCCCCATTGCTTATAAAGCATGGGGGGAGGGGGGAATTTTTAAGCACCCTTGTTTACATAAGAAATAAATATTGAAATTCAAACTAGGTAAATTCAAACAATTCTAAGTATGCATTGCAGAGAGAAGGAGAATGAACAATCTGAAAACTAAGTTAAGTAGAAGTAAATGCAGGTTGCAGGAACCATATTTTAAACAAGGACTGAAATTTCTCATATGGTAAAACACACCAAGGAAACTATAGCAGCTATGAAGCATAGAGCAATATTCTTATATAACTCCAACCATTTCACTATAGAAGAAATGCACCATTGCACAAGAAGAATGTCCAATCAGATATACATACTTTAATTTCTAGGAGCAACAACATACCACGTGAATTTCTTGATGCCTAAACAAACTGGGATATACATGCTACAATCTTTTCTTGTTAAAATTGTTGTGGAGTGTAGTTTGTGCTCTGTGTGTGTGTGTGTGTGTGTGTGCGCGCGCGCTTACAAGCTAACTCTTCACCATAGTGTTGTTCCTGTGTTCCAGAAGAAAGAAATTTCAAATGCATCTTTGGAAATGTATGACAATCAGATAGTATGACAGCATCATCAGGCCCTTAGAAGGAAGATCCATGCAGATATGGGAGCCTAGGGGTTAGGGAAGGAGTCCCCAACCTCCGGTCCATGGACTGGCACCAGTCCATGATATGCCAGTAACCAGGCCACACAAACTAGCAAAGCCCCAAACTACAGGATGCAGATAGCACGCAAAACCATACCCCCTCCAGTCCATGAAATAATTTTTCTCCATGGAACTGGTCCCTGGTGATTGAAAGGTTGGGGACCTCTGGGTTAGGGGATGATAGCCTTTTAACTGCATTGCAAATTAGAGCCCACTCTAGTTCAGAAATATATGTTGACTTCAGAAAAGATATATAATAGTTCTTTACTCATCATCTAAAATATTGGGCGTGAGTGTGTTTAATTCACAAACATATCAATCTAGCATATGTTAGTACTTTTACAAATATAACTGTACAGCAGCATTATGAAACAATGTTAAAGTTCCCAGATACTTATGGGAAATAAATAAATAGATACCTTTTGTTGCTGTCATTTGATTTTGTGCTGATTTTATAAAATAGTTCTAGTTCAGTTTCACAAGGGAAATAATTGCTTGAATTCTTTAGGCTAGAGATCACATGTTTTATATATATAAAACTATTAATTTAGCAATTGTAGAGCTAAATATGTCTACATATGTAAAAATGGCACAATAATGACATATTTGATTTTTCCCCCAAATATATTTGAAATTAATTTTTCAACTAAGCGTAATTTTCAAACTAATTAAAGAAACATTTGGCTTCAAGGTGCCTATTGAAACAGCTTTAGAAAAATGCCTTCTTTTTCATAGTAAAATATGCAATATATCTAGATTAAATACAGAGTCAGGTGAAACGACTCCTATGATGCTATTAAGGCACATTTCATTTATAATTAAGAGTTTATAGAAAGACATTGTCTTTACTTCCTTACTGGGGTGGGACAATTAGCCATGGAGCATAAGATTTGTGGCAGTTTAAAAATGTAACAAATTCATTTTGGCATCAATCATTTCCTGGATTGCAAGCCATTCGCACGCACAAAATCTACCATTAACGTTCTTATTCTAACGTACAAAAGTCTTTAAGCTGTTTGTCTTAAGCTAGTGACTTATATATATATCAGAATAAACATAGGTGGTTATTCCTCCAACAAAACTACCAGACCTGCTGAACTTTAATCTTTTATTTCGTAATACGCATGACAGACTTGAAGTTATCTCTTTAACTCAGCAGTAAGAAAAAAATAGTTATTTGTACAATCACTTTGGTACACATTTCAACTGACCTGATAGAAAATATTGAACAGCAAACTGAATTGGCACATATTTAATATTGTTTTAAATACATACAAAACACTGATAAAATATCCCTGATAAACCAAAGTGCATATAGAACTGCGCACAATGCCCAGGTATCTTATTGCACCATTCTCTAGAGCCACCCATATTGTCAAACATCACTTAACAGTTGTCTATTGAAAGGTAACTAACAGTCATAAGTAAGTTGATAACAGTTATACACCAATTATTTTACATAACAGTATTTAGAGCCAGATAACATGTCTTTGCCTTTATGTTGCCAGATAACATGTTGCAGCAGGAAATAATAAAAACAGCAAAATTTAAATATGTGATCACATGATAATGACCATTTTGAAGTGCTACATTGCCAAAATCCACAGGGTCGCCTTTGTAAGGTATCTCAAATGTTAGTGGAAAGAGAGCAAGAAAATTGTTATGATACCCCAGGACTAATGCCTTTCTATTCTTTGATATTACATGAGTGGTCCATGGAGAATATATTTTAGATCTTCAACATAAAGCCTGTTGAAGGAATAAATTGCAATTAAACAAATTAAGAATTGCAAAATACTTTTCTCCATCCAATTTGGTAATGATCCTTTTTTCCCCCCCTCATATATGGACTGTGCAAATTTCCTTCCAATGTTTAATCATTCAAGTAAAACACTCTGTACATGAATATCAATTCATGATACCAGTACACTGTATTTAAAGCTGGAACTGGAGATTAATGCCAATGCAATTAAAGTTTAAGGCATTTTTCTAAACATAGTTTCTTCTTCCCTAAGCAAAATAAAACAAATCAATAAAAATTGAGGTAATTCTGTAGTTCACACAATTATGCTTGCCATTTGACACACATCTATAGATCATACACGCACACATGCACGCACGCGCACACACAAATAGAAAAACTGAACAGTCAAGCCAAATATGCATATGGTGAAAAAAGACTGATGAATGTAATGATGAATAAAGAAGTAATTGCTGAACAACTTTTGACATTACACTGTGTGTCAATGCCATATTGTCTCAACAATATTACAATACTGCACATCACAACTTGTAGCATAATACATGTTCTGCCATGTTGTTTTTCTAATTGCTTTTTCAAAGGAAAAAAAAGAACGTCAGGTATACTCTGATTTTAAAAAACGTGTTTTTTTACTTTTGGAAATCAATATAAACCAAACGAAGATTCCTTTGAAGCATAGTATATAGTAGCAGCAGCATTTGATGGACTATATATAAAAGAAGTCCCATCTTCCTGAAGAATAAGTTTTTCTCATGATAACAAACACACATTTTAAAGCCATTGTGACACATAGATTGAGAAGCAATGAGACTATAAAGAAAGATGGAATGGGTGCTTTTGTCCTGTTTGAATACCCTGCAAAAACATTGACCTACCTAATCTGCCAGGAGTTAGAGGACCTTTAGATGAAAGGAAAACCTTAGCACTACAAGTTGTCACTATTGTGATGCGATCACATTCACAATAAGTTGTCAGTTTCACCATTAAACTCAAATCATGAGCCAGTTAAGAGCCTTTTTTCACCACCACTAACCAACAAGCAACCCGACATCAGCTCACTTTTTAGAGAACTTACAACAAACTGCAGATATTCTGCTTCATACACCCCAACCCCTTAATGACCTCCACTGCAGCAATGAAGGGCTGCTCAATCTCCAGAGAAGTAAGACATTGGGCACTGCAACCCAGTGCAGGGGGAAAAAAGATTCCTCTCAAGATAAAACTCTGAAGATTCAAGAAAATGTTCCATATAGGAAAAAGAATAGAGCAGAGGGCAAAGTCCACATTTGATGTGGCATGCAGCTAAAAGAAAAGGCAGAATTATAAATGGGTCTTTTACTTGAAGATATTTTCTGGATGGGATAATCTGTGTCCGGTCTTGACAGCCACTGTATCATATAGGTCTTCTTGGATGTATCTGATGAATTTTCTGAAGGAGAAAGAAAGATTTGGAAAGGAGGGTGGAAATATGAGAACTTTTTGGTAGCTTTTAAGGAACATTTTACAATTCAGAAGCTGAATTAATAGACCCCATTCTAATCACAAAAAGGAAACTATTTTGAAAGCCAAAACTGTACTTAGAAAAACACCAGTGTTTTTAGTTTTAATGAAGTTAATCATTTAAGCCCTTCTGTTCAAATGTGTCACAATGTGGCATGCTTTCAGAAAGGCTAACAGTACAAATGTAGATAGTGAATAAATGTTTTTAGAGAAGCTTGCTTCCATTTTAGGGTTTCTTCACACATTCTGGCTGTTAGGTGTGCAATTAAAACCTTGAAAGTGTATTTTTTTTTTAACTAGGAGAGACGGAGTTGATCAGGGCTTGCAACAACTCTAGAGAGGACAATTGTGGACCATCGTGGGTCTAGACTGGAAGATAAAAAAGTCAAGGAACTAGTGCAGGGGTCTCCAACCGTGGCAACTTTAAGACTTGTGGACTTCAACTCCCAGGAATTCTGGGAATTGAAGTCCACAAGTCTTAAAGTTGCCAAGGTTGGAGACCCCTAAACTAGAGAACAAAAAAAAAAAAGTAGTGAGGAAAAATAAAAATGTGATAATCGACTAATTTCAGTATCTAGTCTCCACTACCAAAGTTTCCAAAATGATGTGTGATGGTATTCAGTAGGTTCTGACCAGTTCTGGAGAACCGATAGCAGAAATTTTGAGCAGTTCGGAGAACTGGCAAATACCACCTCTGACTGGAAATTTTACAGTATCTTTCCCCTGCCATGCCCACCAAGCCACGCCCACAGAGCCGGCAGTAAAAAAAATTTGAATTCCACCACTATGTGTGATCCTCTGATAATTCATAGACCAACATTTCTTAACCTTGACAGCTTGAAGACATGTGGACTTCAATTCCCATGGCTGGCTGGGGAATTATGGGAGTTGAAGTTCAAGGTTGAAAAACATCGACAAAGCAGAAACAATGTTTTTAGATTTTTGCCAAGAATGATTCTCAACACTTTGGCTTTCTTTATTATGTTATACTAGCTTGCTAGCATCCCCCCCCAACAAAAAAAAATCATCTACAGTGAGTTACCCTTCCCCAAATCAGACTTCTTTAAGAAGCATTTCTCAAATGTCTTCTCCAGCTGCAATAAAGATAACGCTGTTAATACTAGGAATATGGGACAGATTACTGTGACAATACAGAAGTGAAATAGTAAATGTGACTACAGTATCTCTATAGTTTGTTGGCATTTCACAAAGGAGTTCTCGCAACTTCAGACCTCACCCTTCCCTGCCTTTCCAGAAGACTCAAGGAATCAGAGTTTTTAAAATGTGTACACTCACTAGAACATGAAGGTAGTCTGCAGAGTCTTGTTGTCTCTGGCCTATCTTCTTTACAAAAGCCAGTGATATTTTCTCTTGTCGTGCAGAGAACTGGCCTTTCTTGTGTGCCATTACCACAGGTTACAGAACACTGGAGAGCAAACAAAGAAAATTGGGCTTCCGATTCTCTTTTGTAAATGCCTTTTTTGGTTTATATCGTTCATCTTTATACATACACACTCACATGCACCATTATATAGTGCTAACAATCACACTTGTTACTGTTCTTCCAACATTCTAAACTTCCAGATGATTATAAGGCAAATGCTCAGTCATGCTGTTATATAAACATAACATCAGAGGTGGTATTCAGCAGGTTCTGACCAGTTCTAGAGAACCGATAGCGGAAATTTTGAGTAGTTCAGATAACTGGCAAATACCACCTCTGACTGGCCCCACCTCCATCCATTCTCTGCCTGCTGAGTCCCAGTGTTCTTTTGTTGCCCTGCACAGGAGAACTAAGCTGGAAAGCAGGTTAGTGGGGTGGGGAGGGAATGGGATTTTGCAGTATCTTTCCCCTGCCACGCCCACCAAGCCATGCTTACCAAGCTATGCTCACAGAACCGGTAGTTAAAAAAATTGAATCCCACCACTGCATAACATCTCTACATTCCGTTTTGTACATCCAAGATAAGGGGCCACTGAAGGGCCAGAGACTTTTCCATTTATTCCAATTGAAACAAACGTATAAATGGAATCATGATTTAAATGCCTGCTTACCTGTGACCAGGGTCCAATCCACCACTGTGCAGGGCAAAGCTCCCGATTGCAAACCCTCTTGCCCTCCGGACGATCACTGCTGCAGTATTTGGTGTGGACAGAACGGCTTGTGTTGTCGTGCAATGTTTGGATACATCGTACTGAACGCACCTGATATCCTGTTTTCCCACAACTTTTGCTGCAAGGTTCCCAGTCACCTGTCACCCATCTGTTTCAATGAAAAACAATTAAGTCAAATATATAATGGCACCACTATATCCTCCTATTTAATATAAATATTTTGAGAAAGAGTATTATTTAGTCTATAGGTACACGGTGGCTCAGTAGCTAAGACGTTGAGCTTGTCGATCAGAAAGGTCGGCAATTTGGTGGGTCGAATCCCTAGTACCACATAATGGAGTGATTTCCTGTTACTTGTCCCAGCTTCTGCCAACCTAGCAGTTCGAAAGCATGCAAAAATGCAAGTAGAAAAATAGGGACCACTTTGGTGGGAAGGTAACAGCGTTCCATGCGCTTTTGGCATTTATTCATGCCAGCCACATGACCATGGAGACGTCTTCAAATGGTGCAGGCTCTTCGGCTTTGTAACGGAGATGAGCACTGCCCCTTAGAGCTGGAAATGACAAGCACATATATGCAAGGGGGACCTTTCCCTTTCCCTTATTGTTTAGTCTGGGATTTGTAGTGGAAGAATAATGGACTGAAGACAGCTCCATGAAAAGCAGAGCTGAAAATTGTGATGAAGAATGAAGAGCCTGCACCAGCTCTTTAAACCTCTCTGGACAGCAGAGAGATTGTCCACAAGTGCTCCATGCAAGGAGACTGCATAATAGCGGTCTCCAGCAGGTCCTGAGCAGTGAGAGATGATGGAATAGTCATCTTGCTCAAACTACAGTTGGCTCCGTTGGAAGGAGATACTAAGTCACAGAAGGAATTGCTTGTCAACTACTTATCAGCTATTAGAAATCTTTGGATCAGCAAGTTTGAAAACATCAAGTAAGTCTGTCTTCAATACTTTTAACAAAAGAAAGTTTTAGCTACAAGCTTAAGATAAACAGTAAAAGATTAGTTAACACTTCAGTTTTAGAAAGCTACAAATATACTATGGGTTAAAATAAGTTTGAAATCAGATTTTGGAATTAATTATAAAGAATTCTTCCCTCAGGGAAAAATGCTTTTTCTGCTGTTTTTTTTTTTTTTTAAATAATAGGACAAGAGAGAAAACTAAAGATTTCAATAAAAGAAGAATGGATAAACTTGAAAAATTTATAAATATATACAATCCCAATATACAAGTAGTCCTTGACTTACAACAGTTCATGTAGTGATTACTCAAAGTTACAGCAGCAGTGAAAAAAGTGATTTACGATCATTTTTCACACTTATGGACATGTAATCAAACTTCAGACGCTTGGTGACTGACTCATATTTATGACGGTTTCAGAATCCCAGAATCATGAGATCACCTTCTGTGACCTTCTGTCAAGCAAAGTTAATGGGGAAGCCAGATTCACTTAACAACCATGTTGTAAATTAACAACTGCAGTGATTCATCTAACAATTATAGCAAGAAAGTAAAATGGGGCAAAATTTACTTACAAAACTGCCTCGCTTAGCAGCAGGAAATTTGAGCAGAAATTTGAGGTTGAATTGTGGTCATAAGTGGAGGACAACCTGTACTTAGAAATGAGAGCTGGATTTTACATTTTCTAAAAAAAATATAACCCCTACAATAATTCTGCTGTTGAACTATCCTAATGTAGATATGTCAGCCTTAGGAGAACAGAATTTCCTGCTAGTTTTTCTGACATATAAGATCATCTATTCGTAATGCTCTAAACAATTAACATGGAAAGCAGCAGGGAGAACCACTACTGAAACAAGTGTTGTTAGCAAAAGCTGGCACAGAAGCAGCATATTTCTTGGAAATCAAAATTTCTACTTTCTCTTTGCCAACAATTCAATAGTCAGCTAAGTACCATACGAAGGGAAATGAAAGCCATAACTTCACAGTTTGTTGTTCCCTTGTAAATCTTTCAAAGCAACAGAGCCATTTTTCTTGGGAACAATGTTTACCTATTTCTGCACCTGTGATTTAACAGATTTAACAGATAATCAGAGTTGGAAGGGACCTTGTAGGTCATCTAGTCCAACCTCCCAAGCGGGAAACCCTACACCATTTCTGACAAATGACAGTCCAATCTCTCCTTGAAAGTCTCAACTGATGGCGCTCCCACAACTTCCAAGGGCAAGCTGTTCCATTGGTTGATTGTTCTCACTGTTAGAAAGTTTCTCCTTGTTTCCAGGTTAAATCTCTCCTTGTTCGGTTTCCATCCATTATTCCTTGTGTCCTGTATTGCACATTAGCATTCTTGTAATACCCCATCCTGATTGGCCAGGACGCGCGGCAATCGGATTGGCTGAGTGAGCTGCACTGATTGGCCCGCTGCGAATCCCCTGCGATTGGAGGAAACCGATCGCGGTAGATTCAAAGCGGTGTCATTGGCCGCGGCTGGCGAGGCCAGTTCAATATAAGCCGCCACCGATCTGAAAGAGCCGAGCTGATCTCAGGATGCAATAAAAAAGCTACAAAGGTCACTGACTCCCGCGTCTTTCCTTCGATCGGCGTACATGACACTGGCGACGAAGGTGGGATCGCGAAACTGATACCCACCGAGCACGTGGCATGGAGACGGAAGTGGCCAGCATCGCGCCACCTGCACCCTTTAACCAGGCTACTGAGGACTGGAAATCATACATTGATCAATTCCTGATGTTCCTGGAAAGTAGCAAGGATACAAATGGGCAGAAAAAAAAGGCGTATTCCTAACACACTGCGGGCCCGCAGTGTTTAAGATGGCAAAAGCCCTCGCGAAACCCGAAGATGTAAAGGCGATGGACTGGGCTGACCTCAAGCCTCTGTTGCGAAGCCACTATGCTTCCGCCGTGCCCACCCTCATCAGGCGGCACAATTTCTACCGATGCGACCAGAAAGAGGTTGAGAGCATCAGCGACTTCGTGGCTGACCTGCGGAATCTGGGAGGCATGTGCGGCTTCACAGAGATGGATGAGATGCTGCGAGACCGTGTTGTCCTCGGGCTCAAAGACCCTGTCCTGCAAAGCCGGTTGATGGCGAGGGGCGACATCTCCCTCACGGATGCCCTCGCTGAGGCTACCGCAACTGAGGCAACCCAGAAATCAGCAGCCCGAATGCAGTGACCCGACGCGGGGGACCGAGCCGCAATCACCAAAATGACCCCGACGGCCAAGACACAGCCAGAGACGAGCTGCCGAGTGACCACCACCACCTACCTTGGTGACCTCAACTCCCTCTCTGACAACACAGACGAAGAGGAAGACATCCACTGACTCCAAGCGGAACGAGACCAGTGCAAGTGGCAGAGTCGTAAGTCAGGGCTGCAATGCGCCAGGTGTGGGGGTGACCATTCTCGGTCGGAATGCCGATTTTTTGACGTGATCTGCCGGCAATGCGACAAGAGAGGCCACATCGCCCGAGTCTGCCGATTCAAGCGGACCTACAGCCCCTGATGGTGAAACAGCAGCGGCAGGAGACGAGACGGCACCCCCCCAAGGGCAAGGGACCGCCAAGCCGAGGGCTGGTGGGGCCGAGATGGATGGAGTGGACAAAATGGCGAGAACCGACAAAGAGAAGAGACCCACCAGACAGTCATCATTGGCCATTCATCTAGCTGGGATGCCCGCAAAGTGCACGTGGAAGTGGGCATTGAGGGCAAGCCATGCAAAATGGAGGTGGACTCCAGGTCCTACCTCTCCATGGTTGCATGGCGGGAAATCAAGCGCCCGGTGCCCACCATCCACAAGAGGGAGCTGGAAAGCCAGAAGTTGATCCTAAAGGACTACCAAGGGAACCTCATCCCCGTAGTCAGAACAGGACACTTTGAAATCACATTCAGTTTGAAATCACATTCAAAGGATCACAGAAAGACTTCCCCTGACAATCGTAGACAGAGACCAACCCAGCCTCTTGGGACTACAGTGGTTCGCGCCGCTCGGGATCGGAATGACGAGCATCAACCACGTCACCAAGGTAGACTGGGAGGAACAACTCGCGAAGGACTTCTAGGAGGTGTTTGACAGCAGCCTAGGCAAGTACCGAGGGCCCCCTATTTCCTTCAATTTAGACCCTAGCATTCCCCCGATCCGCCTCAAACCGCGATGAGTGCCTTTCACACTTAGACCCAAGATTGATGAGCAGATAGACAAGCTCATCAAAAAGGGAGTGCGAGAGCCAACCGATCACCGCCCAATGGGAGACTCCAATAGTCACCCCAGTCAAGCCCGATGGGTCGGTGAGAATCTGCGGGAACTATAAGGCCACTCTCAACTGCGCCCTACAACAAAGCGCTTACCCCGTCCCAGTAGTACAGCAACTTCTGCACTCACTGGGGGAGGCAAGGTTTTCATGAAGCTTGACCTGGCGCAAGCCTACCAACAATTGCCAGTCGACGCAGACACTGCCAAGGCGCAGACCATAGTAACCCACTGGGGGGCTTTCCGCTGCAAGGGACTCCAGTTCGGAGTCAGCATGGTGCTAGAGATTTTCCAGAGCCTAATGGAGAGGCTCCTGCAAGGAATCAAGGGGGTAGTGCCCTACTTTGATGACGTGCTGGTATCAGCAGCCAACCAAAAACAACTGGAAGGCCACCTGAGGGAGGTACTACAAAAGTTCAAAGACTCGGGGTTAAAAGTCAAAAAAGAAAAATGTTAGCTGCATACCGAGAGGGTCGAGTTCCTAGGGTACCTCCTAGACCAGCACGGGATCCACCCAATGGAAAAAAAAATCAGAGCCATCAAGAAAGCCCCCAGGCCAAGGAATAAAACAGAACTGCCGGCATTTCTAGGACTGATTAACTTCTATAATGTTTTCCTGCCCCAAAAGGTGACTGCGGCGGAACTGCTGCATAGGCTGTTGGACAAAACAGCCACCTGGACCTGGGGGAAGTGAGAGGAAGCCGCATTCAACCAAACCAAGGACCTTCTCACATAGGATGTCATCCTCATCCAATACAACGAGACCGTCCCACTAACAGTAACGTGTGACGCATCACCGTTCGGCATCAGGGCTATCCTCAGCCACACACCTCTGAATGGAAATGAAGCACCCATCGCCTTCAGGACTTTTCGGAACCGACAAACAGAACTTTTCATGCAAAATGTTTGTGTACTATGGGGGGACAGGGTTGTTATCCCGGAAAAATTACAAGAAAGGGTCTTGGAATTATTACATGAGGGGCATCCAGGCATCGTTAAGTCAAAAGCCCTAGCTAGATGCTACGCCTGGTGGCCGGGGATGGACAAACAAATTGAAGCCTGGGTGGCAAGCTTTAGACAATGCCAAGAATCCAGGACAAGCCCACCCGCCACCCCAATCCTGGAATGGGAAACCCCTAGAGGGCCATGGTCCAGGATACACATAGACTTCGCTGGGCCCACGAAAGGGCCCACGTTCCTCATAACGGTCGACGCTTATTCCAACTGGCTGGAGGTAAGCGACATGAGAACTACCACCACCGAGGCCGTCATCAAAGAACTCAACAAACTATTCTCAACCCATGGTCTCCCAGATGTAACTGTATCAGATAACGGTTCACAGTTCACCGCATTGGAATTCAAAAAATTCCTAGCAGAACGGGGAATACTACACGCCCTAACAGCGCCGGCATATCCGGCGGTGAATGGGAGGGTGGAACGAATGGTCCAGTTCACCAAAAAAACAATCCAAAAAATTGAAACCGGGGAAATGCAAGAAAAAATAAATAAACTACTTTTTATCCAACACATAACGCCAAACACAATGACCAACAAAAGCCCGGCAGAGCTGCTAATGGGGAGGAAACTAAGATCCCCCCTAGACAGACTGTACCCCACATACAACCCCGAAAATCCCCCCCGACTCATCAAGTAAATACCGAATGTTCACACCAGGAGATGCAGTATACGCAAAAAACCTTAGAGGGGACCCCCTCTGGATACCGGCTATGATAACCCAGGTAACGGGTCCCCGCTCGTACCAGCTACAAACAGACAATGGACGAGCATGGAAGCGACACATAGATCAACTAAGATCGAGAACAGCCACAGGAAACACAACCGACACGCAAGCAGACAGAAACATAAACCCAGGAAGGGAGAGGGAGCACCCAAACACCAGCCAAGAGGGGAGGGAAAACCCCGGAAACCAAAACAGGCAACCCCCACAAGAAAGGAACCAAGTATACTCACCAACTGAAAGAGGACAGATGACCAGCACGACACCTCGCTGGGAAGAAATAGACAAGCCAGCTCAACCAACCCGGGTAGACTGCGGGGGAGCTACAGCGAAAGGCCCGGCTCACCCTTCCAGGCGGTTCCATCGATGGGGCAGAGAGCAACACAGGAACCGACCAAACCACTCGAAGACCAGACACCAAATAACCTGCGCAGGTCCAGTAGACAAGTACGGAGCCCCACCTACTTATGGGACTATGTCACGTAGGACCATACCAAGAGGGGAGGGGTGTTCTGTATTGCACATTAGCATTCTTGTAATACCCTGTCTTGACTGGCCAGGATGCGCGGCAATTGGATTGGCTGCGTGAGCTGCACTGATTGGCCCGCTGCGAATCTCACGCGATTGGAGGAAACCGATCGCAGGAAATTCGAAGCAGTGTCATTGGCCGCGGCTGGCGAGGCCAGTTCAATATAAGCCGCCACCAATCTGAAAGAGCCGAGCCAATCTCGGGATGCAATAAAAGAGCTAAAAAGGTCACTGACTCCCGCGTCTTTCCTTCGATCGGCGTACATGACATCTTGTCTAGCCTTCAGGTGCTTTAGAAAATAGCTTGAGGGTTTCCGGTTTCGCGTGGCTTCGGGGCAGCAGGAATTCGTGACAGCTCGCGATTCCTGCTGTGCTAGCCGTCGAGGTACCCCCGATCCAGACGGGTCAGGGGGATATGGCTGCCCTGTAGGGGCAGCTGAAGAGAGAGGGGAGTCGGATAGGGAGGTGGGGGTGTCGCAGACCCCCCCTTCTCCGGAAAAACCCCTTTTTCCCAAGGCGGTGGAGCGGCGGTCAGCAATGGCCGCCACGAAGAAGCCAGCAACCGGGTAAGATTGTGCTGGAGGAAGTGTGAAGAGTGAAAGTTCTGTCTGAGCCGGGTCAAGTAACATCTTTTAAATTGCCTGGAATTGAGCTGTTTGAATTGCTGGAGGATACATTGTATCCCTAAGAAGAGCGAAAAGCGGCGGAGAAGCTGTTAAAGGGAACTTTTTTTTTCTTTACTCTCCCACCCCATGGAAACAGCAGAAATATTTGGATATATTGGACATTGAAAGTGGATTGCTTTGAGAGTTGAAGCTAAGAGACAAAAGGATTTTTGGACATTGAAAAATTTAAGAAATTGGAAAACCCTTGTTGGAGGTATGGATTTCTGATTATTTAAAATTGACATTGCAAGTGGGAAGGGAGAAAAAAAAATTGGAGCAGAAGCTGAAAAAGGAGGAGATTGCCTAGAATCCCAAAGGAAGATGTATGGTAATTGGACCTCTTTGATTAAAAATTAACCCCAGAAAGAGAAAGAGAAGAAGGAAGAAAAGTATTAATTTTTGGAACTTTTTTTTTAAATTGCTTTTGATTGTTTTTGATTAAAAATACTTGTGGTTGTTTTGGAAAAAGTTTCCCTTTTCATAATGGCATCGTTTGTGGATGAACTAGAGATTGAATATCAAAAATATAAAAAAGAAGATACTTTGGGCACTTTGTTTCAATTCTTAGAAATGGCGTTATGTACCTATGAAAAGTTGATTACGCAGCAGAAGGACTGGGACAAGGAAGAAGAGGAAGAAGAAGCCATCTTTGATGAACAATGGGTCCCTTCCGGAGAGGAGGAGAAAAAGGATAAGAAAAAGGGGATTTTAAGAATTATAAAAACAACCAAAAGAGAGAAAAATGAGCGAAAAGGTGGAGGCAAGGTTAGAAAGCAAAGGAAAAGGAGCAAGAAAAGCGAGGAGAAAAAGCAAAGGGGTAAAAAGGGCAAGGAGAAGAATAAGCAAGAGAGAAAGGGGGGGAGGAGAAGCCTTAATGGGGGGAAGCAAGACCTAAAGAAAAAAAGTTTATTTAGAGACAATGGGTGAATTTAATTTAGATTAAAAGAGGGATTCTGGAGGGTACATAGGTTTGTGATATGTGTATTTAGAATATAAAATTCATTATGTAATCTTAGAATCTTTTAAACAGAATCCCAAGAAAAATTGCTATACGTAGTATTTTTAAGTTAGGGTAATGAGTTATAGATGTTACTCCAATTGGTGTACAGGAGAAGTATAGTAAAAGAAAAAAAAAAGATGAATGGATAATTGGAAATAGAACAGACAAAGAATGTTGTTGAAAATGGTAATAAGATATGGAAGGATATATATGCTTTTTTTTGGATTTTGTATATTGATAAAAGGCAATAAAATTTTAATTAATAAGAAATAATTTGGATGGAAAGGAGAAGTAGGGATAAGATATGAAGTTAATACTATATGAAGTATTGATATTATAATTTGGAAATGTTATGTCTTATTGGTCTTTTATTATTATTTTTTCCTAGAAAAGAATTTATAAGCTGTTATGCCTTGACTCTTTGTGCATTGTTTTTATAAAACTGATAAAAATGGTTTTTATATATATATATATAAAAAAGAAAATGATAATAAGATATGGAAGGATATATGGGATGAATATGATGTTTGAATTTGTGTCTGTGTGAAGAGTTTTAACCCGGGAACAGACAACCTTCAGAAAAGATCTTTTAGTTTTGTTTATGTTTTGTGTTTTGTATGTTTGTGTATTGTGTTTTTTGTAAAACTAACAAAATTTGTTTTTTATAAAAAAAAAAAAAAAGAATCAATAAAACCTCGGAGGAATGTTAGATGAGAATAATTTAAACAAGCCAGAAAGAAATGAATATGATGACTATAAAATGGATAAATATAGAAAAGAAATGAAATTGAATAAGAGTAAAGAGAAATAATGAGAAATTTGCTGAAAGATATTTATGTGTCCATATGGAAATGGGATAAATTAGAATTATGTTGTATAAAAATGATGTTTTATTCGACTTGTAAAAATTTATAATGCTAAGAGGTTTTATGTATTTATGTATTTAATGGTTAATGATGTGTTGTTTTATCTTTAAAATTAATAAAAATTTGTTTCAAAAAAAAAAAAAAAGAAAATAGCTTGACCCCTTCCTCCCTATGGCAGCCCCTCAAATATTGGAAGACTGTTATCATGTCTCCCCTGGTCCTTCTCTTTACCAGACTAGCCAAGCCCAGTTCCTGCAACCGTTCGTTGTATGTTTTAGCCTCCAGTCCCCTAATCATCCTGGCTGTTCTTCTCTGCACTTTTTCTAGAGTCTCAAGAACTTTTTTATAATGTGGTGAACAAAACTGGATGCAGTACTCTAGGTGTGGTCTTACTAAGGCTTTATAGAGTGGTATTAGTATTTCCCTTGATCTTGATTGTATCCCTCTGTTAATACAATTTAGGATTGCATTAACTTTTTTGGCTGCTGCTGCACACTGCTGGCTCATATTTAGCTGGTTGTCCACTAAGACTCCAAGATCCCTCTCATAGTTACTGCTATTGAGCCTGGTTTCACCCAGTCTATATGTGTATTTTTAGTTTTCTTGCTGAAGTGTAGGACTTCACTTTTCTCTACATTGAATTTCATTTTGTTAGATATGCTTCACAAATAGCATCAGAGGACAGTTTGCTCATGCTGTGATAACCAGGAGTGGGATGCTAGGGGTTTGCAGGGGTTCGGGAGAGCCCCTCGCTAAAATTCTGTGCAATTTGGAGAACCCTCAAATCCCACCCCTGGCTGGCATGCCCCCCCTCCCCCCACGTGGAGTCCCCACATGGCCCATTTTAGATGCAGGTAAATGCAGGGTGCATGCAAAGGCTCAGGGAGGGTGAAAAACGGGCCTCCTGGAAGTTCAGGAAGGCTGGAAATGGGCCAGTTTCTGGCTTCAGAGAGCCTCTGGAGCCCGGGGAGACTGTTTTTACCCTCCCGGAGACTTGAGAAAAGCCTTTGGAGCCCAGGGAGGGCAAAAACGCCCCCCACCATGGTGCAGGAGGCCAACTAGGCCATGACCACCATGGCCAAGGGCAGAGAATCCTTGGCTAAAATTTTTGAAGCCCACCCCTGGTGATACCTTCTAATCTACAGTAAGTGAAATAAAAACAACCTCCATGGAGAAATACCTCTTTAAAACCAGGGCAGAACTAAATAGTTGCTCTTTCCAAGAAATTCCTAAATTCCCTTTTAGTTAGGGCACAGTGAACTAAGGAATGTGAAAGCAAACAAATTATAGAGCGGATACTATTCCCAATTAGTCACCTATGATTTTAGGATTTTCAAATTAATGTGTACACATAAAGCCTGCTCTGTGGTATTCCTTCCTTTTAGGTATTCCTTCCTTTACTACACGGAAGGTCTACATCAACCCAATGATGTGAGTAATGAAATGCACAGCATTGTAACATTACTGCAGACACATCAACTAATTTGGTTGGGACATGATGCTAAATAACCAAAATCCTGATTTATCAAGAATGAGCATGTATGAGATAAAGGGTCCTTGGTGCTTTCTGGGCTTGCTTGTTTTCTTGCAGACGTGTATGAGATTCTCAACCCCAAAAGTGATAATCCTATCTATGCATTTTTTAAATAGCTAAACTCTAGTTAGTTTAGAAAACAAAGGCATATCCTCTATCTTTACAATGCCTGCTAATCCAAACCATGGAGTGTAAATATCTGTTTAAAATGATCAGAAGTAAGTATCTAAATGAAAAATATCATAAATGTTTACATCTAAAGGTTTTGTAAGCAGAAAATCCTCATTTTCCACCATGCTTCAACAACCTAACATTTCTAAAAGTTACTCTGTAAAAAGTTTTTATTGCTGTTCAGATTAGGATTAGGAAATGGGATATTTTTCAATAACGGCCTGTACATATTTTTAAAGAACTGAAATCAATTTATATAAATTCTATGTGCTTCCCCTTCAAACATTCAGATATGTATATATGTTCAATAAGGACTTATTCTATCAAGTTTACTAAGATGTTTTTGTTAAAAAAAAAAAAAAAAGCTTATCGCCTTCAAAATTCATTTTGCTATCAGGAAACCTTATTTACAGGATTTTTAAACTTAAGTATCTTAATTTTCTAATTTCATCAGTTCACATTACATCATAGTAATTCCTAAAGGGATAACTTTATAAAAGTATCAGAACAGCCCTGATTCCCCCCAAAAAGCAACAGAAAGGGAAGAATGTTAAGACAAAATCATCTGAAGCAAGGCAATGTTGCGTTAGGAGGTGAGTATTTAGGAGGCAGTGAAAATTCAGAAAGACCCACTTACATTGGCTGGGAACATTCCTGGAGATTGCACATCCTGCGAATGGGCCTGGGTTTTGAGATAGACTCACAGTAACTGCGACGGATCATCTTCAAATCATTCTTTCTCCGGCAACCATATTTTGTAAATTGGTACCCTTAAGGGAGAAAAAAAAATACTTTATCTTCAGCATTTCAAAGAACTTTCACACACTTCAAATATTTTTGTCCCCCCCCCCCCCCCCCCCAAAAAAAAAATACTCTGGCCGCTATTTTATGAACGAAGGCAAATAAACATGTCCCAAAATAATGTTGCAGGACCCAATCTGGCTCAGTCACCAGGACCAGATGTTGTGTCTTCTGAGCTTTTGGACTCATGCTGGAGCCCATCTTCTTACTAGAGAGAAGTTCTCTGAGGATGAGGGCTCCAGCATAAGTCTGAAAGCTCAGAAGACACAACCTCTGGTCCCGGAGACTGACCCAGATTGGATCCTACACTATTTTATGACTTCCTTTCACCAGTTAAACCAAAGGTAATAGAATAATTCTCTTGTGCACAGAGGCCTGTTCAGATATTTGTCCATCTCTCAGTAATCCAGGAAAGCACATAGAGTTGGGAATGGTTTATAAATTAGCTTCAGTTACATAAAAGTAAAGTAAAATCTCATTGGAGATTTTCATTGGAGTATTTTCATTGGAGTATTACACAGATACATTCCTATCACTTGCTATTGCCTTCTTCCTTTAAGTTTGAGTTCTCAGTGTAGTCAACTACCCTGTGCTTCCTAAAAGGTCCTCTTCCACTGAACCAGGAGTGACTTTGCTTAGCTTTCCAGATCAGACAACGTCAGGCTTCAATTATACAGAGAAATCAGTATACTTGGGCTGCCATATTCAGGTTGCAAAAAATAGGACAATCACAAAATGGTTAAAATAGGATCCTGCTCCCCTCCCCAGTTCTTACACTTAGTTGTAAGTTGGTCAAAAAACCAAGATCCAACCATCTGGAAATCCCAGGGGTGTAGGCAATACTGAGAAGCAGGAGAATGATATGGGAAGAAAGCAATGGCAACTCATATATTTTCTAATAATACAATTTGGTTGTGTCTGTGCAGTCATCAAAGTCAAACTTGGCTTAAGTGAGTTTATCATTACTCCACTAAACACATCTGTGTTATGGCTGCATTTTGTATTCATAATATTAAATTCTGTGAGTGCTTGAATTGTTATGCTGACATATGTTTGTGGTCTTCCAAAAGGAAGATATTTATTTCCTTCTTGTGATATAAAGAATGATGTTGAGAATAATAAAGAGTGATGTTTTTGGCAACAAGAGAACACAGAAACTCAAAATAAAAATATCCTTGTGCAGACTATGGACTTAGAATCTGTGTTTTCAGGTCAGCCATGTTTTTTGTCATGTAGATCAAGAAATAGGACTGTGTCTTGCTCTGTTCTGGAAGTAGAAAATGAATCCTCTTAAAAAAACAAAAGCAGACACGTGAAAGAAACATAGGAAGGATGTATGAGCTGAGTTTGGGAAACCTCTGATAAAGTGAGAATTTACCTGAGGTATTGTTCAGGCAAAATGGACAAAGGAAATAACTGTTTCAAGAGAAATCTAGTTGTGAAGAAATAGGTAACAAGTTTATTCCAGAATTTGCATTAGGATTAATATAATTTTCTGTGTTAGAATAATTACCTTTTTTAGATTTTTCTTAATTCAAGTAACTGTGCACTTTTGCCTATTATACATGTCCTCATGCTGCGCATCATTTTTAAATATTTTTAATCTGTAATAATTAATCCAAATTTAAATATCCTGGCAGAACACTCATTTATAGCAAATCAGTGTCATCTTGTGGTCTGTTAGGAGCATTACATATTTTATAAACTTATAAAAACTGCCTATAAACATCGTTGTGTTTACATTTAGAAAGCCTCTCTTTCTCTCCCACCCTGCCTCCCTCACTCCCTTTCCCTCCTTTTCTCTTTCTCCATAAACTTTGATTTCATTAATCTTTGTTCAGTCTCCCAACAGGAGCTCAAAGGACTGAAATGTGTGGTCATATCCTCCTAATGATCAAGGAGGCAGCAATGTAGAAATTATGTCAACTTTTTGTATTTTTCGCTATTCAATTACAGTCAGGCAGCACAGGATATGAAAGATCTCTCTCTGTGACACACCACAGTTAATGGGAACACACAAGCTTAGTACCTCTTGAATGATAGGTAGTGACAGGCCTATAAAAAAGAATAGGAGGTGATGATCAGTTATGAAGTCTCAAAATACTTCTGGGAGATGAGATTTAAGACCTTCAGGTTTCCTCCCTACAGTTCAGCAGTTCTGCTACAGGTATGTAGTTAGGGGCAGCAAGTGTGGTGGGTGTTTGAGATTGATTCCAAATTTCAGAGAAGGTGGAATTCTGGGAGCTGGGAAATGAGATAATGTGGAACAATTTTGCATATTCTGTAAAAACCAACAACTGACACATTACTGGTTAAGTATGTGTTAGTTCAGTCTACTCTAGATATGAAATGCAAGGTACATTCTCCACTGAAAATTTACACTGCAGCTTTTTGTCTCCTGCCACTTGTTTATTTCACCTGTGTAGTTTTTAAACTATTGTACATTTTTTAGATGTGCAACATCTTACAAATAATGGACAGCAATAAATAATTCCCATGGAGTGTATTTTTCTGCCTATGAACTAAACTTTTCCCTATTAAAATGTAACTGAAGATGTCAACATTTAATGATTCATAATAAACCATTACACTTTGGATAATCTCACAAAGACTTGATGGATGATTGTTTGGAAAAATCAAATGTGCTGCACTGAATGGATGAATTACAGTACCATAGATAAAAAATTACAGGTAAGCCTGTTAAGACATTTTAACATCATGGATTCCAGTCTCAAATTCAGCTATAAGCTACATTAAACCATCAAGCTTACTTAAAAGCATAATTAGAAACACAGTTTTTCATAACAGACAGAAAAGTCAGTGCAGTCATCAGCATCTTTACCTCCTCCACAAGGTTTTGAGCACTGGGTCCATTTTTTCAGAGCCCATTCATATGGTACAAGATCTTTCAAGACATTGTTATCATCAACATTTAAAGAATCTTCATGGATCATAAATTTGTATGTCAATGAAATCTTCCCGTTACCATGAGGAATTACCTAGTTAGACAAATAATGTATATCTTTTCAGGAAGATCATTTTAACATCACTTTTAAAATCTCTTCAAAACCAGATTGCAACCAAGATTTAGGCTTCCGTGATTCTCCGGTCTTATTCCAGGTCCATGGTTCTGGCGATCTCTTCATTTTGCCTCTGCCACTCTGCCAACCACATTCCCCCCACAAATTCCCCAATCTTGTTTTCTGAAAAAAGGGAAATCCATATCCCCAGAGTTCTCATGAACAAAAGAGGCAACGTATATAGTTGGGAGGCACAATCTAGATTTGGCTTTAATCCTTAAAACAGATTCCTTAACTGATACTATATATCAAGTGAAGGGTGCATGACTCACTGTGACATGGCACCCTCGTCTTCAGGGAACTTACCAAAATGCTGATGCTGTGACGTAAAGGACCCATCGTTTGAACCATTTCCCTGTCCTCATCATTCCGATATTCCCATTCTGCACCCATGTGGATGAAAGTTTTGGAGTCTGGCACGTAATTGTTTTCATTTAGAATAAATTTCCCTGTTTCTCGATTCTTGATCGCTAAAAACAAAATAAGAAATATGAAGTGAAGAGATGTCAGGAGGTTCCCTTTCCTTCTCATTTTTAATTTTCTTTTTCTAGAAGTCACAGAAGTGACTGCTTGCTTTATTTACTTTACTTGGAAAATTCATCAAAAAGTATCACCAGAAAAGTTTATATAAACATTTTAGTACTAACAAAATGAAATTTGCTAAAAAGCAACCAAAATATCCAATCTAGTATAGCTTGCCACAGTCTTTTTTATTTTTATCACTAACGTTCTATTAGAGAAGGAATTTTATAGAGAAGTGCCAGAATGAGAGTAAGCAAAATCTGTAAAGGGGAGAGGGGTGAAGGCAGAGACTGATATTTATATTTCTCCAAACTGTAGTTTAATGAGGTTCAAATTGGCTACTATTCTTGGATAATTAGCTATATATTGATTGCAGTTGTACGGGCCCAAGTTTGTAGGTTTCACTATCAGCTGATTTTTTTAAAAAAGGAAAATAGCTTAATTTCAAAGAAGGAATCCTCAAATAGGGTCAACGACCAAAGAGCATGCATATTAAATATGAAAAAAAAATTATCCATGAAAGGCGATTTGATTGTACCAGGCCTCTTTGAACATGAGAATTTTATACAATCTTTCCTCTTTTCATATACAGCTCAGCAGCAGTCTTTATATCTCTCTGCTTGTCACTACTAAGTACTACATGCCCAGTACTACATTAAAACATGTAAAGAATATTTTCTCTTTCAAAATAATAGTCAGACATGACAGCCTCGTACACTTCCTGTCCTTCCCAACTGCTTCAAGATTCATTTGTGTTGTCAGCATCCATACGTTCATCAGATTTACAAAAACAGAAGGTTTATATCTTGCTCATGGTTTTTCAGAAACAGTTTGATTAATGTGAGGAATATGTCTGTGCAATGAACATTATTAATCCCAGACAGCTGCAGAAAACAGCAATTCATGAAACATCTCTCTTAAAACAAAGCTTGGATGATTCATAGAAAAGTTACTAGGTCAGTGGAAATGAATCTGCTTCTAATTAATTACAGCCTACAAGACAATGGCTCTTATCAATCCACTGAGCTGTAAAGATTGAGAGCTTCAATTATTATTGAAACTTTGCTTGATTGAACGGTCTTGCTGCAGCTGGCTTAGAACTAGAAAGAAGGACCAAGAGAATAGATGCTGGAGATGTAAGCAAAAACACATCTGTTAAATCTGATGCACAGGAAATGTGGGCTCTGCAGCAAACATTGTTTGCACAATTATATTGAGCAAAATTACACACGATTTATTTATTTATTAAATGTGTATGCTGTCTGATTCCAAGTGATCCTGGGCATTTATTATTTCAAAACCAAGTTTTAGGAAAGTTAGACATGCTATTTCAAAGAGCAGGTACCAAGTTATTTAGTACAGTAAAGTTCAAATTATGATCCAAGCAGAATCTGTGAATTTTTAAAATTCTATACATTTGTGTAGAGAATTTCTTTCTATAAATTCCTCTGTACAACAATATTTCACTGCTACTTCTACAACAAAAAAGGATCTGGCTGAAACAAATACATTTCTAGATTGCTTTGATAAAGAGAATATAATGTAAAATTGTTAGGAATTAATAGTACCTAACAGTTGGGTAGGAAATATATAAACCAGGATAGACATTTAATACTGTCTCTTTAAGGGAATGCTAAAATTATAAGTGGGTGTTGTTAGGGATACACCCTAGCAGAATCTGCACGGCAGTTCAGGCAGTCAGGCAAATATGTGAGATAAACGTTTTTTGTAGCTTACACTCAGTAAAACAGATACACTTTGCTAGTTAAATAGTTTATTCCAGTAAGAGTTTTAGCATAGTCAAAACAGTCCATATATCATTCACTAGTTCAGTCCGTTTGGGGATTATTCAGTTGCAAAGTCCAGTGTCGAAAAAGAGGTCAGTAAACTTACAAATATCAGTCCAGCAATATATCTTCTTGCAGTAGAGATATGAAGAAGTCAAACCTCCTTTCTTCCTTCAGCAGCAGGGAACACGCAGTTAGCAAACCATCAATCCATCATGGTCAGCAAGCAATCCAGTATGCCAGCAATACAGCAGGTTTTCTTGCTCCCTCTTATGGCGGTTTTACAACCGCACCCAAAATTACATGCTTTGCAGTTAAAGTGACACACACTTAAAATCACTATCATAGTTTATATATATTATTTTACCCAAATTACGTTAGGTAACCTTGTTATTCCTAACATATTCCCCTTTTGGGTAATATAATAATATATATATCTATTTACAACCTTAAACCATAGTCATCACAACTTTCTTTGTGTTTGACTGAACCTTGGGCTTTTGTAAACTGATCAGCAATATTTTCTTCAGTCATACAATATTCCAATCTTATTAAACTATTTTTTACAGATTGCCTTACATTCAGATATCTAAGATCTGTATGCTTAGATCTCGTTTTCACAGCAATATTTGTAGCCAACCGTATGGCTGCTTGATTGTCCTCATAAACTACAATGAAATCATTAACAGTTATTCCCAAATCCAATAACAACTGTTTATACAGAATTAAATCAGTACATAATAAAGATAGAGATGAAAATTCTGCTTCCATTGTGGACATACTTATGTGTTGCTGTCTAATTGACCTCCAACCAATCAGTGCTTTTCCTATCAGTATAGCCATACCTGAAGTTGATTTCCTAGTGTTTATGTCTGTTGCAAAACTTGCATCAGCATATGCACTTAAAAATCAGATCATCTTTTGGCTCCAAATATAATGCATAGTACATTGCCCTTTTAAGATATCTTAAGATACGCTTTGTCGCTTGCCAGTGTCGTTCAGTGGGTTCAGTGTTGAATCTTGCCAATTGATTAATGCTATAGGCAATGTCTGGCCTTGACCAATTACTAATGTACTACCAATTAACGATTGGTACCAATTAATTAAACTACCAATTAACGATTGATAAATAGTCTTATCGAATTTCGAATGAAAATCAGTGTGGCCAAATTCCTGACTCATTGGAGTTTTTGCCGGTTTACAAAGTTCCATCTTGTATGTTTTTAGTAATTGATAAATCTTATCCTCTTGAGATATCTTATAGCCACTTTTGGTTTTATTTATTGTTAATCCTAGATACTATTTTATCTCTCCTAATTGCTTTAATTTTATCCTCTTACCTAATAATGATATTATTTCAGTAGCTTCATTATTAGTTTTTGTAATTAAGGCAATATCATCAGTGAACAACAATAACAATGACACTATTCAATTTGTCTCTTTCTTAAATACACTTGGATCAGCTAAACCTGCTTTAAATCCTATATTGTTTAACTCCTTAACAATATATTGGTTCCATTTGTTATAGTTCTTCTTAGCTGCCCACACTAAAGCTGCCCACACTAAAGGTTGTTGCTTTTAGATTCGGTGCAAATACTTCATCATAATCACATGAAGTTTGATTAAATCTTTGAGCTACCAACCCAGCCTTATGGGTAACAGTCTCATTTTTACCTGTTTTTAATTTAAATATCCATTTACAGCCAATGGACTTTTCACCTGGAGGTAATTTAACATTTTCATGAACTTCCATTTGTTTCAATGAATTTAGTTCCTTCTCCATTGCTCTATGCCAATTTTCTTGTTCCTTTGCAGGATACATTCTAAGTTCTTCAACAGTAGTTGGAACTTTACTAACTTGGCAAACTACACTTGCTTGGTACCTGTCAGGTGGTCTGGTTTCACGTGTTGAACGTCTAGGTATTACATGGCTTACAAGTGGACTTTCATATACTACCTGTTCCTGGTTATCTATTTTTTCCTGTTCACCTATTTCTTCCTGTTCTGGTCCTATGTGCTCTTCCTGTACTTCCTCTTTAATTGTATTCTTCTTATTACGATATGCTGTTTTGGTCTTTTGTAGGTTTCTATGATTACATCCTTACTTGAATCTTGTTCCAGTTTTTCCCATCCTACATGTTCAAGGAATTGTGCACTAGCACTCAGTAAACGCTAGATGTACCTTTTTCCCAGAATCTGTATGATTTGTGATTAGATTCATAACCTACAAAGAATAATCTTTTAGCCCTATGCTGCCCCTTATGTCTCAGTTGTGTAGGAATATGCACCCATGCTGGTTGGTGCTCCAAATGTGTGCATGTAGCTTAGGTCAGGTTTTCTACCATGCCACCGTGTGAATGGTAATTCACCTGTTGTTGAGTTAACAACATTATTCATATGATTACCACACATTATTGCTTCTCCCCACAAGGTTTCAGGTATTCCTGAATCCGACAACATAGTACGAGCCATTGGCTGTATTGTTTGGCCTCGTCTTTCTATAAAGGAATTATGTTGTGGCCTATACGGTGCAGACTTTTTATGTTCAACACCTGCCATCTTCAGTCTATTTTGGAATTTATTATTTATAAATTCTGTACCATTATCAGTTACAAGAATTACTAGTTTCCTTTTAGTTTTTCTTTCTGCAAACTTCAACCAATTAAAGAAATTCTGATATGTTTCCGTTTTACTCTTCATTAAATAACAGAAACCATATCTAGAATAATGATCCATTATGCTTAATATATAACGAGCACCTCCCACACTTGGTTTTTTAGGACCTATAATATCAGCAAATACGACCTCTAGAGGTTCCTTAGTTTTAAATCCATTAATTCTGTTTGCTGGTATTACCTTGCTTTTTTCTTGACTGCAAGCATTGCAGTGCAAATACTTACTGCAAGGCTTCAGTTTTATACCTTAAGACAGTTCAACCATTTTCTTGAGCATTTTAAAATTTATATGCCCCAAACGTCTGTGTAGCAAATATATGCATTCATCATGAGGTTTAACATTATTATACACTATGTTAGCTACCTCTAACTGATTATCATTTAACACATACAATTCACTTTTTAAAGTTGCAGTCACTTTTTTACCTTCCTTTTCTATTACGCAGTTTTCTCCCCTAAAGGTAACTACATAACCTAGTTTAACCAAAACTCTAACCAAAAGCAAATTAAACTTAAGTTGTGGTACATATAACATTTTTACATTTTCTTTTATGCAAGAACAATGTGCAATACCTTCACCTTTTGCTTTCATTTTCCAGCCATTAGCTAACAATATCTGCTGTGAACTCATGGACATCTTAACAAATCTTTTCTTTTCTTTCATTATGCAGTGCGATGCTCCACTATCTACAACCCATACATGGCTAACTCTAAGCATTTTTTATCCTTTTGATGCCTTTTAGCATTCTGGCTGGCATTGTGGCATTTTCCTTTCTTGCAGAATCTAGCCAAATGTCCTTTTCCTCCACAATTAAAACATTTTCTAATTGTTTAGGCTGTCGAAGATTCTTTATCTTTTCTAGTTTGTGATTCCCTTCTCAGTTGATCCCTTTCAAGCCTTCTCTTGGCTTCTTAAATTAATCTGCCAGTAATGTCAGATAATGTGAGGTTATCTTTTGGCAGTACTTCCAGTGAAGTTACATAGTCGTCATAGCTCTCATCTAATGAAGACAAAATTATATAAACCTGATGTAGTTCTGTGAAGATAAGTTCTTTTTCATGCAGTTCCTGAAAAATTCTCTTCATAATGTTTATATGAGTCAACATGTCTCCATTCTTTTGAAGATGTGTTCTGAACAGTTTCCATGTAAGATTTATATGTGCTCCTACACTGTCTCAAACATAAATCTTCTTTAAATTCTCCCAACATTTTGCAGCTGTTTCTTCTCCACGAATATGGACAAGTTGCTGGTCACAGAGTGTCAGTCCTATTATACAGAGAGCTTGCTCATTCTTCAGTTTATATTTTTGTATTTTCAGGGCATCATCCTCATCCTCCGGATCCCATGCTTCTCCCTCTGGTGGGTTTTGAATTATACTCCACAAACCTTCTCTGCGTAGAAGTAGGCTGCATTTCATAGACCATGAAACATAGTTTGTTCCATCCCGTTTGGATATTAGAGACAAACTTTGTAAATTGACTTGTGCCATCTTTTTCTGTATATTAAACTATAATTAATAAAACACAGCTGTCTGTTTACAGTATTGTGTAACTACACTAACACTCACTTTATATAATCCTGTTATATCCTGGTTAGTCTGACTGTGCAGCTGGGCCCATAACCAGTGTTAGGGATACACCCTAGCAGAATCTGCACGGCAGTCAGGCAGTCAGGCAAATATGTGAGATAAATGTTTTTTGTAGCTTACACTCAGTAAAACAGATACACTATGCTAGTTAAATAGTTTATTCCAGTAAGAGTTTTAGCATAGTCAAAACAGTCCATATATCATTCACTAGTTCAGTCCGTTTGGGGATTATTCAGTTGCAAAGTCCAGTGTCAAAAAAGAGGTCACTTAACTTACAAATATCAGTCCAGCAATATATCTTCTCACAGTAGAGATATGAAGAAGTCAAACCTCCTTTCTTCCTTCAGCAGCAGGGAACACGCAGTTAGCAAACCATCAATCCATCATAGTCAGTACACCAGCAATCCAGTACGCCAGCAATACAGCAGGTTCTCTTGCTCCCTCTTATGGCGGTTTTACAACTGCACCCAAAATTACATGCTTTGCAGTTAAAGTGACACATACTTAAAATCACTATCATAGTTTATATATGTTATTTTACCCAAATTACGTTAGGTAACCTTGTTATTTCTAACAGGTGTGGTTCCTCAAACGACCATAAGATGGAGCGAGAAACCTGGTTTCCTAGTTGCTAGTTGCTAGATGTTCTGATGGTCGATGTTCTTGGTTCCTGCATTTTTCCTATTGACTGTTGCTAATCGTCGTTCTTCTTAGATTGCTGTGAGTCTGTTACTGAACTGTTTATGATACTGAACTTGGTTATTTGGATTATCCTTGGACTGAATACTGACTGCTTTAACCGTGTATGACTTGGACTGCTTGTTGGACTTTGCTTAACTATTTACTGGAAGTAAAACCTATATTTTACTATTCAGTGTATCTGTGTGCTGGTTGTGTGTTATTCAACATCACTCTCACTATGTTTCCCTGCGTGCACTCATTTTCCTAATGGGGAATTACCTCAACACTAGTTATGGGCCCAGGCCATACCAGGCTCAGATAACTGAGAGTTAGTGTGAATACACAACACTGTATACAGACAGCTGTTTACTGTTTAATTGTGGGTTACTGTCCTGGTAAAGATGGCACAAGACCAGTCAAAAGTCTATCACTGATAAGTTGGTTGGATGGAACAAACTATGTTTCCTGGTCTATGAAGTGCAGTCTACTTCTGCGAAGAGAAGGGTGATGGAATGCAGTTCAGGATCCACTGGATGTAAATGCTTGGGATCCAGATGATGAGGACGATGCCAAGAAGCTTGCTGATTTTACACGGAACAACGAACGAGCTCTTTGTATAATTGGACTAACACTGAGTGACCACCAGCTAGTCCATATTCGTGGAGAAGTCTGCTGTTCGGTGTTGGGAGAATTTGAAGAGGATTTATGTTCGTGACAGTGTAGGTGCACACATACATCTTACAAGTAAACTGTTTAGAGCACGTCTTCTGAAAGGTGGAAATATGTTAGCTCATTTGAACTTCATGAAAAGAACTTTTCAAGAGCTACATGAAAAGGAACTGATATTTTCAGAGCTGCATCAAGTTTACATTATTCTTTCCTCATTGGATGAAAATTATGATGATTACATATCTTTACTGGAAGTCTGACCAGAGATGAACTGACATTGACTGACATAACCGGAAGGTTGTTAGAAGAGGCAAGAAGACGGCTGGATAGGGACCAACTGAGAAAGGAACAACCACAAGAAGAGGATTTATCTTCAACTGGCTATACTGTTAGGAAATGTTTTTCTTGTGGGGCTAGGGGACATATAGCTAGATAAGAAAGATAAGAAAAATGTAGTAAGAAGAGCAAACATCAGAATACTGGTAAACACCAGAAGGCTAAGAAGAATGTTAGTTTAGCTATGTCTGGCAATTCAACTGTAAACCATGATTTGTGGGTAGTTAAGAGTGGAGCATTGCAGTGCATTACTAAAAATAGAGAGAGGTTTGTAACGATGTCCACGAGTAAGCAACATGTATCATTGGCAAATGGATGGAAGGTGAAAGCATCTGTGAAGGTACTGCATATTGTTCATGTGTAAATGAGCATTTAACTATGTTATATGTACCTAAACTGAAATTTAATTTGTTATCAGTAAGGGCTTTAGTTAATATTGGTTATACAGTAACCTTTAGGGAAGATAACTGTGTAATAGAGAAAGAGGGTAAAAGTGTTACTGTTACTTTAGAGAATGATTTATATGTGATACATGATGACCAGCTAACTTGGTTTATAACACATGATGAATGTATACATTTACTGCATAAAAGTCTGGGGCATGTTAATTTCAAAATGCTGAAACAAACTGTTGAATTGTCAGAGGGAGTAAAATTAAAACCCTGTAGTAAGTACTTAAACTGTAATGCCTGTAACCAGGAGAAAAGCAAGGTTACTCCAGCAAACAGACTGAATGGTTTTAAGATCGAAGAACTTTTAGAGGTTATGTTTGCTGACATAATTGGTCCTAAGAAACCTAGTTTGGGAGGTGCCTGCTATGTTTTGAGTATAATGGATCATTACTTGTGGTACGGTTTCTGCTATCTCATGAAAAACAAAACAGAAACATTCCAACATTTCTTTAATTGGCTAAGGTTTGCAGAAAGAAAAATGAAACATAGGGTAATTACTTTAGTTACTGATAATGGGACTGAGTTTATTAACAATAGATTCCAAACTATGTTAAAATTGGCTGGTGTCGAGCATAAACATTCTGCACCTTACAGACCACAACATAACTCATTTATAGAATGAAGAGGACAAACGTTACAAGCCATGGCTCGCACTATATTATCTGATTCAGGTTTACCTGAAACTCTGTGGGGTGAGGCCATAATTTGTAGTAGCCATGTGTTGAACAATGTAGTTAACACAACAACTGGTGAATTGCCATTCACTCATTGGCATAGCAGAAAACCAAATTTAAGTTATTTACATACATTTGGAGCTCCGGCATGGGTGCATATTCCCTCACAAGTAAGACTGAAAGGGCAACATAGAGCTGGGAAATTATTTTTCATAGGTTACGAGGTCAACCATAGATCATTTAGATTTTGGGATCAAGGCACAGCTAATGTTTACTGTAGCACTAGTACTAAATTTCTTGAGCATGTTGGGTGGTATAAAGTAGAACAGGAATCCAACAATGAAGTTGTTATTGACACCCAAGTAGTTCATAGTGATGAGATAGTTAAACCATCAATAGCCATTAAAGAGGAAGAACAGGCACAGGAGGCGGTAGAAGAACAGGAGCAGGTAGAACAGGAGAGTCCATCAGTAAGCCCTGAGTTACCTAGACGTTCAACCCATGTAACACGACCACCAGATAGATATCAGACTAGTATAATATGCCAAGTAAATATAGTTCCTACTAACTATAATGAACTGAAACTATATCCTGCTAAGGATCATGCTTTGGCAGGAAGCAATGGATAAGGAACTGAAATGTTCCTTAGGAGGTATATGAAAATGTCAGGTTACCACCAGGTGAGCATGCCATAGGGTGTAAGTGGATTTATAAAATTAAGACAGGCACCGCTCATGTTTACTGTAGCGCTAGTGCTAAATTTCTTGAGCACGTTGGGTGGAACAGGAATTCAGCAATGATGTTATTATTGACACCCAAGTAGTCCCTAAAGATGAAATAGTTAAGCCATCAATAGCCATTAAAGAGGAAGAACAGGCACAGGAGAAAGTAGAAGAACAGGCACAGAAAGAGGTAGGAGAACAGGAACAGGTGGTACAGGAAAGTCCACCAGTAAGCCCTATATAAAGACATTCAATCCGAGTAACACGACCACCTGATAGATATTAGGCCAGTGTTATATGCCAAGTGAATACAGTTCCTGGTAACTATAATGAACTGAAACTGTATCCTGCTAAGGATCAGGCTGCTTGGCAGGAAGCATTGGATAAGGAACTGAAATCTTTACAAAGACTAGAGGTATATGAAAATGTCAAGTTTCCACCAGGGAAACATGCCATAGAGTGTAAGTGGATTTATAAACTTAAGACAGGTGTGGATGGGACTGTTATTCATAAAGCCAAGTTAGTAGCACAAGGATTCAATCAGACAGCAAACGACTATGATGAGGTGTTTGTGCCTAGTTGAAGGCTACTACATTAAGGGCAACATTAGTGTGGGCAACTAAGGAGAAATCCATTATAAAACATTTAGATGTACAGATGGCATATCTGCATGCACCACACTATATATTTATTACGCTATATATTTAAAACACATTATATATTTAAAGAAAGCTTTAGGTATAAAAAATTATAATACAACTGATTGCTGGAGATTGAAAAAGAGTCTTTATGGCTTGAAGCAATCAGCATATGAGTGGAACCAGTGTATAGTTAAGGAATTAACTAAGATAGGTTTTATAGCTGGCATGGCTGATCCATGTTTATTTAAAAAGAAAAGTGCTGGTGTAGTTTCATTGTTGCTATTGTTCATTGATGACATAGCATTAATCACCAAAACTGAACAAGAAGCCACTGAGATTATTTCACTATTAGAAAAGAAATTTAAGTTTGAAGAAATTAAACAATATCTTAGTTTAAAGATAGATAAAACTAGGGGAGGTTACAAAATCTCACAGGCAGATAAAATTAACCAGTTACTGAAGAATTTTAAAATGGAACAGGCTAAAACACCAATGAGCCAGGAGTTTAGTCACAGTGATGTACAAAGTCCTGTTTTTGATAAAGATATTTATCAGTCCTTGATTGGTAGCTTATCTTATCTCAGTAATTGGTCAAGGCCAGATATAGCATACAGTGTTAACCAATTAGCGAGATTTAATGCTGAGCCAACTGAAAAGCACTGGCAAGCTGCTAAGCGTGTGTTAAGATATCTGAAACAAACAATACATTATGCATTATATTTGGAGCCTAAGGATGAACTAAGTTTAACTGCATATGCTGATGCAAGTTTCGCTACAGATGTAAATCCACGTAAATCAACATCAGCTACTGTCGTATTAT
The DNA here is from genome assembly GCA_033807585.1 of Hydrophis major. Lineage (NCBI taxonomy): Eukaryota > Metazoa > Chordata > Lepidosauria > Squamata > Elapidae > Hydrophis > Hydrophis major. The sequence continues at coordinate 133,581,193 of CM066329.1, read as the reverse complement.
TAGGAAAGGTGTTGATTGGATGGAGGTCTATTCGACAGAAACATCTAAGTCTATCAACAATGGAGGCTGAATGATCATGTTTGTCTTTATTATGTACAGATTTAGTTTGTTATAAGCAACTATTGATTGACATGGGAATTGATGTAACAGATTCTACTGTTGTTTATGAAGACAACCAATCAGCTATACAGATGGCTTCCAATCTCGCTGTAAAGACAAGATCAAAACTCACAGATTTAAGATATTTAAATGTGAGACATGTGTGCAAAGTAGAATGATTAAACTGGAGTACTGCATGTCAGAGAATAACATTGCAGATCCTTTTACAAAAGCCCAAGGCTCTGTAAAGCATGAGGCTTGCTGTGAAGGATATGGACTTAAACTGTAAGGTGTTATATATTGTCCTATCCAAAGGGGAGAATGTTAGGAATGTTCTGATGGTCAATGTTCTTGGTTCCTGCATTTTTCCTATTGACTGTTGCTGATCGTCGTTCTTCTTGGATTGCTGTGAGTCTGTTACTGAACTGTTTATGATACTGGACTTTGTTATTTGGATTATACCTGGACTGAATACTGACTGCTTTAACCGTGTATGACTTGGACTGCTTGTTGGACTTTGCTTAACTGTTTACTGGAAGTAAAACCTACATTTTACTATTCAGTGCATCTGTGTGCTGGTCATGTGTTATTCAACATCATTCTCACTATGTTTCCCTGCGTGCACTCATTCTCCTAATGGGGAATTACCTCAACAAAAATATTGCATGCTGGAGTTCTCCAAGCAAGAGTTTGGGACTGCAGATATATAGAAATAATTTCACTTCAAAACCAAACAAACTCAGAGAATTCCAGCAATGAATATAACATGCAAACATGGAGTTATCCATATTTGCTGCTAGTTTGGTTTTCAGCCTTAAAAGTGATTACAATTGCTCTACCCAACTTCTATATCATTGCATTAGTGCTATTTTACTCCTACAAATATGTTCTCCAACTCAATTAAAATATATTTTATAACCAGAATAGAATTTCAGCTTGTCAGGAAAAGCACATCCATCAGCAAAAGCTGACTATGATGCAATATGATACGTACCAAGATTATGAACAGTAGCATCAGATTCTTGTATAAGTAAATGCCTGGCACCAGCTGGAATGTCAAACATCTTGAGGTAACCTGCAAGAAAGCATCACAACTATTAACAATAACTTTTATTAGGAAAAGAAAAAAGCATGAATATTTGCTCTAGCTATTCCTTTATTTTATATAGTAGATGCCATCTAACTGCTTTTAAAAAATATTTTGAAGCTCCAGAACTGACTTAAACCACATTGTTTGCAGGATGATTTATTATCAGAAAGTGCATAAACGTAGCAATAGTTCCTTGAAAACTAGTTTCATATAGTTGTTGTTGTTCTTTGCACCATCACATTGTCCACTGAGAAGATTTTCTCAGTCTTCCCTGAAAATATTCCATGCAACCTATAGCCATGAAAAAATTTGCCCGTTTTAACTTGTGAGTTCTAAGGCACCTTTTGTTTCTTTTCTAAAGAATGTAGATGCTTCCTCTCAAAAGGTGTATTTATCTGAGCTTACAACATTTTAAAATTACAAGATACTCTTAAAATTAAAACAACAAGAATAAAATACAATATATTTGAAAGGGATTTTTCAGATAAACCTGGTCCTTTCTGTTATTCAATTCTGGACTCTACTATATCAGGGGTATCAAACTGAATTTCTTCAACAGCTGGATCAGCATTGTAGTTCTCCGAAGGCTGGCCAGGGGGGAGATGGGGGGAGACGGGATGGATGCAGCACCCTGCTGGCAAAACAAGCCATGGGGGGTGGGCGTGAGGACCTCCTGTGCCCTGTTTTTGATCTGAACGGCCTTCTGCAGCACCCTGCTGGCCAAAATGGGGTTGGGGGGAGTCATGAGGCCCCCTGTTCCCTATTTTCAGTCTGGATAGCCACATGCAGCCCCTCCATGCCCTGTTTTGGCTGCCAGAGGCACCATGGCCCAGTCCTTTGCTATTTCCAGGCACCCCATGGGCCGGATGTGGCCCGCAGAGTTGAGTTTGACACCTATACTTATATCATTCTTGACATCTTCATTCTAGCATATTTGCAGAGGACTGCTTATTTTAGATATTTGTAGCAATAGCAATAGTACTTCAACATATATTCTGCTTCATAAAGCTTTACAGCCCACTATAAGTGGTTTACAGAATCAGCATATTTCCCACAACAATTTGAGTCCTTATTTTACCCACCTCAGAAGAATGGAAGGCTGAATCAATCTTGAACTGGTCAAGATCGAACTCCTGGTAATGGGCAGAGTTAGCCTGCATTCTAACTACTGTGTCATCATGGCTCAGTGAATCAACAACCTAGATTTGTAGCTAAACATTTGCAGCTCCTTCAGCCAAAAGGTTTAGCTCTCTGAACCCTGATCATCCAGGAACTCCCCCTTTAACCCTCTTCAATGTTGTCATGTCAGCCTAACAGCACAGAGTATAAAGGAGCTATAAAAAGAATATGGAAGTGGTATTTCATATTTATTATTGAGAAATGTCAATTAATTAAATAGATACTCTGACTTTACTTCCTCTGATATCTGGTTTTCCCCTTGTCCTCTTTGTAAAACATGGCATACTGATGATGCAGAGAAACTGAACAAGAGAGAGAGAGAGAGAGAGAGAGAGAGAGAGAGAGAGAGAGAGAGAGAGAGAGAGAGAGAGAGGGTGCAAATTCATAACATAAAATTCATTCCAACCTAGCCACAAGGCTTTTGTAAAAAATAAAATGGGGAAGCTCCATAGAAATCATCTTGCATTCCTGGAAGAATAAAAGCACGAAACAAAGTAATGATTATAAATACAAGATGAACCAGACTCAAAAAGGGAAGGTGATTCAGAGTGCATACTGATGTCCACATCCCATCTGTTGGCAACTTTTTAAAGACAACAAGGAACCAAAAGCTGCAGTGTGCACATCCCTGCTTGCTCCCAATTGACTTTTCCTTTTTGAATCAGGGATCACTGTACAATTTTAGTCATTTTATCTATTTTTAAAGGATCATGATTATCTTTATTCCTAAGTAGGCAGGGTTGGATCGGGAAAGAAAACTGGTATTTTTTCCTTTTAGAAAGAAGAACCTTTTATGCATTGATCTCAGCTTATTTGTTCAATTCTGTCTTTTGACTGTTTTTCAAATGGAAGGACTAAAGAGCAGCATTTGAAACGGCAAAGGAAAAATGCTATTAAATAAAATTTTAAACTCCTTTTAAAATTAAACACATACTTTTCTGGGGCAAGTATATTATATTTAAATAAGAATAACCTTGTTTCTTTGGTGCCCTGGAGAATGTTCCTTTCACCACTTTGCAATGGGTGTTGTCTCCACCGCACACACCACATTTATCTTCTTGCTTTGATGACCCTATTACTTTGTCACAGCCGACTTTCTGAAACCAAGGGAAAAAAAATCCATTCGTTTTGTGTGTAAGAGTGTGTAAGAGTCTTTTTTTTTTTTTGAATGATAACTAGATCAGGATATTTAAACAGGATATTCAGGTCTAAAATATAAGTATGTTATATAAGTATATAAGTATAATATGCTGATAGTCCCATGGGACCTTATTTCAAGAATAGAAGAATGATCTCCAGAACTTGAGTTTAAGTAGATATTTGATTCCCACCTCCACATCTATTTTAGATAGTGAAAATCATAGACCTAGAGTTTCATATCTACAATCCCTGAGAAAATAACACCAAAACCAACCATATGTTTCTCTTTCTCTTTTTCAGTTTAAAGACATCACACTTTAGCAAGTCTGTCCTCAAGTTACATATCACAGAAATCAGCCAAATACAAGGTTTATTTAAAGCAGATAACTCAAAAACTGACTGGTAGATATGGTTTGGATTAGGAATTGTTGAAAATTGTACCCAAGCTTATCTAGAATGACTGTATCACATGGCAAACAATGAATGCCTATCTTTACCTATATCAAGGTCACTTTTCTTGGTTAAAGGTAAAACTTTGGAAATCGCTAAAGTGCTATAAAAAAATCATGTATGTGGTGGCTCAAGTACCATCATTAACTCACAGATATTCTTTTTAAACACTGTCTTTATGGAATATTCCAACGTGCACTAGGAACTAAAAGAAGAGTTTTAAAAAAGAATTTAAGGGTAGTTTAACTGACTGGATCCATGTGCTCACCTAGTGCATGTGCTTATAGAAAGCAATAACTATTTCCTTAAATAAAAACAAATTTAGAAGTGTGCTCAACAGCCTTCTAAACTAAATAACACGTTCAGAACAAAGCAATGTGTCTCTAACCACATCATTTCATTTCCTGACATCTTGAATCTCTAACCTTCGAAGCATTCTACAGTTGTGGAACACAGCTATTTTTCTTGGGACTCTTTGGAGATTTCTCTCTCCATGTAATGATTTTTTCCCCTTTAAAAACTGTTGCACTTCAACAAATATTTTCCTTTTAAATAGTTGTTTTCACATATTACAATTCCCTCCTGAGTATTGTTCACTATTAGTAAATATTATGATTTGAAAAATATTCTGCCACTTCCAATAAAATAGTAAAATACTACACATATGATTTGTTTTAAAATCATCTTTCAGTATAATTTCTATAGAATATTTTATAAATTAGTCAGGGGAAGGGAAAAAACTAGCCCGTTTTATATATAGCAAGAGCACTTAGATTTTTATACTGCTTCATGGACTTTAGAGTCCTCTTTAAGAGGTTTACAGAGTCAGCATATTGCCTCCAACAATCTGGGTGCTCATTTTACTGACTTCGGAAGAAGGCTGAGTCAACCTTGAGTTGGTGAGAATCAAACTAGAATAGAGCTGCAGAATTAGCCTGCAATATTGCATTCTATCCACTGCTCCACCACAGCTCATTATAATTTTAATATTACTCTTACAGATAGAAAAATGGAAAAAGAAATTCCTGAAACACATGTAACCTACCAGGCATTCTCCTCGCATACAGATACTGTGCAAATCCTTATAGGAGCACCGTGTTCCATCATGTACCAATCTTTTCATATACACCACATCATTAGTCTCCTTGGACTCACAGTAGAGGTGGCACCTTTCTTTAGCTATAAGGGAAAATATTTGGGTAATTTATCTTTTCATTAAATAATTTTTTAAATGTTGATTCACTGAATTCTGGGAGTTGAAGTCCATAGATTATAAAGGGGGCCTAGTTGCCCACTCCTGATCTGAGGGTTAATGCTAATGAATTGCAGCATTTCTGCACACAGGACATTGCAGTTTTTAAAACTGGGCAGAGTTATCCTGCTCTGCTCTGCTAATAATGAAATGAAAAAGATAAATTGTGCAAACCATCAGTATGTTCATATGGGAGCCAGTGATGCTTCGTATTTTGATATTCAAAAACAGGATCCCACTGCCTGCACTGCTCCTCTCTGAAGTCTTCATGATCATCAGGACAATCTTGGTTATTGCAGAGCTGGAACTCATAGCTTGGCCCAAAACATGTGCGGCCTCCATTAGCAGGGCTAGGGAAAAGAAGAATATACTAATGAACAATTTTAGAATATAATAGATCGTTGCATTTTTTTGCAGCTGTAAAAGTGGTATTTCCTCAGATATTGGATTCAAATTCCTATGAACGCCAATCAGAAAACTTCACGAAGTGAAAGAACTGCAGTCCAACAATGCCTGGAAACCCACAGATTCCTTATTACAGGTGGTCCTCAACTTACAACCATAATTGAGTCCACAATTTTTGTTGCTAAGGGAGAAATTTGTTAAGTGAATTTTGCCCCATTTTATGATTTTTCTTGCCCCATTTGTTAAGTGAATCACTGAATTAGTAGCATGGTTGTTAAATAAATCTGGTTTCCCCCTTGGCTTTGTCAAAAACTCACAAGAGGGGACTTCCAGTTGCAAGGCTTCGGTGGCGGCAGGAATCCACTTTTCTGCAGGTCCCTGCTGCGTTCACTGCTGAAGTACCCCCGATCCAATTGGATTTGGGGGTTGTCGCTACCCTGGAGAGGTAGCGGAAAATAGAGGAGACCTGGGCAGGGGTCTGGGGACATCGCAACCCCTGTCCCCAGCCGGTTAGACTCTTTTTTCCTGAGGCGGTGGAGTGGCTGTCAGTAATGGCAATCACAAAGAGATCTTCAACCGGACAAGATTTGTGCAGGAGGAAGAATTAGAAAGAGAAAGTTTTTTGGCTGAACCAGGACATTAAGATACATTTAAACACCCTGGAAATCTGACTCTTTGACATTTGTTTCCAAAAGAGGCTTTTAAAGCTGCGGATGAAAGTGCTGAAGGGAAAGTTCACTCCCCTTCCTTACGGAGATAGCAAATGGACATTGAAAAACCTGCTTCTTTACAGAAGGTAAAAATAAGCTCTTTGTTATAAGTGGGAAGGGAGAGGACTAAAAAATATTTAAGAATTTGTTGGAAGAGACGCCTTGAAGATTACAAGACCAGAAATTAACTGTAATAAGGCTTTAAAATATATTTTGGGATTTTGCCCCAGGAGGAGAAAGTGCAAAGAGAAGAAGAGGAAATATTTTATGTCTGTTTGGATTGCTTGATAACTTTGGAATGCTTGGAAATTACTTTAAGATTAAAAACATTTGGGTTGTTATTTATAAAAGAAGAAGAAGAAGAAAAAGCTTTACAATGGCACTATCTGTGGATGAATTAAAAATGGAATATGAAAAATTAAAGGAAGGAGAACAAGAAGGCAAATATTCTTTGGGAGCTGTCTTCCACTTTTTAGAAATGGCAATTTCTACTTATCAGCAACTACATGGGGAAGAAGGAGAAGAAGAAGAAGAAGAAGAAGAAGAAGAAGAAGAAGAAGAAGAAGAAGAAGAAGAAGAAGAAGAAGAAGAAGAAGAAGAAGAAGAAGAAGAAGAAGAAGAAGAAGAAGAAGAAGAAGAAGAAGAAGAAGAAGAAGAAGAAGCAGCCATCTTTAATGGACAAAAAAGTTCAGCTAAGAAAGAAAATAAGAGGAGGGGAAGGAAAATTGAGAATTTAAGATTTAACAAAACAGCCAAGAAAGAGAAAAATAAGGTGAAAAAAAGGTACAATATTAGAAAGCAACAGAAAAGAGAAATACAACAGAGAGGGGAAGTTAAAAAGACGGAGGTTAGGAGAGGGGGGGCAAAAAGGCCAGACAGGAGAAGAAAGGGAGGGAAAAAGGGAAGAAAAAGTCACAAAGGCTTGAAACAAGATGCTAAAAAGCAGATCTTTTTCAGAGATAAAGAGTAAAGCATAATTAAAGAAAGATTCTGCAAGAGTACATAAGATAGTATTGTAGTATTTGCATTTGAAATAGTGTATTGGAATATTATAAGATTTAATAAAATATTAAAATGTTTAATAATGATAGATTTTGTCGTGTCCTCGAAAATGATGCCAGGAGTCGGTGACTTCAAATCATGCTCTTTTATTAAAGTAGGAACCGAACTGGCGCTTTGCAAAAGGTTCGCGGCTTTTATTCTTTTAGCCGCGGCGGCCGCGGCCAATGGCACCACTTTGAATCTCCCGTGATTCGAATAGACCAATCGTGGGAGATTCTTAGCGAGCCAATTGGCGCGGCTCGCCTGACCAATCAGAGTGCCCCGTGCTTTAGCCAATCAAAGCGCGGGGACCTCAAGAATGCTAATTAAGGGACAGAACAGATTTCAATATTCAATAAAATATTAAAGAGAATGTGTAAAATGATTAATGTTTAGTTATAGTTTAATTTGTTATTGTCTTAATGTTATAAATTTACTATTTCATTTTCTTATTTTAAAATAATGTATTAAATAGAATTAGAATTAGAATGGAAATTATATATTTAATTATATTATAAATCTATTATTCTTTTATTTTAAAATGCAACATGTAGAATGTACTAAGCAGAATCAGAATGGAAATTATGTATTATTTTAAGTGTCAATTTAGGGGAAAGATAGAAAGGCGTCACACTTTAAAAGTGATTACAGGGGAAATTTTCTGTTAAAGAGAAGATATAAATAGATAATTGGAAAAGAACAGACAAAAGATGCAAGTATAATGATTTTTAAATAAGATGAAATAAACAAAATATAATTAAGAGAGTGAAAAGAAGGGAGAAGTTATATAGAAAATATAGAATGGTAAATGTTACGAACTAAGCAAACACATTATTTTAAAATCCGAATAGTTTTGCTTCCAGAGCAGGCTCGTAATCCTGCACTTCTGATTGGCCCGTGAACAGCGGATCGTGATTGGTCGTTTCTGGTTGATCTGATTGGCTGCTAGCGGGTCGCCGCTGATTGGACGCTCCCAGCATGGCAAACTCAAATCATTGGTTATTGTGACAGCAGCCAGCTCTATAAAAGGAGCTGCTGCTGCCCCAGTATTTTGCTCTGTTCTGAAGTCACTAATAAAGAGTTGGAGTCACTATTCGATGCCTTATCTCCGTTCTTTGCGCCCACACTCCAGATCTAACACTGGCGACGAAGGTGGGATGCGGAGACGATAGGGCTGACTGAACACTCACTGAACGCTAGCAGAGCACGTGGCTGAGAGCACACCAAGAAGCGGCAGAATGACCAGCAGCGCTATACCACCCGCTCCACTTGACCTGGTTAATGAAGACTGGGACTCGTATATGAACAGGTTCCAGATGTTCCTGGAGACCAACAATTTGAAAGATGCTACGCCTGGCAAGAAACGAGCTGTATTCCTGACCCATTGCGGGCCCGCCATTTTCAAAATGGCAAAGGCACTTGCAAAACCAGCAGAAGTCAAGACAATGGACTGGGACAACCTCGTCCCAATCCTATGGGCTCATTATGCACCCGCGGTGCCAACACTCATCAAGAGACACGAGTTTTACAAGAGGGACCAACAGGAAGGTGAGAGTGTTGGAGACTTCATTGCTGACTTCAGGAACCTTGGAGAACTCTGTGGCTTCGCAAACCTCGAGGAAGCCATGAGAGATCGAATTGTTCTGGGCCTCAAAGACCCTACGACCCAGAGCAAGATTATGGCAAAAGGGGACATCGGCCTCGCAGATGTCATCACCGATGCTTCTGCAGCAGAAGCAACCAGGAAGTCAGCCGCTCGAATGCCCCTAGCGAACGCACCGCACCGCCCACTCGCCAGTGACACTACGCCTTTATCCAAAAGGCACACAACTACCACCCACTACGAAGACCTTGAATCTTCATCAGAAAGCGAGGAAGAAGAGGTCAACAGACTCAGGTCAGAACGCGACCAGCAAGACCAGCGAAATCGTAAGCCTTCGTACCAATGCGCTGGATGTGGGGGAAATCACCCACGATCAGATTGCAAATTCCTAGACGCACTCTGCTGTTTTTGTGGAAAGAGGGGCACATCGCAAAGGTCTGCAGAAACAAGCGAGGGTCCAGCCCAACCCAAAGAGAAAATTTCCGCCATACAACGGGCACCCCACCATTAAACCGGGACCGCCAATGGAACCACTACTACAGAAATCGAGCACCCGCCACTTCAACCAGATGGGAAGAGACCCATCAAACCATCACCATCGGCCATGCTTCATCCCTTGATGCAAGGAAAATCTGAGTGAAGATCACAATTGAGAATCAACCATGTGTTATGGAAGTCGACTCCAGGTCGTCTCTATCGATGGTCTCCTGGAAAACCTTAAAACAGCTGATCCCTGACATCCGTCGCCAGGACCTCAGCACTCAAAAAATCATATTAAAGGACTACCAAGGAAACAGAATCCCAGTTGCCAGTTCCACCCAGTCCAAGTATCTTTCAAAGACCACACCGCAACTCTACCACTTATCGTCGTCGATCGAGATCGGCCCAGCTTGCTGGGTTTGCAGTGGTTTGCACCGCTAGGAATTGAACTAGCGGGCATCAACCAAACTGGAAGCGATGACTGGGAAGTGGCCCTCGTCCAGGAATTCCAGGACGTTTTCACCGAGAAGCTAGGCAAGTACAAGGGATCCCCCATATTGTTTAATCTCAGCCCTGATGTTGTGCCCATTCGCCTTAAGCCTCGTCGAGTGCCCTTTGCACTCAATCCAAAGATTGATGAACAATTGGGCAAATTTATAGCCCAGGGCGTGTTGGAACCGATTGACCACGCCCGATGGGAAACCCCAATTGTAACCCCCATAAAACCTGACGGATCCTTAAGAATTTGTTGGGATTACCAGGCCACCCTAAATCATCCACTTCAACAGAGCGCTTACCCTGTACCTGTGGTCCAGCACCTTCTTCATTCCCTGGGAGGTGGGAAAATATTCACAAAATTGAACCTAGCTCAGGCATACCAGCAGCTGCCCATAGATGCAGAGACTGCAGAAGCCCAAACTATAGTCATGCAGAGGTGCCTTCAAGTGTAATAGACTCCAATTCGGAGTGAGTCCTGGCATCTTCCAAAGTCTGATGGAAAGATTGCTTCAAGGCATAAAAGGGGTCGTGCCATACTTCGATGATGTCTTAATAGCTGCTCCCACTGGAAGCATACTAGAAAAACGACTCAGAATGGTCCTCCAGAAATTTAAAGACACTGGCCTGAAGGTCAAGAAAGACAAATGTCAACTATGTACTGAGTGGATTGAGTTCCTTGGGTAACTTCTGGACAAACAGGGAATTCACCCTGCAGAGAAAAAACTGACTGCAATAAAAAACACCCCAAGACCTAGGAATAAAACAGATCTCCAAGCCTTCCTGGGACTCATTAACTTTTATAACATCTTCTTGCCCCAGAAGGCGACTGTTGCTGAACCCCTGCATAGGCTCCTCAATAAGAAGGCTTCCTGGGTCTGGGGACATCGTGAAGAGTGAGCCTTTCAGCAAGTAAAAGACCTGTTAACTTCAGATGCTGTATTGATACAATATAACGAGACTTTGCCTTTAACTGTCACCTGCAACGCCTCATCGTTTGGAGTGGGAGCCATCCTGAGCCACGTCCTACCAAACAGTACTGAGGCACCTATTGTGTTTTTTTCAAGAACTTTATCTAAAACTGAGAGAAACTATAGCCAATTTGATAAAGAGGCTCTCGCTATTGTGTCTGCAATCAAACGATTCCATGAGTATGTATATGGAAGATCCTTCTCCATAATAACCGACCATAAACCATTACTTGGCATTTTAGCGGGAGATAAACCCACTCCTCACATATTATCACCAAGAATGACACGCTGGTCAGAGTTTCTAGCCGCATATGATTACCAACTGCTACACCGCCCGGGAAAAGCCATTCCCCAGGCTGATGCGTTGAGCTGCTCTCCACTACCCGAAGTCATAGATGACCCAGCTCCAACCATGACTACGCTACAAATTGAAACTCTAATTTCACCACCGCTGACTGCACAAGACATCGCCTCAGAAACAAGGAAGGATCCTTGTTTGGCACGGGTCCTCAGCTGGGTGCAAAGAGGTTGGCCTGACAACGAACCAAACGACACCTTCAAGCCCTTCAAAAACCGGCAGACAGAATTTTTTTCCCAAAAAGGATGAGTCATCATCCCAGAGAGACTACAGCATAAAGTTTTAAAGCTATTGCACGATGGACATCCAGGCATTGTGCGAATGAAGGCACTAGCGAGGAGCTATGCTTGGTGGCCAGGTATAGATAAGCAGATAGAAACCTGGGTGGCCACTTGCAGCAAGTGTCAGGAAACTCGTTCAGCTCCACCAAAAGCACCACCAACTGAATGGGAAGCACTCCGAGGTCCCTGGTCCCATATTCACATCGATTTTGCGGGACCTACCAAGGGGCATACGTTTCTTATAACAGTGGATGCCTACTCCAACTGGCTGGAGGTCCACAAAATGAAGAGCACCATCACAGAAGCCGTCGTTAAAAAACTAAATAGACTATTCGCTACACACGGGTTGCCAGATGGTTTCAGATAATGGCCCCCAATTCACCGCTCTGGCATTTGAACAGTACCTCACAGATCGGGGGATATGCCATGCCTTGACCTCACCAGCTCACCCTGTGGCCAATGGTAGGGCTGAGCGAATGGTCCAATTCATAAAGAAAACTTTACACGAGATGGAGCAAGGGGACATCGACGACAAGGTGACCAGGATGCTTCTCCTCCAACATATTATCCCAAACAGCACCCCAAAGAGAACCCCGGCCGAACTCCTGATGGGCTGGAAACTTCGCTCACATCTTGACCGCCTGCACCCTGCCTACACACTGGAAAAACCCTTGGGATCCAGCAGCAGTATCGCACTTTCAAGGTAGGCGACCCAGTGTTTGCAAAAATCTTTTCCGGTGACCCATTGTGGGTCCCTGCCACCATAACTCAACTAACGGGTCCACGTTCCTACCGTTTAGAAACTACTGATGGGAAAATGTGGAAGCGCCACATCGACCAACTGCGCTCCAGGATGGTACCTACTCTTGTCACAAACCCCGAACCTCAAACCTGGGGGGGAAGGGAAATTGAGGGGCCCGGACAAGAACTAGCACACGACCCAGTACTTGGAAACTAGCAATCAGCACAACCAACCCGGGGATATTCACCTTCCGAAGGAGAGCCCAGTCAGACGATCGCCTCACCACAAAGCAGCACTGCAACAGCAGCAAATCCAAGGGTCTCTGCTGCGTCTCTGCTGTGACGGCAGCAGAGATAACAACCCCGAGTCACCCAATGGAGAGTTTGAACCATCTGCTCCGCCGAGCTCAGCAAGCAGCCCACCAGGACCAGAGTCAGGGCAAGGACTGGTGGAGCAACATAGATCAGGTAGACAGGTGAAACGACCTGCTACCTGCGAGAATACATCACCCCACCCCTCAAACGGAACCTAGGGGGGAGGGGTGTTACGAACTTAGCAAACGCTTTAGTTTAAAATCCTAATAGTTTTATTTCCACAGCAGGCTCGTAATCCTGCACTTCTGATTGGCCCGCGAACAGCGGATCGTGATTGGTCATTTCTGGCTGATCTGATTGGCTGTTAGCGGGTCGCCGCTGATTGGATGCTCCCAGTGCAGCAAACTCAAATCATTGGTTATTGTGACAGCAGCCAGCTCTATAAAAGGAGCTGCTGCCGCCCCAGTATTTCGCTCTGTTCTGAAGTCACTAATAAAGAGTTGGAGTCATTATTCGATGCCTCGTCTCTGTTCCTTGCGCCCACGCTCCAGATCTAGCAGTGAATAAGATAAGAATGGTAAACAAGGTGAGCATGAATTTGATTTAGGTCTGTGAAAAAAGATGTAACCCGGGGCTAAGCCACTTTTCAAAAGAAGTTTTATGTTTTATGTTTTGGTTAGCTATGTTTGATTAATAAAACCTTGGAGGAATAAAATTAAAGGGAGAAACAGTGAGAAATTTGGAAAAGATATGTACAAATGATAATTTGGAATTATGTTGTATAAAAGAATGTCCTATTTGTTTTGTCAAAATCTACAAGTAGCCTTCAGAAAGGAGGTTTTATGTTTTTATGTCTTGTTTTATGTTTTGTATTTTGTGTGTTTATGTTTGATTGAGAATTAATAAAACCTTGATAGAAAGAAATATAATTGAATAAAAGTGAAGGGAGAAAGGATGAGAAATTCAGAAAAGATATATATGTGTTTAAATGGAAATGTGATAATTTGGAACTATGCTGTATAAAATAATGTTTTATTTGCTTTGTTAAAATTTATAAGCAGCTTTTAGAAAGGAAGTTTTATGTTTCTATGTCTTATGCTTTGTTTGTCAGAAGTTTTATGTTTTGCATTTTGTGTGTTTATATTTGATTGAGAATTAATAAAACCTTGATAGAAAGAAATATAATTGAATAAAAGTGAAGGGAGAAATAATGAGAAATTTGGAAAAGATATATATGTGCTTAAATGGAAATGTGATAATGTGGAACTATGCTGTAAAAAATAATATTTTATTTGCCTTGTTAAAACCTATAAGTAATTTTTAGAAAGGAGGTTTTATGCTTTTATGTCCTATGTTTTGTTTGTCTTTAAAAAATTAATAAAATTTGTTTAAAAAAAAAAAGTCACAAGAGGGGAATCACATGACCTGGGACACTGCAACAGTCATAAATTTGAATCAGTTGTCAAGCATCCGAATGTAAATCACATGACCATGGGAATGCTGCAATGATCATAAGTGTGAAAAATCATCATGTCACTTTTTTTCAATGCAGTTGTAATTTCAAAGAGTCACTAAGTGAACTGTTGTAAATTGAAGACTACCTGTACTTATTTATTGTTTATTTCCAAGATTAATTTCCGTTGATTTCCAAAATCTATAAGCTCTGTTTTAAATATGTATGAGGTAGGCATACTCTTAGTCTCGATAGCTGCAATATGACCTAATGGGATATATGGATAAATATGAAACACTGAATATGCACTATTTAAATGCTGAAATAGTTGTGGATGAGATACAATGTAGGTTGTATGCTTAAGAAAGAGATTCTGCACACAGAGTTAGGAGAGATTGTCCCAGGGGTGGGATGCTACTGGTTTGGCTGGTTCTACAGAACTGGTAGCTCTGAAGAGCAGCAGACACTGAACTGATTCAGTGTCTGCTGCTCTGTTTGGCCTGCCTGCTCACCTAGGCTCACCTAGGCTCTTGGCTGTACTGTATTTCCTGATTTTTCGACTTCAGCTGCTTTGTGCAGCACAGCTGAGGTTGAACAAGCAGGAAAGAAGAGGATTTTCAAATGTTGCACACCCTCGCACAGCACTTGTCAGCTGCCTGGGCGGCACAGCTGAGGTTTTTAGGAGATGGTCTACATGTACACGCAAAACGCACTCTCACCAGGGGGTGGGATTCTACCTGCTGGAGAACTGGCAAATCGCGCCACTGGCTGGCCCTGCCCCCCTGCCCTGCCCACTCACTGGCATGCGTGCCATCAAATTTGCCTGATAAGTTGTTATTTTTCCTTTTTTCCCCCCTCGCCCATCAGCTGTTCTGCTGGGTCAGGAGAGTTAGATTAGCTAGAAAGCAGGAAATCATTGGATTTCTTGCTTTCTAGCTAATCTAAAAGCAGAGCTGAGTCTGAAGCTTCTATTATTTAGTGCAGACTCAGGTAGCAGATGGCAGAAACAGATTTTTGAATGAATCTGTGATTCTTTGAGCAACTTAATCTGCCTGCCTGCTTTGTCTGATTTTGGTTAAAGTTGCTCTTTTAAAAATAAAATAATCAATATTTACATAAATATTTATAATATTTACATACAAGCCATGCCCAGCCAGTCACATGACCACCAAGCCACACCCACCAATTAGGCCATACCCAACAGAACTGAATGTTAAGAAATTTGAATCCCACCCCTGGATTGTCCTTTCCCTTCTGCAGCCTCTCCATAAGCTGAAAAAACACATTGGAAATTTGGAGAAAGAAGGCACTTTTCAGTAGGAATGTGGGGAATCCAGCAAGCAAGAAGGGGAAAAAGATTATTTCTTAAGTACGTGGTGCAGACTGACTCTGCCCATAGTCAGAAGTTTGATCCTGATGGGCTCCAGCTAAATTCAGCTTTCCATCCTTCCAAGGTTAGTGAAATGAGGACCCAGATTGCTGGAGGCAGTATGCTTATTCTGTAAACCATTTAGAGAAGGCTGTAAAGCACTGTGAAATGGTATATAAGTACTATTGCTATTGTTATCCATTGCAGTCAGTCCAACTCATAGCAGTTTTCAGCAATTAAAAGAAATTAAGTATGATTCAATTAAGAATAGTTGGATTTCATTCATAATCATCTTATAGAATAAAAGAAATAACTGAATACACACACACACACAAACACATTAACTATGAAACCTTTAATGCAGCATTCGAAGTGATTATGATATTTTTCTAAGGTTAAGGACCCAGTCCAAATTTTTCATTTATTGCTTGGATAATTTAATTTCCTAAATCTTACTGTTCTGTACCTTAATTTGAATTCTTGAAATCCCCGCGCTTTGATTGGCCAAAGCGCGGGGCGATTGGATTGGTTAGGCGAGCCGCGCCGATTGGCTCGCTGAGAATCTCCTGCGATTGGTAGATTCGAATTGGGGGAGATTCAAAGCGGTGCTATTGGCCGCAGCCGCGGCAGCTTGGAAATAAAAAGCCACAAGGTTTTCCTAAGAGCCAGTTCGGTTCCTAACTACAATAAAGAGCTTGATACAAAGTCACCGACTCCTGGCCTCTTTCCAAATGGACACAACACTGGCGAAGAGGGTGGGATTCTGATCCTGAACCGAAGCATGTGTCCGACGGAAGCCAGCCAACCGACAAGATGGCCGGCATCGCGCCACCAACACCCTTCAACCCCGCTAGCGAGGATTGGGAATCTTACACGGACAGATTCCGCATGTTCCTCGAATGCAGCGACCTGAAGGACGCCCCCGGAACGAAGAAACGAGCCGTCTTCCTAATGCACTGCGGGCCTGCAGTGTTTAAGATGGCAAAAGCGCTAGCCAAGCCTGCCGACTTTACCGCGATGGACTGGGATGACCTCGAGCCATTACTCCGGAGATACTACGCTCCAGCCGTACCCATCCTCATCCGATGACACAAATTTTATCGGCGGGACCAGCGGTCAAGCGAGAGTTTCAGTGATTTCGTTGCAAAGCTGCGGCGCCTTGGAGGACTATGCGAGGTCTCCAATATGAACGAGGCCCTGCGGGACCGAATCGTACTCAGCCTTTGGGACCCCATTCTCCAAAGTCAGCTGATGGCCAAGGGCAACATCGCCCTCACCGATGCCATCACCGAAGCCACGGCAGCCGAAGCCACCCGACAATCAGCAGACCACATGCGGAGACCGAACGCCGGGGACCGCACCGCAAACAACCACCCTGCAAGGTCAACCGAGGCCCAACCTGACACTACCACCCACCAGGGTGAACTCCACTCCACCTCGGGCACTTCAGATGAGGAGGAAGAAATCCACCGTCTCCAGGCAGGCCGCGACCAGTGCAGCCGGAGGAGTCGTAAGTCGAGGACCGCGTGTGCCGGTTGCGGAGGCGACCACCCCAGATCCGAATGCTGGTTCTTCGACTCAGTTTGCTGGCACTGTGACAAAAAGGGTCACATCGCCCGCGTCTGCCACCTCAAGAAAACCCACAGCCCCAGACGATGGGACCCGAGCGAGCGGAGACAAAAGAGCACACCCCCCAGGACCAGAGACCGCCCAGCAGACAACCGTTGGGACCAGAATGGACGAGCCCAACGAGGTGGCGAGACCCAGCGGAGAGAAGAGACACATCAGACGGTCACCATCGGCCACGCAACAACCACCGACGCCAGAAAAGTCTACGTGGAGGTAGGCATCGAAGGCGAACCCTGTAAAATGGAGGTGGACTCCGGGTCCTACCTCTCAATGGTAGCCTGGCAAGAAATTAAACGCTTGGTGCCTACCATCCAGAGAAGGGGACTAGAAAAACAGAGACTAATCCTCAAAGACTATCAGGGAAACCGCATCCCTGTAGTCGGAACAGGACAGTTCACAGTGACCTACAAGAGGCACACCGAAAGACTTCCCTTGACCATCGTCAATCGAGACCGACCTAGCCTGCTGGGACTTCAATGGTTCGCACCACTCAGCATCACAGTCACGGGCATCGACCACATCGCCAAAGCCGACTGGGAGCAGCAACTGGCTCGGGACTTCCAAGAAGTGTTCGACGGCACCCTAGGCAAGTACCGAGGGCCCCCTATATCCTTCAGCCTAGACCCAAACGTTCCCCCGAAAGGCCTAAAACCAAGGTGGGTACCTTTTGCACTCAAACCGAAAATCAACGAACAAATTGACAAGCTCGTCAAGCAAGGGGTCCTACAACCCATAGACCACGCCCGGTGGGAGACCGCAATAGTCACCCCAATCAAGCCTGATGGGTCAGTGAGAATCTGCGGGGACTATAGGGCCACCCTAAATGGCGCCTTGCAGCAAAGCGCTTACCCCGTCCCAGTAGTGCAACATCTTCTACACTCACTGGGAGGGGGCAAAGTTTTCGTGAAACTCGACCTGGCCCAAGCATATCAGCAACTGCCGGTCGACGAGGAAACTGCAGAGGCGCAAACAATAGTCACCCACCGGGGAGTCTTTAGATGTAACCGACTCCAATTCGGAGTCAGCGTGGCACCTGGAATTTTCCAGAGCCTCATGGAAAGACTCTTACAAGGCATCAAGGGGATGGTACCCTACTTCGATGATGTACTAGTATCGGCAACCAACCAGGCCGAACTAGAGAGTCGCCTAAGGGAGGTGCTAATGAAATTCAAAGAAACCAGGCTTAAAGTGAAGAGGGAAAAATGCCAGCTGTACACAGAGCGGGTCGAATTCCTAGGAAACCTCCTAGACCGACACAGCATTCACCCCACCAACAAAAAAATTAAAGCCATCAAAGAAGCTCCCACACCCAGGTCAAAAACAGAACTGCAGGCGTTTCTGGGGCTACTTAACTTTTATAATGTCTTCCTTCCCCAAAAGGCGACCGCGGCGGAACCTTTGCATAGGCTTTTGGACAAGGCGGCTACCTGGACTTGGGAGAAACGCGAGGAAGCCGCCTTCAGGAAAACCAAGGACCTGCTCACTTCGGATGCCGTCCTCATCCAGTACAACGAGACCCTGCCACTAGCCATCACATGCGACGCATCACCCTTCGGCGTCGGCGCTGTCCTCAGCCATACTCTCCCTGATGGAAAGGAAGCACCCATCGCGTTCTTTTCAAGGACCCTCACCAAACCAGAGCGGAACTACAGCCAGCTGGACAAAGAGGCTTTGGCTATCGTCACCGCAGTGAAAAGGTCTCACGAGTACCTCTACGGCTGGACTTTCACCATCATCACCGACCACAAACCGCTGCTGGGAATACTCACAGGGAACAGGGCCACCCTGAACATTCTGTCTCCCAGAATGACAAGTTGGTCTGAATTCCTGGCCGCCTACAACTACGGGCTCACACACCGACCTGGTAAGACTATCTCCCATGCAGATGCTTTAAGCCACTCACCATTATCCGAACCAGACACTGACCCAGCACCCACGACGACCACCCTCAGCATAGAGACTCTACCCGACCTACCCATAACCGCGTCAGACATTGCCCGAGAAACTAATAAAGACAAACTTCTGGCGCAGGTTTTGCATTGGGTAGAGAAAGGGTGGCCGGAAAAGGACAATGACGAGACTTTCAGGACATTCCGGAACCGGCAAATGGAACTCTCGTTACTAAAAGGGTGTATACTATGAGGGGATAGGGTGGTCATCCCAGAAAAACTACAAGGGAAGGTTTTGGAACTGTTACATGAGGGGCACCCGGGCATCGTTAGAATGAAAGCCCTGGCCAGAAGTTACGCTTGGTGGCCAGGGATGGACAAACAGATCGAGGCCTGGGTAGCAAGGTGTCAACGATGCCAGGAAACTAGACCAAGCCCACCCACAGCACCCATCCTAGAGTGGGAAACCCCCAGGGGACCTTGGTCTAGAATCCACATAAATTTTGCTGGGCCCACAAAAAGACACACTTTCTTAATAACCGTAGACGCTTACTCCAACTGGCTGGAGGTAAGCAACATGAGAACAACCACCATGGAAGCCGTGACCAAAGAACTCTGCAAACTCTTTGCAACACACGGCCTCCCAGACGTCCTCGTGTCCGACAACGGGCCCCAATTCACCTCATTGGAATTCGAAATATTCCTAGCGGAAAGGGGCATACGACACGCACTGACAGCCCCGGCGCATCCGGCGGCGAACAGAAGGGCGGAATGGATGGTTCAATTCACAAAAAAAACCATCCAGAAAATAGACCACGGGGAGATCCAGGACAAAATAAATAAATTACTCTTCATACAGCACATAACCCCGAACACCACAACAAATAAAAGCCTGGCAGAACTGCTAATGGGGAGGAAAATAAGGTCCCCACTCGATAGACTACACCCCACTTACAAGAGAAACCCCCAGACTCCACCAGCAAACACCGAACCTTTGCACCAGGCGACACCGTCTACGCGAAGAACCTAACCGGAGACCCATTATGGGTACCAGCAATCATAACACAGCTAACAGGCCCATGCTCATACCGGCTACAAACAAGCGACGGACAAGCGTGGAAACGCCACATCGATCAGTTAAGATCGAGGCCTGCTACAAAAGATACCACCGACACACAACTAAACAAAACCAACCCCCTCAACACAAACCAAGAGGGGAGGGGATACCGCGGGAACCAAAACCCAGAAGAAAGAAACCAGCCATACTCACCTGCAAGCAGCCAGCACGAAACCTCGCCAGGAAGAGACAGCCAGGCCAGCTCAACCAACCCGGGAAGACCGAGCGGGAGAGGCGAAACCCGCAGCTCAACCAACCCGGGTAGCCCAGTAGGGAGCTGCGAAGAGCGGCCCGGCCAGACATACCAGGCGGTTCCCACGACGGAGTCCGGAGAAACAGAGACCCTGACTGAACCAGCCGGGATCCAACCTACGACTGACCTGCGCAGGTCCAGTAGGCAAAGACAGAGCCCCGCCTACCTCTGGGACTACGCTACGTAGGACCAAACCAAGAGGGGAGGGGTGTTCTGTACCTTAATTTGAATTCTTGAAATCCCCGCGGTTTGATTGGCCAAAGCGCGGGGCAATCGGATTGGTTAGGCGAGCCGCGCCGATTGACTCACTGAGAATCTCCCGTGATTGGTAGATTCAAATCGCGGGAGATTCAAAGTGGTGCCATTGGTTGCGGCCGCCGCGGCTTGGAAATAAAAAGCCGCAAGGTTTTCCTAAGAGCCAGTTCAGTTCCTAACTACAATAAAGAGCTTGATACAAAGTCACCGACTCCTGGTCTCTTTCCAAACGGACACAACACTTACTGTAATTTATAAAGGAGATTGTGCATCAAATATTTATCTTATTACTTTTTAACTTACTGCTGTATTTTCTCATGTTGCCTTTTGTGCTGTTTTTAAGATTTTGTTACTTTATATGAAGAATCCATAATAATGATTTTTTAAAAAAATATCACCAGAAGTGGTACTGATTTCTTTTAAGTCCCTGAATGCTGAATTGGCTGTCTGGCAAAAATAAACTTCTCTTATATCTTTCCTGACTTCAATAGTAAACACAAAAGCATGATACTTATAAAATGATTTCCTGGTTCATTTCGAACAATTGATGTCAGATTTGTGATCAGATATGGTACGAAGGAATCTATTGAGCATAAATTTGTTTCTTCCAGTAAAATCGGTGGAATTGGCTTGCAAAATAAGTGTGAATCTGGAGGCACACTGACCTTAAAGTTAACAGGACATTTTAGTGAAAATAAAAGTATTTATTTTTTCATTATTTCAGTCAAACACCATAACGAACTTTCACATATATGTTTCTTATATCAGAAAGAGAAATCTTACACACAGACAAAATCCAGTTAAGTCTCTTTGTTTTAATATGAAATAAATAGATAACTTGCATCTTAAAACTATTCTGCAGTCTAGAAATTTGGGTGCAGAATGTTTGTCAGAAAATAAAGAAGTGATGGGGGAAACAACCAGCAGGGTTATCTTTGATCATGGCCAATATTCATTTATAAAATGTACTGCATTACTATTACTTTCATTCATTAGAATTCCCAAGCAGGATGCACAACAGATTGAAATCTATTAAATTACACACCTTAAACTCATCAAATTAATTCTTTTAAAAGGAATGACAATAAGAAACTGACATAGTATTATATGTCCTAATACAGTCTGCCACAATATTGCATGATGTGCTTTATTTTATCTTTCCAGTAGGTTCGCAGTGAAACAAATACAAGAGCAAGGCAATGGTCTGAATTATAACTTAAATTTAATCCTTACTCATAACTAAGCAATTTTAAAAATATTTTGTGATAGTTTAATAACATTATTTTAAATCCATTGAAGACATCTAAACCAAAATCCATTATCAAAGAGCATAATTTGATTAGGTTCAACTTACTGTGGATTGTCACATTGACGTGTCCGGAATTTCACTCCTGTTCCACAAGTTCTGGAACAGGAACCAAATTTACTCCATGCTCCCCAGTTTCCATCTTGCTTCAAGATATCTGGAGTTAACCAGATACAGTGACCTTTAAAACAATGCTAAAAGAGAAAAATATACAGGTATGCATATTTTTGAAATTTATCAACTTCGTTATCTTGGCAACTGGGCCCTAGGTTGAAAGGTCTTGCTGTTTAAAAAGAAATACTACTCCAAAAGAAACCACTGGTTCCTCATATATGCATTTCTCATATATTATTCAAATTCAGATGGTTGAACTGGTGCCACTGGGGAAAAAAATACTGCTAGAGTTTATGATAGCCTTTGATTTGGTCCATTGCATGTCAGTTCATACCTACCCATCTGCAATCCAGATATAGCTTCCTCAAGTAGGTAGTTGAATCTCCAGAAGGAAAAATAAATAAAATAAAAGGTCACAAAAGGGGACCCCATGATCCTGCAACCATCATAAATGTGAGTCAGTTGCTAAGCTTCAGAATTTTGATCATGTGACCACGGGAATGCTGCAATGATCATAAGTGTGAAAAACAGTCATGTCATTTTTTTTCAGTGCCATTACAACGTCTAATGGTCACTAAATGGACTATTGTAAGTCGAGAACGTAATTTTTTTATTTATTCATTTGTATTCTGCTTTTATTATTTGTACAAATAATTCAAGGCAGCTAACATATCCAACACACCTTCCTCCTCCTATTTTCCCCACAAAAACCACCCTGTGAGGTGAGCTGGGCTGGGAGAGAATGACTGACCGAAAGTCAGCCAGCTGATTTTCATGTCTGAGGCAGATATAGAACTAATGGTCTCCCGCTTAATATCCTTCAAAAATAATGTTAAAATGCACTATTTGTTTTACAATCAATTAAAAGTTGAATATAACAACCAAAATCACAAATGTAAATATTACTCTTTGGAGAAACATAAGCTGAATAATTCCAAGCTTAATGTCAGCAAAAATTAAAACTAAATATTGATGACCCTAACATGGCAGACTTACAAAAATAACAATCTGAGAAAAGCCAAAATTAATTCATCACTATAATTGTCACACAAGGCAGGTGTTTATTGCTTGTCTACATGCAATAGGCAAGTTTGGGAGAAACACATAGTTTGAAGTGGTCCGTTGTATTCACAACAATATCAGAGACAGCTAAAACTACATTACATCAGTAGAATACAATGTTGCTCTCCACCCTACACAAATGGATTTTATTTAATTAAAATCAGAGTGGTAATATTTCAAAAGCTGAAATCTATAGTTCTTTCTCAGTTATGATTTATAAATGAAATTCTGACCAATTTAATTGCAGGGCTGAGGAAAAGCTTTTACAACAGCAAGTAAGAAAAAGGGCTTTAGTTAATGGCTTATAGTAAGCAGCAGGGAAGGAATATTTCTTTGTATGGTAGCATTGATGATCTCGGAGAACATTAGAAGCAATATTTATTTTAATATTTCTATGAAGTATGTGAACATATAGAAACAGTAGTTTAAAAAACAAAAACAAAATGAACCTCAATAGCTACCTGAACTCAACGTTTTGGGAAAGACAAAAACACAGTAAGGCCATTGCTAAGTGGTCCCCTCATCATATGCTCTATTTACATTTGTGTCTGTTTGAGTGCTACATCTTTAAATCCCTTGCTTTTTTGCTATGGCAGGAAGCTCTACATTGTTTGATTGTAGCTGCTTTCTTTGACCATAGCTCCATTAAAGTGAATTTCTAGCAAAACGTTCTAGAATGGATTTCCAAAGAAAAATGTGCTCCCTTTGCCTGAGAAAAAGGAAAAAAGGAAAGGAATAAAGAAACAATCACGATTCCTTTTGGCTTGTGGAACAGAATTCAGAAGCCTAGGAAAGTGAAAAACAGTATATTTGTATCTGTATCTATCTGTATCTATATCTCTGTCTATCTGTTTGTTTATCTTTAGCTAGATCTGTCTGTCTGTCTGTCTGTCTGTCTGTCTAAAATGTATATAGCCACCATACAACCACTTTTGTTGTGGTTTTTAAAATTTTTATAATTATATATATATATATTACATTTTTATTATTGTTTTATGAGTTGGCCAGAATTGTGGTATATAAAAAGGGTAGCTATAAAAATGTTTTAAATAAGTGCACAAATAAAGCTACACTTGATGTGTTAAGTCTCCAGTTGTCTGCAAGCTTGCTCCTTCCTGGTATATCTGGCTAGGATTGATCAAAATTGTATCCCAATCCCTTCGGCACTATGATATTGGAAAGACTTACTGTGGCACAATCCCATCCACATGAACCTTATCTAATAAAATATGAAGCTAGAAATACTTATACTGTATAATATACTATCACTGCTTTATAATAGGTTGTAATTGTAGATTCTGTGCATGAATGGTTTGTCAGTATAAGAATCTGGGCATAAAGACATACACAGATGGCTATACACAGTCATTCGCTACTTTTCCTAATAATCATTTCCATAACAAATGTTTTGCCACTTGATCGGCCTTCAATTCTAGGCATTTGGCAGGAACTGTATGTGAAACACATGGCTAAACAAACACCCACCAGCAGCAAAAACAGAGAAGGATACATAATACAAAATGTGTTTTAAACCGAGAATGAAGAATACTTTACCAAGGGGAACAAATAAAAACGTGTCAGATACCTAATAAAAATAGGAGAAAAGGTCATAATTTGTAGACCTGCTACACTGAAAACATTACTGATGATTTGGATGATCAACAGATGACTAAAGTCAAGAATTTCTTCAATGCAATAGCCTAGGTCAAGATAAGTTTGCATAATCTTCAAAGGATGAAAACTGGAAGTGGGCAATTGAAGAGGAATCTGAAAATAAATCTGCTATGAGTTGTGCTTAGTGACTTAATTTTTTTCTAACAATTACTAATTTACATCATGACTCTGAATTTATTGAGGATAAGTTGTTTGTATTTAAATATTTGTTACAGTTGAATCAGAACAGCTTCAGAACAGCAGTCCAACATGTAATTGATTTGCTCACTGAAACCAGTACTGTCTTGGATAAAGTTGAATACTTCAACCATCAAGTTTCATGGGACTATATTTTATTGGAACATTTAATAATAGTTCCAAATGAGTTTTTCTACTACTGATTTTCCTTCTGACATAATGAAAAAATGTAAATATTTGATTTGTACCTGTTCATCAGTTTATATACATTAGTAAAAATAACAACAAAATATCCACAAAATGCAAAAACAGCCAGCAAATAAATGTAATATTAACAGTTATATGAATTATATAAACCATCAGTACCAATATCTTCAACTCCTCCTGCTCTTGCCCTACCATCACTCTCTGGAAATACATATAGATTTTAATTTCTTTCTTGAAAATCACTGAAATCATGGGATCATGGCAAGTTATAAATTCAAAATAACCTCAACACTGGCCATGAAAAGTCAATACTTGATTTTCAGTGTTTTAATATTTGAAGGTTTCCATGAGGAAGAGGGGTTCAGTCTATTCTCCAAAGCTAAACCTAAAGCCAGGAGAAGAAGCAATGAATGGAAACTAATCAAAGTCTGAATCAAGCTAGAACTAAGGAGAACAATTAACCAGTGGCTTGCCTTCAGACGTTGTAGATGCTCCATCACTGGAGATTTTAAAGAAAAGATTTGACAGTTATTTGTCTGAAATGAAATAGAGGGCCCTGCTTGGGCAGGGGTTTGGATAGAAGACCTCCACAATCCCTTCTAAGTCTGTTATTCTGTTACAATATTTCTTTGACAATGTGCTATGCTAATCTATCACAATAACCAATCTGGTTCTAAACAAAATTGTTGGACAACATTTCACTGACACAATAAAGGAGATGGTGTAATGACACTTTGCCTCCCAAATGCTACTACATAAACTCATATTTGCGTGTGTGGCTAGACTCCATGAGATTTATTTTTTATTTTACTCCACTGGCACTCGAGCTGTTACCTCTTTTGATGGCTTGAGATCCTCAGTGAATCAAGATCCCAATTAGGAACAACCATTACGCATATTCATGAATGAAGGCAAATTATTCATGTTATCCCAATTATCCACCTGACAAACCGTAATGGTATACAAGAATGACCTTGGGAGACAGGAGAAAGAGCCGCAGACTAGACAATAGTCAGACAAGCAATAATTGAGTCCACAGAATGACTATGGGCAAGGCAAAGGTCTCAAAAGGTCAATTTCTTGGACTGTAAAAGTTAGAGAGGAAGAGCTGTACTTGCAAGATTCTGACAGTGTACAAGTAATCCTCAACTTACAAGATTCATTTATTAACCTTTTTCAGTTACAATAAATCCAGTCCTCACACATATGGCCACACCATGCCCATAGCTATTAGATCAAAATTCAGGAGCTTAGCCACTGGTCTCTTTTTACAATGGTTGCAGCAATTCAGGATCATTGGATCACCATTTGCAACTTTCCCACCAGCTTCCGAGAAACAAAGCCATAGGGAGAAATTGGATTTGCTTAACAATCACATGACTCATTTAACGAGTGCAATGATTTGCTTAACAACCTTGTCCAAAAAAAAAAAAAAGGTTTTAAAATTGAGTGCAACTCACTTAACCTCCGCCTTATTTAGCAGTGGAAATTCTGGTCCCAATTCTGCTCATAAGTTGAGGACTACCTGTAATAGGCCTAGTTTTGAAGATGCACTTTTAAAACTTTTTTTATGTTTTAACTGTATATGCAACTGTAAGCTGCCCAGAGTTACCCTATGGTAAGATGGGAGGCCACTATATCTGATAGATAGATAGATGATGATGATGATGATAGATAGATAGATAGATAGATAGATAGATAGATAGATAGATAGATAAGATAGATAGAGACACACAGACAAACAGACAGACAGACAACCTCAAAAAGCTGACACAGACCAACAGAGTATTGATAAGAATACATTCTCCCACTATTACATCTAAACCTGAGAGTCCCCATCCCCACATTTTTCCCTTCTCTGTTAATGGGGGCATCCTCAGGCTATTCCCTTTTGTTGTGGTTAGCTGAAAGCAGGTGCAGACAGTGGAGGAGGATAAAAGACATGTTTGTAGAAGTGTTCTTTGCAGACAGCAAAGATGCTCTGAGACTCAGCCTCATAATTAGTATTTACAAACTCTTGTAAACCAGTTCTTATCTCTGGGATTTTGGCAGCCTTGACAAACAACTTGGCAAGGCTCTTTCTTGTCAGAGCTAATTAGTTGGAAGCAGCCTTTTATCTGTGAAGAAACAGAATTTGTATATTAAACTTTAAAAACTGGGGGCTGCTGCCTTTGTCTGGTGTTTGCACTCTTGGAACCCGGTTGGGTCAGAACATCTTTGTACTCAAGGAAACCTCTTCAAATCTGTTCTGCTTCCTTCTCTTCCTTTGCCACTCGCTACCTCCCTCTTCCTAATCTAGCTCATAGAAAAATGTCATCCAGAATCCATCATCTCTTCCTGTTGATCCTGTACTCCAACTGCAGTCCCTGTTGTTCCTGTACTCCAACCAGTGCAGTCTTCATTGAGCCCCAAGAAAATTTGCATTTCATTCTACCTCACCTCCAGTTCTAGGAATCCCGGAGAAACTAGAAAATCTCCCACAAAGGGCCATAACTCTGGAGGTCTTTGTTCTCTCCTATTGTTCTGACCCTGTTAGCCCCATTATTAACAGTGGCTATAGCTCAGTCTGCCAATGCATTAACTTCAGCTCCTATTTTTATCTTCTGTTATTATCTTAATGTTACCACAAAGTGCTTCTACTAATGTTTTTATCACAAGATTAAATAAGAAAGGGAATCCTTACTACTTCCTGAGGTTTCCTAATATTTTGGCTTAAAAAATAAAACCTTGTGTTGATATCTCAAACATCCAGCTTTCCCCCCTTTCTAATGCATAATCTTGCTCTATTATATTTTACTCATATAGTCTATATTCTTCTTCTGAATGTAATACATTTATCATGAATGTAATTTTCTTGCTGATCCTGTTCTTTTGGAGTATACATTTGCCTGTTATTACTGCCTTCATGGTATCCCCTCTTGTTCTTTGCTCCATACAATTTTTATTTTAAAAGCTTATCAAAGCTTGAACAGATGCTTTGCTTATAGATTATAAAGCAATCTAGAATTCAAATGCAAAAAATAAGTAAATGGGAGCTTTCTAAGTTATATCTGATAATAACTGAGACATGATTTGGAATTCAGATTGGTAAAATTTCTGCTCAGCCCAATCAATTAAAAAAGGTTTTTCAAATCCAATATAATCTATCCTTAAATGAGACTGGTCCCTACCTGAGTAATATGTAAATCCTTTTTTTTGAATGATTCATAATACCCCAAATACCAAAAACACAAGCACATACATTTTTATTAATGTCTGCAGTGTCTCAGATAGTAAAAGTTGCTTTTTATTTTTATGAAAAGCTGTTTTATCCTTTGGTGTACCTACATCAATATTTAAATCATCCCCTAGAATTATTTTTTTCCAGCCAAATATACTCCAAATTGTTATTATCTTCTGCATATATCCAATTGGTTCTGATTTGGTGCATCATATCCATGTTTCTCCAAAAATAAGACTGGGTCTTATATTAATTTTTGCTCCAAAAGACACATTAGGGCTTATCTTCCAGTTAGGCCATATTTTTGGGAAAAACAGTACTAAATGCATCCGTCTGGCTGACAATCCAAATTGGGGCTTAGTTTGGGAGTCCCAAGCATCCTGAAAAATCATGCTAGGACTTATTTTCCAGTTGGTTCTTATTTTTGGAGAAATAGTGTACATACCAAAGTTACAGCTTTGTTAAAAAAAAGTTCTAGCTTTTCAAAATAAACATCCTCTCCCCATCTTTTTGAATTTTATCCCTTTAAAGTTCATTTTAGTGTAAAAAAAAGCACTTCTTGACTTTTCCAGCAAAGAAAAAAATACTCTTCTGAAATGTTTTCCCCTAATCCTCAATTTCCAAGGAATGGTAAACTGAAGAATTCTCTGCTTTCAGTAGAGCTGATGACTGTAGAAGAACGAGTAGCTGACAAATGGATTGGCACCTTGAATTCCTCCCTAGATAGAGGAGAGCCTGAAATTGCCTTTGTGCTCCGTACAGATGCTCTCTACAATGTTCTCTGGTAGGTTTTAGAGTTTTGGGAGCTGGGAAGGTCAGCTTTGCCCAAGCTAAAGTTCGGAGACTTCAAATGGACATTGGGTTGGCCCACTTTCTCTCTTAATCACTTCTGGAAGTGGCTTGTAAATTACTTTTTGAATACTATGAATCTTCAGAAAGACAAGTTTTATTACATTGGGTAAAAATATTATATGGGAAAATATAGATTAGAGAAAAACTTGATAAAAGGAGGACTTGAAGGCTGGACCCACTAATACTGAATGGAATGGAAAAAAAGTATTTTTTTAACTTTGGAAGAATTCAAGGCAACAATGTATTCAGAGGTTTTTCTTAAGATTGTTTGCTACTATTTTAAAAAGGAGATAGAAGGGGATACAATTGAGAATCAGGCTGCTTTCGGATTTTAAAAAGACAATCTAAAAGAATGATATTGACAAAAATGATACACAGGGCCTAAAAATGAAATTGGCTAATGTTTAATAGCTAAAAGGGATGCACAAATAATAAATCAAAAGAGTGACTTGGATATATGGATTTCATATCAGAAGAATAACTTGGACAACTTTCTTATTTTGGACTTACAAAAGTGATGTGTTATACTTCTGAAGGTGAACTGATCATTAAATGCTATGGAGATACACCTTCCTTTTGCTCTGTGTGCTGTAATGCAGGGGTCCCCAACTCCCATACCACGGCCCACTATTGGGTTGTGGCCTATTTTCAACCAAACCATGCGAACAATGAGCAGGTGCACACATGCATATGCATGCAGCTCAATTTGCAGAATAGATAAGGGTACAGAAAATAATGCCTTATAACTTGTACTGGAGATGCCATAGAAAACATTCATGGGATCCTGATTTCATGTAGCAATGAAGCAGCAATAGCAATAGCCCTTAGACTTATATACCACTTCACAGTGCTTTACAGCCCTCTCTAAGCAGTTCACAGAGTCAGCATATTGCTCCCAACAATCTGGGTCCTCATTTTGCCGACCTCAGAAGGATGGAAGGCTAACTCAATCTCAAGCCGGTGAGACTCTAATTGCCAAACTGCTGGTAGCCAGCAATCAGCAGAAGTAGTCTACAATACTGCATTCTAACCTCTGCACCACTATGGCTCTGAAAGGAAAAAAAAGGAAAATGAAAAAGTTCCTAGATTTCCTATTTACAGAAATATCCATTCAGTTTCCCATACCTTAGAATGAAAAAAGGAAAGATGATGTTATTGGGTGAAAATGTTTCCTATTTAAATTGCTTCATCAGCTATTGTCAATAGGGTCCTGACTTTTGAAGCTATCATATAACAAGGAAAACAACTTGAAGGCAATATTTACCTTCAGTGCAGACATGTTTATAATACATAGTTCGGATAATCTATCAAGTGAATTGAATTAAAGTAAAATCATGTTGTTGCAATTCCTCTTTTCTTACATCAGAATCACTCATATATAATGAATGGCAATTACAGATATGCCAAAATTATCACACAATCACTGAGAATTGTGTAAATTGCACTTTGGTTGATTAATAATAATACACTCGAACTCTCTGTTCCTTTGATAGCACCAGGTAATAGGTAGCCGAGATTGCTGAATAGTCCTTAAATGATATCACATTATGGATAATGTAAACTGGGCTCTCCCAAATTATTTAACATAAACATCTCCATTTATGTACTGGGCTGATCTGAGAATGCTGTTGCACTAGAAATACATGTTGTGTGGAGACAGGAATTTAAATGGTTTATCTTATTGAAATAAATTCAAGCCTACCTAATGTAATTAAAGTCTGTCAGGAAATATCTGAAGTTCTTTTCCATTCCAGATTTTAACATTTTCAGATGTTTGATTTTGTGGTCAAATCCTATTTGCAAAGAGTATTATTTCTCTGTCTGTTCATGACATAGCTAAGCTGTAACTAGTCTTGTCCATCTCATTGCATGCACTAATGTGCAAAAATGGTCGCATGTGAAACCTGTCAAAAAAGACTGTGGAGCCCATGAAATTTATCTCTAATATTACAAGATCGGTCTCTGTGGTGACTAACACAGCACATATTTATCCATCTGTTTCATGTCTGGGAGAAGCTGAGGTCAGCTTTCTCAGAGGGAAATCATCTGGACTGTGAAGATCGTCTTTGGCAAAATAAATATCCCCTGTTTAATTTCCTTTATGGAATGCTTATATGTAATTCTGTAACTATTGTGTGGAGAAATTAAACTAAAAGGGTTAGAAGAGAATCTACATAGAAATCCAGTGGAGAAGAGAGAAAGAATTATGCTGTTCCTTTGCTTCTGGCCACAATTCCTTTCTTCTGTAATGAATCAGATGTTGGATGGATTATAGATTGAGCTCACCCTTAAAGTTATTGCTCCCAACACAACTCAGAATAGTTCCTGCATGGATGAAAGCAAGATAATTTTAGATACTGAACTTAAAGTGAGTTTCCTTTGATGATCATGAACTTGATTTCAATTGTGAAATTCAAAACTAATGTTTCCCTTATTTCTTCTTTCCCAACTTTTACCTGCTTGATAACTGCCATATATTTGATGAAAGAAATGGAGGGGGGGGAATAGGAAACAGATTGGTACAGAAGGAAAAGTTTAGGAAAAACACACAAGCAAAAAATGTTCCTACAAGCCAAAATTTCTATGGGTTTTGGCAAATTCATACAGGTTATAGAATAGCAAAGAGTAATTCAATGCTGAGCGGATTCAGTGATGTATAAGTCCCTGGGTCCATCCTCTAAAGCATTATCACTGAGAGTGATGGCAAAATAATTCTCTGCAATTTAAAAGTAGAAATGCTAGTTGCAAAACTACATCCAGTGGTTAATATTTATATGTAGAGCACAATGAAAAATATATAATACTCTGGACAATCCTCTGAATTTATAAATTGCTAGCAGTACTTCAGAAGGATTTAGATTAATTCAAGCCATTTTGGAAGATTCCTCATTTTTAAGAAGATAATTTCAGAATCTTTTTGGCTCAGTCTTAGTTTCAAACTGGATTTCACTGAATATACTTCATATTTCTAAAATATAGTGTGATATATTTGGGGCTCTGTGGCCCCAAGATTTTGTAGAGTTGTATGCAAAAATGAGTCCAGCAAACGCATATTCATTCATACAATAAATGCCATTGCAAAAACCAATCCCAACCACAAAAAACTTCACTCAAGACCAGACTTATCCACACTGCAAAGAATCTGCTCCTGTGAACTCCAGGCAGAACTCAAAAACCATCTAGACAATGGAGTAAAGGACCTATACATTGACTACAGAGCTGATTGCATCAAAAGAAAGTCACACAACCCGCAACTCCACATCCAACACCACCCCATCCAATCCAACATCATTCAAAACTAGGCACACATGCCCCTAATTACCTCTATTCCAACCACAACTGGCCTTAAATGCAAGCTACTCAATGCAAGAAGCCTTATAAATAAAATACCTGAATTTCTCTCTCACTAAATACGGCTAAATTCGACATTATATTTGTCTGTGAAACATGGCTCAACACATCTCTCCCTGACTCCATTACCACAGTAACAGACTATCATGTTTACCGATCAGATCATGAAATCTGTTGAGGGGGTGGTGTTGCTATCTTCTATAAAAAGTCCCTACATCTAAAAAACATCAAAGTTACCCAGGAGCTTGCTATTCCTGAGACCATCGTCTGTGAACTGTCCTTAAATATTACATTTCAGTTCTTACTATGTTACAGAGCTCCTGATTAAGACATCGAACATGCAAACAAGCTAAACACACATGCTTTTATCTTTCTTAGTGACTTCAATCTATCTCATATTAACTGGACCCGTAACGAATGTACAACTGAACCCACACATGCAACCTGCTACAATGCAGTAACAAATTTGGGACTAGAACAACTAGTGATCAACAACACTAGACTTAACTGCCTCAATCTCATCTTCTGCAATAGTTTGAATTCAATTTAAAGAATACAAATTAAAGAACCCTTTTCCAACAGTGACCACAACATGATTGACTTTTGTCTCAGCATACGTCCACTCAAAAATCATCACAACGATGGAATCCCCAATTATAACTTCAAAAAAGGCAACTATGATCTTTATAAACAACGATCTCTCATCTCTTGATTGGCAATTTCTATTCTCTGGATGCAATACTGCAGAAGACCATTACAACATATTTTTACTTGAAGTCAAAAGAGTCATCAAACTATATGTACCATTAACAACTCCCAAAACCAGAAAAAAACAAATTACCCATAACAATAAGGAAGCTTCAATCCAAAAAGAAATCACTTTGGCGGAAAAACAAATCTGGTCACGTTGCAACAGTCAAATTGTTCCTTTACCTGCAAAAGAAATGTTCTCTTTTCTTTTTGAAAAGAACATACCAATGAGAGTAACAGTCTTTTCCATTTTGCTAATGGCAGAGTTCACTTTCAGAAAGAAGTAAAGAACCAGCTTACTTTCTGAGAAGTAAGTGAAGAAAATGTCATCCCAAAATCAGGTCTTTAGCAGAGTGAAAAGGATTTGGGAAATCAAATTCATCACATTGCTAGTTGATAATTATTGTATCTAGCTAAGCATTTTGTCCATGAAGCAAATGCAATAAAATCAGTCAAATTATCCTGCACTTCTGGATTAGATTAAATTTCTCTAGTAAAAACCTGATTGCTACCTCTTTCTCAAGGAGTGAAATAAAATCTCCTTGACTCGACCAGTTATCTCTTCTTTATCATTTCATCATTGGTGATTTGCAGCATTGCCCGGTTATAATTAATCCCAGGAACATCTGCCAAAGTTCTTTGAGGGACGTCTGATAAGAATGCACCTTATCTTACTTGAAGTACTGCCAATGACTAAAGTCCCAATTAATTTTTCCAAAACCAAACAGAGAACAAATTCACCACGGAGCTTTCAGAGTCCAAACTGATTAGAGCGAACGACGTTGCTTCCTGCAAAGGTTTTCCTACCTTTGCACTTCCTTTATATCTTATGGGAGGGGCAATCACCTCCAAGCCTTAATCCCAAGTCACCCCTTCTGTCTTTGCTGGTCTTACCTTCTGGCAGTTCTGCACACATGCACACTGGGAACAGGCTCCCCTTGTTCCCTGCCTCACTGCTGCCAGATTCTGGAAGCTCCAGAGTCAGCACAGAACTTCCAGATGTTCCTGGTCCCATCTCTGTATCAGATGCAGGACCCTCATCTGAGTCCTCCCCTGACTCCCGGACTGGTCCCTGTTCTTCCCCACTGTCCAATTCTGCTGCTGTCTGCACAGGCTGCCGGCGAACCACAACACTTCTTCAGAATGATTGTGTCAACCACTCAGCTCAACTCAATGCATCATAAGGAAAAAAGCATCAACTATGCCAACTGAAAAAGCTGCCCCCAGCAAAATTCTCTGGAAATTGTTAGAATTATTAACTTAGATGCAGGTAATAGCATGTGTACTTGTCCTTTTGGAACAGCCTGTTGGCCTCAGATCAGGACAAAAACATTGTATGAATTTCGCCCATATTTAAGCATACAGTATATTGATTTTTCGACAATCAGCCTCTCCAGAAATATCCAAAAGATTTTCTGGCCAGATGTTATCCAGCTACATTACAGAATCCTCTGGTCAGTCAAGAAGATGATCTAGTTTTTGCCCTAGTTTCAGCATAATGATGGAGAAAAGTAGTCAAAGCAAATAAACAAATCTCCCTGTCCCATAATCTTAGGGAATTGTTTGGACGAAACACTCCATTCTTTTAGGGATATTTTTTATCTCCATTATTTACATAATTTGACTGCTGATAAATATGGAATTCAGTTACCCCATTCCAGAATTTATGGATGGGAAGCATTCAGTGAAGGCTTCTGCTAGATAAAGCAAACTAAACAAAATTGGCACAAAAAAGTGCTTTTCTGGCACTTAATTTCCTCAGCTGTTGCTAAGCCAAGGTATTTTCTTAACATGTCAGCCATGCTCAGACTGGTGTGCATTTTACTAAAGGGTACTGGGAACAGGGATATGAAATCACAATAATTACGTGTTTGTAGATGGGAGAGGAGGAATTGTTGTTTTTCTAAAATCACACGTTTAATTGGTTATCATTCTGTTCTGTTTCACTAACATTGTTCCAAGCAAAACATCTGACAATGTTGAAGCAGAGAGCTATTTTATTTTTTCATGAACTTAATGGAGGGCGATAGAACTTGTTTTTATAAACATTCAGAATAGTTGAAAATGAATGATCGCTATTTACCATAACTGAATTAATAGCTGAAGGAGCACTTACCATTAATAAAAAATGCATCAGTAAAAAGAGAGTTAATGTTTGGGTCTGGCAACTGTGTAGAAAGCTTGTTTGTTACTCATTGTTTTATTTTATTTATTTATTTTATTTATTTTGTCAATTGTTTACAAGATAATAGGTATAAGTAAAAACATAGTTATGAATACATGGATACATATAAGAAAAAGAAAAAAAGAAAAGAAACAATAGGACAGGGACGGTAGGCACGTTGGTGCGCTAATGCACGCCCCCTACAGAACCCTTAGGAAAGGGGTGAAGTCAATAGTAGACAGTCTAAGGTTAAAGTTTTTGGGGTTTGGGAAAGAAACCACAGAGTCAGGTAGAGTATTCCAGACATTGACCACTCTGTTGCTGAAGTCGTATTTCTTGCAATCAAGTTTGTTGCGGTTCACCTTGAGTTTGTATCTATTGTGTGCTCTTGTGTTGTTATGGTTGAAGTTGAAGTATTCATTGACAGGTAGGACATTGCAATGTATGATTTTAATACTATACTTAGATCGGATCGAAGGCAGCATAGTTCTAGATTTTCTAGGTCTAGAATTCCGAGTCTGTTGGCATAAGGTATTCTGCAATGGGTAGAGGAGTGGAGAACTGTTCTTGTGAAATATTTCTGGACTTTCTCAACTGTGTTAATATCAGATATGTAATGTGGGTTCCAGGCTGATGAGCTGCATTCGACTATTGGTCTAGCAAATATTTTGTAAGCTCTAGTTAGTGTAATATTACCAGAGAAAAAGCTACGTAAGATTAGGTTAACAACTCTTAACGCCTTTTTGGCTATGTAATTACAGTGGGCTCTAGCAGTTAGGTCATTAGAGATGAGTACTCCAAGATCCTTGACAGAGTTTGGATCATCAACAAGGTCTTGACTATTCTGCCTGTATTTTATTTTTATTTTATTTCCCACTCAAATCAAAATTGTTTTCATATAGCTCTGGAAAGATGGTGGTCTCCCTATCAATCTTCTTATCAATAGACTTTTTTTTTTTTAGCAATAATATGCTTTCTGATTACTGTCTAGGATATAAAGCCTCTGTGTGAATGTATTTTTTTTTAAATGAATAAAGTGATCCAAGGACTGAAATTCATTTGATTTCACACATACAAAGGAATAGTACTGGCAACAGCCAACAGAGCTAGGAATGGAACAGTGGTTGGATTCAGATTTTCTTTACTACCAGTTATGTGGGTGTGGCAGGGGAAAGATGCTATAAAATCTCCAGTCAGAGGTGGTATTTGCCAAACTACTCAAAATTTTTGCTACTGGTTCTCCAGAACTGGTCAGAACCTGCTGAATACCACCTCTGGAATGGAAACCTTAGACTAACAATAAATGATGTTATTATGTTTTCAACCCACCTTTTCATTTATATACAGTATATATAACATTCAAGGTGGCAAACATATCTAATATTCTTGTCTCCTATTTTCCCCATATTGGCAACATTCTGAGAAAGACTGGGTTGAGAGAGAGTAATGAGCCCAAAGTCTTGCTAAGTCATTTATGCTTTCATACCCAAGGGAATTTAGAACTCACTGTCACTTGTTCTTTCAATCTCTCCCATTAAAATTTGGTCATTCAACCCACCAAATAGGATCCTGATAATTTTAAAAATTCTGAAAAATCTTTTAGAAGAGCATTTCTCAACTGTATGTCCACAGCCACTACAGTATAGGTTTTTGGTTATTTGCCTCCCATTGGTTGAGAAAATAATTTAGAGGCAAATCACTTGACGGTGTGAGGGAGGGAGTTTAAAGGATTGTGGGTTTTTTTTTTTTGTTAAAAGCAATCAATTACTTTTTTTCTTTACCACATCAAATCTGATTGTTTCTTTTCATTACAATTTTCCATATGCTCCTACTCAGTGGTGGGATTCAATTTTTTTTACTCTTGGTTCTGTGGGTATGGCTTGCTGGGTATGGCAGGGGAAGGATACTGCAAAATCCCCATTCCCTCCCCACCCCACTAATCTGCTTTCTGTTACGAACTAAGCAAACGCTTTAGTTAAAAATCCTAATAGTTTTGTTTCCGCAGCAGGCTTGTAATCCTGCACTTCTGATTGGCTCGCGAACAGCGGATTGTGATCAGCCATTTCTGGCTAATCTGATTGGCTGACAGTGGGTCACCGCTGATTGGTCGCTACCAGCACGGCAAAATCAAATCATTGGTTATTGTGACAGCAGCCAGCTCTATAAAAGGAGCTGCTGCTGCCCAGTATCCCTGCTCTGTTCTGAAGTCACTAATAAAGAGTTGGAGTCACTATTCGATGCCTCATCTCCATTCTTTGCGCCTACGCTCCAGATCTAACACTGGCAACGAAGGTGGGATGCGGAGATGATAGGGCTGACTGAACACTCACTGAACGCTAGCAGAGCACGTGGCTGAGAGCACACCAAGAAGCGGCAGAATGACCAGCAGCGCTATACCACCCGCTCCACTTGACCTGGCTAACGAAGACTGGGACTCGAATATGAACAGGTTCCAGATGTTCCTGGAGACCAACAATTTGAAAGATGCTACACCTGGCAAGAAATGAGCTGTATTCCTGACCCATTGCGGGCCCGCCGTTTTCAAAATGGCAAAGGCACTTGCAAAACCAGCAGAAGTCAAGACAATGGACTGGGACAACCTCGCCCCAATCCTATGGGCTCATTATGCACCCGTGGTGCCAACACTCATCAGGAGACACGAGTTTTACAAGAGGGACCAACAGGAAGGCGAGAGTGTTGGAGACTTCATCGCTGACTTCAGGAACCTTGGAGAACTCTGTGGCTTCGCAAACCTTGAGGAAGCCATGAGAGATCGAATTGTTCTGGGCCTCAAAGACCCTACGACCCAGAGCAAGATTATGGCAAAAGGGGACATCGGCCTCGCAGATGTCATCGCCGATGCTTCTGCAGCAGAAGCAACCAGGAAGTCAGCCGCTCGAATGCGCCGAGCGAACGCACCGCACCGCCCACTTGCCAGTGACACTATGCCTTTATCCAAAAGGCACACAACTACCACCCACCATGAAGACCTCGAATCTTCATCAGAAAGCGAGGAAGAAGAGGTCAACAGACTCAGGTCAGAACGCGACCAGTGAGACCAGCGAAATCGTAAGCCTTCGTACCAATGCGCTGGATGTGGGGGAAATCACCCACGATCAGAATGCAAATTCCTAGACGCACTCTGCTGTTTTTGTGGAAAGAGGGGCACATTGCAAAGGTCTGCAGAAACAAGCGAGGGTCCAGCCCAACCCAAAGAGAAAATTTCCGCCATATAACGGGCACCCCACCATTAAACCGGGACCGCCAATGGAACCACTACTACAGACTTCAACCAGACGGGAAGAGACAAATTTTCAAGAAGAATTGGATTAATAGTGAAGCATAGATCTCTGTGAGGCTACTGACTTGTAAAATCATAAGTAATCTCATGAAATTTACTTAAGTATTTACAATAATTGAATAGAAGTAAATTGAGTCTAGAGATTCTATTCTTTGTAAGAGAAAAGATAATGTGGGATAATGTTTTCCTGGAGACTGGTGTGATGAAAGATAGCAGGAAGACTAATACATCATAGTGCATTAGGGCTAATAGTGGTAAAACTCACCTGACAGCAAAATGTTTAAATGTTTACTAATAGGCTGATTGATTGTTTAATATGTAAGTTTAAGGGTAGAAATGAAGTTTATTCATATGTCATAAACATAAATAAAGGTTAAAAGGCATCAAAAAGTAAACATGTAAAAGATGGGAACACCTGCAAATAAATTGCAGCAGATAACACAAAAACCCTGCAGAGAAACTGAAATTGAATAGGATAAAAGCATCACAAGAATTCTTAAATATTTTAATATCTGTGCCAACATAAAGAACTTTAAAGAAAAAGGAAAGGACACCAGAAATGGTAAAAGAAGAGGCAATATTGT
This sequence comes from Hydrophis major, assembly GCA_033807585.1. Classification (NCBI taxonomy): domain Eukaryota; kingdom Metazoa; phylum Chordata; class Lepidosauria; order Squamata; family Elapidae; genus Hydrophis; species Hydrophis major. Next base: position 133,541,856 of record CM066329.1, on the reverse strand, counting down.
TGGATTTTTATTCTTCTTAAGAATTTTTATCTAAGCCATTATAACAAACATTGGAAAGTTCATCTGAAGGCTACTCTATCAGAGGTATCTACAGGTTAATAATAAAAAAATTACATTATTAAAAAAATATTCTTTCATATACTTTCTACCCAACTTTCTCTTTTATGTCGATCAATCAAAATAGAGCTGAAAGGGGCTTTAGAGGTCTTCTACTCCAACCCCCTGCTCAAGCAGGAAACCCTATACCAAGGGTGTCAAACTCACATTGTCACGGCTGCATCATGTGATGTATCGGGACTTTCCCCCCCTTTGCTAAATCGAACATAGGCATGGCCAACACCTGATGCAGCCAGCCTGCAGGCTGGGAGTTTGACAGCCCTGCCCTGTCCATTTCAGACAAGTGACTGTCCAGTCTCTTCTTTAAAAACTCTAGTGATGAAGCACCCACAACTTCTGACAGCAAGCTATTCCACTGGTTAATGGTTCTCATTGTTAGGAAGTTTCTCCTTAATTCCAGGTTGCTTCTCTCCTTGATTAGTTTCCATCCCTACTTGTGCTCTTTCCTTAATAACTGAAGCATTAGCAATTTCCTTTCACCTGACAGACATCCAACCAGGAGTGCTAATAGTTCTCATTCTGAGAACACCCTCATAGAGATGCATTGGAAACTGTTGTGAATGCATAATACCAATAAAGTTATCATTGAGCTTGAAGTCTAGTGCAGGGTTTTGGCCCTGCACTTCTGATTGGCTGTTAATGGCAGAATCGGATTGGCCCGTTCAGGAGCATCCGATTGGCCATTAACAGGCCATTCCCATTGGTTAACGGAGCTAGTGCTCCAGGTATGCTATTGGTTGAATAGTTAATGAGTTGCCTATATAAGTAAGGATATAGCAGCCCTTGAGCTGAGTTGTCACACTATGTAAATAAAGAGTTTGAAGTTCACTGTTTCTACTGGCTCGTCTCCATCATTTGCATCCATGCTCCAAACTTAACACTGGCGACGAGGGTGGGATTGGATGACATCAGAGCCAACTAAGCATGTGACTAAAGCGCACAATAGCGAAACCATATCCGGCGGTGCAATACCACCCGCTCCATTCGATCCAGCTCAAGAGGACTGGGAGTCTTACATGGATCGTTTCCAAATGTTTTTGGAAACGAATAATCTAAAGGATGCCACGGCCGGGAAGAAACGAGCGGTATTCCTGATGCACTGCGGGCCAACGGTATTCAAGATGGCTAAGGCATTAGTGAAACCACCTGAAGTGAAGGCCATGGACTGGGACGTCCTCGAACCACTGCTAAGGGCCCACTACACACCCACCGTTCCAACGCTTGTAAGACGACACGAGTTCTATCAACGGAAACAGCAGAAAGGAGAAAGCGTTGCCGATTTCATTGCAGACCTCCGGAACTTGGGAGGCCTTTGCAATTTCACCGACCTGGAAGAGGCCTTGAGAGACAGAGTAGTCCTCGGGCTAGACGCTCTAAATGTACAGAGCAAAATAATGGCAAAGGGTGACATCACCCTTAAAGATGCCATAACTGAAGCTACAGCAGCGGAGGCAACCAAGAAGTCGGCTGCCCAATTACGCCGAAATCGCACTCCAACACACCAACCAGCCGGTGAAATTTCACCCAATGCAGAAGGGCAGTTTTCCACGGCCCACCATGAGGACCTCTCTTCATCGTCAGACAGCGACGAAGAAGAGGTCCATCGCCTGTGGTCCAATCGGGAATGACACCCGAAGTCCCAGCAACCGTGCATGGGTTGCGGGGCCAACCATGTTTGCTCCGATTGCAAATTCCGCGACGCACTCTGCCACAAGGGCGGGAAACGAGGCCACATCGGACGGGTCTGCAGAAGCCTCCTCGGACCCAGCCAGACCTCGAAAGGAACCAATCTCCGCCAATCGACAGGGAATTGCCCTGTTAGGCGAGAACCAGTAAACCACTCATACGGAAACCGACCCGTGAATCATCTCGCAAGACGAGAAGAGGCTCACCAAACACTCACTATTGGCCATGCCTCTTCATTAGACACTTAGAAAATTCGGGGCAATGTGAACATTGAAAACCGGCCCTGCCAGATGGAAGTAGACTAGGGATCGTCTCTTTCAATGGTCTCATGGAAGACCCTCAAGCAACTCATTCCCACTATCCAGTGCCAAGACCTTCAATTCCAACGGCTCGTGCTAAAAGACTACCAGGGGAACCGAATTCCAGTTGCAGGATCCAGTTGAGTCCGGGTTACATTCAAGAACCACACGGCGTACTTACCCCTGACAGTGATCGATAAGGACCGGCCTAGCCTGTTGGGCCTACAATGGTTCGCACCACTCGGCATCGAAGTGGCAGGCATTAATCGAATCGGCGGCAGTGACTGGAAGGAAGACCTCGCCCACGAATTCAAGGACATCTTCGAGGAAAAACTAGGCGAGTACAAGGGGACCCCGAGATCCTTTAGCCTTAATCCAAAGATAGCTCCCATCCGCCTTAAGCCTCGTCAAGTTCCGTTCGCTCTAAAACCGAAAATCGACGAGCAGCTTGATAAGTTGATTGCCCAGGGAGTTTTAAAGCCAACGGATCACTCCCCTTGGGAAACACTGATTGTGACACACATTAAGCTGGACGGCTCCATTAGAATTTGCGGGGACTACCGAGCCACCCTAAACCACGCCCTGCAACAGAACCCATATCCAGTGCCGGTGGTACAGCACCTCCTCCATTCCCTGGGGGGGAGGAAAAGTCTTCGCTAAACTAGACTTAGCTCAGGCTTATCAGCAATTGCCGGTTGATGAAAAAACGGCACAGGCACAGACTATCGTAACACACCGAGGTGCCTTTAAGTGTACGCGGCTTCAATTCGGAGTCAGTGTAGCCCCAGGGATCTTTCAGAGCCTAATGGAGAGATTATTGCAGGGGATCAAGGGCGTTGTCCCCTATTTCGACGATGTGCTTATTGCTGCCCCCACTCAAAAAATCTTGCGGGAGCATTTAAGATTGGTATTACGAAAATTTCAGGAAGCAGGCCTGAAAGTCAAAAAAAATAAATGCAAAATGTGTACCGATCGTATTGAATTCTTAGGGTACCTAATTGACAGTCAGGGTATTCACCCTACTGATAGTAAATTAAGAGCAATAAAGAACGCTCCCAGGCCCCAGAACAAGATTGATCTCCAGGCGTTCTTAGGCCTCATCAATTTCTATAATGTTTTCTTGCCGCACAAGGCGACTGTCGCTGAACCGTTACATCGTCTTTTAGATAAAAAAACAATCTGGGTATGGGGTCACAAAGAAGAGCAGGCGTTCCGTAATGTAAAAAAACTACTGACTTTGGATGCCGTGCTGATGCAGTACAATGAGACTTTGCCAATAAACATAACCTGTGATGCATCGCCTTTTGGAGTGGGTGCCATTTTGAGCCATGTGTTACCTAACGGTAACGAAGCCCCTGTTGCTTACTTCTCAAGGACACTCTTGAAAACTGAGTGAAATTACAGCCAAATCAATAAGGAAGCCCTGGCAATTGTATCAGCAGTTAAAAGATTTCATGAGTACGTGTATGGCTGGGTTTTCACCATTGTAACTGACCACAAACCATTGCTGGGGATCATCGCTGGGGACAAGCCAACTCCCTTCATACTTTCTCCCAGAATGACCCACTGGTCAGAATTCTTGGCTGCCTACAATTATCGGCTACAATATCGTCCCGGTAAAGCCATTCCCCACGCCGATGCACTGAGCCATACACCACTCCCTGAAACTATCAACGATCCTGCACCAACGATGACAGCGTTACAGATCGAGACACTCCACATGCCGCCATTGACTGCCCATGACATCACGAGAGAAACAAAACGCAACCCCATCTTGGCGCAAGTCCTCACGTGGGTGGAACGTGGATGGCCATTGGACCAAGTACCAGACGACTTCGCACCATTCAAAAGTCATCAAACAGAGTTGTTCTTGCAGAAGGGCTGTGTCATCTGGGGCGATAGAGTCGTTATCCCAGAATGACTCCAACAGACACTGCTAAGAACCTTGCACGATGGCCACCCTGGCATCGTGCGCATGAAGGGCCTTGCACAAAGCTGCGCGTGGTGGTCAGGCATCGATAGACAAATCGAATCGAATGGGTTAAAACTTGCAAAAGATGCCAAGAAGTAAGCAACGCTCCTCCAAAGACAACCCCAACCGAATGGGAGATGCCGCGGGGACCCTGGTCCCGCATCCATCTGGACTTTGCTGGGCCGAACAAAGGCCACACGTTTCTGCTAACCGTCGACGCCTACTCAAATTGGCTCAAGATTCACCGAATGAGCAGCACAACCACTGACGCGGTCATCAAAAGACTGGAAAGACTTTTTGCAACCCACGGATTAGCAGACATTCTGGTATCCGACAACGGGCCCCAATTTACCATGCTACCTTTTGAGCAGTACTTGGCTGACCGTGGTATTCGACATGCGCTTACTTCGCCTGCGCACCCTGCTGCCAACGGTAGGGCTGAGCGCATAGTTCAATTCATCAAAAAGACTCTCCAAAAGATCGACTACGACAACATCGATGAAAAAATCAACCGAATCCTTTTCCTGCAGCACATCACACCTCACAACGTCACCAACAAAACTCCCGCCGAACTGCTAATGGGATGGAAGCTCTGCCCCCATCTCAATCAGTTACACCCAGCCTACGAACCTGAAAAGCCACTCGGATCCAGCAGCCGATGCTGTATCTTTCAGGTAGGCGATCTAGTATTCGCTAAAAACGTATCGGGCGATCCGCTGTGGGTAGAGGCGACTGTAATCCGCGTAACCGGCCCAAGATCATACCTCGTTCAGTGCCCTGACGATAGACTTTGGAAGCGCCACATAGATCAGCTACGATCGCGGCTACCACCTCACACTTCCGAACTCCCTTTTGACCAAACTGAGGGGGGGGGGAGACACAGAGGAAAGCGAATTACTATTAGAGGGAAACCTTTTCGAAGAGACTGATAATGGAACTGAAACGCAGGAACAGGAACCAGGGACCGGAGTGAATGCACCTCAGGAAATGGCCAGTGATATTGATGACAACGAGAACGTGAACTCGGAACCAGAGGCACCCCTACCGCTAAACAACGATCTACCTCAGCAAGAGTGCAGCCAACCGCTAAGCACTTTGCGAAAATCGAAAAGTAAAACAACCGTCCTACCTTAAGGACTATGGAACCGTGCCCCGTGGGCAGAAGCCGGGGGAAAGGGGTGTTGTGAATGCATAATACCAATAAAGTTATCATTGAGCTTGAAGTCTAGTGCAGGGTTTTGGCCCTGCACTTCTGATTGGCTGTTAATGGCAGGATCGGATTGGCCCATTCAGGAGCATCCGATTGGCCATTAACAGGCCATTCCCATTGGTTAACGGAGCTAGCGCTCCAGGTTTGCTATTGGTTGAATAGTTAATGAGTTGCCTATATAAGTAAGGATATAGCAGCCCTTGAGCTGAGCTGTCACACTATTTAAATAAAGAGTTTGAAGTTCACTGTTTCTACCGGCTCGTCTCCATCATTTGCACTCATGCTCCAAACTTAACAGAAACTGTCTGCAATTATCAGGGTTTGCAGCAGCCACCTTCAAACTGAAGCGATGACAGAGCTCTCAATAGGGTAATAAGCTGCTTAAGAAAGCTGTGTGTTTGCTTTCGTGAAGGAGCTGTTCCTAGCAGAAAATCCAAAACAAGAGGTTGAAAGGTCAGGGCCTGTACCCAATATGTCTTCCCTTCTGCCTAATGGTAGCTGACAATACTGTTATTTCTTACTGAAAATATTCTATATGTCAATTGTTGGAATCTTTGTCTTAAAAAATAAAGACTAATTTAATTTCCATCAGGATTTATTTAACCGATAGGTGTAAAAACTACACTGATATTAATATTGAGCCATAATTTGGTACTATATAAGTAGTATTTGCTGGCTGTCCCAGTCCTTACAGACTCAGCAATAAACTTCAAAGCACAAAACATAAATCCAATCCAGAACAAATTATAAAAATTCTACAATCAACTAAATCATTGATATGATTTATAAACCATATAACAACTGGGAACAAATCATATAATCAACCTAAAACAAATCATAAAAATTCTACCATCAACTTAATCATGTTGGGATAAATAGAGATTTTTCCAGTCTGAGAAATGCAAGGAATATGGAGGTTAAATGTGTTTGTGGGAAAAGTGTATTCCACAGTGTCAGGGCTTCCATAGACAAGGCCCATTGCCTAGGCAATATCCTATGCACATTTTGTTTTTACAGGGAGTTGGGAGGGAGAGAAGGAAGGAAGAAGTCTCAATGGGAACTGCTCAGACCAGACAGGCAGATTCCATTTGGATAAAGCATTCTTTACTCAGCAAATCTATCAGCAAATCTTAACTCAGCAAATCTATTAAGACTATTAAGTCTATGCAGATTTTTAGGAGATACCTCTCAATTCAAGATAAGAAAACAGACAGATTCTCCCACTCTTAGTGGCTTGCTGTTTATGGAACTAGAATGCCAGTCCAATAAATGAGAAGGAAAGCAAAAAAAAAAAAAAGTAAATGAATCAATGTAGGAATAAATAGCTGGGGAGCCAATTGAATGAAGGGGCTTGCATTACCTCTAGAGCAGGGGTGTCCAACCTTGGCAACTTTAAGCCTGGAGGACTTCAACTCCCAGAATTCCCCAGCCAGCTGGCTGGGGAATTCTGGAAGTTGAAGTCCTCCAGGCTTAAAGTTGCCAAGGTTGGACACCCCTGCTCTCGTGGGAAAACAAAGTTGACCTGAATATAAGCTGAGTTATTTTCCAAAAGCTAGTTTGATCTTTCCCCACAAGCCCATTCTGACTGAGCTAGGGAACAAATGAATCAACACATATTTTCAGTTTACAGGGGCTTTGTATCAAACGAAAGGCACACTTGCAAGGGGAGCACCATTTCCCATCTTGATGGGTTTTCCTTTTCTTGTTTTCCCTCTTCTCCTTCCCATCCCTCCATTTATTCAGCAGCTAATAACATCATTAAAAATGCATGCACTCTGGCATGTAAAAAATCACATACATGAAAAGTTAAAGAGCCCTCCAAGATGAGATTGGTAATCTTATACTGATAATTTAAATTTGCTCCAGTAAACTTTTCTCTTTGGCATATTCATAGTTTCGTCTTTAGCATATTTTTGAAAATGGCCATAATGTTGTTATCTGAAATAACAATTTTGTGCTCTACAATAGCAATAAATACATTTCCCCACAAAAGGACATGCTGCATTGCTATTTTTGCTTTTATTACCCTCATTACTTCTATTTATTTCTTCTTCTTGAGGGTCTTAATAAACCATGAGACTCTTTTATTCATCTGCATGACTGCTAATGGGTGTATTGTAGAAAAAGAATAAAGCTTTGCTGTAGAGTTCAGAAGTATTTGGAATACTCTTTTTAAATTATTTAATAAAAGGGTTATTTTAGAACGGACACAATGGGACTTTCATTTCCATTTCTGCTGTCCCCAGTGGAACCCCAAATTTGCTTCAGAGCTGAAGATCCTCAATTTTCCAGATTTCATCCTTGATTTACCTGCAGGCGATTCAACTGATAGGCATTTGGATGAAAACAAAACCAGATAAGATCTATCAATTGAGTCAGCAGTATAATGCAATGGTGGGATTCAAATTCTTTTACGACTGGTTCTGTGGGTGTGGTTTGGTGTGTGTGTGTGTTGCTTGGTGGCATGGCAGGGAAAGGGTACTGTAAAATCTCCATTCCCTCCCCACTCCACTAACCTGCTTTCCAGCTCCATTCTCCTGTGCAGGGCAACAAAAGAAGACCCAGCCAATCAGCTGGGACTCGGGAGGTCAGAGAATAGATGGGGGCGGGGCCAGTCAGATACTGGCCGGTATTTGCCGGTTCTCTGAACTACTTGAATTTTCCACTACTGGTTCTCCAGAACTGGTCAGGACCTGCTGAATACCACCTCTGATATAACGGCATTGTGAGAAAGAACTTGGGAAAGGTGTTGAAGGGGAGCTGTCTAGCAAATGGTCAAATAAGAGACAGCATATCCCCCAGATGGACAATGGGTGAGGCAAGAGGATCAGAAGGGACCCACCCTAGTTTTTTGGGCTATAAAGAAGACAGCAGGAAAATTGAACTTTCAGACTTGCAAAATCCCGTTAATGCAGGGGTGGGCAAACTTTTTGGCTTGGGGGCCGCATTGACTTTTAAAATTTGACAGACAGGCCAGGTCAGCACAAGATTTTTTGGGAATCACCCCCCCTCCCCCCCTCTTCTCCTCCTTCCCCTCCCCTCGGAGGCCCCCTGAGTCAGGAGTTGCTACCGCTGTCGCGGCTCCGCGCAGCTCCAGTCCCGCGTTGCCTCGGGAAGGGAAAGGCAAAAAGGAAGAGCTGCAGCGGTGCTTTGCAATGGCAGCAGCGGCACCGGAGGCTCAGGCTCAGAGGCTCCTGATTTTGCCTTTTTCTTCCCAAGGCAATGCGGGACTGGAGCCGTATGGAGCTGCACTGGCGGTAGCAACTCCTGACAGCCCCAGCCGGACACTTGAGCGGAGCCCGGGCGGAACTGCCTGTTGCTGCTGCCAGAGCACCACCAGGTCTCCTCCTCCAAGCAGCCCACCCACCCGCCAGGCTTCCCCTTTGCTGCGTGGCTCGGGGCCAGGCGCAAGTGCCTGCAAGTTAAAAGGAAGCCGAAAGTTGCTGGGAAGTTGCTTGGGTGCTGGGAGCAGGCTTTTAAAGTGCCGCCCGAGCAGGACCGCCGAGTTGGGAAATGGGGCACCAAGGCAAAGCAAGGCTCCACCAGCAGCGGCCTCGCTTTAGGTGGCTCCAAGCAGCCCGCCCGCCCGCTGGGCGGAACTCTTCCCGCTCCTCAGTTGGAAGACACTCCCGCCTGCAAATTTTGCCTTTGCAAAGTTTAAGCCTGGAAGCCCCGGAAAAAAAAGGGGACCGGCGGGGACTCCCCTTCGGAGAGGTCGCACTAGAAGATGATTTTGAATTCCCAGCCAAGGCCTTTGCAAAGTTGTTCTTTTCTTTCCTACCCTGAGAGCGCTCCGCACTGTTTTGCAGCTTTGGGGGCCACGCAGCACAGGGCAATACGCCACACCCAGCAATTTTTTTTCAGGAGCAGGCTGGATTGGACAGACCAATAGGCTGGATGTGGCCCGCGGGCCGTAGTTTGCCCACTCCTGCGTTAATGTAAACTTTACCATAAAGCAGAATTAGCATATCAGGTCCTGCTTCCTGTGTGGTCTATCTGGCAAGGCTAAACAGGAGGGTTAGTTCAGGTCTAGCAACAGATTAAGGAAATGATCAAGCACTGTTCCTTTAATTCCTTAGGTTTAATGCACTAATAATGAGGAAAAGCTATTCATGAAAGTAAAATGACTGATAGAGCTGAATGGGATTTTTGATACTTTAGGCCTATGCAAAACATAGAAGATAGAATTTTATGTATCTGTAAAGTGGTGAATGGGGCTTTAGACATACCGAGAGGCAGATTTTTGTCCACTACATATAGTGTTGGTAAACAAAGGTCAAAGTTCTTCCGATTTTTCTGGGAATTCAAAACATTCATTTTAAATTGTTAAACTCCTAATTTCCTGCAGGCCATATTTTAGTTATGGTCATGTTTACCCAGATATACATTATTAAGCCAATATTTTAAACTCCTCTGTCCATTTACTCCCTGATCTTTTAACTCTTTGTGATGAGATACTGTAGCTTCCCATTAAACCTGAAGAGCATATCTCTCTCTCTCTCTCTCTCTCCCTCCCTCCCTCCCTCCCTCTCCCTTTTCCAACCCCTCTTCTTTTTCTATCTGAGACATGAGTCCAAGTTTCTTACTTTTCCAGGAGCACACATAGTTCCATCCAACGGAGGTCCTTTCTTTGTTTTGCAGAAGTACGGGTTATCAGGATGACTGCACCACAGCTGCTTGCAAGGATCAAAGGTGCGGAACTAGAAAAAGTATTTATATTACGAATGGCTTCTTCAAAGCTTCTATGCAATTAAATTTCTGTTGGCAATTAGAATACATTACTGCGGACTACCCTTGAATATAGAGGACAGTTAGGGCTGAACTAAGAAAAGGGTGGTGCTGGACACAGATCTACAAGTATCCTGATAACAGCTCCCATTTTGCTGTCATCTGAATTGGACTCTCTCAACCAGTGGTGGGATTCAAAAAGATTTACCACTGGTTCTGTGGATGTGCCTTAGTGGGCATGGCAGGGGAAGGATGCTGTAAAATCTCTGGTCAGAGGTGGTATTTGCCGGTTCTCCAAACTACTCAAAATTTCTGCTATCGGTTCTCCAGAAGTGGTCAGAACCTGCTGAATACCACCTGTGCTCCCAACTAACTCTTCTTTAGTTGGACTCTATGTGGATTTTGTAGTTTGTTTCCATTATCAGTTTGCTTTATGAGTTTGTTTTACTTTGAGGGGCTGAACAGTCTAGAAAATGTTTCTTATCTACTGGTACCTACTTATCTATCCACTTTTCAACCTTATCAGGACAGAAAGACATTGATGGCTTTGAAGATACAGAATATTTTACTGATAACTACAGGCTTAAACTAGACATGACTGCTATGGTAACATGATAAATATCTAGAACATCCAGAAAAGAAGTTGATCAAATGGAACAAAGATTACTTATCACAACAGGCTATTTTGCTCAGACTATGAAAAATCCATGGCTAGTCATTTTTTTCTCAACAGAAAACATTTCTTAATCTCTCTTCCTCCCTCTCTCTCTTCTTCTCCCTCTCGCCCCCCCCCCCCCCCTCTGTGTACACATGCCATATGTTTTGTGGAAAATGCTCTTCATCTGGAAAATCAAATTAATTCCATGCCAGAATTGGGAGAGATTGTCTTCCTGATTGCCAGAATTGGGCTGGGGACAAGAAGCTCTGTTCAATTATTTACATATCACAGAGAGCCTCAGAAAGCCCCTGAGCCAGATAAAAATAGTATAGTGTTAAGTTTAAGTTACCTATCAAAAGACTTTGGTGGCCAGCTTTGCCTTAAGCAATCTTCCCATGGATTTGGTGGCCAGCTTTGCAGTTTAATAACCTTTCAGAATCTGAAGGACCTTTCTTTTCACTACTAATTTTAGTTTACTGTTTTTTTTATTCAGTTTCTGACTGTTGTTTCAAAAATGTTTTAAATTTATGACACTTTTTGCATTACAGCTTCCAGATTGCTTTAAATGGGAGGGGAGGCTCTTATCCAACTATTGTTTTGTAAATTTCTTAGGATTTGAAGGAAAGAAGTCTGGGCATAGATAAGTCATGTCAACTGCTTTTGCAAATTTTGGATAGTATATGTACAGATTAACAGCTGCAGTCACTAAATAACTATGATGGGTCATTAAGTACATGCACCTAATTCCCTCCTACATGAGGCAGAAGAGAAACCCTTATGCAATCAATCCCTGGAATTCTGGGAACTAATTGTAATAAAAGTCTTTTTTTCCCATAGACCCTTTATTTCCAAAACCCTCTAATAAAATTATAACATCATAATTGTTAGTATTCCAGTTTTTTGAAAACAGGATGTTTATACAACTTTCCAAGACACCTCAAAGATTACCAGTAAGCTTTGCTCTGTGCCTGCAAGCCATTTTGTCCATCTTCTGATGCTCCCTTTTAAAGTTATTCAGGGGTGCTTTCAAAGGCCCTGGATAACGGCTAGCAGAGTTTGATTAAATACTCACAGCTGTACACATCATGTAGCTCAAACCAAAATCAAAGCGGCACTGCTCATTCATGGAGTAGTGGAGTCCCGGTAGTTGAGGAAGGGAAGGCCAATCATGGTCAAAGGGATCGTCACGCAAGCAATCATAGGAACTGCAATGGACAAAAGTCAGTGTCATACAAATGGATGTGGGAGGTTTTAAGCATTTTGAGTTTTGGTCCATGATTGCTCCAAGCATAATCAAGGACATGGTTTCTCAGAAATGAGTTCAGAAAGTACACTTCATATTTAGGTATATCAAACCCAGCATTCACTTTAATAAATTAGCATCTGAAACAAGAGAACTTTTATTATAGCCCTCAGTTATAACTCTCAGTTGCAAGGAAATTCTCTCTCTATAATAAATACCTTGAGAGCGTCATCTGGAGAGGAGAAGAATAGTTTAAAAAGAAGTGGCTATAAGTAGAGATGAAACTATTTCCATATGCCTATTAAGTGTATTGGCTGTTATTAGCCTCATCTGTTTGGTAAAAAAATGACTGGCATTTAATGGAAGCAGTTTACATTAAATAAAAATGATTGCTATAATAATTTCATTATGTCTGTAGCCTTTCTTCATGTTTTATGCTGTGATTCTCACTTCTTTTTTTCTTTTCTTTTTTACATGTTGCTAATGGAAATATAAGAGTGAAAAAAATAAACACAAGGACAAAAGCTTGGCAAATGGAGCATATTTGATGCTACAAAAAAATCTAATTGTCTTTTCATTTCAAAAATTATACTAACATGTGTTACTTAAGCAAGAGTTTAGTAACAGGGACCAATCTGGTTATCTAACAATATGAATTACCCAAATCTTGGACAAATGAATTCCCCTCCTTAAAAATCACAAAAGCAGAGGTGGCAATTATAAGAATCCTAGTTATCATTCACAATATTCAGGGCATATCCCTTATTTTATCTATGAAAGAGGGCACCATGCTGTAACAAAGACAACTTTTATTCATCAATGACCCTTTTCTTTGCCAATGTTATTTTAAAAACATAAAACAGAGTTTTGTTATTTAATAAATGTAACTTTAAAGGGACTGGAAAGATTTTATAAACATGTGTTTTAACTAATAAAACAATGGCAGGATAAAAAAATTGATTAAAAAAATCAGAACTGAGAAGAAGCTTATTCTGAAAAATTAAACGATGTAGCTGCTTACAAAATAGTCTCAGTACATCCTTACAAAGCAATCCAATGAATGGTTACTTTGAAGTGAATCTTATTTAGTTCAGAGCAAGTAAATTAGTCCGGGATAACAAATTTCATTTAATTTATATAACTTTTTCTAGCAGGAAGAAATTTCTGATTCAGCACCATGCTTTCTAGCTTGTGAAAGGGTACCATACGACTCTTGAGAATGGATCCTCTTCCATCTTTGTACTCACTGCAGGTATCGGTTCAGTTCCTGTTGGCTGCATCGAGACCAATGGAAACGATGGAATGCAGCCTGGACCAGTGGTGCCATTATACTTCCCATCCGTACTTCATCCCCACATCGATTCCCTTGGCCATCATGTTCCATGCCTAATCTAGAAGAAAATGAGTCAGAACAAAAGGGAATGCTTTAAAAGAATTAATGAAAGCAGCTGTTTATTCTTCTTGTGATGCATTTGTTCATGGTTTAGTCTGATTTTTCCAAAGTTGGACTACCCTCTCACCCCATGACTACTGTAGACAGCATGGCTTCTGCTGTGAAGTCTTGTGAAGTCTGTACATCAGGACACTGGTGAAAAGTGGCTTAATTTACTTTGATCCAGTTCAAAGATGGATAGCAGATCCCACTGATCTGCTATCCAAGTCTACATCTTGAATATTAGCTCCAATGGTATTATGATGTCCTGGCTCCTGAAGCCTGAGATGGTTGAAGATGTCAGAATAACATAATAGCAGAGTTGGAAGGAACCTCGGAAATCTTCTAGTCCTGCTCAGGCAGGTAACCTTATACCATTTCAGACAAATGGTTGTTCAATTTCTTTTTAAAAACTTCTAGTGTTATATTATTATTATTATTATTATTATTATTATTATTATTATTATTATTAACGTGTCAACACTGCCTATTTTATTCCTTGTTGAGGAGCATGCACTAAGAGTTTAATGTGAATTCTAATGCAGATTCCTTAGGATAAATTCTTGTACCCTAACATTGCTGACATCTATGTTAATGCAGGAAATGACATTTCCCTTTTGACCTTGTTATGTTTACTTCACTTTTCAGTCATAAATAATTACAAATGCTAGAGGAGAAAGTAGACAAATCATGCATAGGTACAATCTTAAGAATCCTAATAAATCAGGATTTTTAAAAAGGACAGGAAGCAATCAGTGCATAATATAAAAAACAGGATTGACTATCCACTAAATAAAAAGTGTTGGGAGAAATATATTTCCAGAAGTTTTTACCCTAATGAGACATTCAAGGTTTTTCAATTCAGGAAACAAAAAAAGCAAATGCTAAAGTACAATAAAATCCCGCCTGAGAACATCAGGTTCAAATTCTCAAGAATGGTGCAGATAAACTCCATTCTTAACTGCTGCTGTGCAAATTAAGCGATTTGGTAAACTGTGACCATAAGTTATTTCCATATCAAGCAAACAAAATACAAGTAGTCCTTGATTTACTACCACAATTGAGCCCAAATTTCTTCTTGTTAAGAGAGTTTTGCCCTCATTTTATGACTTTTCTTGCCACCGTTGTTAAGTGAATCCCTTCAGTTGATAAGTTAGAAACCTGGTTGTTAAGTGAATCAGGCTTCTCCATTGACTTTGCTTGTCAGAAGATCGCAAAAGGTGATCACATGACCCTGGGACATAGCAACGGACATAAATATGAACCAGTTGCCATGCATCTGAATTTTGATTTTGATCACAATTCTTGCAAAACATCTGATCTACCAGAGTGGGCTGACTCTTTACTGCTTAGTGTTTACATCCCCTCCCCTTTTTTTGTTAGAAAAAGCATAATTACAAAGCTTTAAGGAATCCTGGCATTTTGCCACATTGAGGTTAATCTTATGCATACAGGTACAGGCCTGTTCTAAAGACAACTTTCTGTCTACACTTTAGATGAGGACAGCACCAGTGTGTGGAGGGAAGCTTGGCAGCTTTACTAGCATCCTACTAGGCGGTCTACTCTCCGTATTTTTTCAACACGGGGGAAAATAGGTTGAGTCAGCAGCTCTCCTTTCTTTCAAACATGAATGATGACCAAAAGACAATTTCTTTAGGAAGGGTCAGTTTGTGGAGGCTCCCATCTCTATTTAGATCAATGTTTTTCAAATTTGACAACTCTTAAAGTTGGCTGGAGAACTCTGGGAATTATGACAGAGGGGATGTGGACTCATTCCCCTGTTTTCTCCCTTGTGCATTGGTGACTCTGTGTCTTTCTGAAAAAGAGGATGAAAAAAGTTAGAACTATTTTCTGCACAACACATTGGTTCCAGCAATGCACTCTATTTTCCTTTCTCAACAATAAAATATTTTATGATGCTATTGTTGGCTAGAGAAGAATTCAAAACATGAAAAATGTTTGCAAAAGCCGGAGCGTTATTTTTATAAGACCGTGGAAAAGAGTTCCTTTCTTCACCCTCAGTCCACATGCAGAGGGTCACCAAGGGAAACAGAGATGATATTCTGTAGGTTCTGACCAGTTCTAGAGAACCGGTAGTGGAAATTTTGAGTAGTTCAGACAACCGGCAAATCCTACCTCTGACTGGAGATTTTACAGTATCCTTCCCCTGCCATGCCCACCAAGACACACCCACAGAACTGGTAGTAAAAAATTTTTGAATCCCATCACTGAAGGGAACCATATCATCAATTTATTCATTTGGCAGGGCAAAGTTACTGAACTTCAGAGAACTTCAAATAATTTGCATCTAGATAAGAAACTATTCAAATATGATGTATAGACCCCTTCCTACTTCAGATATACTCAGAAGTAAGAAGAAGAGCAATAAGGGTTTTAAGCCATATTATAAATGCAAGCTATACCCCCCATGGATAATGGCCACAATCTGATTAGAGGCGATTTAAAAACCAATTTACTAAAACGTAATGGGATTAAACTGAATATGAAGAAGAAATGAAGGTGTCAACTTGTATCCTGGCAGAAGGAAAGTGGTGGATTATAAAACTGGGTATTAAGTATTTTATAATTATTTTATAATTAGGTATTTTATCTCTAAATTATAACACAGTGAGGGCAGGAATGATGGACTCTCTATTAGTGGGGGTTTTCAAACAAGGGAGAGATGGTTATCACCTGTTATAGATAATTTAGTGAATTCCTGCACAGAGCAGGAGTTGGGCCTTGACAACATTTAAGTTCCATTCCAATTCATATGTTCTAAGATTCAATGAATCAATATTTTTCTTCCTGAAGAAGACTCCCTGTACAAATGAAATAAAGTAATCTGTAACTGCATCCTTTTGCTTGTAAGCCCTGACTCTCTCCACTGAAATGACTGAAATCATATCCCACCAAACATATAACATGCAGGATTATGACAGCAGTGGTGGGATTCTTTTTTTTTTTTTACTACCTGTTCTGTGGGCATCGCTTGGTAGGCGTGGCATGGCTTGGTGGGTGGGGAAGGAGAAGGATACTGTCATTCCCACCCCACTCCAGGGGAAGGATATGTAAAATCCCCATTCCCTCCCCATCCCACCAACCTGCTTTCCAGCTCTCCTGTGCAGGCAACCAAAGAAGACCCAGCTCATCAGCTGGGACTTGGGAGGCAGAGAAGAGATGGGGGCGAGGCCAGTCAGTTCCAAACTAAAATTTCTACTACTCCAGAACTGGTCAGAACCTGCTGAATACCACCTTTGCATTACAGCTATATGGAAGTGTTACTTACACATGTCCAGTTTCATGGGCTACAACAAATGCTGAGGAGAAGCCATCTTCATGATTAAGAGTACAGCTTCGAACTGGATGACACATGCCAGTAACTGGAGCATAGCCTGTTAAGGAGAAGATAAGACACTAATGAAAAAAAGGGAAATTAAGCTCAAATAACTATTTAAGAGCACCAGTCTCCAAGTGATCTTGCAACAGATGTCTTACTTAAATAAAAAGAAAAGGGAAAGGGAAAAGGAAATTTATTACAATGAATGGATGCTGTGCTCTGAAATGGAAAGAAAATGCAGAAAGTTATGCTTTTTTAAAAAAAACAAAATACGAGCCGGTAAATAAGATGAGCCTTTTATGAAAAAATCTTTACCAAATATATGTTTTAGAGAGAGTTTATATATATAAAAGCATTTTATAAGAATATGATAAAACCACAAATATTTTAGGAAGAAATATGTACAGTTGAAATATTATAAGAAATAAGATGCAATGGCTAGAAAATGAGTGTGTACAAAATGGAAACTAATCAGAAATTAGGAATGTGTGTCAGATTTTCCCAAATCAAAATTCTTTCAGAGAGTTTCACTGCTGAAGTGAATTAGGACCCTATTCAGAATAAACAATAGAAAGTTGTATCAGTGATATAGAATGTCATAAAAAGTACCTTTAAAAAGCTTCACCATTATAATATGGAAAATGCCAAGGTGGGCCAAGACATGGACAAAAAACAGAATTTAGTGACTGACATTTCAGTCATTACAGGGAAGACTTCTTTGACTTTGGAATACTCTATTTTCTGATCTCTTTAGTACCTGCTTATAGGAGCAGGAATATACTGAAGAGCATCTATGGACTGAAGGATCAGTGTGTGGCTAGCAAACCTTCCCAATCTGTTGTCCTTCCAACTAATCCACATTCTTCCAAAGTAATCTTTTCCAATGAATAATAATCCAGTTCTTCACCTAAAAATGTGCACCTGTACTAAATTACTAAATATAATCCCAATCTTTTTTCAGCAGTTACTTTATTACTATTATTACCATGATGACTGTTAATTTGCTTCCAAGTCCAGCACTGTTCAGTAACCAGCATATAAACCTTGCATCACTCAAACAATCACCCAGTTATGTAGATCAGCAAAATGAAGTCTTATTTTCAGGAATAAAATAAAACCTGTATATGCTGTCTATGAGAATAGAGTGATCTAATCACCCTTATGCAACTAAGTTACAAAATGACTCTCAAGAAAACAAAACACTTGTGAGTGAAATTAAATCTGAAGACCTTACAGTACTAGGTGAGTGCAATATTGCATTCAGGGAAATGCACACAATTTTGAACACAATTTAGGTAACTGAAACAACAACAGAGAAAGTCAATATCCACATTTATTAGTAACTGGAAAGCCTTATAGATTTTTTGCATAAAACGGAAAAGGAATGAACTTGTGATTAGGTAAATTATATAAAGAAGAGAGCTATAACTTTAGTGAATGAGATTAAAATATAATTGTATTTATAGCTACTGTGAAGAATCAGAAGGCTCTTCTTTATGCCTTTATATCTTGCTTTTCCCCTAATTTTCCCTATAATCTTTTCTTACTGTGCTTTTATTTTTTTCCTATTATTTCTTTATTTCTTTTTCACTCTTTCTGTTCAATTTTTTGTGCAGTTGTTGTTCTTATTATTGTTCTTAAAATCTTTCATACAAATTAAGTATTTAAAAAAGGTAACTGAAATTGAAACAGCAGGTTGCCCAGCATTTAATTATGAATGAATTTCCTGCTAACTTTTAACCAACTGAGCCGACCATGAATTTAGCTGGAGAAGAAAGGATTGAATTGTACTTTTCAGTCATGGTGTTTTGTTTCCTTTTTGTTTTTATATTCCTTGAGAAATATGTGGGCATCATAGCACTGCTAAAAAAAAATCTTGTAAATGAAATAGGTTCTTCGGTTCAGAAATATATTTCAAGAAATTACTATGCTTTCCAACTAAAACATCTAAGATCTATATCCCAAAGTAGTTGTACTGCATTTGGCAAGGCTGTTAACTTGCAAAATTACTTTGGCTTTGTTAAGAAGAAATATATTCAGAAATCCCTGAAAACAGAAGAATAAATCTGAAACCACTTGACCCAGGCCAATTACAGAGAAACAGATATGGGATGAATACTCCTTCTAAGGTTGTGGGAGGAACACACATTATCCTGCCTTCAAGTACTGTCTGAACTGATAGATTAGTTAGTGGCCCTTCATTGTGTGTCACATAAGACATTATCCTCCAACTTGGAATCATTTAGATGCAGAAATCAATTCTGAGAATTCCCCACTCAGCATGCTACCTGCAAAAAATTGAGAGGGTGCCCATGTTAAGATGGCTGATGTAGGCAAACCATTCCTTATCTGTTTAAACTATCTTCTCCATAAACATGAAATCAAGGAAAGAGAAGCCATTTAAAACATAAAATTATGTTGGTGACACCCAATAGTATAGATACCCAATAGCCTTCAAAGGTTTTAGCTGTTGGTGTGGAGAAGGATAGACCACAATATGTCTCAGAGATATTACATGGCTCTTTGACTAAATGGTGGCAAGGGCTCAGCACAACAACTCCAGGGGTTCAATGGGAGAATAGTGGAGAATAGGATCTATAGAATGTCAATTGTCCATCTGTGCCTAGTAGCAAAGTATTAATAATTGATCCAAAGGCGCTTTTTCAAGAGGCAACTGGACTTTCTGGTTTTTCTTTGAAGGCATTTTGCTTCTCATCCAAGAAACTTCTTCAGCTCTGAGCTGAAGAAGCTTCTTGGATGAGAAGCAAAGCATCTTTAAAGAAAACCCAAAAGTCCAGTTGTTCTTGAAAAAGCACCTTCGGGACAACCCTAACCTAGATGACTGAGAATCCCCATAGATATTAATAATTGAGATTTGTTTTTCACTGAATGGCCAGGTTAACAGTGCAAGTTAGATGGGGTGATTGGTGGTAGATTACTCACCTTGCATTCCAGAAGGCCCAAAGTCCTGCCTTGTGAGAAAAATTGCATGGTCATGATATTCTGCATGTCCAGTATCAGGTTTTTGTTGTAGGTAGGCCCAACGACAGACATTCTCTAAACTTTGAGAGGGATTGCCAATCTCAATTAAACTCATGGACTAGAAAGGAAAAAAGAAGAAGAAAAGAAAAAAGAAAAGAAGTTAGATTGATTTTAACTAACCTTTTCAGTAATACACAGAAGATTCAGATGCACATTTGTTCCACCATAGAGTTACTATCCTGTTATCAAAATGCTGCATCCAGATTGAGATACCTGGTGGGTCCATGTAATTTATTATTCTCTGGATGAGGAATTCCACAGGAAATAGAATTATAGATGATATTAAACAAAAGAAAATTTATTTTTTAACTCAGTTGTATATTGATGTAGGAACCTCAGTTCTAGAGCATCACCAGACTTATATACACATTTAGCAGATTTTTTTTTTTAAAAAAATCTGAGTTCTGAAACAACATAAATAAGAGGGCATTTTTGCTTTTTTAAAAACAATCATATATGAGACAGAGAGTAGCTTCTTAGACAGAGTTTATGTTCTCAATGCCCAACACACTGAGAAATTATACTACATACATACCACATCAATTGTTTATTTTATTTTTTACATTTTTAAAAATTGTGAGTGGGAAGGACTGCTATTTTGGTATATCTTTTTGAAAGAACAGATTATAAATAAGACTTGTGTTATGACTTTTGGTACAATTCATGTAGCAAGCATGTCTCAATTTTCTATTACTATATGAGTAGCTTTTCTAAACCAATTAGGCAAAAGAACATCATTTGTGTTTTCCAGTTCATTTATCAAAGTGGAAGAATAATTATGCTATAATATTTCCCTCCCTTCTTATCCATAGATGTATCTACCCTAACTTATGTAGTCATGTGGAAATAAACACTATAAAATTATATAAAATATCTA
The DNA here is from genome assembly GCA_033807585.1 of Hydrophis major. Taxonomy (NCBI): domain Eukaryota; kingdom Metazoa; phylum Chordata; class Lepidosauria; order Squamata; family Elapidae; genus Hydrophis; species Hydrophis major. The sequence goes on along the minus strand of CM066329.1, from coordinate 133,521,252 downwards.
CTTTGCCTCTAATACATTAGTAGTCAAGAAAACTGCTACAAGGACTATAGTACCAGGAGCAACGGCAGTTTCACAAAAGGAGCTGCATTTCCTTTGGAAGATGACATTTGCATGGATAAATTATTAATCTGAAAGCCAAACTGATCAACCACTCTTGTAATTAGTTGAAACAGCTCTGTATTCTTCTGCAGTCTATGATTTAAAACGAGTTATATGCTTAAATGTTGCTAGAATACTATTGCGATTTGTGAAAGAGATATTGTGAAAAATGGAGCATAACTCTAAGGAACTAATGAAAGATCATACATTTTATTGAAATAATAATTGCCGGGTTCCATTTTACAGAAAAGAGGAACAGAATACAAAAGAAATGTAAATTCTTCCTAGGAATTTTGAATTGTGGAGCTGGAAATTTTAGAACTCTGACTTTCTGTTAGGATGTTGAAACCATAGGAAGGAAACCAGATTATTCTTTGTAAAATTCTATGTAAAAGGAGCCCTTTTTTGGGGAAGCAGCAGCACTGGAAATAGCATTTGCTATGGTTCTTCAGACCAAAGAGTGGAACTTTGATGGGATTAGGCCATGAATTGCACCCTCTTGCAGTTTTGCTGAGTGGCTGTATCTTTTCAAGTCTGCCCACCTCCGTCAATTGCACGGGCTCAATCTCCATTGCCTTTTGTCAATTTCATCCCGTTTGTATGGAGATAAGTAATATTTCTTTCTATTTGTCACAAAAGGCTGACAAGAGCTTAGTTACAGGCAGGAATATAGTTCCTAACAAGATAATGTAACGTGAGGAATCAGACTTGATCATGTCATGTTTACAAGTTCAAAGTAAAAATAGGCTTTTGCTTCCTTTTGCCATCACAGGTGCTAAATGTGAGATTCAATCTATTTTAATTCTCCAAATGCACTGCTTAGTTGAGGTAATCAGCAAAGCTTCCTTTCTTTTTTTGTTCAAGCTCCATAAATTTTTCTGTGACTCAGAAGTGACAGACACAAAACTGACCCAAATGCAATAGAAAGTCTTCTCTGCAGTGTGCGAATGGAATTATCTGTCAAGAAAGATTTATTTATGACATTCTAAAAAGTCACACTTATGATATTCCATAATGGTTTGGAAGAAATTAAAAAGAACAAATAAAAAAAGAAACAAAGCCAAATAAACAATAAGTAAGCAAACCCGCATCCTTATTGCTTATGAAAGTCATTTCATTGCCAAATGGATGTTTTGGGATTTTTTTTTAATGTGGACTGACTCTGATTATTTTAAGCTATTTTTGTTTCTTGTAGCAGTCTATCATGCATTTTAGATTTCTATGATATATTTTAAAATGGCTTTATAGTTTGCATACTGACCTATTCCCTTTCAATTGTACATCTACTTATTTAAAGTAAAGTAATACATTTCACTTTTGTAGATAACAGGAGAGAAGAGGGGAAAAATTGAGAGCTGATCTAACGTTGGTAGACAGTAATAATTTAATACTTGTGAATTCTTGTGATACCAAAAGCTATTTCACATGGACTGGAAACATATCACATTATGTAATTAATTACATAATAAAGCTAAGTGCTGTTTTCTACTGTTACACAACATAATCAATTCCATTTCCAAGTGGTCTGAATGTGGAAGGAAAACTTCCCTACGTGGTTTCGGATCAATGTAGAAGGCAGTTCCTCTTCCTCATGACTGACTGGCTGCAGCTGCATGCTTTCCCCACCTGAAGCCTCCTGCTGCAGCTGCGCCCCAGCCAAATCACTCTCAGCAGACTGCACGTCCAGTTTTTCTCCCTTTAATCTCCCCCCCACTTCACTTGGACTCACAGCCTCTTGACATTGTGTGAAATATCTAGTAAAAATCATACTGTTGTATAGAAGTGCAGGGTTGGATATAAAAGAAGGTAATCAATTAAATTATCCATAGTAGACATCCTAATTGGTATGTAGATCTCATTCATTCCCTCACTATAAGGAACACAATGGTGCTAATGCCTGCATTTTAGAGACAAAGATTTGGGGATGGGAGCAGGGGTTGGTTGTTCAGGGTTTGCATGGGTTTGGGTGAACCCTTTGCTGTGGCGATTGGTTGGGCCCGCCCACCTGCCCCTGCTTTAGTCTGTCCTTTATTTCTGCAGTTTTGAAGCTCAGCTGAGGCACGGCACAGCAGATTACCATGTCTCAGCTGTTTTATTCACCGGCATTGCAGTGGAATGTAAGTTTTAAAGCTGTAAAATGGTGGTTTTGTAATGTGCTGCATGTGCACAAAGCACACACTCACCCAGTTGTGAAACCGGTGGAAGCCCACCACTGGGTGGGAGGCTGGGGAGTTAGGGTCATGTACTAAGTATGTAGTTTGAGAGATCTTCCAGAAATAAGCATGAACAACAATCTTAGATTAATTTTCAGGTACATACTCCTCATGTCATCATGCGATCTACCTAGCATTTGCTGAAAATCAGTTAAGTTCTCAGCTAACAAAAAGGTAATATCTGTATTCAAAAGTATACATTAGCCTCAACATCCAAATTCTTAAATTCATCAAAAGGATTCTTTGTTTGTACCATACACTCTCCAGATATCACATGTTTCAATCACATACATTTCTTTGCCAGAAGTACATATCAGTGGTGGGATTCAAATTTTTTTACTACCGGTTCTGTGGGCATGGTGTGGCTTGGTGAGAGTGGCAGGGGAAGGATACTATCAAACCTCCATTCTTTCTGCACCCATCAACTTGCTTTCCAGCTCTGTTCTCCTGTGCTGGGCAACAAAAGAAGACTAAGTCAATCAACTGGGACTTGGGAGGAAGAGAATAGATGGGGGCGGGGCCAGTCAGAAGTGGTATTCCGAACTACTCAAAATTTCTGCTACCGGTTCTCCAGAACTGGTTAGAACCTGCTGAATACCCCCTCTGGTACATATGAAAAGAGATATTTGAGCCACATATTCCATTCACCTTTTCCCACTTTTCTTCACTTTTGGATTTTGAATGTTCCAGTTACCTTTTCTCTACTGATTAATTTCCTTCCCATCTATCCATTCCATCAAACAGATTCCCTTTCCCTGAGTGCATTCATTTAGAGTGTTTCACAATCTCCCCCAAACTCATGTCTAATTCCATCATCATCATTCACTAGAGTGTACTATGTAAGCCTATGGAATATACCAATTTTACTCTGTGACATTGAGATCCAGTTTAGTGCGGTATTTAAGGCATTTGGCTAAAAACTAAGAAACAGCCCCCAAGAATAAGACCAGTGGTGGTGTTCAGCAGGTTCTGACCCATTCTGGAAAACCAGTAGCGGAAATTTTGAGAAGTTCAGAGAACCAGCAAATACCACCTCTGACTGGCCAAGCTCCCATCTATTCTCTGCCTCCCAAGTCCCAGCTGATTGGCTGGGTCTTCTTTTTTTGCCCTGCACAGGAGAACGGAGCTGGTTAGTGTTGTGGTTCACCAGCAGCAGGTGCAGACGGCTAAGGTGTTGGAGAGTGAGGACTCGGATGAGGGGCCTGCATGTGATGCAGGGATGGGACCAGGATTATCAGAGAGTGGAGTGCTGCCTTTGGAACTTGTGGAGGCTGGGAGCAGTGATGCAGAAGACCCAAGGATCCTGTGCCCAATGCGTGTGTGCACAGGGCTGCTTGAAGGAAAGAGCAGCTGCAGCAGCACAGGTGACTCAGGAGTAAGGCTGCAAGGTGATGGCCCCTCGCTTAAGGGATAAAAGCCAACCCTCAGAGTTGGGATTCTTTGCAGGAAGCAAAGAAGTTCTTGCACTTCAAGTCTTGTGGAAGTTCAGACTATCCTGGTTTGTGTTTGGAGACTTTTGGTTTTGATTATTTCCTTGCAATTTTTTTTATTTTTTTATTGGTTTTTAAAACAAACATAAACAAACAAATCATCTTCCATATATGTACATACAGTGTGCTGGTTGGTTTACAAATTGTTTTGTGCTTCCATTTCATAGTCTTCAATTATAATTACATTGTATACAATCTCGTATTTTCAATCAATATATTAAATACATTAATATCATTATTAATCAATTATTTGACTATACTTTTATTCATTCATGTTTTCCAAAATGATCATATTTTATTTAATTTGTTTTATGACAATTTGTATTATCATCCCAGATCTATCCTAGAATCATTTTGTAGATATAATAAGAAAAGAATACATCTTTATATATTTATTATTTTCTAAAAGTCTACATATTTCATTACTATATTTTATTGTCTAACCATTGATAGAATAGATTCCAAATTTTATAAAATTGTTTATCACCTTGTTCTCTAATTTCAAATGTCAATCTACTCATTTCAGCACATTCCAATATTTTCTTAATGATTTCCTCCTGTGATGGTATTTTCTCATTTTTCCAGTTTTTAGCAAATACAATCCTAGCCGCTGTTAATACATTTACAATCAGGTATTTCAAGTCTTTACTATATATTTCAGGTAAAATTCCCAATAAAAATATTTTTGGTTTCAAATCTATATGCTTTTTTGTCATTTTTTCCAACCACGTGTGGATTTTAGTCCAGTATTTTTTAGCATCCGTACAAGTCCACCACATATGGTAATATGAGCCAGGTATCTGATGACATTTCCAACATTTTTCAGATTTATTCTTGAACATTCTTGCTATTCTTGTCGGGGGAAAGTGCCACCTGTAAACATCTTATACAAATTTTCTTTATATGCTGTTGACATTGTCATTTTATAATTTTGAGACAACAATTTTTGCCATTTCTCTAGATCAATCCCGTATCCAAAATTCTTCCCCCAAGCAATCATAGTTTCTTTAACTTGTTCTTCTTCTGGTTTAATTTCTAATAAATATCCATACAATTTTTTAATTACCTTTTCATCAGTACCTGTCAAAATCTTATCTAAGTCAGTCAGTTCATCATAGAAACCTTCTGTTTTAGAATCTTTATCATACCTTGAATGTATTTGCGCATATGAAAACCAATTCATCTTTATACCTTGTTCCTCTAGTTTTTGTATAGATTTAAGTTCACCCTTTTCATTCAATATTTCACCATATCTAACTGTTTGTTCCTTTTTGTATATTATAGGATAAGAAAATGCTTCAATAGTCAATAGCCAGACTGGAATTTTCAAATAACATTGTCTTTTAATCTTCTCCCAATTTAACCACAGAGACTCCCATATATAATGTCTTCTAAAGTACCCCTGAGTTTTAGTTCCTTTATACCATAAAAAAGCATGTCACCCCAACAACAGATCATGTCCTTCTAATGAGAACAATCTAGTATTTCTTAATGTTATCCATTCCTTAACCCACATCAAATTTGTAGCTTGGTAACACAACTCCCAATTCGGCAAACCAAATCCTCCTCTTACTCTAGCATCTTGCAAAAGTTTTAACTTTATTCTCGCTTTCTTACCTTGCCATATATATTTCAACACAATTTTATTTAAATCTTCAAAGTAGTCTTTTCCAAGCCTAATTGGAATTGTTTGAAACAAATATAAAATTCTGGGTAATATATTCATCTTGATTGTTGATATTCTCCCTATTAATGACAGTTGTAAATTTTCCCATTTCGCCAAATCTAGCACTGTCTGCTGTTTAAGTTTGATATAATTATTCTCTTTTAGTGTACTACATCTTGCTGTCAAATATATCCCCAAGTACTTGATCTTATTTGTGACCTGAATTTTCAATAGGATGCTCATCTTCTAATGCCTTAGAGGCTAATCTTTTCATGGTATTTCTTTTCCTTGTATAGTCTATTATCAAGCCTCTGGCATATGCCTTCATTGTATCCCATACATTCTGGATTGATGTATCTTCTTTTTTATTTTCTCCAAAGAAAAAGGCCAATTCTTTCTCCACCCACTGTGTGAAGTCTTTTCCCTTTAAAATAATATTATTTAACATCCATCTAGATCTTCTTCTTTATCCTTTCCATTTAATTGTCATTGGATTGTGATCTGCTCAAGTACTTGTTTCAATATTTATTTCTTGAATATTAGTTAACAATTCTGTTGACATCCATATCATATCTATTCTGGACCAGGATAAGTGTCTGTTTGAGTAGGTGTATTGTTTAGTTTTAGCATTTCTTTCTCTCCATGTATCTTTTAAGTTTATTTCATCTACCATTCTAAAAAAAGATTTAGGGAGAGTCTTTCTATTTTGCTTTATTGTTTTCTGTGTTGTGTAGTCCAGTTTATTGTTTACAATTCCATAAAAATCTCCCATCATAACTATATTAACATAGTCCAGTTCAACTATTTTCATATGTAATTTTTATAGAATTCTTCTTGATTGTCACTCAGGGCATAGATTGCAATCAGGAGTGTTTTTGTATATTGTCCATTATTTCTACCATTAATATTCTTCCATCGTCATCAGTATAAATCAATTTCGCTGAGATGATCTCTTTAATATATAAAGCCACTCCTCTTTTCTTACATTGTGTCAAGGAAGTGAATATTTTCCCTAATTTGGCTGTATCAACAATTGTTCATATTGTTTTTTAATATGTATTTCTTGTAGGCAGATTATATCAAATTTTAATTTCTTGAATTTATGAAAGATTTTCCTTCTTTTAACGGCTGAGTTAAGTCCATTTATATTAATTGTAATCAATTTTTTCTCTTCCATGGTTATATTTTGTAATTAGGTTTGACAGCTCTCGTGGATCTTGGTTCACATTGTTCTTTGGCTTCCTCCTTTCCACCTACTGCACCTTCCTCTTTTTCAGTCATCATTTGGGAGTCCTCTTGGAATTCAATTAGTGAAATTTCTTTTTCTGCCTCTTGCTCCCCTCTGAAAAATTCTGTGTAAAATGATTCAGCTTTCTCAATTGAATCAATTCTGTATCTCTGTTCTTGCCATGTAAACATTAAACCTTCTGGAATCAGCCATCTATAATTCACCTTTTTTTTAAGTCACAATTTGGTCAAGAATCAGTATTCTCTTCTCCTCTCTCTGACTCTTCTGGGTACTTGTTTCAAAACCACAATCTCCTTATCTTTGTATTTCAATGTTTTCTCTCTTGCCACTTGCAATATTTGCGTTTTAATGGCTTTCTTTGTAAATCTGATGTGAACTTCTCTTGGTAAGCTATTTTTCATTGCATATCTTGTGAAGACCCGATAAACCTCATCTATTCCACCCATCATCTTCTCGTCAGTTATTTCCAGAGCTTCAGCCAATATTTCTATCATTATTTCAGCTAGATTTTGTCCTTTTTCTTCCTCTATGCTTTGAAATCTAAGATAACATTCTGATCTGTCCATCTCCCATCTCAACATACCACTTTTATCTTGTTCAACCACAGTTAATCTGTTATCAATGTTTCCAATCTTCTTATCTTCTTCAATTTTTTGGAGTCTCTCATCATACTTCATCATCATTTGTTGGATGTTCTCCACTTTTTCATTGGTTTTCCCTGTTCTTTGTTCAATGTTCTCTGTTCTTTGTTCAATGTTCTCTATTCTCTTTTCAATACTCTCTGTTCTTGTTCTTTGTTCAATGTTCTCTATTCTCTTTTCAATATTCTCTGATCTTGTTTGAATATTTTGAATTCCTTGCATAATCATCTGCAGGGTCACTTTTCTTGTTCTTTTTCTTGCCTTAATATTGTCTGTATTGAACATTGTCCTCCAGATGGTGGAGAGGAAGAAGTGGAAGTTGAAGAACCAGGAGCTGTTAATTTCTTACTCATTTTGAGGAGTTCAAAATCTTCAGGTTCTTCTAAACCTTAATCCAGTTGTAAAATAACCAATTGCAGTTCCAAATAAAAATAGTAGGAAAAAAGTAGAAGAATAGTCAGAAAAGAGAAGCCAAATAGTAATAATAATAGAAAAAGAAGAAAAAATTTATTCAGGTTCTTGTATACCTTAATCCAATTGGTTGGTTAGATGACAGTAAAAATTCAAAAATGAAGGAAAAGTGTTGTAACTATGTATCATTGCAACTATGTATCATTCATGTGTAATCATTAACTTCTGTCTCTTCAGTGACCTTTGCAAGGCACGTACAAGGGACAAGGAGCTAGACGGTTGTTAATAAACTTATCCACATTGTAAATGATCTGTCTGGTATGCAGCTTTGTAAACATGCACATCCTGATGGAATTATCCTGTTTGACTTGAGCTTTGATTAAATCATTTTCTTGTAAAAAAGCACAATAAAAGAGCGTGTGCCAAGACATTCGGGGCGCGCTCATCCCGAGGAACTTTGCCTCCTGTCGTTTCTCTCTCCTTCGCTCCCTATCATGAGCCGCCCATCTGATGCGGGATAGCAGATACCGCATTCTGGTGACCCCGACGTGATTCCCTAAGGGGGATACGTTGCGACGCACCCATATCTTATCAGCTCGATGGGAGCTGTGCATCGCCAGGCCTGAAGTGAATTGCACATCATCGGATCTGAAACACAGTCTCGACTTTCGTAAGTATGGGTGGAAACTTTTCTCAACAACAGACGCAGCATCTGAAGGAATTGAGGGAGTTAGTCGCTTCTTCTTCTAAATATTCTGCTAATTTAAAGGGCTCGCCTGTAAAAATGAAACCTATTGCTACATTATTGGCTTATGTGTGGCAACATTGTCCCAATTATTCAGAGGAAGGGTCCTTAAAAATTTCCACTTGGCAAAAAATTGGTAAACATCTCCATAGTCCTCCTCATGCACCTATTGGCATTTTGGTCACTTGGAGGAAAATTATGGAGGCTTTAATGGTCCATTATAAAATAGAAGCAGGGAGTGTGCTTGAATCTCCCCCGCCAAGTTATAATAACTTTTCTGTCCTTCAACCCTCCGCTCCCGATGGTCATAAGTCATTACGGGAGCCTCCCTCCATTCAATCCACTTCCACAAATGTAGAGCCCCCGTGTCCTCCACCACCCTCCCGAGGTGGTGGTGGGGTGTTGTAAAAGCCATTCAACAAGCCTTTTATGAAGGGGAAATGGATGAGGACACCCTTGCAGCTGCTTCCCTCTATCCGGTCATACAAGCCGGCAATCCCCCAGCTCCTCAGTATACCCCAATACCATACAAAATAATTAACGATTTGAAAGCAGCCTGCAAGGAAAATAGTATTCAATCCCTCTATGTACAGGGTCTTTTGGGGTCTATAAGCCAACCAGGCGCTGACTGGATAAATGCTGATTGGCGCACATTATTTGCCATGATCCTCACGCCTTCACAATTTATGGTCTGGGAATCCGAATTTCATAAATGTACTGCAGCCGCAGCCACTAGAGGCTTGCCAGCTAATTTTACTTTAGATATGCTTAACGGTACCGGCATCATGCTTACCATTGTCCAGCAGACTGCCACAGACGCAGCTGCTTTCCCTATATTACAGGATTGTGCTTTGGCCGCGGCTCGAAAAATTGATAATGCGGGATGCGTGCCCAAATCTTTCTCTAAGATTATCCAAGGATCTTCTGAGCCTTTTTCCTCCTTTCTAAACCATCTCACAGAAGCCTTGGAGAGACAATTTGATAATGAGGAGGCTTGTAATGAATTAGGTTTAAAACTTGCCTATGAAAACGCAAACGCTGATTGTCAGAAGGTTTTGCAACCATTAATTAACAAGACAAATGTTACCTTGGCGGATTATCTTGCAGCCTGCCGAATCATAGGAACCACATCCCATTCCAAGTCTACTCTGGTTACAGCCATTACGGAAGGCATGCAGCAGAACATGGGCTCTCTTCTTCCCATTTCCCAACAAAATACTCGTAAAATGGGTAATTGTTTTAATTGCGGCAAGCCAGGTCACTTTAAGAGCCAATGCAGAGCCCCGGGCGGGGGAGCAAATATGTCAAGAAACCAGGTAGCTCACCCAAAAACGCCATGCCCCTGATGTAAAAAGGGCTATCACTGGGCTAGTCAGTGCAGAGTCCAAAAGAATGAACAGCAGAATAACCCTACAATCATTCAAAAACCCTATTTGAATCAGGGAAACTAGAAACGGGGCAGGCAGCTAGCCCCACAACAAAAGCTGCTGAAACTTGCAATTTTTCTTCTTTCGCTTACGATCTTGTTGCTAATGAAACTGTTACTTATTTCCCTGGTATCACTGACTTTCTCTTTGTACACCCTGTTCAGCCTTTTCACATGCCTCCTGATATTCCAGTGCTAGTCTTTCCTGTACTGGACTTAGCTGAACAAGGTATTCTTGCCTCTCCTTTTCTGCATGACCCCACTGTATTGTCTGATGTCTGCCTGTCCGTACGAGCTAATACAGAAGTTACTATAAATGAGGGGGATGTTGTGGCAAAAATGATTGTGCTCTTAGACCAACAACAAGAGCAAATCTATGCAATTGAAAGACCAATTAGTCAACCGAAACCTACGGTAACATTCTTATTGAACGGTCGATCCTTTCTTGGTCTTTTAGATACTGGAGCGGATATTTCCGTCATCCGAACCGCTGAGTGGCCGGACACCTGGCCTGCTGATGTGGCACCAGCGGTGAGAGGAGTGGGGGGACTCCAGGAGACTCGCATTAGCAGAAACTGGGTAAAAGCCCATTCCCCTGAGTCTCAATGTGTTGCTTATATTAAACCAGCTGTAATTCCTCTGTATACTAATTTGTGGGGAAGAGACCTTATGTCACAGTTTAATGCGCAACTTACCCTCCATTAACCATGCTTCGCTTATATTTGACTAACAATAACCCTGTGTGGATTGATCAGTGGCCTCTCCCTTCTATAAAGCTTGAAGCCTTACATTCTCTTGTTCAAGAACAATTAAATAGAGGTCATCTAGAACCCTCATTGAGTCCATATAATACCCCAGTTTTTGTTATCAAAAAGAAAAACGGCGCTTGGCGCCTCCTTCAGGATTTAAGGGCTGTGAATGCGGTCCTCCTTCCAATGGGACCCCTGCAATGTGGTCTTCCAAATCCTAACATAATTCCTCAAGAGTATGACCTTGTCATTATCGATTTAAAAGACTGCTTTTTCTCCATTCCATTACACCAGTCAGATAGAAAATTATTCGCTTTTACAGTACCAACTTTAAATAATCAAAGACCTACCAAACAATATCAATGGAAAGTCTTACCGCAAGGCATGTTAAACAGTCCAACTATGTGTCAATTTTTTGTGGATTTAGCCTTGCAACCATACAGGGACAAATATCCTCATTTTTTAATCTATCATTACATGGATGATATTTTGGTATCTGCACGTGGCCCAAAGGGCACGGTATTAAAAATTCTGCCGTGCCTGACCTCCATTTTAGGTAAAGCAGGGCTCATTATAGCCCCAGAAAAAATACAATCCAAACCTCCCTTTTCCTATTTAGGTCACAAGTTACTTGCTTCAGCTGCTGTTCCTTCCCTTCCCCTCCCAACACTTCCCCCGAAACCCACACTCGTGATCTTACAACAGTTCCTGGGAACCTTAAATTGGGCACGTCCTTATTTGGGTTTGACCACAGCTACATTAGCTCCTCTTTTTAATGCCCTCACACAAGGTAAAGCCCCGTCCGATGTTATCATTCTAAATAAAGAGCAGTTGCAGGCATTAAAAGACATTTCCCATTTACTGGCTACTCGATGGGTGGATCGAGCTATAGAAAATTGTCCTTTATCAATTGCTTTACTAAATACTATTCAGAGACCCACAGCTGTCATTATGCAATCTCATCAGACACAGGTTCTGATTTTAGAATGGCTGCATTTGTCTCACACCCCACGGACCACAATCACTAGTAAAGCCTCTGCATATTCCCAGTTGATCTTTAAAGGTCGACAAAGATGTAAACAACTCATGGGATGTGAGCCTGTTAGGTCACAAGTTACTTGCTTCAGCTGCTGTTCCTTCCCTTCCCCTCCCAACACTTCCCCCGAAACCCACACTCGTGATCTTACAACAGTTCCTGGGACTGTTCACTCCTTGTTCATTGACCACGTGGGAAATGCTATGGTGTAATTCAGAACTACAATACGCTTTAGAAGAGTGGCCAGGGCAAATTTCTTGCCATTTACCAGCTGACCCACGGTTCACTTTTCTTAAAACTCTCCCTTTTGAATGGCATTCCCCCCTCTCAATATCTCCATTAGTAGATGCACCTACGCTTTATGCAGATGGGGGGGAAATGTATGGTGCTTGTGCATGGTACCAGGAGGGAGAATGGAAAACTAAAATTACCCCTCCACAATCTTCTGCTCAACAGGCAGAACTTGCTGCATCTCTTATTGCGTTTCAACAGTTTCAAAAAGCTCCTTTTAATTTAATAGTAGATTCCTTATACATTTCTCAGATTTTGAAAAATATATATCAAGCCTATTTATCTCCTAGCATATCTGTTTCTTTGTTAAAGTTGTTGCTTCCTCTACAGCAATGTATCAACAGCCGCACGCATCCATTCTTTGTAGCACATATCAGGAGCCATCAACCTCTTCCTGGTATATTACAGAAGGGAAACAAGGTGGCAGACGCAGCTGCAGCAGCTGCATCCGGTAAATCAATCTGTAATCTGACAGCAGCTGAAAGCCATGATTATTTTCACCAAAATAAGAAAGCCCTACAAAAACAATTTTCCCTAACTCAGGCAGAAGCTGCCATTATTCAACAATGCCCCACATGTAGTAAGCAAGGACATTCCATTCCCATAGGAGTAAATCCTAGAGGATTAAAAGCTTGTGAAATTTGGCAAATGGATGTAACTCAGTATCCACCTTTTGCCCCATGGAAATATTTGCACATTTCCATAGGGTTTATTCTGGGTTTATTCTGGCTACTCCTCAAAGGGGAGAAACTGTAAAACATGTCATCAATCATTCAATTCGTACCTTTGCCTCGCTGGGACGTCCAAAAGAAATCAAAACTGACAATGGACCTGCATATACAAGTTCTGCGTTCCAGGACTTCTGTAACAGATGGGATGTAACCCACAAGTTTGGGATTCCCTACAACAGCCAGGGGCAGGCTATTGTGGAACGAGCGAACTTATCTCTGAAACGTGCTCTTGATCGATATTCGTTGCGGGAAAAACCCCCGAACCTCCCAGCATTGCAAAATTCTCTTAACATTTGTTTTTACACTTTAAACTTTCTTAATCTGACTGGCATTCCTCCCACTTCTGCTGCTTTGCGTCATTTTTCCTCCCCCTCACCCCCGCCTAACAGACCTCTGGTATATTATCGCAGATTGCCAGATCCCGCCTGGCAGGGTCCCGCTGAGCTTCTCACTTGGGGACGAGGCTACGCTGCAATTTTACTACCAGACAAAACCACTTGCTGGATCCCTGGTAGGGTGGTTAGACCCTATCATGGGAATTCCTCCGCTACATCTGTATCTTAAAACTCTTCCTGATATTCTTGCCTATATCTTCTTTGCAATTTCTACCTTACTTCAACAAAACCTATGCTTCCTGTCAAAAGACTATTCGTGTTAAAACCATTTCATTAACAGAAGGCTATTATACTTGTTCCATGTGGGTACGTCATGAAAATGCTACCCGTAGTTTTCACTCTGTCACTTCTGTTTTGTTTAAAAAACACTCTACCACTCGCTCTTTTGTTCCTTCTTTACTCTTCCTATGGAAAGGAACCTTAAAATCTTTTCCTCTATTCAATCTAAACATAGGGGGACCTAGATGTCCTTCTATTGTATTATGGGTTCCCCCACCCCAACTAACATCCTTGATGAATTACCAAATTAATCTTTATTGTCATTATTGTAATTATTATCCTTTTTCTACTAATTGCATTCCCTCCTCATTTCGCAAATGTTCTACAACTAACTTGTCCATTGCCCTCTCTCCTGCTTGTGATGTTTTTATATACCCGAACTCTGATCCTGTCAACAAACGACGCTTCAAAAGAACTGTCCATGATGATCCGCAGAAGCCTCATAGAAGATATAATGTTGCTTGGACTATAACTGACTTTCAAGGAGTTCGTTTAAGTTCTACAACCAATTTTTCTCGCATAGAAGACTTCTACCCACCACTTCAATTCGATTTGGCAGACGCACCCACACAACCAGGGGATATTCTGCAATCTACACCACTTCAGGAGGAACTTTAACATCACGCCTGAAAGGAATGTATTTTATCCCTGGCAATAATTTTGTTTGGACTTGTTCCACCGGTCTCACGGCATGTGTCCACGGGGATGAAATTGTTAAATCCAAATCATTTTGCATTCAAGAATGGCTTGTGTGTATAACTCTGATGATTTTATATCCCTACAGGTACCCATGGAATACCCCCTTTTGCAAAATCCTAAAGATTTAGATCTGTTATTTTTTAAAACAAGGGGGATTGTGTGCTACGCTTAAAGAAGAATGTTGTTTTTATGCCAATAGCAGGGGGGCTTGTTTTCTATTTCGCCATGGTTTACAACCTTTTTAACTGCATTGGCAGGATCATTAATAATCATTATATTGATATGTATTATAGGACCTTGTTGTTTTAATAGAATATTGCAATTTTTTTTTAAAAAAAATCAATTATCCTCCATAACTGCTGATGTTAATGTGCTATTGCAAGCTCATGTTATATCCTCAACACTGGACGAAAAAATGTCATTGCTGAGTTACCGCTCCTTGGACAACCCTGACGCTGACGGGTCGCACTCTTGCCCAGATGACGGGAACGGCGAACATTCCATAAAAATGGTTCCTGTCTTCTCGGACAATGAAGAAGACTCGTCATAAATAATAAAAACAGAGGAGATGTTGTAACTATGTATCATTGCAACTATGTATCATTCATGTGTAATCATTAACTTCTGTCTCTTCAGTGACCTTTGCAAGGCATGTACAAGGGACAAGGAGCTAGACGGTTGTTAATAAGCTTATCCACATTGTAAATGATCTGTCTGGTATGCAGCTTTGTAAACATGCACATCCTGATGGAATTATCCTGTTTGACTTGAGCTTTGATTAAATCATTTTCTTGTAAAAAAAGCACAATAAAAGAGCGTGTGCCAAGACATTCGGGGCGCGCTCATCCCGAGGAACTTCGCCTCCTGTCATTTCTCTCTCCTTCGCTCCCTATCATGAGCCACCCATCTGATGCGGGATAGCAGATACCGCAGAAAAGACCATAAACACACTATGAACACACACAAAAAAGAAAAAGTTGAAAAAAGGTGAAAAAGTGAAGAAAAAGACTAAAAAAGAAAGAAAAAATTCTTCAGGTTCTTCAACACCTTAATCCAATTAAGAGGTCTCAAATATAAAAGTATGCATAAAAATAAACCAAAGGAAAAAAAAAAACAATATGGAAGGTAGATGGAAAGACAAAAATACCAGGAAGGGAAAGAAAAGAAAAAAGCTACTTCCTTAAAAAGAAAAAGAAGGGAAGCATCAATACTAAAGCTTTTCCTTTAAAATAAAAAGCAGATGTAAAAAATTAACTTCCAAACACAAGAAAATTAAAATAAACAAAGACAAGTTCCAAAGAGCCAAAAATCCAAATAGCTATTGCAACAAAAGCTAAACTGATGAGGAGGTGTAGCACAGCTTTAAAAGGACAAAAAGAGCACACTGCACTTTGTTTAATTATCCCAGGCTCTTGTTGTAACTCTCTTCTCCAAAGACTTATCACCTTTTCTTTTCCTAAGCTTCAACACCAGACTCCAGCTGTTGATAGAAACCCAGAAGAGCACCTGTAATAATACTCTCCCGTGCTCTTCTCTTTATCTTATCAAACAGGTAATGTCCTTGAAACAAAGTCTCAGTTCTTTCTCAGCTTTGTCTGGTCAAAAGAAAAATAGAATATTTCCAAGCCTCTAGTTGGCAGTGTTACAAAGTTTCTTTAGCTTTCACTTTCCCCCTCCTTTTCCAAGCAAAATATAATAAGAATTAATTTTTTTAAAAAAAGAAAAAGATATTTAAAAAAATAACTAAAAGGGAGTCTCTGGCTTAGAATATTATAAAATCAAAGAGGAGAGAAGAATATATAAAAAGAAGGAAAAAAACCCCAGTCCAGTTTCAAAATATAAGATCATGTATAGAAAATCCAGCAATGAAAAAAAAAATTACTTTGACATTCTTGTTTAAAATCGCCGCTTAATCACTTCTGTCAAAACTTTTACAGATTCTTTCTTTCCCTTAGGGTGTCTTTTCAAGTCTTAAAATAAAGAAAAAGTTATCACCAAACCAGCACACTCTCTCTTTCCATTCTCTTTCATTTCAGAGCTGTCCCAACTTCAGCAGCTTTAATGGCTGCCTCTTTGCCGCTGGAAAAAAGAGCTGCTCCTGGATCTACCAGGGACTTTGCAATATCCCTGGGATCTACAGGATGTGCTCCTTACATTCACCGTCTCTTCGGGATGGTTTAGATCCACTTGGACCATCCAGGAGCAAAGATATTGGCTGCGATCTCAGATCTCCAAGATCGCATGACGTATCATCGCAACACCAGCTCCGCCCCCCCAAGTTGATTATTTCCTTGCAATTTAATCTAGTGTTCTAGGCAGCCTTGCACAACCTTGGCAAGGCTAGTTCTTATCTGGGACAATTAGTTTTTAATAGCATTTTACTGTGAATGAATGGAATTCAGAGAGAAGCATTAAAAAGGTTTTGCTTTTATCTCTGTTTGGTGTTTGTTTGCTTTGAACGAGGCTTGGGTCGGAACAGTTCGTGGGGTGGGGAGAAAATGGAGATTTTACAGTATCCTTCTCCTGCCACACCCAACCATGCCCATCAAGCCAGGCCATGCCCACCAAGCCACGCCCACAGAACTGGTAGTAAAAAAAATTTGAATCCCACCACTGAAGTCACGATTATGCAAAAGGAAAACAAAACATTTTGGAATACAAGCCCTGATACATAATCAAGACTACTGATACCCCCTTCCCCCTAAAAAAAAAAAAAAGAGGATGAAGGGATAAGGTATACATTTTCAAGTAGATTTTCAAGATTTTGGAATGAT
The DNA here is from genome assembly GCA_033807585.1 of Hydrophis major. NCBI lineage: Eukaryota > Metazoa > Chordata > Lepidosauria > Squamata > Elapidae > Hydrophis > Hydrophis major. The sequence goes on along the minus strand of CM066329.1, from coordinate 133,504,358 downwards.
TTTCCAAAAAATAAAATATCCAAGTATACTCAGTCCAAGAATTAGCTTAACACTTAATCACTGTTTGTAGTAGGCCAACTGGTGGAGCATGTCAAGATATAATTTGTCTCACTGATTTAAATGGCTCCACTTGAGTGTGTGTATACACCCCTGTATGTGCACATCTACCCACCCACACTGAAACACATATATCTATATAATATTTCTTCTTCTCTCTATAGACTTAGTAAAAGAATGCAGACAGCAGACTCTTTCCAGGGATGCCTGTAAAACTACATTTCAGGGTTACATGCTGAAAAAAATGAATAAAAAATCTACAGTCAATCAGGCAACGGAAAGGGAACTAATCTTGCTTCTTCAAAAATAATATCATATTCCCAAAAGAACAAGTATTTACTACTTCAAAAGTTACTACACTTAAAATGTTATAACTGAATGCTTAATAGCAGCATGTGATACCTTCCAGATTTTTTTTTAAAAAGTGAACGCTAATCTTCTACCTATGAAAACCATATTATTAGGACAACAATCTTATCATAGCAAAAGCCGCTTATTATTTATATGCCTGATAAGAACAGATACTATACTTGATTTTGCCTAAAAGGTGAAGATGTCAAAACAATTATAGTACAAATGATTGTGTCCTTTTGTGGCATCTGCTTCAAAGTAATGCAACAACTAAAAAAAAAATCATTGATTTGCTTCAACATTTTAGATTAAACCATTGAAATGAGTTAACTGGATCTGATTAGCCATTCTAGCTTAATGAAAATTGGGGAAATTGGCATTGGCACTTGTTGAAAATTCCCTTTTAACTCCTAAATCAATGTAACATGACCACTTCAAATCAAAATTTCAAAAGAATCGGAAGAGAAGGTCGATTAATTCTGTTTGGAAGTGAAGCATCAATGGCCTATAAGGTCTTATAATTTAGATGTAAGGATTTAGCAGTGAAAAATGAAGGACACCAAGAAGCAATGGGTGGAAACTTATAAAGGAGAGTAGCAACTTAGAACTAAGGAGAATTTTCCTGACAGAACAACTTCAATCAATTGAACAACTTGCCCCCAGAAGTTGTGAATGCTCCAACACTGGCAGTTTTTAAAAAGATGTTGGATAACCATTTGTCTGAAGTGATGTAGGATTTCCTGCCTAGGCAAGGGGTTGGACTAGAAGACCTCCAAGGTCCCTTCCAACTCTATTATTCTAATCTATTCTATTCTGAATTCACCAATATACTTTAAAATGTATGTTATTATAGTTTACAATATGAAATTCATGTTGTCATGGATGTTCTGGATTTGAAAATATGGTCTTATTGAGAATCACATCTGTTTTATTGAGAATCACATCTGTTTTGATGTCACAGCCTTTAAAAAAAGTAAACTACACAATTATGATGGCTTTATATCAACTAACAACAGACCATAAAGAAATTGGTCTAGAATTATATTTATGTTTTCCATAACAAATAACTTTCAGGTGTTATAAATGTAAAGCTGGGGCAGATAATTTTTTCATGAAGTTTTTCTAAAATTAAAAGTTACAGTTGTTTTTTAGTGGTGTAATTTGCCAAGGTCAATACTCCCAGAATTAATGAGAGGGAAACTGGGTTAAAAAATAAATTTGATTTAGTTTACATTTACAGTTCATTCCAACTAAATAATAAATCTTCAGTCATGCATGTAGCAATTCCCTCCTTTTATATTAAAATTATAATTTGATAACAGCTTATTCTCATTTGATGTAAAGGAGGATCCTGTGATAGAATAGTATAGCTAATTTACATGATCTCCCAGACAGACAAGCTCTGCTTGAAAGTGATAATAAATTCATGCCTGAGAAATAATGTGGAATGAAATAGACATTAGATTCTAGTACATCAAATCTGAACAGCTATTAATGGAATTATTAGCACTCTATGCTGTTGTTACCAATTACTGCAGGGGAAGGATTTCAGATAAAATTAAAACATGCCTTTGAGTGACCAACACATTTGATATACCTAGAGAAACTGTAACAAACAAATCTGGATAGATCACACATTTTAATACGATCACATCCCTCTGAGGTCCAAGAGTTTTCTAAAATTAATTAAAAAATTATTAGGATAAAACTAATCATTATTATCAGGCTGAAAGGAATGAGGAAGTGAAACAAAACAACATGGATAATATGCAGGAAAACTAATCATTTTTAAAATGTATCAACATACAGTTTAAAATTTATTTGCTTATTTAGGCTCCACGGGCTCTGATTGGCATCCAACTCTTAGGTTCTCAGAGTTTTTAAAATAATATTAAAACTAGATAAAGTGGAATTTTGACTGAAGACAGTTAAAATGGCACAGACAGTGTCTCCGTCTATAATAAACATAATTTAAATGGAACTCTCGGCTGTTGCTTAATAAGTCCTGGAGATAATAGAAAAAGGGCAAAATTGGAGATGCAGTGGTAAACCAATCAATTTGGCACAAGTAGATTTGTCCAATCTATTATGCCTTTCTAAGAGAAGATTTGCTCATGAATTTGGCAATGCTGCTTGATTTATAAGTTGCTTGGCAAAAAAGCTGCAGCATCTGAGTTAAGAATGAGCATGCCAAACATGCTGCGGTGACCTCCAGCTTAGATTACAGTACTTCGGTTTGGCCTGCTTTTAAAATCTAGCAAAAAACTTCCACCAGATCTTGATTGCTGTGGTCAGACAGCTGACAAAAATAACTAAAGGGCCACATTATCCCCAGTCTTTAAGAAAGTGCATTGATCTGTAACGGAGATTTTGGACATTCTGAAATGGTTGCCTGAAGGAGCACATCTCATCTCTACGATCTCTAACTTGAAACATCTGTTTTCAAAATTCATAGAAAACCACTAAAATATGATGAGAGGTTAGCAAGAAAAGAACTTTTGAAATCCCTTTCAGTTAAATGCACTGCTATCATTTTGGGAAAAAATTGTTTAGAAAAAATTGTCTTTTCTGCTCTTCTTCCTTCCTCAGTTATCTTTGCACTGCACTGGTGGAAAAAAAACCTGCTCTCATGTGTCTCTTCTATTTATTATGTTTAATGTTATTGTTAATGTTGTTCTTGTAATGTGGTTGGATTGTATCATTTTATAGATTTTATAGACTTTGTTCATGAACCATTTAAGGGAGTATTGCTAAAAAGCCGGTCAAGTAGGAATTTATACTTTGATGAGAATATCAAAAAAATATGACTCTACTGTTTCTATTTATAATTCCAGGCAATTATGCCCCTTTTGCAGGAGGCTCCATTCTCCTTTACCTCCTTTATAGTCAATGTTTCATGTTCAAAGTATGTTTAATCCTAACTATATTTGCAGAAATGCTTTTGAGCTTAAGTTTACTGGTGCTGTTTCTGGATTTATTTATTTACTTGTTTGCTTGTTAGCTTGTTATAAGATTTATATGTCAATTCCATAGCTAGCAAAATTTTGATGAACCAGTCAGTTTATTCAGAAGATGTCCCTCTCCTTTCATCTTTAAAAACAGCTGCCTTACAATAACTACTGTCTTGTTTAATATGAATTTGACCAATTGCATTTTCTACATGCCAACAGTACATGCAATAAAACTCCGATATAAAAACAATAAAATCAATAACCCCACCCCAGCCCCGGTGACAACATGCAATCAGACAAACCACTTGATGGTTCCATCCCACTCTGAGTTCCCCAGGTCTGTTGGCAAAACCAGGTCTTCAGGGTCTTATGAAAGAATGTCAGAGTGAGGGGCCATTGATGACACTGCTTGGCTAAATAAAGATTCACAACCACAGATTGGATTTACTGATAGAGAACAGTACTAACAGATTATTCAGTGTTGGTTAATGTCAGAAAATAAATTAAATAAATATTTTAATCTGATTAATGCTACACTTGCTCTTAACCAAAAGGAGAAGCAACGTTTTTATATAAGCTTGAAAAAGGAAACTTTCAAGAGACATCCATTAGATGGTGCTCCAGCTGTAACTTCTGACAATTCTACACATCTATACTTACTGGGGATGAAATGGTTATCTTGTTAGATTTATAAATGGACATTGTTAACAAATTTAAAAGTAACACAGCATGCATGTATGAGGTAATCTGAAATACTGTATGTTCATTTGCTGTCAAAAGTGACTGCAACCAAAAACGCATTTCAAAATATTTTCCTTCAAACCATTCACTTAGATTAGATTATTTCCAGCTGTCATATGAGCTAGGCAAGTTATTGTGTGGAGGGGGGAGGGGAGGGGAAGAAAAACAAGAAAAGAAAAACAATTATTGGTACCATGGTAACAGAATCAACAATACCAACATTAATAAACTCAACAAGCAAATTGGCATTTTGCTTTCAAAGCACTGTGAGCAATATCTCATGGCAATGTTTTATTAGATTTTTCTCTCTAATAATACTGTATTATATATGCGTAGGAGAAATAATACATCCAGAGTAAATATAAGGCAAAGGAACATCTGAAAAGAAATGTGTAATTTAGGGTTTTTTTAAAATGGCTTGTTCCCTATTTTATAAAAACTGAAGGTAATTATATAGAATGGAGGTGTAAAAAAGTGATAGAGAGAAACTAAAAGAATAATATTTTACTTCGCCTCAGTAATATTCACTGAACTTTTGTGATTTTAAACGCAATTATTAAATGCAGTCATTTATTCCTTTATGCCCAGAATCCTTTATAATTAGATGTCATGGCCTGCATAAAATAGCATGAGCACACTTTACATAAAAGTGGGGTTTGATTGCACTTGGAGTATCCAAATAAAAATTGTCCAAATTTACTAATTCTATTCTTATTTTCAGTAAGGAATGCTATTATTATGACATGGATAGACTTTTTATGTTGAAAATGGGGAAAATGGCGGCGCGCACAGACGCAGCGGCTTATGGCTCTCCTGTTCGGTGCTCTTTTTTGTTGTTTGTATACGTTTTTTCTGTTTATCTGTGGACTTTTGGCTCTACGATCCAATTATACTCACGACTGGACATCATAGGCATAGGAAACCGACACCAGACGTCTGTTTCGAGTGCTTTTCATCGTTTACATAACATCCCTGACGAGATAGCGAGACCAGCGGGCTCTCCGTGGATTGTTGTCGGGACTAGGAGGCGGCGCAGACGGAGGAGGGAGAGGAAGCAGAGGCGAGGCTGTAGGTCTGGTGTTATGCTAAGGCTGAGGAAACATCCATACAAGCCACCTCTCCCGAGTCTGTATCTTGCCAACGCCAGATCCCTGGTGCATAAAACGGACTATCTGAACTTACAACTCGCTGGTAATCGCTACGTTCGAGACTGCTGCGTTATGGTAATTACCGAAACTTGGTTACATCCCGGGATTCCTGACGCTAGCATGCAGCTTGCAGGTCGTACTTTTTTACGCTGGGATAGAACGAGGGACTCTGGTAAGAGTAGAGGGGGGGGGCTCTGTATGTATGTACATGAGAATTGGTGTAATAACGGGACAATTATAGATAATCACTGTTCCCCTGATCTTGAGTATATGTCTGTAAGATGTCGGCCTTTTTTTCTACCGAGAGAGCTAACTGTCGTGATTGTCACGGCGGTGTATATTCCACCCGGTGCAAACACGGATAAGGCACTCTCTCTCCTGCTGAACACCATAAATGAACAGCAACGGGTTCATCCCGATGGTGTTCACGTCATTGCAGGAGATTTTAATCAGGCCAATCTGAAAACTGTACTCCCGAAATTCTACCAGCATGTTAAGTGTGCTACGAGGGGAGGAAATACTCTGGATCACGTTTATACCAACATCAAACATGCATACAGAGCCATACCCCTCCCCCATCTTGGGCTTTCAGATCATCTCTCCCTCTTGTTACCCCCAGCCTATACCCCCCTCAGATGTAGGGGCAGGCCTATTATAAAGACTATTACGACCTGGCCGGAGGATGCACTCAGCAGACTACAAGACTGCTTTGAGCAGACAGATTGGAATACGTTTCAACATCAGGAGCTGGAAATGTATACGAGTACGGTGCTGGACTATATTAAGTTCTGTATCGGAAATGTGACTGTAGATAAAAACATCCGGGTTTTCCCAAACCAGAAACCCTGGATGACTACTCAAGTCCGCAGACTCCTCAAAGCCCGAGATGTAGCCTTCAAGTCAGGTGACAGAGTCCTGTATACAGCCGCTCGAGCCGACTTGAGGAAGGGGATCATAAAAGCCAAGATAGACCACAGGAGGAGCATAGAGCTCCATCTGTCCAGCCATAACACACGGGAGGTGTGGAAGGGCATACATGACATTACTAATTACAGGGGCTGTCATGCGACAACAGAACATCTGAGTGCAGCGTTAGCAGAGGAGCTGAATAACTTCTTTGCTCGTTTTGAAGTCCCTCAACATCATAGAGCTGTACCAGCCCTATTCCCACCTTCAACTATACCCAGCTCCACTATTCCACCCAGTACATATTCTGTGACGGAGGATGACGTCAGACGGGTGTTCTGTGCGGTGAATCCCAGGAAGGCAGCCGGTCCAGATGGAGTTCCTGGCAAGGTGCTCAAGGCATGTGCTCCCCAGCTCGCTTCCATCTTCAAAGACATCTTTAACCTCTCCTTGGCCCAGGCAGTTATACCATCTTGTCTGAAATCTGCTATAATTATCCCTGTGCCGAAGAAATCCCCCATCTCCAGCCTCAATGACTATCGTCCAGTGGCGCTTACTCCTGTAGTTATGAAGTGCTTTGAGAGGCTGGTGCTCCGGCACATCATTAATCATCTCCCCCTGGATTTCGACCCTCATCAGTTTGCCTACCGTACAAACCGGTCTACAGAGGACGCTATAGCCATAGCTCTGCACGCTGCGCTGAGCCACCTGGAGCAGCAGCAGAGCTATGTCCGGATGCTCTTTGTGGACTACAGCTCTGCCTTTAACACAATTATCCCAGGAATACTGGTTAAAAAACTGGACATATTAGGTTTGCCTTCCCTTACATGTGCCTGGATAAAAGACTTCCTAAGCGATCGGCCCCAGACTGTGAGGCTTGGCCCCCACCTCTCTTCCACTTGTACACTCAGCACTGGCTCCCCACAGGACTGCGTGCTGAGCCCACTCCTGTACTGCCTCTACACCCACGACTGTAGTCCACGGCACGACAGCAACCTCATTGTGAAGTTTGCTGATGACACCACAGTGGTTGGACTCATTTCGAAGGGAGACGAGGCAGCTTACAGGAAGGAGGTCCTGATGTTAACAGCTTGGTGTTCGGACAACAACTTAGTTCTGAACACCAAGAAAACTAAGGAACTCATTGTGGATTTTAGGAGGCATAACACCGATTTGGCTCCCCTTTACATCGATGGAGAGCAGGTGGAGAGGATCCACACCTTCCGGTTTCTGGGTGTCATCATTGCTGATAAAATTTCTTGGACGGAAAATACCACGGCGGTCATTAAGAAGGCCCAGCAGAGACTCCATTTCCTGCGGGTGCTCAGGAAGCACAATCTGGACTCTAACCTGCTGATTACCTTCTACCGTGCGTCCATTGAAAGTCTGTTGACATACTGCATCACAGTGTGGTATGGCAACTGTACCATGGCAGACAGGAAGAGATTACAGAGGGTAGTCAAAGCAGCTCAGAAGATCATCGGCTGCCCTCTTCCCTCCCTGTCGGACATTTATTCCTCCCGCTGTCTTAGTAGAGCTGTGAACATCATAAAAGACAGCTCTCATCCTGGTTATGGACTGTTTGACCTGTTGCCCTCAGGGAGGCGTTACAGGAGCATCTGGTCAAGGACAAACCGCCTTAAAAACAGTTTTTTCCCGAAAGCCATAACTACCTTGAATTTGCACATGCACTGATTTTAAATACTGCCAGATACACTGTAAATAATTGTGAACAAATTTTGTGCAATATGATCACTATTGTTGTTGTGTTGGCGGGCATGTGCAATAATTCCTACTGGGATAGGCACAGTAGGGTATTTTTATTCTTTTATTCTTTTATTCTTTTTATTCTTTTATCATAATTTTTTTAGAGATTTTATGTATATTTCTGGTGTGTATGTTGCACTGAAGGACGAGTCGCTTAATTTCACTGTGTATGCGTATGATGCAAATTGTACACGTGGATAGTGACAATAAAGGTATTCTGATTCTGATTCTGGATAAAGCTAACACTGGTCACCTAGTTAATACCTTCTCTATCTTATTAAAAAGTGTTATGAAAAAACCTCGATGGATGGGATCGTAACGAAAATGTGATTGGACCACATGGATACCCAAGAATGCATGGGAATAACTGTTCTATGAGTCTTTGCCTACTTTAAATACATGGCTTAAACAGAAGTCCACTCAAATGTGTACATACAAAGTAATAAACATAAAAGCAGGATTGATCTAAGAGTTCACAGCCACTCACAACATTCCCATCTCTTAAGACCTCTGAAAAAGCCAGTTTTAAAACCCAGAGTAGGGGCCATCCCAATCTCCTGGGGAATACTATTCCAAAGAAAAGGGGGGAAATGAAAAATAAAATGCCTCCAATCCTGAGGATGTTTATAGGACATCTCAAAGGGTACAGAACACATCTCAAAGAGTCTCTGGCTGAAAGACCAAATTTTAGCTACTCTTCTTTCATATTTCCAGTAATCTGAACCCAACTGATTTTATATATATCTGTTAAGAAAAATTTACAAGATAAGAATATTACTGCAGATTCAATATAAAGCCATACTAATCGAGAAATAAATGAGGAGAATCATTTCTACAACATATTACTGGAGGAAAAGATTCATTGGGGGAAAGATAATCCTAAAGAAATCCAGGTCCTAATCTATGAAGGACTTCCAAGGTGATAGCCAGAACACTGAACTGCATCCTGACCTCAACTAATCTCCAGTGCAGCTCTTGAAGCAGCAGTGACAGAAGCTGCTATTCAAGTTGTCCCTTTCCTGTCCAGTTGTAGAAGCAAGTTGCAACAGATTAAACGCAAGCTTACTAAAGTGTAAGTGACTGAGAGAAGGGCTTCTAGATTGGGAAGGTTTGGGGAAAAGTCTGACTGAAAGGGTGAAAGAGGTGACAACCAGCACATTTAGGAAACATAGTATAGTTTTACGCTAAAGAGTGCAGATTTTTAGCCTTCAAAAAATCATTGAGAAAACTGCAAATGTGAGAAAGAAAGTTTAGTGTACATTTGTTGATTCAAATAAAGTATATGATAACCGAAGTAGATTAGAAATTTAGATTGTTTCACATAAATATGGAATTGAAAGCTAGTTTCTCTATCTGATGCGATGGTAGTAAAAGAACTACATGCATAAATGGAATGCATAGCAAATATTTCAGCATTGTGGAATAAAGGAAGGAAAGTGTGTTGTCTCTCTTTGTGTTTAATGGATCAGAGATGATTATGATGATTTTAAAGATGTGAGAGACTGGAGAGAATGTCTAGTCTAACGAAGGAACATCTCGTCTATTAAAAGAAGGACTAGAGGTGACATGATAGCAGTCTTCTGATATTTGAGGGGCTGCTACAAAGAAGAGGAAGTCAAACCTGTTCTGCAAAGCACCTGAAGGCAGGACAAGAGACAATGATGGAAACTATTCAAAGAAAGAATCAACCTAGAAATAAGAAATTTCCTGACACTCCAAGGTTCCTTCCAATTCTATAACTCTATTATTCTGGAATTGATGAGATCAACAGAGGGAGAAAGAGAGGGACAAGAAGTTTAAAAAAAAAAACTCATTGTATGGTATGAATTAACATATCGGTGTGATGGTGTTAGTAAATTTTGGAAGTTACAGCAAATGGAGTGTGTACAATATAGTTTTAGCTATATAGTTTCCTTTTCTTTTTCTAATGTCATCCTTTTCGTTGTCTTAATTGGTTTCTGTGCTCTGTAAACATTTATTCCAAAAGAAAACAGCATGATATACTATATATGTTCTTGAAACAATGTCGTTAAGGGATTAAGTTTTGGAAACTATTCAAAATTACATTAAAAATAACTTTAGAAAATGTACACCTGCCTTATTTGGAACTCTGTAGAAATCTCAAAATTTGGTTTGTCTGTTTTGGCAAATATCCCAAAATATACAATGTGAATTATGAAACAAGGTTCACTGAGACTATGTTTAAAATTTTGTCAGGGATTTAGGAAATTGAAACCAATCTCTTTCTGTCGTGTCCTCGAAAATGATGCCAGGAGTCAGTGACTTCAAATCATGCTCTTTTATTAATGTAGGAACCGAACTGGCGCTTTGCAAAAGGTTCGCGGCTTTTATTCCTTTAGCCGCGACGGCCGCGGCCAATGGCACCACTTTGAATCTCCCGCGATTCGAATAGACCAATCGCAGGAGATTCTTAGCGAGCCAATCGGCGCGGCTCGCCTGACCAATCAGAGTGCCCTGCGCTTTGGCCAATCAAAGCGCGGGATCTCAAGAATGCTAATGAGGGGAAAGAACACCCCTCCCCTCTTGGTTTAGTCCTTACGTCGCGTAGTCACGTAGATAGGCGGGGCTCCGTCTGAGCCTACTGGACCTGCGCAGCTCAGTCGTAGGTTGGATCCCGGCCGGTTCGGTCGGGATCTCTATTTCTCCTGATGCCGTCATGGGAACCGGCTGGTCGGTCGGGCCGGGCCGCTCTCCGTAGCTCCCTCCTGGGCCTCCCGGGTTGGTTGAGCTGCGGGTTTCGCCGCTCCCGCTCGGTCTCCCCGGGTCGGTTGAGCTGGCCTGGCTGTCTCTTCCTGGCGAGGGGTCATGCTGGCTGCTTTCCGATAAGTATGGCTGGTTTATTCTTCTTTGGTTTTGGTCCCCTGGGTATTCCCTCCCCCCTTGGTTTGTGTTGTGGGGGTCGGTTTCGCCTGTTTGTGCATCGGTGGTCTCTTGGTTGGTCATCCTCGACCTTAATTGGTCGATGTGGCGTTCCCATGCTCGTCCGTCTGCTGTTTGTAGCCGGTACGAGTGTGGGCCTGTTATTTGTGTGATGACGGCCGGTACCCATAATGGGTCTCCCGTCAGGTTTCTTGCGTATACGGGGTCGCCTGGTGCGAAAGTTTGGTGTTTGCTGTTTGAGTCTGGGGGCTTCTCCGGGTTATAGGTGGGGTATAACCTGTCGAGTGGGGACCTTAATTTCCTCCCCATTAATAGTTCGGCTGGGCTCTCATTCGTTGTGGTATTTGGGGTTATGTGTTGGGTGAAGAGTAGTTTGTTTATTTTCTCCTGGATCTCCCCGTGGTCTATTTTCCGGATGGTTTTCTTAGTGAATTGCACCATCCGTTCCGCCCTACTGTTTGCCGCCGGGTGCGCCGGTGCCGTCAGCGCGTGGCGGATACCCCTTTCCGCAAGGAATTTTTCGAATTCCAGCGAGGTGAATTGGGGCCCGTTGTCGGAAACGATGATGTCTGGGAGGCCGTGTGTTGCAAAGAGTTTGCAGAGTTCCTTGATCACGGCCTCCGTGGTTGTTGTTTTCATGTTGCTTACCTCCAGCCAGTTGGAGTAAGCGTCTACTGTTATAAGGAAGGTGTGTCCTTTTGTGGGCCCGGCGAAGTCTATATGGATCCTAGACCAAGGTCCCCTTGGGGTTTCCCACTCTAGGATGGGTGCTGTGGGTGGGCTTGGCCTAGTTTCCTGGCATCGTTGGCACCTTGCTACCCAGGTCTCAATTTGTTTGTCCATCCCTGGCCACCAAGCGTAACTTCTGGCCAGGGCTTTAGTCCTAACGATGCCAGGGTGCCCCTCGTGTAGTAGTTCCAGAACCTTCCCTTGTAGTTTTTCTGGAATGACCACCCTATCCCCCCATAGTATGCACCCTTTTAATAACGAGAGTTCCGTTTGCCGGTTTCGGAATGTTTTGACGGACTCGTCGTTGTCCCTTTCCGGCCACCCTTTCTCTACCCAATGCAACACCCGCGCCAAACGTTTGTCTTTATTAGTCTCTCGGGCAATGTCTGACACGGTTATGGGCAGGTTGGGTAGAGTCTCTATGCTGAGGGTGGTCGTCGTGGGTGCTGGGTCGGTGTCAGGTTCCGGTAGCAGTGAACGGCTTTAGGCGTCTGCATGGGAGATCGTCTTACCCGGTCTGTGTATGAGTCCGTAGTTGTAGGCCTCCAGGAACTCGGACCACCTTGTCATTCGGGGAGACAGAATGTTCGGGGTGGCCCGGTTTCCTGCAAGGATTCCTAGCAGTGGCTTGTGGTCGGTTATGATGGTGAATGTCCGGCCGTAGAGGTACTCGTGGAATCTTTTTATGGCGGCAACGATAGCCAGCGCCTCTTTGTCCAGCTGGCTATAGTTCCGCTCCGGTTTGGTGAGGGTCCTTGAAAAGAACGCAATGGGTGCTTCTTTTCCGTCAGGGAGGGTATGGCTGAGGACAGCGCCAACGCCGAAGGGTGATGCATCGCATGTGACGGCCAGAGGTAGGGTCTCGTTATACTGTATAAGGACGGCGTCCCAAGTGAGGAGGTCCTTTGTTCTTTGGAAGGCAGCTTGCTCGCGTTTCCCCCAAGTCCAAGTCGCCGCCTTGTCCAGGAGCCTATGCAAGGGCTCCGCCACCGTCGCCTTTTGGGGCAGGAAAACATTGTAAAAGTTAAGTAGGCCCAGGAATGCCTGTAGCTCCGTCTTCGACTTGGGTGTGGGGGCTTCTTTGATGGCCTTGATTTTTTGGTTTGTGGGGTGAATGCCATGACGGTCTAGGAGGTATCCTAGGAATTCAACCCATTCCTTGTATAATTGGCATTTCTCTCTCTTTACTTTGAGCCCGGTCTCTTTGAATTTGGTTAGGACCTCCCTTAGGCGACCCTCTAGTTCAGCTTGGTTGGTTGCCGACACTAGGACGTCGTCGAAGTAAGGTACCACCCCTTGATGCCTTGCAATAGTCTTTCCATTAGGCTTTGGAATATTCCCGGTGCCACGCTGACTCCGAATTGGAGTTGGTTGCATTTAAATGCTCCCCGGTGGGTGACTATGGTTTGCACTTCTGCCGTTTGTTCGTCGACTGGCAACTCTTGGTATGCCTGGGCGAGGTCGAGCTTGGCGAAAACCTTGCCCCCTCCCAGTGAATGCAGTAAGTGTTGCACTTCTGGGATGGGGTAGGCGCTTTGTTGCAACGCGCCATTTAGGGTGGCCTTATAGTCCCCACAGATCCTCACCGACCCATCGGGCTTGATCGGGGTGACTATGGGGGTCTCCCACCGGGCATGGTCTATTGGCTGTAGGACCCCTTGCTTGACGAGCTTGTCAATTTGCTCGTCTATCTTGGGTTTAAGTGCGAATGGCACCCGCCTTGGTTTCAGGCGTTTTGGGGGGACGTTTGGGTCTAGGTTGAATGATATAAGGGGCTCTCGGTACTTGCCTAGGTTTCCGTCGAAGACCTCTTGGAATTCCTGGGCCAGTTGTTGTTCCCAGCTGTCGTCGGTGACGTGGTCGACTCCCGTGACTGCGATGCCGAGCTGGGCGAACCATTGCAGTCCCAGTAGGCTTGGGCGGTCGCGGTCGACGATTGTCAGGGGAAGCCTTTCGGTGTGCCCTTTATATGTGACGTTGAAGTGTCCGGTTCCGACTACTGGGATGCGGTTTCCCTGGTAGTCCTTTACGATGAGTCTCTGGCTGTCTAGGTTTCTCCTTTGGATGGTAGGCACCAAGCGCTTTATTTCATGCCATGCTATCATGGAGAGGTAGGACCCGGAGTCCACCTCCATTTTGCATGGCTCGCCCTTGATGCCTAGCTCCATGTGGACCTTCCGGGCGTCATTGGTGATGGCGTGGCCGATGGTGACTGTCTGATGGGTCTCCTCTCTTTGCCGGTTATCGCCGCCTCGTAGGGATCGTCCATTCCGGTCCCATCTGTTGTCCAAGGGGCGATCTCTGGTCCGGGGTGGTGTGTTCTCTCTCCTCCGTTCGCTCTGGTCCCATCGGGGCGGGCTGCAGTTCTTTTTAAGGCGGCAGACGCGGGCGATGTGACCCTTCTTGTCACAATGCTGGCAGATCGACTCGAAAAACCGGCATTCGGACCTGGGGTGGTCGCCTCCGCAACCGGCACAGTTGGTCCTCGACTTACGACCCCGCCGGTTCTGTGGGTCGCGGCCTGTCTGGAGGCGATGAATTTCCTCCTCGTCATCGGAAGTGCCCGATGCCGAGTGGAAATCGCCCTGGTGGGTGGTCGTCTCGGGTTGGGCCTCGGCCGACCTCGCAGGGTTGTTGTTCTCGCTGCGGTCCCCAGCGTTCGGTCGGCGCATGCGGTCGGCGGATGTTCGGGTTGCTTCGGCGGCTGCGGCTGCGGTGAGGGTGTCTGCTAAGCTGATGTTGCCCTTGGCCATCAGCCGGCTCTGGAGGATGGGGTCCCACAACCCGAGCACGATTCGGTCTCGCAGGGCATCGTTCAGGTTGTCGAATTTGCATAGCCCCCCTAGGCGCCATAGTTCGGCGATGAAGTCGCTGAAACTCTCACCCGACCATTGGTCCCGACGGTAGAATTCGTTGCGTCGGATCAGGATGGGTACCTCTGGAGCGTAGTGCCACCGAAGTATTGGCTCGAGGACGTCCCAGTCCATCGCAGTCGCATCGGCGGGTTTGGCAAGCGCCTTGGCCATCTTGAATACCTCGGTCCCGCAGTGGGTCAGGAAGACGGTGCGCTTCATGGGGCCGGTGGCGTCCTTCAGATTGCTGCACTCGAGGAACATGCGGAATCGGTCGGAGTACGATTCCCAGTTCTCGGTGGCAGGGTTGAAGGGTGCAGGGGGTGCGATTTTCGCCATCGTGGAGATTCGTCTGGCTTCCATCGGACACGTGGTTCGGTTCAGGGTCTGGATCCCACCTTCGTCGCCAGTGTCGTGTCCTCGAAAATGATGCCAGGAGTCGGTGACTTCAAATCATGCTCTTTTATTAATGTAGGAACCGAACTGGTGCTTTGCAAAAGGTTCACGGCTTTTATTCCTTTAACTGCGGCGGCCGCGGCCAATGGCACCGCTTTGAATCTCCCGCGATTCGAATAGACCAATCGCGGGAGATTCTTAGCAAGCCAATTGGCGCGGCTCGCCTGACCAATCAGAGTGCCCCGCGCTTTGGCCAATCAAAGCACGGGGATCTCAAGAATGCTAATGAGGGGACAGAACACTTTCCATGTCCTTTGTGAACTGAAGCTACCATTTAAGACTAAATCTGATCAGACTATTCCAGAGATTAATGGAGAGGGAAAGTTGGTGAACCATTTCAAACCTAGAAATTATTTTGATTTTTCAGGGTCTTAAATTTTAATTTGCTGCATAATTCAAAGTGCTTCTTAGCCAAGCAAAACTTAAACAAATTTTGTATCATCTTGCAGCAATAGTGCAATTAACCATAAAGCCTTGAGAATAGAATACACCTGCTTAATATTTACATAATGAATTTCTGGTCTATATAACACAAGTTCCACCTTGTCACCATCACCTCGTACCATTATTAAGTATACAGTGGATGTATGCAACTGAATTTTAGAAGCTTAGGACAAGTAGCAAGCACATTTGGTTTATTTTCAACTCACTGAATATTTTCAAAAAGCTACCATTAATAATGCTGGAAGTCAGGCTTAATTAACATGCACTTTGTCCATTTTCTTTGTCATAAAAATTTCAAGGAATGACATCTGTTAAAATTCCTAGCTTGAATTAAATGACAATTATTACTGTGTTGAAAGCTAATTTACTGCATTAACAAATTCCTTAAACATAGAGAAACTAGTTGCTATGCAACTATGGAGTGTCCTGGTTATGTTGAACAATATATGTGATATATTCTACTGAAAGTAATAATGAGCATCACTGACATCATCATCCTGAAAAGTTATACAATTAGAAAAGGTGCTTTTGGTCACCTGAGGCTGAAGAAAAATAAAAAGTGAACTGTGGCCAGAAGTTTTTTGGAAACCTGGAAGACACAGCAGAGGTTTTGGGGGAGGTCTTCTCTGGCATCCTGCATTGGGAAGCCCATGAAATTTTCCAAACTACTGTATACTTGCAGATTGTTTCATCACATTGTCAGACGTAGTTTTATAAAGAAAACAATGCAACTGGTGAAAATATATATATCAATTACTGTTTAAAATGGGTATTAAAATTATACTTACTTTTCCATAGCTCAGCAGGATTATTCTTACCAGGACAACATTAATATGGGCACCTAAAGACTCATCATGATAAATTTCGTTAACCTACAACAGAACATGAAAATATCCATGTCATATGACAATAGTGTGGATAAAGCCACGTGTAAAAAACTTTTAATTCAAAATCTACTTAGTAATAGCATATTTACCTAACAATCAAGCTACAACACTGTATTAAATACATGGAATACTTGGAAATAAAATGCTAGCTGTGACATTTTAAAATATTGTTTTATTTCCCCAACACCAGAAAAGAACATGAAGGATTATTGCCAAGGCAGAAAAGAAAAAAGCACATTTGTTATGCTTAGGTTATAATTTGTATTTACTTATTAGTTAAGAAAACTTTTCTATTCAATTAGCTTTTGCGAGGAATGGTGGTACAAAACTATAAAAAAAAAGGTGATAGTGATGTGCAAGACTCACCTGCCTCATAAGTTTATGGATTGTAAGGACATTGTACCTTGTCAAGTTTCTGAATAGCAATAGCACTTAGATTTATATAACACTTCATACTGCTTTATAGCCCTCTCTAAGCGGTTTAGAGTCAGCATTTTGCCCCCAACAATCTGGGTCCCCATTTTACCAACTTCAGAAGGAAAGAAGGCTGAGTCTACTTGAGCTGCTCAGAATCGAACTCTTGCAGTGAGCAGTGAATTACGGTAGCCTGCATTCTAACCACTGAGCCACCATGGCTCTGTCTTCAATGGTATAAGAGCAGGGATACAACAATTCTTGCCTAGCACCAGCTTTCTTAGAAGACTCAGACTGAGTGGGTGCCTTTCCCTGCCTTTGCTTCTCATCCTACAAAGTTTTAGCACCCTATGCATACTATGAAATGTTTGAATAAACTTAGAAAGATGCTTTATCTTAGTGAACAAAGTGATAAACCATTCTGTGACTCTCTCATGCTTTTATTAACATAGCTGTGGGGTGCATTTGTTTATTTCTTACTTTTAAGATGAAAATAAGGTATCTCTGAGAATTGCCAAGTCTTCACAAATCCCTTCCCCACAAACAAGGCTCCATATTACAGTCGAAAATGATGTATACATTGATTGATTATGTTTGTCTCTAAGACAGCCTATCCCTAACATGTCTTTTAGATCTTCCCAACAGTACACTAATTAATACTGTAACTGGGTCCAACCAATTTGTACTGATCATCTGCTTCTCCTTCTTCCCTCCTTTCTCAGTATAACAGCCAGGCATCTGAATATATTTTCCAAAGACTTCATGACTGCCCAACCAAGCAGTAGCCATGACCTGTGGCATATTTCTTGACTGCTTGCTTCCTTATTGTTGATGATAGATCCTGAAAGGCAGAAGTTATCCACCTATTTTGATTATCAGTTCTAAAAGCATACAAATAAAGTTGGCCCTAGTGATGCAGTTGACCCTAGTGATATCAACTGTGGTTGAATGTGTTATGCAAACTAAACCACGGTTTGTAAATCATACCTTAAACCTTAGTGTGTTTTATGACTTTAGAACCTGTGAATAATATTGTGGTTTATTCAATAATAATAATAATTAAACCTGATCATAATATTTGGAGTCATGCATAGCTAAAAGGTTTTTTGAAGTGCATGAAAAAGAAAAAAGTGAATGGCAAGATTGCAGGTTTAATTATATTTCAAGTAATTATTAGTTTTATTCACCCATTAGAAATCTTATAGGCAACTTACAAAAATGAAGCTTGATAGGGTAACTTACACAATTAAATTATTTCTCAATAGTTTCCAGAAGGATGACTGTTTTAGAGTGCATTGTAACAAAGACAACAGTCTTCTGGCATGTTCAAGGCTCATAAAATTATAAACCTGCTTTCATACAACTTGCTTTGTTTCATAAGTTATATGTCTGTGGAAATTCTCAGTCATCCAGATCATGGTTGTCCCAAAGGTGCTTTTTCAAGAGGCAACTGTGTGAGAATTGTTCTTTGTGTACGTGCTAGGACAACGGGCCTTTTGGTAGTTGGCTGAAACACGGAACAAGGACAAACTGTTGCCATTTCTTACCCAGAACTGTAGCAAACTTAAACTTTGCAGCTTTGTATGCTTATGTGAATGATCAGTGCATTCTGTGTGATGTAATGCGTTTGTGATAAGACGCTAAGAAAAATTGCTACGTTAACAAGGATTGCTTCTAATAAAAGAGGGTGTTAGAGTCTGCTCTGGGCTCTCATCCCGATCTTGCTTCAAGATGTTGTCTCAGTGTCTTCCTTCATGAGAGATCACCACATAACTGAGCTTTGTAATTTTTCTTTGAAGATGTTTTGCTTCCCATCCAAGAAGCTTCTTCAGCTCTGACTGGATGATTGAATTGAATTGAAACATTTTTACTCCTTGCAGACAGCTGGTCATTTTCATTTTTTTAGCGGGTCATTAAGGTCATCTGGATGATATAGCCCTGATCATCTGTGTCATCAGGTCACCTAAGTGGTGCAAATTAGTGTGGAACCTTCTTGGAATTGTTGAAAGGACTGTGTTGTAGATTGGAGATAGATGATGAGAAGCGAAATGTCTTCAAAGAAAAATCAGAAAGTCCAGTTGACTCCTGAAAAAGCACCTTTGGTTCAGAAGTTATACATTCCCTGAATCAAAAGGGCACCAGGCTGAGAGAGGTTGGGACAAATACCCATGAACTAGAATTTGCTACATCAGATTAGGAAAGAATTATCCTCACACAAATGCACATGCCCATTTCTATGAACAAACACACAGTGGAGACAGAGAGAAACTATACACAGCAGGTCAGAGGGAAATGAAATTCAATCCCACCAAAAACATTGAGACAATGAAAATGAAAGCATGAACTTTTCATAACAGCAGTACTGAGGACAGCAGTTTAGGTGGGCTCAATTTTTTAAAAAAAGCTATATTTAATAGTCATGTTAGATACTATGCCAGCGGTCTGGATAATAGACATGTAACTATTTTAGAAAATTAGATATTCCGCCAATCATTATTTATACTGGACAAAAAAGCATTGCTATGGTAATGGGAGAATAACATAGCTAATAAATAGGGCTATCACTTTGTAAAGTGGGCTTAACACATAGAGCATCCATCTCTATTGGATCAGAAGAGAAATTTGTCCCAATTCCAACTATGAATATGGCTGTGGAAGTTATCCGTGGGCTTATACCCAATGGATGGATTGCAGTTCTTTCTTTCTTTCTTTCTTTCTTTCTTTCTTTCTTTCTTTCTTTCTTTCTTTCTTTCTTTCTTTCTTTCTTTCTTTCCTTCCTTCCTTCCTTCCTTCCTTCCTTCCTTCCTTCCTTCCTTCCTTCCTTCCTTCCTTCCTTCTTTCTTTCTTTCTTTCTTTCTTTCTTTCTTTCTTTCTTTCTTTCTTTCTTTCTTTCTTTCTTTCTTTCTTTCTGAAAATCATATGAATATTATATATATATATTATATGAATATAAGTTATCTTGTTAGAGAATTCTTGTTAGAGAATTTGACCCTCTTGCCTGGCACTGTATTTAAACAGCAACACCAGTTTTTTCAAAAAGATTCTTCCTAATACTATCTACTTAAGACTTTGGGGGAAAAGTCTTTGGCATTCAAATCTTCAGCCTTTTGCATGCAACCTGTTACAAGTTGCTACAGGTTTGTAAATGATGGGAGAAAAGGAGACATAAACCATATATGAGAATCCCATTGCTTTTGGGGAAGAACATTGGTTTTACGGGTTCAATCCCTAACATCTCCATTTCTTTAAAGCAATGAGAAAAACTATGCTTCAGGCTCTGAAGAGCCCTGGCCAATCTGGAAGGACAAAGTGGGCTAGTTTGTTCTAATAGAAGGCAGATTTTCATGGCCAGATTCATTTCTGTTTTCAGCTGGAAGGTAAACTGCATGGAAAGACATAACAGTTCTCAACAGAAACCACTGCACAATATATGTAAGCCTCAAAATCACATTACTTTTGCTTTCATGACCGTTCTGTAAACATTCTAACAAATCATCCTATATCAGCTGCTAATCAAACTTTGTTAAAAAAAATCCACAAAATATATGCATTGGCAAAAATAGCTAGTGTGGAATTCTTGGTCTCCTCTGTGACAACAACATTGGCTGTCAGAGGCTACAGACTCTCTTCTGGATTCAGGACCACTTTATGATTTATTAAATTCCTCCCTCAGGCTACTTGGCCTTCTCAACTTTTGCTTATAAGCTACAGCACCAAAACAAAAAGCAAAAAACCCAACCCTCAAAAGTATGTATGAACACTGTTTCCCTCAGCCTCCTCTGCAATCTCCAGATCATATAATCTGTTGATAGAAGAATGTCATAATTAGTAGCTGACTGTTTACAATTCAGGGAAATAGGCTAATTAGGAAGCATATAGAGAACCAGTATGATATAGCCCTGACCTATAATAGTACAGATTAAGACTGTATTTCTCCAAATTCCCAGTCATGATTGGAAAACCATGTATGCTACTTGAAGAGTAACATATTATACAAGATCTGTGAGGTTTCCCCACCTACTGTATACTCCCAGTTCTGTTTCAAAAGAGAAACATATCAAACTTGCATGATTGGGAAAATTCAGGGTGGAAAAATAATAAAGTAAATTGGAGGTGTTTATAAACGGGATTAAATAAGGGCTCCATAAAGAGTATAAGGCAAGTTTTGAGGCACTTCACCAGCAGAATAAAAAAACCAGAATAATGGCAGGGAGTTTGGAGGCCTTCCCTCAAGCAGGAGACCCAATATTATTTCAGACAAATTGTTATCCAATTAAAAATCTCCGGTAATAAGTACTGCACCACTAGGTAGGTTTAATTTTTTTAATTTATTCAAGAGAAGACTGGATAGCAATACCACATTTGTTGTCCCACATGTTTGGAGAGACTCAAGTTAAGAAAGATTTCCTTAGAGGAGGGGTGTCAAATTCACGTCATCACGGTGGCATCACGTGATGTATCAGGACTTTCCCCCCCTTCACTAAACCGGGCTTGGACATGGCCAGCGCATGATGCACCTGGCCCACAGGCTGGGAGTTTGACAGCCCTGCCTTAGAGTCTTTGTCATTCACTGTAATAGGAGACATCTCAAACAGATTTAACAGATAATCAGAGTTGGAAGAGATCTTGTAGGTCATCTAGTCCAACCCCCCACCCAAGCGGGAGACCCTATACCATTTCTGACAAATGGCAGCCCAATCTCTTTTTGAAAGTCTCAACTGATGGCGCTCCCACAACTTCCGAGGGCAGGCTGTTCCATTGGTTGATTGTTCTCACTGTCAGAAAGTTTCTCCTTATTCCCAGGTTAAATCTCTCCTTGTTCAGTTTCCATCCATTATTCCTTGTCTGGCCTACAGGTGCTTTAGAAAATAGCTTGACCCCTTCCTCTCTGTGGCAGCCCCTCAAATATTGGAACACTGCTGTCATGCCTCTCCTGATCCTTCTCTTCACTAGACTAGCCAAGCCTAGTTCTTGCAACCATTCGTTGTATATTTTAGCCTCCAGTCCCCTAATCATCCTGGTTGCTCTTCTCTGCACTTTTTCTAGAGTCTCAACATCTTTTTTATAATGTGGTGAACAAAACTGGATGCAGTACTCTAGATGTGGTCTTACTAAGGCTTTATAGAGTGGCATTAGTACTTCCCTTGATCTTGATTGTATCCCTCTGTTAATACAATTTAGGATTGCATTAGCTTTTTTGGCTGCTACTGCACACTGCTGGCTCATATTTAGCTGGTTGTCCACTAAGACTCCAAGATCCTTCTCACAGTTACTGCTATTGAGCCTGGTTTCACCTAGTCTATATGTGTACTTTTGGTTTTTCTTGCCTAAGTGTAGGACTTTACTTTTATCTACACTGAATTTCATTTTGTTGAAACGGCTCAGTGTTCTAGTCTGTCAAGATCCATCTGGATCTTGAACCTATCTTCTTGGGTGTTAGCTATTCCTGCCAGCTTAGTATCATCTGCAAATTTGGTAAGTTCCCCTTCTATTCCCTCATCTAAGTCGTTAATGAAGATATTGAAGAGTACTAGGCCTAAGGCTGAACCTTGTAGCACCCCACTGCTTACTTCCCTCCACGTAGACTTAGACCCATTAAGGACTACTCGTTGAGTACAGTTTGTCAGCCAGTTGTGAGTCCATCTTGTGGTGGTGCTATCTATTCCACATTTTTCTAGCTTACTAAGAAGTAGGTTGTGGTCTACTTTGTCAAATGCCTTGCTGAAATTGAAATATATTATGTGCACAGTAATTTGCTGGTCTACTAATTTAGTCATTGTGTTGAAGAATGAAATAAGATTGTTTTGGCATGATCTGTTTTTAACAAACCCATGCTGACTGCTAGTTATTACTTTACTTGTTTCTAGATGTTGGCAGGTCTGTTTTTTTATAATCTTTTCCAGTTTCTTCCTAGGTATTGATGTTAGGCTGATTGGTCTATAGTTTCCTGGGTCTGCTTTTTTTCCTTTTTTGAAGATGGGAATCACATCAGCTCTTTTCCAGTCCTCTGGTAGTTCCCTAGTGCTCCAAGATTTTTGAAAGATATGGTGCAGTGGTTCTGAGATGACCTCTGCCAGCTCCTTTAAAACTCTGGGATGTAAACCATCAGGCCCCAGTGATTTGTTTTCATCAAGATCAGATGGGTGTTCTCTGACTATTTTTATGCTTATTTTAACAACTGCCTATATCCTAGTGTGATGCAAATAAGTTGCTTTAAAATATGATTGTGGGGAAATAGAAGGAGGGAGGAAGGTGGAGGGAGAAAGGGAGAAGGGGGTGGAAGGGAAAGAGGGATAGCTGATGAAGAGAATTATTAAATCTGGAGCATGGGCGCAAAGAACAGAGACGAGGCATCAAATAGTGACTCCAACTCTTTATTAGTGACTTCAGAACAGAGCGAAATACTGGGGCAGCAGCAGCTCCTTTTATAGAGCTGGCTGCTGTCACAATTGTTAAGTTTGGAGCATGGGCGAGAAAGAATGGAGACGAGCCTGTGGAACGGTGAACTTCAACTCTTTATTTACATGGTGTGACTGCTCAAAATGGATGGCCGCTATAGCCTTCCTTATATAGGCAACCCAATAACTATTTAACCAATAACAATCCAGGAGCGCTAGCTCCATTAACCAATACAAATGCCCCGTTAATGGCCAATCAGATTCCCCTGAATGGGCCAATCCGATCCTGCCATTAGCAGCCAATCAGAAGTGCAGGGCCAGAACCCTGCACTTGACTCCAAGCTCAAGATAACTTTATTAAACCTTTATGCATTCACCTAATGCGCTCCCTCGCAATATCAATCTTTTTATATGCCTGCGAAACCTGGACACTCAATGCGGATTTACAAAGAAGAATCCTTGCAACAGAAATGAGATGCTACTGAAAGATCCTTGGCATCCACTACACAGACCATGTGACAAATGAAGAGGTCCTAAATAAAATACAACAGGCAATAGGACCACACGACAACCTTCTTACTGTCGTCAAGAAACGGAAATTGAGATGGTACGGACACGTGTCTCGCTCTACTGGCCTCGCAAAGACCATCATGCAAGGGACGGTAAGAGGAAGCCACAAACGGGGAAGACAACGAAGGAGATGGGAGGATGATATCCATGATTGGACAGGCTTGAACCTGGCAGCATCCCAGAGAGCAGTGGAGGACAGAGACGGATGGAGAAGCGTGGTGGTTAAATCTTCGCAGGCACCCCAACGACCTCAAAAGAGATCACGGGATAGGTGAAGGTGAAGGTGAAGGCATTCACAACACCCCTTCCCCTGGCTTCTGTTTGCAGAACGCAGTTACATAGTCCTTAAGGTAGGACGGTTGCTTTATTAGTCTGCTTGATTTTCGCTGTGCGTTTTGCATTTGGCTGCAATCTCGCTGAGGTAGATCGTTGTTTGTCGACGGGGTTGCCTCTGGTTCAGAGTTCACGTTTCCGTCGTCACCAATATCTTCGGCAACTCCCTGAGGTGAATCTATTCCCTTCTCTAGTTCCAATTCCTGTGTCTCTATTCCGCCATCGTTCCCTTCGAATGGATTTTCTTCTAATTGAAATTCATCTTCTTCCGTATCGCTCCCCCCCCCCTCAGTTTGGTCATAAGGGAGTTCAGAATTGCCCGACCGGAGCTGTGATCATAATTGATCGATATGGCATTTCCATAGTCTGTCGTCAAGGCATTGTACAAGGTAGGATCTCGGGCCAGTTACACGAACTACTGTCGCCTCTACCCACAGCGGATCGCCCGATAGGTTTCTTGCGTATACCAAATGGAAGGCATGGCCGCTGGATCCTAGTGGTTTTTCCGGTTCATAAGCTGGTTGTAACCGGTCGAGGTGGGAGCGGAGTTTTTGTCCCATTAGCAGTTCGGCAGGAGTTTTGTTGGTGATGCTGTGAGGTGTGATGTGTGATGTGTTGTAGAAAAAGGATTCGGTTGATTTTGTCGTCGATGTTATTGTAGTCTAATTTCTGCAAAATTTTCTTAACAAATTGGACCATGCGCTCAGCCCTGCCATTGGTCACAGGGTGCGCAGGCGAGGTGAGCGCATGTCGGATGCCGCGGTCAGCCAGGTACTGCTCGAAAGACAGCACGGTAAATTGGGGCCCGTTGTCGGATACCAGAACGTCTGGTAATCCGTGGGTTCCAATCTTTTGATGACCGCTTTGGTGGTCGTGTTCGTCATGAGGTGAATCTCGAGCCAATTCGAGTAGGCGTCGATGGTTTGAAGAAAGTCCAGGTGAATACGGGACCAGGGTCCCCACGGTGTCTCCCATTTGGTTGGGATTGCTTTTGGTGGGGCGTTGCTCACTTCCTGGCATCTATGACAAGCTTTAACCCAATTCTCGATTTGCTTGTCGATGCCCGGCCACCATGCGTAGCTTCGTGCGAGGGCTTTCATTCGCACAATACCGGGGTGGCCATCATGCAAGGTTCTCAGTACTGCTTGTTGGAGTCGTTCTGGGATAACGACTCTATCACCCCAGATGATACAGCCCTTTTGAGAGAACAACTCTGTTTGTCAAGTCTTGAGTGGTGCGAAGTCATCTGATAACCGGTCCAATGGCCATCTGCGTTCTATTCAGCTTAGGACTCGCACTAAGGTGGGGTCTCGTCTGGTTTCTCTCGCGATATCTCGGGCGGTTAATGGCGGTGCGTGGAGTGTCTCAATCTGTAACGTGGTTACCGTTGATGCGGGGTCGTCGAGAGTCTCTGGAAGCGGTGATTGGCTCAATGCGTCGGCGTGGGGAATGGCTTTCCCCGGGCGGTATTGCAGCTGATAATTATAAGCAGCCAAGAATTCTGACCAGTGAGTCATCCTGGGGGATAATATGTAGGGAGTCGGCTTATCTCCGGCTATTATCCCCAATAATGGTTTGTGGTCAGTCACGATAGTAAAAGCCCGGCCATACACGTACTCGTGAAATCTTTTAACGGCAGATACAATTGCGAGAGCTTCTTTATCGATTTGGCTATAATTTCGCTCAGATTTTGAAAGCGTCTTTGAAAAATATGCAACAGGGGCTTCGTTACCATTAGGCAGTACATGGCTCAAAATGGCGCCCACTCTGAAAGGCGAAGCATCACATATGATATTGAACGGCAAAGTCTCATTGTACTGCATGAGTACAGTGTCAGAAGTCAATAGTTGTTTTACATTACGGAACGCCTGTTCTTCTTTATGACTCCATAACCAAACTGCTTTTTTGTCTAGTAAACGATGTAATGGTTCAGCGACAGTTGCTTTATGTGGTAGAAATACGTTATAAAAGTTGATAAGGCCTAGGAGCACCTGGAGATCGGCCTTGTTCCGAGGTCTGGGAGCATTTTTTATTGCTCTCAATTTACTGTCGGTAGGGTGAATACCCTGACTGCCAATTAGATTCCCTAAAAACTCGACACGATCTGTACACAGTTTACATTTATTCTTTTTCACTTTAAGACTGGCGTCTTGGAATTTCTGTAGAACTTGTTTTAAACGATCCCATAAGATTTTTTTTGTAGGTGCAGCAATTAATACATCATCAAAGTAGGGGACTACGCCTTTAATCCCTTGTAGTAGCCTCTCCATAAGGCTCTGAAAATTTCCCGGGGCTACACTGACTCCGAATTGGAGCCGGGTACATTTAAAGGCACCTCGGTGTGTCACAATCGTTTGTGCCTGTGCCGTCTTTTCATCAACAGGTAGTTGCTGATATGCCTGAGCTAAGTCTAGTTTAGCGAAGACTTTTCCGCCCCCCAGGGAATGGAGGAGGTGCTGCACCACCGGCACCGGATATGCATTTTGCTGTAGGGCGTGATCAGGGTGGCCCGATAATCCCCACAAATTCAAATTGAACCATCTGGCTTAATTGGTGTTACGATTGGGGTCTCCCAGGGAGAGTGATCGGTTGGCTCTAGCACCCCCTGAGCTATTAATTTATCGAGCTGTTCGTCGATTTTCGGCTTTAAGGCAAACGGAACTCGATGGGGCTTAAGGCGAATGGGAGCTAACTTTGGATTAAGGCTGAACGATATTGGGGTCCCCTTGTACTCGCCTAATTTTTCCATGAAGACTTCCCTGAATTCATGGACGAGGTCCTCCTCCCAGTCACTGCCGCTGACTCGGTTTATGCCTGCCACTTCAATGCCAAGTGGCGCGAACCATTGGAGGCCTAGCAGGCTAGGCCGATCTTTGTTGATCACAGTTAGCAGTAAGTACGCTGTGCGATTCTTGAATGAGACTCGGACTCGGTTGGATCCAACGACAGGGATTCAATTCCCTTGATAGTCCTTAAGAATAAGTCTTTGGGAATGGAGGTCTTGGTGCTGGATAGTGGGGATGAGTTGCTTGAGGGTCTTCCAGGAAACCATCGAGAGAGACAATCCCGAGTCGACTTCCATTTGGCAAGGCTGATTTTCAATGGCCACTGTAATTTGGATTTTCTTGGCATCCAAGGCAGAGGCGTGACCGATAATGATCGTCTGGTGAGCCTCTTCTCGCTTCGTGGGGCGATTCAAAACTCTGTAGGAGTGGTTTACTGGTTCTCTCCTTACAGGACAGTTTCCTGTCAATTGGCGATAGTTAGCCCCTTTTGAGGCCTGGCCGGGTCCTTGGAAGCTTCGGCAGACCTGTCCGATGTGGCCTCTCTTCCCGCACTCATGGCAGAGCGCGTCGCGGAATTTGCATTCGGACCTGGCATGGTTGGCTCCACAGCCGGTGCATGGGTGTAGGGACTTCGGGTAGGGGTCCCAGTCGGACCGCAGTCAATGGACCTCTTCTTCGTCGCTGTCTGATGACAAAGAGAGGTCCTCGTGGTGGGCTGTTGATAGCTGTCCCTCTGACTTGGGTAAAATGTCGCCTGTCGGTTGGTGTACTGGAGCACGGTTGCGGTGTAGTTGGGCAGCCGACTTCCTGGTTGCTTCTGCTGCAGTAGCATCAGTGATGGCGTCAGCAAGGCTGATGTTGCCTTTCGCCATCAGCTTGCGCTGCACGCCGGGTGCATCTAATCCCAGAACTATTCGATCTCTCAGTGCCTCTTCCAAATCGGCGAATCCACAGAGGCCTCCCAGATTTCGGAGGTCTGCTATGAAGTCAGCGACGCTTTCTCCTTTTCGCTGGTTTCTTTGATAGAACTCGTGCCGTCTCACGAGCATGGGCACGGTCGGTGCGTAATGAGCTCTTAGTAGGGGTTCGAGGACGTTCCAGTCCATCGCCTTTACTTCTGCAGATTTGGCTAGTGCTTTAGCCATCTTAAATACGGTTGGTCCACAATGCGTTAGGAATACCGCCCGTTTCTTCCCGGTTGTGGCATCATTTAAATTGTTAGTTTCCAAAAACATTTGGAAACGATCCATGTAGGACTCCCAGTCCTCTTGCACTGGGTCGAACGGAGCGGGTGGTACGACAACGCCGGACATGGTTCCGTCGTGTTGCGTTGTCAGTCACATGCTCGGTGTTTCTTCTTAGTTCAGTCAGCTCCGATGTCTCCACATCCCACCCTCGTCGCCAGTGTTAAGTTTGGAGCATGGGCGAGAAAGAATGGAGACAAGCCTGTGGAATGGTGAACTTCAACTCTTTATTTACATGGTGTGACAGCTCAAAATGGATGGCCACTATAGCCTTCCTTATATAGGCAACCCAATAACTATTTAACCAATAACAATCCAGGAGCGCTAGCTAATTAACCAATACGAATGCCCCGTTAATGGCCAATCAGATTCCCCTGAACGGGCCAATCCGATCCTGCCATTAACAGCCAATCAGAAGTGCAGGGCCAGAACCCTGCACTTGACTCCAAGCTCAAGATAACTTTATTAAACCTTTATGCATTCACAACAACAATTACCAATGATTTGAGTTTGCCACGCTGGGAGCCTCCAATCAGCGGCGACCTGCTGTCAGCCAATCAGATCAGCCAGAAACGGCCAATCACGATCCGCTGTTCGCGGGCCAATCAGAAGTGCAGGATTACGAGCCTGCTGTGAAAGCAAAACTATTAGGATTTTAAACTAACGCGTTTGCTTAGTTCGTAACAAGAATCCGGAACACTGACTCTGCATGACCATACAACTCTATAAGGGGATTCATTCTGGGGACAACCTGAGCAGCCAAAGAGAGATTTGTGCAGTTCTCCCATCTTTCTGCACTGCTCCTAATAGCTGAATGCACCATTTGGGTCTCCTTAATTAGCAAGTTGCCTTAACATTTTAAAAGAGTGGAGATAATCTCTTCTTTTTAAATATTATTAATAATATTTCTATGGCTTCAGAATTCAGGGCATGGTTTTCAACTGTGATTCTGCCAAAAAAATATAAAAGGAAAGTATGTACCATTCATAATCTTCTTTTCCTCAAAGCAGCTTAGATTTTATGAATTTAGAGAAACTGTCAGAAAAAGCCAGCATTCCTGTCTTTTGTTATCAATTGGGGCCTGCTGTTCTTTTCTTCCTCTTTTTCAGCAAACTCACTGCATTAAAGCATCCAGAGAAAGAAACCTTCTCACATATTGTGCAGTAGGATTTGAAACAGTTTATATCTGGGATGTGAGAGGTCTGTATACATTTTCACAGCCCTCTTTTTGACTTGTGCAGTATACAGGTCCTCAGTTGAAGGCAGGTGGGTAGTAATTGTTTTTTTCTGCAATCCTAATTATCCTCTGAAGTCTGTGTCTGTCCTGTTGGGTTGCAGAACCAAACCAGACAGTTATAGAGGTGCAGATGACAGACTCAATAATTCCTCTGTAGAACTATATTGACCACTCCTTGGACAGTTTGAGCTTTCTGAGTTGGCACAGAAAAAACATTCTTTTTTGTGCTTTTTTGCTGATGTTTTTGATGTTAGACATCCATTTTAGGTCATGTGATATGATAGAACCTAGAAATCTGAATGTCTCTACTGTTGATACTGTGTAGAGAGAAACGGTGTACAGTGAAACTGTATCTTGAATGTGTCTTGAATAACACAATCATTTGGACCCAAAATACACTTCATCCCTTATGAAGTGCACAAACCTTCATTCCATCTCCATTCTGGAAGCATTTTATTCCTTAGCTAAGAAAACTGAAAAATCTGAATAATAGGCAACTTTTATTCAATGCAATAATTTTAAAAGGAATGGAAGCATGAAATCTGGCCTTGGAAGAAATGGTTCAAAATAGAAGCGCAATGAGTTTGCTTTTCTTTCTTGAAATCTTTCTGGAAGCTGCTCATATCTTTTGGGATCACTACTCTCTCTGAGAGGGTTACTTCATTTCAAAATTAAAAGATAGGCTTCAACAATAAATCAATTTTTATTTCTGTCTTGCTCATGCATGTCAGGACATACACATGTTTTTATGATAGATTCTGGTCACGCAATATTAAAACACATGCATTAAATAAAAAATAAATCATACAGTTGGCTTCAGATTTTATTTTAATGGATTGATGGCAACAGTTTGTTTAAATGTCATTTAAAAATTATAAAGTGGGATTTCATTTCTTCATTCCAGGATGACTTATTGAAACTGTTAGGGATAACATTGTTTACCCTAACTGGTTTAGGTAAAATAATAAATATGTTATCATAGTTTATAAGTTAAAGTGTCTGCAACTTTAAATATAGGAATGTAATTAAGGGAGTGGTTGTAAAAAGCACCGTAAAAGAAGCAAGGAAAGTCAGCTTGCTCTCTCTAGCTTTTTGATCCCTAATTACTGGATAGACTGAAGACTGCGTTTTTCCCCTACTGGAAAGGAAGAGAGAAAGGACTGATTTGTAAGTGAACTGACATTGGATATTCTACACGGACTTTGCTAATTGAATATCCTTGAATGGACTGACTAAAATGATAATGGACTGTTATTTTGACTATGCTATAAACTCTAAATGGAATAAAATATATTTTGATAGCACAAGCGTATCTGTTATTTTTACTGTATGTTAACAAACATACAAGCTTATCTCACTCATTTATCTGTGTGCCTATCTGACTAATGCTGCACATTCTGTTTAGCTTGTCTCCTTAACCCTGGTTGGGGAACACAGGCTTAACAGAAACTCAGGAAATAATTACCTTTGCACCCTTAGAATGAAGGAACCATTAAATTATTGAGCTCCATGTAAATCTCCTCATACAGATTTTGAGCTTTATCCTTTCTACAAGGATATATCTGGATACTATTGACAGTCAGGCAATGGTCTGAAATAACTAGTTGAGGAATGGATTGACAGGCAAGAGACATCTACTTGGAAGTCAAAACCCAGATCTTCTCCAGATGCATTGATTTGGAGATGATGACTTTAGTTCATAATATTTGGAATGATTCCAAGGAAGAGAAAGAGACCAGTCAGGGAAAAATCCTTGGAATCCTAAATGAATTCAAGGAAAGAGGTAACATGTTCTGATAAATAGTTGATGCTATGTGAACTTCAGTTCCTCAATTTTTTTTCCAGACTCCATCCCTTTGTTGAAAGAAAATTAAAGAGAAGGTTATTTTGGTGGAAATACATTTGGAATGATCTGGTTGTGATTTCTACTGCTTTTGCAAACAGGTTCCCCTAACAGAATAGAAGAGAATTCTTTATTGGTAAAGTGTGATTGCATACACAAGGAATTTGTCTTGGTGCAAATGCTCTTTGTATACATAAAAAATGAAAAGATACCCTCATCAAGAGTCAAGAATCATAAGGTACAACACTTAATAATAGTCATAGGGTACAATAAGCAATCAAATCATACTAGGAAACAGTCAATAAAGATCATAAGGATACAAGCGACAAAGTTAAAGTCATACAATCACAGGTGGGAGGGGATGGGTAATAAGGAGTGATGAGAAGGTTAATAGTAATAGTAGTGCAGACTTTGTAAATAGTTGAACAGTGTTGAGGGAATTATTTGTTTAGCAGAATGATGGCGTTCGGGGAAAAAACTGTTCTTGTGTCTAGTTGTTCTGGTGTGCAGTGCTCTATAGCGTTGTTTTGAGGGAAGGAGTTGAAACAGTTTATGTCCCGGATGTGAGGTGTCTGTAAATATTTTCACAGCCCTCTTTTTGACTTATGCAGTGTCCTCGATGGAAGGGTGTAATTTTTTTTTCTGCATTCCTAATTATCCTCTGAAGTCTGTGTCTGTCTTGTTGGGATGCAAAACCAAACCAGACAGTTATAGAGGTACAGATAACAGACTTATCTGTATTTAGATATTAATATAATTTGCCAAGCAACCTTTTCAAAACCATTTTTAAAAACTTTGTACTTTGTAATTTTCCACTGTGACTATCCTTTTATATTTATAAAACTCTACTCTTCTATGTTCTCTTTTTAGAAACACAGAACTCTTATTAAGCATTGTGAAATATTGTATTATTTATGTCAATGATAATTGGGCTCAGTAATATATGAGGCATGTGGAGACATCACTGCTGTACAGGTGGGGGGAGGGTTACATGAGCCATGATTTGGTTAATATTCTTCTTCTTCCATATATAAATCAAACAATAAAATGCTGGGATGAAGTGACTTTCTTGGCTTTGTCATTGGCCAAAAATAATGGTATGTGTTTCTGGCAGTAGCCAGATGGGTTGGATTCTGCTTCTTTCCACATTCACACAGTGTGTTGTTATCTGCTAAGAGCCTCCACTTGAGCATTTTGGTTTAGGCATTCCAACCCTCAACCTATTCAGGGAAATATTGTAGATCAATATTTCAAAGAACAACCAGGCATATGTGGACAACAGCAACGTTGTTTGCCGGCTAATTCTTCTCACACTTGATCAAACCTGGGAAAACCAAAGAATGAATTCACCAAAAAGGTCTTTATCAAGACCAGCTTTAACAATGATCTCAATAAATATTGAGGGGTTTGCCAGTTTGCCAGGCTTTGGCGGCGGGGTTTCACAATCCTGCACGATCCCTGCTGCACTAGCTGTCTTGGTACCTCCGATCCTGATGGGTCTGGAGGATAAGGCTGCCCCGTAAAGGCAGCCGAAGATAGGGGGATCCGGACAGGGGTTTGGGAGTTTTGCAGACCCCCTCCCCACCCAACCTCCTTTTCTCAAGGTGGTGAAGCGGCGGTCAGCAATGGCCGCCACAAAGAAGCCGGCAGCTGGACAAGATTGTGCTGGAGGAAGGAGAAAGTTTTGAAGCGAAAGTTTTTTGGTTGAACCGGGAGCATAAGATGCATTTAATATCCTGAAAACCTTGATTGTTGAATGATACTTTGTTTCCAGAAGAGATTTATAAGCGGCGAATGAAAGTGCTGAAAGAAAAAGTTTACTCTCCTTCCCTATGGAATCAACAAATGGACATTGAAAAACCTGCTTTTTTATAGAAGGTAAAAATTTAAAGCTCTTTGTGACAAATGGGGATGGAGAGGACAAAGGAGAAATTTATATTAAGATTTTGTTGGAGGAGATGCCTGGAAGACTTTGAGATTGGAAGTTAATTGCAATAAGACTTTTAAATACAGATTGGGCTTTTTCTTCCCTTTCCAATTGATATTACCCCAGGAAGAAAAAGTGCGAAGGGAAGAATATTGTGCTCTGTTTGGACTGTTTGATGACTTTGGGATTTTGGGGAATTGTTCTAAGCTTTGAAATATCTTGGTTGTCTTAAGAAGAAGAAGAGAAAAGAAGAAAAGGTTTATAATGGCTTTATCTGTTGATGAACTAAGAAAGGAATATGGAAAAATAAAGAAAGAAGGCAAGGACACTTGGAGAGAAACTATTTGCTTTTTAGAAATGGCGTTTGCTACTTACCAGCAAATACAACAATTGAAGGAGGAAGCAGAGGAAGAAGAAGAAAAAGGAGAAGCCATCTTTAATGAATCCAAAAAGTTGATTAAGAAAGGAAAGAGAAAGAGAGGAAGGAAAAAGGACTTAAGACTTAAAAAAACATCCAAGAAAGAGAAAAATAAGATGCAAAATCAATACAATGTTAAAAAGCAAAAGAAAAGAGAAATACAACAGAGAGGAGAAGCTAAAAAGGCAGAGGTTTGGAGAAGGGGGGGTAAAAAGACCAGGTGGGATAAAAAAGGAAGGGAAAAGGGGGGGAAAAGCCACAAAGGTATGAAACAAGATGGGAAAAATAAATTTTCTTTGAGGGATAAAAGGTAATGTAAAGTTTTTCTTAAAAGGATTCTGCAAGGTACATAAGATAGTATTGTAGTATTTGTATTAGAAATAGAAAATTAGAATTTTATAAAAATTGAGTAAAGATTAAAATATTAAATGTTTAACAATGATAGATTTTAAGATTTAATAAATTATTAAAAGGAATGTTTAAAATACAGTTTAAGTATAGAGTTTAATTGACTATGTTAGTGTAAATTTATTATGGCAGCATTTGACTTTGAAATAGATAATTGGAATGTTATAAGATTTAATGTTTAATTATGTATTTAATTACTTTATAGATTTACTATTTTCCTTTTCTTTTAAAAATTAGTAGGTAGAATGTACTAAGCAGAATCAGATGGGGAACCAGGTGTTACCTTAAATGTTAATTTAGGGGAGCGATGGAAAGGCATCATACTTCGATTAGTGATTTCAGGAGAAATCCCCCTTTTTTTTTCTACTACAGGGAATGAGATAAATGGGTAATTGGAAAAGAATGGACAAAAGATACAAGTATAATGATGTAAATTAAGATGAAATAAATAAAATATAATTAAGAAGAGTGGAAAGCGGGGAGAAGTTATAATGAAGATACAGAATGGTAAATAAGATAGGAAATGGTATATAAGATCAGCATAAATTTAACTGAAGTCCATATAAAGAGAGGTAATCCGGGGCCAAGCTACTTTCTAAAAAGAAGTTTTATGTTTTTGTGTTTTGTGTGTTTATGTTTGTTTGAGATTTAATAAAACCTTGGAGGTTTTAATAAAAGCTAGATGAGGATAATTATAAACAAAACAGAGGGAAATATGAATATGATGATTATAAAATGGATAAATATAGAAAAGAAACATAATTGAATAAGAGTAAAAGAAATAATGAGAAATCTGCCAAAAAATATTTAAGTGGAAATGGGATATATTAGAATTATGTTGTATAAAATAAAATAATGTTTTATCTGTCTTGTAAAATTTATAATGGAAAGAGGTTTTATGTGTTCAATGTTTAATGGGTTTTTTTTAAAAAAAAAAATAAAATTTGTTTCAAAAAAATATATTGAAGAGTTTGATTAATATAATGGGACTTTACAAATTGTACAAAGCCACAAACAGCAATCCTCATTATACCTAAATTTAGTTTCCCCCATCTCTTGGGGCTGCTAAACCCATTTGGATATTTGACAGATTTTACAAGGGAACACAGTCTCTCAAATTGGCTGCCACAGGATGACATGGACAAAAAGTATGCCTTCTAGCCTTGCAGGAGTTTCTCAACCATCTCAGCTTACCTCTGTTCTGAGTAAGTGGACACACTTCTAAACTGAACAATTTCTACATTGCCCTGTCATTTACTTTACTTTTCTAACAACTCTTCTAAGGATCTCCATGGCCGGAAGCATTTTTAGCAGTAATGATTACACTACAAATTGGCACTTGGTTGTGTTAGCATCTTATTTTCTGCTTCATTCTTTTTCAAATTAGAAGGAGGGAGGGAGATATGATAACTATCAGTGAAATATGAATTCTCGGCAGGAACTAAGAGAGCTATGGGTACCTGTTAGTTACCCTTGGTGACCAAAGGCTTGGCAAACTGTGACCCAGTCTTATAAAATATACCTAGGATAAAGGTATGAAAGACTAGAAATAATCCCTCAAATCATTTGAGAGAATAAATATTCATTGTGCTGGGGACTTCTAGAAATTCTTGTTGAGATAGAAAAAGAGGAAGACAAAGTAATATTTTGCATTTCTGCAAAAGCTCTGATTTAAAATTAAAATTAGATTATGATTTCCTTAATGAAAACATTGGTTAGTTTACTGAAAATGTATGACTTCCTTACAGGATCTATATACCTTCAAATAGATTCAAGTGGCATGATAAGAAAATGTTTCTTTTAAAAATATGTTTTTCTGTGTAGAATTTATATAGCTACTTTTAAATTGGACATGTTTTTTAAAAAATCCATATTTTTCAACTGCACATTTAACTGCAAGGATTTTTTTGATTTCATCTATCTGCATCTCAAGTTATTTGCTGATTCTTTTTCAAGAGAATAGCTAATATAAAGAAAAATGTGAAGACAATCATAAACATACATTCAATCAGAGATGGCATTCAGCAGGTTCTGACCAGTTCTGGAGAACTGGTAGCGGAAATTTTGAATATTTTGGAGAACTGGTAAATACCACATTTGACTGGCCCCACCCCCATCTATTCTCTGCCTCCTGAGTCCAAACTGATCGGCTGGGCCTTCTTTTGTTGCTCTGCACAGGAGAACAGGAACTGGAAGGCAGGTTAGTGGGGTGGGGAGGGAATGGGATTTTGCACTAACCTTCCCCCAGGAGTGGGGAGAGAATGGAGATTTTACAGTATCCTTCCCCTGCTACGCCCACCATGCCATGCCCACAGAACTGGTAGTAAAAAAAATTGAATCCCACCACTACATTCAATCTCACAACCAAGTAAAATGTCTTTAATAACATTAGTGCAGTCTTCAAATGCAACAGAAAGACAAATGTTAAAATTTTAAAACTTTATTTAACAAAGGGTTTCTCTTCCTAATTTATTTTGACTCCAAGATCTGTCCATCAACACACTGGATAATCAAGTATACACAATATCATCATGGTAAATTAAAAAACAGGATTGAGTTATTGAGGAAAACTGGCTTAATACTTATAGTACAATCATAATTGAGAATTAACCTCAGCAGCTGAAGTTTTGACAGATTATATGGTAAGGGGGGAAAATCCAGAGACCAACAATTTTGTATTTCAGTTTGCAAATTAATGGTTATGTTACTAATAATTGAGAAACAAAAAATGCGTAACCCACGCAGTGCAATAGTGGAGTAGAAGTGATTCTAAAAATGTTCCATATGTTCAATATCTCTTAACATTTTCCTTTTGAAATCTTTCTCTTCCTTTTATGATGTATAGCTATGAAACGATCAGGTCCTACATGGTCATATTCAGTCCTACTGGCTTCAGTATTATAAATACCTATCAATCCTGAGACTGACAGGTTAAATTTGCAAATTTAATTCTTTTGAAAACAATAAGGGTCATGAGGAAACCAAATCCAGAATGATTCAGGTTAAATCAAATGGAGCATTTCAAAATACTTGCAAGTTTCTTGGTTTTCCAGAGCTCACTACTGGAAAATCTGACAGTGATTAAGGAAGATAAGCATAGGATTGACTGAGAGACACAGAAATAACTTTCTGATTATTGAATCCTGTCTGAATCTGGTAACATTCTTAAATGGACCCATCTAAGGCACTACAAAGTAGACCACAACCTACTTCTTAGTAAGCTAGAAAAAAGTGGAAAAGTGGAGGGTTGGACTAGATGACCTACAAAGTCCCTTCCAACTCTGATTATCTGTTATCTGTAACTTTGGCATGTGTTACTGGTTTTATTCATGCTAGAGTCCTATCATTCTTCATTAATGCTCCTGCTTATAACTGGTCTGAGTGAATTACCATTATACTTCTTCCATGAAATTTAGAAGTAGACTTATTAGAATTGGCTGCTATCCAGAAGTTATTCTGCTAGGACTTTGGGATCAGGGTCAAGTCACTGCTGACTTTTGGCAGCTGCCTGGACAACATCTTGCATTTTTCTTGGCAAGATTTCAAAAGTGGCTTGCTTTTGCCTTCTTCTTTCTAAGCTGAAGGAGAGACTGGCCCAAGATCGCCCAGATGACTTTGTGCTTAAGAGGAGAGAGTAGAACTCACACTCTCCCATTTCCAGCCTGGTGTCTTAATCACTATCAAACTGGCTCTCACTAGGACTTCAGAAGCTCTTTACTTATTATTATTATTTATTATATTATTATTATATATTATTATTATTTTTTAACAGTCTAATTATGGAATATATTAATCACAGGCTTTTCAGTTTTGTATTGAATTGACTCTTTCTTCCTAACCCCAAATATATCCCTTCTAATCCAGATTGCATCTTTCTTGAAGTATCCATAATTCTGGCTTGAACAAGGATTCAGCAGAGGATACTGTAAAGCATGATTGTGTAACATAAAAAGCAAGACAGATAACAGAGTTGGAAGGGACCTTATATAGGTCATCTAGTCCAACCCCACACCCGAACGGGAGACCCTACACCATTTCTGACAAATGGCAGTCCAATCTCTTCTTGAAAGTCTCAAGTGATGGTGCTCCCACAACTTATGAGGGCAAGCTATTCCATTGGTTGATTGTTCTCACTGTCAGAAAATTTATCCTTATTTCCAGGTTAAATCTCTCCTTGTTCAGTTTCCATCCATTATTCCTTGTCTGGCCTTCAGGCGCTTTAGAAATGACCCCTTCCTCTCTGTGGCAGCCCCTCAAATATTGGAACACTGCTGTCATGCCTCCCCTGGTCCTTCTCTTCACTAGACTAGCCAAGCCCAGTTTCTGTAACTGTTCTTCATAAGTTTTAGTCTCCAGTCCCCTAATCATCCTGGTTCCTCTTCTCTGTACTTTTTCTAGAGTCTCAACATCTTTTTTATAATGTGGTGACCAAAACTGGGTGCAGTACTCTAGGTGTGGTCTTACTAAGGCTTTATAGAGTGGCATTAGTATTTCCCTTGATCTTGATTGTATCCCTCTGTTAATACAATTTAGGATTGCATTAGCTTTTTGGGCTTCTGCTGGCTCAAATTTAGCTGGTTGTCCACTAAGACTCCAAGATCCTTCTCACAATTACTGCTATTGAGCCTGGTTTCACCTAGTCTATATGTGTACTTTTGGTTTTTCTTGCCTAAGTGTAGGACTTTACTTTTATCTACACTGAATTTCATTTTGTTAGATATGGCCCAGTGTTCTAGTCTGTCAAGATCCATCTGGATCTTGAACCTATCTTCTTGGGTGTATTCCTGCCAGCTTAGTATCATCTGCAAATTTGGTAAGTTCCCCTTCTATTCCCTCATCTAAGTCATTAATGAAGATATTGAAGAGTACTGAGCCTAAGACGGAACCCTGAGGCACCCCACTGCTTACTTCCCTCCATGTAGACTTAGACCCATTAAGGACTACTCGTTGAGTACAGTTTGTCAGCCAGTTGTGAGTCCATCTCGTGGTGGTACTATCTATTCCACTTTTTTCTAGCTTACTAAGAAGTAGGTTGTGGTCTACTTTGTTGAATGTCTCGTTGAAATTTAAATATATTATATCATATATTATATCCACAGTATTTCGCTGGTCTACTAATTTAGTCACTATGTTGAAGAATGAAATAAAATTGGTTTCGCATGATCTGTATTTAACAAACCTGTGCTGACTGCTAGTTATTACTTTACTTGTTTCTAGATGTTGGCAGGTATGTTTTTTTATTATCTTTACCAGTATCTTCCTAGATATTGATGTTAGGCTGATTGGTCTATAGTTTCCTGGGTCTGTTTTTTTCTCCTTTTTTGAAGAGGGGAACCACATCCTCTCTTTTCTAGTCCTCTGGTAGTTCCCCGGTGCTCCAGGATTTTTGAAAGATATGGTGCAGTGGTTCTGAGATGACCCCTGCCAGCTCCTTTAAAACTCTGGGATGTAATCCATTAGTCCCCGGTGATTTGTTTTCATCAAGATTGGACAGGTGTTCTCTTACTATTTTTTTTGCTTATTTTAACTTTTATTTCTGGCCTGTCTTTTACAGTTATGTTTTTGGTGGGTTGAGTTATACAGTATTTTCTTTTTGTGTGAAGATCGATGCAAAAATGAGTTAAGCAGTTCTTAACTTATTCTTTGCATCGGTCTTCATGCAGTAACATGAAGAGATGCCTCATGATGCCTTGTTCCAATTTGTGCAAGAGTTTCCCCAATTCTTCCATGGAAAGTCTGTTTGAAATAGACTTTGCATGGAAAGCTGTGAGGCTAAAGTAAATGAGTTCCATTTGAACTCCAACTGTAAGAGATTGCATCTATGTTTAAACTATGTGTTTTCTTATATAGACATTTTAGAGCTAATTACCAAGCTATGTTCTATTAATACAAACAGATAAACCACTTTCAGATGTATTTAGTGAATGGATGTATTCACTAATGAATCTAATTCATTATTATGTGTTTATAGGATTGGAACCCCAGTGAATTATATGATCAAATAATCTTAGGGTTATACTTAGGTATTGTTGTGTTGCTAGTTGCGAAATCATGTCCCACCCATTGCAACTCCATGGATAACGTTCCTCCAGGCTTTCTGTCCTCTATCATCCCCGAGAGTTAATTTAAGCTCACACTGACTGCTTTGGTGACTCCATCCAGCCACCTCATTCTCTGCCGTCCCCTTCTTCTTTTGCCCTCAACTGTTCCCAGTATTAGGTTCTTCTCCAGTGAGTCTTTCTTTCTCAATGGGTGGCCAAAGTATTTGAGTTTCATCTTCAGGATCTGGCCTTCTAAAGAGCAGTCAGGGTTGATCTCCTCTAGGACTGACCTGTTTGATTGCCTTGCAGTCTAAAGGGCTCACAGGAGTCTTTTCCAGCATCATTGTTCAAAGGCCTTAACTCTTTGGCGCTCAGTTTTCCTTATGGTCCAAATTTTACAGCCATATATTACAACTGGGAAAATCATAGCCTTGACTATATGCATTTTTGTTGGCAGGGTGATGTCTGTGCTTTTTAGTATGCTGTTAGATTTGCCATAGCTTTCCTCCCCAGGAACAAGTGTCTTTTAATTTCTTGGCTATGGTTCCCATCTGTGGTGATCTTGGAGCCCAGGAAAATAAAATCTGTCAATACCTCAATTTCTTCCCCATCTATTTGCTAGGAATTCAGAGAACTGGATGCCATGAACTTAGTTTTCTTAATGTTGAATTTCAAGCACACTTTTGCACTCTCTTCCTTCATCCGCATCAAGAGGCTCTTTAGTTCCCTTTCTCTTTCTGCCATTAGAGTGGTATCATCTGCATATCTGCGGTTGTTGATATTTCTCCTGGCAATCTTAATTTCAACTTGTAGTTCATCTAGCCCCGCCTTTCTCATGATGTGCTCTGTGTCTGAGATAATTCTCCAGCGGACCACATTTTGTCAGAGCTCTCTGCTATAACCTGTCCATCTTGGGTGGCCTTGCACAGCATAGCTCATAGCTTCATTGTGCTACACAAACCCCTTCGCCATGACAAGGCAGTGATCCATGAAGAAGATACTTAGGTATAGGGTTATAGATATAGAAAGCTGCACTGTACTGAGAAAGAACATTGGGTTTATCTTGTTTTGTCATTAACTGATGAGAACTCTTCAAGATTTCAAGAACAAGCTTTTCTATTTCTGTCTTGGATGTGGTAAAGTGCTCTACAATGTGCAAGGTTCCTCTTTTTCTACTTGAAACAGTAGAAAAGGTTTGATTGTAAAAAACTTCTGTTGTTAAATATAATAGAACTATAGTCTGTACAGTTCCGGATCTCAACTTGGTTTATACTCTAGTACTTGAAGTAGATGAAGCATTGCTTAAATGCTAACGTAGTATTCACCGTTGGATAAAGAGGTAATTATCTGAATGTTTGAGGTATTTCTTCTGTCAGGCCTTGGAATAGGATGGTTATGAATCCCCTTTTTTAGTTTTTTTCTAGTATAAGATGGGATGTTTGTTCTTTTGGTCAAACTATTTTTTTTTCTTTGCATTGTTTCACATTTATTTTTAAGTCACACAGAATCGTCAAGGGTTTGGACAGTATCAATATAAAAATAAATAAATACAATAGACATTTGCAAGACCTGTTAAGTAATCCAACTGGACTCAATTAAATCTCTGGCACAAAAAAAATAATAAGTTACTCACAATATTCATCAGAGTCAGAAGATACTTCTGAACATATTCCTTCCCATGGAACTGTACAATTGAGTCATCAACTCCAAGAAGCACTTCAATGTTGTAGTCATCATCAGCCGCATGTCTTGGATATCTCCTCCTCTTCCTTGAGGAACTGATTTCATCTTTCAAGAGATACAGCATGCTGTCCAGATTGCTTAAATCAGCCTCTAGAAGAAATTGAAATAAAAAAATGTGTTTGAATTTTAGATCTCATTTCTTATTCTTTCATAATGCAGCACTTTCCAGATGTTACGAGACAAAAACATCCAGTCTGTTTGGCTTGTAATATGCTGTGATTACAGCAGCTGGTAATTTTGAGACATACAGTCCCTACATATCTGGAAGGGACAATTTGGAGAAGGCTGCTATAGATTATGTCATGACCAAATAAGTAGGACCCAAGAGGTTCTTACACAAATATTGTATATATCTTCAGTGAAGCCCAGCACATATTACCAATCTTAGATTGACTCATTTTCCTCTTTTAGAAATTGTTCAAAACACACATACCATTTAACAGCAGCTGTCTCTGTCATGTTATATAACATTTAGATGCTGTAATATATGTATTTTACATACAGCTACAACTGCAGGCAGGGGTGGGATTCTACCAGTTCGCACCTATTCGCTAGAACCGGTTGTTAACATTCTAAGCAGTTCGGAGAACCGGTTGTTAGAAGAAATAACTGGCCTAATCCTGTAAGGAAGGCAGGAAGGAAACATTCTGGTGTTGCTTACAGAAACTGCCTCTCCGTTAACCCTTATTACATTCTTGGCAGGACTAGACTTCCTGTCTCAGGAACGTCTCTAAGTCTTTTTTTCCTCCTTTGCTGGTACTCTGCTTGTGTGGAGTGACCATTCAAAGTTACAATGGTACTGAAAAAAGTGACATGACTATTTTTCACACTGATGACTGTTGCAGCATCCCCACAGTCATGAGAGGCCAGGCAAGGAGACGCGTGCCTTGATATGAGTGATATTGAGTTGGCCATGCCCAGCCAATAACATGACCACCAAGCCACGCCCACCAACTTAGCCACACCCACAGAATCAGTTGTTAAAAAAATGAATCACACCCCTGGCTGCAGGGTCATATGATATTGATATTGCAAAAGCTATATATGTCAAGCATCCAGAAAGTATCCATGATATCAATCACTCTGAGACGTTATCTCTCCAATTGATTTATTAGGAACAGATCCGGCATATTCAAAAGCAATTTCCCAAGTGAAAGTTTTTTGGCATGTTACACAGAACCCACCTTCTCTCCTCCCATTTCTACACTTCATAAATCACGAGAACCAATTAACTGCAACTGGAAATTCTTAATACAGAATAACCTTGAACTTTTCAACTCCTCTAGCTCTCTAAAAAAATGTGGCAGCTGAATTTCAAAATTGACAGGCGACCCCCCCTTGAAAACTCCTCCTCCTAAAAGAAAAAAAAACACACATATAGGGGTTAATAAATTGTCCTTAACTCCTTCTCCCCCCACATGAGGACCCTTCGGTTTGTGGGGAAAATCCTCATGGAATTGGTTAATCAATTGATCAGCATGAACATCCCAACTCTTTACCCAACTACACCTGAGAGGGGGTATCCTTTCCATAAGACCAAATATTGCAATCGGCCACGGTGTAATCTATAATCAAGAATTTTTTTGAATCTCATAATGTGTTTCCCCCTGTACCATCAACGGTTTTGGGGGAGCGAGTGGTAGTGGTGTTATCATCAATGTAGTAGCTGGTTTTAATAAACTACAATAGAACACTGGATGAATTTTCCCCAATAGTCGAGGAAGACGTAATTGGACAGTGACCGGATTGATTATCTTTGAAATTGGGAATGGATCCAAGAATTTTGGACCCAGCTTCTTACTGGGCAGTTTCAACCTAAGATACCTGGTTGA
Organism: Hydrophis major; assembly: GCA_033807585.1. NCBI lineage: Eukaryota > Metazoa > Chordata > Lepidosauria > Squamata > Elapidae > Hydrophis > Hydrophis major. Next base: position 133,460,974 of record CM066329.1, on the reverse strand, counting down.
CAAATATAATTTGTCCCCTACTTTAAAAGGTGGTTGAAGGGATCTATGTTTATCCGCCTGCTTTTTATAATTTTTTGCAGCTTCAGTCAAAGCTTTTCTTTGTATCTTCCCACCCTTTCTTTAATGAGTTCATTCATTAACTTTTTACATAGTCCTCGACATCAGGTTTCATTTTTGGCCACTAGAACTGTCTACTTAGTAAATGTAGGGTTTTTTGGAATGCGAAGTGGTCTCCCAGGCAGGAGTCGTGGCTATGCTTTAGTACCAGTAGTCTTAGGGTTGTGGGTACATAATGCTTAGTCCCTTTGCAAGCTAGCCCATCATTTATTGTCAACTCGGTTTGATGGCCCAGAAACCAAGGATTGGTCAATAGGGGCATTTTCAATTCTGCACTCAGCCTATATTCCAGGTGTTTGGGGTTGTGGTTAGCTTGGGTTCTAGTGGTTACTTGGCCGGTCAATTGAGCGTCTGAAATTAAGGCTTGTACTATTTTCTCTCAGTGGCTGTCAAATTGAGGTTTTCTGGACAGATCATCCGTCAGTACATTTTTCCCTCCGGGGATATATTTAATGTTGAAATTGAATCGCTTGAAATATTGGGCCCAGTGGACTTTGGGCAATAATCTCCTAGGGGTCTTTAGAGCCTCGAGGTTCTTATGATCAGTCCATACCTCAAAGGTCTCTGGCGCCCCTTCTAGAAAATGCCTCCAAGTCAATAAAGCCCATCATATGGCAAATGCTTCTTTCTCCCAGACTGCCCACCTTTGCTCTGTGTCTGTCAGCTTTTTGGACACATAAGCACAAGGCATCACTCAGCCATGAGAGTCTTTTTGCAGCAAAATGGCTGCCACCGCTACATCACTTGCATCTTTTTGGACAATAAAAGGCTTGGTCATGTCTGGGTGCTTGAGGATGGGCTCTGTTGCAAAGAGGCTTTTAATGTCTTGAAAGCTTTCTGACAATCCACAGTCCAAGCCAGGGGTTGACTTGGCTTTGGTTTGCTGGGTGACAGGCCCATTTTTAATATCTCTGTCAATGGGAGGGCAATTTTAGCAAAGGACGGAATGAATTGTCCATAGAAGTTGGCAAACCCCAAGAAACTTTGAAGTTGTTTTCAGGTTCTTGGGGGTTGCCAGTCCAACACTGCTTTCACCTTTCTGGGGTCCATTTCAATCCCCAGGTTGAATATTCAGTAGCCTAGGTAGTCTAGCGACTCTTTGTGGAATTTGCATTTTGAGAGTTTCACATATAATTTGGCGGCTAGAAGTTTTTCTAGAACCTGTTGGACCAATTGAACATGTTCTTCCATGGTTTTGCTGAAGATAAGGATGTCATTCAGGTACACGAGGACCCCCCCGGTAAAGGTGTGGGTATAGCACCTCATTGATGAGCTGCATAAACACTGCAGGAGCCCCCTGAAGTCCAAAAGTCCATGACTTTGAATGGGAAGGTACCCAGAGGGCAGTTAAAAGCAGTTTTCCACTCATCTCCCTCTTTGATACGGACCTGGTAGTAAGTTTCCCTTAGATCTAGCTTGCTGAATACTTTGCCCTTCGACAGGTGATTCAATAAGTCCTTCATAAGAGGGAGAAGATACATGTTTTTGATGCATATTGCATTCACGCCTCCAAAGTCAACACACAATATCAATCCACCATCTTTCTTCTTGAACAACACGGGCCAGCTAATCTTGATATGGCAGGCTCAATAAAACCTCGTTCCAAATTGCTGTCGATGTATTTCCTTAATTCAGCCATTTCAGCAGGCGCCATGGAATACATCTTTGGTTTTGGTAATTTCGCCCTGGGCTCTAATTCAATGGTGCAATCAGTGGCTCGATGGGGAGGTAAAACATTACACTCTTCTTCACTGAATACTTTAGCCAAATCTTTGTATTGGTCCAGTACTTGGTGGTAATCTGGGAGAAGGTTGGATGCCATGGATACTTGCTCAGGCTCTGGGTTTGAGCTGACTGGTGGCTTTGTAATAGGTGGAAGAGGGATCAATGGACCCGATCCAATAAGGATTTCTCTGAATCCATCCTCCCATTTGATCGTTGGGGCCCATTTGTCTAACCAAGCAAGTCCCAGTATTATTGATTCTGACATCTTGGGGGCCACTATGAAGCATATGAGTTCGCGATGGGGCCCTAATTCCATCTTGATTAATTCCGTCAATTGAGTGGCTGACCCCCAATAAGGTTCCATCCACTTGCTCAAATCTGATTGGGCATTTTAGCGGGTTAGTCCTTATGCCCAATTGTTCAATGATGGGGAGTCCTATAAGACATCTGGAACACCCAGTATCAATGACAGCTTCTAATTCCCCAGCCTCCCCTGTGTTTGGTACCACTAACTTGACCTTGACTGTAAAAGATATGATAGGATCACTCACATTGGGTCATCTTTGCAGGTCAGGTTTTCGGGGACGTGGTATCAGTCTGGTGATCCGTTGTCCCCATTTATGCAGAGGGGGCTTTCCCAGCTGTGTTTGGCAAACTCGTCCCTGCCCAGAGGTCTTCCTTGATTCTTCTGACCTCTAATAGCTATATTAGGCTTTGACTGTGGAGCTTGTGACACAGGAGCAGGGGCTAGACAGTCTAGTGCCCTATGACCAGCTTGGTCACATCGGTAACATTTCAGCACCCTGGTGGGTCGGGTACTAGCAGGTTCGGCTGATCCGGTCGGTGATCTCCTCACCACAATTCTCTTAGTCGGGCTGCCAGAAGGGATTTCCTGTGTGAGTTGATGCTGCGATCTAAGCTGAGGGAGACGGTATATCACGACTGTAAGGTCTCTGGGATTCCCCTAATTTCACAGGCCTTCTTTACTTCTGGATCAATGGCTCTTTTAAATTAGTGTAAAGTCATTCTTTCAGGCCAATCCATGAGGTGGCTTGCAACCCTTCTAAAGTCCCAAATGAATTCTGACAAGCGTCACTTGCCTTGCCTCATTTCCATTAACTTCTCTTCATTCTCTGCTACCCTGTCTGGATTTTCAAGTCTGAGTCTTAATAATTGAATTTACATCATGTAATTCGGGGGCTTTTCGTTGTGTTAGTTGGGCCACCCAGTCTGAAGCATCCCCTTCATTCATCCCATTTGTTATGGCCATAACCAAATCGTGCTCTGTGACATATTGATCTCCAAATTGTTCTATATGGGATCGGATTTGAGTGAGGAAGTAATTGAAATGTTTGTGGCAGCCATCGAACATGGCTTCAAAGGGTATTTGGTCCAGCCTGGGTCATGGTTGCGGAGGTGGCACCTGCCAGGCTCCTGCAGGTTGTACTGGAATGGAAGGATGGAGTACATAGGCTGGGTAGGCCCCCTGAATCTTGGCTGGGTGGTGCCTCTCTGGAATAGGGGTCCCTGTGGCCTCACTTCTGGTTGGAGCTGCAATTGTGGTTGCCTGGAGGAAGATGGTGTGGCCTGGTTCCCTGGTCAGGTGGAGAGGGTATGGCTGCTGTCTGGGCAACCCCCCTTCAGACCAGGGCTGTGTTGGTACTGGCTGCCATTGGCATTGAATCCACCCCTGGCCTGGATTTAGGAAATTTAGGAAATATAGGAAAGCAAAATAAATAATATGACTTGGGACGCAATAAGAAATTGTAACCAGGATTTCACAGATTTTTTGCCATGTTGTTTGGATATGTAGGTTTTTATATCTAATATATTGGAAGGACTAATGGGGGGAAGAGTATTAAATTGAAATATCAATTAAAATGATTTCTAAAAACAATATTTTCTAAAATAAAAAAATTCTGATAATCCATATGCTACAGTGCTCAAGATATTGGATTATGAGCAGGCATTGTTTGTTTGTTTCTAACCATTTAGCCATGATTGACTTTGTGACTTTATAGGAAAGTGCTCTTCATGCTACCCTGTCAAGAACAGCTTCTTTCAATTCTTGTATTTTAAACCTTGCATCAGATTTGATCTTATTAAGCCAGCATGTTCTTTCCTTTCCCCTTCTCCTTTGTCCACTAATCATTCCTGGCATCATTGCTTCCTCCAATGAATTCACATGTATAACATAGCCAAAGAAAATCAGTCATAGACTTATGATTTTAGCTTCCAATGATGTGTCTGGTTTTATACAATTTAACACCTCTCTGTTAGTTACTCTGCAATAATTTACAGCAGCACCACAGTTCAAAAGCACCAATTCTTCTTTGATCAACCATTCTTAGTATCCAACTCTCACACCCATGCATACATGGGTGGCAAACTAAAGCCACAAAAATTGACCTCAGCCACAAAAACTGACTTTCCGTCATCCCTTTTAACCCATAAAGTTGTAGAAATAAAATGTATGAAGTTTCCTTGTAATTATTATTTGCCTTGACTCCTTGGGAAGAGAGAATATATCCTTAATGAGTAAATCACCCTGAGTATATTAAAGGAGGATTGTATCATACAAATTTACAACAGTATGACTCTTAGACTTACATATTGACTCCTCTGAGGTCCCTTCCAATCCTATGATTGTGATGTAAGACATTAAGAAGTTACAAAGAAATGGTCTGATTTCTTAGACCAGGGATGTCAAACTCGCATCATCATGGTGGCATCACATGACATATCATATTTTTTTTCCCTTCACTAAACCAGGTGTGGCCAGCATATGACGCCTCTGGCCCATGGACCATGAATTTGACAGCCCTGCCTTAGAACAAGGGCCAGGAAGTTTGATCTAATTTGTGTTTGCTTTTTTTAAAATCAACCTGATAACAACTCCAACATTTAATTATTGAAAAGTCCCATGATCCCACTAGTTGCCAATTGGACATATCTAAAATAAAATCATGCAGTTAATACTAAAGAAGCTCATATTTTGAACAGTTCATCATCAACTCAAATAATAGTTGCAAGATGAAAAAAATCTGGTTCTCCAGATGTTTGCCAAGAGAAAGGGAGCCAAAATCCAACCACATCTAAAGGTCTATAGTTTTCTGATTCTAATCTGAATCATCTTTTTGGTTGTAAATAAATAATTAAATACAATTTGCATCAAATAAAATGTAATCTATAAAATCAGAGACAAAAGGAGCACCCATTTTTTCCCTTAGATTTTCATCTGACATAATACTATTATCAGTTTTAAGGTAGAATTGAATGTAATGGTAGCAGAAAAACATTTTTTCCTGGTAAAAGAGAGAATCCTAACACTATGTGTTATCATGGATACTTTACTGATTTATTGGTTTGATTGAACACTCTATTTTTGTTATTTGTCTTGTTTGTACCATATCTACTGGAAGCTACTTATACAATGGGACATACGTGTCCTAATAATTGATTAATTTCAATGGCAAGCATCATCAAACAGCAATAAAATGGCAATAGAGAACTAGAAAATAATCCTTGGCTGAAACATCACAGGAAGACAGAAATGTTGAATCTATTTTTGCCATCCTCTGTACCAGAGGTATTATTCAGCAGGTTCTGACCAGTTCTGGAGAACCAGTAATGGAAATTTTGAGTAGTTCAGAAAACCAGTAAATATCACCTCTGACTGACGATTTTACAGCATCTTTCCCCTGCCATGCCCACCAAGCCATGCCCACAAAACCGGTAGCAAAAAAAATCCGAATCCCACCACTGCTCTGTACCAACCCTTTGTCAACCCCTGATCTCCAAGACCAGAAATGAACTCAATCAGTGAAATGATTGTGACAGATAAAGGCTTCAGAACTCATCAACTATTCTTTATTTCCTCATTGGTTAGTCATATCTATAGTCAAAGTTAATCATCTGAAGATTCCCATTCATGTAACCCAATTGCATATCTGCTTTGACCTGTTGCTAGCATTGCAATGATAGTAGTCTGATAGTCATTAACTCCATCTCCTTCTCCATACCTTTTCTTATTATATCCAAGAGACCTCAGCTTGTCTTTTATCTTACCCAGTGCCTTTCCTTCTAAGATTTATAAATGTTCATAATTTACAAATTCTCTTTTCACAGCAACATATATCATGCATCAGAAAATTAGGCAAATTTAGCAGGTTCAACTACAAGGGAGGTTCTGTGAGGTGAAGCCAAATTGAAGTTTCAACTTAATATTTATGCAGTGCATGCTGACAAATGTTCCTTTATTCCATCCCTGTTTAGAAAACATTTTATTTTGAACATGTTCTGAAAACATTTGTTTGGTTATTGTAGAAGTCAAAAGAAGTTTATGCATATACAAGATGTATCTTAAATAAGGACAGAGTGATGGATAAAGGTCCATTGTTTACTTGTGAACGGAATGAAAAATGAAGGCCAGCCGGGGTAAACTTTATTAGGTCCCAAAGAAAGGATGGAAGACAAATGAATGGCTCTGCAAAGACCAGAACAAGAAGAGAACTGCCAAAAGAAATTCCTCTGCCATTCACCCAGAGAATAATTTCCACAGAGGCCACTGAGAGATAGGTGAAGGATCAGAGAGAGACGAGTGACATTATATAACAGCAGAAGAGAAGCAATCAGCCTATTGAGGGCAACCAACCTCTGACCCAGGTCTCAGAAGAAACTGAGGGAGCATAAAAAATGTTTCTGGAAAACAGGAAGCAAGAAGAGAGAAAAGAGTTTGCATCATAGAAACACCCCCCCCCCCGGCAGAGTTAAGCTATAAAACAATAAAGCAGTGGTTCCCAAAGTGGGCAGTGAGATGCCTTAGGGGGGCACTAAGAGGCAAGGGGGCCAGCAGGGGGCACTAAGAGGCAAGGGGGGGGGCATTCAAGGCTCTGCAGGGTCATTGTTGCACCGCTCTGAAGCCAGCACCTCAAATGCGGCAGCTCCGGTGCACTGCATTGTAATGGGCTCCAGGAGGAGGAGGAGGGTATGGAATAAAGTGCACTAAATTTGAGTGTGCTGCACAGGTGCTGCAAGAGCAGCGAACAGCCATGGAGCCAGCTGTGGTGGGGCCTGGAGAGGAGAAAGAGCGGAGAGGGAGGGAGGAAGCCTCCGCCACAGCTTGCGGTCATTCCTCAGCCAACCTGGATTTCCAAAAACTCACCAAGAAGAAAGAAAACAAGCTTCTCAAACTCTCAGAAAGTCCTGCATGCTCTACTTGGGGCTCTTCGCTATCCTTTTATCTTCCTTCCTTTTGGAAATCCAGGCTAGCTGAGGAAGAAGCGGAAGCCACAGTGGAGGCTTCCCTCTTCCCCTTCCACCTCCTCTCATTCTTCAGCCAGCCCAGATTTCCAAAAGGAAGAAAGAAAAGGGGACAGTAAAGAGCCCCAAGGAGACCACGCAGGGCTTTCAGAGAGAGAGAGAAGAGACACAGACAGTGTTATGAACTAATAAAGGCGTTTAATAAAGTTTTAACAACCCTAAGTAAAAAGCAGGGTTCTAATCCTGCACTTCTGATTGGCCGATAATAGCGACATCGGATTGGTCCTTTCTGGGAAGTCTGATTGGCTATTAACGGGCCAACTCTCATTGGTTCAAGGGTTTAACACTTCCATGTTTTCATTGGCTAATAGGACAGCAGCCAACCCTATAAAAGGGCTGCTGCTGCCCTAGGTGATTGCTCTGTTCAGTATGCTTAATAAAGAGTTGAAGTTCACTGTTCACTGCCTCGTCTCCGCTCCTTGCACCCATGCACAGAACTTAACAGGCAGGGAGTGAAAGAGAGTGAGATACACACACACACACACACACAGAGAGAGAGAGAGAGAGAGATTTGGCTTAATTCAGCTCTTTCTGCTCCCCTTTCTCTGTCTTTGCCCAGTTTTGCAAGGATTTGGGAGCAATCTAAGGCAGCAACTCATAGCACTGTGAGATAATAGCCTGACTGTCACTCCTTTTGGAATGCAAGGTTTATTTTTGTATCTTTCCAGAGAGAGAAAGAATGTGGCCAAATTTCCTTACAATTATTCCCTGGGTGTGGGAGTTGGGAAGGGGGGAGGGAAATGGGGGAGAAGGAGGGAGGATGAAGCATAGAGAGAGAGAAAGAAAGAGAAGTAGAGGAGAGAGAGATAAGGATAGCGAGAGAGAAAGAAAGAGAGATGAGAAGGAGGAAAGGAGGGAGAGGGAAATAGAGGGAGAAAGATAGAGATGGGAGAGGGAGGGAGGAGAGAGAGAGAGAGAAAGAGCAACCTGTTCCCCATAGAAAACACAGAAAATCACAAAACCTGGGAGGGGGTCATGTGACTCAGTGGGAGTAACATTGAGTTGCCACGCCCACCCATGTCATGGGGCTCCTGGTGTTTTGTTTTCTGTGGGAAACAGATCCAAATGGCTCCTTGAGTGTTTAAGGTTGCAGACCCCTGACCTAGGGGAAGGCAGAGGAAGGGGGTTTTGTGTCAGGTTTTCATAAGTCCTCTATTTGCTTCTACTTATTTCTCTATTTGGCTGAACTACCTGTTCAGTAAAATCAATAGACAATGAATAATCAAAGCAGTTTTTCTAAACATGATATTGTCCAGATAGGTTGGGACTACAACTCCCAGAATTCCTAGATAGCTTCTGGTAAAATGATTAGGAAAAGTGGAAGTCATGCTAGCAGGCAGCAGGCAGGCAGAAGATTACTATATAGAGGGAAAGCTGCTTAAATGTGGAAGGCTATTGTCTCTCCCTGTCAATTTTAGAAGATTCTTAATGCCTTTTCTTATTACCTGACTAGGATTTGGGGAAAGGCACTTTCTTATGCCAGCTTCATAAGATGAATGTGTTCAGGGCTATTTTCATCAACCTCTGCCAATGCTGCATCTATTCACCAATGAAAGATGATTAAATTGTAGAAAATTAGCCCATTTAATGACAATGAAAGGCAACGTTTTGGCATTGTGAGTGACACCACTAACAATCTCATTTTCAGTTTGAAAGGGATGAAATGCCAAGACTCAATATAAGATTTCGATGACAACAGAAAAGTATATGTAATCTGGGACTTCTGGTTTTGCGTGGCTTCGGCAGCAGCAGGAATTTGCTTGTCTGCAATTCCTGCTGTGCTTGCTGCCAAGGTGCCCCCGATCCAAATGGGTCTGGGGGATATGGCTGCCCTGCAGAGGCAGCCGAAGAGAGATGGAATCCGGACAGGGGTTTGGGGGTGTCACAGACCCCCTCCCCAGCCAGAAAAACCCCTTTTTCCCAAGGTGGTGGAGCGGCGGTCAGTGATGGCCGTCACAAAGAAGCCTGCAGCCGGGTAAGATTTGTGCTGGAGGTTGCAGGAGGAAGTGAAAATTTGGCTAAGTCGAGACAATAACAATTCTTAATTATCCTGGAACTGAACTGTTTGAATTGCCTGAGGATACATTGTTTCCCAAAGAAGACTGGAAAGCTGCGGTTAAAGCTGTTAAGGGGAAAATTTTTTTTTCTTAACTCTCCCTCCCCATAGAAATAGCAGACGGAGATCTGGAAAATCTACTTGGGCACGGAAGGTAACTCAATTTGAAATTTAAAGCCAAGGGATAAAGGATTTCTGGACATTGGATTTAAAAAAAAAACCAACAACTTAAAATTGATTTGGTTTGCTTTGTGACTTTGAGATCTTTGTGAAATTTTGTTTTTTTAAAAAAGGGACTAAAGACATTAGGGTTGCATTAAAAAAGAAAGAAAGAAAAAATGGCATTATCTTTTGAAGGACTACAAATGGAATTTCAAAAACTGAAAAATGAAGATAAGGGCTCATTTGGATCTATCTTTCGCTTTTTGGAAACAGTGATTTCTACCTACCAAGAAATACTACAGGAAGGCTGGGATGAAGGAGAAGAAGCCATCTTTAATGGACAAACACACTTTGTCCATTAAAAAGTGGAAGGGGGGCAAGGAAAAGATGAACTTAGAACTTAAAAAAGCAACCAAGAAAAAGAAAAAGGAGATAAAGAAGCAATATGATGTCAGAAAGCAACAGAAAAGAGAAATACAACAGAGAGGGAAGATTAAGAGAGTGAAATTGGAGAGATGGGGGGGTCAAAAAGTCAGAATGGAGAAGAAAGAAAGTGGGAAAGGAAAGAGAAGTCATAAAGGCTTTAAACAAGATGCAAAAAAATGGTTTTTTTTAGAGATAAGGGGTGAGATAATCTTTTTTAAAAAATGATTCTGCAAAAGTACATAAAATGCATTGTAGACATTAGTATTTGAAGCTGAGTTAGAAAATTAGAATATTATATGATTTAAAAATGTATTAAAGCGAAGTCATGATTTAATTATAGAGTTCAATTTCTTAATTTCATAATAGTATGAAATAATATTTTTATTGTTTAAGAATTAATAATAGAATTTAATTTCTTATGAAACATTGCTTTTACTATATTATAAATTTAATATTTCTTTTTTACTTGTTTTTAGTTTTATTATTACTTATTAAACTCAATATTATTTGTTTGTTTTACTATTTTGAAATGTAATACTTTGAATGTACGGAGCAGAATCAGCATGGAAAATATGTATTATTTTAAGTGTTATTTAGGGGGAAGATAAAAAGTTGTCATACTTCAATCTGGGTTTACAGGAGAAGTATTGTATTAGATAGAAAGGATAAGTAGGTGATTGAAAGAAAACAGACCAAAGATGCAAATATAATTATTTAATTGAGATGGAATAAATAAAATAGAATTAAAAGAATGAGTAGGAGAGAGAAAATATATGGAAAATAGAGAATGTTAAATAAGATATGAGATAGTATATTAAGTGAATATACATTTTGATTGATGTCTGTATAAAAAGAGTTAACTCGGGGTAAGCTGCCTTCCAAAAAGAAGTTTTATGTATTTATGTTTTGTGTAATGTTTGTTTAAGTCTGACAGGATGTGGAAGAATACTTATGAAAATATATTCAATGAGTATATATTTTTAAGACAGAAGAAATATGACTAAATAGAACAAAAGGGAGTAATAAAGAAAACTTTTGAAAAGATATGAAGTTGATTAGATAAGATAAATATATATATAGAAGTGTGATAATTTGGAATTATCTTCTTTTTAAATAATTTGTTTCTTCTAGAAAAGATATTTTATGTTACCACATCCTATGTTTTGTTTGTGTGTGTTAAAAAAATTAATAAAGTTTGTTATAAAAAAAAGAAAAGAAAAGTATATGTAATCCTTGTATTTTTAAGTAAACCTGGGGGCCACATGTGGCCCTGGATAGCTAGTAATGTAGCTCCATAAGAAAATAAAAAAATATTTTAAAAAATAAAGTAAGTTTGTTATTTATATACATTAACTATATTATATATCTTATATGTGACCCAAGACAATTTATCTTCACTCAATATAGATCAGCCAAGCCAAAAGGTTGGAAAATCAGGGTATAACTAATTAAAATTGCAGTATATTTGTGTTAATCCTTTATTGAAGTCTCTATGCCTGACTCAACATTTAACAGAATACATGAATTTAGTGTTGGTGCGTGTTGTGTCCGCGAAATGATGCCAGGAGTCGGTGACTTCAAATCATGCTCTTTATTTGAAAGTTGGAACCGAACTGGCGTAAAGGAAAAAGCCCGCGGCTTTTATTCCTTTAGCTGCGGCGGCCGCGGCCAATGGCACCGCTTTGAATCTCCCACGATTCGAATGGACCAATCGCGGGAGATTCTTAGCGAGCCAATCGGCGCGGCTCGCCTGACCAATCAGAGAGCCCCGCGCTTTGGCCAATCAAAGCGCGGGGATCTCAAGAATGCTAATTAAGGACAGAACACCCCTCCCCTCTTGGTTCAGTCCTTACGTCGCGTAGTCACGTAGGTAGGCGGGGCTCCGTCTGAGCCTACTGGACCTGCGCAGCTCAGTCGTAGGTTGGATCCCGGCCGGTTCGGTCGGGATCTCCGCTGCTCCTGCTGCCGTCGTGGGAACCGGCTGGTCGGTCGGGCCGGTCCGCTCTCCATAGCTCCCTCCTGGGCCTCCCGGGTTGGTTGAGCTGCGGGTTTCGCCACTCCCGCTCGGTCTTTCCGGGTCGGTTGAGCTGGCCTGGCTGTCTCTTCCTGGCGAGGGGTCGTGATGGCTGCTTTCCGGTAAGTACGGCTGGTTTATTCTTCTTTGGTTTTGGTCCCCTGGGTATTCCCTCCCCCCTTGGTTTGTGTTGTGGGGGTTGGTTTCGCCTGTTTGTGCGTCGGCGGTCTCTTGGTTGGTAGTCCTCGACCTTAGTTGGTCGATGTGGCGTTTCCACGCTCGTCCGTCTGCTGTTTGTAGCCGGTACGAGTGTGGGCCTGTTATTTGTGTGATGACGGCCGGTATCCATAGTGGGTCTCCCGTCAGGTTTCTTGTGTACACGGGGTCGCCGGGTGCGAAGGTTCGGTGTTTGCTGTTTGAGTCTGGGGGCTTCTCCGGGTTATACGTGGGGTGTAACCTGTCGATGGGGACCTTAATTTCCTCCCCATTAATAGTTCGGCTGGGCTCTTATTCGTTGTGGTATTTGGGGTTATGTGTTGGGTGAAGAGTAGTTTGTTTATTTTCTCCTGGATCTCCCCGTGGTCTATTTTCTGGATGGTCTTCTTAGTGAATTGGACCATCCGTTCCGCCCTACCGTTCGCCGCCGGGTGCACCGGTGCTGTCAGCGCGTGGCGGATGCCCCTTTCCGCTAGGAATTTTTCGAATTCCAGCGAGGTGAATTGGGGCCCGTTGTCGGAAACGATGATGTCTGGGAGGCCGTGTGTTGCAAAGAGTTTGCAGAGATCCTTGATCATGGCCTCCGTGGTTGTCGTCTTCATGTTGCTTACCTCCAGCCATTTGGAGTAAGCGTCAACTGTTATGAGGAAGGTGTGTCCTTTTGTGGGCCCGGCGAAGTCTATGTGAATCCTAGACCAAGGTCCCCTTGGGGTTTCCCACTCTAGGACGGGTGCTGTGGGTGGGCTTGGCCTAGTTTCCTGGCATCGTTGGCAACTTGCTACCCAGGCCTCAATTTGTTTGTCCATCCCTGGCCACCAAGCGTAACTTTTGGCCAGGGCTTTAGTCCTAACGATGCCAGGGTGCCCCTCGTGTAGCAGTTCCAGAACCTTCCCTTGTAGCTTTTCTGGAATGACCACCCTATCCCCCCATAGTATACACCCTTTTAATAGCGAGAGTTCCATTTGGCAGTTTCGGAACGTTTTGACGGACTCGTCGATGTCCCTTTCCAGCCACCCTTTCTCTACCCAATGCAACACCCGCGCCAGACGTTTGTCTTTATTAGTCTCTCGGGCAATGTCTGACGCGGTTATGGGCAGGTTGGGTAGAGTCTCTATGGTGAGGGTGGTCGTCGTGGGTGCTGGGTCGGTGTCAGGTTCCGGTAGCAGCGAGCGGCTTAAGGCGTCTGCATGGGAGATCGTCTTACCCGGTCTGTGTATGAGTCCGTAGTTGTAGGCTGCCAGGAACTCGGACCACCTTGTCATTCGGGGAGACAGAATGTTCGGGGTGGCCCGGTTTCCTGCAAGGATTCCCAGCAGCGACTTGTGGTCGGTTATGATGGTGAAAGTCCGGCCGTAGAGATACTCGTGGAATCATTTTATGGCGGCAACGATAGCCAGAGCCTCTTTGTCCAGCTGGCTATAGTTCCGCTCCGGTTTGGTGAGGGTCCTTGAAAAGAACGCGATGGGCGCTTCTTTTCCGCCGGGAAGGGTATGGCTGAGGACAGCGCCGACGCCGAAGGGTGATGCGTCGCATGTGACGGCCAGAGGTAGGGTCTCGTTATACTGTATAAGGACGGCGTCCGAAGTGAGGAGGTCCTTTGTTCTTTGGAAGGCAGCTTGCTCGCGTTTCCCCCAAGTCCAGGTCGCCGCCTTGTCCAGGAGCCTATGCAAGGGCTCCGCTGCCGTTGCCTTTTGGGGCAGGAAAACATTGTAAAAATTAAGTAGCCCCAGGAATGCCTGTAGTTCCGTCTTCGACTTGGGTGTGGGGGCTTCTTTGATGGCCTTGATTTTTTGGTTTGTGGGGTGAATGCCGTGACGGTCTAGGAGGTATCCTAGGAATTCTACCCGTTCCGTGCATAGCTGGCATTTCTCCCTCTTGACTTTTAGTCCGGTTTCTTTAAATTTGGTTAGGACCTCCCTTAGGTGACCCTCTAGTTCGGCTTGGTTGGCTGCCGACACTAGGACGTCGTCGAAGTAAGGTACCACCCCCTTGATGCCTTGCAGTAGTCTTTCCATTAGGCTTTGGAATATTCCCGGTGCCACGCTGACTCCGAATTGGAGTCGGTTGCATTTAAATGCCCCCTGGTGGGTGACCATGGTTTGCGCTTCTGCCGTTTGCTCGTTGACTGGCAACTGTTGGTATGCCTGGGCGAGGTCGAGCTTGGCGAAAACCTTGCCCCCTCCCAGTGAGTGCAGTAGGTGTTGCACTACTGGGACGGGGTAGGCGCTTTGTTGTAGCACGCCATTTAGGGTGGCTTTATAGTCCCCACAAATCCACACCGACCCATCGGGCTTGATCGGGGTGACTATGGGGGTCTCCCACCGGGCGTGGTTTATGGGCTGTAGGACCCCTTGCTTGACGAGCTTGTCAATTTGCTCATCTATCTTGGGTTTAAGTGCGAATGGCACCCGCCTTGGTTTCAGGCGTTTTGGGGGAACGTTTGGGTCTAGGTTGAAAGATATAAGGGGCCCTCGGTACTTGCCTAGGTTTCCGTCGAAGACCTCTTGGAATTCCCAGGCCAGTTGCTGCTCCCAGCTGTCGTCGGTGACGTAGTCGACTCCCGTGAGTGCGATGTCGAGCGGGGCGAACGATTGCAGTACCAGTAGGCTTGGGCGGTCGCGGTCGACGATTGTTAGGGGAAGTCTTTCGGTGTGCCCTTTATAGGTGATGTTGAAGTGTTTGGTTCCGACTACCGGGATGCGGTTTCCCTGGTAGTCCTTTACAATGAGTCTCTGGCTGTCTAGGTTTCTCCTTTGGAGGGTAGACACCAAGCGCTTTATTTCATGCCATGCTATCATGGAGAGGTAGGACCCGGAGTCCACCTCCATTTTGCATGGCTGGCCCTCGATGCCTACCTCCACGTGGATCTTCCGGACGTCATTGGTTATGGCGTGGCCGATGGTGACCGTCTGATGGGTCTCCTCTCTTCGCCGGTTATCGCCGCCTCGCAGGGATCGTCCATTCCGGTCCCATCTGTTGTCCAAGGGGCGATCTCTGGTCCGGGGTGGTGTGCTCTCTCTCCTCCGGTCGCTCTGGTCCCATCGTGCCGGGCTGCAATTCTTCTTTAGGTGGCAGACACGGGCAATGTGTCCCTTCTTGTCGCAATGCCGGCAGATCGATTCGAAAAACCAGCATTCCGACCTGGGGTGGTCGCCGCCGCAACCGGCATAGTTGGTCCTCGACTTACGACCCCGCCAGTTCCGTGGGTCGCGGCCTGTCTGGAGGCGATGGATGTCCTCCTCGTCATCTGAAGTGCCCGATGCCGAGTGGAAGTCGCCCTGGTGGGTGGTCGTCTCGGGTTGGGCCTCGGTTGACCTCGCCGGGTTGTTGTTTCTGCTGCGGTCCCCAGTGTTTGGTCTGCGCATGCGGTCGGTGGAAGTTCGGGTTGCTTCGGCGGCTGCGGCTGCGGTGAGGGTGTCTGCTGGGCTGATGTTGCCCTTGGCCATCAGCCGGCTCTGGAGGACGGGGTCCCACAAACCGAGCACGATGCAGTCTCGCAGGGCGTCGTTCAGGTTGTCGAATTCGCAGAGCCCCCCTAGGCGCCACAGCTCGGCGACGAAGTCGCTGAAGCTCTCACCCGACCGTTGGTCCCGACGGTAGAATTCGTTGCGTCGGATCAGGATGGGTACCTCTGGAGCGTAGTGCCGCCAAAGTATTGGCTCGAGGACGTCCCAGTCCATCACGGTCGCATCGGCGGGTTTGGCCAGCGCCTTGGCCATCTTGAAGGCCTCGGTCCCGCATGGGGCCGGTGGCGTCCTTCAGGTCACTGCACTCGAGGAACATGCGGAATCAGTCGGAGTACGATTCCCAGTCCTCGGTGGCGGGGTTGAAGGGTGCGGGGGGTGCGATTTTCGCCATCGCGGTGGTTCGTCTGGCTTCCGTCGGACACGTGGTTCGGTTCAGGGTCTGGATCCCATCCTCGTCGCCAGTGTTGTGTCCGCGAAATGATGCCAGGAGTCGGTGACTTCAAATCATGCTCTTTATTTGAAAGTTGGAACCGAACTGGCGTAAAGGAAAAAGCCCGCGGCTTTTATTCCTTTAGCCACGGCGGCCGCGGCCAATGGCACCACTTTGAATCTCCCGTGATTCGAATGGACCAATCGCGGGAGATTCTCAGCGAGCCAATCGGCGCGGCTCGCCTGACCAATCAGAGAGCCCTGCGCTTTGGCCAATCAAAGCGCGGGGATCTCAAGAATGCTAATTAAGGACAGAACAGTGCTGTTTTCTTCTACACCATTGAGAATAGACTTTAAGGTATAATGAAAAAAAAAAAGATTTAAAGAGCAAAAGAGCAAAACTTCACAAAGAGGATCTGGCTTTCAGTAAGATGTTTTCATTTCAAAAACATTCACTCTCTGCCTGTTCATATTATTTCTATATTGGCTCCTTCCAGATTAAGCCTTCCTGTCTATAACAATGTAGTTTTTTTATGAATTAGTGGAAATTAATTGATGCACAGAAAAAACCTTGCTAAAACTTGCATTTAAAATCTTAATCTAGTTAAGGTCTGTGGCTTGATGCCAGATAGTGAATCAGAACGATAATAAAACTGAGAAGCCTGTCAACCATTTGAAAATGAGCAGGAATGAGGAAACAGTTGGAACTGGGTCATTGAAATTTGGAAGAAGGAAAAAAAAATATGACTTTGAAACTTCCCCAGCACCGGAGAACACACTGGTCTGCAATTTACTTTGTGATCCCAAACCATCATAAAATAGAAGAATCCTGCTTGGCTTTGCCAAATGTAAAAGGCTAGAAATCTGGAACCTGCCAGAGAAAACAATCATCTTGTCGGGTTTTTGTAAGATTCTCCAGTCAGGAAGTCGCAACGTACTTTTAATAAGGCAGAGCCGGACCTTCTGAGGCCTTGCAAGCAGGGGAAAAATTTCCTAAACACACCTACTCACTGAAACGTCCAGTTCTATAGCAAAGCCTTTTTATTTAAAGGAAGAGGAGGAAGAAAATGTTTTAGCCTTGCTGAAAGGAATGGACAGATCAATCCTATAGTTATTACCAGAAGAGAAATGAGATGTAAAACTTCCAATTAAGCACTATACATGAAGGGCTGATCTGTTTATACCTGTCTTTTCAGATATAAAAGTCTATATATAAATCTTTCCAATGTGGCATTTCATTTAAAGTTTTTTTTATTAATTTTATAATACTAGCATTTCTTTTATAATAACCGCATTATAACCAAGCCTGGATCCCTATTTGGCTTACAAGGCCTAATACTGGATTTTTGTTTGTCTTTTTCATATAGGTCAGCTTTCCCCAGATTGGTGCTTGCAGATATGTTGCAGATATGTTGGATTTTAGCTCTCAGAATTCCCATCCCATAAGCAGGCTGCCTGTGTTCCAGATGAGATCTTTAAAGACAACCCCAGGTAGAATGAAGTGTAGCAATCAAACTGTGAGGTGACTAGGACATGAGTGACTGTCTTGAAGTGCCTCCTGATCTGGTAAAGGGCACAACTGCCATACAAGGCTTTCCTGGCCACACTTTACAACTGCTCTTCAAGAAGAAACTATGAGCCAAGGAGGACCCCTAGGTTGCACCAATCTGCCAATTCCAAATACACATATTATACAATCTGACAGTAACAATGTTAATAATCTGTCCCAAAAAAAGACTACCAAAAGCACATTGCCTGCTCTTATAACCAGCAAGCTATTGTGAGCTGTTCTAGCCCACTTTCCTATAGGACAGCAGTTCTCAAACAATTAGTTTCAGGATCCTTTTACCTTCTTGATACAGTATTTCAAGCTAACTCTGCCCACAGTCTGGAGTTCGATCCTACTGGGGTTCAAGGTTGACTCAGCCTTTGATCACAGAACAAAGTCCTCTTTTCTGATGAGAACAACTTTTGCATCTCATTTGGAAACCAAGGACCCAGAGTCCAGAGGAAGAATGGAGAGACACACACTGCAAGATGCTTGAAGTCCAGTGTGAAGTTTCCACACTCTGTGTTGATTTCGGGAGCCATGTCATCTGCTGGTGTTGGTCCACTGTGCTTCATTAAGTCCAGGGTCAATGCAGCCAGCTACCAGGAGATTTTGGAGCACTTCATACTTCCTTCCACAGATGAGCTTTATGGGGATGCTGACTTCATTTTCCAGCACTGCCCACACTGCCAAAAGCACCAAAACCTGGTTCAATGACCGTGGGATTACTGTGCTTGATTGGCCAGAAAACTCGCCTGACCTGAACCCCCATAAAGAATCTATGGGGTATTGCCAAGAGAAAGATGAGAGACATGAGACCAAACAATGCAGAAGAGCTGAAGGCCACTATTGAAGCATCCTGGTCTTCCATAACACCTCAGCAGTGCCACAGGCTGATAGCTTCCATGCCACACCACATTGAGGCAGTAATTGTTGCAGAAGATGTCCAAACCAAGTACTTGAGTACATATGCATGCTTATACTTTTCAGAGGTCCGATATTGTTCTATGTTCAATCCTTGTTTTTTTGATTGCATGTAATATTCTAATTTTCTGAGATTGTGGATTTGGGGTTTTCATGAGCTGTAAGCCATAATCATCACAATTATGACAAATCACGGCTTGAATTATCTTGCTTTGCATGTAATGAGTCTATCTCATTTATTAGTATCATCTTTTAAGTTGCATTACTGAAATAAATGAACTTTTGCACAATATTCTAATTTTTTGAGTTTCACCTGCAAGTCTAAGTGCTATTGCTATTGCTATTCTTCAAAATGATTGAGGATGAAAGAGTTTTGATTTCTGCAGGATGTGTCCTCAATCATTTTGAAGACTTATGTACCATATTAAAAATCAAAACCCTGAGAAATGTCAACATTTAACTTTGCAGACCCCTTGAAATAATCTTGACAGACATACCTTCCGGGGTGTAAGGTTGAAGGCAAATCTGGTATTCTTCCAATCAGAAAATAAAGCTTTGGAAAGTGTCAGGGAAAAAAGAAGCAGATTCTTGAGAAGGTCAGGATCCAGGATGTGTCAGTGCTTGATTTGTGGCCAAGATTGGCAAAGGTTCTCCTCTTGTGTGATACAGCCCATAATTGCTCCTGTTTCTCCAGACACATTCATTTTCTGAATAATGTTACAAATTATTGAGAATGGTATATGTGTTAATCATCCTTTTCCTTCCCCTATCTGTATAATGGTTAATCCTATGCCTCAGCAATATTGTCCAAAGCTTCCACATATTTTGTTCCATATTTTATATATATTGTTAGGGATAACATTGTTTACCCTAACTGGTTTAGGTAAAATAATAAATAAGTTATCATGGTTTGTTGGTTAAAGTGTGTGTAAACTTTAACTGCAAGAATGTAATAAAGGGTTGTAAAAGCACCATAAAAGGAGCAAGACAACGGCAGCTCGCTCTCTGGCTTAATGATCCCTAATTACTGGATGGATTGATGACTGCGTTTTTTTCTACTGGAATGGGAGAGAGAAAGGAGTGTTGATTTCTCAACGGTGAGATTTATTATTTATTTATTTATGGACTGATTTATTGTAAGTGAACTGACATTGAATATTCAACACGGACTTTGCGAATTGAGTATCCCCGAATGGACTAACTGAAATGATACATGACTAATGGACTGTTTTGACTATGCTATAACTCTTAAATGGAATAAACTATATTTTTGATAGCACAAGCGTATCTGCTTTTTACTGAGTGTTAACTAACATACAAACTTATCTCACACATTTATCTGTCTGCCTAACTGACTAATGCTGCACATTCTGTTTAGCGTGTTTCCTTAACATTGATTGGGGGACCAGGCTTAACATATATTTAAATAGATTTTCTCTAAGACTCTATTTCACGTCCATCTGCTGAAATTATCTTTGCTGAAAAATTCTTGGCATATAAATTATTCCATGAAAAATCCTATGGCAATGAGTATTTCATTATATTAATTGTCCCATTTTTTAACATGAAACAGGACACTTTGACTAACTTATGTAAAATTTTAAGAAAGTATGAAATACTCAGCCATTTTTATTTTCCCTCCTAGTCTTTTTTTAAAAAATACTGCTGGGAGCTTCTAGTAGCAAACAAGTTCTTTTATCTAACATTCAACTTTCTTTCTCAATTCATTTCTCTGACTTTTTATTTTGACATTTTCACCTCATACATTAATTACTTCCTGTACAGAGTACTGAGCCATTGTAATTACTTGCACAGAAGCTATTTATTGAAATTTTCTTAAGTATTTCTTTTTTAAAAGCCCACACATATCAAACAGGAATACATTCCACAGTTATCATTCATCCTTCAAAGACATACTTTGCCAGAGGCAAAAGAATCAATAATCCATTCCAACTCTGCTATTCTATTCTATTCTATTCTATTCTATTCTATTCAAATTGCTCCAAATGATATATCCCAATTGTAGTGAAAAACTATATCACAGTTGCTATTATAAGATACCTGAAAACCACCAGACCATGATCTATTTCTACCATGGAGCCCTCTTATGAGTTGTAGGCAGAACAATGTTAGCCTTTTAGAATAATGGAATAACAGAGTTGGAAAGAACTTTAGAAGTTATCTAGTCCAATCCCCTACTCAAGCAGGATACCCTATACCAGTGTCCCTAGCCCTCCAGTCTGCAGCTTGGTACTGGTCTGCATCCCATGGGAATCAGCACGCAAGTGAGCACAGCTCCATTTGCACAAATAGTAGCCGCCTACATGAAACCCTCTCCTCTCCTCCCCCGCCACCACTTCTGCTGGTCTGTAAAGCTGGGTAAGGCTGGAGACCACTGTCCTATACCAATGGTCTCCAATCTTGGCAACTTTAAGACTTGTGGACTTCAACTGCCAGAATTCCTTAGCCAGCTGGCTGAGGAATTCTGAAAGTTGAAGTCCACAAGTCTTAAAGTTGCCAAGGTTGGAGACCCCTGTCCCAGTGGTGGGATTCAATTTTTTTTACTGTCGGTTCTGTGGGCATGGCTTGGCAGACGTGGCAGGGGAAAGATAGTCTAAAATCTCCAGTCAGAGGTGGTATTTGCTGGTTCTCCAAACTACTCAAAATTTCTGCTATCGGTTTTCCAGAACTGGTCAAGAACCTCCAAATATCACTCTGACCTGTCCTATATCATTCAGAACAAATGACTGTCCAATCTTTTCTTAAAAACCTCCTGTGATGATGGCACACCAACAGCTCTTGAAGGTAAATGTTCATAAGCTTTCAGATATGGCTAGGGCAACTTAGCACCGATCTCTATAGTTCTAGAAGACCTGCAAAAATTACTGCCAAGGAGTAATTTTAAAAGAAAAATATTCTGCAATCTAAATAAGGACCCTGTGAAGTGCATTAAGAATAACTGGCAAGGTGATAAATAAAAAAACAATTGATGTCCACTATGTACTGATGGAACAGTTTTCCATAAAAGTCATCATTGGTTGCAAACTTATGTGTATGTCTCAATAAATAATGTTTAGAGTGCTAGAAGCAAAAGGAAGGAATTGGCGGTCAAGGTATAATATCTGGAGAAAAGGAACACAGCATGCTGAACTCATGCTTCCTCTGAGACATCAATCCCAGCTAGTTTATCCATTAACTGAAGAATTAAAGCCAGAGGTGCTTCTGGAACAAAAAATGAGGTCAATGGAGAAAATACAATTGGGAAATCAAATACAGGCTAAAAAGTCCTGTCATATAGAGAAAGCAAGCTGAAGACTTTGCTAATGTGCTTTTGTCACTGATGGTGGATTTAATGTCAGATATGGTGTACGTCTAAAGTTATTTACTTAATTGTTGGCAGCACTTTTTAATTTTGTAGCAACACTTTTGGCAGCGATAGTCTCAAAAAATAAAAGTCACGTTTAATGAAAATTTTAAAATAAATACCATTTTCCATTTCTAAGAAAATTGATGTAGAACATGTAATTTGCATAAAATGTTTGTCAATATTTACCATCCACCACAGGGACTATTGCAACATCACTGACCACATGAAAACCAGCGAACACAAACTTCTACTGAAGAAGCTTCAAAAGTTAGTTGTTAAGAAGATTGGGCCTAAAGATAAAGCAGCTGAATAAGGTACATTTATATATCTCTTGGAGAAGCATGACTTTTATAGAATAGAATAGAATAGAATAGAATAGAATAGAATAGAATAGAATAGAATAGAATAGAATGACTATATTGACAATAACTATATTGTCACTTTAAATGTAATACACTAGTCAGCATACATTAAAATGAGATTTCTATGCATACAGCTCTGAACCACTTCCAATGTACACTACATAAACATGACAAAAATATGCACATACCAATATACACATACATATATGACCCAGAGGAACAACAAGGTCTAGTTTGGATGTATACATATACATGGTGAGAAAAACAAAACTTACCAGTTCACAGATGGATGGCATAAGGAACAAAGCTGTTACAGAATCTGGTAGTCCTGCTAGAAATACTTCAAAACCTCCTCCCGGAGGGGAGCAACAGATCAAACAATTGTTCTATTAGATTATTTTTGCTCATTTTGCTAAAGTTTTCTTGTGCAAGTATGAAAAGTGAAATCTCAGCTATTAATTTGTAGCCTCACTAATAGAAAAAATAATTTTACAAATAATTAAAAGATACCAGCTTTAAATCAGTGACATCATATGCTTTCAATATAAATGACACAATTTCAATAATGATTTTGCATCTAATTCAAGCATTCAGAGTAAAGCTTTCAGAACTTCATTCAGTCATTCAGTTAGAACATTTGACATTATGACAAATGCTATTGTGAATTAAAGATTGAAGATCAAAAATATTTTGATGGAGATTATATGAATACATATTTTGAGTGGAGCGTAGCATCAGTAAAAATAATGTTCTTGCTAGGTA
Organism: Hydrophis major; assembly: GCA_033807585.1. Taxonomy (NCBI): domain Eukaryota; kingdom Metazoa; phylum Chordata; class Lepidosauria; order Squamata; family Elapidae; genus Hydrophis; species Hydrophis major. The sequence continues at coordinate 133,438,076 of CM066329.1, read as the reverse complement.
GAGCAGAAGCTATAGAGCAGAAATATACTTAGAACTGGTTGAAATGCACAATAAAAATACAAACAAGCTTTTATATTATACCAATCAAAATAGAAGCTTTGAGTAACTTTTTGTAAAGAAACTGATTTCGAATTGAAAAAAGTGCTTTAGCATTGCATTCTTTCTGTCTTTGTTGCCCATCATCGATCAGATTATAGAAATGTTTGAAATGAGATGAAAAGCTCTATTAACTTCCTGTAGAATTTGATTTGTAAATTCATGTCAAAATACTTCCTATTTTGAAGCTTTTAGTGAATTGTAGTTATTAGAAACAGAACTTCAAACAGGAAGCCATTTACATTTATCCTTACAAATCAAAAGAAGAATGAAAAGGAAATAAAGAATGATAGTATATAAGATTTAATGTTGATATTCTATAAATTAGAAGAATATTTTGATGGATAAATATATAATCTGTGGTGTAATAGAATGAAAATGAGAAGATCTGCATTAAAAAAATAAGACTATCTGACATTTAGCAGAATTTGCTTTGAGCTTAGCAGGTAATTCAACATCTTTAGCAAAGATATTTTTACAATTAAAAATAGTATGGTCTATGGAAAAAAATAGTTGAAGGCATCAATAATTTCAAATTTATTAACCACAAATTTCAACATTAAGGTAGATTTCAAGTAATGAACAAAAAAAACCATGTTTTTTTTTCAAAAAAATACCAGTGGCATAATATTAGACAGATATGCTGCTTAAAATATATGGATATATACCAATAATAATTATTTTGTAGATGCTATTTTTAATGTTTATAATCAATATAAATATGGTTTCATATCATTGAAAAATTATTTATTATTTTTTTAAGAAGAAAGAAAACTATTCAATTTTTCTAAGTTTTTGAACAGAACTATTTTACAGGTTTATCAATATAAAACCACTTGTCTATCAATAAATAGTTCAAATATGTTCAATTTTAATGATTTTTAGTACCATTTTCACTCTTAAAAGTAACCTAGTTTCAATGATAAATAATATGGCTATCTTAATAATAGAGATCTAATATTCTGAACAACTCAATAATGTTGACCAAAAAATCTGACTTTGTGGTTTCCTAAGTGTTTTTGGGCCTAGGACTGCATCATAGATCAAACATTTATTTCTATTGCATATAATATTTGACAATGCTGCATGATTTAAACCAAGGATAGGTAACATGGTCATCTCCAGATATTTTGATTCAATTTCCAGATAATTGGCCTTGCAGGCTGAGACTAATGGTACCTAAAGCCCCAAACATCTGGAATCTACTACTTGTCTTCTCTTTTCTATTCTTTAGAAACCAATTTTTCCAATATTATGAGCATGAAAGGAAGCATTGAGGATAAGTTCCCACAATGCTTTGCCTACTTCATATAGTCTGCATTTCCAAGGATATTTACTAACTATTTTCATTAATATGTTACAGAAAATTATCACAGGGAGATTTTAATATACTGTGAAAAATGTTTTCAAATAAAATATGCAAGAAGCACAGGTGTCTTGTCATTATTGTTCTAGCTATCACTTCCCCCCTTTTAAAGTTCTTGGAAATTCTATGTGCTACAGAAACCATTATAAAGAATTAATGCAACTAAGACCTGTGAGTTGTGAATACCTTGTCAATCATATTGAAGCAATGCTAAGATTAATTTGGGAACAGAACTAGAAACAAAACTTGACAAAAGTCATTTTCAAAGAAAAAAAGTCAAATGTTCCCATAGTGGAACAGGTAGGATCCCATTGCTGCCACTGTTGCTAATGTTCTGTAATGTCTAATGTTCTATAAGGATTTTATTTTAAACTGCTAGTTTTAAATTGCTATAAAAATCATTACATTGAAACTTGAAGATTATCAAATCACCATATTTTTTTAACCTGATTATTTGCTTATCTTTTACAAACATTTGCTAAATAACATTGGAATCTCATCTGATTTACCTGCAGCTAGATAGATTTATAACTGGCTGTTATAAATCAATTATTGTACAAATCCATTGTCTCCGTATGCTATATTTAGTGTTTATTATAGGCTACCTCAATCTTTTCAATATGTTGATTAGAATTAATGCCTACAGAAGGTCCTACACTCAACATTTTCAGCATCTCAAGTGTCAAAATTTGAAATATCCTGTGCCTGATACTTTCCTCTGTCAATCAGATAATGCTGGCTATCAAGTGCATCTGTAGAATGATATAATACAAAGCAGCGTTGGATACTGAATCCAAAGTTGTGCTTGGTTTATTTAATTCCCAGCTAGAGAAGACTTTCCAATCTTCAGGTGGGATAAGTTACTTCTTATTTAAGAAATTACATCCCACACATAAACTGTGTTAAGGTATTCCTGGTTAGGAGAATGAGTGCACTCAGGGAAACTTTGTAAGAGTGATGATGAATAACACACAACCAACTTATAGATACACTGAATAGTAAAATGTAGGTTTTACTTCCAGTAAACGGGCAAACAAAGCCCAACAAACATTCCAAATCATACACGGTTAAAGCAGTTAGTATCAGTCCAGGGATAATCCAAAAATGAAGTCCAGTATCATAAACAAAGTTCAGTAAACAGAGTTTGCTAACAGTTGCAAGACTTACAGCAATCCAAGTAGAACGACAATCAGGCAAAAGGCAATAGGGAAAATGAAAGAAGAACAAACCAGGTTTCTGGCTCCATCTTATGGCCGTTGGAGGAACCTCAGCCAATCACAATTACATCATTCTCTTAAAGATACAACAGTATTAAAAGACTATCCTGGTTTATATATTGCCTGATTGTCGTTCTACTTATTAGATGACTATCATTCCTAACAAACTATTTTAACCCCTACCCTCAAAATAATGCTGTAGAGCACTGCACACCAGAACAACTAGAACAAGAACAGCTTTTCCCTGCTAAATAATCACTCTGCTAAATAATTCCCTCAACACTGTCAAACTATTTACTAAGTCTTCATTATTATTACTATTAATCTTCTCATCATTCCTATCACTCATCTCTTCCCACTTTTGATTGTATGACTGTAACTTTGTTGCTTGTATCCTTATGATTTATATTGACTGTTTCTTAGTATGATTTGATTGCTTATTTGTATCTATGACTTTCATTAAGTGTTGTACCTTATGATTCTTGACAAATGTATCTTTTCTTTTTATGTACACTGAGAGCACATGCAACAAGACAAATTCCTTGTGTGTCTAATCACACTTGGCCAATAATGAATTCATCCATTCAAATTAGATCACATTTTTAAATCTTACTTGATGGTCGTTCCCTTGGCATCATTTTATATAACCATTCCCTTGAGTGAGTGCTTTGAAATCATCTTCATCCCCATGTAGTTTTTAACTTGATTGCTTTTAAATAATTTGTTGTAGTGCAAAAATATTCCTGGAGCCTGGAATGGGCTGGGGATATGAGAAAATGCCCCAGAACTTGCATCTTTTTCCCCCATCTCTTTAGTTCAGATCCAGACTTTGACTAAATTTATTGCAGAGGCCTGGTTGAAAAATAGAAGGAAGAAGATACTTCCTGAATGCAGCCAGCAATGCCTGTGATCCTCTCTCAAAGCCCTCAGAGTTCCTGCTGGCCAAACATTATGACATCTTTCTAAACCATCATTAGGTGGAACTTGTCTTTCCATTACTCTGAAACCATGACTTTATACTTGAAACTATGGCAACAAGATGTTTCCAATTAAATTCATCTGGGCTTCACACCTCACAATTTTAGCTCCTTCTAACAGCAAACAGTAATTCTTTCAATGGTCCTGCATTTTCATGACCCGTTTCAAACACATGTTCAGAATCAATCCATGTTGAAGTACAGTAATCTCTTTCAGTCACAGGAAAAGGGAGGAAAGGCAAGTTAAAAATCTTAAGAAATGGGACAGGCTTGGGACACATGTTAGGATTAATTTAGAAAATGTATTATCGCATACTCGTTGTTTTTTTTTCTTCATAATAGAAGAAGATAAGAATATTATTCTTGATAATATTCAAGGTTGGATTAAAAAGATAACAATTTAGTAAAATTTCTGAAATCTAAACTTTTTTTTCCTTGAGGAAAAAGCTGGCAATGTAGAAACTATGTCCATTCTACAAGGGCCATCAGCTTGTTGGATTTTAATTGTTAGTTCTTATAATTGAATTTCTGATTGTTGTATTCCAACCAAAGTAATTATTCCAGATGTCAAGAAGGCAGAGTTCATGAGCATCATGACACTTATAACCTCACCAATATCCCAGGGCAGTGCTAAAATTGCCCAAATTTATGAACTGGTTAAATCTTTTTTTAAATGGTATTTTCACATTAGATCTTAACCATTTTATATTTTTAGTATATTATATATAAATATATATTTTATATATTTAGTATTTATTCAACTTAGAGATGCATTTCAGAATCCATGAAGTTATACAAAACTGAATAGTTTCCACCCCTATTTCTGGGCATTAGCATGGGGGCTCTAACATAGAAATATTGTAGATTTGTTTGTTTGTTTAAATAGTATATAAGCTGTAAGCCCACCTATCTTCCAAAAGTTATTTGGAATGGCATATTAGGGTTAAAACATCCAGAGAAATGTGTGCACTGTCATAGAGAAGACACCACTCCAGGATTCAAGAATATGGCAACTTCAAATCTCAACAAATAAATGCTCTGTCTTACATATTGGCAAAAAAACCCAGAAAATAAAATACAAGCTGAATAGTCAAGATCTTGTTGATGATCCAAGCTCTGTAAAGGACCTTGGAATACTCATCTCTAATGATCCAAGTGCTAGAGCCCACTGTAACTACATAGCCAAAAAGGCATTAAGAGTTGTTAACCTAATCCTACGTAGCTTTTTCTCTGGTAATATCACACTACTAACTAGAGCATATAAAACATTTGCTAGACCAATACTCGAATACAGCTCATCAGTCTGGAACCCACATTACGTATCTGATATTAGCACAGTTGAGAAAGTCCAGAAATATTTCACAAGAAGAGTTCTCCACTCCTCTACTCGTTGTAGAATACCTTATGCCACCAGACTTGAAATTCTAGACCTAGAAAACCTTGAATCACATCGTCTTTGATCTGATCTAAGTATGGTATATAAAATCATACATTGCAACTTCCTACCTGTCAATGAATACTTCAGCTTCAACCATAACAACACAAGAGCACACAATAGATACAAACACAAGGTTAACCACACCAAACTTGATTACAGGAAATACGACTTCATCAAAAGAGTGGTCAATGTCTAGAATACTCTACTTGACTCTGTGGTTTCTTCCCCAAACCCCAAAAACTTTAACCTTAGACTGTCTACCATTGACCTCACCGCTTTCCTAAGAGGTCTGTAGAGGGCGTGCATAAACGCACCAATGTGCCTACCATCCCTGTCCTATGGTTTCTTTTATTTTTCTTATATGTACCCATTTCATGTATTCATAACTATGTATATTCTTATACCTATTATCTTGTAAGCAATTGACAAATCAAAATAAATAAATAAAATGATGCTATTTAATGGAAGGAATTCAAATCACATGCTCTCTACTAAATTTGTTGAGCCAAGCAGAGATTATGGGAGATAGATAGCTCCACATATAATCTGGACCTTTGACTTGTAGGGCTTTATAGATGACAATTAGCAGCAGCTTCTTCAAGGGCAGCCCCACATAGAGCACATTACAATGATCCAAACAGGAACTCTCTAAGGCATGAGTTACTGTGAGCAGGACCTCCAGTCTAGGAACAGGTGCTGTTGGTGCCTAAGAAGAATTTATGTAAAGGTCCTCCCAGCCATGGCTGCCACCTGCTCTTTAAATACAGGAAAAACCCCAAGCTGCATACTAACTCTGATTGGGAAATGTCTTAAATCTGGCAAATCTCCAGATCTAGTAAGCTGACTTCTCTAACTATTGAACTGCAACAACTGTTAGTTTACCCCATGTGATTGCTCAGTTGATGAATCCAGAGCCCTGGGATGGAAAAAAAAGAGAGAGAGAAAACTCAATTTACTAAGTGTTCTGGAAAGCAATGGTTAAGAGCCATTTCTTTGAAAGTCAAACTGTACTGTGCAAACTTGATGTTGCTATAGTTACTGCTTTGGAAACCAAATGGTAAGGTCAATCAAAAATCCATAGATTCTAAATTGCTCACTATCTCTTTAAAGGAGACTGCCGAACTTTCTGAACCAAACAACCAGATAATATATTTGACTCTGCATGACAAAAGGCACATCTTCGAAATGGGAAATAACAAATGAGAAATATTATTATATATAATAACATTCATGCAGAGTCAGAGATGCAAAACAAAAAAAACTACTTTGAATCTCCCCCCCACCCCGCCCACTTCCACAGATTAACCAACAACCAACCAAGGATTACACTTTTCCACAACAATTCACCCCTGAAATATGCATCCCTTTCTCTCAAGGTCATATCTTGTTATTTCTGATATAAATTGTATACATTTTTCTATACACACATCATCTACACATTGTCGTATCCGCAATTAAGACTCGTAGTCAGTGACTTTCAATTCAAGCTCTTTATTAACACTGGTGGAACCGAACCGCAAAAGACAAAAAGCTTGCGGCTTTTATATCTTTTGCTTCGGCGGCCGCGGCCAATGGCAGCGATTCAAGTCTCCCGCTTCTGGCTTTAACCAATCGCGGGAGACTTCAATCGGCCAATCAGGCGCGGCTCGCCTGGCCAATCAGAAATCCCCGCGCCTTAGCCAATCAAGGCACGGGGATTTCGAGTAGTCCATTTGCATACATGACACCCCTCCCCTCTTGGTATGGTCTTCTCACGTGGTGTAGTCACGCAGGTAGGCGGGGCTCCGTCGAGTCCTAGATGACCTGCGCAATTCATTTTCTTGTTGTATTTCGGTAGGGGCGGTCATCTTTTTGGCTGCTCCTGCCTCTGAGCGAACCGGCTGGATGATCGGGCCGGTTCCTTCGCCGCGGCTCCCGCCTGGGCCTACCGGGTCGGTTGAGTCGCGGATTCCGCCGCTCCCGCTTGGCTTCTCCGGGTCGGTAGAGCTGGCCAGACAGTTCTTCTCCGGCTGTGACTCGCGAAGGCTGCGTTCTGGTGAGTTTTTAATTTTTATTTGTTCTTGCGGTTGTTTAACCGGGTGTTCCCTCCCCCCTTGGTTCGTGTCTTGGGGGTTGAGGTTAGTCAATGTTCGTGACCGGAGCTGGTCGATATGTCGTTTCCAGGCTCGCCCGTCGGTGGTTTGGAGCCGGTACGACTTTGGACCAGTGATCTGAGTTATGACGGCTGGGATCCATAGGGGGTCCCCCGTCATGTTTTTGGCGTATACTAGGTCGCCTGGTTCAAATGTCCGATACCTGGAACTGGAGTCTGGGGGCTGCTCCGGGTTGTAGGTTGGGTGTAGGCGGTCGAGTGGGGATCGCAGCTTCCTGCCCATCAGGAGCTCTGCAGGACTCTTGTTTGTGGTTGTGTTTGGCGTGATGTGCTGTATGAAGAGCAGCCTGTTGATCTTGTCGTTGATCTCCCCGTGGTCCATTTTCTGGAGGGTCTTTTTTGTAAACTGGACCATCCGCTCCGCCCTACCGTTCGCCGCCGGATGCGCCGGTGCCGTTAACGCGTGGCGGATGCCTTTTTCAGCCAGGAACCGTTCAAAATCGATGGATGTAAACTGTGGCCCGTTGTCCGAGACAACGACGTCTGGGAGGCCGTGGGTGGCAAACAGCTTACACAGTTCTTTAATGACGGCCTCTGTGGTGGTGGATTTCATGTCGGCCACCTCTAGCCAGTTTGAGTATGCGTCAACTGTGATTAAAAAGGTGTGGCCATTTGTGGGGCCGGCAAAGTCTAAATGTATTCTGGACCAGGGTCCCCGAGGTGTCTCCCAGTCCCGGATAGGTGCCGTGGGTGGGCTGGATCTGGTCTCCTGGCACTGGTGGCATTTGGCGACCCATGTTTCAATTTGTTTGTCCATGCCAGGCCACCAAGCGTAACTCCTGGCCAGGGCTTTGGTCCTGACGATGCCAGGATGGCCCTCGTGCAACATCTCTAGGACCCTGTTCTGTAATTTAGTCGGAATTACCACCCTGTCTCCCCAAAGGATGCATCCTCTCAGTAGTGAAAGTTCCGTCTGGCGCTGGCGGAAAGGTTTAAAAGTCTCGTTATCGTCTTTTTCCGGCCAGCCTTTTTGTAGCCAATGTAAGATTGGCGCTAAGTGTTTGTCCTTAACCGTTTCCCTCGCTATGTCCGATGCGGTAATGGGTAAACACTCGATGGACAGGGTATTTGTTGTTGGTGCAGGGTCAGGGTCAGAGTCAGGTAAGGGGGAACGGCTTAAAGCGTCCGCGTGCGATATCTTCTTACCTGGCTTGTGTAGCAGTTCATAGTTGTAGGCTGCCAGGAATTCAGACCATCTTGTCATCCGGGGTGACAAGATGTTTGGTGTGGGACGGTTTCCCGCGAGAATGCCCAGCAACGGTTTATGGTCAGTCACTATTTTGAATGGGCGGCCATAAAGGTACTCGTGGAAACGCTTAACGGCGGCCACTATAGCCAAAGCTTCTTTGTCCAGCTGGCTATAGTTCCGCTCTGGTTTAGTCAGAGTTCTCGAGAAAAATGCGATAGGTGCTTCTCTCTGGTCTGGGAGGGTATGGCTGAGGACAGCGCCGACGCCGAAGGGTGATGCGTCGCAAGTGACAGCTACAGGCAGGGTTTCGCAAAATTGCATTAGGACGGCATCGGAGGTGAGGAGGTCTTTGGTCTTTTGAAAAGCTGTTTGTTCCCGTCTCCCCCAAGTCCAGGCTGCCTTCTTGTCCAGGAGTCTATGTAAAGGTTCCGCCGCCGTAGCCTTTTGAGGTAGGAAGACATTATAGAAGTTTAGTAAACCTAAGAACGCTTGCAGCTCTAATTTGGACTTTGGGGTGGGGGCTTCTTTGATAGCCTTTACTTTTTTTGTTGTGGGGTGGATGCCCTGCTGGTCTAGGAGGTAGCCCAGAAACTCTACTTGCTTTGTACAAAGTTGGCATTTTTCGCGTTTGACTTTAAGTCCTGTTTCTTTAAATTTCGTTAAGACTTGTCTTAAACGGTTTTCTAGTTCAGCTTCATTTGGTGCCGCCACTAATACGTCATCGAAGTAGGGCACCACCCCCTTGATGCCTTGCAGCAAGCGTTCCATCAGGCTCTGGAAGATGCCTGGTGCCACGCTGACCCCAAATTGAAGTCTGTTACATTTAAAAGCCCCCCGGTGGGTCACTATTGTTTGGGCCTCTGCCGTCTCCTCGTCCACAGGTAGTTGTTGATAGGCTTGTGCGAGGTCGAGCTTAGCAAAAACTTTGCCCCCTCCCAATGAGTGCAGTAAATGTTGCACTACCGGGACTGGGTAGGCGCTTTGTTGCAACGCGCCATTTAGGGTGGCCTTATAGTCCCCGCAGATTCTCACGGACCCGTCTGGTTTTATTGGGGTCACTATAGGGGTTTCCCATCTGGCGTGATCTGTCGGTTGTAACACCCCTTGTCTGACGAGCTTGTCTAGCTGCTCGTCGATTTTGGGCTTTAATGCAAAGGGTACCCTTCTAGGCTTAAGCCGCTTCGGGGGAACCCTTGGGTCTAAATCAAATGAAATAGGGGGCCCCTGGTACTTGCCCAATTCTCCATTGAAGACCTCCTGGAATTCTTCGGTTAGCCGCTGTTCCCAAGCTTCAATGGATACGTGGTTGACACCTGTCAGCGCGATGTTAAGCGGAGCAAACCATTGTAACCCCAGCAGGCTAGGGCGGTCGCGGTCGACTATTGTGAGTGGAAGTTGTTCTGTGTGGCCTTTGTAGGTTATGTTAAAGTTCTTGGTGCCCACTACCGGAACGCGATTACCTTGATAGTCTTTTATGATGATTTTTTGGGCAGGTACGTTTCTTCTTTGTAGTGTAGGCACTAGTTGCTTGATTTCGCGCCAAGCAATCATAGAAAGGTAGGAACCGGAGTCCACTTCCATCTTACATGGTCGACCCTCTATGTGAACTTCTACGTGAACCTTTCTAGCTCCGTCGGAAATGGCGTGGCCAATGGTCACCGTCTGGTGGGTTTCCTCTTTACGCCGGCTGTCACTGCTTCTTTGCGATCGTTGTTTCTGGTCCCATCGACCCGTTGACTGGCGCTCTCTGGCTCTGGGCGGGGAGCTTTCTCTCTTCCTGTCAAGTTGTTCCCGTTTGGGCGGGCTGCGGGGTTTTTTCTGGCGGCAAACTCGGGCGATGTGGCCTCGTCGGTCACAATGCCTGCAGATAGCGTCGAAGAATCGGCATTCTGACCTGGGGTGGTCGCCGCCGCAACCGGCGCAGTTGGTCCTCGACCTGCGACCTCTTTGACTTCGCTGTTCGCCTCGTCCCATTTGTACACGGTGTATGTCCTCCTCGTCATCTGACGCGCTGGAGGCTGATTGGTATTCGCCGTAGTGTGCGGTCGCTTCGCTTCTGGTGTCGGCCGACCTCGCGGGGTTGTTGTTTCCGCCCTTCGCGTCAGATCTTCGCATGGTGTCTGCTGACGTGCGGGTGGCTTCTGCTGCTGCGGCCACAGTGAGGGCATCGGCTAGGCTGATGTCGCCTTTGGCCATGAGTCGGCTCTGGAGTGTCGGATCCCATAGCCCGAGCACGAAACGGTCTCTGATGAGACTATTGAGCCCTTCAAAATCACAGAGTCCTCCCAGGCGCCGTAATTCAGCGACAAAGTCGCTTAATTTCTCGTTCGGTTTCTGGTTTCTGCGGTAAAACTCGTTTCGCCGTATCAGGATGGGGACCTCGGGGGCGTAATGGCGTCTCAGTATGGGCTCGAGGACGTCCCAGTCTATGGCGGTTGCGTCTGCTGGTTTGGCCAATGCCTTGGCCATCTGGAAGACCTCTGGTCCGCAGTGTGTGAGAAAGACGGCGCGTTTTAGCGGGCCCGGGGCGTCCTTCATGCCGGCGCATTCCAGATACATCCGGAATCGATCCGAGTACGATTCCCAGTCCTCGGCGGCGGGGTTGAAGGGAGCGGGCGGTGCTATTTTCGCCATCTTCGCTGTCGCTGGTTCTTAAACGGATACGGGGTTCGGTTCAATGGCGAGATCCCACCCTCGTCGCCAGTGTTGTATCCGCAATTAAGACTCGTAGTCAGTGACTTTCAATTCAAGCTCTTTATTAACACTGGTGGAACCGAACCGCAAAAGACAAAAAGCTTGCGGCTTTTATATCTTTTGCTTCGGCGGCCGCGGCCAATGGCAGCGATTCAAGTCTCCCGCTTCTGGCTTTAACCAATCGCGGGAGACTTCAATCGGCCAATCAGGCGCGGCTCGCCTGGCCAATCAGAAATCCCCGCGCCTTAGCCAATCAAGGCACGGGGATTTCGAGTAGTCCATTTGCATACATGACACACATTAATACAAACAAGCACCTCCTCCATCTATCTCATACACACACTCACAAAGAGTCTTTACATTCAGCTCTTTTGGTCCTACAGTCTCCCATCCAGACCCATTTTCCTTCTATGCTCTCCTCAGTTATCTCTTTTCCCATTAAAACATTACAATTTCCCACTGCGTTGACTGAAGGGTTGGGAAGAAAGGTTTCCTTTTTCTAGGTGATTTTTTCCCCCTGCCACTAGGTCAGGCTGGAACCCTACATGGGAAAAGCTTCCTGAGAATCCTTAGTGTCCATACTTTTACTTCCCAGGACTTTATTTCAGGCTTTTCCAGATGGTGACCATCTGGAAAAGCCTGAAATAAAGTCCTGGGAAGTAAAAAGGGACTAGTAGGTAGGATGTTCTTGGAACTGATCAAAATTGTAACAACATTTTTATCAAATTAGCAGTATTTATCTATAAGACTATTAGTACACACTCATGCCTTCCAAACACCTTTTAGGGTCTTTTTTTAAAGATCTACTTTTTTTAGTTTGCATCTTATTTATTTTAATAAAAATAAAAAATAGAAAAATGATTTTTCTAGCCTTTAAAGACTACAATTAAATGATTTTTGAAGAGCAGGCAGACAGTATTGGGGAATGATGATTGCAATATTTCCCAATATTGAAAATACTCAAAGAGAAGGGATCATAATGAAATGCGACAAGGAAGTGACATTAGATGGCCTCAACATAAATCTCAGCTGAGTTATTTGCTTTGAACACTCTCAATATACACTATGTGGCTTTTCCATATCCAAGTCTCCCTTTCTACATAGTTCTGCTTCGGTTCATGTACAGGGTAAACAAGTGGCATATTGCTCCTGGGGGCTGCTAAGGAACAACATCTGTAAGTATTGGCCATGGAGGCTAACAAGGAAGACAAAAACAAGAAAAGACCCAATACCAAGAAGGATACGGATTTGCAAATACTGTGCAAGTGTTGATGTGGGAAGCCTACAAATAAAAAACAACATGCATACATACATATTGAAAAAAAATCTAATTAGAAAAGCAGACTGGCAAGATGTGATTTTGCAGAACCTGTTGCTTCTCATGGAAAGAAAGAAGTACATGGGGCTGAATCTTGTACTGAATTTGGAATTAACTATCCAGTGTGCAAAGTTCTTGATGACAAGATTGTGAAGTTCATAGTATCAGGAGTCTTTCAAAGCCAGTCAGGCTTCATTAGGCATACTCTGATTTTGCTTTTGGTTCTCTCTCTTCTTTCTTTCCTTGGAGACTAAAAAGATTTATCCATAATGTGACATCTCTCATCCCTTCTGTCTCTATCTCAAGTTTTCATCCTGACAGAACTTGCAGCCCATGAATGTTACCTTTTCTGAAAAAGAACTGGAAGTTCTTAATTAATTATGGCAAAAAAAGAGAGAGAGAGATGCTAAAAGCTCCTTGATGTGTCCCAAGAATGCTTCTTGGGGAATAGCAGTGCTGAAATAAGCATTCATTACGAATTGCAGAATGGACATAGCATAGGCAGAAAAACAATTTTAGCAACCTGTGGAAAAAACAAACGAGAAATTACAAATAATCAAAGACAGATGGAGAGGTGATCCTCAACATGGCTCCATCTGTCTCATAATCTGCAGAGCACTAACTAAGATATAAAAATCATTCTCTGGCCTTTTTTTTTTCATCATCTGAATGTGCATTTTTAAATTCAGGAATGCATCTATTTTCTAACACCCAAATTTAAAAATGTATTTGCTGCTTATATTCAAGCTAGGCAAAATCCCCAAATTTGGCCTGAGTTTTAAACACACTTCCAACATATGATTAAGCTTTTTTCTATATTATTTTGGCTGATCTAACCATGGATATGGATATTTCACTTCCTCCCCTATCTAAATGTTTTAGTTCTTCTGATGTTTGATTATTAGTTCATCTGCTGAAAATTAACTGAGCTTTAGAGAGAAATTATTGACATGCTGATGCATATCTCTTTGTTTTGATCCTGACAAGTACGTGCTTTTTAAAAATAATATTTTAACATTTAAAATGCTGCTTAAGTAATTTGCGCTATTCGGAAAACAAAAATAACTTTTCCCTTACCATGATAATTCTCATAAATGAGGTAATGTATTGGTCAGTGTATTGAATTACTTTAGAATTCAATTGCTATATTAAGCTACTGATTTGTCATCTCTTGATAACTGTTCATAAAACCATTGAGATAAAATAGATTAAGTGTAGAGAGTCAGATTGCTTTGATTTTTTTATAAATAACTGTGAATGGTGAGATACATATGTTTGTGTGACTGTATGAGGGAGAGAGAACACAAATTCTGTCACAAAACTAATAAAAAAGCAATATGCCCTCTAGACCAAATGCTTTTTTTCACTTTGAGTCACAGTCAGCTCATCAATACTTATTAATTTGAGCACACATTTAGAAGAACAGAGTAAGTTTATGGGTGATCTATTCATCATTGTTGATATTCTAGTGTCTACAAAAAAAAGTCTAGCTTGGGTAGAATGCAAATGCAATGAAACCAGTATGTCTAGTTTTTCATTGTAAGTTTAAATAACGGTTTCATACTTGCTCCTTATAATGGGAAGGAAATAATTGGTAAAGAGTTCAATGTCATTCTCTCTGAAGGAGTGAGTATACTATCTGGGGTACTCTTGGACCTGAGGCTCCTGCTAAACCAGCAGATGGAAGTTATGGTCAGGGTGATTTTGATCAACTGTTCCTGATTTTCTCTCTTCAACCTCTCTTGGATCAAGGGGTGCTGACTATGAGGACCTACATCCCTGCCATCTTCTAGATAGACTTACAGAATGATAAGAAATGATAACTGGTATATTGTGTTGGCTACATTAGTTGTTGTTTATTAAACAAACAGAAACTACTTCTTATCTGCTAATTGCTATTAAAAATACTGTAGTTATGAAAATGAAAGACGTACTCGTTTTCTGAAAATGAAGGACCTCTGAAAACGAAGAACTGAAGAGAATTTTCAGGCTATGAAATGTCTCCTCATATATTTTTATTTCATTTCAAAAGTGTACACATAGCTTCTCATAGTTGCTGCAACAACATACTACAGTGCTGGAATTCTTTTTTTTCCTTACTTCATCAAAACAGAAACTTATTTATAGTACCCTATATTGACAATATAGTATCCTATATTCCTGACTGTCTGAAAGTAGCCTCAGGCAAAGGCTGAACAAGGATTAAAAGGATTTTCTTTTAAATAATGTTTTATAAACAGCTAAAACACCACTTCTCCTGTTGGAAGATGTTATGTGTGAGGTCCCTCATCACACGTGACAGAAAACAAAATAAAGTTTCCATCATAAAATAGGTAGAACTTAATACATAATGTTCCTTGTGCTTCGGGTCAAGATGAATGTTTCCATGGCATATTGAACCAAAATTTATTAGGGTTTGATAGATAACATAACCAATACCATTTCAGAGAAGCTGTACATGAGATGAAGTAATCATCTGAACCAATTACATTCTGACAGATAAAACAGGTTTTTTTGATTAAAGTTTCTCATCACCAACCCAGAAAGGATAGCTGATTAGTGAAAGTATAATTCTTTCAGTTTCATATAACTTTTAAAACTTGGAGATTGTTTTACACACACACACACACACACACCAGCTTTAGAGGGATGTGTGGATAACCAAATCAACCAAGGTTTAGCCTTTTAAAATAATTTGATATTTGCCAATTATTGAGTATGGATGAGATGTTCATATTGGATACCCACATATAGTTGTGACTAAATATGTATATGGATTGACAACTTTTTCCAGAGCCATTTCAGCATATAAATACAAAGAAAGAGAATTAATAAATTAGACACTTTCCCCCCCTACTGCTATTGTTTATTTTCTTAAAATGTACCTCAAATCATAGCTGACATAATGAGCTTGTGTGCAGAAAATATTATATTCAACTTCAGTTCCTGGTACCTCTAATGAAGATAAGCAAAGGAGGGAATAATCCATATCTGGGGAAATGCCAGTCAAAGGGGATAATACAGAAACAACAAAAATTTGCCTTCTATAAAGCAGTTAACTATATCTTTAGTCAAAGAAGCATAATACAATTAGGAGCTTCTTTGTCACTTTATCTTATTGTTTTCCTGCTATTTTATGTATATGTTTAAATAATGTGCATGATAGCATAAAGATTTGGTTATGTAAGGAAAATTGGCTTGACATAACACAGGAATCAGTAAATATAACAAATTATAAAAATGCATCCATGTGGAAAAAAATCATACATTAAGATTTCCAAAAGTAAAATTTCCATGGGCAACACCCTCTTTTTTGAGAAATTTCCAGTTGATTTATTGCAAGAAAGACAGAGAGAATAAGAGGGAGAGAGATATGAAAAGGATGAAAGAAATACTTGAGAAAACTTTCTAACCAATGTTTATCTGCTTTCTCAAGACAGTACCTTATTATTAGGCCATTATTGAAATTCACAATTTTCCTGAGAAATTAAGTATGATGTATTCTTTTTTTTTTTTACTCACACCTAATCTCAGTGGAAATTTTATATAATTAAGGCTACAGTCCTATTCTCACTTACCTAACAGTAATCTCCATTAAATTTAGTTAACATTAGCTCTAATAGGCTTATCTATTCAGTTGCAAGATTTACTCAGAGTAAAAACACATTATCACAAAACATTCATTCAGCAGCATGTTAACATTAGAAATAATTTGCTTTGTAAGTTATTAAAATATCCAAAAATAATCCATTGGCATTTTAGTGAATCAATTAATTGCATTCATGGAGGCATTTTCAGTAAATTCAGTTATATTCCAGAGCATGCTCAATAATCAAATCTGCATGTTTCAATTTTTAAAACATAAACAGGTTATTGGACAAAGACATAATAATCTTGTTTCGGAGACTTTAGTGATTAAATAGTACTGCAATCAGGGGTTTGCAGTTGCATAAAATCTTGATAAATGCTCATTGTTTCTTTTAATAGAATTACAGTTGGAAGGGACCTTGGAAGTCTTCTAGTCCAACCCCTACACAAGCAGGAAACTATGCCCTTTCAGAAAAAGGTTGTCCAATCTCTTCTTAAAAACTCACAACTCTTGGAAAAAAAAGCTGTTCCACTGATTAATTGTTCTGTCTGGAAAGTTTTCCTTAATTCTAGGTTGGTTTTCTCCTTTGATTAGCTTCCATCCATTGCTTCTGGTTCTGCCTTCAGATGCTTTGGAGAATAGGTTGCCCCCCTCTTCTTTGTGGCAGCCCCTTTCTTATGCATTTAATGGAAGTTGCTTTCTCCAATCAAACAACCAGCCTTGAGAGGAAAAAGGGGACCCTTTTCTAATTAACGATGGTCAATTTCACCTTTAATTTTTTAAATTGCTTTTAAAATAATAATACCCCCCCCCCAAAAAAAGATGAATAAATTTATGTTGTTTTTTCCTCTACTTTTAAGCACTTAAAATAATATATTTTAATTCTTTCTTAAAACAAATGAAAAGCTGAGCTTCAAGCAATCAAAACTCTCTGGATCAATTTGGACTGCACATTATCCTGGAATCACAAGTCTTAGAAACACTGGTCACCTAGAAATGTCTTAGCAATTAATCTGAATTGACTCGATCCATTTCCATTTTATGTTCCAAACCAGCTGGCAGGGCTATATGCCCTAGGCTTGAAGGGGAAGCTTGGAGAAGGGAGAAGGTTCACTTGGTACCTGAAGGGTGACGGTTGTGATGGATGAATTCAGCCCTCAGGTCAAAACTGTCATTTTGTGGAGTAAAGCTTTTGCTTGAACTGTTCAATAAATCACAGCCAAAACTTTGAAATATTCATTCATTTAAATGCTCCTAAAAGTACCAAGCTGTAATGTTTTATAGCCAATTAAAGTGCCATTTCCAGTCACCAAACAAGCTAAGATTACATTTTTACTCTTCTCCCTTGAATAAGTCACAAACCACATTAGACAATTCCAAGTTTCTCCTCTAATCAAATGGTTTCCAAAACAAACAACAGCCAACTAATGGAATAATTGTGAATAGCAATAGGCTTAGCAAAGTCTGATTTAAGACAACGGGAATTTTATTAACTCTTTTTTTTTTTAAAGGATTAATCTAACTCCCTCCTGATCTATCCTTATGCAGTATCATGATTTATTATAATTACATTTAAATGAGTAATAAAAACTTTTTTTGCTGTATTTTCCATTTCACCATGGCTAGGAGAAGATTGTTCACATTATTTGAATCTGAAATCTTATGCATAGTAGACAATTTGGTGCTTTCAATTAGTTCGTTATGCAGCTATTTGACAACAAACAGACAAATTATTCAAGAATAATATTAATAACAAGGCAGAGTTAATACAGACAAAATTTCTAACCAATGGCTTTAGTCCTGCTCCTTGTGTGACAATAAGGTAGAATGAGCTCCTTCTATAGCTTCTAATTAATTGTTTTCTCCTAGACCTCTGTCACTTCAGAGATTCAACTAAAAAATAAACTGCTCTCGTTAAAGCTCAGCTTCTGTTTTAGTTAAAAACTGCTTGCTCTGCCTTACCATTTGGCAAGTTACTTTTAGGCACCATGGAAGAATAGCAAAAATTAGAAGATGCTTATGGGTGTAAGGCATTAGAACAACTTGGGTGTATTCATTCCATTCACTCAAAAATCCCACAAATCCAGAGGTGATATTCAGCAGGTTCTGACCAGTTCTGGAGAACCAGTAGTGGAAATTTTGAATAGTTCGGAGAACTGGCAAATACCACCTCTGACTAGAGATTTTATAGTATCCTTCCCCTGACACACCCACCAAGCCATGCCCACAGAACTGGTAGTAAAAAAAATTTGAATCCCATCACTGACAAAACATATTCTGGATCACTATGTATAAGTAAACAAGTGAAATTCAGAGATTGTGAGCGAGGAAGCTGAAGTTACCAGCACAAGAGCACAAGAGTCCAGAGCTGGATAGGACTTACATACATTAAAGATCTGCAAAGAAGAGAAATGTTGATTACAGCATACGTTATCTCTGAAACATTATGATCATAAGAAGGAATAACAGATCAAGAATTGATGCAACACATTTAAAGATCATCACTTGACAAAAAGTGGGACCAGAACATACTTTAAGGCTGGTGATTAGAATCTCTGATTTGGACTTGGAGTTGATATTAAAATTTCATTCACAATAACTATAAAACTTTAAGGAGTGTTGAACCAGTCATTTACCATACCTGGTAAATGAAATAGAAAAAGGATGAAATAGAAAAAGACTAGACCTTGATGACTGCCAGGTGATACACATATACTATGTGTGTATATTATTATGAAAGCATTAACAAATACAACACATTATAATTAACATCAGTAATACCTTGAAACAGATAACATTTAGTCCAATGGAAGACCACAATTTATAACTGGAAATACAGCATATTTGGATACTGAATTTCTAAAGGGAAACTCAGAATACTTTATTAAATGTGCCCATTTGCAAAATTGTTGTTGGAGGATAACATTCTGATTAACATTATACAATAGTGTGATTTTAAAAATAGTAACAAGCCTACCTTCACAGATGAGAGAAACCTGTTCAGTTTATATTTTCCCATATAATGTTCAATATGTGAGGAGCAGTGATGATCTTGGACATGTCACTCAAAATCTGGTTTCTATGGGTACCCTCTGACTGATTGCTCTGGGGAACCTGTGTATATGTATGAAGGTTTTTATGTGTGTTGAATTATCAGTGTTCCAACAAATGTGACAGTATTTGCAAAGTCTGCAGGTAAGTGTGCTTTACTTATAGAGAACAGCTCTTCAGTTATGTCCATGGGATAACTTTAAAAAGGACAGATAATAATATACACTTCCACTTGCATATTGAATTATATAAGGAATGCATCACCTTAAGAACTTCCTAAGAAATTGTAATCCAATTGTTTCAAGTTACAACCTTTATGACAAGTCTTCATTCATTCAAGAATAGCACCTGCCCTGGGAAATGGAAATGCTCTTGAATCTGACCCCTTATTTACTCTGATGATGTTATGATATGACCTCATAATGTCACCTACCAGCTTATCTTGCAATTTAATATATACCATTCTTTTGCCAGTAATGTGCAATAGCCCCAAATATTCGGATGTGTAAGATCACAGAAGGCTGCATGCAGAATTTCACATAAACATCAAAAAATAGTTATAAAATAACAGTATTTTTTTAAAATGACCAGAACAATATAGCTTTTCAAGAAGAGAGCACCAAAGTTACCATTCCAAGATAAACTTAAGGTGGCGACATATACATGTGGTCTTTGATTTGCTACAATTGACAGTGGAATTTCTACCACTAAGGAATGTGGTTATCAAGTGAGTTGTACCTGATTTTATTACTCTTTTTGCCACCACCATTAAGTGAGTCATTAAGTGAATGTTAAATGATTCTGGCTTCCCCCATGGACTTTGCTTATCAGAAGTCCCCTGAGAAGATTATAAATGGAGATCAAGTGACCCTGGAATGCTGCAATGGTTGCTGGTTGCCAAGTGCCCAAATTTTATCACATGACCATGGGGTGCTGCAATAGTCGTAAGTGTGAGGACTGATCATAAATCACTTTTTCACATGGTCATAACTTCAAACAATCATCAAATGTAATTAAATGTGATCATCTATTTGTATATGATTAAGAAGATGTGTAAGATCACTCAACTCAAACAGTATGCCTCTGGGTGGATGTACTTTATGTATCTGATGACTAGAACCACAGTTTAAGGAAACTTATGCCATGATACATTCTTATTTTTCAGGTGTCATGAATGCATTGTTTCTGGAAATTCAAGACAACTCAAGACTTTGAAAAGCCATCTATACATGTTCTAAATCAAGGCTAAGTCAAATATTGCAGAGACAAATATCGAGAAACCAAGATGTTCTTGGACCCAAAAGATACTGATTTTTTCTGAATCAGAAAATCTGAATTTTCTCTTGAAATTAATTTTTCTGTCTCCACTTCCTATAGCATATGTAACAACAAATGGGTTAGGCTTTCTACTATATCTAATACTAGACTGAATCATTCATTGGTATGCTAACATCTTGGGCCTTGAGAACAAAAGAGTTATGGATTTCCAAGGAGGCTATACCTTCTTGAAGGAAAACAGATAAATGTAAGGGCTATTTTGAAAGGAGAAAAAAATCTCATCTGGTACTCTTGTCCTTCCTTACCTCACCTTACTATTAAAAGAGAAGAAAATGCATATGAATATTAGTAAGTGCCATTCACTCTTAGATTTTCATTATGCAACACATTTGACTTTACTTCTGTTAATTTATCTTCTTACCAGTTCTTGCTGAAATGATTTAATGGGCTGGGATTTGCTGAACCATCCATTTAAAGCAATAAACTGAATATATATGACTGGCATCATTTACTATGTTGTAGTTAGCATACACCATAACACAATGATTTATATTTGGCTTATTACAAGGGGAACATTTTCTTTTTCTTTTTTTTCCTCCAGTGGAAACAAAAGGCAGACAGAGACAGATTTATGCATCCAGTCTTTCTCTCAAATAATATCATTCATTCATAGCAGATGGCTTTACTGCATTTCCAAGTTGTCAACAGACAGAACTGATGCACTCTTGTACAATATATATATTTTTCTTCATAATTTCCAGATACCTGAATGAAAGTTGGGTAGCAGAAGCCATAGTGGTGCAAGGGTTAGAATGCAGTATTGCATACTGGTTTTGCCCATAGCCAGGAGTTCAGTCTTGACTAGTTCAAGGTTGATTTAGCCTTCCAACCTTCCAAGGTTGGTAAAATGAAGACCAAGATTGTTGGGGGCAATATGTTGACATTGTAAACAGCTTAGAGAGTGCTGCAAAGCACTATGAAGTGGTATATAGGTTTAAGTGTTATTGGTATTATAAATTTAATAAATTTTCATTTTAAATTAAATGAAAATGAAAATGAAAAAAATAAATTTAATAAATTATTACTATCATTATCATCATCTTAAAATTTTAGGGAGAAAAGAACATGATTGAAACATCAGCCCACCATCATCTATTGTATATCTATATACATATATCTGAGAAGCACAGAGCCGAAGACACAAGCCTGAAGATGATGAATGAGACTTCATCGAAACGTTGCTTAGATACTTCCAATCTTACGCAGGAGAAAACCCGAATAACCAAAGATCCACATACATATATTTATGTACTGTATATACTCGAGTATAAGCCGAGTTTTTCAGCACATTTTTTGTGCTGAAAAAAAACCCCTCGGCTTATACTCGAGTTAGATTCCCCTCTGAAAAAAAAATGGTGTGGAGCTCCGAAGCTGGGCAGCCGCTTCCCTGCTTCCGTGTTTCCTTTGCAACTTTTAAGCATGGGAGTAATCAGAAGCAGAAAAGTTCTTGCTTGAGGATATATTGTTTTTTCTTTTTTTAACTGTTTTTTTTGGGGGGAAGACCCACCGCCATGTGAGAATGCTCAGACACGAAATCTATCCAACCGAAAATAAGTGTGTGTGTGTGGGGGGGATTTTAACAGAGGGAAGATGTAGGGAGAAGGCAAAAGCGACAGAAGATCCTTCAGGGGAAGCTGAGGGGGAGACTCACCCTTGGTCCAGATGAGCCCCCTTCCCCTTTCTCTAGGCTGAGAAAACAATGCGAGCCGAGGTTGCTTCGGCTCCACTCAGCTTCATTTCTTCAGCTCCAGCTGCTTTCAGTCCACTCGGGAGGAGGGGGAGGCTTTTCTGAGCTCTAGGCTGAGAAAGCAACGCGAGCGAGGTCGCTCCACTCAGTTTCATTTCCTCAGCTCCAGCTGCTTTCAGTCCACTTGGGAGGAGGGGGAGGGGGAGGGGGAGGGGGAGGCTTTTCTGAGCTCTAGGCTGAGAAAGCAATGCAAGCTGAGGTCGCTCCACTCAGCTTCATTTCCTCAGCTCCAGCTGCTTTCAGTCCACTCGGGAGGAGGGGGAGGAGGAGGGGGAGGCTTTTCTGAGCTCTAGGCTGAGAAAGCAACGCGAGCTGAGGTCGCTCCACTCAGCTTCATTTCCTCAGCTCCAGCTGCTTTCAGTCCACTCGGGAGGAGGGGGAGGAGGGGGAGGCTTTTCTGAGCTCTAGGCTGAGAAAGCAACCCGAGCCGAGGTCACTCCACTCAGTTTCATTTCCTCAGTAAAAAACCCTGGGGTTTTGCATTTGCAAGGTGCAAAGGGGCGGGGGCGGATCGCGAGCGCGTGCTGGAAAGGGCTTGACTTTATTGGGGGGGGGGAGAGAGAGAGAGAGAGATATCATAAGAACAGCTCTTGGTTTTTTCTTGCAAGGGAGAGAGTGACTCCTGCCTACCACTGTCATCATCATCATCTTTTGGGTTAGTGAATCAATCAAACCTTTCATGATAGTGAGATCGTTTCCCATATTTCCCTTAAATCAGGGAAGAAATCAGAAACAAACCTTTGGGCTGAGAATAAGCCTGTTCCTTTGATGCCATTTTTGTTCACTTTAGTGTGAAAAGTGTGAAAAAACACACTTCTTTTTCTTCATCTTCTTGTTCCCTATTTACTGGTCTCTTTCAAAGAGGAAATTGTGAACATCAAACTTATTCTCAACTGTCCTAGTGAAAGTTTTTATTGGCATCTATTTTTATTTTTGAAATTTACCAGTAGCTGCTGCATTTCCCACCCTCGACTTATGCTCGAGTCAATAAGTTTTCCCAGTTTTTTGTGGTTAAATTAGGTGCCTCGGCTTATATTCGGGTCGACTTATACTCGAGTATATACGGTATATATTTATTGTATGCATATGTTTATGTATATTTTATCAGTAGATGAGGCCACTGAAATAATTACAAAGCGCATAAAGGAGACACTATTTTTAACAAATCTTCAAATTGTTCAAATTGTTTTTATTCAATGATACATAACTCAAATTATAATTGCTATCATTAAAAAATTAGCAACACATATTTTTAAAACATCAAAAACACATCAATGGGTAGTGTTTTCTTATTTCACTCAAAAAGCTTTAGCGACCATTTGATCTAAATAGCAACTGCAATAATATTGTGAGACACAGATCCTGGCTTATATAAAAACAAATTACATCAGTAAAAGATTATGCTTTAATCTGAGGAGGATTTAATAAGGAAAACATGAGAGACAACTAAAACAATAAAGTAACTTTGTTTCATGTTATCAGCACATGGATCAAATATACAGCTTCAGCCACACAAGAAATTAAAAAGAGAAAGAAGAATGAACCCATTGCTGAGCTTAAAAAACACATTTCAGTGAAGGATAATGGTTGCAAATTATGGGTGGAATACGAAAAAAAGCTTCCTCTTTTACCTAACCACTCAAAATCTAATGTGTTTTTAAATTCATTATTTATATTTATTATTGCATCACATATGAAACCTAAGAAAAGACAAGAGTGAGAGAAAACTGGAACCAAGCCTCTACTTTTTAACCCAACTCTGAATTTTGAAGCTCTGAAGACTTCAGTTTGAAACCCAAAATGCATGAAAGAAAGAATGGAAAATTAGTTGGAATGCTTAAAGGACCACTGGAGGTCAGCATTTGCAACTGATATTAAAATCTATTGAATGTCCCTTTCCCTTTATTCTGGCAGTAGTTTTAAAATGTGGTTTGATGCTTTGTGAGACTAATGGATTAAAAGGAATGTCAGCCTGTAAATAATCTCTGCTCTAATCTCATAAGTTTCAGGAATTGAGAAGAACTACCTGGTCCAATCAGATCAACTAGACTAGACGTTTGGCCACCAAGGACCAGTTCTATGGAGAAAGATTGTACCATGAACCAGAGGTGGCATACTTTTGCTGCCTGCATCCCATGGATGGTGCTTTGCTTGTTTGCGTGGCCCAGTTGCTGTCATGCCATGGCCTGTGCCAGTCCATGGACCAGGGGTTGGAGACTCCTGACCTAGACTATCCAATCACTGATAAATGTCAGGACAGAATGATCGGGATCCAAAGCAATCCCAGCTGAGCTGTAAAGTCAACATCACTGCCTACCATTCTGCAATACCTTCTCACAGCACCTCTGACCCACCTTCTGATACCTACAATCGCTGTCTTCCATGCTAGTATTTCTCTACCAGCAGACATGTATTAAAGCCCTTAATTAGCATCTAAGGACATAGTTCTATTATTCTCCCAAATCTTCCATAATTCCCTCTTACAACCCGGCGTAATCCCGTAATTCACCATAGGGTCAGGACAACTGGATGAAGTTGAGCATTTACTTGTTGGATGCCCTTCCTGATGCTATGCGGAGTTCACAGCAGATTTTTTTTTTCTTTCCACCATCTGGTAGCTAGGATTGAACTCTCAAACTTCCAAGTGGGAGGTGTGTCTTCACCACAAGGCCACCAATGCAAGGCATAAAACGGCAATTAGAAACAAGAAGTTCTTCCTTGATACCACCTCCTGCAACTTAAGCTTGTACATTATACATATTTTTTTTTTGCTGGAGACAACATTTAACATCTGATTGATTTGTGACCTTCATGTGTGAATTTTGATTCTTGGAATTCTGATCTTTGGACTGGCTGACAATTTTGATCTGGCTCTGACTTATTCTGGATGATTCTTTGGCATGTTCCTTCTTCTCAAAGTAAACCTTGCAGGCAAGCCACAGCTTTGTTTACATTCTGTGCTTCATTTACATTCCTTGTTTCTCACTAAATTCTTCTTTAGTACTACTCTTTACAGGTGAAACTTGAAAAATTAGAATATCGTGCAAAAGTTCATTTATTTCAGTAATGCAACTTAAAAGGTGAACCTAATCCACCTTGTGGATTTGGAGTTTTCATGAGCTGTAAGCCATAATCATCTCAATTATGAAACATCACGGCTTGAATTATGTTGCTTTGCATGTAATGAGTCTATCTCATATATTAGGTTCACTTTTTAAGTTGCATTACTGAAATAAATGAACTTTTGCACGATATTCTAATTTTTCAAGTTTCACCTGTAAGTATTAAACTGAAATGATCCAAGAAACTCTGTGTGAATGTATGTAGCTGAAACCAGCAGGGCACTACCTTTCAGAATCCCAATATTGTTAGTATGTGGGAAATTGAAGTTTCTATTGACAAACAATACCTAGGTATTTCTGGATTTAATTACAATTTATTCATTCTTATCCTGCTCATTACCAAACATAGGTGAAAGGAACCAATTAGTTCCTTAAAATTTCTGATGGCACGTCATTGCAAGCTCTGAATAATATCTCCTAATGCTGTTGAGATCCAGAATGTGATTTTCAGAATGGAGATAGGATTCTATCAACATTTGCTCTTTCCCAATATCATATCATATTTTCATCCAATTTTCTCACATGGGATAGTCATAAATGCAACAACCTTATATCCATGAGGATGTCTTGTTGACACTGATAAAACATACAGTATTTCAGGGCATATATACTATAGATTTGCCCTTATATAATGCAGTTCCTATGCCAACAATTTGTAAGCAAGCTTTAGATCACAATAAGTGGATTTATATTTGTATCCTTATAAATGAAAAAAAGTTGAAAGGATCTTTGTTCCAGGGTGAAGAGTGAACTTTATAAATAAATTTAAAATGTATATAACCATTGGAAAGGCTTCCTGCACATATGATGTTTATATGAATAATTATATTAAACTTAAACAACAGATAGCTACAGACTTGAAGAAATGGGAAAACTTGCAATTGTCATTAATAGGGAGAATTTCAACAATTAAGATGAATATTTTACCCAGAATTCTATTTCTGTTTCAAACAATACCAATTAGGCTTGGAAAAGACTATTTTGAAGATTTAAATAAAATCATGTTGAGGTTTATATGGCAAGGTAAAAAAAGCGAGAATAAAGCTAAAGCTTTTGCAAGATGCTAGAATTAGAGGAGGTTTTGGCCTGCCTAATTGGGAATTGTATTATCAAGCTGCAAGTTTGATGTGGGTCAAAGAATGGATAACATTAAGAAAGGCTAGATTGTTGACACTAGAAGGGCATGATCTGCTGTTGGGCTGGCACGTTTTTTTATGGTATAAGGGAACTAAAACACAGGGTTATTTTAGAAGACATTATATACGGGAGTCTTTGTGGTTAAACTGGGAGAAGATAAAAAGACAATGTTATTTGAAAATTCCAGTTTGGTTATCGACTATTGAAGCATTTTCCTATCCTATAATTTATAAGAAGGAACAAACAGTTAGATATGGGGAACTATTGGATGAAAAGGGTGAACTTAAATCGATCCAAAACTTAGAAAAACAAGTTATAAGGATGAATTGGTTTTCATATGCGCAAATACATTCAAGGTATGATGAAGATTCTAAAACGGAGGGATTCTATGATAATCAGACTGATTTAGATAAGATCTTGATGGGTACTGATGAGAAGATGATTTAAAAATTATATGGTTATTTACTGGGAATTAAATTAGAGGAAGAACAAGTTAAAGAAACTATGATTGTTTGGGGGAAGAATTTTGGATATGGGATTGATTTAGAGAAATGGCAAAAATTGTGGTCTCAAAATTATAAAATGACAATGTCAACAGCATATAAAGAAAACTTGTATAAGATGTTTTACAGGTGGCACTTTCCCCCGACAAGAATAGCAAGAATGTTTAAGAACAAATCTGAAAAATGCTGGAAATGTCATCAGATACCCGGCTCATATTACCATATGTGGTGGACTTGTGAGGACGCTAGAAAATATTGGAGTAAAATTCGCATGTGGTTGGAAAAAATGACAAAGAAACACATAGACTTGAAACCAGAGATCTTTTTATTGGGAACCTTACCTGATACATATGGTAAAGATTTGAAATACCTGATTGTAAATGTATTAACAGCGGCTAGGATTGTATTTGCTAAAACTGGAAGAATGAGAAAATACCATTACAGGAAGAAATTATTAAGAAAATATTGGAATGTGCTGAGATGAGTAGATTGACATTTGAAATTAGAGAGCAAGAGGATAAACAATTTTATGAAATTTGGGATCTTTTTTATCAATGGCTTGATGATAAAATATGATAATAGAATATTTAGAATGTTAGACAGTATACTATATTTATAAAGTCTTTTTAGGATTGATTTGGTATGATTATATGATTTGTTACAGAATAAATTATTTAAAGTATTGTTATCTCATAAAGCATGAATGATTAAAAGTATAGTCAAAAGTTGTTGTTTTTTGATAGCGATATTAGGATATATAAGTTTGGATTGACAATATGAGTTGTTATGTAACATAATTGTAATTGAGACTACAAAATGAATGCACAAAACTGATGAACCAATCGACACGCTGCATGTACATATGAGAGTTGATGTTTTAATGTCTTGTTTGTCTTGTTTGTCTGTAGAAAATCAATAAAATTCTTTTAAAAAAAAGAAGAGTGCATCAGATAAAACAAAAGGAACAAGCAAAATTTCAGTGTATTATGTTTTTAAAAAAGGAATTTTTCACAAGAAAATAGAAAACCCTCAGAGAGGCATTAAACATATCCTCCTAATATGGAATTCCACTGTATCTTTTTTTTAGTTCTTATTCAATCATTTTTATTACATTTTTCAAAAATACAAGTCTCATTCATGATTGTGACAACGTTTTGGCATCAACAAATCCATATATCTTATATACTATATGTATACATATACACATATATAAATATATACATATATAAATATATACATATATGGTATTCAGCTTTGTTCGGGTCCCACGTCATTATAGTTGTGCTTTTAATGTTGTAGCAATGTTTCGGCAGAATCTCATCTGCCATCATCAGGCTTCTGTATTGTGTTCGTCTGTAAGTCAGACTTTTACAGTGGTTTCAGATTTAAATTTGGGGCAGCCTATTGCTGTGCCAGAATGGTTTTTTCTTCATCCTGATTGGTTGGGAGTCTTGGTCTGTGTTTATTGGTCTTGGAGTTTGCTGTGTTCTGCTTGATTGGTGTTTCTAATATCTTCTGTCTGTTTTTTGGCTCTTTTTGTATCTTGATTAGCTGGCAACATTGTGTTACTTTATTGGAGGCCTTTAGTCCAGCTTGGCTCTGGGTAAATGGACAGCTATCATTAGTTAGGAAGGTAGGTTTCATCTGGGTGCCTGGTTGGGGTGTGTTTGAGCTGGAGGTATCAGGGGGGATCTGTTTGTGCCCAGGTGTTTGCCTGGTTTGTGGTGTGGAGATTTTTTTGTTTGTGAGTGCAGGCTTCCAAATGATTGACAGTCTGGTGGAATCATCTCTTCTATTCATGCTTTCTGGTCTTTTTTCAATCTCTATGGCTTCTCTGATGATTCTGTGACTGGGGTTTTCTATAGTGGCTAGTGTTTTGGTGCCATTGAAGTTGATGCTATGACCTGTGGCTTCCATGTGTTGGACTAGTGAGGAAGTGTGTTCCAGCTTTTTGATTGCATTTTTGTGTTCATCCAGGTGGGTACTTATTCTTCTATTGGTCTGTCCAATGTATGTGGCCGGGCATGATGCATAGGGGACATGGAAGCCTCAGCTCAAACCTCCAGCTCAAACACACCCTAACCAGGCACCCAGATGAAACCTACCTTCCTAACTAATGATAGCCATCCATTTACCCGGAGCCAAGCTGCACTAAAGGCCTCCAATAAAGTAATACAATGTTGCCAGCCAATTAAGATACAAAAAGAGCCAAAAAACAGACAGAAGATATTAGAAACACCAATCAAGCAGAACACAGCAAGACCAATAAACACAGACCAAGACTCCCAACCAATCAGGATGAAGAAAAAACCATTCTGGCACAGCAATAGGCTGCCCCAAATTTAAATCTGAAACCACTGTAAAAGTCTGACTCACAGATGAACACTTTACAGAAGCCTGATGATGGCAGATGAGATTCTGCTGAAACGTTGCTACAACTTTAAAAGCACAACTACAATGACGTGGGAAAATACCCGAACAAAGCTGAATGCCATACATGTAAGTACCCGTGAAAACTTAAGAAAACATACACACACACACACATATACGTGTGTGTGTGAGAGAGTGTGTGTGAACAATTTCTTATGCTCTCTTACTTTATTTACAATAATCCTAATCTTTATATATATATTTTAGCCACTCATAGCATTTATCCCATACTGCGTAATAGTCGAAGTTCTCCTTATCTTTCATTTCTAATGTGACCTTATCCATTTCCATGCACTCCAATACTTTCTGTTTGACTAGATCTTCTGGAGGAATATTGGCTCCTTTCCATAATTGTGCAAAAGCTATTCTGGCTACTGTCAATTTTTAACTATCATTTTTGTTTTATCCTTATTAATTTTAAGTCCAGCCACCTCCCCAATTTTTTCTATTTCTTGCAGCAACATATGTCCAGTATTTAGTGGGTCTTCTACAATAAATACTAAGTCATCTGCAAATGCTTAAACCTTATAGTCTTCTTTCCTGATTTTAATCCCCTTTATTTCTGAGTTTCATCTGGTTTGGGCTAATAACACTTCTGAAGACAGAATAAATAGCAGAGGTGATAGTGGACACCCTTGCCTCACTCCCTTGGCTATCTTAAAATCATCCGTGCGATCCCCATTTAATAATATACTTGCCTTTTGCCTAGAATATATTGCCCAGAGTGTTTTTTCAATATTTATTCCAAAGTTCATTTTTTTAATTTGTTGAAACAGAAATTGCTAATTTTTGTGTATCTAAAAATATTAGCACTGCTTACTTTTCAGGGTGGGCTTCATAGTACTCAATAGCATTTAACACTGTTCTTGCGTTGTTCCTTAATCTGTCTATTTAGTAGAAAACCATTCTGATCGGGGTATATAATTTCACTCAATATTGGTTTCATCCTTTCTGCTAATATCATCATGAATATTTATAATCGGCATTCAACAACGAGATTGGTCTATAATTTTGAATTAGTTGCTGATTGGCACCTTCTTTTGGGATTAGGGTGATGTATGCCTCAGACCAGGATTCAGGCAATTTGGCTTCTAATAACGCCTCATTATATACTTTCAATATTATTGATTCCAAAATGTCATACTTATTTTTATATAACTCACTGGAGAGACTGTCCAGTCCTGGGTTAACTTCCTCTCTACTGCACCAGTTATTTGATGATCAGGTAGCAAATGCAAAGTATGTATACACACACACACATACACAGAGAGAGAGGGGGGGAGGGAGGGAAGGAGGGAAGGAGGGAGGGACTGAGTGTCTATGACAGCTTTTTTTTCCCCCTTCACTAAACCAGAGGTGGGCATGGCCAGTGTGTGACACATCCAGCCCACAGGCTGCAAGTTTGACACCCTTGCTCTATGACTACTTTGGACTAGAGCTGGTGTGTGTGCATTTGTATATGCATGCACACCCAAACCTTTCAACCAAAAGTATAGAGCTCTCCCTGCACTCAATATGCAGTATGTATTTATTTAAGCCACTTGTGTGGTGTGTGTATAGGTACATTCCCAAAAAGATCAAGGCTAGGAAAAATACATTTGCTATCCCATTTACCAAATTAATTGATCCCTGTCTACATGTTCCAACCATTCTCTTTCCCCTATCTGTCAATCATTATTGCATAGAAAGATACACAGGGCCTGGCATTTTTCTGTTGCTGCACACAAGAATTTCTACAGACATCTTCCCTAACTTGAGTTGTGCATGTAACACCTACAATTCTGAGAGAGAATTCATTTGGAATGTTGGGATTTACAGTTCCAGCACATCTGTGGGAGACTTTATTAGGGAAAGTTGATTTAAATAAACCTAACTTATTCACAAACAAGAAAAGGCACCAAACTTTTAAAGATGCCTGCAGTCAGATATTTTCCATCTGCTTTTATAGATCTATATTGACTTCAGTATTTTGAGGAGATGCACAAGACCATTCAGTAATTGAACTGGATAATCAAATTTCAGCTGATGTAAAAACCAGAGAAAGCATAATCGAAACTCAGTTCTACCCGACAACATTTATTACTGTTTCTGTTAAGTTCTGCGCATGGGCGCAAGGATTGGAGACGAGACGATGAACAGTGAACTTCAACTCTTTATTTAACATTGTGGAACAGAGCAAAAACTACAGCAGCAACAGCCCTTTTTATAGGCAAGCTGCTGATCAAATAACCAATAAGAAACGGGAAGCGTTAGTTCCCTTAACCAATGAGAGAGGCCCGCTAATAGCCAATCAGATTCTCCTGAACGGACCAATCAGATGTCGCTATTATCAGCCAATCAGAAGTGCAGGGTCAGAACCCTGCACTTTTCTAAAGGTTTTAATAATCTTTATTAAGCACTTTTATTCATTCACTTTTTTATTAATTCACAACACCCCTTCCCCCCGGATTCTGTTTAAGGGGTGCAGTGATGTAATCTTTGAGGTAGGCAGGTTGTTTAGATTGTCTGTTAGATTTTCGCTGTCCCCCGGTGCTTGTTTATAATCTTGTTTGGGCGGGACATTTTCTGGCGAGTAGGTTGCCTCTGGTCCTTCATTTAAAAATTCGGTACCGCTATTGTCTTCGTTGTCCTCTTGCCTTTGTGGGCTTGCTTCTGACAAGGTGTCTCTTTGAGGCAAGTCTATCACCCTCTCTGATTCTTCCGAAAGCTCACTTCTTCTGCTCGTGCTTTCTGCTGTTTCGAACTTGGTCTCCTAGCATCTCCTCCCCCCTCCGTTTGAAGTTACTGGAGACGCAGAAACAAGGTTGCAGCCTTGAACGCAGCTGATCAATATGGCGCTTCCATATTCTTCCGTCGCGACTTTTTACTCGGTACGACCTGGGTCCTGTGATTTGGATTACAGTTGTCTCGATCGACAACGGATCGCCAGAAAAGTTTTTAGCAAAGACTAAGTCGCCTATCTGGAATTCGCGGCATTTCCCACTGGATCCATGTGGCTTTTCTGGTTCGTACGATGGGTGTAGTCGGTCAAGGTGGGAGCGGAGTTTTCATCCCATTAACAATTCGGCCGGAGTTTTGTTGGTGATGCTGTGCGGAGTGATGTGTTGAAGAAGGAGTATCCGGTTAATCTTATCTTCGATATCACCATAGTCCATTTTATGTAGGGTTTTTTTGACAAATTGTACCATGCGCTCAGCTCTTCCATTGGTCGCAGAATACACCGGCGAAGTTAGCACATGGCGAATACCAAGGTCCGGCAAATACTGTTCAAAAGAAAGCGAGGTAAACTGGGGCCCGTTGTCGGATACCAGAATGTCTGGCAGTCCATGGGTTGTGAATAATCTGTTCAATTTTCTTATGACGGATTCCGTTGTGGTACTTTTCATTTCATGGATTTCAAGCCAGTTTGAGTAGGCATCCACCATTACTAGGAATGTGTGTCCTTTGGTAGGTCCGGCAAAGTCAATATGAATACGGGACCATGGTCCCCTGGGTATTTCCCACTCTGTTGGGGTTGCTTTTGGTGGGGCATTGCTAACTTCCTGGCATTTGCAACAAGTCTTTACTCAGGCCTCGATTTGCTTGTCGATACCCGGCCACCACGCATAGCTTCGTGCGAGCGCCTTCATGCGCACTATGCCGGGGTGGCCTTCATGCAAGGTTTTCAACACCACTCGTTGCAGTCGCTCTGGGACGACGACTCTATCCCCCCAAATGATGCAGCCTTTCTGTGAAAACAGTTCCGTCTGTTGATTCTTGAAAGGACTGAAGTTGTCAGGGATTTGATCCAATGGCTATCCTCGCTCGACCCAGCTAAGAACTCGCGCCAAAATGGGATCGTGTTTGGTTTCGATCGCGATATCTCGAGCTGTCAGTGGTGGTGATTGAAGTGCTTCAATCTGGAGCATCGCGACAGTTGGAGCTGGGTCATTAACGGTTTCAGGAAGTGGTGCACGGCTTAGTGCATCAGCATGGGGGATGGCCTTCCCCGGGCGGTGTTGCAATTTATAATTATATGCAGCCAAGAATTCTGACCAGCGAGTCATTCTGGGAGATAATATGTAAGGAGTTGGCTTGTCCCCCGCTATAATCCCCAGCAAAGGTTTGTGGTCGGTAACTATAGTAAAAACTCGCCCATAAATATATTCATGAAATCGTTTAACAGCACAAACGACAGCAAGAGCCTCTTTATTGATTTGACTATAGTTGCGTTCAGTTTTTGATAGCGTTTTTGAAAAGTAGGCAATAGGGGCTTCACTACCGTTTGGTAACACATGGCTCAAAATAGCACCCACTCCGAATGGTGATGCATCACATGTAATCGTTAACGGCAAAGTCTCATTATACTGCATTAAAACAGCTTCTGAAGTCAATAAGTTTTTTACTTGTCGGAACGCGTGTTCCTCTTGATGTCCCCAGACCCAGGTTGCCTTTTTGTCCAACAGACGATGTAGGGGCTCAGCTACGGTCGCTTTATGGGGCAGGAACACATTGTAGAAATTGATAAGGCCCAGGAAAACTTGGAGATCGGTCTTATTTCGGGGCCTTGAAGTGTTTTTGATCACCCTAAGCTTGCTACTGGTGGGGTGAATGCCTTGTTTATCGATTAAGTACCCCCAAAATTCTACCTTATCCATACACAATTGACACTTTTTTTTTTTTACTTTAAGGCCAGAGTCTTTAAATTTCTGGAGAACTAACTTCAGGCGCTCTCTTAGTATTTCTCTAGTTGGAGCAGCAATTAAAACGTCATCAAAATAAGGTACGACCCCTTTTATACCCTGTAGTAGTCTCTCCATCAAGCTCTGAAAAATTCCTGGGGCCACGCTAACTCCGAATTGGAGTCGGTTCTACTTAAATGCACCTCGGTGCATAACGATCGTTTGTGCCTCTGCCGTTTTTTTGTCTACAGGCAGTTGTTGGTATGCCTGTGCTAAATCCAATTTAGCGAAGACTTTTCCGCCCCCCAGGGAATGGAGAAGGTGTTGTACCACCGGTACCGGTTAAGCGTTCTGTTGAAGGGCGTGATTCAGGGTGGCTCGATAGTCCCCACAAATTCTTAACGATCCATCCAGCTTGATGGGTGTTACAATTGGGGTTTCCCAGGGAGCATGGTCGGTTGGTTCTAACACACCCTGGGCTGTCAATTTATCAAGCTGCTCGTCAATCTTTGGTTTAAGGGCAAATGGAACTCGACAAGGCTTAAGGCGGATGGGAGCTACTTTGGGGTCAAGGTTAAATGATATCGGGGTCCCCTTGTACTCATCTAGTTTCTCTGTAAAGACGTCCTGGAACTCTTGGATGATGGCCTCTTCCCAGTCGTCGCTGTTGGTTCAGTGAATGCCGGCTACTTCAATTCCAAGTGGGGTGAACCATTGGAGGCCTAACAAGCTAGGCCGATCCCAGTTGACTATGGTCAGTGGTAGGGATGCAGTACGATTTTTAAATGAGACACAGACTTTGCTGGATCCGACAACTGGAATTCGATTTTCCTGATAGTCTTTAAGTATGATTCTTTGGAATCTGAGGTCTTGCCACTGGACGGTGGGGATTAATTGTTTAAGGGTCTTCCAGGAAACCATTGAGAGGGATGATCCAGAATCAACTCCATCAGGCAGGGCTGGTTTTCGATGGCGACTTTCACCCGGATCTTCTTGGCATCTAATGATGAGGCGTGACCGATCGTAATGGTTTGGTGTGCCTCTTCCCGCTTTGTTGACTGGGCTAGTGCTCTGTTTCTGTAGGAATGGTTGTTCCATTGGTGGGTTAAGTTTTCTTGATTCACAGGACGACTTCCTGTGGGCTGGCGGTAGTTGGTCCCCCTCTGAGGTGGGTTGGATCCTTGCTTGCTTCTACAAACTCTTCCAATGTGACCTCTTTTCCCGCATACATGGCAGAGTGCATCGAGGAATTTGCAGTCTGATCGTGGGTAGTTTGCCCCACAACCAGCACATTGGTACTGTACTCTCTGGTTACATTGATGGTGTTGGTCTCGTTCAGACTGGAGCCTGTTGACCTCTTCCTCATCGTTTTCTGATGACGATTCGAGGTCCTCGTGATGGGCTGTCGTTGCCTGTCCCTCCAGGTGAGGCGAGATTTAGCCAGCAAGTTGGCGGAGCGGGGCATGGGTGCGGCGCATTCGTGCAGCCTATTTTCTGGTTGCTTCTGCTGCAGTAGCGTCAGCGATGGCATCTGCAAGGCTAATGTCACATTTCACCATTAGCTTACTCTGCACGTGGGGTGCACCTAATCCCAGAATTATTTGGTCTCTCAGGGCCTCTTCGAGGTCGGCGAACCCGCAGAGGCCTCCCAAATTCCAGAGATCCGCTATGAAATCTGCATTACTTTCTCCCTTCCGCTGGTCTCTCTGATAAAATTCATGTCTTCGAACAAGCGTTGGTACGGTCGGTGCGTAATGGGCCCGTAGAAGGGGCTCGAGGACGTCCCAGTCCATGGACTTCACCTCAGCTGGTTTGGCTAGAGCCTTGGCCATTTTAAAAACGGTCAGCCCGCAGTGAGTTAGGAATACCGCTCGCTTCTTTCCGGTAGTGGCATCCTTTAAGTTGTTGGTTTCCAGAAACATCTGGAATCGGTCCATATATGAGTCCCAGTCTTCTTGTGCCAGGTCGAATGGAGCAGGTGGTATGACGCTGCTAGACATGGTTCAGCCATTGGTGCGTCTTCAGCCACGTGCTCTGTTTGATGCTCTGTAGTACTCAGTCAGCTCTGACGTCTCCAAATCCCATCCTCGTCGCCAGTGTTAAGTTCTGCGCATGGGCGCAAGGATTGGAGACGAGACGATGAACAGTGAACTTCAACTCTTTATTTAACATTGTGGAACAGAGCAAAAACTACGGCAGCAACAGCCCTTTTTATAGGCAAGCTGCTGATCAAATAACCAATGAGAAACGGGAAGCGTTAGTTCCCTTAACCAATGAGAGAGGCCCGCTAATAGCCAATCAGATTCTCCTGAACGGACCAATCAGATGTCGCTATTATCAGCCAATCAGAAGTGCAGGGTCAGAACCCTGCACTTTTCTAAAGGTTTTAATAATCTTTATTAAGCACTTTTATTCATTCACTTTTTTATTAATTCACAACAGTTTCATTAAAAAGCATTTAATTTTAAATGATGGTATTAATGCTGTTAAGTTCTTTCTGTTACATTTTAAGAGCATTTTTAACTGCTTTTCAAAAACTTTTCATGAGAACCAACAGTTTTTTTAAAAAAATATATTGATTTGATATTTAAATTATATTAAAGGCTCCATGTCAACCTCTGAAATGTCATACAGAGTTGCCATGGAAATATCAATGCAATCTGGCTCTCTGAACACCAGAAATCTGACTTGTCAAGGGGAGAAGGAAAAAAAAAACACCTGAAGACTACAAATAAAAAATAATTGAAGGTAATGGCTTCACGACCTCGGTTCATAAACACTATAGATTATTTAGATCCATGCCTGCATGCAATGTACCATTGCCAGCATGTCTAATGTGCTATTCTGTTTTGATTTTATAATGCAGGTAAAAGAGATCTCATTGCTTTAGGGCTTAAGAAGGGTGGGGGGCTTTTGTTCCTTAAAAGTCTGAAATATAGTCCTGCCCTTCTACTGCTTTGAATGCTTAAAGCAATAAGTAGTCTGGCAAGGGGTTAAAAAACAATGTTACTGCTTTAAGAACCAGAGCTCTCACAAAAAAAGGTGAGGGCTGGCAGGCTAGACAAAAGCTAGGGCCTAGCTTCTTTTTCTTCCTGAATGGTTCAGCAGAGAGGATCAATTCTGAACAGAGTTATTAGGATGTAACTGCTCCAGGCATAAACTATCTCTTAGCATTTCATGACATTCAAAGTTGGCAGGTAGCTCCCGCAAAGTTCTTAAAGAACCGTAAAATGTTGGCACATTTATAGCAAGAAAAGAATCGACGGCGAATGGATATAGAGGAGAATGAAGCAATGCAAATCAGCATAATAAAGAGAATATAACACAAGTTCAACTGAAGTACACAAATTACCTATTTATCAGTGACTAGCCACGGGCAAGTTATACATTCAATAGGCCTTCCTGACTGTTACCTCATAAGAACTGATACTTGAATTGGAACACACAGGTTTTAAGGAGAAGATCCATTTCCTAAGCATGGGGAAGAGCATATCAATTTATAATTGGGGGCTTCTGTCAGATTGCCACTTCAGCTAATGGTCATCAGCATGCCTTGTAAGATTAAATTCCACCAATTAATTTATGCACTGAAGTATTTTCTTTGACTTGAAATCACAATTGTACACATTAGAACCAATCAATACTGCAAGCTACTTCTGCTGACTGTTGGCTGCCTCCAATTTGGCAGATCAAATCTCACCAGGCTCAAGATTGACTCAGCCTTCCCTCCTTCCGAGGTCAGTAAAATGAGGACCCAGATTGTTGGGGGCAATAGGCAGTGGTGGGATTCTACCAGTTTGCACCTATTCGCTAGAACCGGTTGTTAACATTCTAAGCAGTTCAGAGAACCGGTTGTTAGAAGAAATTACTGGCCTAATCCTGTAAGAAAGGCAGGAAGGAAATATTCTGGTGTTGCTTACAGAATCTGCCTCTCTGTTAATTCTTATTACACTCTTGGCAGGACTTCCTGTCTCAGGAACTTCTCTGGAGTTTTTTTCCTCTCCTTTGCTGGTACTCTGCTTGTGTGGAGTGACCATTTAAAGTTACAACGGCACTGAAAAAAGTGACTTATGATCATTTTTCACACTTATGACTGTTGCAGCATCCCCACAGTCCTGAGAGGACAGGCGAGGAGATGTGTGCCTCGATGTGAATGATATTGAGTTGGCCACACCCAGCCAATAACATGACCACTAAGCCATGTCCACCCAGTCACATGACCACCAAGCCATGCCTACCACCTAAGCCACGCCCACAGAACCAGTTGTTGAAATTTTTGAATCCCACCCCTGGCACCAATCAGCACTTTGAAGAAATAATTGAATAACTGGAAAAGAGCTTTTAATGACAAGGAACCAAGATGAGTGACATTTAGCAAGGCTTCTTGGCTAGCTAGAAAGATTGACATTCAAACGTGAATTTACGAACCCTTTCTGAGTTTTGGTCTAAAATTGGTTTTTGGTGAAGTTTAATTTTGTCCTTGGTGATGTTTAATCCTGTGTTTATTGATGAGATAATTTTCCCTGTTCAGCTTTGTTTGGAAGGAAAAAGGTTCATCTCTGTTCCTGGAAAAAAAACTGGATTGAGAAATCTGGCTAGTTCCTGTGTCTATTTGTTCTGGTAATTGGTTTAACAAACAACAGCTACTGTTGTGATTTAATTATTTGTATTGTGTTTGAATTTTTTCCTGCCTCATGGTTTCTTTTTCAATCTGGGGAGGGGGTCTTCCTTCACTGCTTTAGTTATATCTGGCACTGTCCTTTTGGAGTGTACTTCCAAGAGGCAGGATGAAAGCTCGGCACTGATTTTTTTTTACTGCCAGATTTAAGGAAAGGTCACATGGGGGGCATGTGACCTTTCCTTAAATCTGGATGATTTCCTTAGGATATCTTGTGAGGTGAGTGAGACCAGCTGGTATTTTTAAGTGGTATAAATGGTTCTAAGGATTGCTTCTCCTGGGTGTGCTCTTTCTGGAGAGCTTAAATGACCTCTGGCTTTCACTTTATGAGCAAGAATTGGCTGCTGATAGTTATCATTGCATTTTAACTGTTTTAATTCCTCAAGGTGCTCTGGCATCCTGCCTGATTTGTAACTCTGGCTTGTAGGTATTTTTAATTTAATGATTGGTATTTAGAGCAGCTTTTTGCAAGCAAAGAAGCTTTTTGTATTTTTCTACAGGTAATCCTTGACTTACAATAGTTCATTTAGTGACCATTCAAAGTTACAATGGCACTGAAAAAAAGTGACTTATGACTGTTTTTCACACTTATGACTATTGCAGCATCTCCACAGTCACGAGAAGCCAGGCAAGGACGTGAGTGACATTGAGTTGTCCATGCCCACCCAGTCACATGACTACCAAGCCACACCCACCCACAGAATCAGTTGTTAAAAAATTTGAATCCCACCCCTGGCAATAGGCTGATAAACTGCTTAGAGAGGACTATAAAAAAAACTGTGAAGTGATATATAAGTCTAAGTGCTACCACTATTATAATAAGCATAGCTGGGAAGAGGAAGCTCACTTCGCATTAAAGCCAAAATATCTAAACACAACGGGTCTATACAGCATAGGACATACAACCATAGGGATGGAAGAGACCTCAGAAGTCTTCTAGTCCAACTCTCTACTGGAGACCTTATGCCATCCTGGTCAAATGGTTGTCCATGCATTTTTTTAAAACCCCCAATGATGGAGCACCCACAACTCCAGAAAGAAAACTATTAGTTCTCACTGTCAGAAAAGTTGTCCTTATTTCTCGATTTGTCTTTAACAATCTTCCACCCATGTACTACTGTCCTGCTCACTAGTGCTTTGGAGAATAGGTTGACCCCTCTTCTCTGTGACAGCCCTTCAAATACTGGAAAACAGTTATCATGCCCCTTCCTAAATCCTTCCCTTCAGTAGACTTAGACAAACTTAGCTTCCTCAACTGTTCATCATACGATTTAGTCTCATATATCCTTTACCATGTCTTTGCTCTTTTCTGCACATTTTCTAGGATCTCAGCATCTTTTCTGGTATCATGGTGGCCAGAACTGTATGCAGTATTTCAAGCGTGGTCTCACTAATGCAGTACAAAACATTGTAGGAACCCTTCAAATATTGGAACGCTGCTGTTACATCATCCATAGTCCTTCTCTTTGTTAGGCTAAACGTACCCAGTTTCTGCAACCATTCATGTTTTAGCTTCCAGCCCCTAACCAGCTTTGTTCTTTGTTGCTCTGCAGACAATCTCCTTAACGCTCTAGATTTAATTATTTATTTATTTTTCATTCATTTATTACAGTTTTATCCTGCCTACATTACATTATAAGTAACTCAAGGTGGTGAACATGACTGGCCCAAAGTCACACAGCTGTCTTAAGTCAAAATATGATATGGTACCTGGGGTCAAAAGAATAGAAGAGAAAAAACTGGAGAAAATCATAAAATGCAAAGACCTGCCAATAGAAGTAAAAAAAGGTAACACCAATAGTGATATTTTGTTATGGCCTATGGGCTAATCAATAAACTAAACTAACTAACCAATAGTGATAGGAACCCTGGGTGCAATCCTAGAACATTTGGAGCACCACTTGAACACTATCGGCATTGATAAATCACTATCAATCAATTACAAAAAGCATCTTTATTTGGTATAGCTGATATCTTGCTAGACCTTTAACAGCATCAAACAACATTTGCCTATTCCAGGTCCTTGGGATGGACTCGTTTGGTGGATAATAATTCACCAATCCATTCTAAACATCTGTCTGACAATGTGATGAATCATAATAATAATACAAATTTCCATCTGTCAATTACAAAAGGCCATATTACTTGGATCTGCACATATACTGAATTCATTATGACACCCAATGTTCTTGGCAAGCACTTGATGCATATGAAGGCCAACACCAACAATGATGAACTGGCAGCTGTGGTCTCTCTCACTTATTGTGTATATACTAATGAAAATGCATCCCTAACCTACTTTTTATTAACCTTAGAAAGAAGCTCCATTGGCACAGTAGAAACTTATTTTCCGAGATTAAAAATAGACATCTGGTATACAATTTTCATCAGGACCAACAACATTTATTTATGTTTATCATCTTTTTCATCATGATCATCATCATTATCATCACCAGAATAATTGCAACTACAATCTGAACAAAAGATTAGAGAGATCAAACAAAGACTTAAGAGTGTTTCTGGGTTTTGTTTTGTTTTTTGGATGAGGCAATTTAAAGAGAATGTTCCCAATAACTGTGTAAAAAGTGTAAAAAGAAAAAGAAAGCCTTTTGCTGTGGATCTTTACGAAACAAAAGTAAAGGACAGGAGCCTGCAGTTGTGACCTGCGATGTTAATGACTTGTTTGTGATTCTGCTTGAGAAGAGGCTGGCAGGAATGAGAGAATGTACAGGCGTTCAAGAAAAAGTCAAAGATTCTGGGAAGCAAGTGGCCACACTTCAGCTGATGAGCAAGGAGGAAGCTTTATTGAATTAAAAAATTGAGCCCAGTAGCAAATGGAAAGAAGAATCAACTCCCCATTAAGAAAGAGAATATGCAGAAGCAAGAGGATGAAGATGAATGATGAAGATGGAAGAGTATTAATGGTGGAAATAATGGACAATAATATAAAAATACTCTTGATTGCAATTTATGCTCCGAATGAAAAACAAGAAGAGTTTTATAAAAAGCTACACATGAAAATAACTGGACTGGACTATGTTAATATAATTATGATGGGAGACTTTAATGGAATTGTGGACAATAAATTGGACTATATAGCAACAACAACCAAGCAAAATGGAAAGGTATAATTCTTATGGCATCTTGTATGGTTTTTTGCAGCCGTGCATGGTAACACTGCTTTAAACTATCTTGGACCAGAGGATATTGGCATGATTTCATACAAAGAATTTTTTTCAAAAGCAGCAGAATTCCAAGTGCCAATCCCATTCAGACTTTCAAGGTATTATCTATCTATCTATCTATCTATCTATCTATCTATCTATCTATCTATCGATCGATAGATAGATAGATAGATATTATCTACCTTATCATCTGTCTATCATCTATCTATCTATCATCTATTATCTATCTATATCTATCTATCTATCATCCATTATCTATCTAGCTGTATCTATCTATCTATCATCTATTATCTATCTAGCAATTATCTACCTACCTACCTATCTATCATTTATCTATCTATCATCTATCTATCTATCTATCTATCTATCTATCTATCTATCTATCTATCTATCTATCATCTATCTTATCATCTATTATCTATCTATCTATCCATCCATCCATCTATCTCTAATTTATATAGCTGCCAACTCTTATATCGGTGACTCCAGGCAACTTACAAAATTGTTTAAAATCCACCGCATCATAAAAGCCCATTAAAAGTCCCATTTCACCTCCCATAGTAGCAACTTCCGAACCACTGGATAGTGTCCATTGAAGCAGCCACCTACCCCGCATTCTTTGTGACTCTAATCCCTGCCTAGATACCAAATCCATCCATAGAAAAAGCCCATTCACTTCCAAAGAAAGCGAAGCCTTTAAAGAAGGAGCAAAGGGGCAGGAAATGAAAGTCGCTCCTAACCCAACAGTTAAATTAAATAAAAGCAATCCAGGAAGAGGGACAATTAAAAGAATGCTGGCATGAAATTTTCTGTCGTCCAGAGCACACAGTCAGAAATGGCCCATCAAATAATACTGATTGACCAGATCAGATTCTCCCCTATCATCTATGCCAGGCATGCAAGCAGAATTCCCAAATTATCTCTGCAGGCAAGAGCAGATGGCATCCCCTTCTCAGAGATTAGCCATTAGTTAGGGGATTTGTCCCCTAAAGATCTGTCCCTTCTAGCAGTCCGCATGTGTTGTATTGTCAGAATTCATCCTCATAGTTCTTACACATATATATATATAAGGAAGAAATCTTAATCACAAGACTAGGGATTTTGTTTTCAGGTGACTGAATATTTCATCATCAAACAAGCTTGGCTGTGGTAGCAGATAATAAACTGTGCAACATGAGAACAAGACTCCCTAGGTCCCTCGGGATGATGAGGTGAGCTGACAATCTATTCATCAGTTCAACAACAAATCTTCCTCCAAGCACTGAGAATCAGAAGAGCTCCCTAGTATAATGCAGTGATGGCTAACCTTTTCATCCTCATGTGCCTGCACCCATAATGCAATGCATGTGTGAGCCCCCGGCCCCCTGTGCATGCGTGTGTGACCCCTGTACACGCCACATGCCTTTGCACATGTGCGTGAATCTCCCGTGCGCGACCCAACCCCGCGCATGTGCAAGAGATACCGACAATCAGCTGGCTGGTGGGAGGCGCATGCACTTGCTCAGTGGACCTGATCTGGGCAACCGCTTGTGTGCCACCAGAGGTGGCTCTGCCTGCCACTTCAGGTACGCATGCCATAGGTTCACCATCACGGGTATAATGGCTGGAACTTCTTCAGACACATCACAAAAGCTCCTTAGTGTGCACCACAGTATGAAATACCATCCTATGACCCAACTTACCAATATCAGATTGGGCCCAACCGGCTGGTCTTCAGGAAACCTGATTGTTTACCCAGGTTTGGGGGTTGGCAAATTTGTAAAGCCTGGGTAGTTAGTTATTACTCTGAGGTTGGCTGCAGTTTCTTCTTTTTTGTTTAGATTATGTGATGTGGGTTTTTTTTTTAAATGGTGATTTATACTTCTTATACTCTATTTGCTGCCCAGATCATTTTGGCAAGCAGGGTGGCCATATAAATGTAAATAAATAAATATTCAATTGCAGAATTCAAAGCTATGATCTTTCAATGCCAGCATGTAATTACAGATGACCTACACAAACCCTTTTTTTCTTGCCCACCGTCTTGATTACACGTCTGCTAAGCAAAGCTCATTCAGTTATACATGCCACTGTGAAAGATCCTCCAGTCTTCATCATGCAGAGCACAGCAGCTAAATGCTCAAGGGCAGACACCTAGATGGACGGCAGGATTACACACACACACACACACACAAACTTATCTCTTTCATACTGATGGGAGAGAGTGGCTGAATCTATCATGGGATGCAGTAATCTTCCAAAGTAAATTTAGTCCTTAGGAGCATGGGTCTTACAGTTTTACCCAGGGAGGTTTGTTTCTTGGAAATTATAATTATAGATTTCTGAGATATAAGCTAACCTGAATTTAGATGTCAATGTAATTCTAAGAAACTTTACAAACTGACCAAAAAATTCAAAGATGAGTTTTAAAAATAAATTGCAATAAACAGCTTATACAAGTGTTTTTTCCCCTGATGCTTTCTTAGGGTGCAGAGGAAATGAAACCCCTTTTCTGTTTTTTCATCTTTATTTATAGGCAACTATGTTAGCCCATAAGATGCTTGAATATCATTGGCTCATTCAGGACCCCATTTCTTTACCTGTCAGTCACTTCATTGACTGTCACCTGCCACCTTGAAAGATTTGTTTGTTTTTGTCTCTGCATTTGAGTGAACCCAGTCACTGTGTTTTGTAAATCTTTTTTGGGGGGTGCTCTTTTTGCTCAGCAGTATCTGTGAACTAAGCCACCAAGTTTAATATAATGTGCAAATCCAGCCATTAGCTTTAATCGTGGATCCCACCTCTTAATGTAGTAAAAATAACAGAGAAGGTCGATAAAAAGTTTTTATTTTCTTTTGCTCAGAAGGAGAAAATAAATAGAGAAAAAGGATCAACTCACCTACTATAGTGATG
Source organism: Hydrophis major (assembly GCA_033807585.1). Taxonomy (NCBI): domain Eukaryota; kingdom Metazoa; phylum Chordata; class Lepidosauria; order Squamata; family Elapidae; genus Hydrophis; species Hydrophis major. Next base: position 133,393,296 of record CM066329.1, on the reverse strand, counting down.
AAATAAAGAAAACTCCAGTGATAGATCTAATGTCTAGTGATATATAATTTTTATTTCTTTTCCTTTCCTTTCCTTTCCTTTTTTTAGGAAAAGAAGCTTTGTCACCCAACTGTGTGGTTAGCATTAGTCTAACAATCACATGAGATTCATGTCCTCAGAAGGGCACACCTATGCTTCTTATTTTAGGGAGCTGATTCACAATAAAATCCACATCCATCACATCTTGCAAAATCTATATGATTCTGCAAAAAGGAGAGGGGACAGATGTATTTATCATGCACATATCATACAGGACACACACACACCCCAAAAATCATTGCTGCTTTCCCAATTGCACAATAAGGGAACCCTCATTAATCATTGGGACTGGTATATACTGAAAGGGAAATATTGACTGGATTTAAAGAAACATCAGTTTTGTAATGGAATAATTCCTTTTTAAAGGTAATCGCCAGAGTTTCTTTAAAGCAGAATGATTAGCAGCCAATTCATGAGTCATTTCAGGAATTCCAAAGGAACAAAGGAAAAAATAGATGCATTTGTTTCCCAAAAAGTAATGTAAATACCCTAGGGGAATCAAAAACATTGCACAGGATGTCGCAAGGAAGCATGGTCGCAAGGAACAGAGACGAGACAGTGAACAGTGAACTTCAACTCTTTATTTATCATTCTGAACAGAGCAAAACCCTAGGGCAACAGCTCTAGGCAAGCTGCCGCTCTAGTAACCAACAGGAAACATGGAGTGTTAACCCACTTAACCAATGAAAGTGGCTCGTTAACAGCCAATAAGATTCTCCTGAACGGACCAATCCGATATCGCTATTATCGGCCAATCAGAAGTGCAGAGCCAGAACCCTGCTATTTTCTAAAGCTTTTGATAAACTTTATTTAAGTGTTTTATTAGTTCATAACACCCCTTCCCCCCGGGTTCCGTTTGGGGGGTGTGGTGATGTAATCTCTGAGGTAGGAAGGTTGCTTTGATTGTCTATTGGATTTACGCTGTCCCACCGGTTCTTGTCCATAAGCCTGTTTTGGCGGGGCGTTTTCGGACAAGTCAGGTGTCGCTGGTTCCTTGTTAGAAGACTCGGTGCAGCTAATGTTCTCGTCGTTATCCTCTGGCTCTTGCGGGCTTGCCTCTGTTGGGTTGTTCCTCTGTGGCGAGGCCACACCCATCCCTGATCCTTCTTCACTTGTTACGCCCAATGGCTGACTTCTTTCGTTCCTGCTTTCCGCCATCTCGAATTCGGTTTCTTTGACATCCGTCCCCCCTCAGTTTGGGAGTTACCGGAGTTGCGGAAACTACGTTGTAGCCTCGAGCGAAGCTGATCAATATGGCGTTTCCATATTTTTCCATCGCAGGTTTTCACCTGGTACGACCTGGGTCCAGTGGCTTGAAGAACAGTGGCCTTGATCCACAACAGTTTGCCAGAAAGGTTTCTGGCAAAAACTAAGTCGCCTATCTTGAACTCGCGGCATTTTCCACTAGATCCACAGGGTTTCTCTGGCTTGTAAGACGGGTGAAGCCGGTCGAGGTGGGAGCGGAGTTTGTGTCCCATCAATAGTTCCGCTGGAGTCTTGTTGGTGACGCTGTGCGGAGTGATGTGTTGGAGAAGGAGTATTCTATTTATCTTATCTTCAATGTCCCCATAGTGCATCTTGTAGAGGGTTTTTTTTAACAAACTGTACCATGCGCTCGGCTATTCCGTTAGCTGCAGGGTGCGCTGGCGAAGTTAGCGCATGGCGAATACCTCGGTCCGCTAAGTATTGTTCAAAAGGAAGCGCGGTAAACTGGGGTCCGTTGTCGGATACCAGAACGTCTGGCAGTGCATGCGTCGTGAATAATCTGTTCAACTTCTGGATGACGGACTCGGTTGTAGTACTTTTCATTTCATGGATCTCGAGCCAGTTTGAGTAGGCATCCACTGTTAATAGGAACGTATGTCCCTTAGTAGGTCCCGCAAAGTCAATATGAATGCGGGACCATGGTCCCCGAGGTGTTTCCCATTCTGTCGGAGTTGCTTTTGGTGGGGCATTGCTAACCTCCTGGCACTTATAACAAGTCTTTACCCAGGCTTCAATTTGTTTGTCGATGCCCGGCCACCACGCATAGCTTCATGCGAGCGCTTTCATACGCACGATGCCGGGGTGGCCCTCATCTAGTGTCTTTAATACCGCTCGTTGTAACCGCTCTGGGACGACGACTCTATCCCCCCATAGGATGCAGCCCTTTTGCAAAAAAAGTTCCGTTTGTCGATTCTTGAAGGGAATGAAGTCGTCAGGGGTTTGATCTACTGGCCATCCTTGTTCGACCCAGCTAAGAACCCGCTTTAAGATAGGATCGTGTTTGGTTTCGATCACGATATCTCTAGCGGTTAGCGGCAGTGAATGCAGTGTTTCAATCTGGAGCGTTGTAAGGGTTGGAGCTGGGTCATTGATGGTTTCCGGAAGTGGTGCATGGCTCAGTGCATCAGCGTGGGGAATGGCTTTCCCCGGGTGGTGCTGCAGCTTATAATTGTACACAGCCAAAAACTCCAACCAGCGAGTCATTCTAGGTGATAATATATAGGGGGTTGGTTTGTCTCCCGCTATAATCCCCAGCAAAGGTTTGTGGTCAGTAACAATAGTAAAAACTCGTCCATAAACATATTCATGAAACCGTTTAACAGCAGATACAACAGCAAGAGCCTCTTTATCGATTTGACTATAGTTACGTTCAGCCTTTGATAGAGTTCTTGAAAAATAGGCAATAGGGGCTTCACTAACGTTTGGTAACACATGGCTCAAAATGGCTCCTACTCCAAAGGGTGACGCGTCACAAGTGATTGTTAAAGGCAAAGTCTCGTTATACTGCATTAAAATACTGCATCTGAAGTTAATAGGTTTTTCACTTGTCAGAATGCGTGCTCCTCTCGGTGCCCCAAAACCCAGGTTGCTTTTTTGTCGAGAAGCCGATGTAGGGGCTTGGCTACGGTCACTTTGTGGGGCAGGTAGATGTTGTAAAAATTAATAAGCCCCAGGAAAGCTTGGAGATCAGTCTTGTTCCTGGGTCTTGGGGCATTCTTGATTGCTCTTAACTTGCTACTGGTGGGGTGAATGCCTTGTTTATCGATTAGGTACCCCAGGAACTCTACTTTATCTGTGCACAGTTGACATTTATTTTTTTTAACTTTAAGGCCAGAGTCTTTAAATTTCTGGAGAACCAGTCTAAGACGCTCCTTAATATTTCTTTCTTTTTTTTTTTTTTGGAACAAATTTTATTGATTTTAAAGACAAACAAGCCATCATTAACCATTAAATACATAAAACCTCTTTCCATTATTAATTTTACAAGTCAAGTAGAATATTATTTTATGCAACATAATTCTTTTTTTACACCATTTCAATATAAACATATAGATATCTCTTAACAAATTTCTCATTATTTCTCTTTTCATATTCAACTTCATTGTTACTATTATTATTTTCTATATTTATCCAGTTTATAGTCATCATCTTCATTCCTCTCTGACTTGATTACCATTATTCTCATCCAACATTCCTCTGAGGTTTTATTAATTCTCAAACAAAACATAGATACACAAAACACAAAAATATAAAACTTCTTTTAAGAAAGTAGTTTGGTACCAGATTACCTCTCTTTGTATGGACTTCAATTAAATTCATGCTCCTCTTATATACCATTACCTATCTTATTTACCATTCTATATCTTCTATATACCTTCTCCCCGCTTTTCATTCTTCTTATTTCTATTTTATTTAATTCATTTTAATTTAAATCATTGTATTTGTATTTTTTGTCCATTCTTTCCAAATTATCCATTTATCTCATTCCCTATAGTAAGAAAAATAAAAGAATTTCTCCTGAAATCACTGATCAGAGTATGATGCCTTTCTATTCTCCCCCAAAATTAATATTTAAAATAACGCCTGATACCCAGTCTGATTCTGCTTAGTACATTCTGCCTACTAGCCTTTAAAGAGAAAAAGTAATAAATTCATAATAATTAATATAATTAGATAATAAATCCAAATATTAAATCTTATAACATTCCGATTGTCTATTTCAAAAAACAAGTGCTACAATTTTATTAATTTTTAAAATCTGTCATTACTAAACATTTCAATATTTTAATCTTTTATTAATTCTTATAACATTCTAGTTTTCTATTTCTAATACATAGTACCATCTTATGTACCTTGCAGAATCTTCTTTTTTAAAGAAATTATACCTTACCCTTTATCCCTAAAAAAAAGTCCTTTTTTCCCATCTTGTTTCATACCTTTGTGGCTTTTCCCTCCCTTTTCCCTTCTTTTCTTATCCCCCCTGGCTTTTTTACCCCCCCCCTCTACTAACCTCGCCTTTTTAGCTTTCCCTCTCTGTTGTAATCCTTTCTCCTTTTGCTCAGTAACATTAAGTTGGTTTTGCATCTTATTTTTTCCTTTCTTAAGTGTTTTTTTAAATCTTAAGTCCTTCATTTTCCTTCCTTTCTTTCTCCTTTCTCTCTTAATTAATTTTTTAGATTCACTGAAGATGGCGTCTTCTTCTTTTTCTTCTTCTCCTACTTCCTCCATCTGTTGTTGTGTTTGCTGATAAATAGCAAGTGCCATTTCTAAAGAAAGGAAAGCTTCTTTCACAGCGTCCTTACTTTCTTGATATTCCTTTCTAAGTTCATCATCAGATAAAGCTATTCTTTGTTCTTCTTAGAGCAACCAAAATGTTTCAAAAGTTAAAACAATTCCTCAAAGTCCCAGAGACATCAATCAATCCAAACAACGCACAAAGTTCTCGCTTTCTCTTCCTGGGGTGGTATCAGTAAAAGGGAAAAGAAAAAAAGCCCAATGTGTATTTTACAGCCTTGTTGCAATCAATTTCTAGTCTCAAGATCTTCAAGGCATCTCCTCCAGCAAGATCTTAATATTTTTTTTTGTCCTCTCCCTTCCCACTTATAACAAGAAGCCAAGTTTTTACCTTTTATAAAAAAACAACAGGTTTCTCAATGGCCATTTGTTGATTCCATAGGGAAGGAGAGTAAACTTTCCTTTCAGCACCTCAATTTTGCCGCTTGAAATCTTCCTCTGGAAACAAAGTATTTTTCAAAAAGTCATAGTTCTCAGGATTAAATGCCTCTTAAAGTCCTGGATCAGCCACAAAACTTTCTTTTGTAAACTTTCTCCCCTCTTCCTCCTGCTCAGTCTTACCCAGCTGCTGGCTTCTTTGTGGCAGCCATTACAGACCGCCGCTCGACCGCCTTGAGAAAAGGGGGTTTTGCCGGCTGGGGAGGGGGTCTGCAACACCCCCAAACCCCTCACCAGCTCCCCCTATCTTCGGCTGCCTCTGCAAGGCAGCCTTAGCCTCCAAACCCGTCCAGATCGGAGGCACCAAAACGGCTAGCGCGGCAGGGATTGCGCAGGATCGCGAAACTCTGCCGCTGGCGAAGCCGACAAACCGGAAGTTCCACTCCTTTAGTATTTCTCTATTCGGGGCAGCAATTAAAACATCATCAAAGTATGGTATGACCCCTTTTATACCCTGTAATAGTCTCTCCATCAAGCTCTGAAAGATCCCTGGGGCCACGCTAACTCCGAATTGGAGTCGGTTGCACTTAAAGGTGCCTCAGTGCATAATAATCGTTTGCACCTCTGCTGTTTTTTAATCTGCAGACAGTTGTTGGTATGCCTGTGCTAAATCCAATTTAGCGAAGACTTTTCCGCCCCCCCAGGGAATGGAGGAGGTGTTGTACCACTGGTACCGGGTAAGCGTTCTGTTGAAGGGCATGATTCAGGGTGGCACGGTAGTCCCCATAAATCCTTAACGATCCATCCAGTTTGATGGGTGTTATGATTGGGGTTTCCCAAGGAGCAGGGTCGGTTGGTTCTAAAACACCCTGGGCTATTAATTTATCAAGCTGCTCGTCAATCTTTGGTTTAAGGGCAAAAGGGACTCGACAAGGTTTAAGGCGGATGGGGGCTACTTCAGGGTTAAGGTTAAATGATATCGGGGTCCCCTTGTACTCGCCTAGTTTATCTGCAAAGACGTCCTGGAATTCCTGGACGAGGGCCTCCTCCCAGTCGTCGCTGCTGGTTTGGTTAATGCTGGCTACCTCAATCCCAAGTGGAGCAAACCATTGAAGGCCTAACAAGCTAGGCCGATCACGGTCGACGACGGTCAATGGTAAAGATGCAGTATGATTTTTGAATGAGACCTGGACTAGGCTAGATCCAATGACCAGAATTCGGTTTCCTTGATAGTCCTTGAGAATGATTCTTTGGGTTCTGAGGTCTTGCCACCGGACGGCAGGGATCAATTGTTTAAGGGTCTTCCAGGAAACCATCGAGAAGGACAATCCTGAATCGACTTCCATCACGCAGGGCTGGTTTTCGATGGCGACCTTCACTCGGATCTTCTTTGCATTTAATGATGCGGCGTGACCAATCGTGATGTGCCGCTTCTCGTTTCGTTGAATGGGCTAGTGGTTTATTTCTGCAGGAGTGGTTGTTCCATTGGTGGTTCGAATGTTCCCAAATCACAGGATGACTTCCTGTGGGTTGGCGATAGTTGATCCCCTTCTGAAATGGGCTGGCTCCTAGCTTGCTTTGACAGACTTTTCCGATGTGGCCTCTCTTCCCACAAATATGGCAGAGCGCATCGAGGAATTTTCAGTCTGATCGTGGGTGGTTTGCCCCACAGCCTGCACATTGATACTGCAGTCTCTGGTTATACTGGTGGCTTTGGTCTCATTCAGACCGGAGCCGGTTGACTTCTTCCTCATCACTTTCTGATGACGATTCGAGGTCCTCGTGGTGGGTTGCCGTTGCATGTCCCTCAAGGTGAGATGAGGTTTCGCCAGTGAGTTGGCGGAGCGGGGCGTTGGTGCAGCACATTCAGGCAGCCAACTTCCTGGTTGCTTCTGCTGCAGTAGCGTCAGTGATGGTATTTGCAAGGCTGATGTCGCCTTTCGCCATCAGCTTACTTTGCACATGCAGTGCATCTAAACCCAGAACTATTCGGTCTCTTAGAGCTTCTTCGAGGTCGGCGAACCCACAGAGGCCTCCCAGGTTCCGGAGATCTGCGATGAAATCTGCAACGCTTTCTCCTTTCCGCTGGTCCCTCTGGTTAAATTCATGTCTTCGGACAAGCATTGGTACGGTAGGTGCATAGTGGGCCCGTAGGAGGGGCTCGAGGACGTCCCTGTCCATGGATTTCACCTCAGCCGGTTTTGCCAGTGCTTTAGCCATCTTAAAAACAGCAAGTCCGCAGTGAGTCAGGAATACTGCTCGCTTTTTTCCAGTAGTGGCATCCTTCAAGTTGTTGGTCTCCGGAAACATCTGGAACCGGTCCATGTATGAGTCCCAATCTTCTTGTGCCGGGTCGAATGGAGCAGATGGTATGGTGCTGCCAGTCATGGTTTCCGCCGTTGATGCGCCTTCAGCCACGTGCTCTGTTAGTGCTCTGTAGTGTTCAGTCAGCTCTGACGTCTCCGTATCCCACCTTCGTCACCAGTGTTAAGTTCTGCGCATGGTCGCAAGGAACGGAGACGAGACGGTGAACAGTGAACTTCAACTCTTTATTTATCATTCTGAACAGAGCAAAACCCTAGGGCTACAGCAGCCCTTTTATAGGCAAGCTGCTGCTCTAGTAACTAATAGGAAACATGGAATGTTAACCCACTTAACCAATGAGAGTGGCTCGTTAACAGCCAATCAGATTCTCCTGAAGGGACCAATCCGATATCGCTATTATCGGCCAATCAGAAGTGCAGGGCCAGAACCCTGCTATTTTCTAAAGCTTTTGATAAACTTTATTTAAGTGTTTTATTAGTTCATAACACAGGATGACAGCTTAAGAGGCAAATTCTTCTTAGAAAACTCTGAAATCTTTTTTTTCCTCCAGAAGGCATAATTCATGTACTCTCTCTTCATGTAGTTTTTTTTTTATTTGAGCCTCATTATTCTCTTTTGATGAGCAGATGGCCTCAACATATTTCTTTCATAACTGATCCCTCACTTTTGTATTCAACCTACATTCATTCAGCACCCATTCATTCTTGACCCTAAGTTTTTTTTTCAGTTCACACAATTCTTAACTATCCCATTCCAACTGCATTGGAATTGCATAAATGGTTTGCTTGATGTACCCAACTCTTTGCTGTTCAACAAAAGTGAACAGAAGCCATTTTTACTTTTTTCAATAAACCTTCATCTTTCACAAGAGACCACACCGCCTTTCCATCAGCATTTGCGCCTCTGAAAATTTCTCCATCATTTTCTCATCTTTGTTAATTTGTGTCCTTTCCACAAGGTACACAAATTCATTTACTTATTCCAGTTTTTGCCTTTTATGTGTAATTTGCAACTGTCTAGTCCATTTTCTATGTCAACCACTACTCAAATTAATTGATGCATTAATTGTTGGAACAATTCTTTTTACGGCATTATATGATCTACATAAAATTTTCTGAAAATAATTTGGTTTCTCAGCGAACTTGATACCATCTGCATAAATGTACACACACATTCACATATCCAACCAAAATATCCCTGATATCACCACAGGCTTTTCTTACACATTTATCCAGGGAGGTATCATATATCCTTGTTTTATTTCCTGTTCAGTGTTGAACAATTAATCTCATATTCGAATCTTTTGTCACCTATGTAGCCCAAATTTTCTCAGTTACAGATCATAAAAAATAAAATCAATCATTTATTTTTGATTGTATTTATTCATTTGCTATTGTTTGTACATATCAATTGGCACAAAAAGTGCTGATTTTAGATACTTGGCTTAAAGATAATGTCAGCCATGAAGCTGACTTGAACAAAGCCATTTTGAAGCTTCAGTGTTGCCACACTGGAACTGAGTTTGGTTTAGTTACTTTATTGTCTTTGCACCTTGTACAACAAAATCAAATACATCATGACCATGAAAATAAACACAAACACACATCCTTCACACTCCACACATTGAACCGAAAACCCCCAATACCTCACCAATGCACTATACAGCAGAATTCAAAAGAGCTATTGCCCTGGGATAGGAGCTGTTTTTCAACTATTTGTCCTTGTTTTTATTATTCTGTATCATCTGCCAAAAAAAGGGTTCCCAGGATGAGATGGATCTTTGAGAATGTTTTGAACTTTCTTAAGGCAGCAGGAGCTATACAGCTCTTCCAAAGAGGGGAGAGGGCAACCAATGATCTTCTGGGCAATGACATTAACCCTCTGGGTTAACCCTTTCTTATCTGCCACTATGCAATTGGCAAACCATACAGAGGTGCAGTATGCTAAAATGCTCTCTATGGTGCAGCAGTAGAAGGTCACCAGCAGTTTCTCATTCAGTTGTTGTTTTCTGAGAAGCCTCAGGTAGTATAATCTCTGCTGGGCCCTTTTGACCAGGGCTGCAATATGGGTACCCCAGGTCAGGTCCTCTTTTAGGGTAATACCCAGAAACTTAAAACTGGCCAATTGCTCCACTTGGTCTCCATTGATAAGCAAGGGCTGGGTGTCTGATCTATTCCTTCTATAGTCCACTATAAGCTCCCTGGTCTTATTGGTGTTGAGGACCAATTTATTGTCTCCACACCACGAAAGCAAACAGGGATATTGCTTTGGTCAGGTCAGCTTCAGGGTTGACATTACCTTTAAACCAAGTATCTAAAATTAACACTTTTTCACAGAACTGTTCATCAAGCAATTAGTATTCACATTCTCTGAATGATTTATTGAGCCCTGATGGCGCAGTGGTTAGAATGTAGTATTGCAGGTTACTTCTGCTGAGTGCCTGCAGTTCAATTCCCACCAGCTCAATGTTGAATAAGCCTTCTATCCTTCCAAGGTCAGTAAAATGAGGACCCAGATGCTTGGAGGCAATATGCTGACTCTGTAAACCACCTAGGATGAGCTGTAAAGCACCGTGAAGCAGTATATAAGTCTAGATACTATTGCTATTTACTCACTTAGAAAGTTCTACAATTGCCGCCTAAATTCATATTTGCCTTTGTTATATTATGTATTGACCTCCTCAATCCAATCAATGCTCAATCAAGCCATTCATATACTACCTTTTAACAGGATACAGGTGCAGACTGCATTGCCAATCTTAATCACACCTTCTAAAAATCACAGTCTTGGTCAGTACTGGCACATTTTAGCTAAAATGTGATAAGCACAAATTAAGGGCAGTTTTGCTCTGTGCAGGATCATGCTAGTCTATGCAGACCAGATCACTGAGCAAATGACTACCAAGCCAAAATAGTGTGGTATGTATCTCACCAACTAGAAGGCATATGCATTGTATGACACAAATTTATTACTTGCAGTGTGAAATAAGCCTTTCTTTTTTTAAAAAAATACATGAATTAGAAATGCCACTCTTATCTCACTGCTACCTGTCCTTAGGAAGTTTTGGAATGATTCTCATACCAGAACCTATGAGAAACATATTAAGTTTGTTCGGTGCATTTGGCTACCACAGCTACATACTAATGCAACTGTTGCTTTCATATAGTTTATTTTACTTCATTTTCCCACATATTATGATATTTGGCATAAATATTTTAGTGTTGCACTTGAACTATTAAGATTGATACTCATTCAGAATGCTTGTATTCCCCAGCCTAATAACAAAATACCATTGTGAGATATATCCTGGAAATGTTAAAACCTTAAGCCTTTTACTGACATTAAACCAAAACCAGACTGTTTTGCCAAGATGCATTTCTTTTCTCTTTTAACTCATAAAACATTTTGATTCATGTTAAAATGATTTCCAGACTAACACAATCTTATGCTGTTATGTTTTCTTCAACTACATAGCATTTCTTTCAAAGACAAAATGTCTGGAAGTCAACAATAGGAATTGTTTTGTTAATTTGCTTGTGTTTTCACTGAAGTTCTGTGGAAAACATAGAATACAGTTTTATGCATAGGATAATAAAAGAGTATGGGACAGTGAAGAACAGATAGACAAATCTTTGCAAGCACGTGTAGCATCTCCATTAGTTTTAGGTTACAATCTGTGGGCACAGTAACACAAATAAGAGAATCAGTTGAACCAGGCCAGAAATCAGGAGACTGGGAGTTCTAGGCTTGCCTTAAACATGAAATGATTTTGGGCCAGTTACTCCCTCTCTTTCAGCCCAACTTACCTCACAGATTTGCTGTGGAGAAAATAGGAGGAAAAAGAAGTATTTGATATAGTCAATGAGATGTGAGATGTTTATAAGAATAATAAAGGTGGGATTTAAAAAAGGTAAAGTATCTAATGTCTAAGTTTAAGGTTGTGGCCACCTGCTATTCCTTTATTCCTAATTAAATAGATAAGCAATACCATAAAAACCAGAAAGGTTGAAACTGAAAAAGTATTGCATTGCAAAGGTGACCAGGTTTCTATTTAATTATCTGGATTTGAAAAGATTAATAGAAAACTGAAGCTCAGAAGGGATTAGCTTTTATCCCTGATTTCCATATTATGTTGAAGACTGTAATTTCAAGGGGCTGTTCTGATATTGTAAATATAATATTCCTTTTTTACTTTTCTTCTCCTAAGAAGAAGTATCCCAGACTGAAATCTGTTAGACAAGGACACAACATTCCAAGAGTTTATGATAAGTAATATTTATTAAAGAAAAGATAGAAAATCATAATGAAATAATTCCGTTCACTATTACCTTATAGAAGCAAGCCCTAGTTTTACAATTCAAACCTTCTCCTATTCACTCTACAGGCTGCCCTGCCTGGTCTTTTGGGTGGAAAAGCCAATTTTCACCAGTGCCTTTTTTTAACAATAGTCAAATGTACTACTATGTTCCTTTTTTTCTTGAAATGTGTCATAATTAATTCTTATGAGAATTATAAATATACAAAAATTAGTAGGCATCAGCATCCCAGAAACTTCCTTCAGGAGACACTCTAAACTTCATCGTCCTACACAAAATAGAGCTAGACAGATATTTGGATTTCTTCCACACAAATCCTTTGCTGGTTCCCAGATGTCTTAGGCAAGTCTTAACTAATAGCAATTACCATCCAACAATGCTAGCTGATACAAGAATATCAAAATGAATAACCCAGATAAGAACTGAATAAACAACAAAACAAACAGAGCATATAGACTTGATATTAGAAGACTACCACAACTCCCATGTCATACCAACTGCAGATAAGCATGTCACAAGCAGGAAGAAACGATATTTACTGCATTTTGTATTTGTTTTAAGTGTATATTTGTTTACCAGAGAGCTCTGGACTGATATAGACTTCTTATGTTTTTCATCAAATGTACATAGTAAAACTATTCAGTTTAATTTGTAACACCATTGGCTCAGAGGTGGTGTTCAGCAGGTTCTGACCAGTTCTGGAGAATAGGTAGCAGCAATTTTTAGTTCGGAAAACCAGCAAATCCCACCTCTGACTGGAGATTTTACAGTATCCTTCCCCTGCTACTCCCACCAAGCCATGCCCACAGAACCGGTAGTAAAAAAAAATTGAATCCCCCACTGCATTGGCTTCAGACTACTTTGCCCAAAGGAAACAGGACTAAGATTTGGTCAACAGTGCATTAATAAATGGGTTTGCATTTCAAATAACTCTTGAGAATAATTTGCATTACATATCCTGGGTTTCAGCTACTGTTTCTGAGACATTGGTGCCAAAGACTATATTGACCAACTCTGTCAATTCCAGTAGGAAATCTTACTGTTTTGTGGATTTTCTGTTTGCTGTGTGCTGTTTCTGTTTCTGTTTATTTTAACAACTAAGATTTTTTAAAGTAATGCCATAAGGCATGAATTATGTTCAAACTCTTTTGTTTCAGAGAAAAATATGTGGCAGTTAAATATTTTTCTAACACTGAAATAATTTGCATCAACACATTATTAACCCAACAATCTGCATTAGAAGAATAACAAAAATATGCTACATAGGAAACCTGATCATTTGGCTTCAGCACAAATTTAAAGGATTAAAAACCTTCTTCAAGAAGTTTGCTTGAATGTGTAACAACCCAAAAAAACGGGTAGGGATCAGGGCTGCACATGCAACCTCACCTATTTCATTCTCTGATCTCCAAGGATTAATCAGAAAGTCTAAAGTAATCTACGCTTGCAACCCATGAAATCTGGAATCCTGTAGAAGCAGGGCCTTGTTTCAGCCAAAGATGTGTGATTTATCATATAATCAGTTATCCTTTCGATCTCTCATCTAAAAACATAGTCAGACTTAATGAATGCCAGCAAGCATGCCCAATCTCTGCTCACTTTCAAACCCTCCTATATTCCAGCTTACTTGAGTAAGATGAGTATCTTTTCATCAGCAGCAATGTGCATTCATGTGCATTCACTAGGCTGCAGTGATGAGATAGAAAGCAATAGATAAATAGGACTTCCAATTAATGCTATGTCTCTCTTCTATACCCACTACATTTCCAAGGGTAACAGACTTTGTAAAATGTATGATTGATATTGATCTGTGTAGTAGGGGTGAGTATTTCCTGCCATTGCTAAGCAGCATTTTAATCAACTAATCAAACTTGGCTCAAGGGGAAAGCAAGCTCTAGGTTTGGCAGCAATTAGCACATTTCCAACAAGAGGAGCACATCACTGGGCCCAGTCTGCTTAGGTGTTCCACCAGCCTGGACCCAGGAGGTGAGCCTTCTCTGCCATGACACCTGTCCTGTTGAATATCATCTCCCTTGGGATGTGATTAGCTCCAAACCTATTGAACTTAAGAAAATCCTTAAAATGTTGAATGCACTCCCGTGTTTTTGTTTATATTTTTAATGGTTTTGTTTTAATTATGTGCACTGCCCAAGCTACATTCTGTCAGCTCTTCAAGGTAGCCCAGACAAGAAGCACCAACCATAAGTATTAACACCCCCGTAATTGTAATATAGGGCCTGTTTGGTCTAGTGGTTAAGGCACCAGGCTGGAAAGGAGGAGTCCCTGAGTTCAAATCAATCAATCAAACAAACAAACAAGGTTACAGTTATAAAATATTGCAAGTCTGAAAGCACCTCTCCCCTTCCTTACTTTCATTCTGCCAAAAGCTAGGGAAGATCCCTTCTGAGATGCTTTTTTACCCCCAGTTCTCCTTTAGACTCAGATTTCATTCATCAGACCATTGTGTAGTCTCCCATCTGTCTCCCAAAGTCATTTTCTTATACCAGTACAGGCAAATTAGATGGACAGCTGTATACAGGTGAAACTCGAAAATTAGAATATCGTGCAAAAGTTCATTTATTTTAATAATGCACCTTAAAAGGTGAAACTAATATATGAGATAGACTCATTAAATGCAAGGCAAGATGGTTCAAGCCGTGATTTGTCATAATTGAGATGATTATGGCTTACAGCTCATGAAAGCCCCAAATCCACAATCTCACAAAATTAGAATATTACATGCAATCAGTAAAACAAGGTTTGTACATAGAACAATATTGGACTTCTGAAAAGTATAAGCATGCATATGTACTCAGTACTTGGTTTGGGCCCCTTTTGCAGCAATTACTGCTTCAATAAAGCGTGGCATGGAAGCTATCAGCCTGTGGCACTACTGAGGTGTTATGGAAGACCAGGATGCTTCAATAGTGGCCTTCAGCTCTTCTGCATTGTTTAATCTCATGTCTCTCATCTTTCTCTTGACAATGCCCCATAGATTCTCTATGGGGTTCAGGTCAGGCGTGTTTTCTGGACAATCAAGCACAGTAATCCCATGGTCATTGAACCAGGTTTTGATGCTTTTGGCAGTGTGGGAAGGTGCCAAGTCCTGCTAGAAAATGAAGTCAGCATCCCCATAAAGCTCGTCTGTGGAAGGAAGTATGAAGTGCTCCAAAATCTCTTGGTAGATGGCTGCATTGACTCTGGACTTAATGAAGCACAGTAGACCAACACCAGCAGATGACATGGCTCCCCAAATCAACACAGACTGTGGAAACTTCACACTGGACTTCAAGCATCTTGCAGTGTGTGCCGTTCCATTCTTCCTTCAGACTCTGGGTCCTTGGTTTCCAAATGAGATGCAAAAGTTCCTCTCATCAGAAAAGAGAACTTTGGACCACTGAGCAACAGACCAGTTCTGTTTTTCTTTAGCCCAGGTAAGACGCTTCTGATGTTGTTTGTTGTTTAGGAGCAGCTTGACAAGAGGAATAGGACATTTGAAGCCCATGTCCAGGATCCGTCTGTGTGTGGTGGCTCTTGATGCATTGACTCCAGCCTCAGTCCACTCCTTGTGAAAGTCCCCAACCCTTTTGAATGGCCTTTTCCTGACAACCCACTCCAGGCTGCAGTCATCCCTGCTGCTTGTGCAACTTTTTCTTCTACACTTTTCCCTTCCACATAACTTTCTCTTAATGTGTTTTGATACAGCACTTTGGGAACATCCAACTTCTTTTGCAATTACCTTTTGAGGCTTTCCCTCCTTATGGAACGTGTCAATGATGGTTTGCTGCACAACTGTCAGGTCAGCGGTCTTTCCCATGATTGTGATTCCTACTGAACCAGACTGAGAGACCATTTAAAGGCTCAGGAACCCTTTGCAGGTGTTATGGCTTAATTAGCTGATTAGAGTGGGACACTTTGAACCTAGAATATTGAACCTTTTCACAATATTCTAATTTTCTGAGATTGTGGATTTGGGGTTTTTGTTATGGACTAAGCCAACGCAGCAATACAAAACTAAACAGCTTTACTTTACAGATCCTGCACTTCTCATTGGCCCGCAAATAGCGAGTTGTGATTGGTCATTTTGGCCAGTCTGATTGGCTGTTAATGGGCCCCTCTGATTGGACGCTTGTGAAAGCGGTAAACTCAAATCATTGGTTGTTTTGACAGCAGCCAGCTCTATAAAAGAGCTGCTGCTGCCCGAGTATTTGCTCTGTTCTTATTTTACAATAAAGAGTTGAAGTCACTGTATGATGTCTCAACTCCGTTCCTTGTGCCCATGCTCAGGACTTAACACTGGTGACGAGGATGGGATGTGGAGACAATAGAGTTGACTAAGTACGCATCGAACAAAACAGAGCACGTGGCTGAAGAGCACACGCAACAAATGGCAAGATGACCAGCGGCGCCATACCACCCGCTCCATTCAACCCAGCAACCGAAGACTAGGACTCATATATAGATCGCTTCCAGATGTTCCTGGAGACCAACAATTTAAAAGATGCTACACCTGGCAAAAAACGAGCAGTGTTCCTGGCTCATTGTGGCCCCACCGTTTTCAAAATGGCTAAAGCACTGGCAAAACCGGTGGACGTGAAGACCATGGATTGGGATACCCTCGCCCCAATCCTCCGGGCCCCTTATGCACCCGCAGTACGTACACTGATACAAAGACATGAGTTTAACCAGAGGGACCAACGGAAGGACGGGAGCGTTGGGAATTTCGTAGCCGACCTCCGGAACCTAGGAGGCCTTTGTGGTTTTGCAAACGTCGAGGAAGCCCTAAGAGACTGCATAGTTCTGGGATTAAATGCACCACACGTGCAGAGTAAACTTATGGTGAAAGGAGACATCAGCCTTACAGATGTCATCGCTGATGCTACTGCCGCAGAAGCAACCAGGAAGTCAGCCGCTCAAATATGCCGAGTGAATGCACCGCTTCGCCAACTCGCTAACGATAGCCCACTCGCCACTGAGAAGCATGCTACCACCACCCACCACAAAGACCTTGAGTCATCCTCAGACAGTGAGGAAGAGGAGGTCAACCGGCTTTGCTCAGAACGAGAGCAAAGGAACCAGAGACGTCCGTGCCAATGTGCTGGTTGCGGGGCAAACCACCCGCGATCGGACTGCAAATTCCTCGATGCACTCTACCGTACTTGCGGAAAAAGAGGCCACATCGCAAAAGTCTGCAGAAGCAAGCGAGAGTCCAGTCCCAGCCGAAGGAAGAACAACCTCCATCGGGAGACAGGCAAACCTCCTGAGAACCAGGACCGTTTGAACCACCAATGGAACAACCACTACTACTACAGAAATCGAGCACCTGCCTCTTCATCGAGATGAGAAGAGGCCCACCAAACCATTATTATCGGCCACGCTTCATCGTTCGATGCAAGAAAGATCCGCGTAAGGGTTACTATTGAGAATCGACCGTGCGTGATGGAAGTCGATTCAGGATCATCCCTATCGATGGTATCCTAGAAAACCCTCAAACAGCTGATCCCTGCCATCTGCCGCCAGGACCTCAGCGCTCAACGAGTCATCCTAAAAGACTACCAGGGAAACAGAATTCCAGTTGTAGGTTCCAGCCACATCCAAGTGTCCTTCAAGGACCACACAGCGATGCTTCCCCTGACTGTTGTCGATCGTGACCGACCCAGTTTGTTAGGGTTACAGTGGTTCGCCCCACTCGGGATTGAACTAGCCAGCATACACCAAACCAGCGACGACTGGGAAGAGGCTCTCATCCAGGAATTCCAGGACATGTTCACAGGAACATTAGGCAAGTACAAGGGGACCCCTATATCATTTAATCTCAGCCCTGATGTAGCTCCCATTCGGCTTAAGCCTCGTCGGGTGCCTTTTGCCCTTAAGCTGAAGATCGACAAGCAGCTAGATAAACTGATAGCCCAGGGCGTATTGGAACCGATTGACCATGCCCGCTGTGAAACTCCAATAGTAACGCCCATGAAGCCAGATGGTTCGTTAAGAATTTGTGGGGATTACCAGGCCACCCTGAATCATGCTCTTCAACAGAGCGCTTACCCAGTACCGGTGGTTCAACACCTTCTTCATTCCCTGGGTGGTGGAAAAATGTTTGCAAAATAGGACTTAGCTCAGGCGTATCAGCAACTACCTGTAGACGCGACAACTGCAGAAGCCCAGACAATAGTTACACATAGAGGCACCTTCAAGTGCAATAGACTCCAATTTGGAGTAAGTGTGGCACCTGGCATTTTCCAAAGTTTAATGGAGAGACTATTACAAGGCATAAAAGGCGTCGTGCCTTATTTTGACGACATCCTAATAGCTGCCCCCACTAAAGAGGGGGCATTTCCAACAAGAGGAGCACATCTGGCCCCCACTGAGTACAACAACTCAGAAAAGTTCTTCGGAAATTTAAAGACGCTGGTCTGAAGGTAAAAAGGGACAAATGTCAACTTTGTATGGAGAGAGTGGAATTCCTGGGATACCTTCTCGACAGACAGGGAATCCACCCCACCGAAAAAAAACTAACCGCAATCAAAAACGCCCTGAGACCTAGGAATAAGACAGACCTCCAAGCCTTCCTGGGACTCATTAACTTTTATAACATCTTCTTGCCCCAGAAGGCGACCGTAGCTGAGCCCCTACATAGACTTCTTGATAAAAAGGCTTCCTGGGTCTGGGGACAGTGTGAAGAAAGGGCATTCCAACAAGTAAAAGACCTCTTAACCTCCGATGTTGTATTAATGCAATACAACAAGACTCTACCTTTGATGGTTACCTGTGACGCCTCACCATTTGGAGTGGGAGCCATTTTAAGCCATGTCCTACCAAATGAGAATGAGACACCTATTGCGTTCTTTTCGAGAACTTTGTCTAAGACCGAAAGGAACTATAATCAACTTGATAAAGAGGTTCTCGCTATTGTATCTGCAATTAAACGTTTCCATGAATATGTGTATGGGAGACCCTTTACCATAATTACAGACCACAAGCCACTACTTGGTATTTTGGCGGGAAAAAAACCAACCCCCCATATCTTATCACCAACAATGACACGTTGGTCAGAATTTTTAGCCGTCTATGATTACCGATTGCAACACCGCCTGGGGAAAACCATTCCCCAGGCTGACGCTTTGAGCTGCTCTCCACTACCAGACATCATAGAGGACCCAGCTCCAACCTTAGCCGTATTGCAAATCGAAACCCTCAAATCGCCGCTGCTGACCGCTCAAGACATTGCCTTAGAAACAAAAAAGGACCC
This sequence comes from Hydrophis major, assembly GCA_033807585.1. NCBI lineage: Eukaryota > Metazoa > Chordata > Lepidosauria > Squamata > Elapidae > Hydrophis > Hydrophis major. The sequence continues at coordinate 133,374,390 of CM066329.1, read as the reverse complement.
TGTTTTGGCACGAGTCCTCAGCTGGGTGGAACGGTGGAATGACACGTTCAAGCCATTTAGGAATCGTCAAACAGAGCTATTCTCCCAAAAAGGCTGCAAAGTGTGGGGAGACAGAGTCATAATCCCGGAGAAATTGCAACATAGGGTATTAAAAATGTTGCACGATGAACATCCAGGCATCATGCGGATGAAGGCATTGGCCAGGAGTTACACATGGTGGCCTGGGTTAGACAAACAGATAGAGACCTGGGTAGCAAAGTGCAGCAAATGCCAGAGACTTGCTCAACTCCTCCAAAAACTCCCCCAACTCAGTGGGAAACGCCTCGAGGTCCTTGGTCCCGTATCCACATTGATTTTGCGGGACCCACAAGAGGACACACTTTTCTCCTAACAGTGGATGCCTATTCAAACTGGCTCAAAGTCCACAAGATGAAAAGCACCACCACAGAGGCAGTCACTAAAAAGTTGAATAAGCTATTCGCTACCCATGGATTTCCGGATGTCCTGGTCTCCGATAATGGCCCCCAATTCGATAATGGCCCCCATCGATTTTGCAGGACTCACAAGAGGACACACTTTCCTCTTAACAGTGGATGCCTGTTCAAACTGGCTTGAAGTCCACAAGATGAAAAGCACCACCACAGAGGCAGTCACTAAAAAGCTGAATAAGCTATTCGCTACTCACGGATTTCCGGATGTCCTGGTCTCCGATAATGGCCCCCAATTCACTGCCCTGCCATTCGAACAGTACCTGGAAGATCGGGGCATCCGCCATGCCTTAACATCGCCAGCTCACCCTGCGGCCAATGGTAGGACTGAGCAAATGGTTCAATTTGTAAAAAAGACCTTGCACAAAATGGACCACGGTGACATTGATGACAAAATAAACCGGATGCTTCTCCTCCAGCACATAACCCCAAATAGTACCATGAACAAAACCCCAGCTGAACTCCTGATGGGCCGCAAACTTCATTCGCATCTCGATCGCCTCCACCCAAACTACACACCGGAACAACCCCCAGGATCCAGCAGCAAGTGTTGGGCATTCCAGGAAGGTGACCTTGTGTTTGTGAAAAACTTCTCGGGCGACCCATTGTGGGTCCCCGCTACCATAACGCAACTTACGGGACCCCGATCCTATTGCCTACAAACTGCAGATGGTAAGATGTGGAAATGCCACATAGACCAACTCCATTCCAGATTAGCACCTAGTCCTATCTCAGCCCTGGAATCTCTAGCTGGTGGGGGATGGAACATTGAGAAGGCCGGAAAAAAATAACAATCGAAACCCAACAGTCTACACAACTAACCAGGGGATACTCACTGTCAGAAGGAGAACCGAGCCAGGGAGTGGTCTCGCCGCGTGACAGCACTGCGATGGAAACAGATCCAGGGAACCCGGAAGACAGCACTGGCGTAAGCAGGGAAAGTAGCCCAGGGCCACAATTTTTACCATCCAACCCAGCTAGCAGCCCACCGGAACCAGAGCCAGGACAGAAACCGGTGGAACAGCGCAGGTCAAGCAGACAGGTGAAGCAACCTGCCTATTTACAGGAATATGTCACCCCACCCCTCAGATGGAACCTAGGGGGGAGGGGTGTTATGGACTAAGCCAACGCAGTGATACAACCCTAAACAGCTTTACTTTGCAGCAGGCTTGTAATCCTGCACTTCTCATTGGCCCGCAAATAGCGAGTCGTGATTGGTCATTTTGGCCAGTCTGATTGGCTATTAACGGGCCCCTCTGATTGGACGCTTGTGAAAGTGGTAAACTCAAATCATTGGTTGTTTTGACAGCAGCCAGCTCTATAAAAGAGCTGCTGCCACCCAAGTATTTGCTCTGTTCTTATTTTACAATAAAGAGTTGAAGTCACCGTATGATGTCTCATCTCCGTTCCTTGCGCCCATGCTCAGGACTTAACAGTTTTCATGAGCTGTAAGCCATAATCATCTCAATTATGACACTTGAACTATCTTGTTTGTATGTAATGAGTCTATCTCATATATTAGGTTTACCTTTTAAGTTAGGTTCACCTTTAAGTTAAGCATTACTGAAATAAATGAATTTTTGCACGATATTCTAATTTTTTGAGTTTCACCTCTACATTTGATAAATAAATAACAAAGCAGCTAAATCAGATAATCACACCCAAAAAAGTATTTAGTAAACAAGTATATTTTAAAAAAAAACAAAGGACTAATTACCTTGTACAGCAACACTTATTCAATGCTTTGTTTCCTCCATTCACCCTCTCACATTGTAAATTATGTATAGTTAAATCATTAGGATCAGGAACAACTATTTTTCATATGTAAGCCTTGTCTGTTCTCAACAGATAGTAGCACTTAGCTGCTTGGCTGATTCAAGAAAACAAAACACTAGGCAGGGTTGGCCCCAGGGCTGTAGGCTACAGGGATACATAGTTTGACTTGAGAGAGAATATACCTTTATTGTTCAATGTTTGTCTAGCACCTAGCTTGTTTAGTTGCTTTAGCTAAAGAATAAGATGACATTACCTCCGCCCCACCACTCCATTGAGAAGAAAACTAAATTGGTAGTCCAATCTTATTTTATGGGACAAAGCCCTTCACTATAAGTGAGGTTCTAGTTCCTGATGTGCAGGACAGTCGATGAGACACGAATTTCTGCTAAAATGAAGAAGAAGTTGGAAAGATCAAGATAAATGGTGTGGAAATGCCATAGCTTCCTCAGTATTTTCTATCTGCTATAAAGCCAAGCTTGACCCTTTGTAACTTATTCTTTGGCACTTTACTTAGCAAACCCATGTATTGTACAGTGGAGGAACAGCATAATAGATTCTCACCCATCTGCTTTGTAACGGTTCTTATGAATTTGCTACTGGAATATAGGAAACTATGATTGACATCAGACATTCACCCATCAATCCCAAGAAATCTTTCCCATCATGTTTCACTTTAAATTATTTATTGGAAGTTCCAAAACTGGGAGTGGTATCTTCGGTATGCCATGCATGAGCATGACTATTGGGCTATTGCCCCTTCTCATGTATGACAACATTTATTTTATTAAAAATCTCAGAGCACTATTAAAATGTACAACAGAGAATAAATCAACTCTTATAACACAACTTTTCCAAGTCTAACTCTGATCAACTCTTAACAGCAAGATAGGATTCTAGAATGTTCAAATCTAAGGAAAGACTGAACAGATAAAGAGTTTTTCCAAACACACACACTTTTGCACAATCAAGAATAAATATAATATTATGAAGAAAGCAAACACCTACTTACAGTCCTAGATAATTACAAGGCTCTGGAAACAATTCACCAGTACTGAAATTGGACAAAACCCTAAGGGCCAATTCAAGCATACTGTGTGAGTCTTGATTTATCAGCACTTGATTATGCAATAGTTCAGAATCAATATCTAAAGGTGGGAACAGCCTGAATAATGTCTCTGACCACATCAATCTGGTATGCTCAAGCTAGGCTGATTGTTTCAGCCACACAAACTTTTGCAACAATTATGTTCAAACATTCAATCTATGCATGGAACCCTGCAAGGCCAGAGGGATCTGGAGATGGCTGTGCTAATTCAGGTCAACTCTTGATCCTTATAAATCCAGTGTGCAGATCTAAAAGCAAATGCTAGTTGCATTTATTTTTGAACTTAGATGCATAAACAGTATCTTCCTTTCTGATTTCCATATCGAGAATAGAGGGAATGGATAATATACAAGGGGCCATTGGGGACACAAGAAGCCTTCCTATACACTTTTTGAAATTTTCCAAGGTCAGCTAAAGGCCTGACTAGTGCTATCAATACATATCTATATTATTCACAGAGGTTCCTGGTTCTTTCACATCTAGCATTCTTTGTTAATTTATATACAATGGACCTGCATTTTAAAGACCTCCTTTCCCTAGTTCAAACTTGTCACAATTGGCCTATGCTGCCTGTTTTATTGCTTGGACAATTAAAAAACAAGTATTTAGGACAACAATTGATGTCAGGAAGCTTAATTAACCTAAACCCATTTCTATTAGGTCTTCTATTGCATTTAAGCAACAAATATTGAAGCACAACAACCAGAAAGAAGGAACCTCATTCCTCAAGGATATAAAGCAGTAGTAGCTGAACAATTCTACCTATGGTGCTACTGAACACATGCTTTTATCTGAAAGTGTTCAGGCATCACATTTCAGGACCACCGTAACCTTACCTCTAGGCTGGGTGTCTGGGTGCTCTCTGAGAAATGTTCCCTTGACAGCTGTCCTGCGGTATACCACATGGGTCCTTCCTTCTTCCTCCTCCTGTTTCCCCTTCTTCAGAGGTTCAATGAAATACTCGTCCTTCTCCGTGCGAATCATGCCAGCCTGAAGGAACAGGGCAAAGATTGAACAGTTCAAATTACTGCCCATGCTGCAGACATTTTGAATAAATCTCTACAATATGCATAAGCACACTTTAGCCTCCTCCAGGGAGCAGTTAGGATGCAGAGAGTAAGCAAGATGAATTCCTGATTAGAGAACATCAGTGTCTATGCTTGACAAGGAAGGGCAATAGTAAAGCATTAGACTAAAAGGATTTTTTCTGGAATCTAATTAACCAGAGCCAGGATTATGCTATAGGAGGAGAGGGAGCCATGATCGGAACACCACTACAGTTGAAAAATGCATAACATCTTTTGCATTATGTTAGAGCGGTAAAGAGATTATTGTATGGTCGGTTGTGTTTAGTTTTAATTTAATTTTTTTTTCTTTCTTTTAGTGGTGTTTGTCCAGTTTTACTTGTGGAAGAGCACCTCATTTTGTTGCACCCGCTTGCGAGTGTAATGACAAATAAACTCTTATGTCTTATGTCTTAAAGTGCATTAAAATGGCATCTACGCAGCAGTATGACTCGCAGGCTTTCAAAAAGAAAAGTCTTGAAACAAATTCTGCACTGCTTGCCTTCAAACTGACTTGATCTACCAGTAAATAGCAAAACTAACTTGGGTGGAAGCATCTTGGCTGCAATCCAAGGAGAAGGAGGAGGAAGAGGAAGAAGAGGATTGGGCTGACAGCAGTTACAGGTGGGATGGATGAAATTTTATCTTCCATTTTCTGCCCTATTTTATTTGTCAATGTGCCCACAGGGTAAAAACAGAACAACAGAGACAGAGTACTTAAAGAAGCCACATTTTGTAATCCTGCTCTATCACTCACTTCTGTATCAAAAATTATAGTGGAGAATAGAACAGAACAGAACAGAACAGAACAGAACAGAACAGAACAGAATAGAATAGAATAGAATAGAATAGAATAGAATAGAATAGAATAGAATAGAATAGAATAGAATAGAACAGTTCTTTGTTGGCCATATTGGGCACACAAAGAATTTGTTTCCAGTGCATAAGCTCTCAATATACATACCAACAACAAAGTGATAAATCACAAATCATCAGCTACAATCATAAATAATAAGATACAATGACCAAAGTGATAGTCATAAAATGCCAATAGGAATATGTAATAGTCTTACTACAAGGTTAGATATTAATACACTGATGGAAGACCTGAAGGGCCAGTTGATGATTTTAAAAAGACTACCTACAGGTGAAACTCAAAAAATTAGAATATTGTGCAAAAGTTCATTTATTTCAGTAATGCAACTTAAAAGGTGAACCTTTTAATATATGAGATAGACTCATTACATGCAAAGCAAGATAGTTCAAGTGTGATGTGTCATAATTCAGATGATTATGGCTTACAGCTCATGAAAACCCCAAATCCACAATCTCAGAAAAGTAGAATATTGTGAAAAGGTTCAATATTCTAGGCTCAAAGTGTCCCACTCTAATCAGCTAATTAAGCCATAACACCTGCAAAGGGTTCCTGAGCCTTTAAATGGTCTCTCAGTCTGGTTCAGGAGGAATCACAATCATGGGAAAGACTGCTGACCTGACAGTTGCGCAGCAAACCATCATTGACACCTTCCATAAGGAGGGAAAGCCTCAAAAGATAATTGCAAAAGAAGTTGGATGTTCCTTTTTTTTTTTTGAAAAGATTTTATTAATTTTCTACAAACAAACAAGACAAACAAAACATAAAAACATCAACTCTCATATGTACATCCAGTGTGTCAATTGGTTCATCATTTTTGTGCATTCATTTTGTAGTCTCAATTACAATTATGTTACATAACAACTCATATTGTCAATCCAAACTTATATATCCTAATATCACTATAAAAAAAGAAGTTTTTAACTATATTTTTAATCATTCATGCTTTATGAGCTAATAATACTTTAAACCAATTAATTCTATAACAAATCATATAATCATATCAAATCAATCCTAAAAAACCCTTTATAAATATAATGTCAAATAACAAAATAATAGCAAAATAGCAAAATAAAGATATTGCTTACTGTCTAGCATTCTAAATATTCTATTATCGTATTTTATCATCTAGCCATTGATAAAAAAAGATCCCAAATTTCATAAAATTGTTTATCCTCTTGCTCTCTAATTTCAAATGTCAATCTACTCATCTCAGCACATTCCAATATTTTCTTAATAATTTCTTCCTGTAATGGTATTTTCTCATTCTTCCAATTTTTAGCAAATACAATCCTAGCCGCTGTTAATACATTTACAATCAGGTACTTCAAATCTTTACTATATATATCAGGTAAAATTCCCAATAAGAAGATCTCTGGTTTCAAGTCTATGTGTTTCTTTGTCATTTTTTCCAACCACATGCGAATTATAGTCCAATATTTTCTAGCGTCCTCACAAGTCCACCACATATGATAATACGAGCCGGGTATCTGATGACATTTCCAGCATTTTTCAGATTTGTTCAGAAGTTGGATGTTCCTAAAGTGCTGTATCAAAGCACATTAAGAAAAAGTTATGTGAAAGGGAAAAGTGTAGAAGAAAAAGGTGCACAAGCAGCAGGGATAACCGCAACCTGGAGTGGGTTGTCAGGAAAAGGCCATTCAAAAGGGTTGGGGACTTTCACAAGGAGTGGACTGAGGCTGGAGTCAATGCATCAAGAGCCACCACACACAGTCGGATCCTGGACATGGGCTTCAAATGTCGTATTCCTCTTGTCAAGTTGCTCCTAAACAACAAACAACGTCAGAAGCGTCTTACCAAGGCTAAAGAAAAACAGAACTGGTCTGTTGCTCAGTGGTCCAAAGTCCTCTTTTCTGATGAGAGCAACTTTTGCATCTCATTTGGAAACCAAGGACCCAGAGTCTGAAGGAAGAATGGAAAGGCATACACTGCAAGATGCTTGAAGTCCAGTGTGAAGTTTCCACAGTCTGTGTTGATTTGGGGAGCCATGTCATCTGCTTGTGTTGGTCCACTGTGCTTCATTAAGTCCAGAGTCAATGCAGCCATCTACCAAGAGATTTTGGAGCACTTCATGCTTCCTTCCACAGATGAGCTTTATGAGGATGCTGACTTCATTTTCTAGCAGGACTTGGCACCTGCCCACACTGCCAAAAACACCAAAACCTGGTTCAATGATTGTGGGATTACTGTGCTTGATTGGCCAGAACACTTGCCTAACCTGAACCCCATGGAGAGAAAGATGAGAGACATGAGAGCGAACAATGCAGAAGAGCTGCAGGCCGCTATTGAAGCATCCTGGTCTTCCATAACACCTCAGCAGTGCCACAGGCTGATAGCTTCCATTCCACACCGCATTGAGGCAGTAATTGCTGCAAAAGGGGCCCAAACCAAGTGCTGAGTACATATGCATGCTTATATTTTTCAGAGGTCTGATATTGTTCTATGTATAAGCCTTGTTTTACCGATTGCATGTAATATTCTAATTTTCTGAGATTGTGGATTTGGGGTTTTCACGAGCTCTAAGCCATAATCATCTCAATTATGACAAATCACGGCTTGAACTATCTTGCTTTGCATGTAATGAGTCTAACTCATATATTAGTTTTACCTTTTAGGGTGCATTACTAAAATAAATGGACTTTTGCACGATATTCTAATTTTTCGAGTTTCACCTGTATATGCTCCATAAGAGTTTGAATGAGTACAAGTGCAAGGCTATGACCCTACCTTTCACTTGATTGAGATGCTGGACCCATGATTATTAAATATATTAATATAAAGGCAGGCACTTCCGAACCATATTGGAACCAGCATGTCTGCATTCAAGACACTTAAGCTTTCCATATAACTTTGCCACACTTCACAGTCTCTGCTCCCCATGTGGGCAAGTCGAAGTGAGTGAAGGAAGAAAGGTCAGCAACTAAATTTATTTTCCTTTTCTTTTCAATTAGTATGCACAGAAGGGGGAAATGGTTTCTGAAATGAAGCAGATGTGGCAGGAAGATTTAATTTCTTCCAACCTGCACCCACTGTGGTCCTACTCCCAGGTTTGGACCCTTCACCTTAATAATGAAAGAAAATCAAAAAGTCAACTACATTCTACGTACAGAAAGAAACTTTAATTGGATTGGAAATTACTATTGGGTCAGGGACTACATTTATCACTGAGTTTATAAGAAAGGATTTTAGTTTAGTTCTGGTATTAGAAACCATACCAAGCTGAGCATGAACTTACAAATACTGCTAAAAAAAAAACAGGAGTGTTGCATTTCAACATCACTAACTTGATCAAGTACCCTGAGATTTCATGTCATGGAAATTTAATTAATTTTATTCGATTGATTTGAGTTAAACATTGCCTGACTCTGAACCCACACTGGGCAGTGTACATTTGTAAGTAAGATAAAGGTAAAAGTTCCTCTTGCACATATCTGCTAGTCGTTTCCAGCTCTAGGAAGGGGTGCTCATCTCCGTTACAAAGCCAAAGAGCCAGCACTGTCCGAAGATGTCTCTGTGGTCATGTGGCCAGCATGTCTAAATACCGAAGGTGCACGGAACACTGTTCCCTTCCCACCAAAGTGGTCCCTATTTTTCTACTTGCATTTTTACATGCTTTCAAATTGCTAGGTTGGCAGAAGCTGGGGCAAATAACAGGAGCTCATTCTGTTATACGGTGCTCAAACCACTGAACCATTCGAACCACTGAACTGTCAACCTTTCTGATTGACAAGCTCAGCATCTTAGCCAGTGAGCCACCATGTCCCTTCTACATTAGTAAGTAGATTAGTAAAATTAAGTAAGATAATTATAAAAGGAGTAAGAAGAAAGGAAAAAACAAGAACCAAAAGCAAATACAGCTAACTACACTTTCACCATCAAATAATCTGACCTAGGCCCAACCATCCTTCCTCAGCCTGAGAAAACAGCTAAGTCTTTAGGGCTTTTTGGAATGCCAGTAGGGTGGGAACCTACTAGGATATGGGGTGAGACCTCGTTCCAGAGGGCAAACACCATGATAGCAGAGGCATGCCTCTTCATTCTGCTAAATCACACTGTTTAATTGAAGGGACCCAGAATGTGCCAATTCTGTTGCATTGAAATAGATGTTGGGAATGAAGAGACATCTTAATTGCACTGGCACAGAGAAAGAATGCTGAAGTGCCAGGATTCCAGAGATATTAGAGCTATTTGCCCATTTCACTCAGTGTATAATTTCTATCTTATAAGTCATTTTGGGTACCAAAAAAAAAGAGAGAAAAGAATTTGCATCTGATCTCTAGATGCCTCCAATTGTATGGCTATTCTATTTTCTTTGATTGTCTGGGAGGAATATTTCCTTCTGTCAATCACCCCCTTTTTGCTGCAAAAAAAGTTGATATCAAGATAGCATTTATACTTAACTTTTGCCATGGTGCTGAGTGGCATAAAGGTAACTGCACTTTACAACTCTCTCATGCAACTTCCTATTCTAATTTGGATAGATTTCACATTAAGCACAAGAAAACAGAAAACCGAACAAAACCAATCAGAATGATTTACAAGCGGTAAACTGAAAAAGGAGATTAATGTTTCCCCCCCCAACACTTAGACAAGGTAATATCAATTTGGAATGTAATTTGGTGTCATATTTCCATACCAGGAGGAAGGACAAATTTGCAAATCTGTGCATAAAGTTCAAACATGGTCTGAGAATAATTTCAATATTCAGATGAAAGCAAGCAAATCTCTTTAAATCCCAGCCAGGAGATAATTCAGAACATAACGTTCCTCATTCCTCAAATGGTTCCTCATTATCCTAAGTATTTCTTTTGGCACTTTATGATGTTTTCCCATATGTAAAGAGGCAACTGATACAAAAGGAGATCATGAATCATTCATACACACGCCCTTTTATATCATATGTTGTTGTGGGTGTTATGTTTATTTGTAGGAATTTAGGGGAGATCACATGGGCTTCTTCTAAAGAAAAGGAACAAAACCAAACTAGAAGGTCTATCTGTGTGAAGCTGGGTAATAGTGTCAAGGGCAAGAGAAAATAGGAAGATAGTTGGTGCTAAGTTCTGCGCATGGGCGCAAGGAACGGAGACGAGATGGTGAACAGTGAACTTCAACTCTTTATTAATCATTCTGAACAGAGCAAAACCCAGCCCTTTTATAGGCAAGCTGCCGCTCTAGTAACCAATAAGAAAAGTGGAGTGTTAACCCCCTTAACCAATGAGAGTGGCTCGTTAACAGCCAATCAGATTCTCCTGAATGGACCAATCCGATATCGCTATAATTGGCCAATCAGAAGTGCAAGACTAGAACCCTGCTATTTTCTAAAGCTTTTGATAAATTTTATTTAAGTGTTTTATTTGTTCATAACACCCCTTCCCCCCGGGTTCCGTTTGGAGGGTGCAGTGACGTAATCTCTGAGATAGGAAGGTTGCTTTAACTGTCTATTGGATTTACGCTGTCCCACCGGTGCTTGTCCGCAAGCCTGTTTTGGCAGGGTGTTTTCGGGCAAGTCGGGTGCCAACGGTTCCTCGTTGGAAGACTCGGTGCCGCTAATGTTTTCATCATTGTCCTCTGGCCCTTGCGAGCTTGCCTCTGTTGAGGTGTTCCTCTGTGGCGAGGCCACGCTCTTCCCTGATCCTTCTTCATTAGTTACATCCAATTGTTGACTTCTTTCGTTCCCGCTTTCTGCCATCTCGAAATCGGTTTCTTCGACATCCCCTCCCCCCTCAGTTTGGGAGTTACCGGAGTCGCGGAAACTAGGTTGTAGCCTCGAGCGAAGCTGATCTATATGGCGTTTCCATATTTTTCCGTCGCAGGTTTTCACCCGGTACGACCTGGGTCCAGTGGCTTGAATAACAGTGGCCTCGATCCACAACGGTTCGCCAGAAAGGTTTCTGACAAAAACTAAGTTGCCTATCTTGAACTTGTGGCATTTTCCACTAGATCCACAGGGTTTCTCTGGCTCGTAAGACGGGTGAAGCCGGTCAAGGTGGGAGCGGAGTTTGCGTCCCATCAATAGTTCCGGTATTATAATATATAATAGTTGGTGACGCTGTGTGGAGTGATGTGTTGGAGAAGGAGTATTCTATTTATTTTATCTTCAATGTCCCCATAGTCCATTTTGTAGAGGGTTTTTTTTAACAAACGGTACCATGCGCTCAGCTCTTCCGTTAGCTGCAGGGTGCACTGGCGAAGTTAGCGCATGGCGAATACCCCGGTCCTCTAAGTATTGTTCAAAAGGGAGCGCAGTAAACTGGGGTCCATTGTCGGATACCAGAATGTCTGGCAGTCCATGCATCGCAAATAATCTGTTCAACTTCCGGATGACGGACTCGGTTGTGGTACTCTTCATTTCATGGATCTCGAGCCAGTTTGAATAGGCATCCACTGTTAATAGGAACGTATGTCCCTTAGTAGGTCCCATAAAGTCAATATGGATGCGGGACCACGGTCCCCGAGGTGTTTCCCATTCTGTCGGAGTTGCTTTTGGTGGGGCATTGCTAACTTCCTGGCACTTATAACAAGTCTTTTCCCAGGCTTCTTTCTGTTTGTCGATGCCCAGCCACCACGCGTAGCTTCGTGCGAGCGCTTTCATACGCATGATGCCAGGGTGGCCCTCATGCAGTGTCTTTAATACCTCTCGTTGTAACTGCTCTGGGACAACAACTCTATCCCCCCACAGGATGCAGCCTTTTTGCGAAAAAAATTGATTTGACCATAGTTACGTTCAGCCTTTGATAGAGTTCTTGAAAAATAGGCAATAGGGGCTTCACTACCGTTTGGTAACACATGGCTTAAAATGGCTCCTACTCCAAATGGTGACGCATCACATGTGATTGTTTAAGGCAAAGTCTCGTTATACTGCATTAAAACAGCATCTGAAGTTAATAGGTTTTTTACTTGTCGGAATGCATGCTCCTCTCGGTGCCCCCAAACCCAGGTTGCTTTCTTGTCGAGAAGCTGATGTAGGGGCTCGGCTACGGTCGCTTTGTGGGGCAGGAAGATGTTGTAAAAATTAATAAGCCCCAGGAAAGCTTGGAGATCAGTCTTATTCCTGGGTCTTGGGGCGTTCTTGATTGCTCTTAACTTGCTACTGGTGGGGTGAATGCCTTGTTTATCGATTAGGTACCCCAGGAACTCTACTTTATCTGTACACAGTTGACATTTATTTTTTTTAACTTTAAGGCCAGAGTCTTTAAATTTCTGGAGAACAGTCTAAGACGCTCCTTTAGTATTTCTCTATTCAGGGCAGCAATTAAATCATCATCAAAGTATGGTACGACCCCTTTTGTTCCCTGTAATAGCCTCTCATCAAGCTCTGAAAGATCCCTGGGGCCACGCTAACTCCGAATTGGAGTCGGTTGCACTTAAAATCGCCTCGGTGCGTAACGATCGTTTTGTGCCTCTGCTGTTTTTTTTATCTACAGGCAGTTGTTGATACGCCTGTGCTAAATCCAATTTAGTGAAGACTTTTCCGCCCCCCAGGGAACGGAGGAGATGTTGTACCACCGGTACCAGGTAAGCATTCTGTTGAAGGGTGTGATTCAGGGTGGCACGGTAGTCCCCACAAATCCTTAACGATCCATCCGGTTTGATGGGTGTTACGATTGGGGTTTCCCAAGGAGCATGGTTGGTTGGTTCTAAAATTCCCTGGGCTATTAATTTATCAAGCTGCTTGTCAATCTTTGGTTTAAGGGCAAAAGGGACTCAGCGAGGCTTAAGGCGGATGGGGGCTACTTCAGGGTTAAGGTTAAATGATATCGGGGTCCCCTTATACTCGCCTAGTTTGTCTGCAAAGACATCCTGGAATTCCTGGATGAGGGCCTCCTTCCAGTCGTCGCTGCTGGTTTGGTGAATGCCGGCTACCTCAATCCCAAGTGGAGCAAACCATTGAAGGCCTAACAAGCTAGGCCGATCACGGTCGACGACGGTCAATGGTAAAGATACAGTACGATTTTTGAATGAGACCTGGACTAGGCTGGATCCAACGACCGGAATTCGGTTTCCTTGATAGTCCTTGAGAATGATTCTTTGGATTCTGATGTCTTGTCATCGGATGGCAGGGATTAATTGTTTAAGGGTCTTCCAGGAAACCATCGAGAGGGATGATCCTGAATCGACTTCCATCATAAAGGACTGGTTTTTGATGGCGACCTTCACTCGAATCTTCTTTGCATCTAATGATGATGCGTGACCAATCGTGATGGTTTGGTGTGCCTCTTCTCGTTTCGTTGAATGGGCTAGTGGTTTATTTCTGTAGGAGTGGTTGTTCCATTGGTGGTTCGAATGTTCCCAATTCACAGGATGACTTCCTGTGGGTTGGCGGTAGTTGGTCCCCCTCTGAAGTGGGCTGGATCCTAGCTTGCTTCTACAGACCTTTCCGATGTGGCCTCTCTTCCCACAAATATGGCAGAGCACATCGAGGAATTCTCAGTCTGATCGTGGGTGGTTTGCCCCACAACCTGCGCATTGATACTGCAGTCTCTGGTTACGCTGGTCGTGTTGGTCTCGTTCAGACTGGAGCCGGTTGACTTCTTCCTTATCACTTTCTGATGACGATTCAAGGTCCTCGTGGTGGGTTGCCGTTGCATATCCCTCAAGGCGAGGTGAGGTTTCGCCGGTGAGTTGGCGGAGCGGGGCGTTGGTACAGTGCATTCGGGCAGCCGACTTCCTGGTTGCCTCTGCTGCAGTAGCATCAGCGATGGTATCTGCAAGGCTGATGTCACCTTTCGCCATCAGCTTACTTTGCATGTGCGGTGCATCTAAACCCAGAACTATTCAGTCTCTTAGAGCTTCTTCGAGGCCTCCCAGGTTCTGGAGATCTGCGATGAAATCTGCAACGCTTTCTTCCTTCCGCTGGTCTCTCTGGTAAAATTCATGTCTTCAGACAAGCGTTGGTACGGTAGGTGCATAGTGGGCCCATAGGAGGGGCTCGAGGACGTCCCAGTCCATGGATTTCACCTCAGCTGGTTTCGCCAGTGCCTTAGGTATCTTAAAAACGGCGGGTCTGCAGTGAGTCAGGAATACCGCTTGCTTTTTCCCAGTAGTGGCATCCTTCAAGTTGTTGGTCTCCAGAAACATCTGGAACTGGTCCATGTATGAGTCCCAATCTTCTTGTGCCGGGTCAAATGGAGCGGGTGGTGTGGTGCCACCGGTCATGGTTTTTGCTGTTGATGCGCCTTCAGCCACGTGCTCTGTTTAGTGCTCTGTAGTGTTCAGTCAGCTCTGACGTCTCTGTATCCCACCTTCGTCGCCAGTGTTAAGTTCTGCGCATGGGCGCAAGGAATGGAGATGAGACGGTGAACAATGAATTTCAACTCTTTATTAATCATTCTGAACAGAGCAAAACCCTAGGACAACAGCAGCCCTTTTATAGGCAAGCTGCCGCTCCAGTAACCAATAAGAAACGTGGAGTGTTAACCCCCTTAACCAATGAGAGTGGCTCGTTAACAGCCAATCAGATTCTCCTGAACGGACCAATCCGATATCGCTATTATCAGCCAATCAGAAGTGCAGGGCTAGAACCCTGCTATTTTCTAAAGCTTTTGATAAACTTTATTTAAGTGTTTTATTAGTTCATAACAGTTGGCAAGCTAACCAATTCAAAACCTTGATTGCTAGCCTAGATGGATTAAGTCAGCATACTGAGGCCAAGAGCAGAGTAGACAGAGATGTTTGGAATGAGAAGGCTGTAATGGGCAGGATCAACAAGTACAGTTCTTGGTTCCAAACAGTTGAGATTTTCTACTAGCTTAATGTCTGTAAAGAGCTATGATCTGGGCATTGTTTATGTAGTACCAGAAAATTGCATTGATTTATTTTCTCATTTATTTAATGACCACTGCAAACAAAAATTAGGCTCTTTTTTAAGATGACTTGCTGTATATGCAATTTTGAAATCCATCGGGCAAATGTGCAGCAAAGGCTAGACAGTACCCTATTTTCAGTCCTGTTGCACAGAAATATTTTTGATGCAGAAAAATGCACCTTGTAGAACAATCAGACAATGACAAAATAATGAATTATAGAATTCCTTCTTTTGTTCTTCCATATTTATCACAGTATTATTAGTACAAGACATAATGTCCTCACTAAGTGCATAGATTAAATATTCCTCCTGTTCCTTATAACATTATAGCCGTTTCTGTGTGGTGATTTCTAGATGAATAAAATTGAATGATGCTCATTCTGCTTTCAGATCTAAAAAGTCAACGTTGGTAAAGGAATGAACACTTCCAGAATAACTCAACAAGACTGCAGTGAACACTGAAACTTGGATTATTAAAATTTCAGACAAGTTTGGAGCTAGAAAATCTACAAATATCAAAAAGGAATTTATTGATAGTTGTTTTGTCAACAACTGACAAACACAAATTATTGAAATATAACACAGCACCTAGTTTTCACTTGTTGCATATAATGTCTCTGGGTCTACTGAATAAATCTGAGCCAATTCAAAATAACATGTCTTCCTCTTAAAACATGAGGGATTTTCTACCTCACTAAAAATGTGGACCAGAACTTGTAGATGTAACTACATACATGTGGTGTAAATATTCCTTTAAAAAACCAGTTATCATTTCCATAGAAAAGCAAATCTGGATCTGGATAATTTTGATTTTAAGGTTTAAATCTTTTTTTTTTCCTAACTGTGAATTGTTCAGTTGTACTGAACTGAACATTTTTATTTCAGGTCTTTGTCCCTTCTCTCTTTTTAATAATTTTATTGAACTTATCAAAGTTTACAATGAAAATAATGGGAAAAGGGGGAAGGGAAAGGGAGAGAGAAAAAAGTGTAGGGGGAAAGGGGGAAAAGAAAGAATACCATTGACTTTTGAATTGTTTTGGTGCAATAGAATAAAATAGTAACATTACAGCTTCAACTTTTTACTTTTACATATTGAACACATACTAGCCATTTCTATAACAACAAACTTATCTACACATCAAAATCCCAAATCAAAGTTTCCTTTCTCGCCCCACATTTCAAACAAAGCATGTTTCTAAATAGAAACAAAGTTGGGTGTGTTCTTTTCTTTGATTACATCAGTTAATTTAGCGATCTCAACTGGTTCCATCAGTATTTCCAGCCATTCATCCATTGTGGGAATTAGAGTATCTTTCCATTTTTGTATATAAAGCACTCTTACTATTGTCAACATACATAACCGCAAGATTCCAGGGTTTTTCAGCAAGATCTTTGTCTATTAAGCTTTAAAAAAGTCTCTGACAGGCACAAGAAATCAGAACCAAGGCTTTTCAAACAAGTACTTGTTTATTGCATGCTAGCGCTCTATAACCATCAAGGGAAATTGGCCATAGATAAAAATCAACAAAGTTCAAGGAGGGCTTAGATCTCTTGTGGGCACAAAAGGATTCCAAACTGATGACACACTTGACTCCTCCTTTGGACTCAGTCTGGTCATTTCCTATAGTCTCTGGTTTAAATTTTATATTCACTTTAAGAATCTTCTGTATTAAAATATGACTTATCCCAGTATTTCTTTGCTTTATTGCAAGTCCACCAGAGATGGTAAGAAGTTCCTTCTTTGCAGTTACGTGTTCAGCATCCATTTGAGATATCTTTGTAGATTTTCAACAATTTATTGGGTATTAAATACCAACAGTACTGACTCTAGGCATCGTTCATTTTTGGCCCTTTTGGGATTTATCTTAATGTTTATCACCTTTATGGTAAATTAATTAATTTATTATCTGTGTCAGCCTTCAAGATTTTCTCCCTTTGCTTTGCATCTTTCGGCTGTCATAAGTAACGGGGGGAGGAGGGGGGACATGGTTCCATAAGCGAGCTGGAGGTGTTACAAAACAGAACTGTATAAGCTGGGGGGGTAGATTCTTGCTTAGGCTTCTATCCTATGCTATGGGCAGCTGCAACTCTTTATCAAAATATGCCAAGGTCAACAGACAGAGGCCTCATCACCACCTGGAGATGCCCACATGATGATATACACTACTTTTAATTGGATGAGCCAATTGAACTATTGGGGGTGGGAACGTTGCCATCACTTTGTATATGTGGTTTACGTGCCCATTTTCTCAGATTCAGAATTCTTTTGTTGCTACCACTTGATTTCCAGTAAAAGATATCTTTTCTCTAATTAATGGAGTCTAAGTATTTCTTTCTTGGATTTTGAATGGAGCAGCAGCTGACAATCTGGTTCTAAGGAAAGCCTACCAAAAATTGTATTTATTAATGGGTTCGCTCCTTTTTAATTTAACTGAGTTAAAAAGATACAAGAAGCTAATTTAGGGGAACTAAACAGAAACAGGAAAGTGAAGGCTACTTAACTTGGAGGTAGCCAAAGGCAATGTCTCTGTTTCTTTTCACTTTAAACAGTACTTGCATATCCATATATATGCTTCTAGTGAATCAAGGACTTGCTATGTTTTGTTTTTTTCTAAGAAACAGTTATCATTCAGTTTGTATTATTTGGGTGATCATTCCTCAGGAGGAAAATTGGGAAAAACATAGGAAATTCTACTCTGTGGATTTTTAAAATAAAACTCAGGAATCATCTTTTGCAAAGTATGGTGTTCTCCCTGCTTAGCTATGAAATTTTATAGCAAATATTGTATTCATCAGAAAAAAATTGTAGAAAAGAACCAACTTTTTACAGGGAAAAAAAATAATGAATGAGAATGAAAATATTGGGATTATCCAAGTATTTTTTGAAAGAAGTATTTAGCATTACTAAATTCTTACTGACAATCAGCACATTTTTCAACTCATTTAAATCGTTCCATCTTTATTGTCATGAATATTCATGTTGTTTTTCTGTTTGTAAGATTGATTGATTAATTGATGTCCATTCTTTCTTTCATGCGCTCAAGGCAGCAGACATAGCATTGTCTCATCTAATTTTCCTCCATGACAACAACCGAGTAAAGAATTTTGAATGAGGCTGTTACTAGCTGGCTCTTTTTGTGAGTTTCCATGGCTGAGAATCTCCCAAGTGCTGGACCAACACCCTGATCACTCATCAAGAAGACTCCTAATTAAGGGATTGTGTAGACATACAATGTGACAGAAAAACCACAAGATATATTCAAGTATATAAGCCCATTTACTCCAGTAATCTCTGCTGGTTATTTTAAGTTAACTATGGGCATGAATGATTTCATGCCATATTATTTAGAGGTTCATCTTTTTGAAATGATGATTGAAGAGGATGGAATGAAAAAAGTACTTTAGTATTTCTGGGGAAACTAGTTGGATGATATCTGTCATCTAGGTCATAATTCCCAAAGGTGCTTTTTCAAAAGGCAACTGGATTTTGTTTTTCCTTGAAGACATTTTGCTCCTCATCCAAGTAGTTCAGCAAATGGGTGTGGAACCAGTAAAATGCAGTAAGACATGTGTAGATCTGTACATTGGAGAAACAAAACAACCACTTCACAAAGGCATGGAACAACAAACCCATTAGGACAAGATTTAGCAATCCATCTGCATTTGAAAGATAAAGGTTGCTTTTTTGAAGACAGAAAAGTCCTCATTCTAGACAGAGAGGACTGCCAGTTTGAAAGATGGGTCAAAGAGGCCATCTATATTAAGATTGAACAGCCCTCTCTCAACATAAGGGAGGAATATGACACTTGTTTACAACACAGTCCTTTCAGCAGTTCCAAGAAGATTCTACAACCATTTGCACTATTCAAGTAACCCTTGAGACATAGAATAACAATCAAGTGTCTTCAACAACTCTCAGAAACAGTGCTAACAACCAGATGACTGCAAGGAATATAAACTCATTCAGCCAGAACTGAAGAAGCTTCTTGGATGAGAAGCAAAATTTCTTAAAGCAAAAACAAAGTCCAGCTGACTTTTGATAAAGCGCCTTTGATAGTTGGATAATACTCAACTTCATGTATTTAAAATACATTAGGGCTACAACTCTTAAAATTTCAGCCATGCTGGGAGCTTCAATGCCAAAACATCTCAAGGACACCATGTGTAGTAAACACTCCTGATTATTAACAACTCTCCCCATTCACCTCTGACTTAATTCTTTTTGATGTTGGGTGGTAGGACTGATTGTTGACACTTCTATTTTAAGTTTCTAAACTCTCTATAACTTTTAAAGTTCCAATTGTCACATCTATAAATATATTCCCTTAAAATAAATAAGTCTATTGATGTTAGCTCATGGGCACACATCTTCCCCATCGACACAGAATTTATGGGATACCATGAAAGCAGTTACTTGGGGGATCATAATATCATATACAGCAAAAAGAAACAAAGAAAAATTTGCTCAACAAAATAAGTTGCAGGAAACAATCAAGAAACTAGAGAATAAATTACAAAATACTCCACAAAATACTAAATTAAAGGAACAATTGATTTTAACTAAACACAAACTTAACATAGTAGATCATGAAGAAATGGTTAAAAATCTAAAAATAGCCAGACAAACATACTTTGAACAAGCTAACAAACCAGGAAGGTGGCTCTCACATAAACTTAAGAAAGAAACAGAAAAAAGAATTATCCACCAATTATAAGTTGAAAATGGAGAATATCAGCATATAATAGAAAGAAAGAAAAAGATTGTATACCAATATTTTGAGAATTTGTATAAGAAAAAGGAGATAGATGAAGAAGAATAAGGAAATATTTGAGAGAGGAACAAGGCCCATTGATAGCAGAAGATCTGAGGGAAAATTTAACTAAAGAGATAACAATAGCAGAATTAAATCAAGCAATTAGAAACCAGAAAAAACAATAAAGCACTAGGGGAATTCTATAAAATGATGGAAGATTAGAACCATTGATGCTAGACCTTTATAATGATGTTATGATAGATGCTAAGATGCCGGATACATGGAGGGATGCATTCATCTCGCTAATCCTGAAGGAAGGCACAGATACAAGGCAAATCCAAAATTATAGACCAATATCATTATTAAATGCTGATTATAAAATATTTATAACCATCATAGCGAATAGACTGAAGAGACTTTTGAATGAATACATACACTCAGACCAAAATGGATTTCTCCTAGGCAAACAAATTAGGAATAATTTGAGGACAGTAGTAGATATTTTAGAATATTATGATGCCTACCGAGAGAAACAAGTATCACTTGTCTAGACACTCATAAAGCATTCAATAACTTGAATTGGCAATTCATGAAACAGCAAATTTATAACATGACTTTAGGAACTAGATTTGAGCACACAATAACAATATACTCCAATCAGAAGGCAAACATTATAGTGAATGGTGAAATTACCCAGAGCTTAGAAATAAGAAAAGGAGTTAGACAAGGTTGCCCACTCTCTCCTCTGCTTTTTATATTATCACTTGAGACCCTGTTTAGATAAATTAGGCAAAATCCAGAAATAAAAGGATTAAAAGTCAAGAAAGAAGAATACAAATTACAAGCTTTCACGGATGATATGGTCTTCGTTATTGAAGATCTGATAGAAACAGGAATTAGAAAGATATAGGGAAATAGCAGCTCTGAAAATTAATAGACAGAAAATGAAACTGTTGTCTAAAAATTTAACAAAATTACAACAAATAGAACTAGAAAGAATAACAGGACTACAAACAATAAAGAAAATTAAATATCTAGGTATATGGCTGACCACACAATGTAAAACAATAAAGGAGAATAAATAAGATAAATTACTGCAACAAACAAACAAAAATTTGGAATTATGGGCTAAATTGCAATTATCTTTACTGGGAAGAGTAGCATCTACTAAAATGTCAATCTTACCCAAATTTTTATATTTATTTCAAATAATCCCTATTAGACTAGAGAAATCCTTTTTCAATGAACTCAGCAAAATTACACTGTAATCTATTTGGTTAAGCAAAAAACCTAGAATAAAGATAAAATCATTACAGGATGTAAAAAGCAGAGGAGGACTGGGTCTTTCAAATTGGGAGTTATATTATAGTGCAGCAGTGTTAACCTGGATGAAGATTGGATCAATTTAACTAATAAAAGAATACTGAGTCTGGAAGGCCATGATCTGCAAAGAGGATGGCATGCCTTTTTGTAGGAAACCGGAATGAAGAAACAACAGTATTTTCATAGACACCTAATCAGAGACTCCCTGTTACAAAATTGGACTAAAATAAAAAAGAAACACTATATGAAGATACCAATTTGGTTATCTATGATGGATGCTATGATCCACCCAAATAATTTAGACTTAAGTAAGATGATAAAATATAAAGATGTACTAGATGTAGAAGGAAATTTGAAATCAATGCAAGATCTACAAAAACAAGGGATACATATTGATTGGTGGACATTTCTTCAGCCACAAAATAGATACAAGAAAGATATTAAGGACTCTTTATAAGTTTTAAAGTTCCAATAGTCACATCTATGAATATATTCTGTTAAAAAGAAACAGGTCTGTTGGTGTTAGCTCATGGGCACACATCTTCCCATTTTTCAGTCCGGAGAAATTCCCTCGCTTGACTAACATAAGTCCATCTTTCCATCACTAATTTCTCCTAAAAAAGGATCAGGGCAACAATTCATTGCATTAAAGAGGAGGACGCAACTGACATTCCCCCCTTCAACCCGGTCATTTTGAATGTCTTCGGTGGCTTTTCTTAAAAGTTTTAATTTGCCAGTATATTTGGAATTGACAGACATCTCTGGGTTTTACAGCTTGAGGTCCTATCACTAATTAAATATCTCCTCTAGCTGAATACTCAGCAAGTGCTTTAATTGTCTCCTTATTAACATTCATTTCACAGCTTCATGTTCTAGACCCATAATAAAGTCAGCTTGCTTAGCTTCTACAGCTGCTTCTTATAGCTCTGGAGTTCAGATCCATGCTGTAGCTTTAGCTTAATTGACGTTCATTTTCTGCTCATTAGTACAAGTGAATATACATTGCTTTTCACCCTACAGAGTTTTATCACTGCTTTTTTACAACTAGCAGCACAGCGAGGAAATATAAGTAATTTCACTTTAAATTTAAAGTGAAGAGGGAAAACTATTTTGGAAAGTGTAATTGGAATGAAAAAACTATTTTGGAGGATTTGTTGATAATGAAACACCAGAAGTATTGAATATTTGAACATGTTATCATTCTAGAAGATAATTGATCCTCTCTTTATCATTGTGTTGCTATTGGTTGGAATACTTCTCTTCAACCCATTTCACACAGGGAAAATATTTTCACCATGCAGATAGATGTGTGAGATGCATCTTTTCCAACAGAACATGTAACTTTATAAATGGTACTTATCTTTTTGGACTTGTCTTTCACTTTTAAATCCCATTTTTAATGGATTTCCTTGTTCTCACAAATATATGCTTGGTTTAATATGTTGATTTTTGTCCCCCCACTCTCTTGCCTCACAGGCTGGCTCTTGTGAAGATCTGGAGAAGGGATTGGTATGCACATGACTTTGGATGAAGGTTTGGGTGGAAGTCAAACAAGTTGGTTGATTGGAATGTTCCAACCAAAATTGTCCCCAGATTTTCCCTGAAGGATTGATCCCAATATTAATAACTATAGGTAAATAATAAAGTAATTTATAGCATAATTTCCCTATTTTTGAAAACTTATTCAAACATTTCCCAATGTAGAGATACGTGTACTGACTAAGCAGTCAGTAAAGTGGCCATGACTTATTGACTAGAAAGGAATGGAGATTCAATTGTGAATGAACAATAACAACAACAACCTTGAAATTTTACAATAAACTTTCCCGTAAGGAATTGAATTCAACAAAATAAATATTGAATAGCAAATTCCCAGGTTCAAACTCACTTCAACACCAGATTATAAACTCAGGACATTCAGAAATCTTCATGGTCAAAAGATGGATACTGACCTAGAGAGTCACTGTGTTTAGATCTAAGATAAGTGATTCGGCTCACTCTTTATAGTACCATAGCATCCTAGGTAAAATCATGATAGATATTTGTCCTGGATTTCCTTTCTAAGCATTTCCCAGAGTCACCATTGAGAGATAGGTAGCCATGTTAATAATTTAAGCAAATTGAATGAAATATTCTTACTTTAATCTGGCAAACTGCCATGAGTCCTTTCAACGTACAAAAATAAATTTAGAAATAAATGTTTTTAATTGCTTTCTATTCTTTCTGTCTATCTTCTTTTCATTCTTTTTTCTTTCTTTTCTTTTTTTCTTTCTTTCCTTTCATCTGTGTATGTATTGTTGGTTTGTTTTAATTGTAAAATTAATAAAATTTATTTATTAAAAAAAAGAAATAAATGTAAACTTGGCCTTGCTGTCTGCTTTTACCTTGGACAGGATTTACCATCTGCTATGTCTCAGATTCAAGCTTCTTGTTCCTACATCTCACAGTTCCTGTCAATATCCATAAAAATGGCACCATGGCCAGTTATAGGTCACATATATGTGCCTTGAGTAATAAACAAGATGTAAGGGCAATGTTTTATACAGCCTTTCTTGGCATAGATGCTAACAACATTTCTGAGAATAACAATGTTTCCCAGTACTCCATTCTTATAACAGAAACTATCAAAAGCTAAGATTACAAGAAATAGTGATTAAAGTATAACTACTACAATGCAATCCCTCTTCCCATGGAGTTGGTTTTAAATACAACTGCATTGTATATTGTTGGGTTTTGAATTCATTTCGAACTCAACCTTTTATACAACCACTTAGAAAAAAGTTTCATTGAATTCCTAAGAACATGCTCTCCAGAAAACTAGTTTAGAATTGTAGTGCTTAATAACTGGTAAGCTTGCATCCCACACAGGGCACATCATTACACCGTCGTTGTGCTCTGGAATACCTATGAGGCATTAAAGCTGCATGCAGTGTCTCTGTCACGCCCTTGCTAACAGCATCTTCATTATCTCCACTATTCATGTCTTGCGCAACATGGACTATAATAGTGCTTCTCTCGCAATGGCTTAAATGTAAGTTGGATCTCTGCATGGGTGAGAATCTTGAAAATTGCTGCTATGTAGATCAGGAATCCCCAAGCACTTCAGTTCATTAACTCCTTTAGTTGTTCATTAGGGTGTTGGTGATCGGCTCTTAAGTCATTGATTGTTGTTTCCTTGTACCCTAAATACCTGATAAGCTAGTGGTAAGTCAGCACTCCTGTTGTTTGACAATAAAGTAAATTTTCATATGGTAAACATTTGGAAATTTCAGATTGTTCATCGACCACCAAACATTTACCATATGAAAATTTACTTCATCGTCAAACAACAGGAATGCTGATTTACCACCAGCTTATCGGATATTTAGGGTACAAGGAAACAACAATGACTTAAGAGCCAATCATCAATACCCTAATGAACAACTAAAAACTACATAAAACCAGGCATTATATAAATACAATATCTGGAACAACCCAGTGCACATTGTGGAGATTATAAAGATTTAGCTGGTGACTGACTCAAATGGAATTCTGCTACATGATAATAATATAATTATTTTCATGTAGCAGTTCTACTTTAATAGTACTGTGGACAATTATAATTATAGCAACAACAATATTGATCTTTTGGATAGTCCCTTTGACCCTTGAGGGTTGATATCAATCACTTTATGGAACTCTGGAATAGAGGTTTCTAGGCACATTCAATAGGGGACATTAGGGAATGCTGGTGGCAGGATTAGTGTTTAAGGCTCTAACACTTTTATACATAGTCATGTAATCATGCATCCTGGTTAAATGAAGTAAGGGTGACATTAGTCTTATTTTTTATTAAACGATCTTTGATGCACTTCTAAACATTGTTCGAAAGTACTGCACATCATTTATTTTTCTCAAACTCCTGCCCTACCCAAAACAACAAAAAAATGGAATAAATCGGATAACAGTCAACTTTGTGTTCTTTTTGTGTAAAAGAAACACTGAAAAATAAGCATGCAACCATCTGCCACATTCTGACTATAAGTTACCTATTACCCTCCAGCTATAATCATTTATGCAGCTTTCAGCTGAAGAGTCTGGCAGGAAGGTTTAAACTTAAGCAAGGTGCTTTCTGTAAATTATTTTAGACTTTTAAAGCAAATGTTTATATTTGCAGAGTGCCTTTAGGACTGAGAAATAAAGCATTGCAATATTATTAATGTATTCCCAAAGTAACATTATATTATCTATTGTTCTGTTTTCTACAGAAAGGTGAAAACCTTGAGCAAATTAAGTAAAATGATTAAAGCTGGGTTATCTTTGGTCTTCAGGAAAATGCACTTTTGGCAACAGAAGTTTGACAGGATAGCCCAGTAGCTTGTAATCCAAACCAAATAGTATTCTCTGTCAGCACATGTCTCTTAGATCAATCATAATAACTTATGGTCAGCTCATTAAAGTGACAAAAGAACTAGGCTTTCCAATGAAGGTCATCTCAAAACCTCTTGGCACTCTGCAATCTGCTTATCCTACACCGAAAGACACACTCCAAACTGTGCATTGTGGAAACCCAAATCTTGCAGTCATAATAAACTATAGAAATTCAGGATAATATCCAGATATGTGCAAATGCATGCAAAGGGTAAATTTTTCACTGCCAACACCAGATCACACAACTATAAATCAGAGAGATTAATTCCAGAGAGATCTAGGCACGTAATCTGTATAATTATACAACAATTCTTCCCCACAAAGGTCTTGACTTGTAGGTTGCCCCCTACTGCAACAATAAGTTGAAATTCTATGGGATAAATTTGTGATTGTTATACCATTATGGATGCATGCTGGCAATCATCTGGAAATATCCTGAGAGAAGGAGAAAGGAGTGTGTCTTCTACATGTTGCCTTTTGGGGTGCAATATACAATGGATTATCACCAGTTTATTTTATTATTTTATTAATGTTTGAGATGCGCTGAAGATGTACAGCTTCAGACAATATGGATTAATTGTGTGTGGACTAAAAATTGACAAGGCCAATGAAAGGCATTTAAAAAGCTATTCTCTATCAATACCCCATAACTTGATTATGAGTAAAAATCACCCAAATTATTTTCAAATGTGTTCCAATGCAATCCCAAACATTCAAATGGAGATTTGGGGACTGAAAAAATCCTTCAAAAAGAAAGGGAGAAAAATAGGGTATGGATTTCTTTAAGCATCTCAAACATGGGAATTCCTAGTTATTGAAGTCAGCAACCCTCCCTAACAAGACACATGAGGAGCACAATATCCATAATCTCAATTCAGCAGCCAAAAATGCTTGCAGAACCAATAAAGAGTGAGCATGTGCATTCTCTAAGGATACCACTCCTTTATGATATGTCCCTTCATCTTTGAAGGTTGAGTATGCCATTGGACTAAACCAAGAAACAGCAGCCTGTATCCTTTCAGTTGTCAGACTCCAACACTAATCAGCCCCATCCAGGCAGATTCATCACTGAGCATGCCCAGTTAGAACAACAGAGTGGGAAACAGAAAACAAAGGGTGGAAGAATAACAAAGCAATCTAAAAACAGGTTTATTCCTTATTCTAGTGCCTTACTGCAGACTCTACTTTTTTATGTTCTTCACTGCCTGGTTTCTTCCAAAGCAGTAGTTCTTCTGCTAATTACAGTCCTAATACTGTAGCTTAGGACAAGACCATTTTTAATTTAGTTTTTTAATGAAGGGATTTACATTGTCAGATTGCTCTTTCGGCATACCATCTCTGCTATGGCAACCCTAATGAGAAGTTTCTGACACTTCAAGAAGGAGGAATAAAATACAGAGGCAAACAGAGACCATTCCCAGCGGAGTCTGGGTATCTGGAGCAGGAAAGAACACAAGGAATGTGAGAGGGGGGAAAAATGAAAGACAATGGAAAGCACACCTCACTTGCACTCTTACTGGACCAATCTGTGTATAAATCACATTGAGCTCACAGAATTTACTTTTTAGTACATATGTACAGGAATCCAAGATACTAGTACATATAAGTTCATAAAATTAACTTTAGCAACTCAGTTTAAGATTGAGTGGTTGTCCTAAAATATGCTACTCTGGATTCACTTTAAACTTGGTTAGTCTTTCCATGATTTAGTGAGTTTATCAATCTTGTTAGTTTGTTTTTCTACATATTTTGCAACTCCAGAAATTAACTCAGTAAGTATGCCAAGAATGCTGTGTCAATGCAACCAGATTCACGTTTTGGAGAAGTGGTGACTAAAATGTGTGTGCGTACGTGTGTGTGTTTAAACACATGGTTTGAAACTATTTCTCTTCCATTTCAAGCAAAGTACAACAAAAAAGATGCTTTCCTGTCTTTGTAACTTTCTTCTGTATCTTTTAACACTGTCTACCTAGAATAAGGCCAAAATATTTATTGGACTAAGTCAGCTATTTAAACCATTTGTCTAGTTTTTATTTTGGTTCAATCTACTTTTTCTTAGTAACCTAATTTTCTGTGTGCTGTTGTCATCATGCCACATGGAACTGAATACAGTCTTAGTCCTGGAATGACCCGAAATAATAAAAGAACCAAACCTAAATTACTGGCCCAGCTGTTAAATGAATCACAACTGTTGTTAAGTTAACATGATTGTTAACTGAATCTGGCTTCTCTATTGACTTTGCTTGTCAGAAGGTGGCAAAAGGTGATCACATGACCCCAGGATACTTAGCAACCATCATAAATATGAGTCAGTTGCTAAGTATCCAAATTTTGCTCATATGATTATGGGGATGCTGCAAAGGTTGTAACTGTGAAAAGCAATCATTTTTTATCAGTGCTGTTGTAACTTCATACAGTCATGAAATGAACTGTTGTAGGTCGAGGATTTCCTGCGTACACATTTATGTTTTTAAATGGCATAATAAATTAGTAAATTAGGATTAATTCAAATAATATCTACAGGGCTTTTTCTTCCTCAGACTATGTACAATCTTTTTATAAGATCTTAATTTATCTCGGGAGGGGATGTTGTTTGTTTGTTTGCAGTTCCCATCTTTGTATTCCTACTGGAACAGGGAAATAAAATGAAACAATTCTTATGATTGAAGGTCAACACTAATAGCTGTGTCTACATAGTTATTTGTTTTTGGGGAGAAAGGTTGTAGTATCATTCCAAAAATTGATGGGGACTAATTCAGAAACAAGAAATCAATTTCTGTGTCATAAAAACTTGAAGACAACAACTTGTAAC
This sequence comes from Hydrophis major, assembly GCA_033807585.1. NCBI lineage: Eukaryota > Metazoa > Chordata > Lepidosauria > Squamata > Elapidae > Hydrophis > Hydrophis major. The sequence continues at coordinate 133,345,958 of CM066329.1, read as the reverse complement.
AAATTGTTGAACACAAATTATGAAACACAAAGGCAAAAACACATTTAAAAAGTAAGTTTAAAAGAAGTCTGCTGGCTCTCTTCAATTCAAATTCTGGCAGAGTTAATATTTGCTGGAATTAACAAAGGTATTGTAGACAATACAAAAATATGAGGGTTTTTGGTTTTTTGACAAGGGCATGATTCAAGCAAATCGCAAAAGGTTGCAAATACTTGAAAAATGCCTACTTTGGCACTTCCTATAGCCTCTTTCCCCAGCAATTCACCTGATAGGAAAAGCAACAGAGGCAAGATCAGACTGTACCAGGGGAGATTCCTACTAGTGATCAGGCTAGGACTACAACTCCCAACATTCCTGGTGAAGAAAATACTATCAGGAATGCCAGAATGATTACGACTTCCAGGCCTTGGTTGGTATGGTCTCGCTATGATTTGTACCACCATTTTTCTTGCCTTCTTGGGACAGGAGGAAAGTTATTTGCCTCTTTCACAGAAAAGGAAATGGACAACATAGCAACAAAGATAGCACAAGTTGCCATGGAATTGAGTTCAGCAGACACTTGGCACAGAGCCAACTTTGTCTGGGCTTTGAAACTATGTATGATTGAACCTAGAAAGTACTTGGGTGGAAGTTATCTTAGAAATTCTTGGGTTATAGACCAAATGAGTATTTCTCAACCTTGGCAACTTTATGGTATGTGGTCTTCAACTCCCAGAATCCCCCAGCCAGCATGCTGGCTGAGAAACTCTGGCAGTTGAAGTCTACGCAACATAAAATTGCCAAGGTTGAGATACACTGAGCAAACTATGAAGAGAGAACACAATGAGTTCACAAGCTACTTCTGTGTTGCTGCCAATAAAACTATATAAATTCATAAATCAATAAAATCACCATGAGTCAGGCTCAATTTGTTAGCAACTTTACCTTGTTAAACCATGGCAGCAGCATTTGAAGGAGGCAAATAGGCATGCTTCCAGAATCCAGAGATCTGGCAGCTGTTTAAACCAGATGTTTGCAGCCCAATTCAGTCTCATGCAATACCTTTGCTTTTAATAGATTTAATAGCAGCTAGAAAAAACAGAATCACATTATGTGTTGGAATTGAAAACTCTTGTGCAGCCAGATAAAGTCCACAAAGTGTGAATTTTTTGAAAATATATGCATCCTTGCATGTTGTGTAACTTGAAAGGAAATCTTCAGGAAACGGAATAACAGAATAACAGAGTTGGAAGAGACCTTGGAGGTCTTCTATCCAACCCCCAACTCAAGCAGGAAACCCTATCCCTTCCAGACAAATGGTTGACGAATTGCTTCTTAAAACTTCCAGTGTTGGAACATTCACAATTTCTGTAGGCAAGTCATTCCACTGATTAATTGTTCTAACTGTCAGGAAATCTCTCCTTAATTCTAGATTGATTCTCTCCTTGATTAGTTTCCATCCATTGCTTCTTGTCTTGCCATTAGGTGCTCTGGAAAATAGATTGGCCATTTCTTTTTTACGGCAACCCCTTAGATATTGGAACACTGTTATCATGTCACTTCTAATCAGGGGTGGGATGCTGCCAGTATAGCAACAGTTCGGTGATCACACACTTCTTTTATTGATTAGGATTCCCTTTTTAATAGCAGAGGGAACTTGCACAATTGGATTAAATAACTTTTTTTTATAGCTGAAAGTCACACTTTTGATAGGAGGAACCATGATATAAAAGTAAGAAAATGAACAAAGCCAGAAAATAAATAACCCAAAACTGTTACAGTCAAAATAAAAATTACACAGAAATATTTTAAATTTATCCCCAAGAGTTTAGATATTCAGTAACTTTATCTCTGTGATCCATTAAATTGGACTCTTGTGATATGACTCAGCCCATTCTGGTTCCATGCCTGTTCAAATGGAATTTTTATTTTTTACATGAGGTTTATTTACATTTAAATGTCCCCAATGCCTGACAAATCTAGAACTCTTCCAGTGCCTCAATCTCATCCATACTTGCTTGACTTGTTGGACATATTTCTTGGATGTGTTGGCTTTCCATTTTCTAACCAGCAATATTTTGTCCTGCAACTACATTTGTGTGTATGTGTGTGTGTAATTTTTAGTAAAAATTTAATTCTAATGTTAAAAACTAATACAAACTAAATTTAGACAAAGAGAAAAAAATGGAAAGGAAGAATAAAAAGTGCAGGAACAAAAAATAGAAAAATATAATACAAATAAAAGAAATATATAAAGAAATTATTTTCCACCTTCATCACAATATGTAAAAGAAATTTAACAACTCTTTAGCTTCTATAAAATTAAACAGACATCTCTTCATCCAATATTCCACCCTTAACTATAAGCAAATCCATAAAATACCAACTTTTTACTGTTGGGGCAACAAAAAGTCCATAAAGAGTTGCCAAAAATTTGCAAAAAATTGTCTCATTTTATCCTTGATCAAGCACATCTTTATATGCCTTCCTTTTACTTCTAACAGTCTTAATCTTTAATTCAATCAAGTATTGTCACATAATTTAATTTCTCTTCAATTCTTCTTTACACCATTAGAAGAAACCTTTGAATTAAGCTATTATTTCTTAACTATATTATTCCCATTTTCCTATAGGCTCAACTTTATCAAAATATTGAAGAGCTTCAAAAGATGAGATCTACTTTGGAGGTATGCCCAATGGAGTCTTGAGAGAATTTACTCAACTGCCAAAAAATTATTGTGATTATTTGTAGATCGTCCTAAATCACCACAAGAAACAAAATGTTCCAAAACTTGCATGCAAAGAATGCATCTTAAAGTGTTCCCAATGATGCAAACTGATTAGTCCAGACCACAATGCCAGACTATTTATGTGTCCTTTAACTCTTTTCAGGCTCAATACACAGTGTATCACCAGTGGTAGAGATATAAAAGCACTCTTTCCTGCATAAATTATCTTTGCCATAAAGATTTCTCTAAAGTACTTTGAAACTATAGACCAGTCAGCCTAACATCAATACCCGGGAAAATACTGGAAAAGATAATAAAAAAAAACAAATCTGCCAACATCTAGAAACAAGTAAAGTAATAACTAGCAGTCAGCATGGGTTTGTTAAAAACAGATCATGCCAAACCAATCTAATTTCATTCTTCAACACAGAAGAATGTGACTAAATTAGTAAACTAGCAAAATACTGTGGACATAAGATATTTAGATTTCAGCAAGGCATTCGATAAAGTAGACCACAACCTACTTCTTAGTAAGCTAGAAAAAGTGGCATAGATAGCACCAACACTAGATAGACTCTGTTATGAACTAATAAAAACGCTTAAATAAAGTTTTATCAAAGCTTAAAGAAAAAGCAGGGTTCTAATCCTCCACTTCTGATTGGCCGATAATAGCGATATCGGATTGGTCCATTCTGGAGAATCTGATTGGCTGTTAATGAGCCACTCTCATTGATTCAAGGGTTTAATACTTCCATGTTCTCATTGGTTAATAGGTCAGCAGCCTGCCCTATAAAAGGGCTGCTGCTGCCCCAGGTTTTTGCTCTGTTCACGATGACTAATAAAGAATTGAAGTTCACTGTTCACTGCCTCATCTCCGTTCCTTGCACCCATGTGCAGAACATAACAGACTCATAACTGGCTGGCAAACCGTACTCAATGAGTAGTCCTTAAAGGGTCTAAGTCTACGTGGAGGGAAGTAAGCAGTGGGATGCCATAGGGTTCCGTTTTAGGCTCAGTACTCTTCAATATCTTCATTAACAACTTAGATGAGGGAATAGAAGGGGAACTTACCAAATTTGCAGATGATACTAAGCTGGCAGGAATAGCTAACACCCAAGAAGATAGGCTCAAGATCCAAATGGATCTTGACAGACTAGAACACTGGGCCATATCTAATAAAACGAAATTCAATGTAGAGAAAAATAAAGTCCTACGCTTAGGCAAGAAAAACCAAAAGTACACACATATAGACTAGGTGAAGCCAGGCTCAATAGCAGTAACTGTGAGAAGGATTTTGGAGTCTTAGTGGACAACCAGCTAAATATGAGCCAGCAGTGTGCAGCACGGGTCAAAAAAGCTAATGCAATCCTAAATTGTATTAACAGAGGCATGCAATCAAGATCAAGGGAAGTACTAATACCACTCTATAAAGCCTTAGTAAGACCACACTTAGAGTACTGCATCCAGTTTTGTTCACCACATTATAAAAAAGATGTTAAGACTCTAGAAAAAGTGCAGAGAAGAGCAACCAGGATGATTAGGAGACTGGAGGCTAAACATACAATGAACAGTTGCAGGAACTGGCCTTGGCTAGTCTAGTAAAGAGAAGGACCAGGGGAGACATGATAGCAGTCTTCCAATATTTGAGGGCCTGCCACAGGGAGGAAGGGGTCAAGCTATTTTCTAAAGCACCTGTAGGCCAGACAAGGAATAATGGATAAAACTGAACAAGGAGAGATTTAATCTGGAAATAAGGAGAAACAATAATAATAAGAGAACAATCTACCAATGGAACAGCTTGCCCTTGAAAGTTGTGGGAGCGCCATCACTTGAGACTTTCAAGGAGAGATTGGACTGCCATTTGTCAGAAATGGTGTAGGGTCTCCTGCTTGGGTGGGGGTTGGACTAGATGACCTACAAGGTCCCTTCCAACTCTGATTATCTGTTATCTATCTGTTATCTGCTCTTTTTCGGAAAAACTAAGATACACAGTATGCCATATTTTTAAATAATGAGTTTGTTTCATTTTCCATGTATAAATCTGTGGCAAATACCCAAAACGGATACAGCATTACAAATTTCAAGCTTGAAATATTAGGTCACCCAATTATATATCTTCTATCATGCAAAACTCAGGCTTGGTTCCAGAGCAATCCAGACATCTCATGCAGGAATAACGTAGAAAAGCACATGTGCACTAATGTTCATATAGCACTCAAATTAGTATAAATTATGACTTGTTGTTAGTCTGATAAAAGTTTTATAGTGCTTGAAACTATAATGTAAACAAATGCCATTTTAAAACTCCATTCATATGATTTAGAGATTGGGAAATCAGCCAGAAAAACTATAGATGCAATAGAACCAGAAGAACCATCATTGTTTTTCATCTCCATTACCTCTTTGTGAAAAAGTACAATACTGGATTAGCTTCACAGTATCATGATTGGCCAACAATATAAAAACTGAGAATCTGTATCAGGGATGTCAAACTGGATTCCTTGGAAGGCCAGATCAGCATTGCAATTGTTCTCCACAGATCAGCCACAGGGGGAAAGAGATGGGATGGGTGCCCTCCTGCAGCTCCCTGCTGGCCAAAATGGGGCATGGGGGGCATGGGTAGCCCCTGTGTAGCCCATTTTTGGCCTGGACAGTCTCCTGCAGCATCCTGCTGGGCAAAATGGGACACGGGGGGCACCCACAGCCTTCCCTATGGCCCATTTTTGTTAGCAGAAGCACCATGGGCCGATCCTTTGTTATTTCCAGACTGGCCTCACGGGTCGGATCTAAACACCCCACAGGCCAGATTTGGCCCATGGGCCTTGAGTTTGACACCCCTGACCTAAATCTACAGCATTAGAAATATCGGTAGCTATCTGCTTAAGAGGATTAACTCTCCTACTAATGAGGGAGAGCAAAAATAATGGGGAACCAGTTTCATCTATTAATTGAGGCATAGAATTAAGAGGTAGTAGGAATCCAAGACTTAATTAAGCAAAAAATATAGATATAGCACTGAGAGTTTGAAACAGGAAGACTCAGAAAATCAGATACTGGTTCAGCAGCTGTGCTCTCTGTGATCAGAGCCATTTGCGTTCTTTCACTATGTCCTATTTGTCTGTGTGCAAGAACTTTTAGTAACTCCAATACTCTCTCATGCCCAATGCATGTGTGGAATATGCAACTTCTGCTTACATTTCAGAACTACAACTCTTCCCTGACCCCCTACCCCAGCCCCAACCATTATGAGAGATGAACAAATCTGAAAACCCACAGCTTCCATGCAGTCCTGGGGAAATTGAGTCCTTATCTACACTACAGCATTAAGAAATAAAGATACCCTTCCCACTTTTCTTAACATAGTTTGTTCCTCTGCCTTAGCCTTCCCAGTGTAGTTGCTGTAAAACATCAAAAACTTTACGCATAGTATAGAGACAATATTCTGGGAAACACACAGCAAGGATAAAATAACCCAGAGCAGTGTCATGTTGTTAGAAAAGGATTACTGCCTAAGTATGTCTGTTTCTGTAAGTCTAATGTCCAGGATACATATTTTAAATAGTTTTAAGTAGTTATTGCCATTTTTCAACGAGTTAGCGTTTTTGAAAGTTGAAAAAAACATGTGTTAATGAATGAGCACTGCTAAATATGAACTAAATCTATCTAGCTTTGCCCAAAAACAAAGTAAATATTACATTATGAAATTGACCAGATAAATCAAGTAAAATTTACAATCTTTGAGGAAGACATGTTAAGGGAAAACAAGAAATGAACCAAAATACGTTTCACAAAGCCTGCTCCTTGGTATCAGTTTTCACACTACAGCTTTAAAAAGTTTATCGCGTTTGACTGTTTAAAACATTTGTCTTCCAGAGATCCCAAGAAATTTTCCATAGATAAGAAAAGGGTTGTCCAAGTAAGTGCATGTTCATTCATTATAGAACAGTTGTTAAGATTTGTTTTTCTGCTTGGTATGAGATGATTCCAATGGAAGCTTCAGAACACCACAAATACCAATAGCCTGGGTATGCAGTGCATAAGATTTCCCATTTCCTACAAATTCACTTTTTAAAAGGTGAACAAATTTTCACTTTTTACATTCTGCTCAATACGGTGGTCCTCCACTTACAACCATTCATTTAGTGACCATTCATTGTTACAACAGCACTGAAAAAAATGACTCATGACCGTTTTTCACACTTATGACCACTGCAGCATTCCCTTGATCACATGATCAAAATTCAGATGCTCAGCAACGGGTTCATTTTTATGACGGTTGCAGTGTCCTGAAGTCATGTGATCACCTTTTGCAACCTTCTGACAAGCAAAGTTAATGGGGAAGCCAGATTCACTTAACAACCTGGTTACTAACTTCACATCTGCAGTGATTCACTTAACAACTATGGTAAGAAAAGTTGTAAAATTGGGCAAAATTCACTTAACAAATGTCTTGCTTCGCAACAGAAATTTTGGGCTCAATTGTGGTGGTAAGTTGAGGACTACCTGTATGCCGGTTTGTTTCTGATTTCTAGAATTACATGCAAAGCTGGAATCACATTTAGGGTTGTGCAAAATGTTGGATTCAGTTTGGAAAAGATGCTTCCAAATGCAATGGGAGCTGAAAGACTGCAGTGGTCTGCAAATTTTAAAGAAGGCCATCACCTTCTCAGGTTGTACAGCTGCAAACAAAGCTTATTTAGCAAATCTCATCAAGTGCTAGATCTGTACTCCTACATATGCCCAAACATATCTTAAAAATTATATCCAAGGCCCTGCACAGTCTTAATGCTATTGTCTTTCTCCATGGATCTTCTAATGGAAATTAAATATAGTCATATTAAGTTAGATTGTAATTGCCTTGCGGCAGGCAACCTGCATTTTATCTATATATTTATTTACTGGCTCTGCAGGCCCAATGGGCAAAAGAAAGTTCAGGATTGGTCTATATAGGTTGGATACATGCAGAAGAGGCCTTCATCCTGCAGTGGACAGACAATAGCTAAAACGATGGTGATGATTTGTTCATTAGTTTTGGCTGGGCTATTCTGTTGTGTTATTATCTAAGAATCACCAACAAGAAGTTAAAAGAATGTAGTACACCAGATGTTTTCTATGCAGATAAAATGGGCAAAGGTATATAACAAAAACCTTTTTTTTAAAAATTCAAAAATGTGTTTTCTAGACTGACATAAATGTACAATAATGTTTTAATGAATTTATTGTATAGATAGCTCAATGATGTAATTCCATTCCGAAATGGAAACTGCATGCTTTGTTTGTTTTATTACCCTGCATGCATGTGAATAAAAGAGAAAAAATGTGAAATTGTAATAAATAGAGACATCAGTGATAGCAGCATCACTAGCCTACAAAAAGATTTTCTGACTGCCAAATAGAGACAGAAGATTCTTCAGAGAGGTGGGTAGGAGAAAGGCATGGGGGCAGTCCTTCTTGAAAGTAGGTCTGTGCCATGGAATAGCCTCCCTCCAGAGGTCATTAGATAGTCACTGTCTTGTCTTTTTCAAAGGGACGGAAAGAAACCCATCTTATTGTTCAGAGCTTTTGGGACGTGCTTGATTATGTCACCTGTAGTGTTATGTTTGGAGCATGGGCGAGAAAGAATGGAGACAAGCCTCTGGAATGGTGAACTTCAACTCTTTATTTACATAGTGACTTCTCAACTCAATGGCAGTTATAACCCTCCTTATATAGGCAACCCCAATAACTATTAACCAATAACAATCAAGGAGCGCTAACTTCCTTAACCAATAGGAACTCTCTGTTAATGGCCAATCAGATTCCCCAGAATGGGCCAATCCAATCCTGCCGTTAACAGCCAATCAGAAGTGCAGGGCCAGAACCCTGCACTTTACTCCAAGCTCAAGTTCTCTTTATTGAACCTTATGCATTCACAACACCCCTTCCCCCTGGCTTCTGTTTGCAGGGCACAGTTACATAGTCCTTTAGGTAGGACGGTTGCTTTATTAGTCTTTTTGATTTTCGCTGTGTCATTTGACTGCAATCACGCTGAGGTAGATCGTTGTTTGGCAATGGGGTCGCCTCTGGTTCAGAGTTCATTTCTTCGTCGTTGCCATTATTCTCGGTAATTCCCTGAGGTGCATCTGTTTCCCTCTCTGGTTCCACTTCCTGTGTCTCTATTACGCCGTCGTTCCCTTCGAATGGGTTTTCTTCTACTTGGGATTCATCTTCTTCCGTATCTCCTCCCCCCCCCCCCCACAGTTTGGTCATAAGGCAGTTCAGGAATGCCCGACGGGAGCTGCGATTGTAATTGATCGATATGGCGTTTCCATAGTCTATCGTCAAGGCATTGTACAAGGTAGATCTCGGGCCGGTTACATGAACTACTGTCGCCTCCACCCACAGCGGATCTCCCAATAGGTTTTTAGTGTATACCAAATCGCCTACATGGAAGGCACGACAGCGGCCGCTGGATCCTACTGGTTTTTCCGGTTCATAAGCTGGGTATAACCGGTCGAGGTGGGAGCGGAGTTTTCGTCCCATTAGCAGTTCGGCTGGAGTTTTGTTGGTGACGCTATGAGGTGTGATGTGTTGTAGAAAAGGATTCGATTGATCTTGTCGTCAATGTTATCGTAGTCTACCTTCTGCAAGCTTTTCTTAACAAATTGGACCATGCGCTCTGCTTTGCCATTGGTCGCAGGGTGCACAGGCGAGGTGAGCACATGTCGGATGCCGAGGTCAGCCAGGTACTGCTCGAACGACAGTGCTGTAAATTAGGGCCCATTGTCGGATACCAGGACGTCTGGTAATCCGTGGGTTGCAAATAGTCTTTCCAAGTTTTTGATAACCGCTTCAGTGGTTGTATTCGTCATGCGATGAATCTCGAGCCAATTCGAGTAGGCGTCAATGGTTAGCAGAAAGGTGCGGCCTTTGGTCGGCCCCGCAAAGTCCAAGTGAATACGGGACCAGGGTCCCCATGGTGTCTCCCATTCGGTAGGGATAGCTTTAGGTGGGGCGTTGCTCACTTCCTGGCATTTATGACCAACTTTAATCCAATTTTCGATTTGCCTGTCGATGCCCAGCCACCATGCGTAGCTTCGTGCGATGGCTTTCATTCGCATGATACCGGGGTGGCCATCGTGCAAGGTTCTCAGCAGCGCTTTTTGGAGTTGTTCTGGAATAACAACTCTATCACCCCAGATGACACAGCCTTTTTGGGAGAACAACTCCATTTGTCGAGTCTTGAATGGTGTGAAGTCATCTGATAATTGGTCCAATGGCCATCCATGTTCTACCCAGCCCAGAACTCGTGCTAAGGTGGGGTCACGTTTGATTTCTCTCGCAATATCTCGGGCAGTTAATGGCGGCGAGTTGAGTGTTTCAATTTGCAATGTGGTTACCGTTGGTGCAGGATCGTCAAGAGTCTCTGGAAGCAGTGCTCGGCTTAATGCGTCGGCGTGGAGAATGGCTTTCCCTGGGCGGTATTGCAGCTGATAATTATAAGCAGCCAAGAATTCTGACCAGTGAGTCATCCTGGGGGATAATATGTAGGGAGTCGGCTTATCTCCAGCTATTATCCCCAATAACAGTTTGTGGTCAGTCACGATAGTAAAAGCCCAGCCATACACGTACTCGTGGAATCTTTTAACGGCCGATACAATTGCGAGGGCTTCTTTATCAATTTGGCCATAATTTCGCTCAGTTTTTGGAAGTGTCTTTGAAAAATATGCAACAAGGGCTTCATTACCATTAGGCAGTATATGGCTCAGAATGGCACCCACTCCAAAAGGCGAAGCATCACATGTGATATTTAACGGCAAAGTCTCATTGTACTGCATTAGTACAGAGTCAGAAGTCAGTAGTTTTTTTAAGTTACGGAACGCCTGTTCTTCTCTACGACCCCATAACCAAATTGCTTCCTTCTCTAACAACCGGTGTAACGGTTCAGCGACCGTTGCTTTATGCAGTAGAAATACATTATAAAAGTTGATGAGGCCTAGGAACGCCTGGAGATCGGCCTTGTTCCGAGGCCTGGGAGCGTTTTTTATTGATCTTAGTTTACTGTCGGTAGGGTGAATACCCTGACTATCAATTAGGTACCCTAAAAACTCAACACTATCTGTACACAATTTACACTTATTCTTTTTTACCTTAAGACCGGCGTCTTGAAATTTTTGTAGGACTAATTTTAAACGATCCTGTAAGATTTTTTTTTGTAGGTGCAGCAATTAATACATCGTCAAAATAGGGGACCACGCCTTTAATCCCTTGTAGTAGCCTCTCCATCAGGCTCTGAAAAATCCCCGGGACTACACTGACTCCGAATTGGAGCCGGGTACATTTGAAGGCACCTCAGTGCATCACAATTGTTTGTGCCTATGCCGTCTTTTCATCAACAAGTAGTTGCTGATATGCCTGAGCTAAGTCTAATTTAGCGAAGACTTTTCCGCCCCCCAGGGAGTGGAAGAGATGCTGTACCACCGGCACCGGATATGCATTCTGCTGTAGGGCGTGGTACAGGGTGGCCCAGTAGTCCCCACAAATTCGGATCGACCCGTCTGGCTTAATGGGTGTTACGATTGGGGTTTCCCAGGGGGAGTGATCGGTAGGTTCTAGCACCCCCTGAGCTATTAGTTTGTCGAGTTGTTCATCGATTTTCGCCTTTAAGGCAAACGGAACTCGACGAGGCTTAAGGCGGATGGGAGCTATTTTTGGATCAAGGCTGAATGAAATTGGGGTCCCCTTGTACTCGCCTAAGCTTTCTGCGAAGATGTCTTTGAACTCATGGATGAGGTCCTCCTCCCAGTCACTTCCGCTGATTCGGTTTATGCCTGCCACTTCAATGCCAAGTGGCGCAAACCAATGGAGACCTAGCAGGCTAGGCCGATCTTTGTCGATCACAGTTAGCGGTAAGTACGCTGTGTGCTTCTTGAAGGAGACCCGGACTCGGCAGGAACCAATGACAGGGATTCGATTCCCTTGATAGTTCTTAAGAATAAGTTTTTGGAAATGGAGGTCTTGGCGCTGAATCGTGGGGATGAGTTGCTTGAGGGTCTTCCAGGACACCATCGAGAAAGATGATCCCAAGTCGACTTCCATGTGGCAAGGCTGGTTCTCGATGGCTACTGTGATTCGGATTTTCTTAGCATCTAAGGCAGAGGCGTGACCGATACTGATAATATGGTGAGCCTCTTTTCGCTGTAAAGTTCGGTTTCTGTAGGAGTGGCTTACTGGTTCTCGCCTTACAGGACGGTTTCCTGTTGATTGGCGATAGTTAGCCCCTTTTGAGGCTTGGCCGGGTCTTTGTAAACTTTGGCAGACCCATCCGATGTGGCCTCTCTTCCCGCACTCATGGCAGAGCGCGTCGCGGAATTTGCATTCAGACCTGGCATGGTTGGCTCCACAGCCAGCGCAAGGCCGTAGGGGCTTCGGGTGGTGGTCCCGGTCAGACCACCTCTTCTTCGCCGCTGTCTGACGACGAAGAGAGGTCCTCATGGTGTGTCGTTTAAAGCTGCCCTTCTGACCTAGGTGAGATGTCGCTTGTGGGTTGGTGTACTGGAGCACGGTTGCGGCGCAGTTGTGCAGCCAACTTCCTGGTTGCTTCTGCTGCAGTAGCATCGGCGATGGCATCGGCAAGGCTGATGTCGCCTTTCGCCATCAGCTTGCTTTGCACGCCTGGTGCATCTAAACCCAGAACTATTCGATCTCTCAGTGCTTCTTCCAAATCGGCGAATCCGCAGAGGCCTCCCAGATTTCGGAGGTCTGCTATGAAGTCAGCTACGCTTTCTCCCTTTCGCTGGCTTCTCTGATAGAACTCGTGCCATCTCACGAGCGTAGGTACGGTCGGTGCATAGTGATCCCGTAATAGAGGTTCGAGGTCGTCCCAATCCATCGCCTTCACTTCTCTAGGTTTTGCTAGTGCTTTAGCCATCTTAAATACAGTTGGACTGCAATGCGTTAGGAATACCGCCCGTTTCTTCCCAGCTGTGGCATCCTTTAAGTTGTTAGTTTCTAAGAATATTTGGAAGCGATCCATGTAGGACTCCCAGTCTTCTTGCGCTGGATCGAACGGAGCGGGTGGTACGACGCCGCCGGACATAGTTCCGTTGTGTAGCGTCGTCAGCCACGTGCTCAGTGTTTCTTCTTAGTTCCGTCGGTTCAGACGTCTCCAAATCCCATCCTCGTCGCCAGTGTTATGTTTGGAGCATGGGCGAGAAAGAATGGAGACAAGCCTCTGGAACGGTGAACTTCAACTCTTTATTTACATAGTGACTTCTCAACTCAATGGCAGTTATATAGGTGACCCCAATAACTACTAACCCAATAACAATCGAGGAGCGCTAGCTCCCTTAACCAATAGGAACTCTCTGTTAATGGCCAATCAGATTCCCCGGAACGGGCCAATCCTATCCTGCCGTTAACAGCCAATCAGAAGTGCAGGACCAGAACCCTGCACTTTGCTCCAAGCTCAAGTTTTCTTTATTGAACCTTATGCATTCACAACATGTAGGACATGGGTGGGTTTTTTTCTAAGAGATCGCTGCTTTCTTTTATCATATTGTTCTACTTTGTTATGTGATTTTTACAGGGGAGGGCTGCTATCGGTTTGCCCCAGTTCAGGAGAACTGGTAGCTAATTTTATCATTTTTAATGCCCGGTTCGACAAATTGGTAAATCCCACCCCTGGCAGGCCCTGCCCACCCTAATCTGCCCTTCCCAAGAGTCCCCACACAGCCCATTTTGATGCTGTTATGTATTAAAATGGACTACTCGAAATCCCTGCGCCTTGATTGGCTAAGGCGCGGGGATTTCTGATTGGCCAGGCGAGCCGCGCCGATTGGCCCGATTGGAGTCTCCCGCGATTGGTTCAAACCAAGAGCGGGAGACTTGAATCGCTGCCATTGGTCGCGGCCGCCGCGGCAAAAGGTATAAAAGCCGCAGGCTTTTTGCCTTTTGCCGGTTCGGTTCAACTAATAGAAATAAAGAGCTGTTAATGAAAGTCACCGACTCAGAACCTTTTTTCGCGGACACGACTCTGGCGACTAGGGTGGGATCTCGCCCCTGAACCGAACCCCGTGTCCATCTAAGAACTAGCGACAGCAAAATGGCGAAGATAGCACCGCCCGCCCCCTTCAACCCCGCCGCCGAGGACTGGGAATCGTACTCGGATAGATTCCGTATGTACCTGGAATGTGCTGGCATGAAGGACGCCCCGGGCCCGCTAAAACGCGCCGTCTTCCTTACGCATTGTGGACCAGAGGTTTTCCAGATGGCCAAGGCATTGGCCAAACCGGCAGACGCAACTGCCATGGATTGGGACGTCCTCGAACCCATACTGAGGTGCCATTACGCCCCCGAGGTCCCCATCCTAATACGACGAAATGAATTTTACCGAAGAAACCAGAGACCAGACGAAAAACTGAGCGACTTCGTCGCTGAATTAAGGCGCCTAGGTGGACTCTGTGAGTTTGAAGGATTGAACAGTCTCATAAGAGACCGTTTTGTACTCGGATTGTGGGATCCGACACTCCAGAGCCGACTTATGGCCAAAGGCGACATCAGCCTAGCCGATGCCCTCACCGCAGCCGCAGCCGCAGAAGCAACCCGCACGTCAGCAGACACCATGCGAAGATCCGACGCGAAGGGCGGAAACAACAACCCCGCGAGGTCGGCCGACGCAAGAAACTAAGCAACCGCACACTACGGCGACTACCAGTCAACCTCCAGCACGTCAGATGATGAGGAGGACATACATCGCGTGCAGACGGGATGCGGAAACCAACGAAGCCAAAACAGTCGTAGGTCGAGGACCAACTGCGCCGGGTGCGGCGGCGACCACCCCAGGTCTGAATGCCGTTTCTTTGATGCTATCTGCAGGCATTGCGACCGAAGGGGCCACATCGCTCGAGTTTGCCGCCAAAAGAAGACCCGCAGCCTGCCAAGATGGGAACAGCAGGACAGGAGAAAGGAAAACTCCCCGCCCAGAGCCAGAGAGCGCCAGCCAGCAGGTAGATGGGACCAGAAGCAACGACCTCAAAGAAGCGGCGACGGTCGGCGGAAAGAAGAAACCCACCAGACGGTGACCATCGGCCACGCCATCTCCGACGGCGCCAGAAAGGTACACGTAGAAGTCCACATCGAAAGCCAGCCATGCAAAATGGAAGTGGACTCCGGGTCCTACCTTTCCATGATTGCATGGCGCGAAATAAAAAAACTAGTGCCTACTCTACAAAGAAAAAACGTGCTTGCCCAGAAAATCATCATAAAAGACTACCAAGGTAATCGCGTTCCGGTAGTGGGCACCAAGAACTTTAACATAACCTACAAAGGCCACACCGAACAACTGCCACTCACAATAGTCGATCGTGACCGCCCGAGCCTGCTGGGTCTGCAATGGTTCGCCCCGCTTAACATCGCGCTGACAGGTGTCAACCAAGTCTCCGTTGAAGCCTGGGAACAGCAGCTAGTCCAGGAGTTCCAGGAGGTCTTCGATGGAGGCTTGGGCAAGTACAAGGGGCCCCCTATCTCGTTTGATTTAGACCCAAGGGTTCCCCCCAAGCGGCTTAAACCTAGAAGGGTGCCCTTTGCTTTAAAGCCAAAAATTGACGAGCAGATCAACAAACTCGTCAAACAAGGGGTATTAAAACCGGTAGACCACGCCAGATGGGAGACCCCTATAGTGACCCCAGTAAAGCCAGACGGGTCCGTGAGAATCTGCGGGGACTATAAGGCCACCCTAAACAGCGCGCTACAGCAAAGCGCCTACCCAGTTCCAATAGTGCAACATTTACTGCACTCACTGGGAGGGGGAAAAATTTTTGCCAAGCTCGACCTCGCCCAGGCATACCAGCAACTGCCTGTGGATGAGGAAACGGCAGAAGCCCAAACAATTGTGACACACCGGGGGGCTTTCAAGTGTAACAGACTCCAATTTGGAGTCAGCGTGGCACCAGGCATCTTCCAGAGCCTGATGGAACGTTTACTACAGGGCATCAAGGGGGTGGTGCCCTATTTCGATGACGTATTAATAGCGGCGCCAAACGAAGCCGAATTAGAAAACCGATTAAGACAAGTCTTAACAAAATTTAAAGAAACAGGACTTAAAGTCAAACGCGAAAAATGCCAACTTTGTACACAGCAAATAGAGTTTTTGGGTTACCTCCTAGACCGGCAGGGCATCCACCCTACAACTAAAAAAGTTAAAGCCATCAAGGAAGCCCCCACCCCGAAGTCCAAAACAGAACTACAAGCATTCCTAGGCTTACTAAATTTTTATAATGTCTTCCTACCTCAGAAGGCAACGGCGGCGGAACCTTTACATAGACTCCTAGACAAGAGGGCAGCATGGACTTGGGGGAGACGAGAACAAGCCGCTTTTCAGAAAACCAAAGACCTCCTCACCTCCGACGCCGTCCTGATGCAATTCAGTGAGACTTTGCCCTTAGCTGTCACTTGCGACGCATCACCTTTCGGCGTCGGCGCTGTCCTCAGCCATACCCTCCCAGACCAGAGAGAAGCACCTATCGCATTTTTTTCCAGAACTCTGACTAAACCGGAACGGAACTATAGCCAGCTGGACAAAGAAGCTTTGGCTATAGTTGCCGCCGTTAAGCGTTTCCACGAGTACCTGTACGGCCGCCCATTCAAAATAGTCACTGATCATAAACCACTGCTGGGCATCCTCGCTGGAAACCGTGCTACACCAAACATCTTGTCGCCCCGCATGACAAGATGGTCTGAATTCCTGGCAGCCTACAGCTACGAACTGTTACACAAGCCAGGTAAGAAAATTTCACACGCAGACGCTTTAAGCCGCTCGCCCTTGCCGGACTCTGACCCTGACCCCGCACCTACAACAAACACCCTGAGTATCGAGAGTTTGCCCATAACTGCATCTGATATTGCCAGAGAAACCGTTAGGGACAGACAATTGGCGCAAGTCTTACATTGGTTAGAAAAAGGCTGGCCGGAAAGAGACATTGACGAGACTTTTAAAACATTCCGGCAGCGCCAGACTGAACTTTCACTGTTAAGAGGTTGCATCCTGTGGGGTGATCGGGTGGTAATTCCGGGTAAATTGCAAAACAGGGTCCTAGAGATGTTACACGAGGGTCATCCTGGCATCGTCAGGACAAAAGCCCTGGCCAGGAGTTACACTTGGTGGCCAGGGATGGACAAACAAATTGAAGCATGGGTGGCCAAATGCCACCGGTGTCAGGAAACCAGATCCAGCCCACCCACAGCACCTATCCGGGACTGGGAAATACCACGGGGACCCTGGTCCAGAATCCACTTAGACTTTGCTGGCCCCACAAATGGACACACTTTTCTAATCACAGTCGATGCATACTCAAATTGGTTAGAGGTGGCTGACATGAAATCCACCACCACAGAGGCTGTCATTAAAGAGCTAGGTAAACTGTTCTCCACACATGGCCTCCCAGACGTCATTGTCTCAGACAACGGGCCCCAATTCACCTCCATCGAATTCGAACGGTTCCTGGCCGAGAAGGGTATCCGCCACGCATTGACAGCACCGGCGCATCCGGCGGCGAACGGTAGGGCGGAACGGATGGTCCAGTTTACAAAAAAGACCCTCCGGAAAATGGACCACGGGGAGATCAACGAAAAAATCAACAAACTACTTTTCATACAGCACATCACACCCAATACCACAACCAACAAAAGCCCTGCAGAGCTCCTGATGGGCAGAAAGCTGCAGTCCCCACTCGATCGTCTGCACCCAACCTATAACCCGGAGCGACCCCCGAACTCAAGCTCCAGGTACCGGACTTTTGAACCAGGCGACTTGGTCTACGCCAAAAACATGACGGGGGACCCCCTATGGATCCCAGCCGTCATAACCCAAATCACCGGCCCACGGTCGTACCGGCTCCAAACCATCGATGGGCGAGCCTGGAAACGACACATCGACCAGCTCCGGTCGCGAGCAATGACTGACCTCAACCCCCAAGACACGAACCAAGGGGGGAGGGAATACCCGATAAGACAAACGCAGGAGAAAATTAAATTTAAAAACTCACCAGAACGCAGCCTTCGCGAGTCCCATCCGGAGAAGAGCCGTCCGGCCAACTCTACCGACTCGGAGAAGCCAAGCGGGAGCGGCGAAATCCGTGACTCAACCGACCCGGTAGGCCCAGGCGGGAGCCACGGCGAGAGAACCGGCCCGATCATCCAGCCGGTTCTCACAGAGCCAGAAGCAGCCAAAAAGATGACCGCTCCGGCCGAGTTACAACAAGGAAGTGAGCTGCGCAGGTCAACTAGGACCCGACGGAGCCCCGCCTACCTGCGTGATTACACCACGTGAAAGACCGTACCAAGAGGGGAGGGGTGTTATGTATTAAAATGGACTACTCGAAATCCCTGCGCCTTGATTGGCTAAGGCGCGGGGATTTCTGATTGGCCAGGCGAGCCGCGCCGATTGGCCCGATTGGAGTCTCCCGCGATTGGTTCAAACCAAGAGCGGGAGACTTGAATCGCTGCCATTGGTCGCGGCCGCCGCGGCAAAAGGTATAAAAGCCGCAGGCTTTTTGCCTTTTGCCGGTTCGGTTCAACTAATAGAAATAAAGAGCTGTTAATGAAAGTCACCGACTCAGAACCTTTTTTCGCGGACATGACAGATGCCTTGCAGAGGCTCAGGGAGGATGAAAAACAGGCCTCCCGGAGGCTCCAGAAGACCAGAAACAGGCCCATTTCCTGCCTGCAGAGGGCCTGCAGAGGGCCTCCAGAGCCCAGGGTAGCCATTTTTGCCTTCCTGAAGGCTGGAAGAAAGCCTCTGGAGCCCGTCCCCCCCGTCATGGTTCAGAAGACCAACTAGGCCATGACCACCATAACCACGCCCACCCAGCAACAAATTGCTAAAATTTTTGAAGCCCACCCCTGGATTTTTATCTGCAAAAATCAGTGTGTCAGCCACATGGGGCCATTTTGAAAACTGAAGAAATACAAAACTGTAATAAACAGACAACATCTTATGATTTCTCATGCCAGATCTCATAAAATCCACTACAAGTTCTGGTGATTCTGCAGTGCACTTGGTCACTGGGTGAAATTGGGCAATGCCATTTGGTATTGGAAAGTTGCTCATCTCTGAGCTATTTGTCTTTTACCCCATCTGACTAATGTATTGGCTTCTGATAAAAGAAAGCCTCTTGTTTTAATTTAATGCAGAATGTGCAACAGTTTACATGATCTAATTTCAATACCGAGAAACTGAACTTGAATTAAGCAGACCAGATATATCTGCAATTTGAAGATATTGTTTTTAAAATGTTTCACTAAAATCACATTTATCATCTAGAAAGGGTAAGTTTCAAAGAGTTGTATGCATTTGTTGGTAATAATTCTAAAAATTAAAAAAAAATAGTTCTGGCTCACCCAGAGTTGTTTTTACAAAATACATACACACACATACACGATGTGAATATTGATTGAAATTCCTAACATTTCCCATGGTGATAGTTCCAAATGACAACATTTCCAAGCACTCTTTTATGAAATATTTTGACATTTCAACTTTCTATTCAAAGAAGGGGGAAAGAATATTACCAAATGTCAAATTCTTGCAGAATAATATCATTATGTGCCCCCTCCTCCTCTTTTGACTTTTATATTCTGGATCAATTTCAAAACTAATTAAAAGTACCATCTTTATTACAACAGCCTCTACTCTTAAAGTATTTTAGCCTTACCACAGCAGTAACTCACAATGAAATGTACTTTTGGATTAGATATAACATGAAGAATACATAATTCTGTTTTTAATGTTACTCTGTTATCTTTTCCAAAATATTCTATAATACAAAGAGCAAATTATCTATGTTGATTCTGAACTCCCCTGAGATCAAAGAGATTTATGAGTAAATGTGAATGATTTCCCCAAATCTGCGAGAAAGGTTTATAAATAAGTGAAATAAATATTGACATATGTTTTAGTTACAGCAGACCTTACCTACAGAGAATAGAAAATAAAAATAGAGAAATAGAGTCTGTGTAGAGCATAAAGTTTTAATTTAAGAATGGATTAGCTTGCAGTGCCTTCAGGAAATTTCCTGTTCATTCCAGGAGAATGAATACATATATGAACTGTTCCCAAACTGCCCACATTTGTCTACATTTGTTACTAAGGCTGGGAATTACCTTCCACAGAAAGAAAAGCAGAATCAAAAATGGAAGAGATGTTCTGCAAGATTAAAGCCATGCAACTGAGAGAACAAGCCAAAAATATCATGCCAAAAAGCCCATGAACAAGGTGTGTTACAAGAATGGAAACCCAATGAAAGTGGCTTTATGTACAAAATTATAGAAGATGGAACACATATAGACTAATATATTCTCTTTTCATAACATTAATATAATATAATAACAATAAGAGAGTGCACTGGAGTTCATATGCCTGAAAGAATAAATAGCTGTTTCTTTCAAATGGGGGAATAGATACAACGCCATTGGGAATGGGACCCAACAAAACAGCAGTACCATTTAGACTTATATACCACTTCACAGTGCTTTACAGCACTCTCTGAGTGGTTTACAATGTCAGCATATTGCCCCCAACAATCTGGGTCCTCATTTTACCAGTCTTGGAAGGATGGAAGGCTAAGTCAATCTTGAGCCCCATCAAGATTGAACTCCAGGCTATAGACAGAGTGAGCCTGCAATATTGCACTTTTAACTACTGTACCACAAAGGGGCGACTTCATGTGCTGTTTTGTAGGGATAGTGACAGGGATCTTTAAAAGGTCAACCTAAATGACAACATGGCTTTAAAGATGCCTCTGTCCTCTAGCTGTCAAAATCTCTCTCCTGGAAAGGAAGAAAGGTCTAAGTGGTTGGCAATGTTTGTGGACATCTTGTATGCAGTAGGAATGTCTGAGAATACAGTGCTGCCAACTCTCACGCAATCAGAGTGAGACTCACGCAATTCAACCAATTTTGACTGTCTCACTCTGATAAACGAAATCTCACGCTAAAGGCCCGAGAGATCTTCCTTGCAATGGGAATTCCGGCCTCGAATAAAGGCGCGCTTGTGGAATAAGACCCCCTCCACCCCAAATTTTATTTCTAATTCATCTTAGATTTGCAATTTAAAGCAGGCTAATCCGCTTGCAAATTTGCCGAAGAACGGCGGGTTTAACAGAAAGAAACTCCCCTCCCCGTCTCTTTCCCCCACGGCCACACCTCTCTAGCAAACTAATCTGAATTTTAACCCTTCAAAAACTGTAGCTCCTTGCCTCTAATTTTGCTTTAGATGTGATTTTTCAGGGGATCGGTGGCTCCGAGCAGCCGCTCGCCTCGCCGATAAAAATATATTTGTTTTTCGATTGTACTAAGGGCATTGGTGAAGTGTTCCCTGGTTTATTTTTCCTTTTGCCCTTTTTATGCAAGCTGCATCAGCTATTCAAAAGTTAGAATGGAATAGAATTGGAATGAAACTGGAATGGAATGGAATAAATTGGAATGGAACTGGAATAGAACAGAACAGAAAACTATTGTTACTTTAAATGTACACTAATCAGCATACATTAAAACAAAATTTCGTTGCATTCAGTTCTCAAAATATAACCATTACGCATATACCCGCATATACCCACATACACATACATATATGACAAAGAAACATCACAATCCATTCCAAATAATTACCCAATTATTTTTTCAAACCTTTTATGAAACTAAAAGGCCTATGCTATGTCTCATTGGTTTTCATAGTCAAGTTCCCTCACTGAAGAAAAATGTGTTTTTGTAATATGTGTCCTCATTTTTTTTCTTATGCCTATGGGTTAAAATGTATGTATGTATGTATATGTCCAAATCATGACTAAAGTATGCATCAGATTGCACCATTTAAAATGTAAAATTGTCAAAGCTCCCTACCGTGGAAGGGGGGACACCCCCCTTCCACACCATCCCCCCCTCGGTCGCTTCGCTCCCTCGGGCTTGGTCGCTTCGCTCCCTCGGGCTTGGTCGCTCCGCTCCCTCGCAGTGTCTCACTCCGAACTATCACTCAAGGTTGGCAGCCCTGAGAATAACATGGCTTACATAGAGCAGGCAGAAATTATGAATAGAGAGGAAGAAGAAAGAGAGGGATGTGTTTATTCTGCTTTGTTATATGAATGTGTGCTTTTTGTACATGATTTCTGTTAGTTTAAGAGTTCACAGAGTAAGGAGAAAGGTAAAACTCCTATTTTCACTTTAGTTTATTTACTTTATTGTCACTGCACCTCATACAATGTAATTAAATGCCATCTTCAGTCTACATTATAACTATAAAAATAAAACAACACATGTCCTTCACATTCTATACAATTGAATTGAAAACCCAATGTTGCATTAATATTGCACTATACAGTATAATTGAATATAGTTACTGTCCTGGTATAGAAGCTGTTTTTCAGCCTACTTGTTCTTGTTTTTATTATCCTCTACTGTCTGCCAGATGGTAATAGTTAAAAAAAGGGGGGGGGGGGTGCCCAGGATGAGATGGATCTTTAAGAATGTTTTGAACTTTCTTAGGGCAGTGGGAGCTATAAAGCTCTTCCAAAGAGGGGAGAGGGCAACCAATGATCTTCTGGGCAATGACGTTAATCCTCTGGAGTGCTTTCCTATCTGCTACCGTGCAATTGGCAACAGTGCCAGCAAAAGGAAAAAAAAGAATCTCTCTCCCCACCACCCAAATCATCCATTCTAGAGTTACCCAGAAGATACTAATGGACTAGCAGTGACCTCTGAATTTAAAAAGAATATATGTATAAAGGAATACGGGATGTGCAATCAGTATTTCTTATACTTAACTGTTATGTCTCACCTGTACAAAGGAGGTGAGAAGTCCAAGCTTCCACTGAATAAAAACAGGCAAGCAAATCCAGCAATTATAGAGTTAACTCCTTTGAGCCGATAATGTTCTTGGCAGTCTCACACACACTGTTTGCCAAGTCCAACCAGATAAGAGGAATATAAGTCACACAAGCTGCCACAACACAGAATACACACCGAAGCTTCTCTGAATAAGTAACACGTTATCCCGAACGAAGCTCCCAGAGCAAACATGCCCACTTTTATTCATGTCAGTCCCTCAGCTCAGTCTCTGATTCGTCCCTTCTTTCTGCGTTGCAGCTCGCACTTTTGCCTGCGACGTTGCCTCGCATCAAGCCAGCATTCCTCTGCTTGATTCTCAGTCAGAGACTCTGATACGCCCTCTTCCTTTTCGTGATTAGCCTCAGGTCTTCCCTCTTGGTTATCTGCTGACACCTGAGGAACAATCAGGGAGGAAGGCATTGACGAAGAGGAAGGTCCTGGGGAGGAAGGTGTTGTGTATGTATAAAAGTAATAAAGTGTGAGCTTGGAGTAAGTGCAGGGTTTTGGCCCTGCACTTCCGATTGGCTGTTAAGCGGCCGGACCGGATTGGCCCGTTCCGGGGAATCCGATTGGCCCTTAACAGAGAGTTCCTATTGGCTATAAAAGCTAGCATTCCTAGCTTGTTATTGGTTAAAACATTACAAGGGTTGCCTATATAAGGCGGGGTTTACTGTTGTTTTTCAGAGCAAGTCACGATGTAAATAAAGAGCTGAAGTTCACCGTTCAGAAACATGTCTCCATTCTTTCTCACCCATGCTCAAACTTAACACTGGTGACGAAGATGGGATTTGGAGACATCTGAACCAACGAAACTTTGAAGAACAATGAGCACGTGACAGACAACGCCAACAACGGAACCATGTCCGGCAGCATCGTACCACCCGCTCCGTTCGATCCATCACAAGAAGACTGGGAGTCTTACATGGATCGCTTCCAAATGTTTCTTGAGACGAACAACTTAAAGGATGCCACACCAGGAAAGAAACGGGCGGTGTTCCTAACGCATTGCGGTCCAACTGTATTTAAGATAGCTAAAGCACTAGCCAAACCCCGAGAAGCAAAGGCGATGGATTGGAACGACCTCGAACCTCTCCTGCAAGGTCACTACGCCCCAACTGTGCCTACGCTGGTGAGACGGCACGAGTTTTACCAGAGGAGCCAGCGAAAGGGAGAAAGTGTAGCCGACTTCATAGCAGACCTCCGAAATTTGGGAGGCCTCTGCAAATTCGCTGATTTAGAAGAAGCGCTAAGAGATTGCTTAGTCCTGGGATTAGATGTACCAGGCGTGCAAAGCAAGCTGATGGCAAAAGGCGACCTCAGCCTTGCCGATGCCATCACCGAAGCCACAGCAGCAGAGGCGACCAAGAAGTCGGCTGCACAACTATGTTGGAACCGTGCTCCGGTACCACCACCGGCCAGCAAAATCTCACCTAGTTCAGAAGGGCAGCTGGCGACAACGCACCACGAGGACCTCTCTTCGTCGTCAGACAGCAACGAAGAAGGGGTCCATCGACTGCAGTCCGAATGGGACCCTCACCCGAAGCCCTTACACCCTTGCGCTGGTTGTGGAGCCAACCATGCCAGGTCCGAATGCAAATTCTGCGACGCACTCTGCCACAAGTGCGGGCAACGAGGCCACATCGGACGGGTCTGCCGCAGCTTGCCAGCACCCAGCCAGGCCTCAAAAGTGGCTAACTATCGCCAATCAACAGGAAACCGTCCTGTAAGGTGAGAGCCAGTAAACCACTCCTACAGAAATCAAGCTTTGCAGAGAGAAGAGGCTCACCATACTATCACTATCGGTCACGCCTCAACCTTGGACACTAAGAAAATTCGAGTCACCGTAGCCATCGAAAACCAGCCTTGCCACATGGAGGTTGACTCGGGATCATCCCTCTCGATGGTGTCGTGGAAGACACTCAAGCAACTCATCCCCACAATTCAACGCCAAGATCTACGGTTCCAATGCCTCATCCTCAATGTCTACCAGGGGAATCGAATCCCCGTCGTCGGGTCCTGCCGAGTCCGAGTCTCCTTCAAGAAGCACACAGTGTACTTACCTTTAACAGTCATCGATAGAGATAGGCCTAGCCTACTGGGCCTCCAATGGTTCGTGCCACTCGGCATTGAAGTGGCCGGCGTAAACCGAGTCGGTGGCTGTGACTGGGAGGAAGACCTTATATCTGAGTTCAGGGACGTCTTCGCGGACAGCTTAGGTGAGTTACAAAGGGACCCCGATCTCATTCAGCCTAGATCCAAAAATAGCTCCCATTTGTTTGAAGCCCCGTCGAGTTCCGTTCGCCTTAAAACCGAAAATCGACGAACAACTCAACAAACTGATAGCTCAGGGGGTGTTGAAGCCCATCGATCACTCCCCTTAGGAAACCCCTATTGTAACACCCCTGAAGCCACACGGGTCAATCCGAATTTGTTGGGGCTACCGGGCCACCTTGAACCACGCCCTGCAGCAGAACGCGTATCCAGTCCCGGTGGTGCAGCACCTCCTCCATTCCCTGGGGGGCGGGAAAGTTTTTGCTAAATTGGATTTAGCTCAAGCATATCAGCAATTAACAGTGGATGAAAAAACGGCACAGGCCCAAACTATTGTGATGCACCGCGGTGCCTTTAAATGTACTCGGCTGCAATTCGGAGTTAGTGTAGCCCCAGGGATCTTCCAGAGCCTTATGGAAAGGTTATTGCAAGGAATTAAGGGTGTGGTCCCCTATTTTGACGATGTATTAATTGCAGCCCCTACAAAAAAAATTTTACAAGACCGGTTAAAATTAGTCCTAAAAAAATTCCAAGGAGCCGGTCTTAGGGTTAAAAAAAACAAATGTAAATTGTGTACTGACAGTGTTGAGTTTCTGGGGTACCTGATTCATAGCCAGGGCATTCACCCGACCGAGAGTAAGTTAAAGGCGATCAAAACGCTCCCAGGCCACGAAGCAAGGCTGATCTCCAGGCGTTCCTAGGCCTCATCAATTTCTATAATGTATTTTTACCGCACAAAGCAACCGTCACTGAACCATTACACCGATTGTTAGATAAAAAAGCAATGTGGTTATGGGGTCACCGGGAAGAACAGGCATTCCGAAATGTTAAAAAACTGCTCACATCTGACTCTGTACTCATGCAGTATAATGAGACTTTGCTGTTAGTTATAACCTGCGATGCATCGCCTTTTGGGGTGGGCGCCATTTTGAGCCATGTGCTGCCTAATGGGAACAAAGCCCCTGTTACATATTTTTCAAAAACTCTTTCGAAAACAGAGCAGAACTATGGACAAATTGATAAAGAAGCCCTCGCAATCGTCTCAGCTGTGAAAAGATTTCACGAATACATGTATGGGAGGGTTTTTACCATTGTGACTGACCACAAACCGTTGCTAGGGATAATAGCCAGGGATAAGCCGACTCCCTACATATTATCCCCTAGGATGACCTGATGGTCAGAATTCTTAGCTGCTTATAATTATCGGTTGCAATATCGGCCGGGGAAAGCCATTCCCCATGCTGACGCATTGAGCCGAGCACCGCTTCTAGAGACTCTCGACGATCCAGCACCAACGGTAACCACGTTGCAAATCGAGGCACTCAACTCGCCGCCACTGACTGCTCGAGACATCGCGAGAGAAACCAAGCGCGGCCACACCTAGCACGTGTCCTAGGCTGGGTAGAACGCGGATGGCCATTGGACCAAGTATCAGATGACTTCACACCATTCAAGTCTAGGCAGACTGAACTCTTCTCCCAGAAGGGCTGTATCATCTGGGGCAATAGAGTCGTTATCCCAGATTGGCTCCGAAAAGCATTGCTGAGAACTTTGCATGAGGGCCACCCCGGCATTGTGCGAATGAAAGCACTTGCACGAAGCTACGCATGGTGTCCGGGCATTGACAAGCAAATCGAACAGTGGGTTAAAGCTTGCCCCCGGTGCCGAGAAGTCAGCAATGCCCCACCAAAGGCCATGCCTACTGAATGGGAGACACCACATGGACCCTGGTCCTGAATTCACCTGGATTTCGTGGGACCAACCAAGGGCCACACCTTTCTGCTGACAGTTGATGCCTACTCAAATTGGCTCAAAATTCATCGCATGACGACTACGACCTCCAAGGCGGTCATCAAGGTTCTAAACAGACTCTTTGCAACCCACGGACTACCAGACATCCTGGTGTCTGATAACGGGCCACAGTTTACTGCACTAGTGTTTGAGCAGTATCTCGCTGACCGTGGCATCCGCCATGCGCTCACCTCGCCTGCACATCCTGCGACCAGTGGCCAAGCAGAACGCATGGTCCAATTTGTGAAGAGAACCTTGCAAAAAGTAGACTACGACAACATTGACGACAAGGTCAATCAAATCCTCTTCTTGCAACACATCACCCCACATAGCGTCACTGGCAGAACTCCCGCCGAAATGCTTATGGGACGAAGGCTTCACTCCCACCTCGACCGGTTGCACCCTGCTTACGAACCAGAGAAACCACTAGGATCCAGCGGCCGCTGTCGCACCTTCCAGGTAGGAGACCTCATGTATGCAAAGAACCTATCGGGCGACCCGTTGTGGGTGGAAGCGACAGTAGTACGTGTAACCGGCCCCAGATCCTACCTTGTGCAATGCCTTGACGATAAACTTTGGAAACAGCATATCGACCAATTACGGTCACGACTTGCAGCAGCCAGTCCGCAACTCCCCTACAACCAAACTGAGGGGGGGGAGGTATGGAAGATGTGGAAACCCTAGAGAACCCGCTCGAAGGAAACAACGATTTAAATGTAACTCAAGAAGCAGAGCCAGAGGGAGAAATGTTTGCGCCTCAGGGAATTGCGGAAAATGTGGGCAATGACGTGGAAGTGAACTCAACCAGAGGCAGCCCCACCACCAAGCGGCGATCTACCTCAGCTGGATTGCAACCAGCCAATACAAAGGAAATCCAAGAGACTGAAAAGACAACCATCCTATTTAAGGGACTATGACTTGAACTAAGGAACCAGGGGGAAGGGGTGTTGTGTGTGTATATAAGTAATAAAGTGTGAGCTTGGAGTAAGTGCAGGGTTCTGGCCCTGCACTTCCGATTGGCTGTTAAGCGGCCGGACCGGATTGGCCCATTCCGGGGAATCCGATTGGCCCTTAACAGAGAATTCCTATTGGCTATAAAAGCTAGCGTTCCTAACTTGTTATTGGTTAAAACGTTACAAGGGTTGCCTATATAAGGCGGGGTTTACTGTTGTTTTTCAGAGCAAGTCACGATGTAAATAAAGAGCTGAAGTTCACCGTTCAGAAACTTGTCTCCATTCTTTCTTGCCCATGCTCAAGCTTAACAGAAAGCATTTCCAAATCCTCCTCTTCCTCATTGTCTGAGTCTTCATCTTCTAACAAAGCAGGCTCAGAGCCACAACACTTAACAATGTTAAGGTGTGTGGACTTCAACTTTCAGAATTCCCCAGCCAGACAGGGAAGAGAAGAACAATCAGATTTTACTCTTGGATATGCTGCACTTATAGTTTATGCCTATTGGGTTGGTGTTCCTGGGTTTCTTCATGTTTAACTTATCTAGTTTCTACCTAAACAGCATGGAAGCCAGAAAGATGTCTACTTCCAATGCCAGCCCAAGGTCAAGAAGAAACCGAGCAAGAGGTGTACAACTGGGAAAGGAAGGGAGGGTGCACATAGAATTAGACAAAATTAGTTCTAGAACAATTGCAACTGTAGAACCCAACCAATTAGAGGCAATCTGGAGAACATTCGTTGGGTTTTGCTTCTCTTCATTGAAAATGTGGTTATGCAATGCAGTACACTGGCAACTGTGCATTAAAACCAGATATCCTGTTATGCTTTGTGGGATCAAAACATATAGTAAGATGAGCCATCCTATAAATAAAATAAACAAATAAATAAATAAGATGTGCTTAACTGATGAGTTGTTTCCTTAGAGATGAGCCAGGTCTCCTAAGCAGCCATTTAGGGTTGGCATCATGATAGACTGAAATTGCAAACATGTCCCTGGCATAAAACAGACCCATTGGAGATTACAGCTCTTTGTGGTGTTACTTCCCAAAAGAGACAGCATAATATCCTTTTGATAGTTTCTCTGTAAATTTGAGAATTGGAGTTCCTGGAGGAAGAGCAGTCAAATCTCCCTTCATATTCTCAGAAATGAATATTGGGGAATGTGTTCTGTAAAGTTTGGATGGAGCATAGCAGTTAATATTCATACAGTTGTACACACTTTGATGTGCATGTTGTGGGAAGAAAGCATCAGCCGAGATATTTTCCTCTTCCTTTACACTAGGAAACTTGTTGGCAGCTTTACTGTTGGCAGCTTTACTGTAGCTGTACAATAATAAGTTGCCTTGTCAAGATAACACAGTTGTTTGGCAGCAATTACTTTAAGAAAAACTATGTGTTTTCTTCCTTAATAAATAAACATGCACAAGATTAAAAAGCTGCAAAACAGTTCTTGAACAAGATGTTGCATTCTTTAGAGAAATCCTCTCTCTGTTAGATTCCACATTGCAATGATAGCATCACAATCACATTTGAAAGCATAATTTCTTAAGTTTGCATTTATGTAAGCAGAGGCCTCATTGTTATAAATAGAAGGCAAGAGTGATTCCCACTCCTCACAGTAGCAACCTTACTTCCTTCTTCTCAATGCATATGAAGCCCTCTTTTAGTGTGGTCCATATGCAATGGTTTGAGAATAATAAACTGGTGCAGGAGATTTGCAAGTATACTGCTTCTGGATGAATTTCCTGATACAGATAAAGTAATTACAGCCATTTGAAAGTCAGTATGAATTAGTAAATCCTTGGAGTTCTAAGAATGCTTCCTCCATCTACATCAGAGATGGTATTCAGCAGGTTCTGACCAGCTTTGGAGAACTGGTAGTGGAAAGTTTGAGTAGTTCAGAGAACTGGCAAATACCACCTCTGACTGGATATCTTACAGTATCCTTCCCCTGCCAAGCCCACCAAGCCATGGCCATAGAACCGATAGTAAAAAAAATTGAATCCCACCACTGCCCTCTGTCCAGTGGTGAGATTCAGCCAGTTCTCACCACTTCGGGAGAACCAGTTATTAAGTTTCTGAGCAGTTTGGTGAACTGGTTGTTGGAAGAAATCATTAGGGCAGAGAACCGGTTGTTAAATTATTTCAATCCCACCAGTGCCTCTATCTATTGATTTACTTCATAGATTAGGACACAGTTAATTTGTTTCATTGCCTATATTCAACATGATTTCCAATTTATTTCAACATTGGCTGCTCCCTGTGACTTTAGTGTTTTCTAGGCAAACAGCAAAATTATTTAGGCTGCATCCTCAACATATTAGAATGGTCATTAAAACAACAGTTCCCATTTTAGAGACCATCCAAAATATTATTTCTTTGCTTGAAGTCTCTGTGTTTTACTTCTTTCAGGTTTTAGAAGGGTGATTGCACAGTCTACTTTTATAGCCCATAGTTTTAATAATCTGTTTCTCTCTCTGGGCTTTCTATAACCTTTCTATGACCTGTACAAACTATTTTAATGTTTCAACTTTTTTTTCCCATTAGCAATTATTATACAGTTGTTTGCATATGTGAGGATTACTGATGGTGAATAAGTGGAGACTTAGAGCAAATCTAAAGTTGCATTAATAAGCATCAATTTATGCATAAAAAGGAGAATTTTATAAAATAATCCCAAATGAGAGACATCTGAATTTATGTACCAATGCAAACTGATTTGTATTTCCCTAGACATTTTCTTTGCACATTATTAAATTCTGTGACTTCCTAAACCAGGCATCTCCAAACTTGGCAACTTCAAGACTTGTGGACTTCAACTCTCAGAATTCCCTAGCCAGCATAGTTGAAGTCCACAAGTCTTAAAATTGCCATGTTTGAAGATCCCTTTCCTAAAACTATAAAACTATAAAAACAAAAGCAATTACACACCAAAATTTATAATGTATGTATTTTGAAGTGAATTATTTAGACTGCTAAACCCAAGGTTTCACATCACATTATGTAAGTAGGTTTACCCAAGTGAATATAATATAGTTAGTTAGCTTTAAACATTCAGTCACCCATTCAGCACTTACCTATTGTAACACTATAGGCAAATGCTTGCCATGTTATCCTCTCAAGCACAGCTTGTTTTAGTCAACAGGTTCTTTGCTTGCCACTTCTTCCTTATCCACTAGCCATTCCTAGCATCATTGACTTCTCCAATGAATTTGCACAAATGACATGATCAAAGTAAATCAGATGTAGTCCTGTGATCTTGGCTTCTAGTGATGTTCCTGGTTCATATTCAGTACATGTTGGTTACTCTGGCTGCCATTGTATATGCAACAATTTATGCCAGCACCACAGGTCAAAGGCATCAATTTTTCTTCGGTCAACCATTTTTGGTATCCAACTCTCACACCCATACATCATTATAGGGAACACTATTCCCTATAGGGAATAGGAAAGGCTCTAACTAGCCTGCTTTTTATATCAATAAATACAGAATAAATGAATAAACCTCACAGTATTAAGATAAATAAGAAAAAAAAGACTGAAATTCAATAAATTATACCTGCACAATTTTTTTCCATTTAATGAGGAGGTGTTTATAAATGAATTAAGACATCTGAAAAGGCCTGTTAATTCACACCCACTAGGTATAAAAACCATTTAAAGTATAATTCTTGCCAGATCAAGAATCTTCTCTAGGGATCAGTAATAATGAAGGTTCACAGCCAGTTATGAAGATACATCACCAGTGTTTTATAAATATCATCAGCTTTTCCTTCATGAAGGCAGGAACTCAGTAATTCAAGTCATATCACTGCTTACAGACCTCAACCTTTTAAACTCTCGTATTGCTTTTTTCCTCTGTGCTAAAAATCCCAATATCTTTTAATTATTCACTGTATAAAAAAGAATGCCAATCCACATACATTTTGCTTTCATAGAACATAGAACAATTCCCTTCTTTGCAACTTCTTTCTCTACAATATTCTTTCTGAGAAATGATGATCAGAATTGTAATCATATTCTAAACACTATTGATTGGTACAATCCCTATGACATTGATATAATTCATTTCTTAATGATCCTAAAATGGAATTAGCTTTTTTTATGGTGTACTACCTGAAGAAGTACTCTCACTTGGTAGAAGTACTCTCACTTATTATTAAGGCACCGGGCTAGAAACTAGGAGACTATGGTTAGATGGGTTCTAGTCCTACCTAACTCACAAAGCCAGCTGCAGGGAGTAGGCCAGGTGTCAAAAACCGATCTGAAATCCAACAGGCAGGCAGGCAGGCATACAAATTCCACTACTTACACTCAGTGTTGCTTGCCATCTATATGCCTGTTGCCTGAATTTTGAAAAATCATTTTGGGGATTGTTGCTCTCCTTTTCCCAATTTAAACATTGACTCTGCTTAGCTAGCTAAGTTTCAGGGTTTTTTTTCTCTGTTAAATAAGACTGGCAGTGCCCTCTATGGCAGCTCTTTCTGTATAAATGCACAAAACGGTACCTTTGGCATCAAGTTTGCCTAATTGTATTTCTGCTTCTACTTCTGCTGACTGCTATCTGTCTACAATTTGGCAGCTCAAATCTCATCAGGCTCCAGGTTGACTTAGCCTTCCACCCTTCCAAGGTTGGTAAAAATGAGGGCCCAGATAATTGGGGGCAATATGCTGACTGTGAAAAATGCTTGGAGAGGGTTGTAAAGCATTGTGAAGCAGTGTATAAGTCTAAGTGTTATTGCAATTCTCCATGTTCCCAAATGCTATGAAGGCTACAAGAGGAGTGTTTTTAAATATAGAGGAGGCAAAAGGCACAGATGGTTCTCTCTGCATCCACTAGATGAGATAGCTGCAGGATCTAACCAAATGCAGAAGCAATGCACTCTGCTATACAGTCCAGTCCTCATAGGACAATGCCCCTCAGAGACAATGGATTCAGATAACTAAGAAGCAAGGTTACAGGTTGGCTTGATCATGTTTCAACTGAAAAGCTTCACAGAACTGGTAATGAATAGCAAGAATTCACTTCTTCCCTCCTGGCCATTCAAAGTTTATGTCTTAGTTGGCTGCAGCCTCCAGAGATAACAATTCACCAGCCCAACCTGAGGATACTAGATTAGAATCATACAGCATCCGTAATTAAACTAAACATGGAATCTGTAGCCTTCTTAATGTTACTAATTAATAGGCCCCTGCAGATTTAGGAAATACAGGTAGTCCTTTTGCAACCTCCTGATCAGCAAAGTCAATGGAGAATTCCTTTAACAACCATGTTACTAAGTGAAGAACTGCGGTCATTCAGTTAATAACTGTGGCAGAAAAAGTCATAAAATGGGGCAAAACTCGGTTATCAAATGTCTTGCTTAGCAACAGAAATGTTGGACTCAACTGTAATTGTAAGTCAAGGAGCCAACGGCGAGATATTCTGCATGTTTACTCAGCAAGATCCGGATAACTACTAACTGCATACCCCTGAACAAAAAGAAGTATCTCTATTGCTTTGTGCCAATGGTACCGTGTAGAATTCCAAGACACTCCCATGCTCTTCAAATTATATCTTCTGAATGAATTATATCTTCTGAACAAGAAAGCAAATAGTGGGAATTCTCTCGATGCCTCAAGTGAGTTCTCTGAATATAAGGATTTCCTAACAATCTCTTTTCCCATCTAGGGAGTTACTTCTTTATACAGCTCTTAACTTTCATAACTTTCTTTAATGATGTCTCCATTTGATTCAATGAAGAAAACAGCACACAGCAATCAGAAAAACATTGATCGGTATGTGCTTCTCAGTTTTCTCGTTATAAGCCTGTCTTTGTTTCTTAACTACTATTTTAAAAAAAACAGCCATACAGCTCCTTGGCCTTAATTTCTTTCTCTTCTAAGAAGAGTGGGAGGCTGTTTCCTGATTTTTTTTTAGCAAATCTGGAAGCCATAATTTCACACAAAAACAATCCTAAGGAAAATTAGCTGAACTGCAGTGAAAATTTCTAAAAGAGTAACAGGACATCCCTGTAAAAAGCCTATCTATCTATCTATCTATCTATCTATCTATCTATCTATCTATCTATCTATCTATCTATCATCTATCTATAATCTACATCTATCTAAGGTGTCCATAGAAATAGATAATAGATAATAACATGATAGATAATCATCTGTCTATTTCTATGTCCATAGCAGTGACTCAGTATGACAACCAAGCATGGAAGTTGAAAAAGGGGCTGAATATCAAGAAGAAAAAGGAAATGGCTATTCTGGAAAGCAGATGATTGACTGAAACCTTGAAATGAAAGATTCTACTGCAACATTTTACATCTGATGCCACTTTTATGCATAATTATGCACATGAATGTATCTTGAACAGTGTAAGCATATCTGAAGCATGAATTTATTAGAGTCCATATTTAATACAAAAGTATGGAATGTTCAGACCATTCAAATGCTAGAAAATTGCTATATGGCAAAATCCACACTTCTGCACATGTAAGCGTAGATACATGATAGATTGAGCATATAAATTATTATATTTGGTAAAATCACTTGTAAAGTCCATCTATTAAGGAAAATGTCACTGAGAAGTTCAGGGTGTAGAGGAAATAGTTTGTGTAAAATACATCTCCCTCTGACTTCTTTAAAAGTTCACTAACTGAATAAAACAGAATGAATATTTAAGTCAGGAAAGATGAGAAACTGGGAAGGATGGTTATCCTAGGTCAAGATTTGCTGGCCTGAATCAAAACAGTCTGAACACCCACTAAGGTAATTTACCTGGCCTAAGATAGGCCTGGTCTCAAAGGAACTAAGACTGCAGAAAGTATTTGACAGCTCCAACCAATTCACAGGTAAAGTGTGAACTAGAAACAAGGAGACTTATTGACACATCCATCTCACAGCTGTAGTGTGCATGACTGGTGAAGGCTTTTTAGCACTTCCATATTATTAAGATGTTTTCCCAAAACTCAACACTAGAGAATTGTCTAGTCTGAAACAGACAACTAGATAAACTCTCCCCATCACTTGTTAATCAAAGGAAAGACATAAGAGTATCTGAGAAAATACCTTAGTTCAACCTCAGACAAACCAAAGACTATTACCCCATTTGACTTGGACCTGAAACAAAGTGAAGTTTGTGCCCAGAACAGAAAAACACAATTGGCCTAATAGTTTATGATGCAATTTGCACATGTAGAGGAGATGCTGGTAGAAAAATAAGAGCCTATCTAACCTCAGAACACTTAAAAATTTGCTGTAGTAAAACTATTCCCAACCTATATGAATTCTTAGAATTGTTTTGTAGGAAATTTCTGTGAAACTAAAGACATATAAGAATTCCCCTTGGTAAGTATGTCCCACAAATTATAAAAAGATAGGAAAAGGGTAGTTGGAGATAAGCTTCTTTCAAATTTGGTGTTTAAAAACCTATAGAAAAGGGGTAAAAACTTGTGTATGTTTAGTAAAATTATATTATTTTAACTGTAGGAAGCGAAGACCTTAATCACTACAGGGCTGATGAATATTTCTATAACTGAAAGTTAACTTTATCAGTCTCACACACACATGTATGTGTATAAATAACAATTTCACATCTGTCTTTTTGCAGCATACAGAAGCATTGAACTAAATGTATTAGTAAAAATACAGATTCGGTTTCCATCATTTGATGATGTTACTGTTCCAACAAATTCAATAGGAAGTAAGAAAGAATTC
Organism: Hydrophis major; assembly: GCA_033807585.1. Classification (NCBI taxonomy): domain Eukaryota; kingdom Metazoa; phylum Chordata; class Lepidosauria; order Squamata; family Elapidae; genus Hydrophis; species Hydrophis major. The sequence goes on along the minus strand of CM066329.1, from coordinate 133,310,670 downwards.
TCCAAAATAGGTCATTTAGAAATCAACCTATAAAAAGATTTAATCAACAACTTGATCAAGGACAGGTCAATAAGGAGCCAGTTGTCTTAGACTTATTTTAAAATAGACCAATTACAAATCTGCTTAGACAAGGAACCAATCACAAAACAGTTTTCTTGAACTTCTGTAATATGGACCACACGCAAATCAGCTTATCAGGCTTAAATGCAAGAATTTAGTCAGTCTTTGTTCAGTTACCTGTGGATTGTTGAGGGGTATGCCACAAAATAGCTTACTCTACCTCTGAAGATGCTAGTCACATCTGTTGGTGATATGTCAGGACAATAGAAAACGAGACCACAGTCATTCAGCCTGAAAGCAGATATTAGGACGGTATATATTTTCAGTTATTTTCCATAGTCTCTAATAATGAGAGAATACACTTTAAAAATATTTTCATTTGTTTCCCTTGTTCCTTTATTTAAATTACCCAATTATTCTGTAACCCAAGAGACAGAATACTAATTAAGAAATATATAAATTGGCCTGAAAGAGCACTAGCAAGCAATCATCACTCCCTGTTGTTGTTTTTTGTTTTTGTTTTGCTATTTTGATTTCACTTGAAATCCGCATATTCCTAATATACTTTTCCACATGTGCGTTTAGTTCTAATCCACCACCTAAATTTCTTATGCTGATTTCGTTCTCATTCGCCCAAGACTTGGAGGGATGTATGTGTTAAACAGAAGACATGAAAAGTATCAACATATAAGAAATAGATATGAATTATAGATATGGGTAGAAAAACACTCATTGTATGATGATAGGAATGACAAGATGTCAAGTACAGCCATGTCTATTGATTACCCAAACTCCGTTCACAATTAGCTGTGGCAATGCTCACTGAGCTCTCAGAACAAGAAAGTTTCACTGAGCTCTCAGAATAAGAAAGTACTAACTCCTTGTTTGGGTGAGCCAGTCCAGTCCTGTGATTCTCCCCAAAATCCCACGGATTATCACTGCTACTTTACTTGGAGGTTTTTAGGAAGAAATTGGACAATAATAATTTGTCTGAAATGGTGTAAGGTTTCCTGCTTGAGTGAGAGGTTGGACTAGAAAACTTCCAAGGTCCCTTCAATCTCTGTTATTCTGTGAATTGTATGGAAGAGTGTCTAGCTGTTGAAATAAAAGCATTTGAAGGCAGATAGAATTCAGAAGTTTAGGCACCTAAGTATTGGTCAAGTTTAAATAAGGAACAAATAGAGTTGTTCCATATAAATTGGTTATTACTGAGCAGCTGATTCAGTAGGTTTACTGATGAGATTTAGGAAGCTAGTCTTATGAATTTTTCAGACCTAGCTAGCAGCTGGAAAGAACCACTTGAAGCCCCCTTCCCTAGGAATCAGTTTCCGAGTGATTAGAAACTATTTGCAACAATGCTCAATACTTCTTAGTTCAGCAGGACGTAGATTTGCACTAAATGCCCTTTCTAATGCCATTCCATTAGCATTCAATTTCATGGCATAATGAGTGACCACCAAAGAAATCTACATCTATTCCCTTTGTTTCGTCAAGAGGTAAAAAAAAAAAACATGGTAGCTCAGTGGCTAAGATGCCAAGCTTGTCGATCAGAAAGGTCAGCAGTTTGGCGGTTCAAATTCCTAGCACCGCATTACAGAGTGAGCTTCCGTTACTTGTCCCAGCTTCTGCCAACCTAGCAGTTCGAAAGCATGTAAAAATGCAAGTAGAAAAATAGGGATCACTTTGGTTCCATGCACCTTCGGCGTTTATTCATGCCGGCCACATGACCACAGAGATGTCTTCAGATAGCGCTGGCTCTTTGGCCTTGTAACAGAGATGAGCACCACCCTTTAGAGCCAGAAACAACTAGCACGTATGTGCGAGGGGAATCTTTACCTTATACATTATTACTCCCTTAGCCTTTTTTCCTCTCATTTTTATTTTATTTATATCCCACCTTTATTCATTTATTTTATAAACTCAAGGTGGCAAACACATCTAATAATCCTTCTTCCTATTTTCCCCACAACAACAATCCTATGAGGTGAGTTAAGCTAACAGAGAATGACTGGCCCAAGATCACCCAACTGCCTTTCATAGTTAAGACAGGACTAGAACTCACAGTCTCCCAGTTTTTAGCCTGATATTTAAATCTTTAAACCAAACTGGCTCTTTTTTGATGGATAAATGTGGTGGAGTTCTCTGAGTAACTCACTAACAGGGTAAGCTATTGTATTACAAATAGGCAGCAAACCCCACTTTCACTCACTAACGATGTTACCTTAGATGCAAGATGAAACATCTGCAAACCAACAATCAAGCTCATAGATCCCCAACAACTCCACAGTTCAGTCCAAAACTACAGCTATTCTCTTCTTTGGAGATATACGGCCATTGTCTCAAAAGAAACATTTGTATTCTATTAGATGTTTTGCCAATTACATTTTTACAAAATACTCAAGCTGATCTTCCTGAGAAAAAGCCCAGACAAAATCTGTAGACAAAATATACAATGGCTTCAGATACTACAGTATATTAAGAAAACAGAAAAGAAAAATGCATGTTGCCAAAATTTCCTACCTGATTATAGAGTTGATTATCAGATAAACTAAACACAATGCAGATATGGTTTACCTTGAGGATAACACCCAACAGACATTTCCATCTAACTTTTAGACAGAATTTGAAAAGAACCAAATTCTAGATGTAATCTAGAATTTGTATCACCAGATTATTAGGTTATCTATTAGGAATTAACTGGGTTCCCTTCATTTTTCAAATTGCGTTTTGATGTCAGCCTTTCAAAAACCATTACCACTCAAACAGTTGTCAGATGGTCTAGACAACTGGGATTTTAAAACAACATTCAGTACAATGGAACAAAAGTTGTAATTCAGGCTCTTGTCATGTGCAAATTAAAATTGCTGACTTTTTCAGATTAATTTGGAAGATTATTTTAAAGATGTATTTCTTTAAAAATGAATATTTGCATATAAATATCTACCATTGCAAAATAGTATGGTAATGTGAACAATTACAGCTGGAATTCATAACTTTATAAGACAAAGAAGTAATTGTACAGTAGTAATCTTGAACCTTTCTTGGGAAAACTGATTTGCAGCCACTGTGTTCTAGTAGGAAATGTTCTGAAATGAAAAAGTGGAGTTGTTTAATGCCAAATTATATATCCCATGCGATACTAGTTTCACAGTATGGCTTGCATCATTAAAAATCTTCCATGTTCTACCAAGGCATGTGGAAACTGTTATTTGGACTTAGAAGAAAATTGCCAGAGACACTAATAATTTTTTTATGAAACAGGTGTGACCCTCTAGTGTACTATCAACATTGTGCATTTTCTTTCAATTTTGAAGCCCTCTTCACTGAAGATATACCAAAGAACCATTGGGGCTATGACCAAGGCAGATCCCACTGAGCACCAATCCAGAAAATATAAACATAACAGAAAACAACCCTCTGAAAAATCTGAAATAAGATGACATTTCACATAAAAAAATCAATGCAATTTGGGAACAATGGTAAATGGGGTCTATGATAAATTCTCCCAATGAAAATGAAACACCTTCAGAAGCTCTGCTGTTCCAATTTACAAGAAGGATCATCAGATAGTTCTGCAGGTGTTAGAGCAGAAAACATCAGATTCCAATGTAGAGGATTAATGTAACTGGTGAGCCTAGCAAATATGGTGTATTAATCATGATTTGTGACTTGTGCATTATGTGTAAACTAGGCCAGAGTTGGAAGGGACCTTGGAGGTCTTCTAGTCCAACCCTCTGCTCAAACAGGAAACCCTATACCATTTCAGATATATGGTTGTCCAATCTCTTCTTAAAACTTCCAGTGTTGGAACATTCACAATTTCTGTCAGCAAGTCATTCCACTGATTAATTGTTCTAACTGTCAGGAAATCTCTCCTTAATTTTAGATTGCTTCTCTCCTTGATTAGTTTCCATCCATTGCTTCTTGTCTTACCTTCAGGTGCTTTGGAGAATAGGTTGATCCTCTCTTCTTTGTGCCAACCCCTTAGATATTGGAGCACTGCTATCATGTCAGCCATAGTCCTTCTTTTCATCAAACTAGACCCACCAATTCCAGCAACTGTCTTTTATATGTTTTAACCTCCAGTCCCTAATCATCTTCATTGCTCTTCTCTGCACTCTTTCTAGAGTCTCAACATTTTTTTTTTTTACATCGTGGTGACCAAACCTGGATATAGTATTCCAAGTGTGGTCTTAATAAGGCATTATAAAGTGGTATTAACAAAAGTAATGATTAAGATAAGCAATGATAATTGTGACTTGGCAATATAAATATTGGGTGTTAGGGATAACATTGTTTACCCTAACTGGTTTAGGTAAAATAATAAATATGTTATCATGGTTTATTAGTTAAAGTGTCTGCAACTTTAACTGTAGGACTGTAATTAAGGGAGTGGTTGTAAAAAGCACCATAAAAGAAGCAAGGCACTGCAGCTTGCTCTCTCTGGCTTGATGATCCCTAATTACTGGATGAAGACTGCGTTTTTCCCTACTGGAACGGGAGAGAGAAAAGATTGATTTATTGTAAGTGAACTGACATTGGATATTCTACACGGACTTTGCTAACTGAATATCCTTGAATGGACTGACTAAAATGATACATGACTAATGGACTATTATTTTGACTATGCTATAAACTCTAAATGGAATAAACTATATTTTGATAGCACAAGCATATCTGTTATTTTTACTGTATGTTAACAAACATACAAGCTTATCTCACTCATTTATCTGTGTGCCTATCTGACTAACGCTGCACATTCTGTTTAGCTTGTCTCCTTAACCCTGGTAGGGGAACACAGGTTTAACACTGGGTTTGTCTCTGACACACTTAAAGAATCAGGCTAACTTGTTGAGTTCAGGATTAGAGTGTGAAAGATAAATAAATCTGGCTTCATCCCCTCCTCTTCTCCCTTCCCGTCCCCATCAGCCTTTATAAAATGGAAGGGCCAACCCTGAATTTCACAGTACAAAGCCATCTATAAACATGTGAAAAAGAAAAATAATGCAGTTAAACAGGAGAAGCAATATGTCACTGTTGTTTCTAATAAAAGCTGTTGAAACTTTTGATGGCTGGATCCTGTGAGTCCCTATGGTTAATCAAATTGCTAAGAATGGAACCTGTTAAACTGATTTGTTTTGTCCCACCAAAATGAAAACATTAGACATTCTGGACAACCCCAGACAATTGTTCTGATTGGTCACATCTAAAAAAAAAGTATGTCTGAAACTGAGAAAGTCTCAAGGGAGTCATTAATGGGAACAATTCAATCATTTTTAAGGTATAAAGTTAATAGCTCAGAAGAAAAATAGATCTTAAAAGAAGCAGATTTTTCTTAAATTTGCATTAAATTAACAATACATTGGTTAATATTAGTTTTCTAAATTTAAAATATCTAACACTCTCTGTGACCTTATAAAATGAATACATATTTTTAAAAATAATAGTATTGTATTTCACTTTCCCATTATTGAGAAATGAACTTTCTTGATCCACATCTGCATATAGTACTTGAAACATATAGAGGAATATATGCAAAAATACCAAGATCTTAATTTCTGTGCAAAAAAGATTGCAAACTACAAATTTAGGAATAATTAAATTATGCTGATTATTGATGTAGATACTTCATTTTATAAATATAAATTTATAAATCACTTTAATTTGGCCAATGTAACTTTTGTATATTATTTGTTCCTCAGTCTTGTTCATTTTATTGCCACATTAATCCCCATGGAATTAACAATTTCATGCACATTTTATTTAACAAACACTTTATCCGGTTTCAAAAAAGTGTAACATCAGAACGTGTTCTAATCTTCCCTGTCCTTCAGCAGATACAAATCATTTTGATTCACTTCCAAATGTAGAGCTAAGCATTCCTAGAAATATAAAAGCAAATGATAATTAAGTTCAGAGATATGATACACATTTCTAAATGGAGGAAGATGATAATCCCTTTGATATCAATGGACAAAGACCTAATGTTCTTAGTTATTTAATCTTCTGTACATTTTAATCTCCTTGCTTTAATGTAGCCTAGGGTTTATTTACTTTTATTAACTGTTTTTATTTTATAAGCTGTGATGTTTTTTAAAGACTTGCTGGAATTTATTTTCATGTTATTTAACTTTTAAAAGTTATTTTGGGATCTTGTTGAAGGGCAGGTATAAAACAAATAAAGACATGCCTAAATTAATCTTTAGGCACAAGAAGCAAAAAAACATTTTTTTAAGGCCAAAAAGAAAAAAGTTCTAAGATCTGTAGGCGGCAGACTTTCCATATGCATTACTTTTTGTATCAAATGTTACTCTTTTTTTGCTTACATGGTGAGCATAATGTCAGTAATCTTTTTATGCAAAACATGATCAAAAGTTTTGTTGTCCCAAGGAATCAAAGGGCAAGGTGTACTTTCAGTTGGATCCGCATTCAACACAGGAAATTCACTTCAAACATGAGTGGGTGAGTAATACCATTCTTTCCTAGCAAGGAAGATAAACAACAAATCAGAATTTCAGAATTGAGAAAGAAGGACTGTCTTTATTTCATTGCCAAGTTGCATGTTTAAAATAATCATCAGTTGTGTACCTGCAAGTTGAGACATGACAACTGGACTTCTTTTCTTCCTGGTTCGAAGTATTTCCCTGCTTATCCAAGTAGCTTCTTTGATCTCAGCATGTTGGTTAGGGGGAGTCCATACATAGGGGGAGTCCTCTAGGATGGTTTCATTTCTCCCCTAATGTAAAGAGGCTCCTTAGATGAGCAGGCAGAGAGTATTAAGTGTCATTGCTCCTAAATGCTTTCTCCTGTGTGGGGGTGGATCATGAATTGTGTCTTTCTTGGTGAACCTGTGAAGTGGTCTTGATCTTCCCTGGGACTGATGCAAGAGGAGCATTTTAAAAATGGGGCAGAGGTTGTGTTTGAGGCCTCCACCTCTACTGAGGGAAGGATTTTCCAATTTGGATAAATGGGTTCCTTCACTCCTCTCTCAAACCATGGCCACCTTCTAACACAGTTGGAAGCCATTCCTGTGGTAGGAGGGTTCACCAAAATATTAATAAGAATTAGCAATTAGGAATCTGATAGAGAGCAGATGACATTATTAGACCTTTTACTGTACTTTGCCCCCTGTTGCCACCCAGCAACACTACTATAAATCACTTGTTAAGAAGATTAGTTACCATCCAGGGAGTCATAAGGATTACAAGTAGCTAATTAAGGACCCATCCATTCTTTCTCCCCCACCAAATCTTTGGGTGATATTTCTTTTAATATCAGATCTGACATTTTGAGGCAATATAGCCTCAAAATAATATTTACTGTGTTTGTCTTTCCAAATAAGAGTAATCGGCATATTGTTATTTTGGCTTTATGTGACAAATTGCTGGAATATCATGTAAAAAAGAAATACAATGTGCCAACGCTGCTCCTTCGGCTACCGATATCTTCTCTGTGTGACCCACATCAGCTTTGCCAATCACTCGCATTTCAACATATGCATGATTGCGGTTCTTCCTTGACATTCCAGTGACATACATAGTAATTTGGGGGCGGGGGAGAAGAGATTCTTATTGTAGAGAAAGAGAAATTAGATATTCTAGGATGTTTACCCTAACTAATTGCAGGAAGGTTAGCCATGTTTTAATAAGGTGCTAAGATTTCCATGGAAAGAGTGGGAAATGTGGTATATTATTCAGTGAGAGTATTTAGGATGGGTCACTGTCAGTGATGGGATTCAGAGGTGGTATTCAGCAGGTTCTGACTAGTTCTGGAGAACTGGTAGCAGAAATTTTGAGTATTTCGGAGAACTAGCAAATATCACCTCTGACTGGAGATTTTACAGTATCCTTCCTCTGCCCTGCCCACCAAGCCATGCCCACAGAACCAGTAGTAAAAAGTGGGATTCAAAATGTTTTACTACCAGTTCTGTGGGCATGGCTTGGTGGGCATGGCAGGGGAAGGATACTGTAAAATCTCCAGTCAGAGGTTGTATTTGCTGGTTCTCTGAACTACTCAAATTTTCTGCTACTGGTTCTCCACAACTGGTCAGAACCTGCTGAATACCACCTCTGGTTACTGTCAAAGCAATGGTCTACTTTTCCCTACAGCTCTGAGATCTGGGCTATAAGATTGCTCAATGAAAACAAAATTATAAAGGAAATTGTGCCATCTTGAGGTAATCCAGATTTTTGTAGTCCAGTTCAGCCACATTATGATGCAGAGACCCATAAAAGATTAGCATTATAGACTTCTAGAGAGCACAGAAAATATTGATGGAACTGGATCTACATGTTTGGGGATGGATTATCCCAGTTTTGTGAATGGCTTTGTAAAGATTAGCCTGTTTTTAAATGTTTGCTTCTGAAAAATTGGGTTAGTTTTCTTAGCCTTTTGGTTAGTAAATTCCTCTGTAGCAATAGATAAGCTCATAAATGGGCCTACATTGACAGTTAAGCTCATGATTATCCATTTTCTACTAGCTGAGTAACCTCCAGGAATCTCTATCAAGCTGTCCCAATGGTCAGACACATTAACTATAACTGTGAACCCACATCAAGATCCACTTGGACCTCAAGCCAGTAAGAACCAATAACAGGGGATTTTGATCAGTGAAAGAAAACTGATGTGCTTTCATTGCTTGCACACAACTGGTATACAAAGAAGATGAGATTTGCGGAGGTAATTCTTTATTCTGAATGAATGCTTCACTTTTTGTTTTTCATCCTCCTGAAAAAAATTTGTATGGTCTATGAAGTGCATGTTATTTTTGCTAACCAACTCTTCTATGCATGTATCTGGGAGTTATACAGACTGTTGTAATGTCCAAATTTAAGATGTAAATTTTAAAATTCTCTAATAAACCTACTTCACATTCCCACCGCCATTTCAGTGATAGAGAATAAATGAATAAGGGCAGCTTTGAATTGTTCCTATTAGTAATATCAAGTAAACTAATTTTAATAGTTATTTGAGAAGAATCTGGTATCCATTAGTCTCTAATATCTGTTCAGTCAAAAGTACACCATTGTATTTTAGGTTATTTGCGTAAAAGTGTTATTGCACAAATCTGCACCTTCTGCATAATGATATTACTGCATACAATTATGGTACATTGAGATAAATTTAACTGCCTCATCTTATGTACTTCAGATCCAGTGGACATGACCATTGTTTGGGAAGACTGTCAAACAGAAATTTACTCTGTTGCACTTAATTTGCTAAGATTCACTAAAGCAAGGATTCATTATAAGTTTTAAGTCTTTGCTTTTGAGACTGTGAACCAAACAATCTGTAAGAGATGGATGGAGGAATAGATGGATATGATAGATAGATGTGTGTGTCTGTGTGAGAGAGAGAGATGGAGGGAGGGAGGGAGATTTTCTGTTCCTTCAAATCAGTCATTACTCTTTCTTGGACAAGTTCATGTATTATTATTATTTTTGCAAGATTTTGAAAATAGTCTGCCCTTTGTGCCTAAACTCAAGATCTCCCAGTTACTACATGGTACATTATACCAACTGGATCTCTCCAATAAATTGCAGTTTCCGGTTTTAACATGAGCCCAGGAATAAGTTCTTCCTCTCTCTCTTTCCGCTCCCATCCCCATCCCAGCTTGTTACTATTTCAGTAGAGTTGGGAGGCACAAGGTATACTTTTTTGTTTCTCCTCTGATCTTGCTCATTCCTCATCCCAGCAAGGTTTTGGCATTGCTCCCAAGTCAGCGCTGTACTGTTCTATCCTTACCATTGTGACACTTTGTTTCACACAGCAAGTCTATCAAGTTAAAGGATAGGACACTTTCCCTTCTGAAGGCACTTCCACTTCCCTATTCCTGAGCTCTTACCACTCTTGATGAGCGTTTACAGCATTTTTGAAAGTAGTCTGCAATGAATGGAGGAAGGAATGGTCCTTACAGCAATCACGGTACTTTATAATAATAATAATTTTGTAAAAAAAAAAAAACTACCCACCAAAGAAAAACACTTGGGCCTACAAAGGAAGTGCTGAAGGATTTGAAGGGTCATCTTCAAAATATTCCTGTTTGGGGAGTGAAAACAGTGGTTGTGGTGAACTTCCCTTTATAATAGTATTCCAAGTTCCAGGAGCCTGTGTGTATGGATATGGATATGGATATGACATGTACATGTACATGTATATGTACATCAGAGGTGGTATTCAGCAGGTTCTGACCAGTTCTGGACAACTGGTAGCGGAAATTTTGAGTAGTTCGGAGAACTGGCAAATACCACCTCTGACTGGCCCTGCCCCCATCTATTCTCTGCCTCCCTGCTGATCAGCTGGGTCTTCTTTTGTTGCCCTGAACAGGAGAACAGAGCTGGAAAGCAAGTTATTGGGGTGAGGAGGAAATGGGGATTTCACAGTAACCTTCCCCCAGGAGTGGGGAGGAAATGGGGGTTTTACAGTATCCTTCCCCTGCTACGCCCACCAAGCCATGTCCACAGAACCGGTAGTAAATATTTTTGAATCCCACCACTGATGTACATGTATATATATGTGTGTGTGTGTGTGTATTTGTGTCTCAGAGGATGCAAAACCTGAGACATTTATGTAAACCCTTCAAGCATCAAGAGAAGAAAATAAAGAGTATGTGATGAGAATGGGAAGGAGGAAAAAAAAAAAGGAAATAAAATCTGCAAGGGAAGGATGCAGGAAGAGGCATCCATCAGTCAAATACAAGTATTTGTGGCAGTAATTTCAGTAACAGTTGCCAGATGATCAGAGGCTTTGGTTCAAGAAGGGGGGATTTGAAGGTTCATGTGCAGCAGCTCTTACAACAGATTTTAGAATTCTTGGTGGAGAAAGTATGTTTTAAAGTATTCCCCGTTTCCCTTCTTTCAAGCAGCGCCTGAGCAAGTTCACTCATCCCTACTTTATACAACCCCCTGGCACCACTTTTGAAGAGGAAAAAAGGTATTAATTAAATCTGCCTTTGACTAAACTGAGTTCAGAGAGGGAAAATGATATGGCATACGTATATTTATAGAATTAAAGTACTGGGTTCTATTTAAGTTTAAGTTCCACGGTGAATATAGAAAAGTGGTTGGCTTAAAGATAGGGTGGAGAAATGTAAATGAGAAACAGGAGTGATTATTTTGTTAATGGGGCAATGATTAAGCACAGGCACACATGGGAATGGATTTTCCATCACCCAAGTTTAATCAACACTGGATGACTTCCTGAAGGTTATTCTTTAAGTAAACTTAAATTAATTTTATGTAATAGCTAAATAGAGAAAGTTACTTATCTCAAGACACCTCTGCCTAAATGAAGTTAAGAGCCCCATTTGACATTAACAGTTTGTAACAGAAAATCTTCTAAATCTTGCATTTTTCTAAGCTGAAAAACTATTAGTTCCTAGTATAAGAGGAAACCTTCTAGAAGGTGTGTTCATCTTGACAGGACAAGTCTAAATAAATAAATATTCATTCATTCGTATCTGTATGCTACCAATTTCATTTGACTCTTGGTTGCTTACAAATGTCCATCATCCATTCAACAATATGAAACATCCACAATAAATACAAATATTTCATTTAGTTTTATTAAACTGAAATGTTCACATTCAGTAATAAATATTTAAATATTCAATATAATGGGCCCAATGACGTTTCTGATAGTATCATCAATGCAATGCATATGAATTTGGGCTATCTCTGGCAGACAGTGGGGTACAGAGTGGGCTTGACATGCAATGACCAATGAGATCACGAAGAGTCGGACATGCCTTAGCGACTGAACAACAATAACATTTCTATTGGTAGGTTAGTAATTCCTAATAGTTATATCCCATTCATTCATTCAGTTTATTTGGCATCAGCAACAGCATGTCCTTCCTAGAGATAGATGAATAGGGCTCTTGGAAAGTTCTTGCAATTCTTCTACTAGGAATTACAGGAACTGTAATCCCAATGCGCCCAAAGGGCACCATATTGGGAATTCTTCATTAGAAAGTATGAGGCATTTTATTATTGATATGAAACCTTGAAATATTTCATGGTCAAACTGTCTTGTTTCAATTATTCTGGGCTTATTTAAAAAAAACAAAACAGATCCATGGCCACTTTCAGTGGATCTCTTATGAATATTTCAGTTGTTTCAATACTATGAAGGTCTTTCATTTTGTAGTTTTGAGTGAGTTAAGGTTCCCTCCCCCAAACTACTCTCAGTCTATCTAGCAGAACAGAATGGATTGTGACATATCTCCTCCTACTGGTTTAGACTGGCTGCAGTGATGAAGGAATGGTATAATGAGAAACAACAGCACTCCCTCGCCCTGGAGAAGATGGGATGGGTTTCTTGCTACCTGCCAGAGTCAAGTACAAGCATATTTCAAAGATCTCTCCTTCTTCTTGTTTTTCAGTCATATTTTATTTGCCAATTGAAATGCTACCCAAGTTATCTCTAAAAACAACTATTACAGACTGTTTAAAAAAAATGTTTAAAGAACTCTGGGCAATCTTTTAGGTCCTGGATACCACTGTGTAAACTCAAACAACAGCACAACTTTTTCATTTGTCCAAAAGTGCATGGAATCCACATGTTCTCTGAATCTAATGAAATTGGAGTGAAAACATTGCCAGGTCTTGTGATATCTTGTAAGAAACAATCTTCCACAAAACCTCATGAGATGGGAGTTGTTGAAATGCTATGTTTCTTTGCAAGGACCCTAGAATCAACAAAAAACCCCTAGGAATTGGCTAACTAGCAAGATTGGAGCCTTTTTCTATTTTTAAAAACTTCATCTTAACTAAGAGAGCTTAAACTCTTAAATTACTGTAAAGCATCCACTAAATGGAAGAGGAATATGTACAGATTTTTCAAGTGGTTAACCAAAGAATGCTTGAAGAAATAAACATACAGTATAAGGACAATATAGATTCACCTATAACTGTTCTTTTTCTTTCCCACAAACCCATTCTTTTCTCCCCCTTAAAGGCAGAAAAGCAATGATGAGGTCCGCATGAATCATATTCTTTGATCCTGATACATCTGTACAGAGAGAATGTTACATTTTTGTTTTTCCATCCCATGGATGCCCCTAGATCTGGCATCACCCATCTTGGAAAGTTTCCATAACAGCAGCTCTAGAATATGAAAGAAATGTATTTATTTGTTCTTCAATGCTCAGCTTTCAATTCTCAGATCAATGCCATGACACTGAGACTTTAATCCTTTCTTGTAAAGTCACTTTTGGTCTGGTTCATTTGGAAAAAAAATACATGTACACAAGCAACCATATGTTTTACAGTTTCAGATGGAATATGACAACTCTTTTTTTTTAAAAAAAAGATAAATCCTGCTGAAGGAGACTGGTCCAGGTTACCAGTCCAGAATCCTTGCCCCAACAGCTGCAAATATTTAAAGAGACTGAACTAGATTCTCTCATGTCTCATCTAGTTTGAACCTTCTCCCACATTTCATTGAGTCCAAGTCGGCAAATAGAGATCTGCTTTTAATCCTTCCCAATGTGGCAATGCATGAATTTGCTCTACAAAATGCCTGTTTATGAGCAAAAGCATATGCTTTTGACTTAAAGTGTGTTTATTTCCCAATTCCTCTGGATTTTTTCTGCTGCCCCAATTTCCTATATCCCATCCCACTCTTTTGATTCTTATTTCATAAACACAGCAAGTTTAGTGTTAATGATTCCATCATTTAGTCAGCAAAACCAGTAAAAGACAATAATAAAAACAAGACAATGTAGTTATATAGTTGATAAATAAAAGAGAAATTTAATGATAAAAACCATTAATAATTTTAAAAAAGTTATTGATTAGTCTGTCAAGCCATTAAAATGGTTTTTTTTTAATCTTCAGTTGAAAGCAGTTCAATGAATAGGAATGTCACCTAATAGCAATTATATATAATTTATGAATACTTAATAAAGTTAGCATTTATTTGCTAAATACATTTTAGTGGTTAAATGCTCAGCTGAGACTGGGAAGAATTAGCTTCCAGTCTTCACTCAACAATAAAACTCACAAGGTGATTTTGGATAAGACCTTCTTGGTCCAACCTCACTCAGCATATTGTTGTAAGAATAAAAGGAGGTGAACTCACCATATGCAGGCCACCTTCAATTCCCAGAGACAAGGGAGATTACAACTATAATGAACAGTTATTTCATTTTTATTGTAAAATACTAAGATTACTATTTTTTGAGAAATGCAAGGTAGACTAATTTCATGGGAATGATTATCAGATGATTCAAAATTCTATCTATTTAGGCTCTAGTTACTAGTCTAAGAATAATAGTCTAATAATGCTTTTACCCTTAAGGCTAAATGTATGTATCCCTGAGTTTTATTGAAAAATCATAATTTTAGAAGTTAAGAATTAACCGTAAATTTACAGACCAGCATTGTTTTTCTCTCATAATTGATATTTGGAAAACTGCAGATAACTCAATCCTATCAAAGAAATGTTCATTTTCTCCCATATTAACTCCACCACTTTCAATTCTCTATTTTGTCCAGCAGCAAGTTCACACTTAATGTCTACCCTCTACAAACTTTTTACACAAATATAGTGGAATTTGCTAGCAACTCGAAGCATTTAACTTAACATGCAAGAAACATTTTTTCCTACAATAATTTCTTTTTGGCAAAGCCATAGAATACTTTGCCACCACATCTTAGTTGAAAATGGGATCATGCCAAGAATGAGATAAGTGTAGACAGCCTTGACTGGGAAAACAAATATGCTTTCTCCAGAAGAAATCATAGGTTTTAGCAGGAGTCACTTTATTTTTAAAAACACAGCAACAAACGAAGGACATTTATCAGGTGCTGGGAAGATGACAATGATGATGATCCAGCATCTCACTTTTAAGAAATACATTCACTCGAAACAATTGGGAACAATATTAGCAAACAATTCATGGGAATAAATGCTATGAGATATCCAGGATTTTGATGCCTCTTTCAAAATGGAATAAGATGCTAAACAAGCAATCTTGAAATCCTTTACCAGGACTGTACAAATCTTCCCAATGAATGCTTTACAACATCTCTTCAAAACATTAAGGCAGCTGACACTTTTTTCAGAGGAATGTACCTGTGAAGACCCCTGGAAGCAGCTTCCAAATCAGCCAGGGAAGCCTTGAAGAAGAGAAAAAGGTTTACTGGTTCAAACACAAGGTTCAGGATAGAGTCTGGTATGCTGTGAAGCAGCTCATTGCACAATTTTACCTTTTGGTGCTAATTATTGCCTGCC
Source organism: Hydrophis major (assembly GCA_033807585.1). Taxonomy (NCBI): domain Eukaryota; kingdom Metazoa; phylum Chordata; class Lepidosauria; order Squamata; family Elapidae; genus Hydrophis; species Hydrophis major. The sequence continues at coordinate 133,295,373 of CM066329.1, read as the reverse complement.
ATACAAGGTATACTTTCCATTAGTTAATAACCCTTTCACAAACAGCACAAAAAACTAAAGTTCACCTCCTGTGATTTTTTTTTCCTTCTTACTTCAAAACTACTTATTTGAAAAGCTGCATGCCTCTTTGGGTGAGGAGTTTTATGACCTGAACTCTACTCTTCCCTCCGTAAAAGACTCTAAGGAAATAACTGTCCCTGAGGAGGAGGAGAACATTTGGTAATCTTAGCAAGATGAATGGTTACAGGAACTGGGCATGGCTAGTCTAGTGAATAGAAGGCCCAGGGGAGACATGATAGCAGTCTTCCAATATCTGTGGGGCTGCCACAGAGAGGAGGGAGTCAAGTTATTTTCTAAAGCACCCAAAGGCCAGACAAGGAATAATGGATGGAAACTGAACAAGGAGCAATTCAATCTGGAAATAAGGAGAAATTTTCTGATAGTGATAGTAATCAACCAATGGAACAGTTTGCCTTTGGACATTGTGGGAGCATCATCACTTGACAGTTTCAAGAAGAGACTGGACTGCAATCTGTCAGAAATGGTGTAAGGTCTCCTGCTTGGGTGGGGACTAGATGATCTGCATTAACTCTGTTAATCTGCTAATTTCCACTCCAACAAGTAGTTCTGAAGCATTCCCTGGAACCCACATTCAACAGGAGATTTGACAGAAAGTGTTAGGTCTGGGCGGTGGGTCCCAAGGAAAGACAAGACTCGAAGTAGTGACAACAGCTCTTTATTAGGGAATCAGATACTGAGACAAAAACCCTAGCCACGGCAGCTCTTTTTATAGAGCTGGCTGTGGCTAGGCAGCCTATGACATGCTTTTGAGCTTGCTGCGCTTGGTTTTACCCAATCGCGGCAGCCCGAATACGAACCAATCAGAAATGCTTGATGTTAAGTCTGGAGTATGGGTGCGAATAATGGAGATGAGCCGGTAGAAACAGTGAACTTCAAACTCTTTATTTACATGGTGTGACAGCTCAAACTGGAGGGCTGCTATAGCCTTCCTTATATAGGCAAATTATTAACTATTCAACCAATAGCAATCCGGGAGCACTAGCTTCGTTAACTAATGAGAATGGCCTGTTAATGGCCAATCAGATTCTCCTGAATGGACCAATCCAATCCTGCCATTAACAGCCAATCAGAAGTGCAGGGCCAGAACCCTGCACTTGACTTCAAGCTCAAGATAATTTTATTTAACATTTATTCATTCACAACACCCCTTCCCCCTGGCTTCTGTTTACAGGGCGCTGTCACGTAGTCCTTGAGGTAGGACAGTTGTTTTATTAGTCTTTTTGATTTTTGCTGTGCGCCTGGCATTTGGCTTGTTGAGGTAGAGCATTGTTTGGCAAAAGGGGTGCCTCTGGTTCAGGATTCGTGTTTTCGTTGTCACCAATATTTTCAGCAACTCCCTGAGGTGAACTCACTCCCATCCCTGGTTCCTGTTCCCGCATTTCTGTTCCGCTATCGTTCCCTTCAAAGAGATTTTCCTCTACTTGAAATTCGTCTTCCTCTGTATCTCCCCCCCCCCCCTCAGTTTGGTTATAAGGGAGTTCGGAATTTCCTGACTGCAGCCGTGATCGTAGTTGATTGATATGGCGCTTCCAAAGTCTATCGTCAGGGCACTGTACAAGGTATGATCTTGGGCCAGTTACACGGATTACCGTCGCTTCTACCCACAGCGGATTGCCCGATAAGTTTTTAGCGAATACTAAATCGCCTACCTGGAAGGTACGGCATCGGCCGCTGGATCCAAGTGGTTTTTCCGGTTCATGAGCTGGATGTAACCGGTCGAGGTGGGAGCAGAGCTTCCGTCCCATTAGCAGTTCAGCGGGAGTTTTATTGGTGACGCTGTGAGGTGTGATGTGCTGTAGAAAAAGGATTAAGTTGATTTTCTCGTCGATATTGTCGTAGTCTATTTTTTGTAAAGTTTTCTTGACAAATTGTACCATGCGCTCAGCCCTACCATTGGCCGCAGGGTGCACAGGCGAAGTGAGCGCATGTCGGATACTGCGGTCAGCCAGGTACTGCTCAAAGGACAGCGCGGTAAATTGGGGCCCGTTGTTGGATACCAGAACGTCTGGTAATCCGTGGGTTGCAAACAGTATTTCTAGTCTTTTGATGACCGCTTCGGTGGTCGTGTTCCTCATACGGTGGATCTCGAGCCAATTCAAGTAGGCATCTACGGTTAACAAGAATGTGTGGCCCTTGGTCGGCCCAGCAAAATCTAGATGGATACAGGACCATGGTCCCCGCGGTGTCTCCCATTTGGTTGGGGTTGCCTTTGGTGGAGTGTTGCTTACTTCTTGGCATCTCTGGCAAGTTTTGACCCACGATTCGATTTGTCTGTCAATGCCTGGCCACCACGCGTAGCTTCGTGCGAGGGCCTTAATGCGCACAATGCCAGAGTGGCCATTGTGCAAAGTTCTTAGTAGCGCCTGTTGGAGTCGTTCTGGGATAACGACTCTATCACCCCAGATGATATAGCCCTTTTGAGAAAACAACTCTGTTTGATGACTTTTCAATGGTGCGAAGTCGTCTGGTACTTGGTCCAATGGCCATCCGCGTTCTACCCATGTGAGGACTCGTGCTAAGATGGGGTCGCGTTTTGTTTCTCTCGCGATATCACGGGCAGTTAATGGCGGCGTACGAAGTGTCTCGATCTGCAACATTGTCATCGTTGGCGCGGGATCGTTGATGGTTTCTGGAAGCGGTGCACGGCTCAACGCGTCGGCGTGGGGAATAGCTTTACCGGGGTGGCATTGTAGCTGATAATTATAGGCAGCCAAGAATTCTGACCAGCGGGTCATCCTGGGAGATAGTATATAGGGGGTTGGCTTATCCCCAGCAATTATCCCCAGCAAAGGTTTGTGGTCAGTCACTATAGTAAAAGCCCGGCCATACACGTACTCATGGAATCTTTTAACAGCCGATACAATTGCCAGGGCTTCTTTATCAATCTGGCTATAATTTCGCTCGGTTTTCGAGAGTGTTTTTGAAAAGTAAGCAACAGGGGCTTCGCTACCGTTAGGCAATACATGGCTCAAAATGGTGCCCACTCCGAAAGGCGATGCATCACATGTGATATTTAATGGTAAGGTTTCATTGTACTGCATTAGTACAGCATCAGAAGTCAGTAGCTTTTTTACATTACGGAACGCCTGTTCTTCTCTGTGACCCCATACCCAATTTGCTTTCTTGTCTAGCAAACGATGTAACGGCTCAGCGACAGTTGCTTTATGTGGTAGAAATACATTATAAAAGTTGATGAGGCCTAGGAACGTCTGGAGATCGGCCTTGTTCCGAGGCCTGGGAGCGTTTTTTATTGCTCTCAATTTGCTATCGGTAGGGTGAATACCCTGACTGTCAATTAAGTACCCTAAGAATTCAACATGATCTGTACACAGCTTGCACTTATTTTTCTTCACCTTAAGGCCTGCTTCTTGGAATTTTTGTAGAACCAGTCTTAAACGATCCCGTAAAATTTGTGGAGTGGGGGCAGCAATTAACACATCATCAAAGTAGGGGACAACACCTTTGATCCCCTGTAAGAGTCTCTCCATTAGGCTCTGAAAGATCCCCAGGGCTACACTGACTCCGAATTGGAGCCGCGTACACTTAAAGGCACCTCGGTGCATTACAATTGTCTGTGCCTGTGCCGTTTTTTCATCAACCGGCAGTTGCTGATAAGCCTGAGCTAAGTCCAGTTTAGCGAAGACTTTTCCACCCCCCAGGGAATGGAGGAGGTGTTGCACCACCGGCACTGGATATGGATTTTATTGCAGGGCATGGTTTAGGGTGGCTCGGTAGTCCCCACAAATTCTAATTGAGCCGTCCGGCTTAATTGGTGTCATTATTGGGGTTTCCCAGGGAGAGTGATCGATTGGCTTTAACACTCCCTGGGCTATCAACTTATCAAGCTGTTCGTCGATTTTCGGCTTTAGGGCAAAAGGAACTCAATGAGGCTTAAGGCGGATGGGAGCTATTTTTGGATTGAGGCTAAAGGATATCGGGGTCCCCTTGTACTCGCCTAGCTTTTCCACAAAGATGTCCTTGAATTCGTGGGCGAGGTCCTCCTCCCAGTCACTGCCGCCGATTCGGTTAATGCCTGCCACTTCAATGCCCAGTGGTATGAACCATTGCAGGCCTAACAGGCTAGGCCGGTCCTTGTCAATCACCGTCAGGAGTAAGTACACTGTGCGGTTCTTGAACAAAACCCGGACTCGACTGGATCCTACGACTGGAATCTGGTTCCCCTGGTAGTCTTTTAGCACGAGCCTTTGGAACTGAAGGTCTTGGTGCCAGATGGTAGGGATGAGTTGCTTGAGGGTCTTCCAGGAGACCATTGAAAGAGACGATCCCGAGTCAACTTCCATTTGGCAAGGCTGATTTTTGATGTCCACTTTAACTCGAATTTTCTTGGCATCCAATGAAGAGGCGTGGCCGATAGTGATTGTTTGGTGAGCCTCTTCTCATCTCATTAGGCAATTCACGGGTCTGTTTCTGTAGAAGTGGTTTGCTGGTTCTTGCCTTACAGGACGGTTTCCTGTTGATTGGTGAAAATTGGCCCCCTTCAAGGACTGGCTGGGTCCGAGGAGACTTCTGCAGACCCGTCCGATATGGCCTCGTTTCCCGCACTCATGGCAGAGTGCATCGCGGAATTTGCAATCAGAGCGGTAATGGTTGGCCCCGCAGCCAGCGCACGGTTGCTGGGACTTCGGGTAACGGTCCCGATCAGACCGCAGTCGATGGACCTCTTCTTCATCGCTGTCTGACGATGAAGAGAGGTCCTCATGATGGGCCGTCGGAAGCTGTCCTTCAGACTTGGGTAAAAGTTTTCCAGCTGGTTGGTGCGTCAGAGCGCGATTTCGGTATAGTTGGGCAGCCGACTTCTTGGTCGCTTCCGCTGCTGTAGCCTCAGCGATGGCATCGGCAAGGCTAATGTCACCCTTAGCCATTATTTTGCTCTGCACGTTTAGAGCATCTAATCCTAGTACTACTCGGTCTCTCAAAGCCTCTTCTAGGTCGGTGAAATCACAGAGGCCTCCCAAGTTTCGGAGGTCCGCAACGAAATCGGCAACGCTTTCTCCTTTCCGCTGGTTTCTTTGGTAGAACTCGTGCTGTCTTACGAGTGTTGGAACGGTCGGTGCATAGTGGGCCCTTAGTAGCAGTTTGAGGACATCCCAGTCCATGGCCTTCACTTCAGCTGGTTTTGCTAGTGCCTTGGCCATCTTGAATACGGTCGGCCCGCAATGCGTCAGGTATACCGCCCATTTCTTCCCGGTTGTGGCATCCTTCAGATTATTCGTTTCCAAGAACATTTGGAAACGGTCCATGTAGGACTCCCAGTCCTCTTGCGCTGGGTCGAACAGAGTGGGTGGTACTATGCCGCCGGACATGGTTCCGCCGTTGTGCGTTTCAGCCACGTGCTTGGTTGTCTTCTTCGTTGTTTAGTCAGTTCTGACATCTCCACGTCCCACCTTCGTCGCCAGTGTTAAGTCTGGAGCATGGGTGCGAATAATGGAGACGAGCCAGTAGAAACAGTGAACTTCAAACTCTTTATTTACATGGTGTGACAGCTCAAACTGGATGGTTGCTATAGCCTTCCTTATATAGGCAACTTATTAACTATTCAACCAATAGCAGTCTGGGAGCGCTAGCTCCGTTAACCAATGAGAATGGCCTGTTAATGGCCAATCAGATTCTCCTGAATGGACCAATCCGATCCTGCCATTAACAGCCAATCAGAAGTGCAGGGTGAGCTTGACTTCAAGCTCAAGATAACTTTATTTAACATTTATTCATTCACAACACTTAATATTGTCCAATCATGGCCCGGCCTTTCTGGACCAATAGGAATGCAGGCCTACAAGCCTGCTAGTATGGAACAGAAAGGTCAGGCTTGTGGACAGACTGCCAAGTGTATGTACACTTTATGTGTGCAGAGGAAAGAAGCCTCAACCCAATCCCTGTGAGGATCTGCAAGGGGGCAAGTTGTATGGTGATGCCAAATGTCAGGTTCGAGTAGCCAAGAGTTGTATTTGTAGATGATGTCACTGATGCTTTGTCTTTGGAATAGTTATGGTTTGTGGCAATTGGTACTGAGATACATGACTTATTTTTATGCAAATCAAGTTTGAAGCTGCATTTCTGAATAACCCAGTTATGCACAAACATTCCCAGAATACCGTAAGCCAGCTACAGGACTAAAAGCCAGTGGGGATGGATTGATCGAAGTAAGCAGCATTGTCAGTTTGAATATGAACATGTCTAAGTGGTACATTTTTGCTCAGAGCAAAAAAGCAAGTAGCAACATGGATTCTGATATGCTTCCCTTCACACCCACTGCTACAACCTGGAGAAAAAAACAGCAATACGAAAACCTTCCTTTGAACTGAGAGGAGATGACTGTTTCCTAAGAAATATGTTGAAAAGCTTAGAAATTAAGATTTCTCATGTTAAGTGAATTCAGCTTTACCTTCAATGACATGCATATGCAGCAAATGTGACTGGAGTTTTGTTACACCCAGCTGGAGCCATTTCTAGAAGAATGTGTGCCTCAAATCTTATAGTCTAAAATTGTTGGGAGTCCTGAAAAACAACTCCCGCATTTAAAACCTTATAGTTCATGCTGTATTAAAATGCTGATAATATATTTAGGTTTATTTTAGTAGAACTCTAAAGGGGTCCAGAAAGCACAATGCTGCCATTAAACAAAATCTAATAGCTTTATTCCTACTGTGGATAAAGCAGGATTTTTGACTAATTTATTTAATTGTATTATTTCAATTATCCTGCCTTTTTACATAATTAATCCATACATTGGTATGAAATTACAAATACAATAATCAGTGAAGGCTAATTTTCATGTAATTATCATATAACAAATATATAGAAATAGAGTCCTTCAGAATAATTGGGATTGATTTGAGAACCAAGGACACATTCAGTGTCTTTGGGACAAACGGAATGCAGGACAGAGATAGGAAGATGCAACAGTGGACTGGGCACCCCAAAAATATTCCCCAGATGGGAAGAAAGGAAGATAAAGGTGAGAAATGCATGCAGATTTATGCATGCAGCACATTTATGCATAGAGCACATTTATGCATGCAGCACATTTATGCATGCTTCATGGTCAGGCAACAGTATCTGATAAATTTTTAGTTAATCTTATACAGTATTCTAAGTATTCCTATCTGAAGCAAACCATTGAGAAGACATCTCCAATGATTTTTTTTTTTAATGAAACTTGGCAGAAGGTTGAAAGTTAAGAATTAGAACGTTCTGTGTTACCTGAAGTAAATGCTGCACTTTGCTTTACATTATGACACATCCAGTAATTGAAATGTTTGGTATCTAAATGGGCTTTTAACCTACTCCCATTTTGATACTGTTTGATTTAGCTATGATATGAAACAGAAATTGTATTGTCCTGTTCCTCTATTCCAGTGCTGCCAACTCTCATGCAATCAGAGTGAGACTCACGCAATTCAACCAATTTTGACTGTCTCACTCTGATAAACGAAATCTCACGCTAAACCCCCAAAATGGAATGTACAAAAATAAATATATCTCTACATTCTCTGATATTCCGAATATTCCCCTTAGGAGAAGGATGAGCTCCCAGCGCCGCCCCGCCCTGCCCAGCCACCCCACCGCGCCTCTTTTCCCGCCTTAATCCTCGTTCTGCCTCGGCGTCCCGTAACTGTGCATGATGCCGATTAGCAATTCGCTTCAGGAAAGCGAAGAGCAAGAGGCTTCTTCCCGCCCGGGGCGCTCGCAGCCACTTTGCCCCGTGCTCTCCCTCTCTGCAATGTCCTCCGGGACAAGCCAGCTGCCCTTTTCAAAGAAGGACACGAGGGGGCTGGCAAAGCCTCTTTTGCAGGCAACAGCCTCGGCCAGTAATAACCCTGGTAAGCAAAGCTGAGAATTGTCCGCTGCCAGAGATGTAACTAGAAGCTGGGGCATCTCTCTCTCTCTGAAAGACATTTGTTCCAGAGGATCACATCCTGTCAGTCCTCCAACTTTCTATTTTGCACAAAGCTGCCCAGCCCCTTTATAGATCAGCCTGGCGCGCTTCTCGCCTTGCTGGTTTGGGAAGACTCTTTTGGATCAGCTAAAAGAGAGCATAAGGCGTGTAAAGGGGTGGTGGTGGTGGTGGAAGTTTGCTCATACACCCACATGCTAAAAGCATTAGGACAATGTTCTGTTAGGATAATGGGATCAACCAGGATGAAAGGTTATGTATTTCCAAGCGATCGCATGACACTCCAGCATTGACAGTGCAGTTGGGTTCCTTTAATAACTTGGATTTGGTTTAGTAACCTTCCCCCTCTCCCCCTCCGGTTTACTCTGGGCCTTGGTAGCAGGTGAGTTTTCAAGACGGCATTTTTGAAAATACTTTAAAAACAAGGTTAGGGTTTCCCTTTTTCTAATATTGGAAGCAGTCTCCTCCAAATGGTAATTAATTAAACATCTGCTTAATTCTTCAGCCAAATAAAGTTGCTATAATGGCTCTTTAAAAAAAGTAATTTTACGAGCACCACCCTGGGGTTTATACTGTGTAAGATACAAGGAAAGGAGAGGAAGGTGGAAGAAAAGAAGACTGATGCAAAATATAATGTTCACAGAATTTTATTCAGAGTTGTGTTGGATCTCTTTTTTTGGGGGGGGGGGGTTGTCCCATTCTTTCTTGGTGTTCTTTCTGTTCTTTCTGTCCTTTTTGCTTTTTTAAATGGTCTTTCTCCCCTGGGTCAGAAATCCAGCCAGAGAAAATAAAGAAACATATTTGGTGGTTAAATGGAAGCCACTCCGTAATGGCTTTGTTTCAGAAGAAGGAATCACTTTTTCCTCTTTCTCCTTTGAGTTTAAATCCTAGGTCTCCATGCACCAGATCGACAGGACTGTACTACATTATTATCATATTTTCAAACCCTTAGATAAGGACTCGATAAGGACTTTTTTTGATGCCAGTAGGCTTCTCAGCCCCAAATTGGGATAGCCCTGACTCAACTAGAACATATTCTAATCTTAACACAATTTACCATCCAAAGAGCAGTAAGACCATTAAGTTCAGAATCTAAACTTACCCAATAAATATTGTACGGCCGCACAGCAGGCCGCCACACCAGAAACCCGCTAAATTATTAGAGTTGACAGTTCATCTGTGATGAAGTGTGGTATTTAACCTGTGGCATTCAACTACTATTCCAGAGTTTCCTTGTGAATCAAGAGCTGCACTTGCTGTATTTTTTAGTCTCTACCAGGGCTTTGTTTTGGTTCTATAGCTTCTATGATGAAAGCTAGGGCCAAGCTTCAGAATACAGTAGATGAGTTTTACAGTTAACAATATGTATATTTATATGAAGCACTCATTATTCGATTAAATGTTTAGTTTATACATGTCTGAAATTATGAACCCCTATTTCAGTCAACAAGTTAGTATATAATTAAAGACTGAGACTATAGCATTTGATATTGGCATGTAGTATGGTATTTGATACAGAAAGAAGAATACCCATTGATGTATTTGCATTATCTCTGTAGTTGTTTTGGGTTTTTTGTCTTTTTGTTGCACATTGAATTCATCCTATAGTGGTCTATAGTACATCACTAAGCTAATAAAGTCAGTTGAGGTAGAATACTGCAGTTACAAGTCAGGAACTTCAATTATTCATGGTCAGTGAACTGCATTATTAATATCTTACAAATCCGGTTCAAGTACATTGGTGCTACTTGCATGTATGTATGTATGTATATGTCCAAATCATGACTAAAGTATGCATCAGATTGCACCATTTAAAATGTAAAATTGTCAAAGCTCCCTACCGTGAAAGGGGGGACACCCCCCTTCCACACCATCCCCCCCTCGGTCGCTTCGCTCCCTCGGGCTTGGTCACTCCGCTCCCTCGCAGTGTCTCACTCCGAACTATCACTCAAGGTTGCCAGCCCTGCTATTCTGATCATACTGGCCAGTTCAGCTCTAAGGAGAATGTAAAATTGACAAATAAACAAAATAAGACAATTCATGATTAGTCCCTTAACGTCACAGAATTTTAGAGTTGAAGGGGCTCTGGGAAGTCACCAGATCCAACTCCCTGCACATTACTAGATTCACTGCACTACCCACAATATATGATTATCCGGGCAGTGTCTGAAACTCTCCAGTAGAAGGAGAAGAAAAAATTCCAAGGGGTATGCTGTTCCACTGATTGATAGCTCTTATCATCCAGTTAAAAGAAACTTAGCCATGGGGTTGCAGTTTTACACCTTGGTTTCTTTCCCAGAGCTACTTAATACATATTGGGATTGACAGTGGAATTTCCCAGACTTATGGTATTGGGTAACTTAACCTTCCTTCCTTCCCTAGGCATGAAGTCTGAAGCTTCTCAAGAGTTCATGGCCACAGAACCATGACCAGGTCATTGAGGACTTGACATATAGTACATCAGAATCACATACTGTATTAGATCTGGTTTTTGTCTCAGGGCAGTGATGACATGATCTGGATTGGAAGCATATTAACATCTTCCCTTGTTATTGTCAGATAACCTCTGATTGGCATGGAGATATCTTCTGCTATTCCCTACTATAAGAAGGCTGGACTCAACTTGACCTGATGGGTGCTATTCAGTTTCAGAGAGAATTAGGGAAATCCCTCAGGATCTAATACACAATTCAGCTGAGTTGCCTTAAAATGAAAGAGTGACATTAGCCTTAGATTGCATTGGGTTAGTGCAGCTTTTCCCCTGCTCATGGATCCATGGATTCCCATGATTCACAAAGGGCATCGGGGAATGAAATGGCAAAATAGATAATTGAAGCACCAATGAAGGAAGACTGTGATCAAGTCCATTCAGACACAGCCTATATTAAGGTCTATGCTGGGGCAATAAGAATGGCAATATTTTTTCTCTTGTGGCATTCACAAATTGCCACCAAGGGTCCTGTTTAGGATGGCCTAGTCCCTGTTAGGGAGGAAATGGTCAAAGGAGCATCTAAAATGTTCCTGTGAAAACTATTCCAGGAATCTAATGAATAAAATCACTCAAATCCATTCTGATGATGCACAACTATATATCTCAGTCCTAAATGTCATGCTCTCAAAGTTTTGTCTCAGTGTCTAGAGGTTATGAAGATCTGGATGGGGAAGAAGAAACTCAGATTCAATTGTACCAAGAACAAGTGATTATACATTTGGGAGCCACTGGACTTTGGAGATTTTTCCATCTTTATTTTGGAGATTTTCCAACCTTTCATGAACTATCCCTCAATGCACAATCTGAGAGTTCTCTTGGAGTCATAGATTCTGCTTGTGGAACAGGTGGCAACCCTAGCTAGGAAAATCTTTGCCCAAAATTCATCTTATATGCCAGTTACACCAACTGATGGATCAGTAGGTGATACTCACAAGTCAGTCATATTTTAGTAATCAATATGTTCTACATAGGACAGCCCTTGAAGAACACTCAGAAGCTAAAACTAGTTTTGAACCCACCTCCATTTACCAAGGTAATAGTATCACATAAGATACACTACCTACCAATCAGCTTTTGGCTACAAGTCTACCCTCCTAAGTGACTTGATCAAACAGGATTTGCATACACTGGGTCCTATTTCTAAAATAGTGAAACATGGCATGACCAAGGATGGGTGCCTTTTATAACACTGCAACTGCCTGGAAGATAGCATATCCCCTGCCCACCTTACCCACAGATCAGATGGCTCCATTTCTTATGTCCTCTAAAAGCACCCCCCCCCCATTGGGCATTGGGCTAGGATTTTAAGAAAATCATCAGTATATGTTTTTATGTGTGAGGTAAATTTTAAGCCCAATGTTAAGCTGCAAATGTTTACACAGGTATTCCTCATCTTACGACTACAATTGTGCCCAAAATTTCTGTTGCTAAGTGAAACATTTGTTGAAATGTGTTTGAATATTAGTAGCTCAGATTGATAGTTAGGCTGTTGGTTCGAGCTTGGCAATTTGGTTGCAAATGTTTCATCACCATTCAAGGAGACATTGTCAGCGCCTTTTGAATGGAAATATTTGTTAAGGGAGTTTTACATTTTACATCCCATTTTACATTTTACATCTTGCCAGAGTTTTAAATAAATCACTGCAGCTGTTAAGTTAGCAATTGGGCAGGGGGTTGGACTAGATGACCTACAAGATCCCTTCCAACTCTGTTAATCTGAATCTGAAGGTGGAAAGTGAATTTGATGTCCCCATTGACTTTGCTGGTCAGAAGGTCGCAAAAGGTGATCTCATGACTCCCTGGGACACTGCAACCATCATAAATATGAGTCAGTTGCCAAGCATCTGAATTTTGATCACATGACCATGGGGATGCTGCTATGGTCATAAGTGTGAAAAACGGGTCATAAGTCACTTTTTTCAGTGACACTGTAAATTTAAACAGTCATTAAATGTAAGTTGAGAACTACCCGTAGTGGTTTTCTTGCACTATTTGGACTTTATTTTTGTTCTTCATATTTTTTATTGCCAGCTGCCCAGAAGTATTTGTGCACACTGTTCTATTCAGTTAGGTCACCTCCTTTTTCAATAATTCAGAAAATACCAGATAAGGAATTTGCTTTGTTGAACCCAAAACACACAGCTATTGATAGAGGAAAGTTATAGCATTTCCAATAAATGATCCACATGATTCCCCACTTGCTGAAAAATTGACCTGCTGATCTATTCTTTGCCTTTGCCTTAGGTTTTTGAGGGTTGGGCTTTTTGTTTTGCAATGATAAAGGAAATAGATACAGTGTGAGAAAGAGATGGGTCGATTATAAATGGATCATAATGCCATGGCAAGTTTCACCTGCTGAAATCTCCTTTTCTATACAGCACAAAAGTCTCTAGGAAAAATATCTAGCCCAGAAAAGAAATGTAAAAATAATTTGCAATAGCACAAAATGATATAGGTGGGGGGGGGGGAGAGAATTGACTTAGAATAGAATAGAATAAATAGAATAATTTGGAAGGGACCTTGGAGGTCTTCTAGTCCAGCAGTCGCCAACCAGTGGGCCGTGAGAAAATTTTGGTGCGCCACAGAGAAATCTCACCCCCAGAGCACCCCTACAAAGCAATTAATCCAGACTGCGCAGAAACACAAGGCTGTGCCGCCCACATGGCCCACGGGAACCCTCCCTGCCCACTCACTGCTTAGCTGGCAAACTTGCCTGCTAAATTGCTATTTTTCCTTTTTCTGACCACTATCTGTTCTGCTGTGCTGGGAGATTTAGATTAGATAGGGAGCAGGAAATGGTTGGATTTCTTGCTTTCTAGCTAGTCTTTAGATCTTTAGCTCTGCTTTTAAGCAAAGCCAAACCTCCCTTAGGACTGAAGGTTCTATTATTCAGTGCAGACTCATGGCAAGCAAATTTGAGAGACTGAGCTAGCCGATGGCAGATAGATAGATCACTGAATGATTCTGTGAGCAACTCAATCTGCCTGCTTTGCCTGATTTTGGGTAAAAGTTGCTCTTTTTCTAAAATAAAAAATTCAATATTTACACGAATTGTGTGTTGTGAGCTAATTTTGTCAGTTTGCTTGCTAGCAAATTTTATGAGTTTGCTTGCAAGTAAATTTTATGTGGCAGACTGAGCTAGCCGATGGCAGATAGAAAGATCTCTGAATGAATCTGATTCTGTGTGCAACTCAATCTGCCTGCCTGCTTTGCCTGATTTTGGGTAAAAATTGGCCTTTTTTAATAAAAAATTCAATATTTATATAAATATTTATAATATTTACATACAAGCCATGCCCAGCCATTCACATGACCACCAAGCCACACCCACAAATTAGGCCATGCCCACAGAACCGGTTAGTGGTCCCTGGAATCTAAAATTATGAGTTTGGTGGTCCTTGAGATCCAAAAGGTTGGCGACCCCTGGTCTAGTCCAACCCCCTGATTAGGCAGGAAACCCTATACCACTTCAGACAAATGGTTGTCCAATCTCTTCTTAAAAACTTCCAGTTTTGGAGCATTCACAATTTCTGGAGGCAATCTGTTCCATTAATTAATTGTTCTAACTGTCAGGCAATTTCTCCTTAGTTCTAGGTTGCTTCTCTCCTTGATTAGTTTCCATCGATTGCTTCTTGTCCTGCCTTCAGTTGCTTTGGAGAATAGGTTGACTCCAGGGGTGGGATTCAACTGGTGTTACTACCAGTTCAGTGAGAGTGCATTTTGTGTGTGCCTGATGTGCGCTGTGAGCATGTGTACAACATTTGCAAAAAACCGTCAGCTGTGCCACCCAGACAACTGACAAGTGCTGCATGAGGGTGCGCAGCATTTGATAATCCTCTTCTTTTCTGCTTTTTCAACTTCAGCTGTGCCGCGCAAAGCAGCTGAGATTGAAAAAGTAGGAAATAAAGGACAGGCAAGAGCCTGGGCAGGCAGATGGGCCAAACAGATGATCAAAAGTCACCGCAGTGAACCAGTTCAGTGTCTGCTGCTCTTCAGAGCTACCGGTTCTATAGAACTGGGCCAAACCGGTAGCATCCTACCCCTGCTTGACTCCCTCTTCTTTGTGGCAACCCCTGAGATACTGGAACACTGCTATCATGTTACTCCTAGCCCTTCTTTTCATCAGACTAGACATACCCAATTCCAGTAAGTTCCAACTGAGGCATGCTTATTGTAAGCCTCAATATTTAGAAGTGAACAAATTAACTGGGGGGGGGGAGCCATGCCCAAGTAACAGGGATATAGATAAATAAATAAAAACATTTGTCATGTTCTAAAATATGAGTCTCTTGCTCTCCCAAATGATTGAATGTTTTGGAAAACCTGATTATGTGGATTATAGGCAGTCCTTGACTTACAACCCCAATTGACCCCAACATTTCTGTTGGTAAATGAGACAGTTGTTAAGTGAATTTTGCCCCATTTTACAACCTTTTTTGCTGCTATTGTGAAATGAATCACTGCAGTTATCAAGTTAGTAAAACGGTTGTTAAAGGAATCTGGCTGCCTCATTGACTGTTATCAGAAGGTCACAAAAGGGGATCACATGACCCCAGGACATTGCAGCCATCATAAACATAAGTCAGTTGCCATGCATCTAAATTTTGATCATGTGACCATGGGGATGCTATAACTGTCATAAGCATGAAAAACCGTCAAAATCACTTTTTTCAGTGCCATTTAACTTTGAATGCTTACTAAACAAACTGCTGTAAGTCAAGGATTACCTATAGAACGTTATTCATTTATTTTCATCCCACCTGTATTGTTTTTCTGTATAACTGTATAACTCTTTCTCTTCCTATTTTCCCCACAACAACAACTTTGTGAGGTGAGTTGGGCTGAGACAGACCGGCCCAAAATCACCCTCCGCCTTCTATGGATTTTTAAAATCAAATTCACATTTTTAAAAATACTGAATTAAAAATGAACTTGGTACCTGGCAACATTTAAGAAACTTTTCAAATAGACTAAACATGTGGCTCTGTAGAATAAGTCCTAAGTAATGTAGAGACCGAATATCTATTTATAGCAATGATTTTTGATTATGAGATTTTAGGTGGGTCTACTTTCGTATAGGATGATAATAATTGTGAAGAATTAAGCCTGTTTTGTTTCATTGTTGGAAGTTGGAATGAATACAATCTGAGGATACTTGAAGTATGTATTATGGAAATCAACAATTGTTTTTTTTAAAAAACAATCCTTAGTGGTTTATGGCCCAAAGTGCTTATCCTGCCTTGTGAATCAGATGGAAAGGTTGGCAGTGGCTGGTCCCCTCTTGACCACCAAACCATTGATAGATTTGAAGTGATTCGTGTTTTCAAAACTGGGGTTCTCCTGTCCAAGCATAAGCAAGATCACTGTCTCCTATCCAGGCCAGAAAATCTTTTCAAAACATGGATCTACTTTAGTCTATGTTTTCAAAATGCTTTCCTGTTCCCTCTTGGATGGAGAGGGGGATAAGTACAATTCTCTTTGTTTCTCTCGAATATCATCAAAACTGGTGAATTCGATATTTTTAAGATTAAGTGATACCTGTGAGTCATCATTTTACTTTTGTTTATTGTAATTTATATGGCAACCCACTCACACCTGACCCTGGAAAGCTAGCAATCATTAAAACAAAAGATTTTAAAAAGAACAAACATTATCGCGTTACTTTTAATACACTTTAACTATTCAAACATACATAACAAGATGAGGAATTTCTATTCTATTGATAGTAAAATTGCTCTTATTTTCATAAGTGATAATATGAGGTACTATATAAAAGAATATCAGAATCTGGGATATTGAAATATCAGGGGAAAAAATCAAGGATAATAATGCAAACATTCTTCATATGATACATAGAGAATTTTCCAAAAGGGAAGAGATTGTCTCCTTTATTCATTATGTTGATAGTCTAAGAAAACATTAGTGTTTTCCTTGGCAGCTCACATTCCGCTGAATTCCAGAAATATTCCATAATACTAAAATATTATTCACTCTCCCTTAGTACCCTGCTTAGTACTCTGAGTAAATATATATTCCAGTCAAAGTTCATTTTAAATGAAATTCACAAGATGCTTACAAAAGGAGAACCTACATTATAACTCAACCTACAAGTTCAGATTACCAGGGGGAAATTCCTATTAAACTATTAACACCATAAATTGTAATGTAGACTATACTGAGACTGTGTCACCATGTTATGCAGAATTGTGTTAATTTAGGAAAGGAAAAATCACTCTATGTATGAATAAGGTTATAAGCGTGATAAGTTACACAGCTCTAGTAACCCTTTGCGGGGAAAGCATACTGCAGTTCTGGTGGACAGACCCGTATAAACTCTGGAACCCCTGGGACTTCTAGAGCAGTGGCCCCTAACTTTTTGGGCACCAGGGACCGGTTTTCTGCAGAACAGAGGGTGCATTATTTTATGTGCTGCCTGCATCCCACAGATGGGGCTTTGCTTGCTTTTGCAGCCCAGTTTCTGGCATGCCATGGCCCAGTTCTGGTCCATGGACCAGGGGTTAGGGACTCATGTTCTAGAGAATGATAAAAGACACAGCATTGATGGTTGATTTTATAGATATTACAGTTAGGATATACTTGCATCAATGGAACTAAAAATAATAATCATAATCATAGAGAATCCTTAGTCAGCTCCTTAGTTGGATGCAAAGTTTAGGTAAAATTGTATGTTTCAATGAATACCTAAGTGAGCAGAAAGGATACAATCTTGACATGGTACAAATTTCAATATTGAATCTTTCTGAAACTTGAATGCATATTGTCAGAATGTGCACAATGTGACTAGGTGAAACAACCCAGGAACAAATATAGTACACAGAGGTTTGTATTTACATATAGTGGTTTTATCTCTACCAAAACATATACCGTATATACTCGAGTATAAGTCAACCCGAATATAAGCCGAGGCACCTAATTTAATCACAAAAAACTGGGAAAACTTATTGACTCGAGTATAAGTCGAGGGTGGGAAATGCAGCAGCTACTAGTAAATTTCAAAAATAAAAATAGATGCCAATAAAAACTTTCACTAGGACAGTTGAGAATAAGTTTGATGTTCACAATTTCCTCTTTGAAAGAGACCAGTAAATAGGGAACAAGAAGATGAAGAAAAAGAAGTGTGTTTTTTCACACTTTTCACACTGAAGTGAACAAAAATGGCATCATAGGAACAGGCTTATTCTCAGCCCAAAGATTTGTTTCTGATTTCTTCCCTGATTTAAGGGAAATTTGGGAAACGATCTCACTATCATGAAAGGTTTGATTGATTCACTAACCCAAAAGATGATGATGATGACAGTGGTAGGCAGGAGTCACTCTCTCCCTTGCAAGAAAAAAGCAAGAGCCGTTCTTATGATATCTCTCTCTCTCTCTCTCTCCCCCCCCCAATAAAGTCAAGCCCTTTCCAGCACACGCGCGCAATCTGCCCCCGCCCCTTTGCACCTTGCAAATGCAAAACCCCAGGGTTTTTGCATTTGCAAGGTGCAAAGCAGCGGGGGCGGATCGCGCGCGCGTGCTGGAAAGGGCTTGACTGTATTACGGGGAGAAAGAGAGAGAGGGAGAGATCATAAGAACGGCTCTTGCTTTTTTCTTGCAAGGGAGAGAGTGACTCCTGCCTCCCACTGTCATCAACATCTTCTTCTTTTGGGTTAGTGAATCAATTAATTTGGGAAATGATCTCACTATCAGAAAACAACGCGAGCTGCCACCACCACCTCCTCCTCCCCCTCCTCCCGAGTGGACTGAAAGCAGCTGGAGCTGAGGAAATGAAGCTGAGTGGAGCGACCTCAGCTCGCGTTGCTTTCTCAGCCTAGAGCTCAGAAAAGCCTCCCCCTCCTCCTTCCCCTCCTCCCGAGTGGACTGAAAGCAGCTGGAGCTGAGGAAATGAAGCTGAGTGGAGCCGAAGCAACCTCGGCTCGCGTTGTTTTCTCAGCCTAGAGAAAGGGGAAGGGGGCTCATCTGGACCAAGGGTGAGTGTCCCCCTCAGTTTCCCCTGAAGGATCTTCTGTCGCTTTTGCCTTCTCCCTACATCTTCCCTCTGTTAAAATCACACACACACACACACACACACACACACACACACACTTATTTTCGGTTGGATAGATTTCGTGTCTGAGCATTCTCACATGGCGGTGGGTCTTCCCCCCCCAAAAAAACAGTTAAAAAAAGAAAAAACAATATATCCTCAAGCAAGAACTTTTCTGCTTCCGATTACTCCCATGCTTAAAAGTTGCAAAGGAAACACGGAAGCAGGGAAGCGGCTGCCCAGCTTCGGAGCTCCACACCATTTTTTTTTCAGAGGGAAATCTGACTCGAGTATAAGCCGAGGGGGTTTTTTTCAGCACAAAAAATGTGCTGAAAAACTCGGCTTATACTCGAGTATATACGGTATACATACAAATACTTTGAGACAAGCCTTGAACAAACAGCAATTGGTAATCAGCTACAGCATGGAAGCATACATGGAGAGAGATATCCCCTCACAGGGCCTCTCTTATATTACAGCCTCTTAAAGCGGTAGCAATCAAATAACCCTGCTGACTCATTGCAACCATTGCATCATTGTTACAGAGTTACAGTATTACATTACAGTAGCTAGTCAGCTATTAAATCATCATTACCCTGACACATATTTTATTGTTTAAGTGCAGGTAGTCCTTGACTTATGACCACAACTGAGTCCAACATTTCTGTTGCTAAGTGAGACATTTGTTAAGTGAATTTTGCCTCATTTTATGATGTTTCTTGCTACAGTTGTTAAGTGAATCACTGCAATTGCTAAGTTATTAATATGATTGTTAAGCGAATCTGGCTTCCCCATTGACTGTTGTCAGAAAGTCCCAAAAGGTGATCACATGACCCTGGGACACTGCAACCATCCTAAATATGAGTCAATTGCCAAATATCTGAAGTTTGATCATGTGACCATGGGGATGCTGCAACAGTCATGTGTGAAAAATGGTTATAAGTCACTTTTTTCAACACAGTTGCAACTTCAAACCATCATTACATGAACTTGTTGTAAGTGAAGGACTACCTGTCCAGTGAATATGACAGACACAGAGCTTTGGACATCTTTCTGGTGAGTTTTTGACAACACCTCCTCTGGCAGAAATAACATCTTCCAAATATTTCCTTTGGCAGAAATAACATCTTCCAAATATTTCCTCTGGACAGTTAAGAGTCCTTCTGTTCTTAATTTTGGACTTTTCTCCTACTTTTCTTTGCAGAAGTCTTCTCAGTCACAAATAATCTTAGACCTCTTTGCATGTACTGCAAATTTGAAGTGTCCTCATAGATTTTCATTAGCATTCCAGTCTGGAAACTGTAAAATTCATTCCAAATCCTTTGCCTCTTTTTTATAAGTTCTTGGAGGTATGTTTTGAACTGTTCCCTTGCTAAAAATCCCTAACTCCTTTTCAGTTTCAAACTGTGGGTCCCCTCAAGGCCTATTGGAACTTCAAGACTAACAATCACCTACATTTCAATTAGCATTCAGCATCCAGTACTTTTTGGCAGTTGGATCTGAATAGCCTCACTTCCTGCCATATACTGTGCATAAGAGCAGAGAGCAATTGCGCTGTGCCAGTTTTTCTCTTCGATTCAACTAAAAATATTTTTCTTGGATCTTTTCTTTGAATTTTTGTTGCACAGAAAAAAATGACTGATTATGGGATTTTTCAGGGTATTAGATCCTGCAAGCACAAATTCAAAAGAATTTAACCACAGTATGCACCTATATTTTTAGGTGGTCTAAGCCAAGATGTACTTTATTATTATTAACAATAGTCAAATTATAGCACAATTCTACACATGTCTACTCAAAAGTAATCCTCACTAGGTTAATAGGAATTACGCATGGGAAAGGATTTCTATAAGAGTTTGGCTTGCTGTAGGCTAGCTTGGCATGGGCACTTAAATGCTTTTTTTATTTTTCTATTTTGTAAAGGAAAAATATGTTATAATCTTTGCATAATTGGCTATGTTTATTTTTTCTTCAACAAGTAACTCTCCTTTCTGGGATCAACTGTCCCACTTCACCCTTTATATCTTTTAACTTCCTGGTAAAGAAAGGCAAAAATGATTCAAGGTGTGCTCTCTCATAGGCCTACAACTGAAAGATACAGTACCCAAACCCCAAAGCTTGCTTTCGTGCTATTAAACCCACTTCTATTTTCCCTTTAGCTGGAAACTGTAAGTGCTAACATGAGCTGAGAAAGACTGGCCAAGGAAGAGCAAGAGGCATGTGAATTGCTCTAATGGTTTAAGGTTTTGCTGTTGTTATCTTGGAAGAAGAATCGAAAACAAATTCTTTGGCTCCATATACTGTTATCTTCTCCTTTGCTCTTTCAATCCCAATGGAGATCAGAGCTTACGCTTTATTGTTCACAAAATATTTACATTATGGGTTGCATCTGTATCTGTTGGCTACATCAGTCCCATTCTTCAAATTGTTAAATTTTAATGATGGAGAAAAGAGAAAAGATCACCAGGTGCCCCACTTTCTTTCTCTACTCTGTGGCCATTACATACAGAAGAGGATTAAAATTGGAAAGACTAAAGCAGTGGTCGCCAATCAGTGGGCTGGGGACCACTGGTGGTCCATGAGAAAATTTTGGTGGTCTGCAGAGAAATGTCACCCCAAAGCACCCCCCAAAGCAATTAATCCAGGCTGCATGGGAACACAAGGCTGCGCCACCCACATGGCCCGTGGGAACATAAGGCTTGCATTGCTTGCATTGTGAACAACATGAAGTAGTGAGGGGAGGTGGGAAAGGGCGGAGGGAGAGAACTTGCCCCACTCAACCCACACACCTCGCCTGACCACCGGGCTGCTTCTTTCCACTTCTTTGCAAGGAAAGCAGCAAAAGTCTTTCCTTCTTTCCCCAAACTCCACCAGAAATGAGTTTTTGAGATCCTGCAAGGCATCTTGCTCCAAGAGGCTGTGCCAATGTGACAAGTCTCACAAAGACTTATTTCTGGAGGAGTTTGGGGGAGAGAAAGAAAGACTTCTTGTTAGGGATACACCCTAGCAGAATCTGCACGGCAGTCAGGCAGGCAGGCAAAATATTTGAGATAAATGTTTTTGTAGCTTACACTCAGTAAAACAGATACACTGTGCTAGTTAAATAGTTTATTCCAGTAAGAGTTTTAGCATAGTCAAAACAGTCCATATATCATTCACTAGTTCAGTCCATCCAGGGATTATTCATTTGCAAAGTCCAGTGTCAAAAAAGAGGTCAGTAAACTTACAAATATCAGTTCAGTAATAAATCTTCTCACAGTAGAGATACGAAGAAATTCAAACCTCCTTTCTTCCTTCAGCAGCAGCAGCAGCAGGGAACCATCAATCCATCATTGTCAGCAAGCAATTCAGTAAGCCAGCAATTAATCAAGTTCTTTTGCTCCCTCTTATGGCGGTTTTACAGCCGCACCCAAAATTACATGCTTTGCAGTTAAAGTGACACACACTTATGTAAGAGGAAAACATGAATAACATCCATTGTGCATTGTGTAGCTGTGACTCAAACCTCAAAACTGTGAGTTTGATACTTTTCTACTGCAAGAGGGAGAATTGAAACATTGAACAATCTCATGTTGTGCTCTGAGAAAACCTGGGAAAATATGTACGTGTTAGGAAGCATCCAACTTCCTGATGTCCCATATTAGGTGATGAATTGTATACTGAAATTCAATAGGTAGATTGTAAACCAAGCTATCCTAGGATGGGGCGGTAGGTCAGGGTATAAAATAGAATGCAAACTTTGCTCTGGGTTCCTCCCATCTGCCAGAGTAGGAACCCGTTTCTGCAGAAATGCTACAATAAAGCTGTTTTCCTTGGATTAATATCGAATCTTTGATGGTTTTTCAAGCCCCCACCCCACAATTTGGCAAGCCAAGCCAGGAGCCTCAACGTTGGTCTTCTGGAAGCTGGGGACTAGGTGAGTAGTGGCCACGACTTCCCATTGAGAGGTGCCTCCTCCCCGAATTCTGGTCGGCTCCAGAGGCGACTGGAAATCCAGACTGTTGTGAATGCATAAGATTTAATAAAGAGAACTGAGCTTGGAGTAAAGTGCAGGGTTCTGGCCCTGCACTTCTGATTGGCTGTTAAGCGGCCGGACCGGATTGGCTTTTCCGGGGAATCCGATTGGCCCTTAACAGAGAGTTCCTATTGGTTATAAGAGCTAGCGCTCCTCGATTGTTATTGGTTAATAGTTACTGGGGTTGCCTATATAAGGAGGGTTATAACTGCCATTGAGTTGAGAAGTCACGATGTAAATAAAGAGCTCAAGTTCACCGTTCCACAGGCTTGTCTCCATTCTTTCTCGCCCATGCTCCAAACATAACACTGGCGACGAGGATGGGATTTGGAGACATCTGAACTGATGGAACTAAGAAGAAACACCGAGCACGTGGCTGACGATGCTACACAACGGAACCATGTCTGGCAGCATCGTACCACCCGCTCCGTTCGATCCAGTGTAGGAAGATTGGGAGTCCTACATGGATCACTTCCAAATGTTCTTAGAAACTAACAACTTAAAGGACTCCAAAGCCGGGAAGAAACGGGCAGTGTTCCTAACGCATTGCGGTCCAACTGTATTTAAGATGGCTAAAGCACTAGCAAAACCGAGAGAAGTGAAGGCGATGGACTGGGACGACCTCGAACCTCTACTTAGAGATCACTACGCACCGGCCGTGCCTACGCTTGTGAGACGGCACGACTTCTATCAGAGAAACCAGCAAAAAGGAGAAAGCGTCGCCGACTTCATAGCAGACCTCCGAAACTTAGGAGGCCTCTGCGGATTCGCCGATTTGGAAGAGGCACTGAGAGATCGAATAATTCTGGGATTAGATGCACCAGGTGTACAGAGCAAGCTGATGGGGAAAGGCGACATCGGCCTTGCCGATGCCATCACCGATGCTACTGCAGCAGAAGCAACCAGGAAGTCGGCTGCACAATTACGCCGCAACCGCACTCCGGTACACCAACCGACAGGCGACATTTTACCCAAGGCAGAAGGGCAACTTTCCACGACACACCACGAGGACCTCTCTTCATTGTCAGACAGCGACGAAGAAGAGGTCCATCGACTGCGGTCCGACCGGGACCACCACCCGAAGTCCCTACGCCCTTGTGCTGGCTGTGGAGCCAACCATGCCAGGTCCGAATGCAAATTCTGTGACGCACTCTGCCATGAGTGTGGAAAGAGAGACCACATTGGACGGGTCTGCCGAAGTTTACAAGGACCCGGCCAGGCTTCAAAGGGGGCTAACTATCGCCAATCGACAGGAAACCGTCCTGTAAGGCGAGAACCAGTAAGCCACTCCTACAGAAACCGAGCTTTACAGCGAGAAGAGGCTCATCATACTATCACTATCGCTCACACCTCAGCCTTGGATGCCAAGAAAATCCGAATCACAGCAGCCATCGAGAACCAGCCTTGCCCCATGGAAGTCGACTCAGGATCGTCCCTCTCGATAGTGTCCTGGAAGACCCTCAAGCAACTCATCCCCACGATTCAGCGCCAAGACCTCCGTTTCCAAAGACTTATTCTTAAGGACTATCAAGGGAATTGAATCCCTGTCATTGGCTCCTGCCGAGTCCGGGTCTCCTTCAAGAAGCACACAGCGTACTTACCGCTAACTGTGATCGACAAATATCGGCCTTGTCTGCTAGGTATCCAATGGTTTGCGCCACTTGGCATTGAAGTGGCAGGCATAAACCGAATCAGCGAAAGTGATTGGGAGGAGGACCTCATCCATGAATTCAAGGAGGTCTTCGCGGAACGTTTAGGTGAGTACAAGGGATCCCCAATATCATTCAACCTTGATCCAAAGATAGCTCCCATCCGCCTTAAGCCCCGTCGAGTTCCGTTTGCCTTAAAGCCGAAAATCGACGAACAACTCGACAAACTAACAGCTCAGGGGGTGCTAGAGCCTACCAATCACTCTCCCTGGGAAACCCCAATCGTAACACCCATTAAGCCAGACGGGTCGATCTGAATTTGTGGGGACTACCAGGCCACCCTGAACCACGCCCTACAGCAGAATGCATATCCAGTGCCAGTGGTACAGCAGCTCCTCCACTCCCTGGGGTGTGGAAAGGTCTTCGCTAAATTAGACTTAGCTCAGGCATATCAGCAACTATCTGTTGATGAAAAGACGGCACAGGCACAAATGATTGTGACGCACCGAGGTGCCTTTAAATGCACCCGGCTCCAATTCGGAGTCAGTGTAGCCCCAGGAATTTTTCAGAGCCTGATGGAGAGGCTATTACAAGGGATTAAAGGCGTGGTTCCCTACTTTGATGATGTATTAATTGCTGCACCTGCAAAAAAAATCTTACGGGATCGTTTAAAGTTAGTCCTACAAAAATTCCAAGACGCCGGGCTTAAGGTAAAAAAGAATAAGTGTAAATTGTGTACAGATAGTGTTGAATTTTTAGGGTACCTAATTGATAGTCACGGTATTCACCCTACCAACAGTAAACTAAGAGCAAAAAAAACGCCCCCACGCCTCGGAACAAGGCCGATCTCCAGGCGTTCCTAGGCCTCATCAACTTTTATAATGTATTTCTACCGCATAAAGCAACGGTCGCTGAACCATTACACCGATTGTTAGACAAGAAAGCAAACTGGTTACGGGGTCATAGAGAAGAACAGGCATTCCGCAATGTAAAAAAAACTACTGACTTCTGACTCTGTACTCATGCAATACAATGAGACTTTGCCATTAAATATCACATGCAATGCTTCACCTTTCGGAGTGGGCGCCATTCTGAGCCATGTACTACCTAATGTTAACGAAGCCCCTGTTGCATATTTTTCAAAGACACTTTCAAAAACTGAGCAAAATTATGGCCAAATCGATAAAGAAGCCCTCGCAATTGTATCGGCCGTTAAAAGATTCCACGAGTACGTATATGGCCGGGCTTTTACTATCGTGACTGACCACAAACCGTTATTAGGGATAATAGCTGGGGATAAGCCAACTCCCTACATATTATCCCCCAGGATGACTCGTTGGTCAGAATTCTTGGCTGCTTATAATTATCAGCTGCAATACCGCCCAGGGAAAGCCATTCCCCACGCCGACGCATTGAGCCGAGCACCACTTCCAGAGACTCTCGACGATCCTGCACCAACGGTAACCACGTTGCAAATTGAAACACTCAACTCACCGCCATTGACTGCCCGAGATATCGCGAGAGAAACCAAACATGACCCCACCTTAGCGCGAGTTCTAGGCTGGGTAGAACGCGGATGGCCATTGGACCAATTATCAGATGACTTCACACCATTCAAAACTCAACAAACGGAGTTGTTCTCTCAAAAAGGCTGTGTCATCTGGGGCAATAGAGTCGTTATCCCAGAACGACTCCAAAAAGCGCTGCTGAGAACTTTGCACAATGGCCACCCCGGTATCGTGCGGATGAAAGCCCTCGCACGAAGCTACGCATGGTGGCCGGGCATCGACAAGCAAATCGAAAATTGGGTTAAAGCTTGTCATAAATGCCAGGAAGTGAGCAATGCCGCACCTAAAGCCATCCCTACCGAATGGGAGACACCACGGGGACCCTGGTCCCGTATTCACTTGGACTTTGCGGGACCGACCAAAGGCCACACCTTTCTGCTAACCGTCGATGCCTACTCGACTTGGCTCGAGATTCACCGCATGACGAACACAACCACTGAAGCGGTTATCAAAAACTTGGAAAGACTATTTGCAACCCACGGATTACCAGACATCCTGGTATCCGACAACGGGCCCCAATTTACAGCGCTGTCTTTCGAGCAGTACGTGGCTGACCACAGCATCCGACATGCGCTCACCACGCCTGCGCACCCTGCGACCAGTGGCAAAGCAGAGCGCATGGTCCAATTTGTTAAGAAAACCTTGCAGAAGGTAGACTACGATAACATTGATGACAAGATCAATCGAATCCTTTTCTACAACACATCACACCTCATAGCATCACCAATAAAACTCCAGCCGAACTGCTAATGGGACGACCAGTTACACCCAGCATATGAACCAGAAAAACCACTCGGATCCAGCGGCCGCTGTTCGTGCCTTCCAGGTAGGCGATTTGGTATATGCTAAAAACCTATCGGGCGATCCGCTGTGGGTGGAGGCAACAGTAGTTCGTGTAACCAGCCCGAGATCCTACCTTGTACAATGCCTTGACGATAGACTATGGAAACGCCATATCGATTAATTACGATCGCGGCTTCTGTCGGGCATTCCTGAACTCCCTTATGACCAAACTGAGGGGGGGGGAAAGATACGGAAGAGGATGAATTCCAAGTAGATGAAAACCCATTCGAAGGAAACAACGGCATAATAGAGACACAGGAAGTGGAACCAGAGAGGGAAACAGATGCACCTCAGGGAATTACCGAGAATAATGGCAACGACGAAGAAATGAACTCTGAACCAGAGGCAACCCCGTTGCCAAACAACGATCTACCTCAGCGTGATTGCAGTCAAATGACACAGCGAAAATCAAAAAGACTAATAAAGCAACCATCCTACCTAAAGGACTATGTAACTGCGCCCTGCAAACAGAAGCCAGGGGGAAGGGGTGTTGTGAATGCATAAGATTTAACAAAGAGAACTTGAGCTTGGAGTAAAGTGCAGGGTTCTGGCCCTGCACTTCTGATTGGCTGTTAACGGCAGGATCGGACTGGCCCGTTCCGGGGAATCCGATTGGCCATTAATAGAGAGTTCCTATTGGTTAAGGGAGTTAGCGCTACTCGATTGTTATTGGTTAATAGTTACTGAGGTTGCCTATATAAGGAGGGTTATAACTGCCATTGAGTTCAGAAGTCACTATGTAAATAAAGAGCTGAAGTAAATAAAGAGCTGTGTAAATAAAGAGCTGAAGTTCACCGTTCCAGAGGCTTGTCTCCATTCTTTCTCGTCCATGCTCCAAACATAACACAGACAATCCTTGGAAACAGCGTTTTGCCGGCTGATAGTCTGGGACTATCGAAAGGAAAATAGAGGAAAGCCTGAGTTGGGTTTGCCCACACATCCACTACCTCGGAGGTCTTGGGTGATCAGGTAAAACTTGTTTCTTTCATTTGAAAAAGATTAGAGGAGGGAATCCTTAAACTCTCAGGAGAGAATCCAGCGCTTGCTGGAGGATCGGACTGGTTAGTCGAGTAAGGAAGTGATGGGAAAGGAACAGAGTAAGGGATTGGGGGATCCAGGAAGGGATTATCCGGAGTTAGAAACTGAATCAGATGGCAGGAAACCAATACCCACAGATTCGCCTTTGGGACAGCTGCTCCAGCAGTGGTTCTCCCCGAATCTGAAACACTTTATGAAGGAGCTGGAGAAGAAACATATGATCTACCTTGGTAGAAACCAGTGGCCAAAATACCCTCTAATTGATCCTAAATTCCCATACCACTGGGCTGCGGACGGGGAGACCAGTATTTATTGGATAAATCAACTAAAAGAATACATAATTGGACATAAGATGAATTCGCAATTACCATATATTGAGGTGTGGTTTCATGTAAATTTTGAGGGTCCTGACCCACTGGCGGGACAATATTGCACAAAGCAGAACGAAGAGGGATCGGATGAATACTTGTATAAGACACATCCGTTGCCCCCTCCAATTCGCAGGCTCCGGTAGTGCCTAACGCGCCGGTAGACCAAGCAGTGGCAATTCCTCTGCCGCCATCACCCCCTCCCTCTCAGCAGCCGCCCCCATATAGACCGCTGCTGAGAGAACTGCGTCAACTTGAACAAAACATAAAAAACTTGCCTTTTCCGGAACAACCTCAGGCATCTGCCTTTCCCCTCCGTGAAGTCCCGAACGGAGTAAATGCCCAGGGAAACACGGTTTCAATGTATGCAGTGTTTCCAATTAAGGCAAGTGAACTACGGGATTTAAAGAAGACTCTTCCAAGACTTCACAAAAATGCCAATAATGTGTCAGAACAATTAGAGTTGTTTGGGGGACCAAATGATTACACGTATCTGGAATTGATGTATGTTTTGGGACATTTGTTCTCCCCAGAAGAAAGGGATTTGATTAGACAAGGGGCTATAGAAGTCTGGTGCAGATCGCAACTGGGATATGACAATGCGGTTGCTGGAGATGTGAAATTCCCATTGGCCACTCCTGATTGGGACATACAAAATGAGGAGCATAGACAGAATATGCGGGACCTTTAAACAATGATATTGAATGGTATCAAAATTGCTGTGCCACAGGGGAGGAATTTAACCAAAGCCTTTGAAGTAACACAAGGCAAAGATGAATCCCCTGGTGACTATTGTACAAAGTTGAGGGAAAGTCTGGTAAAATATTCTGGGGTGGACCCAAGCACACCTGTGTTTGAATCCATGCTGAAAATGCAGTTTGTGACTGGGGCTTGGCCAGATATTCAGAAGAAAATTCAAAAATTAGATAATTGGGGCACAGTTAGAATGACAAATCTCCTGAAAACTGCTCAACAAGTATGTGTTAACAGGGATACTGTGAAAACTAGACAGAAATCCCAAATGATATTGGCTACAATGCAGGCTGCAACTAAGAACGAGGTGAAGAAAAGTGTGGATTGTGTAAGGGGGGCAATGGGAGGCCAGGGTGAGAGAAGGCGAGGGGGAATGCAAGGAAGTTTCAGAGGAAGAGGAAAAGGTTTCAGAGGGATGGGAATGAGACAGCCTGGAATGGATAGAAGCTGCTTTAGGTGTGGGAAGGAAGGACACTTTGCGTGCAAGTGTCCTACCAACCAAAGGGAGAGGAGTTATGCATTGTATGATGATGAGGGCTGTTCCGGTTCCTTTAAGAGGACCTGCGGGGAGCCATTGGTAAACATTTCAGTGTGTCCTGACCATCAGGAGCGGCTGTTCCTGATAGACACCGGTGGAAGCCGGACTTCTGTGTGTGACCTGATAGAGGGTGTACATAGATCAAGGAAAATGATAAAAGTAGTGGGGGTGAGTGGAAAATCACAGGATGTGAGGGTGTTTGAACAAATCAGACTGGAAATGAATGAAGTGGTGACTGAGGCTGAAGTGTTGTATATTCCTGATTCTGGAGTGAATTTGCTAGGAAGAGAACTGTTGCATGTGTTTGGTATCCAGCTGTGGGATACCAGGAAGGGAGTAAGGATGTGGAAGATGACTGTGGAAGATGAGTGGGCAATTTCGGATGAGGTTTGGGCAGGAGATGAGAAGGTAGGGTGAATGAACATTCAGCCTATCAAGATTCAAGTGCAGCCTGGGGTGACAAAGCTTTGGACATCACAATATCCAATGAGTAGAAGGGGGAGAGAGGGGTTGAAGCCTGTGATTGATAAATTGTTGAAACAGGGTATGCTGGAACCTACTATGTCACCTTTTAATTCTCCAATACTTGCTGTATTGAAGAAGGATGGGAAGCATAGATTTGTTTTGGACTTGAGGAGGATCAATAGCATTGTGGTTCCCAGATTCCTGGTGGTTCCCAACCCCTATACTATCTTGGGACGAATCCCTCCTAAAGACAAATGGTTTACTGTAGTAGATCTGAAGGATGCTTTCTGGGCGTGCCCCCTTGAGGAAAAAAGTAGAGATATGTTTGCATTTGAATGAAATGATCCTGAGAGTGGAAGGAAACAGCAATTAAGGTGGACAGGACTTTCCCAGGGATATACTGAAATCCCTTTGCTGTTTGGACAGGCTTTGGAAAAGAAGTTAGTGTCTTTTGAGAAAGGGAAAGGGATCACGTTGATTCAGTATGTGGATGATTTGTTGCTGACTGGGGAGAAAGAGAATGAGGTCAGAGCAGCATCTGTGGCTTTGTTAAATTGGCTGAAGGAGCAAGGATTGACAGTTTCAAGGGAAAAGATCCAATTTGTGGAAAGGAAGGTGAAATATTTGGGGCATTATATTCAGCAGGGGGTGAGGTTGCTGGATCCTGAGAGGGTGAAAGGGATCATGAGCTTGGTTCCTCCCAGAAATAAGACAGAAGTCAGGAAAGCCCTCGGATTGCTGGGATATTGCAGAGCCTTGGTGGACCAATACACTGTGTTAGCCCAATTCCTGCACAGGAAGTTGGTAGGGAAAGGAGAGAGTATAGAATGGTTAGAGGGAGATGATGAGAAGTGGGGGGATTTAAAGAAGGCACTGTCATCCACACCGGTTTTGGCCTCGCCCAATTTGAAGCTCCCATTTCATCTGTATGTGTCAGCAGCACAGGGAACGGCACTAGGAGTGTTGGCACAGAAAAGGGGGGGCAGTACCAGCCCATCACCTTTCTGAGCAAGACTCTGGAGCCGGTAGTAAGGGGATGGCCAATCTGTGTGCAGGCTGTGGCTGCTACAGCTATGTTGGTAGTAGAGAGCAAGAAATTAACCTTTGGAGGGGCCCTGGTGGTGCATTCTCCTCATCAGGTTACTTCTGTGCTAAGTCAGTTGGCAACAACCTGGATGACAGAAGGACGGATTCTCAAATATGAGACCATTTTGAGAACCAGCCCTGATGTAGTGATTGGGACAGATAGGAATTTGAACCCAGCCAAATTTTTAGAAGGAAGAAGGCAGGAATGGGAGGCTGAAGACCATGATTGTTTGTTGCAAGTAGATTTGATGACAAAGGTGAGGGAGGATCTGGAAGAGACTCCTTTGAAAGATGGGGAGAGATGGTTTGTGGGTGGATCAAGTAGGGTTGAAGAAGGAAAAAGGAAGTCAGGATTTGCAGTTGTGACAGAAGAAGGGGAGGTCATAGAAAAAGGCTCCCTTCCTTCTTCATGGTCTGCACAAAAGTGCGAGTTGTTTGCTTTGAAGAGAGCCTTGGAATTGGCTGAAGGAATTGATGTGACAATTTGGACTGATTCCAAATACGCCTGGGGTGTGGTCCATACCTTTGTAAGATCTGGCAGGAGAGGGGTTTTATCAGGGCTGATGGGAAACAAGTTGAACAATTACAGCTTGTGGAACAGGTTCTGGAGGCCCTGCAACTGCCAAATCAAGTGTCAATATTACATGTGAATGCTCATCAGAAAGGGAATACCCCAGAGGTAGTTGGAAACAGGTGGACAGATAAATGGGCAAAAGAAGCGGCAGGGGAGCTGGAGCTGGTAATGGTATCAGTTCCCTTGTTGGAAGTAGAAGAGGATGAGAATTGGAAGCCAGAAGGGAAAGAGAAAGACGAGTTGGAAGGAGAAGGGTGCACACTAACAGAGGATGGGTGGAAAACATCAGAAGGGGTGAAAGTCGTCCCCAGGGATGTAATGAGGGGAATTCTAGAAAAAGTACATGAAGGGGGACACTGGGGAACGGAAGCATTGGTGATGGCTGCAAAACCACATTTCTGGAGTCCCAAAATGTGGACATTAGCACAGAGCATTTGCTGGAAATGTTTGATCTGCCTTAAGGTAAACAAGAAGGCAGCAAGTAAGAAAGAAATGAGGGGAAGGCCTTTGGTTAGTTGGCCGTTTCAAAGGACTCAGATCGATTTCACAGAAAAGGGGGGATGGAAGTACTTATTGGTGGTTAAAGATCAATTAACAGGAAGGGTAGAGGCATATCCCACCAGAAGGGCAACAGCCCCCACGGTGACCAAGATCCTGTTAGAACAAATTATCCCCAGATATGGCATGATGGAAGCAATTGATTCGGATAGAGGAACACACTTTACACAAAAAGTTTTGCAGTCAGTGATGGCTGCGATTGGGGTGAAATGGGATTTGCACACTCCTTGGCATCTGGAGGCCAATGGCCAGGTGGAGAGAGCTAATGGCGAGTTGAAGAAACATCTGACCAAGCTCCAATTGGAAAATGGATTGCCTTGGACAAAGAATCTGCCCCTGGTACTCCTTAGAATTAGAACATGCCCAAGGAAAGACACAGGGGTCTCCCCTTTTGAAATGTTAATGGGGCGACCCTACCTGGCCAGACTGGGAAATCCTATACATGAATTTAAAGATTTGTTTCTGAGAAAATATTTGCAGGCACTGTCCAGGTCTTTGTTTTCTCTTTATAAACAGGGATTGTTGGCACAACGACCACCACTTGCGGGAAGCCAACACCCCTATGAAGTTGGAGATTGGATTCTAGTAAAGACGTGGAGAAGTAAGAAGCTGCAACCTAGCTGGGAAGGCCCGTACCAGGTGCTGTTGACAACTGAATCTGCACTCGAGAAGGAGGCTGGACGCATTACAGCAGAGTCAAGAAGGCACCAGATCCAAATTCTACGTGGAGGACAGTTCCAGTGGAAAGTCAGCCGCTGAAGCTTACCTTAAAAAGATGAAGAAGATTGGACCCTGGACTGAGCTAACCACCTTGACGATAGTACTGATGATTGCATCAGGAGGACAGACTTCATATATTGGACCAGCTGGAGACTTGGGGACAGATTTATGGGAAGACAATACATACATGAAGGATTTGAAGAAGGTATCACAAGCATTGAACATAACTAACTGCTGGATGTGCATGCACATGCCAGGGAAGACAAGGGAGAGTTTAACATTACATGCAATCCCACTAAGTCACCAGGATTTGAGACCAAAGGGACGTAAATTTGAACAGGCTCCTATGAAAAGAAACCTATCTGGGAAGGTATTTGTCCATTTGAGAGAAAAAGCATATGTGTGTTTCAAGAGAAATGTATCCAAAGGAGTGGATTTGGGTGGTTGGGAAAAATGCAACAAAACTTTTGATAGGCCTTTATCTTGTAGTAACCACAGTTATTCTAACACTCATCATCAATTGAGTTATTTTAATCACAACCAATACCAGATGTGTATGTATTTTGAAGATATAATCAATTGGACTCGGACTTCGAATCAAACATATGCCATGGAAAATTTTAGGTGGGTGTTGTGTGGGAAACATGCGTATAGAGAAATGCCACCACATTGGAGTGGGATTTGTACCATGGGATAGGTGATACCAGTAATATATAAATTGAATACCTTACCCCAGGGACGGATTCAGAACAAAAGAGAAATCAGTTCAGGACTAACGCTGGGGGGAAGGTTGAAAACACAGTTAGCACGGGGAATGCTGGCACCGTTGGGAGTAGCCATGAATTATAGAGATTTACATATTCTGAATAACTTTACAGTAGCCATGTTTAATGATACTATCAAGACAATCAAAATGCTCAACACGGAACTTTCTGAAGCTAGAAAAGTGACTTTGCAAAATAGATATGCATTAGACATTGTATTACCTGCAAAAGGGTGTGTGTGTGCTTTGATTCATTCACATTGCTGTGTATATATCCATGATTTCCAACCCAATATTACAAAAACAGTGCAAATGATGGAGGAACGCATTCGTTCTAATCCATTATTACAAGGAGGTGATTCCTCATTTCCAGATCTGTGGGGGGCATTATGGTCTTGGCTTCCCAGCACTGCTTGGTTGAGATCTACAATCATGGGAATTATATTAATAATTATATGCTGTGTGATGTTGTGTTGTTGTGTTCAGTGTTTCCCTGGTGTAATAGCAATGTGTGGAAGATTAGGGAAAACTTTAGGTTCAAGATC
Organism: Hydrophis major; assembly: GCA_033807585.1. Taxonomy (NCBI): domain Eukaryota; kingdom Metazoa; phylum Chordata; class Lepidosauria; order Squamata; family Elapidae; genus Hydrophis; species Hydrophis major. The sequence continues at coordinate 133,261,359 of CM066329.1, read as the reverse complement.
CGGGAAGCAGGAGGAAGAAACTCTGATGATGTTTCAGAAGGAGATGGCTCTGAGAGGCTGGGGATCTGTTGCGTGAGTTTGAGTCAAGAAGGAAAGCAGAAAAGGGGGGAATTGTAAGAGGAAAACATGAATAACATCCATTGTTTATTGTGTAGCTGTGACTCAAACCTCAAAACTGCGAGTTTGATACTTTTCTACTGCAAGAGGGAGAATTGAAACATTGAACAATCTCACGTTGTGCTCTGGGAAAACCTGGGAAAATGTATACGTGTTAGGAAGCATCCAACTTCCTGATGATATTAGGTGATGAATTGTATACTGAAATTCAATAGGTAGATTGTAAACCAAGCTATCCTAGGATGGGGTGGTAGGTCAGGGTATAAAATAGAATGCAAACTTTGCTCTGGGTTCCTCCCATCTGCCAGGGTAGGAACCCGTTTCTGCAGAAATGCTACAATAAAGCTGTTTACCTTGGATTAATATCGAATCTTTGGTGGTTTTTCAAGCCCCCACCCCACACTTACTTACAATCATAGTTTATATATATTATTTTACCCAAAGTAAGTTAGGTAACCTTGTTATTCCTAACACACTCCCCTTTTGGGTAATATAATAATATATATATATCCATTTACAACCTTAAACCATAGTCATCACAACTTTCTTTGTGTTTGACTGAACCTTGGGCTTTTGTAAACTGATCAGCAATATTTTCTTCAGTCATGCAATATTCCAGTCTTATCAAACCATTTTTTACAGATTGTCTTACATTCAGATATCTAAGATCTGTATGCTTAGATCTCATTTTCACAGCAATATTTGTAGCCAACCATATGGCTGCTTGATTGTCCTCATATACAATAATGGAATCATTAACAGTTATTCCCAAATCCAATAACAACTGTTTATACAGAATTAAATCAGTACATAATAAAGATAGACATGAAAATTCTGCTTCCATTGTGGACATGCTTATGTGTTGCTGTCTAATTGACCTCCAACGAATCAGTGCTTTTCCTAACAGTATAGCCATACGTGAAGTTGATTTCCTAGTGTTTATGTCTGTTGCAAAACTTGCATCAGCATATGCACTTAAAATCAGATCATCTTTAGAATAGTATTGTTTAATGTCCATCTAGATCTTTTTTGTCCTTTCCATTTAATTGTCATTGGATTATGGTCTGCCCATGTACTTGTTTCAATATTTATTTCTTGAATATTAGATAATAATTCTGTTGATGTCCAAATCATATCTATTCTGGACCACGATAAATGCGTGTTTGAATAAAAAGTATATTGTTGAGTTTTAGCATTTCTTTCTCTCCATATATCTTTTAAATTTAGTTCATCTGTCATTTTGAAAAAGGATTTAGGGAGAGTTTTCCTATTTTGTCGTATTGTTTTTACTGTATAGTCCAGTTTATTGTCTACAATTCTATTAAAGTCCCCCATCATAAGTATATTAACATAGTCCAGTTCAATTATTTTCATATGTAATTTTTTATAAAATTCTTCTTGTTTATCATTTGGGGCATAAATTGCAACCAAGAGTGTTTTTATATTATTATCCACTATTTCAACTATTAATACTCTTCCATCTTCATCCATATAAATCAATTTAGCTGAAGTGGTTTCTTTAACGTACAAAACCACTCCTCTTTTCTTACAATGAGTCAGATTTTACACAATGGATGGAAAAAGAATTGGCCTTCTTCTTCAATGAAAATAAAAAAGAAGATACTTCAATACAGAATGTTTGGGATACAATGAAGGCATATGCAAGAGGATTAATAATTGACTATATAAAGAAAAAGAACATTAAGAAGAGGCAAATGATTAAAGCTCTAGAAGATGACCATAAAAAACTGGAAAAAGAATCACAGAAGATGCCACAGAAAAAAGATATCAAACTTAAAATGGACATAATTAAACATAAAATGGATCAAGCAGAGAAAGAACTGGCACAAAAAATTAGAAGTGCTAAACAGAACTATTTTAAAGATGCAAATAGGCCAGGTAGATGGTTAGCATATAAGTTGAGAAAAGAGAAAGAGTCAAGGAAAATATCACAGTTAATAGATGATCATGGTCAAATTTGTTATGGTAATAAGGAGAAAAAGGCAATCATTCGAGATTTTTATGGACAACTATACAAACAAGAGAATCTTGACGAGGGAAAAATTAAACAGTATTTACAAAATGCTAACCTACCTAAGATACCTGATGAAACTCAGAAAATGTTAGAAAGTGCTATAACAATGATGGAATTAACCGAAGCACTCAACAGACAGAACAATGGAAAAGCACCAGGACCAGATGGCTTCCCGGCAGAATTTTATAAAACATTACAAGAATTGTTGAGCATCCCACTGTTGGAAGTCGTGAATGAAGTTATGATAAATAAGAAAATACCTGAAATATGGTCAGAAGCTTATATTACACTTATTCCAAAAGAAGGGGTTGACCCATTACAAATTAAGAACTATAGACCTATTTCCTTATTGAATGCAGACTATAAATTTTTTGCTTCAATCTTGGCAGAAAGGCTTAAAAAATACCTAAATAACTTTATTCACTCTGATCAGAATGGATTTTTACAAAAGAGACAGATTAAAGACAATATGAGGGTAATCCTGGACACATTGGAATATTATGAAGCGCACCCGGAAAAACAAATGGCTTTGATATTCTTAGATGCCCAAAAGGCATTTGATAATGTGAACTGGAGATTTATGTTATTACTATTGGAACAGATGGGCTTTGCTAGAAAATTTATTCAAGCAATAGAAGCTGTATATTATAAGCAAACGGCAAAAGTAATGATAGATGGAGAATTCACAGATTCTATCAATATTTAAAAAGGTACAAGACAAGGATGCCCATTATCTCCTTTGTTATTTGTATTGACCTTGGAAGTCTTAAATAGAAATATTAGAGAGGATATAAATATAAAAGGAATGAAAGTCAAAAAGGAGGAATTCAAATTGCAAGCCTTTGCGGATGACTTGGTTTTTATTTTTTAGAAACAGCTTTAAAACTATTGGAAAAGATAGAGATGTATGGTGAGATGGCTGGTTTAAAAATAAATAAAGACAAAACAAAGATTCTGACAAAACATGTTATTAAGACAAAGAGAAGAGCTGGCAGATTTATTGAAAATTCAAGTTACAAACAAAGTTAAATATTTGGGGATATATTTGACGCCAAGATGTACTACACTGAAAGAGAATAATTATATTAAGCTCAAACAGCAGATAGCATCTGACCTGAAAAAATGGGAAAACCTACAATTGTCTTGATAGGTAGAATTTCAACAATCAAGATGAATATTTTACCCAGAATTTTATATTTGTTCCAAACAATACCAATTAGGTTAAGTAAGGATTACTTTGAAGAATTAAATAAAATTGTGTTGAAGTATATATGGCAAGGCAAGAAAGCGAGAATAAAATTAAAACTTTTACAGGATGCTAGAATTAGAGGAGGATTTGGCCTTCCTAATTGGGAGTTGTATTATCAAGCTGCAAACTTAATGTGGGTTAAAGAATGGATAATGTTAAGAAAGACTAGATTGTTGACATTAGAAGGTCATGATTTATTATTGGGTTGGCATGCTTTTTTATGGTATAAGGGAACTAAATCACAGGGATATTTTAGAAGGCATTATATACGGGAATCATTATGGTTGAATTGGGAGAAAATTAAGAAACAATGTTATTTGAAAATTCCAGTTTGGTTATCAACTATTGAAGCTTTTTCGTATCCTATAACTTATAAGAAGGAACAAACAGTTAGATATGGGAAATATTGAATGAAAAGGGTGAACTTAAAACGATGCAAAATTTAGAAGAACAAGGTATAAAGATGAATTGGTTTTCATATGCGCAAATACATTCAAGGTATCTTAAAGACTCTAAAATAGAAGGATTTTATGATAAACTGACTGATTTAGATAGGATCTTGACAGGTACTGATGAAAAAGTGATTAAAAAACTATATAGTTATTTGTTGGAAATTAAATTAGAGGAAGAACAAGTTAAAGAAACAATGATTGCTTGGGGGAAGAATTTTGGATATGGAATTGACTTAGAGAAATGGCAAAAATTGTGGTCACAAAATTATAAAATGACAATGTCAACAGCATATAAAGAAAATTTGTATAAGATGTTTTACAGGTGGCACTTTCCCCCGACAAGAATAGCAAGAATGTTCAAGAATAAATCTGAAAAGTGCTGGAAATGTCATCAGATACCTGGCTCATATTACCATATGTGGTGGACTTGTGAGGAAGCCAGGAAATATTCAACTAGAATTTGCATATGGCTGGAAAAAATGACAAAGAAACACAAAGATTTGAAACCAGAGATTTTTTTATTGGGAATCGTACCTGATATATATAATAAAAATTTAAAGTATTTGATTGTAAATGTATTAACAGCAGCTAGAATTGTATTTGCTAAACATTGGAAGAGTGAGAAAATACCATGAGAGGAAGAAATTACCGTATATACTCGAGTATAAGTCGACCCGAATATAAGCCGAGGCACCTAATTTAACCACAAAAAATTGGGAAAACTTATTGACTCGAGTATAAGCCGAGGGTGGGAAATGCAGCAGCTACTGGAAAATTTCAAAAATAAAAATAGATACCAATAAAAACTTTCACTAGGACAGTTGAGAATAAGTTTGATGTTCACGATTTCCTCTTTGAAAGAGACCAGTAAATAGGGAACAAGAAGATGAAGAAAAAGAAGTGTGTTTTTTCACACTTTTCACACTGCAGTGAACAAAAATGGCATCATAGGAACAGGCTTATTCTCAGCCCAAAGGTTTGTTTCTGATTTCTTCCCTGATTTAAGGGAAATTTGGGAAACGATCTCACTATCATGAAAGGTTTAATTGATTCACTAACCCAAAAGATGATGATGATGACAGTGGTAGGCAGGAGTCACTCTCTTCCTTGCAAGAAAAAACCAAGAGCCGTTCTTATGATATCTCTCTCTCTCTCTCTCCCCCCCCCAATAAAGTCAAGCCCTTTCCAGCACGCGCGCACAATCCACCCCTGCCCCTTTGCACCTTGCAAATGCAAAACCCCAGGGTTTTTGCATTTGCAAGGTGCAAAGCGGCGGGGGCAGATCGCGCGCGCGTGCTGGAAAGGGCTTTACTGTATTGCGGGGAGAAAGAGAGAGAGGGAGAGATCATAAGAACGGCTTTTGTTTTTTTCTTGCAAGGGAGAGAGTGACTCCTGCCTCCCACTGTCATCAACATCTTCTTCACTAACTTCTTTTGGGTTAGTGAATCAATTAATTTGGGAAATGATCTCACTATCAGAAAACAACGCGAGCTGCCACCACCACCTCCTCCTCCCCCTCCTCCCGAGTGGACTGAAAGCAGCTGGAGCTGAGGAAATGAAGCTGAGTGGAGCGACCTCGGCTCGCGTTGTTTTCTCAGCCTAGAGCTCAGAAAACAACGCGAGCTGCCACCACCTCCCCCTCCCCCTCCTCCCCCTCCTCCCGAGTGGATTGAAAGCAGCTGGAGCTGAAGAAATGAAGCTGAGTGGAGCCGAAGCAACCTCGGCTCGCATTGTTTTCTCAGCCTAGAGAAAGGGGAAGGGGGCTCATCTGGACCAAGGGTGAGTCTCCCCCTCAGTTTCCCCTGAAGGATCTTCTGTCGCTTTTGCCTTCTCCCTACATCTTTCCTCTGTTAAAATCCCACACACACACACACACACACTTATTTTCGGTTGGATAGATTTCGTGTCTGAGCATTCTCACATGGCGGTGGGTCTTCCCCCCCAAAAAAACAGTTAAAAAAAGAAAAAACAATATATCCTCAAGCAAGAACTTTTCTGCTTCTGTTTACCCCCATGCTTAAAAGTTGCAAAGGAAACACGGAAGCAGGGAAGCGGCTGCCCAGCTTCGGAGCTCCACACCATTTTTTTTTCAGAGGGGAATCTGACTCGAGTATAAGCCGAGGGGGTTTTTTTCAGCACAAAAAATGTGCTGAAAAACTCGGCTTATACTCGAGTATATTCGGTATTAAGAAAATATTGGAATGTGCTGAAATGAGTAGATTGACATTTGAAATTAGAGAACAAGAAGATAAACAATTTTATGAAGTTTGGGATCTTTTTTATCAATGGTTAGATAATACAATATAATAATAGAATATTTAGAAACTTAGGAAATAGTGAATATATAACTTTTCTTGGTTTTGATAATTTTTAAGAATATTTTATGAAGATAGATTTGGTATGATTCTATGATTTGTTATAAAATAATTTAACTTAATCATAGTTATCTCGCTTAAGCATAAATTAGTAAAATTATAGTCAAATGATTGTTTAATAATGATATTGGGATATTTTATTGATGATGGATAATGTGAGTTATTGTGTAATATAATTATTTTGATGACTATGAAATGGATGCACAAAAGGGAGTGGTAAACCAACCGATACACTGTAAATTTATGAAGAATGATCTTTTTATGTTATGTTTTATGTCTTATATGTTTTTTGTCTGTCGTTAAAATTAATAAAACTTTTACCAAAAAAAAAAATCAGATCATCTTTTGGCTCCAAATACAATGCATAGTGCATTGTCCTTTTATGATATCTTAAGATACACTTTGTCGCTTGCCAGTGTTGTTCAGTGGGTTCAGCATTGAATCTTGCCAATTGATTAATGCTACAGGCAATGTCTGGCCTTGACCAATTACTAATGTACGATAAACTACCAATTAACGATTGATAAATGGTCTTATCAAATTTTGGACTTTGAGCATCAGTGTGGCCAAATTCCTGACTCATTAGAGTTTTTGCCAGCTTACAAAGTTCCATCTTGTATGTTTTTAGTAATTGATAAATCTTATCCTCTTGGGATATCTTATAGCCACCTTTGGTTTTATTTATTGTTAATCCTAGATACTGTTTTATCTCTCCTAATTGCTCTAATTTTATCATCTTACCTAATAATGATATTATTTCAGTAGCTTCATTGTTAGATTTTGTAATTAATGCAATATCATCTGTAAACAACAATAATAATGACACTATTCCATTTTTCTCTTTTTTAAACACACATGGATCAGCTAAACCTGCTTTAAACCCTATATTGTTTAACTCTTTAACAATATATTGGTTCCATTCATAACCAGATTGTTTTAATCCATAGAGACTCTTTCTAAGTTTCCAACAGTCATTATTCTTTTTATCATCCTTGATTCCTACAGGTTTCTTTAGGTATATAGTGTGCTGCAATTGTGCATGCAGATAGGCAGTTTCTACATCTAAGTGATTTATAATATAGTTCTTCTTAGCTGCCCACACTAAAGCTGCTCTCAAGATTGTTGCTTTTAGACTCGGTGGAAATACTTCATCATAATCACATGCAGTTTGATTAAATCCTTGAGCTACCAACCTAGCCTTATGGGTAACAGTCCCATTTTTACTTGTTTTTAATTTAAATATCCATTTACAGCCAATGGACTTTTCACCTGGAGGTAATTTAACATTTTCATAAACTTCCATTTGTTTCAATGAATTTAATTCCTTCTCCATCGCTCTATGCCAATTTTCTTGATCCTTTGCTGGATACATTCTAAGTTCTTCAACAGTAGTTGGAACTTTACTAACTTGGCAAACTACACTTGCTTGGTACCTGTCAGGTGGTCTGGTTTCACGTGTTGAACGTCTAGGGATTACAGGTGGACTTTCATGTACTACCTGTTCCTGGTTATCTATTTCTTCCTGTTCACCTATTTCTTCCTGTTCTGGTCCTATGTGCTCTTCCTGTACTTCCTCTTTAATTGTACTCATTTTATTACTGATAGTTGTTTTGGTCTTTTGTAGGTTTCTATGATTACATCCTTACTTGAATCTTGTTCCAGTTTTCCCATCCTACATGTTCAAGGAATTGTGCACTAGCACTACAGTAAACTTTAGATGTACCTTTTCCCCAGAATCTGTATGATTTGTGATTAGATTCATAACCTACAAAGAATAACCTTTTAGCCCTATGCTGCCCCTTATGTCTCAGTTGTGTAGGAATATGCACCCATGCTGGTGCTCCAAATGTGTGCATGTAGCTTAGGTCAGGTTTTCTACCATGTGAATGGTACCGTGTGAATGGTAATTCACCTGTTGTTGAGTTAACAACATTATTCAATATATGATTACCACACATTATTGCTTCTTCCCACAAAGTTTCAGGTAATCCTGAATCCGACAACATAGTACGAGCCATTGCTTGTATTGTTTGGCCTCGTCTTTCTATAAAGGAATTATGTTGTGGCCTATATGGTGCAGACTTTTTATGTTCAACACCTGCCATCTTCAGTTTATTTTGGAATTCATTATTTATAAATTCCGTACTATTATCAGTTACAAGAGTCACTAGTTTCCTTTTAGTTTTTCTTTCTGCAAACTTCAACCAATTAAAGAAATTCTGATATGTTTCCGTTTTACTCTTCATTAAATAACAGAAACCATATCTAGAATAATGATCCATTATGCTTAATATATAACGAGCACCTCCCACACTTGGCTTTTTAGGACCTATAATATCAGCAAATACGACCTCTAGAGGTTCCTTAGTTTTAAATCCATTAATTCTATTTGCTGGTATTACCTTGCTTTTTTCTTGACTGCAAGCATTGCAGTGCAAATACTTACTGCAAGGCTTCAGTTTTATACCTTTAGACAGTTCAACCGTTTTCTTTAGCATTTTAAAATATATATACCCTAAACGTCTGTGTAACAAATGTATGCATTCATCATGAGGTTTAACATTATACAATGTGTTAGCCACCTCTGATTAATTATCATTTAACACATACAATTCACCTTTTAAAGTTGCAGTCACTTTTTTACCTTCCTTTTCTATTACGCAGTTTTCTCCCCTAAAGGTAACTACATAACCTAGTTTAACCAAAACTCTAACCGAAAGCAAATTAAACTTAAGTTGTGGTACATATAACATTTTTACATTTTCTTTTATGCAAGAACAATGTGCAATACCTTCACCTTTTGCTTTCAGTTTCCAGCCATTAGCTAATGATATCTGTTGTGAACTCGTGGACATCTTAATAAATCTTTTCTTATCTTTCGTTATGCAGTGCGATGCTCCACTATCTACAACCCATAAATTATTATTCACAGTTTCATTGCTATACATGGCTAACTCTAAGCATTTTTCATCCTTTTGATGCCTTTTAGCATTCTGGCTGGCATTGTGGCGTTTTCCTTTCTTGCAGAATCTAGCCAATCCTCCACAATTAAAACATTTTCTAATTGTATAGGCTGTCGAAGATTCTTTATCTTCTTGTGGTTGTTCCCTTCTTAGTTGATCCCTTTCAAGCCTTCTCCTGGCTTCTTCAATTAATTTGCCAGTAATGTCAGTTAATGTGAGGTTATCTTTTGGCAGTACTTCCAGTGAAGTTACATAGTCATCATAGCTCTCATTTAACGAAGACAAAATTATATAAACCTGATGTAGTTCTGTGAAGATAAGTTCTTTTTCATGCAGTTCCTGAAAAATTCTTTTCGTAGTGTTTAAATGAGTCAACATGTCTCCATTCTTTTGAAGATGTGTTCTGAACAGCTTTCGTGTAAGATTTATATGTGTGCCTACACTGTCTCGAACATAAATTCTCCCAACATTTAGCAGCTGTTTCTTCTCCACGTATATGTACAAGCTGCTGGTCACAGAGTGTCAGTCCTATTATACAGAGAGCTTGCTCATTCTTCAGTTTATATTCTTGTATTTTCTGGGCATCATCCTCATCCTCCGGATCCCATGCTTCTCCCTCTGGTGGGTTTTGAATTATACTCCACAAACCTTCTCTGCGTAGAAGTAGGCTGCATTTCATAGACCATGAAAGATAATTTGTTCCATCCAGTTTGGATATTAGAGACAAACTTGGTAAATTGACTTGTGCCATCTTTTTCTGGATATTAAACTATAATTAATAAAACACAGCTGTCTGTTTACAGTATTGTGTAACTACACTAACTCTCACTTTATATAAGCCTGTTATATCCTGGTTAGTCTGACTGTGCAGCCTGGGCCCATAACCAGTGTTAGAGACACACCCTAGCAGAATCTGCACAGCAGGCAGGCAGGCAGGCAAAATATTTGAGATAAACGTTTTTGTAGCTTACACTCAGTAAAACAGATACACTGTGCTAGTTAAATAGTTTATTCCAGTAAGAGTTTTAGCATAGTCAAAACAGTCCATATATCATTCACTAGTTCAGTCCGTTTGGGGATTATTCATTTGCAAAGTCCAGTGTCGAAAAAGAGGTCAGTAAACTTATAAATATCAGTCCAGTAATAAATCTTCTCACAGTAGAGATATGAAGAAATTCAAACCTCCTTTCTTCCTTCAGCAGCAGCAGGGAACCATCAATCCATCATTGTCAGCAAGCAATTCAGTAAGCCAGCAATCAGTCAAGTTCTCTTGCTCCCTCTTATGGCAGTTTTACAGCCGCACTCAAAATTACATTCTTTGCAGTTAAAGCGACACACACTTACTTACAATCATAGTTCATATATATTATTTTACCCAAACTAAGTTAGGTAACCTTGTTATTCCTAACACTTCTGCTGCTTCTGCTGCTTTCCTTGCATGAAGACAAAAGTCTCTCCCCCCCCCCCCAAGAATGGAGCTGGAGACAGTATCCTGCGATCCCAAGTAAGGAATGATCAATTGGTAGGAAAGTGAGATGGGGAATTTTCCTGCAGACCTTTTTTGGGATTTTCTCAGAATCATTGGTCCACAGGATTTAAAATTATGAGTTTGGTGGTCCTTGAGGTCCAAAAGTTTGGTGACCCCTGGACTAAAGCCCTTCTCATGGGGAAATATTCCATGGGGAAGAAATAACAATCTTGTTTCCCCTGGTTCTGGAAAGTGCTGTGCCTTTTGCCCTATATAGGTAGATATATAAAAAAATGAAAATTCTTGCATGTTGTATCGTGCAAAATAAACATCAAGGTGTATTATTGATAACTAAATTGAAGGGCAAGTGTGCTTGCTTTGAAGTGGATCTAGGACTTGATTGGAAGGGTGTTGGGTGAAACTAATTTGAAAATTACCCATAGTAATTTCCCAACAATAGTGTGCCTGGTCTAATACCTATAGAAAATCACTCTATAGAGATCTGTTTAAATGAAATGTCTTTAGTACAGCTCCCCTGGAAGAAGATATCTTGATCCAAATGAAAAGAAAAAGAAACTAACATTTATACATGCAGTTTATTTCATTCAAATGTAAGCAGATTTCAGCAGTATCATTAATAACAAATTAATTAGAAGAAATAATGGCAAGAACAAAATCCACAGTGACTTAGTTGCCAACATAAAATAAGTCCAAGATTGCATAAATGTTAGGATAGCAACACTGACTTTATGCATAATTATTAGAACATTTGTCTGATAATACCTTTTCCTTCTCCCTCAAGCCACATTTCAATGTACCCAATTTATTTAAATTGTTACCATCACCTTTTTAAACAGAGCTTACCAAATTTGGCAAGCAGTAGCCACTTGTTTATCAGAATATTTATAATGTATATAAGAATATTGTCAGCTTTAAAATAGAACAGATTAAGAAACCAATAGGTTAGTGCTACTTTTATTGTAAAAGTTCTTATTGTTCGGTCTACGTTCTCTTAAGAGGATGCATCTGCCTCTTTGCAGATATCCCTTCATCGCTACAAAGAGATGTCCACCAATCCTTGTTCAAATGGCAGCAGCTCAATCCAAGAAGAGTAAACCATGCAAATATATAACTAAATTGTTAACGTAGATTACTAGGTAAAGGTATGCCCTTTCTAGTTTGGAGGCTTCCCAATTTGTTGGCACACTCTCAGAATTCCCATTCAGTATGACCAGAGACCATTCTGGAAGTTACAGCCACAAATACATCAGGCTAGAGGAGACTTATGCTCAATAGCCTTGAAGGTCCTGCCATATGTTAGGAACAGATGAATTTTGCTGCAATTTAGTCTAGTATACATGACTAGGAATAACATCAAATATGTTATGATCTAAGCACTCATGCAAACACCATATTTTGATTACTCAAATTCTTTGCTTGTCCCTGTTCTACAGAAACCACAGCATGTTCTTTTTCAATGAAATAATTATTTTCAGCTAATGATAAAGGAAAGAGCTCTTAAAATGTTATTTTAAGGAAGCTAGGTATACTGGATACATTAGGAGTCCAAGGTTTTTTAATGTGGCAAGACATGCTCAGGGATTCCAGCATTACAGTTAAGGTCTTCATCTATCTTACATTTTTAGACAGTAACTGGGATGGTTATAGAAAATCAGGGTAATTTGAGGAATCACTACAAGTTGGACCCAGACTTAGTTGTCTTTACTGTAGACTAATACTATCATTCTTCTGATAATATGGAGGGAAAATTATGGAGTGTATTACCTCTAGATCTATATTTATCAATATGGCAGCATCTATCTGACAGAGGATGATTTCAAAAAGGTAAGTTTTCGGCTTATTCTGCCAAACAAAAAGCTAACAACTATAGGCAACAGGCAATAAAAGGATGTTGGAGTTCGTTTTCATGCTTAGTTAATTTGAGATTTATAGAAATGGGGATGTGGTCTGGCCCCTTGCCTGGAAGGGGCAACACTAGAATGAAGCAGACAGATATATAACAAGATGTTCAATAAGGTCCTTGAACATTGAACACAATCATTTCCCCCCACTACCTAGACAGAATTGTAAGGTCACCTTCTGTTAATGAGGAGCAGCTACATATAACATTGCCCTGTTCAATTGAACAGCATCCAAACACAATTTTAAATTAGTATTTTCAGCTCAGTAATACTTCTTGATGGGTTAATACTAAGTAATACATTTTTAGAAGGAAGTATTGGCTGGCTATTGTTGCTTTGAGAGGGTCTGTGATAAATGAGATGCATGGATTCACATCTAACTCCTACCTGTCAGTGATGGGGCTTGTGGTTCAGTAACAGCTGGAGAGCTGCATTGGACAGATTCATTATCTTTGCAGAGGGATGCACAAGTGACAAACACTCCTTGAAGCTCTTTTGTATTAGTGTTAATTGGCCCTTCAGCTGTGATCCTCCACAGAGAACTTTAACTTACCAATATATCTAACCCTGAAAATGTTCAATTCTAGCTTGGCTGTTACTCCTGGTTTCTTTGTTTCAAGGAGTTCAGCATTGGAATATCCTAGAGAACATCAACAATTTCTCAATATTGTCACTACCGATACCTGATTTGTGCCACTGATTCCTTTTTTTTAAGAGATTGGACAATTTGTTCAGTTAAACAACAATGTGGCACTGTTGACAGATGAGGCCAAATACAGATGGAGATGCAGAGGTTTAATTTCTATAAGTATCTATGAGATCTGCAAATAAATATGATTCCTATCCCCCAATATTTTCCTGTGGCTTGTTTTAGGTTCTAGGGGTAGGGTTAGCCTCCTCAAACAGCCTCCTTGAAACTAAAATTTTGTCAATTTTGTAAAATTATACCCATTGAAGCTGAGACCTAATATATTTTGTTCGAAACAAAACAAAAAGAATAAAAATACAGGGTTAATTATATAGAATGTACAGTGAAAATTGAAAAATTAGAATATCGTGTAAATCTTCATTTATTTCAGTAATACAACTTAAAAGGTGAACCTAATATATATGATAGACTCATTACATGCAAAGCAAGATAGTTCAAGTGTGATGTGTCATAATTCAGATGATTATGGCTTACAGCTCATGAAAACCCCAAATCCACAATCTCAGAAAAGTGGAATATTGTGAAAAGGTTCAATATTCTAGGCTCAAAGTGTCCCACTCTAATCAGCTAATTAAGCCATAACACCTGCAGAGGTTTCCTGAGCCTTTAAATGGTCTCTCAGTCTGGTTCAGTAGGAATCACAATCATGGGAAACCTGACCTGACAGTTGTGCAGAAAACCATCATTGACACTTTCCATAAGGAGGGAAAGCCTCAAAGGGTAATTGCAAAAGAAGTTGGATGTTCCCAAAGTGCTGTATCAAAGCACATTAAGAGAAAGTTATGTGAAAGGGAAAAGTGGAAGAAAAAGGTGCACAAGCAGCAGGGATGACCTCAGCCTGGAAAGAATTGTCAGGAAAAGGCCATTTAAAAGTGTTGGGAACTTTCACAAGGAGTGGACTGAGGCTGGAGTCAGTGAATCGAGAGCCACCACACATAGACGGATCCTGGACATGGGCTTCAAATGTCATATTCCTCTTGTCAAGCCATTCCTGAACAACGAACAACGTCAGAAGCATCTTACCTGGGCTAAAGAAAAACAGAACTGGTCTGTTGCTCAGTGGTCCAAAGTCCTCTTTTCTGATGAGACCAACTTTTGAACCTCATTTGGAAACCAAGGAACCAGAGCCTGGAGGAAGAATGGAGAGGCACACACTGCAAGATGCTTAAAGGCTAGTGTGAAGTTTCCACAGTCTGTGTTGTTTTGGGGAGCCATGTCATCTGCTGGTGTTGGTCCACAGTGCTTCATTAAGTCCAGAGTCAACACAGCCATCTACCAGCAGATTTTGGAGCACTTCATGCTTCCTTCTGCAGACGAGCTTTATGGGGATGCTGACTTCATTTTCCAGCAGGACATGGCACCTACCCATACTGCCAAAAGCACCAAAACCTGGTTCAATGACCATAGGATTTTTGTGCTTGATTGGCCAGCAAACTCGCCTGACCTGAACCCCATAGAGAATCTATGGGACATTGTCAAGAGAAAGATGAGAGACATGAGACTGAACATGCAGAAAAGCTGAAGGCTGCTATTGAAGCATCCTGGTTTTCCATAACACCTCAGCAGTGCCACAGGCTGATAGCTTCCATGCCACACCGCATTGAGGCAGTAATTGCTGCAAAAGAGACCCAAACCAAGTACTAAGTATATATGCATGCTTGCACTTTTCAGAGGCCCAATATTGTTCTTTGTACAATCCTTGTTTTATTGATTGCATGCAATATTCTAATTTTCTGAGATTGTGAATTTGGGGTTTTCATGAACTGTAAGCCATAATCATCTCAATCATGACAAATCAAGGTTTGAACTATCTTGCTTTGCCTGTAATGAGTCTATCTCATATATTAGTTTCAATTTTTAAGGTGCATTACTGAAATAAATGAACTTTTGCACGATATTCTAATTTTTCGAGTTTCACCTGTAGTTTTCTCCATTTCTTTTTCTTCCCTTTATTTCAAGTACTGCTTCTGTACTGCTTTATTTGTACTTTATTTCATGTACTTTATACTGTACTTTATTTCAAGTGCTTCTGTACTTCTTCAATCCTTCTGATTCTAAATGATTTGCATTAAAAATTTCTGCAATATAAAACAGAATTAAAATAATATCAAAAATGCCCAAAATAGTATCCATGCCATAATTTATAATCTCTCCAAATAATCTTGTTTATCCATTATAACAAGCAGTTAATCACATTTGTACTGATAGTGGAATCCTACATTCTGAATTCATTATTATTCCTCACTCCATCAATCCGAAAGCTCTTGAAAATTCTAATAGAATCTGTTTCCAGTGGGGATTCCAGAAAGAGGGAACTGTTGCACAAAATGTTTGCCTCTGAGTCTCCCATCCTACGTCTTGTGGGGCATGAAGGGTATAAAATCTCAATAAGAACTCTCACAATAAAGGTTATGCATCATTTTGTTTCATTTGCAGTGGAAACATTTCAGTTATGCAACCAAGGCTATCATACTATTCTATATGCTTCTTTTAGAATCCTTCCCTACATAGGTCTATTTAGAAGATTGTTCAAAGGTTAAGGGTTCCAATTGTATTCATCTGATGAGCTGTGAATAGAGCCTCCAATGAAATCTTTCCAATATAATATAAATAACAATTCCCTGCTCATATTTGCTATATATTTGGTTTTAGTTTGTAAATTATTGAAGTTACTATGGAACTTGGAAGGATTAATTGATCTAAATCTACTTTTTCCAATCTAATTTCTTTTCAATGATTGGATTGCAACTCCTAGCATCACAAAACTTGATCACCTATGACAGTGGTTGATGGGAATTATGTCTTTAACTTTTCAAAAGCCATGGAGCTACCTGCAATGGCAAGAATTTAGGCTGTTTTGATTTTTTGTTGTTGTTGTTTAACCAATTCAGGAGATTATTTTTCCTGCTAGCATCTAGCTTTAATCTTACCCGAATTTTTCCCTATGAATTAATTTGACTTAATTTTTCCAAGTAGACAGAAAACACATAATAACAGAAATGAGGGCAAAGTATAATTTAAAAAATATTTCACATAACAATGTTACAGAAATATATTTTCTGGTCTCACAAATTTTGTAATAACCCATGAAGTGTGAGCAAAAACAGATCATCCTTATAAAATCCCACCAAATATTAACTCAGGTGCAAAACATATAATTTAGGAATATACTGTTTACACTGGAGTTGGACTACTTCTGTTTTGTAGTCCTTTAGGGATCAGAGAATTTTTGAGAACTCTGCTAGACAGCAGATTGTCTTTCAATAAGCAAATTTCTGTTCTCAGTTAAATCACTCAGTTGCATGAATTGCATTATTTGCAATTCATTTGCCTGAGATAGTTCAACGTCCAGCCAGCCAGACTAGGCCAGACCAAACACCCCAAAATAAGATTCTCCAGACCTCTGCATCAGTGGTGGGATTCAATTTTTTTTTTACTACTGGTTCTGTGGGCATGGCTTGGTGGGCGTGGCAGGGAAGCATAGTGGAGTAAAATCTCCAGTCAGAGGTGGCATTAGCTAGTTCTCCGAACAACTCAAAATTTCTGCTACTGGTTCTCCATAACTGGTCAGAACCTGCTGAATACCACCTCTGCACTGCATAGTATTCCTATAGCCCAGGGCTATCAAACTCTCAGCACGCAGGCCAGATGTGTCATGTGCTGGCCATGTCCATGTCCGATTTAGTGAAGGGGAAAAAACCCCTGATACATCACATGATGCTACCATGACTATGTAAGTTTGACAGCCCTGGTCTAGCCCATCTTGTGAAAATGGCATTTTAAAAAAAGAAACTAAAATAAATTAATGCTAGCGTTAAAAACGAAATGCTGGGAAAACAATATACAAAAACAAATTTTATTGTTGAGTTTCAGAAATTAATTAATTAGTTCTTAAAAGAAACTTGCCATTGAGGAAAAGAACAGCATTCTTCAAGCCATCACTAGCTCCCAAGCAATGATTTGCCCCTGTGTACATTTCAGGGTTAGTCATTTTATCTAACTACGTAGTTGGCATGTACTGCAAATATTTGCTGCATCAAGTATAGTGTAATTTCAATCAGAGAAGATTCTGTATCTTTAAGACATTTTATTTTCTGATCCTTTTTAGCATGCAAGACACCATTCTTCCAAAGCTGGCTACATAATACTGATGGTACACAAAGCATCTCAAAACTATAAATTATTCATATTCAGGTAACTCACTTTTCCCCATTCTCATACCCAAATGAGTGGAAACTACTGCTTCTGAATTCCGAGGCTTTGTCATCAAAACTTTTGAAGACAACTAGAATAGAATATATACTTACCTGAATCAATAAGTCATAACTAACTTGGTCCAGGATAGGTAAACTGTTGTCCTCCGGATATTTGGGATATTCCTATCATCCACCAGTATATACAATGACAAAAAGTTATGCAACTTGTAGACAAAACATCTAATGGGTGCCAGGTTGTCTACTGATGTTTCTCTATTTACATCACACACACACACACACACACACACACAGATGATTTACAATTAATTTGCCTCAGTACATATCCATTCTTACAATTTGCAAATCTGATACTGTAGTGTAATATGCTTCATGCTTTTGCAAATAAAATACTACATTAAATGGATGCTTCCAAACAAATGTGACTAAAACTGATTATTGCTATATTGCTCCATGTTTTGCAAAAACTTGACTTTGTTCCATTCTAGCTAAATATCTAGTTTTAAAGTGAATATGCATTTCAAAAATAAATATCTATTTTTAAATAGATATCTATTTAACCCCAAATTAGAAGTTTCCATAATGAGATAAGTATTTGTTCCATAAAAATTATTTGAAAAGATATCAGCTTGCATTTTCAAAGTAGTAATCATCAAATTTCATGCAAAATACATCTATGATAGGTGGAGGGGATAAGAGAACAACACCCACACCCACACAAAAAACCTGAATAAACATTCAGATAGGACCTAACAACCAGGGGTGGGATTCTACCAATTCGCACCTATTTGCTAGAACCAGTTGTTAACATTCTAAGCAGTTTGGAGAACTGGTTGTTAGAAGAAATTATGGGCCTAATCCTGTAAGGAAGGCAGGAAGGAAACATTCTGGTGTTGCTTACAGAAACTGCAGGACTAGACTTCCTGTCTCAGGAGCTTTGCTGGGGGGGGGGGTTTCCCCTCCTTTGTGGAATGACCATTCAAAGTTACAATGGCACTGAAAAAAGTGACTTATGGCCATTTTTCACACTTACAACTGTTGCAGCATCCCCAAAGTCATGACAGGCCAGGCGAGGAAATGTGTGCCTCGATGTGAGTGATATTGAGTTGGCCATGCCCAGCCAATAACATGACCACCAAGCCATGCTCACCAACTAAGCCACGCCCACAGAACTGGTTGTTAACTACCCTTTTTACATTCATCTGTATTAGGATGGGGGGGAGAGAAAATAAATTCAAGATTACACTTCTAGTGCTGAAAAAAAATCCATTCTATTCTGTCACACTAACTCACTTGTACAAGCATACGCTCAACAAGCCTATCTTCAACTATTCTGTTCAGGTTTAATTTGACTCCGATTCCTCCAAAGCTGTGTCCTACTTAACAGCAGTGGTGAGAGCATTGTTGGCCATTTAGATGCTAAAGGAAGCCTGACATATGATCTCTTGCCCACAGAGTGGTGATATCCTCCGTCAGCAGTTCCATGTAAAGCCTGCTGGTTAATGGTTGATAACTCTTACCCAGATTAGTATTTAATCAAAAACAAATGTGTTATAGAAGAAATGTTTGAATCTACACCTACCCACACATTGGATGCTGGGGTGGGGGGACTTTTCTGGTATGAAAGCACAGCACGTGCGGGGGGGAGCCTGTTTAATTTGCTGAAGTTAACTAGGAAAGAATGCTATTTTTGGCTTTCTGTGCAGAAATAATGTTGTGTCAAGTCAAGCACTGCCTGCCAGTCTGGTAACATAGCCTTTTACCTTCCTTCTATCTACTCAGGATAGGTCTTACACAGTGGTGGGATTCAAAAAATTTTCCTACCAGTTCTGTGAGCATGACTTGGCGGGCATGGCAGGGGAAGGATACTGTAAAATCTCCAGTCAGAGGTGGTATTTACTGGTTCTCCAAACTACTCAAAATTTACACTATTGGTTCTCCAGAACTGGTCAGAACCTGCTGAATACCACCTCTGGTCTTACAAGATCCATTGAAATGAGAACCAAATGGCACTAGCAGGTGCAATGGTTAGAGAATTAAGCTAGGGCCAAGGCTATATTGATTCTCTCACTTGTGAAGATCACAGGATACTATTGAATCAGCTATTATCCCTCAGACCAACAACTGAGTTCTTTCTGAAGCTAAACTGAAGCAGTAATAGAGATGGAAGGTAAGACAGGATAAACTCTCATAAATTGTGTAAAGGTAAAGGTTTTCCAGGTCCAGTCATGTTCAACTCTAGGGAGCAGTGCTTATCTCCGATTTTTAGTCAAAGGAACCAGTGTTGTCCAAAGACATTTCCATGGTCATGTAGCCAAGGCACACAGAATACTGTTACCTTCTCACCAGTGGTGGGATTCACATTTTTTTACTACCAGTTCTGTGGGCGTGGCTTGGTGGGTGCGGCAGGGGAAGGATACTGTAAAATCTCCAGTCAGAGGTGGTATTTGCCAGTTCTCTGAACTACTCAAAATTTCCACTACAGAACCTGCTGAATACCTCCTCTGGCCCTGATCCTGTCAGTCTTCATGAAAGCTTTGAAGATATGGCTCTGCCACATGCTTGGGGACTAGCAATGGTGAGGAGCTCCAAGAAGGGCTTGAAGCAAAGGTGGACTTTGGCTATTCACCATTGTTACTTTTGTCTTCTAAGCAATTACTGACAATTTACATTTTTGTAAATTGGTTTTTATTGGACTTTATTTTTAATTGTTATGAGCCACCCAGGGACACTTAGGTGAGATGGATGGCCATACAAATTGAATAAATAAATTACATTTGGCTCTCCTCCTACCTGAGTCCTCACTGGTACTAGTTTTCTGACAAAATTGGCCCTTGACTTGGAAAACAATTCAACCCCTCTGATAGAGAATAATTATATCTTTTTAAAAAATGAATATAGACACTAACCTTAGCATTCTTACATCATGGGGCAACCGCTAAAGTACTTTGACATAAGGCAGTAGTTAACATGGTAGAGATCTTAAAAGGGCATGTCATTTTGTCACAGGCATACTTTTTGTTTTCTCCTGATATTTTTCAAAACCCCTTATCGCCAAAGCTCCTGTGACAGAATTGCAGACCAGATCAAACTGACTCCTTTAAAGAATAAGGAAAAACTACTATGTTATGGGTCCTTTGAGGATACCTTGTTCTTTTCCACTGCAAGTCCCACTTGCTGCTTTATTGTTGTCTGTTTTGTCTGAATAGACATGTTCAGAGGATGAGGGGACAAAAAGCAGCTCAGACAAATCATGCCCTTTGGGAGGGATAAAACTGGCAACAGCTGCTCTGATCTCGGAGCCAGAGCTCGCCATGTGGGTACTTCTCTCACAAAATTCAGCCAACTTGAAACCCACTCACTGATTCAAACAGCAGCAGCAGCTCTGTCAAATGAGAGCATCACAGGCCTTAATCCACGTGCTCAAACATGAACCCCTTCTCGGCTATCTGGAGTGGATGGCAGAGACTTTTGTCTGCTGATTGATTTAGGAAGTAATGAGCAAAATCATTTAAAGACAGGAGGTAAAAGATTTTAAAAAGGAAAACTAAATAAACCTAGTTTACTTCAACACTATTTCTTTTTCCATATCTTGCAACGCATCCTTTCATCACTTTATACGTTGCTCTCAATTTTCATTTCTCTCTTTTTAAGGATCAGTCAACTCCATCTAACCAAGGCTTTCTCAGTCTTTGTCTTCCTCTTGCCCCTCTTCTTTTGTATGTGTTTCATTTTGTAATTCAGTCCTCATTCATTCTTGCTGTGGGACCAACCCACCTCAATGTCCTTCTTTCATATTTATCTCTCTCATGAGTACAGCTAATCCTCAACTTATGACTACAATTGAGCCCAAAATGTCTGCTGCTAAGTGAAACATATGTTGAGTTTTGTCCCATTTTATTACCTTTCTTGCCACAGCTATTAAGTGAATCAGTGCAATTGTTAAGTTAGTATACAGTAGTTAGGTGAATCTGGCTTCCCCATTAACTTTGATTGTCAAAAAAGCAAAAGGTGATCATATGACCACAGGACCCTGAAACCATCATAAATATGAGTCAATTGCCAAGCATCTGAATTTTGATCATGTGACCAAAAGTGTGAAAAATAGTTATAAGACCCTGTTTTCAGTGCCATAATAATTTTGAACGGTCACTAAGTAAACTTTTGTAAATTGAGGACTACCTGTACTCAAGCCTTATTCCTTCGGTATTCCTGATTCTATTTTTTTGTTTTATCACACACATTACATTCTCACCTGGAGATTTATCTGTGTCATCAGATGACCTTAAAGGTAAAGGTTCCCCTCATACATACGTGCTAGTTGTTTCCAGCTCTAGGGGGCAGCGGTCATCTCCATTACAAAGCTAAAGAGCCAGCGCTGTCCAAAGATGTCTCTGTGGTCATGTGGCTGGCATGACTAATTGCCGAAAGTGCACAGAATGCTGTTACCTTCCCACCAAAGAGGTCCCTAATTTTTTACTTGCATTTTTTACATGTTTTCGAACTGCTAGGTTGGCAGAAGCTGGGACAAGTAACGGGAACTCACTCCATTACGCAGCGTTAGGGATTCAAACCACTGAACTGATCAACAAGCTCAGCGTCTTAGCCACTGAGTCCCTTTGTGGTGTTGTTAAGGTGACCTTAATGTCATCATCTTTAGCAAGTTGTTAAGGGGACCTTCACAACTCGCTAAAAGAATGCAAATGTCCAGCTGTCTACAAAGAGTATAAATCCTTCCATTCTCCACCATCCAGTTAGAGCTGAAGAAGTTTCAAATGTCTTCAAAGAAAAAACAGAAAGTCCAGCTGCCTCTTGGGGCGGGGGGGAAGCACCTTTGGGACAACCATGACCTGGATCACTGAGAATCTCCATAGATACTTTCTTTCATGTTTTTCCAGCTGTACCCAACTCTCATTTCCATGTAATGTGGAAGAACACTCTTATATGTAGCCGGTTTTACTGCTTTTCACAAATATCCATCCTCACACTACAATAGATCTTATTTTTATACCAGCAAACAAAACAATTTTAAAATGTAACATTGTTATTTATATTATGCAGGATATGCACTCAATACATCACACTAATAGACCTACTAAACCCTCAGCAAATTGGTGCCTTTAGGACGTGCTGAACTCTACCATAATTCCCCAATAACATCTAACACATCTGAAGAGCATTTGATTGGGGAAGACCATTTTAACCTGCTCCTAATTGCCTTAAACTTCCATTCTCTTATAAAAGGTGCTGATTTTTCAAATGACAGCAGCTGATTATATTGGAAGGAATTATAATTTTGGCATTGGAGGCTCAGAATTATCAAAACTAAACAAGATGTCTTAAGAGCATCTAATTAAGGAAGGATTACTTAAAACCATGGAACCAAACATTTGTGAATCCTTGTTTACTTTTGTACATTGAAAAGTCTCCTATAATTTATGTAATAAGCAAGATTTCCTTTCTCAAATAATATTCTTCAGATAGGTCTCTGTTTACATTTAAGTCAACTTTAAAGTCTTGATAGAAAGAACATTATTTAAACTTTTGGCCTGTTTATTTTCAACTTCATAAACATTCAGTCTTAGATCATTAAATGAAACAGGATTTTTTTTAAAAAGGCATTCAACATAAAAATCCCTATAGAAGATAACAAGGTTTCTCAGAAATTTTCCCCATAATTTCATTGAAATGAAATTTAATTTCATTTATATGTGAATTTGATTTCTGTATGTATTCTTTCCATCTGTCACTACTTAATTATTAAGGATGTGGACAATTTGGAAAGTTTTTTTCTTGTTGTAATGGATCCTAGCTACAACACAACTAAGTTCTGCTTTGGTTCCTTTCAAAGAACTAATTCAATAAATCTTATTCATAAAAGGGTCAGTGAACAAGATAAAATAATCTAGAATTATTTTCAAAAATACCCTTCTTGATAAGTTGTGCATGAAAGCATTGTTAAATTACATCATTTTCTGCTGCTAACAATCTTGTGAGATATGTTAGACTGAGAGTTAATGATATATAAATAAATATTTGAAAGGTTCCCATTCTAAATCCGTATTATCTACTATTCTACATAGCCTAGATCACCGGTCTAGAAGACATCTTCACAAAGTGATATAAAAAAAGAGGTTCAAGCAGATGATAACAAGAAGGGAAGCAACATCACTGGCAAGAGTTCACCGGACAGAAGCTGCCAAATGTTACTTCAAACTTTTCAGAAACACAAGCACTATTATGAATAATCCATGCTTCCTGATGAGAAGAACAAAGGGAATTTTGAATATACCCTTCTTATACTAAATTTTCCTGAACTGTCAGCTTCTTAGCCAAAGTGGATTGTTTTTAAATAAAAATGCAGAAGGCGTAGTCAGTAAAAACAAAGTTGTAAACATATTCATCCAAAAGTGAATTGTTTAAATCTCAAAATAGGACAGCAGGATGTGCAATAGGGGAGTGGGGAAGAGAGCTAAAATACTACTGGAAGGAAGAACTCGTGCCTACTGCTAGGATAGTAAAAGATGGAGTTTTTATTATTAAACCTAATAAGCAATATAATAGTAATGGACTCCCTTTCAATGAAGGTTTTCGAATAAGGGTCACCTGTCAGAGGTGATTATATGGATTCTTACACTAAGCAAGAGGTTGGATTAGATGACATGTCACATCCTTTGCAACTGATAGTTGATTAGATTCTATGACAAGCTTTACAAACTGCTGTCAACCCACTACCCAGTATAGTATGCATATTGCACCTAAGGTACACAATTCTTGGTAATGGCTTGCCATTGTAGTCAGCTACCCCAAAATACCTCACTGAAATAGATGTTCCAGTTGTTGCAGTGCAGGGTAGTACCATATTTGCAGCTCAGGGGGAGGGTACCGGAGGGTAGCACCATATTTGCAGCTCAGGGAGAGGGTACTGGAATGGGCAGAAGACAAGTGGTGGCACTTCAAAAGGAAAGAGGAAGACTTGGAGGACAATAAGAGGAATACCTGGTTTTCTTTCCTCTTCACCTGGAGGATCATCTTAGCTACCTCCATCTCTATGCAAGAAACTGGATAACTGCTACCAATAGTCTGGTAACATAAAACGCCTCCAATTTTTACAAGGAAATGCTCCAAAGTACATTTGGCTTATATAGAGAATGATCTCATAGCCAGGATTTAATTTGAAATATGTGTTGATTTAAACAAGTTGATATGGCCCCTGAGGAACAACTGTTAAACCACTGCAGTGTGCAACATCTAAAGATTCGCAAGTTGTATCCTTCTTCACAACGTATAGTCAAATTAAGACAAAAGGTGGGTTGTCAAAATGGATAGATGGAAACTTCCGGACATTTGGCCGGCTTACATCTGAATAGCTGTAAATGCAAACATGAGGTTTCATGGCACTGGCAGTACTTTAAAGTTTTCTTTTTTTCCTGCTAGCTGGATTGATCTGCCAACTAATTAGCAGAAATGGTCGGAAAATCCAATCCTATATGCCTTTTCCTGAAAGTAATTTCCACACTTTCTCTTCTAAAATATAGCATGTTGGGATCACAACTACTTAAGGGTGTTCACTGTCAGCATTCTTATCTGGGCTGCTGTACTTTAACATGCTACATGCAGGACTGCCTTTCAAGGCCATTTATAAGTGATGATTTAATACAGTAGGAAAGATTGCAGGTATTCTTCAACTTAAAGCAGTTCTTTTAGTGACCATTCAAAGTTACAACAGCACTAAAAAAAAAGTGACTTATGACCATTTTTCATACTTATGACTATTGCAGCATTCCTATGGTCATGTCATTTACATTTGGATGCTTGACAACTGGTTCATGATGGTTGCAATGTTCCAGGGCAGTGGTGGGGTTCAAATTTTTTTACTACCAGTTCTGTGGGTGTGGCTTGGTGGCCGTGGCAGGGGAAAGATACCGTAAAATCTCCAGTTAGAGGTGATATTTGTCAGTTCTCTGAACTACTCAAAATTTCCGCTACCGGTTCTCCAGAACTGGTCAGATCCTGCTGAATACCACCTCTGTCCCAGGGTTATGTGATCATCTTTTGCAACCTTCTGACAACCAATGTCAATGGGGAAGCCAATTTCACTTCACTGTTGTGATACTAATTTAATAACTGCAGTGATTCACTTAACAAATGTGGCAAGACAAGTCATAAAATGGGGCAAAACTCACTTAACAAATTTCTCACTTAGCAACATAAATTCTCAATTGTGATCGTAAGTCAAGAACTACCTGTATAAACCGGAGTAGATAGTCAGACTATATCTCAAAGATACTAAAACAGTTATGCTGGTTCTTAGTCCATTTCTGAGCACAACATGGGGTCTTGTTTAGTTTTTAAAGCCCCAATTAAGTTGGGACAAGAGGAGCTAGAGAGTACCACTTCCTTCTATACCTTGTCAGTAGTCCCAAAAGTCTAGTCTTGTCCTGCTTTAGTAAAAACTGCACCAATTTAGAATAAATGATGACCTACAAACTTAAGAATCAAACATAGCAGGAGGAAAAAAACAAAGGCACCTGAAACCAAAAGAATTCTTCAATCCTGGTTTAAAGCTTACCTGCAAACAACCAGTGATTGGTAAGCAGGATCTCATTCACAAATAGTTCATTGCTCACTAAAGCCCAGTGATTAGGCATTCCTTTGCATGGCTGAGAGTCAGGTCTACACCATCTGTTGCCTAAACCTTTAGGTCCTAATTTCTTGTATCCTTGAGAATTTGTCTTTTTCCCAATACAGTTATGGATATTAGATCCCAAGTTCAGGAATTTGAAACGTCACCATTCAAAGTGGCATTGCAGTTCCTTAAAAAGAACTATCCATGGTTTGAAACTGTTTCCAGCTCATTATTGTCAATGAAGACCCAAATAATCTTCATGGTTGGGAATACCTATTGCCAGCTTCAGTTGGTATCTCAACTACACCTTTTCTTACACAAGAGCAGCCTAATTACAACTTCCCGTTTAGTCTCCACATTTAGTCTTCTGCCATGGGATCTTCTGTCTTCTGCCACTCCTGCACTTAGTCCATGCAGGTCCAGCTGCTGCAGAATACTTAGGCCCATGTACACATGTTTATACCTCTGATGAACTAATTGCATTGGTGAACAAACTGCTAAAGCAGATTCAGGGTTTTCTTACTGTATAATATACTAAGAACCTAAACAACCTAAGAACAGGAATACCTGTCAGAAGATTTTCACATAGTCGGTCACAGAGAACATCTGGAGAGATACTACTTTCTGAACGCTTTCTGAAAACTCTAGAATTCTCTCTCTTCTGAAATTTGGGAGGCAGCTTCTATACTACCTTTTAGATCTCTGTTTAAAAAAGAATTTATTCACCCTGGCTTTCCTTCCTGGTATGAATACTAATTCTTTTTTCAATAGCCTTACCTTTTAAAAATGTATTCATGATAGAGATATATAAACTGGATATTTGCGTATTGTTTTTCTATTTTTGTAAAACAATCTATTTATATTTTTTTATCATTTATTTTAACTATTTGAAGATGCTCCAGCATGTGAAGTGGTATATATAGTAAATGCATTTGACAGACAAAAAATACAACCTCTAAAGCAAAATAAATGCAACAAAGTTTAATCCAGGACTATTTGAAGATTGGAGACAATATTTTGTTTATCTACTGAGGTAATTCTGATCAAGGACAAATATTTATCTTTAGAAGTATTTGAATTAGGGAGACCTTGAATCTAATTTGATAATAAGTAGGCTATAGAGAGAGAGGCCTTAAAGGAGTTATAATTGTCAAAACATTTTATAGACAAGTACTTCCTGTATAGTTTAGAGGTCAATGTGTGATACCATAGTGATATAACAAAAGAGAAGGACATCGAAGTAGAAAATACCTACTGTTTTATCCAAAGGTTTGCTGCATAATGTCAAGATATCCAGTGTGATTGTATAAGAACAGCCTGTCCAGATGGTGTCCACCTGTTTGAAGTAGGAAATTATTCCATCCCAATCTCAGATGAAAAGCCGGTGAGAAAATGTTATGTTCAGATCATACTCACAAAAAACTTACGACCTGACAGAAATAACAAGATGCGGTTGACTTGTTTTTTTATATAATGAATAAAACGTTTCAGCCAGAATCTTAACTAAATTGCTACTCTAATTATTATTGTGTGTTTATGTAAACAAGATGCTGGCAGGTAACTGTTGTGTCCGCGAAATGATGCTCGGAGTCGGTGACTTTCATTTAAAGCTCTTTATTAACACTGGAAGAACCGAACCGCAAAGGGTAAAAAGCTAGCGGCTTTTATACCCTTTGCTTCGGCGGCCGCGGCCAATGGCAGCGATTCAAGTCTCCCACTCTTGGTTTGAACCAATCGCGGGAGACCTAAATCGGGCCAATCAGCGCGGCTCGCCTGGCCAATCAGAAATCCCCGCGCCTTAGCCAATCAAGGCACGGGGATTTCGAGTAGTCCATTTTAATACATAACACCCCTCCCCTCTTGGTATGGTCTCTCACGTGGTGTAGTCACGCAGGTAGGCGGGGCTCCGTCGAGTCCTAGTTGACCTGCGCAACTCACTTTCGTGTTGTATCTCGGCCGGAGCGGTCATCTTTCTGGCTGCTCCTGTCTCTGAGCGACCCGGCTGGATGATCGGGCCGGTTCCTTCGCCGCGGCTCCCGCCTGGGCCTACCGGGTCGGTTGAGTCGCGGATTCCGCCGCTCCCGCTTGGCTTCTCTGAGTCGGTAGAGCTGGCCAGACGGTTCTTCTCCGGCTGTGACTCGCGAAGGCTGCGTTCTGGTGAGTTTTTAAGTTTTATTTTTTCTTGCGGTTGTTTTACCGGGTATTCCCTCCCCCCTTGGTTCGTGTCTTGGGGGTTGAGGTTAGTCATTGTTCGTGACCGGAGCTGGTCGATATGTCGTTTCCAGGCTCGCCCGTCGGTGGTTTGGAGCCGGTACAACCTGGGACCAGTGACTTGAGTTATGACGGCTGGGATCCATAGGGGGTCCCCCGTCATGTTTTTGGCGTAGACTAGGTCGCCTGGTTCAAATGTTCGATACCTGGAGCTGGAGTCTGGGGGCCGCTCCGGGTTGTAGGTCGGGTGTAAACGGTCGAGTGGGGATCACAGCTTTCTGCCCATTAGGAGCTCTGCAGGGCTCTTGTTAGTTGTGGTGTTGGGCGTGATGTGCTGTATGAAGAGCAGTTTGTTGAGCTTGTCGTTGATCTCCCCGTGGTCCATTTTCCGGAGGGTTTTTTTCATAAACTGGACCATCCGTTCCGCCCTACCGTTCGCCGCCGGATGCGCCGGTGCTGTTAATGCGTGGCGGATGCCCTTCTCTGCCAGGAACCGTTCAAAGTCGATGGATGTAAATTGTGGTCCGTTGTCCGAGACGACGACGTCTGGGAGGCCGTGTGTGGCAAACAGCTTACACAGTTCTTTAATGACGGCCTCTGTGGTGGTGGATTTCATGTCGGCCACCTCCAGCCAATTTGAGTATGCGTCGACTGTAATTAGAAAAGTGTGCCCATTTGTGGGGCCAGCAAAGTCTAAATGGATTCTGGACCAGGGTCCCCGTGGTGTTTCCCAGTCCCGGATAGGTGCCGTGGGTGGGCTGGATCTGGTCTCCTGGCACCGGTGGCATTTGGCGACCCATGCCTCGATTTGTTTGTCCATGCCTGGCCACCAAGCGTAACTCCTGGCCAGGGCTTTAGTCCTGACGATGCCAGGATGACCCTCATGTAACATCTCTAGGACCCTGTTTTGCAATTTATCCGGAATCACCACCCGGTCACCCCAGAGGATACAACCCCTTAGCAGTGAAAGTTCAGTCTGGCGCTGACGGAATGTTTTAAAAGTCTCGTCATTGTCTTTTTCCGGCCAGCCTTTTTGTAGCCAATGTAAGATTGGCGCTAAACGTTTGTCCTTAACTGTTTCCCTAGCAATGTCAGATGCGGTAATGGGCAAACTCTCGATGCTCAGGGTATTTGTTGTTGGTGCAGGGTCAGGGTCAGAGTCAGGTAAGGGCGAGCGGCTTAAAGCGTCCGCGTGCGAAATTTTCTTACCTGGCTTGTGTATCAGTTCGTAGCTGTAGGCTGCCAGGAATTCAGACCATCTCGTCATCCGGGGTGACAAGATGTTTGGTGTGGCACGGTTTCCAGCGAGGATGCCCAGTAACGGTTTGTGATCAGTCACTATTTTGAATGGGCGGCCGTATAGGTACTCATGGAAACGCTTAACGGCGGCCACTATAGCCAAAGCTTCTTTGTCCAGCTGGCTATAGTTCCGCTCCGGTCTAGTCAGAGTTCTGGAGAAGAAGGCGATAGGTGCTTCTCTCTGGTCTGGGAGGGTATGGCTGAGGACAGCGCCAACGCCGAAGGGTGATGCGTCGCAAGTGACAGCTACGGGCAAGGTTTCACTGAATTGCATCAGGACGGCGTCGGAGGTGAGGAGGTCTTTGGTTTTTTGAAAGGCGGCTTGCTCCCGTCTCCCCCAAGTCCAGGCTGCCTTCTTGTCCAGGAGTCTATGTAAAGGTTCCGCCGCCGTAGCCTTTTGAGGTAGGAAGACATTATAGAAATTTAGTAAGCCTAGGAACGCTTGTAGTTCTGTTTTGGACTTTGGGGTGGGGGCTTCCTTGATGGCTTTCACTTTTTTAGTTGTAGGGTGAATGCCCTGCCGGTCTAGGAGGTAGCCCAAAAACTCTACTTGCTTTGTACAAAGTTGGCATTTTTCACGTTTGACTTTAAGTCCTGTTTCTTTAAATTTTGTTAAAACTTGTCTTAGTCGGTTTTCTAGTTCGGCTTCATTTGGCGCCGCCACTAATACGTCATCGAAATAGGGCACCACCCCCTTGATGCCCTGTAGTAAACGTTCCATCAGGCTCTGGAAGATGCCTGGTGCCACGCTGACTCCAAACTGGAGTCTGTTACACTTGAAAGCCCCCCGGTGGGTCACAATTGTTTGGGCTTCTGCCGTTTTCTCGTCCACAGGTAGTTGTTGATAGGCCTGGGCGAGGTCAAGTTTGGCAAAAACTTTGCCCCCTCCCAGTGAGTGCAGTAAATGTTGCACTATTGGGACTGGGTAGGCGCTTTGCTGTAACGCGCCATTTAGGGTGGCCTTATAGTCCCCGCAGATTCTCACGGACCCGTCTGGTTTTACTGGGGTCACTATAGGGGTCTCCCATCTGGCGTGGTCTATCGGTTGTAATACCCCTTGTTTGACGAGTTTGTCGATCTGCTCGTCAATTTTAGGCTTTAAGGCAAAGGGTACCCTTCTCGGTTTAAGCCGCTTAGGGGAAACCCTTGGGTCTAAATCAAACGAGATAAGGGGCCCCTGATACTTGCCCAAACCTCCATCGAAGACCTCCTGGAACTCCTGGGTTAGCCGCTGTTCCCAAGCTTCAATGGAGACGTGGTTGACCCCTGTCAGCGCGATGTTAAGCGGGGCGAACCATTGTAAACCTAGCAGGCTTGGGCGGTCGCGGTCGACGATTGTGAGTGGTAGTTGTTCCGTGTGGCCTTTGTAAGTTATGTTAAAGTTCTTGGTGCCCACTACCGGAACGCGGTTACCTTGATAGTCTTTTATGATGATCTTTTGGGCAGGTACGTTTCTTTTTTGTAGTGTGGGCACTAGTTGTTTGATTTCGCGCCATGCAATCATGGAAAGGTAGGAACCGGAGTCCACTTCCATTTTGCATGGCCGGCCTTCGATATGTACTTCAACGTGTACCTTCCTAGCTCCGTCGGAGATGGCGTGGCCGATGGTCACCGTCTGGTGGGTTTCCTCTTTTCGCCGACTGTCGCCGCTTCTTTGCGATCTTTGCTTCTGGTCCCACCGACCTGTTGGCTGGCGCTCTCTGGCTCTGGGCGGGGAGCTTTCTCTTCTTCTGTCTTGCTGTTCCCATTTGGGCGGGCTGCGGGTCTTTTTCTGGCGGCAAACTCGAGCGATGTGGCCCCGTCGGTCACAATGCCTGCAGATAGCGTCAAAGAATCGGCATTCTGACCTGGGGTGGTCGCCGCCGCACCCGGCGCAGTTTGTCCTCGACCTACGTCCTTTCCGGCTTCGTTGGTCTCCTCGTCCCGTCTGCACGCGATGTATGTCCTCCTCGTCATCTGACGTGCTGGAGGTTGACTGGTAATCGCCGTAGTGTGCGGTCGCTTCGTTTCTGGTGTCGGCCGACCTCGCGGGGTTGTTGTTTCCGCCCTTCGCGTCAGATCTTCGCATGGTGTCTGCTGACGTGCGGGTGGCTTCTGCGGCTGCGGCCGCGGTGAGGGCATCGGCTAGGCTGATGTCGCCTTTGGCCATAAGTCGGCTCTGGAGTGTCGGATCCCATAAACCGAGTACGAAGCGGTCTCTTATGAGACTGTTCAGCCCCTCAAACTCACAGAGTCCTCCTAGGCGCCGTAACTCAGCGACGAAGTCGCTCAATTTTTCGTCTGGTTTTTGGTTTCTGCGGTAAAACTCGTTTCGCCGTATCAGGATGGGGACCTCGGGGGCGTAATGGCGCCTCAGTATGGGTTCGAGGACGTCCCAGTCTATGGCGGTCGCGTCTGCTGGTTTGGCCAATGCCTTGGCCATCTGGAAGACCTCTGGTCCGCAGTGTGTAAGAAAAACGGCGCGTTTTAGCGGGCCCGGGGCGTCCTTCATGCCGGCGCATTCCAGATACATACGGAATCGATCCGAGTACGATTCCCAGTCCTCGGCGGCGGGGTTGAAGGGGGCGGGCGGTGCTATCTTCGCCATTTTCGTTGTCGCTGGTTCTTAGACGGACACGGGGTTCGGTTCAGGGGCGAGATCCCACCCTCGTCGCCAGTGTTGTGTCCGCGAAATGATGCTCGGAGTCGGTGACTTTCATTTAAAGCTCTTTATTAACACTGGAAGAACCGAACCGCAAAGGGTAAAAAGCTAGCGGCTTTTATACCCTTTGCTTCGGCGGCCGCGGCCAATGGCAGCGATTCAAGTCTCCCGCTCTTGGTTTGAACCAATCGCGGGAGACCTAAATCGGGCCAATCAGCGCGGCTCGCCTGGCCAATCAGAAATCCCTGCGCCTTAGCCAATCAAGGCACGGGGATTTCGAGTAGTCCATTTTAATACATAACAGTAACAACTTCAGAATATCTGATCGATCAGAATATTGGGACCATTAACCTAATATCCTGAACGTGTATTCATACAGGATGATATTAAGGCAGATTAATGTAATATAATTGAAATCCCATGTGGCAAGCTTATTGGGTTCTGAGAATATTGTGCTCTCTTCCTCTCTCTTGCTCTCTCTCACTTTCTCTCCCCTCCCTCCTCCACTTCTCTCTCTTTTATATACCATCACTGTCATACTTCTTAAACATGTTCTTTAAGAAAATTAAACCTGGGCCATATCCAAATCTCAGCTGATTATAAGTAGCATGCACATCACCTTAATCAGTCTTTCAGCATCAGTCTAAAATATTATTGAATTCACATAGTGCATTAAGTTATGATTTATCTAACAGTAGCTTATAACATTTATTTATCAAATTTATATAGTCAGTCACTCATCCCATCTAGACCGTGCACCACAAATGGGTAAAACCACATATAAATACCACAGTTATAAAAATAAAACTATTATAAAAACAAACCCTGGAATCAAAATAGCCCTCCAAACAGTTGTCTTATTCCTTAGGACCCCCAATCCTGATGACATAACCAGGTCTTAAGGGTCAACGGGAATATCAAAAGGAATGGAGGTAATCTTAATTTGTGGGAGAAGAACATTCCACAAGGCATATCCCACAGCTAAGAAGAATATCTCCTGGGATTCACAAAATATAGGTCTCTAGCTGATGGTATCCATAGCACAGAATGGGACAACTTGCCAGAGCCAACATGCCACAACCAACTTGCCACAAGGGCTTTATAGGTCAAAAAACAGCATCTTGAATTTACCCAGAAACAAAATGGCAACCAACGCAGCTCACAAAGCAGAGATATAAATGCACTGTTGTAGGAGCACCCATGATTGCCCACACTGCTACATTCTGCTACATTGCTACATACACGCTTCTCTATACTCTACATGTACAGCACATTTCAATAGTCTGTTGGGCATGAGTGACTATGAGCAGGACCTGCCAATCCAGGAATGGGTCCAACTGACACACAGATGAAGCTGTCCTCCTAGCCATATCTGTTACCTCCTCATCTAGCTGGGGTCGTGCATCTAGGAGTCTCGGGTGTCAGCCCTCCTTGGTAAACTAGACAGGAAGCAGCCCATTACACTGGGTCAGTCTGGGGTAATGTAACCCCATCCAGCACCAAAGATGGCATAATAAGGAAACCTGTGGGCCCCCATCCCACACTTGCCAGAAGTCATCCAAAAGTGTAACCAATGCCATTTCCATCCCATCCCCAGGCTTGAACCCTGTATGAAAAATCACTTCCACCAAGGTCCTCTGAAGCTGCTGTACAATAGCAATAACACTTAGACTTATATATGACTTCACAGTGCTTCACAGCCTTCTCTAAGCAGTTTCCAGGGTCAGCATATCGCCCACAACAATCTGGGCCCTCATTTTACCAACTTCAGAAGGATGGGAGGCTGGTTAGAATGCCACTGTGCCATCATAGCTCTTAAATCACCTCTATATTTTATATTCTTCCCTATATTTTATTTTCTTAGATGTTTGAAATATCCAATAGCAAAAACTCTCTGTAGCACTCCAAGAGACATAATCAAAGCACTCCAAGAGACATAATCAAGAAATAAATATTTAATAATTCCTAGTTATTCTACTCACATATGAATGCAGACAAAATAATGTAGGATTTTTTTTCCAGAATCCTAAAGGCCCACTTCCTCCTTTAGCCATAAATTCAATTTATTAGTATTCTGCGAGTCATAAACCAAGGATTTGATCCCCACCTTCAAATAACCTATAGCATTTTACAAAGCAATGACATGCATTTTCAAAACAATGTTTCCATGCTCATCTTAGATTCTTTGTACTAAAACATCAAGAAAATCGGTGTTGTTTTTTCATGCAACACAGCA
Organism: Hydrophis major; assembly: GCA_033807585.1. Lineage (NCBI taxonomy): Eukaryota > Metazoa > Chordata > Lepidosauria > Squamata > Elapidae > Hydrophis > Hydrophis major. The sequence continues at coordinate 133,226,839 of CM066329.1, read as the reverse complement.
ACCCTAAAAAGGAAAGTCATCTCTTTTTTTTATTTTCATGAATAAATGTCATGAAAGATGCATTGCTAAATAAGGCAAAAATCAAGCAGATGCAAATTTTAACAGCTTAGTTTGAAGTCTTAAAATTGGTATGTGCTAGCTACACAAATGAAGACAAAATTAATAAAATGGTCCATAAAGACTTTCTATCAAATTAAAATGAAAACTAGTATAACCAGCAAATGATAACAGTTTACTAATATGGCTACAATCTGGCTTGATTCAGCCCGGAGGAGCAAAGTTGAAAATCAACAAGAATTGCAAGTTAAGGCAACAAAAGATTATTTCCATTTCAGAGGAACTCCAGCTTCTTCTTTACTAGAAGATTTCTATTCGCTTTTGGGAAATAACTCAACCATATACAAACTGAGACCATTTCCAAAAGTCTTAATTAAATCCCCATCCAAGCATGGCAACATGTTGTCACTGAACTATGACTGAAAGGGGAAATTGTTTAACATCTTAGGAGTTTTCTTGTGATCTTGAATTCAGTTCAGTTTTCAATCTACAACACAGTGTTTCTCAATCTTGACTCCTTTAAGCTCTGCGGACTTCACCAGCCAGCATGGTGGGCTGAGGAATTCTGAGAACTGAAGTCCACATAACTTAAAGGGGCCACTGGTCTACAGAACCCCTCAATGACACCAAAACAATGACAAGTAAATAACGATATCATCACCCAAATACCGCTTTCTACATCATCATATTGCAATGGCTGACTCAGGTATGTCAGTCTCTATCTACTGTTGTGAATGGACACCATCATTCCAAGATGGCAAGCAGACCTGTCCCCGCAAAACATTGTACACAATGATCAAATTCACCAGTGGGATGGGCATATTTCAAATTCCGTTCGCCAGTGACCTCACTAAAATATCATTGACATTTCTCATAACATTCAGAAACAACTTAAAGTTGTTCCTTCCTTTCTTCTTGATTACTCAATTTCTGTATTATGTCTCCCTAAGATGAAGATGCATTCAAATGCATCACATATGAACATGGCTTTGTTAGGAAGCTGGACATACAAGCTTAAAGCAAGAGGAACCACACCCCAGATTCCTCCTAAAGTTTAATGAGTGGCTGCAAGCATTGATTGTCATTAAATTGGCACAATGTGTGTTGAAAAAATTCAGTCATTTCTCTTCTTTGAGAAGTTGAAACAGCACTACTGTTACTGGCATTTTTAAGCAAACTAGAATCTGGGAAAGCAGCCAAACCTTTAGTTTTCTTCAAATATGTTTTAGGGATCTGTTAGATCATAAAAATAAAATAAAAGTTGAGATTTTGTGAAAGAGCAAGTCCTTCTAGGTTTTATTCCCAATACCTTGATAAAACTATGTGGCAATCTTGTTTACCATAGCTACAGTGATGCTACCTCAACCATTCGCTTCAGCAAACATGCAGTTCTACCTTTTAGAATCTAGTGGCCTCTACATGGAATAGAACTACAATCCCTAAATGTCTGTGGAGATTCTCAGTCATCCAGATCATGGTTCTCCCAAAGGTGCTTTTTCAAGAGGCGACTGGACTTTCTGGTTTTTCTTTGAAAATGTTTCCTTTCTCATCCAAGAAGCTTCTTCAGCTTTGATTTTCAGATTCTCAGAGCTGAAGAAGCTTCTTGGACGAGAAGTGAAACATCTTCAAAGAAAAAAACAGAAAATCCAATTGCCTCTTGAAAAAGCACCTTTGAGACAACTACAATTCCTAGAATTCTAGCCAGTCTGGACACTGATCCCTCTGGCTGTGGATGCTGAGTTGCCAAGTTAATGTCAGGCCTGATGCACATTCCCTAAACATTCACTGCTTACTGCTAGTATAAGAAGGATCTCCTCTTCATCCTTTTCATGTTAGTTGCAGGGAAAATGGTTAAACATCATAAATCAAAGCATACTGTAATACCATGTGTCAAGCAATATATAAACATGTTGTCACAAGAAGAAAATCCACATTAGTTTGCTGGCACTTAGCTGCCTGAACTGAAAAAAAAAATTTTTTCCTGAGCACTATTCTCACCAAGTTCTCCTTAGCAAGATTTATTAATGTGAAAGGAATAACAATAGAAGAACGGTCTTCAAGTACATTTGACTTTCTGAATCTTTTTCTCATAATCCTATGTGCACTGAAGAGGAAGAGGCTCTTTTCAATGAAACTGAGGAAGACTACAGCTGGTTGCCTATCCAGTAGTCATTGGAGTCTTTATTGGTAAGAGAACTAATCTTACAATAAAGTCTAAAATTGAAATTAAAGCACAAACCCAATTGTGCTTTAAAAATAGAAGCAAACGTTCAGTAGTCCTACACACAAAAACCACTTTTGTTAGCAATTTGTCCACAACCTGAGACAATAAAATGAGATTTTTTTTCCAAATTGAACATCATTGCTTGATAAGGAAGGAGGAGCAATAGCCTGCCATCACTTCTAATCAATATGAATCACCGTAAGCATAATTTGTCATTCATAGTTACCAGAAAGTCTCCCACTACTTTGGCAGAGAGAACTGTGGAAGCACCTTCAGCATCAGCTTCACCTTCTCCATTGGTGCCAAGGGGAGAGTTAGCATATCCTGGAGATTCCAATGATGGCACCTATTTCTGGTAAATGCCCCAGGATGGTGAACTCCAATATTGAAAGGTGAGAAACTAACACTGTATCCAATAGCTTTGCCCTTGCTCTTCAATTGAACAATCTTAGCTGTTTGAGACCTTTGCCATTTAAACATAACACTTTGGAGCATGGGAAGAAATGGTTCTGTTTCTGTCCTACCACATGACTTCTATCTTGACCATTTCAGCAGTTTAGATTGGTTAGACACAGAGGAAGCCCTAATTGTGAAAGCTATTTTCACATGAAAGACCAGAATGTAGTTGTGAAACTTATCTTGCTGCTTTATTTCAGTGTTGGCATGCTTCCTTCCCACTTGCATTGCTAATAGTAACCACACAACACAAATGCTGAGATCTCTGGTTCTAAAATGCAACCCTAACGACTCTTGCAAGAGGATAAGGATTATTGATTCAATGAGATTAACCTCTGAGTAAACATGCTTAATATTTCATTGACAAACAGGGACTAAAGCGAAAGTTTGACACCCTGAAATAATCTGGTAATATGAATTTGAAAAACAGGTTTCCTGTAATAAATCTAATTGCACATCTTTGGAATACCAGCATACAAATCTGCACTGAAGTAAAAATTATGACCGTGATCAAGCATAGTAATTACATAGTCTATTAAATTATTTTAACACAAAGAAGTGCCTCATTTTAAATCATTTTAGAATCTGCAGTGATATTGAATTAAATCAAACGACAAATTTTCAGAACGTCAACCTTAACATTTTTTATTTCTTGGCTAACTCCAAAATCTCCAACACCAAGAAAAGACGACTAGCTTGAATGAAAACAGAAACTGTTCATGTTTTTTTTTAATCAATTGTTGAACATTTGGTTTTATGTCTAATTATCATTTATTAATTTAGAAACCAATGATCACATTGGCAGCATGTTTGATAGAATATTAAAACTGTTTTTTGGATCTGTAAATCAAATTCCTTGTGATAACAGCATATTTTTGGGGAAACTAAAAACATTACCCCCAAAACATTTTTTTTAAAAGCTAAGTGTGATTTCTTAAAAGGTCCCATCTCTAATGTTTTCAATGGAAACTCCCACCATCTATCTATCTATCTATCTATCTATCTATCTATCTATCTATCTATCTATCCATCCATCCATCTAACCATCCAACCATCTATCCATCCAACTATCCATCTATTCATCTTGCTATCTTCTATGTATCGTCTATCTATCTATCTATCTATCTATCTATCTATCTATCTATCTATCTAATCTATCTATCTCTATCTTACACACACACAGGAATTTCTCCTGGACAGGCTCAAAGACCAAAAGGAAATGTACAAGAAGAAAAATAAAGAGCTGGAGAGTTGATTATAGACAGGAGGGAAGTCCAGTGCATCATTCACACCCCTAAAACTTTCTCCAGTTTTATCAATTCTGTGCAAGTTGCATTCTAGCATAGAGTTCATTTTTATTCCACCTAGTTGGACTCTAAATCCTGCATCACAGGGCATCTGGGGCATGACAGCTGTGTTTCTTCAGATCAATGTCCAGAGACTAAGCAGATGCATCAGCATGCACATATCATCAATATATCCACCACAGAGCTATCTGAAACTTCATCTGCAATTCTGTTCCAGATAGTTCTTTTCAATTACTAATTCAGACTAGAATGGAAAGTTGGGGGGGGAAACCCACCCCAGAAGAAGAAGCCAGTGACAAAGCACTTTCACAATGCTGCTAAGAAAACTGCATGGACAGAATTACCAAAGTTCAGCTTGACTCAAAGCTTTATACTAGAGTGACAACAAAAGTCAGGCTCCCACTTTTTTCCCATGTTGTACAGAGAAAAGTAGATATGCAGGAAGTTCTGACAAGCTGAAATACAGTACATTGATCCTATGATTCTCAACTGATACAACTATGTAGACTTTATGCCACATATTTGTACGAAATAAAATACCCACATCCACTAGAATCATCAGAAAGCCTTTGACAAATACTCCCTTACGGTAGAGGAAAAATCTAAGGGTGCTGATACAAAACAGAGCACGAAGTACATTTATTCTGAATTCTAAAAGATCACATTGCAAACTAGTATTATTGGGTGAATTTCACCAAATATTAACAGGAAGAAATTGTGCCTGACTACAGGAAAAGCATGGTACAAAATGGTTCTGATGTAATGGAGAACCTGAAGACAGACAGACAGACTTGTGTGAAATGCTACAAAAATGTTCTACGTGATAATCATTAATTCAAAACAAATTATGAACAATTTGCTGACTTTAGATTGACATGTTTCTGCCTTAAGAAGGTTGCTATTTGCAACAAACCTTTGCATAAATTACTAGAATATGGAATTCAGCAACCTCTGTAAGATCACAGGTTTCTCAACCCAATTGATCTGAATGACAGCCCAGTCAAATGTTATTATTAATAGATGTGTTTCTTTTAGCAGCTTTCACTACTGTATTAACTTAAGAGCCAGACATATATAGAAAATCATTGTTATTAACAGCATTAACCATCAGTGCCTGTCAAACAGATGGATCAACTATACAAGATACTGAGGCATAGTCTTATCTGATATAAGATTTTAGTGCTTTTTAAATTATACTAACTAAGACTATATGGAGTATCTGCAAAACAACATACATAAATTGTATACAGGTGTACACTTTCTACTTTAATTTATGGCGGTGCATTTTAAGGTGGGGGAGTGCAACTACTATGCTGGTTTCTGTTCCAGAGAAGCATCAAGTATTTCTACTACAACTTGCTAGTGAAACATGCAACAGTCACAGTAGTTCCTGCTGTGAAATTTCAGCTGTTTAAGATCATTGTTGCTACTGGATAGTCCCTGGATTTGGAACAATACTGCCCTACTAACGTGATTGTGAGATATGTAAGAAGAAGGTCAGAGGCTGTGCAACAATTGCTCTGGAATGAATTGCCCTCCTGCCTACTTTAATGCTTCCTACTTTAATGCAAGCTGCTTGCTTTCTTCAACAATCTTAAATGACAGAATCATTCTTGAAGAAAATTCAATTCCCAAACAGATCCTGGGAACATTCCTAAAATGTGTTCGCTCAATATAAATTAGTAGAGGGCACATGGTGATGATGATGACGTTATCTGTTCAAGTTGACCCTGACTCTTGACAGTTCTATAGACCAGGTTTCTCTACATCTTCCAGTCTTGCACTATTGAGTTTTTCTATGTTCTGGTGTCAGCTTTGATAGCATCCAGCTACCATGTTCTCTGATGGCCTGGTTTCCTTTTACCACTTTTCAACATCATTGCTTTCTCCAGTGAATTCCTCTGCATGATATGGCCAAAATAAGTTTAGACGCAGTTTCATGATTTTGCCTTTTAGTGAAATGTCTGGTGTTATGTGCTCCACTAGTTGCTTGTTAGTCACTTCTGCTGTCCAAGGAATATGCAGGACCTTTTTCCAGCATCACAGCTCGAACAGTTGATTTTCTTCCTTTCTTGTTTTTTTAAGGTGCAACTTTCATAGCCATAGGTAATTATGGTTCCCCAATAGAGCAACCTAATCTACTTTAAGCCCCTCCCTTGTGACAAGGGGGCATCCACATGTAGAAGGACCTTAATGAGATCTATCAAATCTATCCTATAATTTTCTCTTGTTATTCCTTGAAGGCTTTTAATATAGGGATTAATCCTATCACTCTCATTAAGCTATGAAAATCTGACTTATTCCATTTTATGGATGTGCCAAAAAAGGAATATGTCGTAATCACAAAACTAATAGCTATGGAGACTGAAAGAATAAAAAAGGCAAACATGTATACTTTTAAATCCATACATGAATGGATTTATTCATTCATTCATTCATTCATTCATTCATTCATTCTTTTCTTTATTTCCTCCTCAACTTCTTCAGCCACAAAGCCTGGCCACTCTGTACAAGAACGTAGCAAGCTCTTTTCACTTCATTATAGTCATGGGCACAAAAATCATTATTATCAGATTAAAAAATGATTATGTGAAAGGTGAAGGGGTTCATTACCAGCTATGGAACTTAAAGAAAAAGTTGGAAAGTATTAGACCAGATTAGACGCTAGTACTACTTTATTACAGGTAGCATTATGATAACAGACTCTTGCAAGCATGAGTCCTTTTCCCCCTCCCTCCCTTTATCTTTATGAAAACTGAGGAGGTCCACATCAGAGCTGCTTTGTCAAATTGCATTTCTGCTCCCGACTCAGATTTCTTTTATCTAACCATTGCCTTGCTTATGATCTCAAGATTACTCCTTCTGTCCACTACTGAAAGCGAGAGACATTACAGGGGACTCGGGGCCAGAAAACATGGAAGACTAGATATCTTTCTGTGGCTATCATCAAATCTAATTACCCTGCAGCCTCACCTCTTGCCCCTTTTCCTAATCACAGCCATCATTATTTCTCATTACTATCATTCCTACCTTTGTCTTCTCACTATAACCAACATCCAAGAAAGTGTCATGCTGGCCAATTGCTCTGAGTGAGCTGTTTTAATATATGCATGCTGTATGGCCATGTGGAGTTTTGGCAATGTTACAAAGTAGTTTGCCAAAACCTTCTTCCAAGATATTTTTCAACTTCCTAATCTAGCCAAGAATAAACTATTTGTTTAAAATGTTTATATTTTATATTGCATTATGTTCTTTAAAAAGATCTGCTTTCTTCCTGCCTGGCCCCCACAATATGGTCGGCTAGATACTACAGCTTGAACAAGAGGTCTGGCACATTATTTCTCATAAACCCTAACCCGGGGGAGGGAGAAAATTAGGAAGCTTTCCAGGATGATGCCTCAAGGCTTGCCCTTATGGACTCATTGGATGGATACCACTGAAATTGTCTTTGTTTGGAATGACAACCAATGCTGTCTTGTGGTGCTAGTTTTGGAAGGGTTTCTGCATGATTGCAAACCACTTGTAGATATGCATGTAAATAATCAGACTTACTCCCGTGGGACTTTCAGGGAAGCAGCGGAGAAGACAGCTTCGCTGAGAATGCAGCAATGAGGCACTGGTGAATGGACTGGTTCCTCAGAATTCCTCTCAGGACAAGGAAAGGATTTGGGATTATTAACAAGTTCTCCAGATAGTAGCTCTTTACAAATAGAGCATAAAACAGTAGTCTCAAGTGGATTTAGAGCTCTGGAAGACAAGGGATCACCAAATTTGTCCAAACTGCAATTTGCACATTTATAGATAAAAGGTTTGTATATTTCCTTTCTTGATCAGTTTTATCACATCAAATGAATCTTCTTCAATTCCTAGAAAATGACAGTTAATACAAATTTAAATAAATGTCGCCAGCAGATTTTAGGAAAAAGAAAGGGATAGCAGTATATGTGAAAGACGATATGAAAGCAGAGCCAATTTGGATAGACTCCAATGGAAGAATTCTGATGTTACAAATTTGGATTAAATCAATTCTAATGCTACTAGTGGTAATCTATGCCCCTAACCAAAAGGAATTTTTTAAACAATTACATGAGAAATTAGTGGAATTAGATAAAAGGAATATTTGTATCTTGTGAGATTTCAATGCTATTGTGGACCACCAGAAAGATCATAGTAGTGGGGGGGGGGAGGGAGAAGAAAAAGGAGAACTACCAAAAACATGTGAAGAAATGATGATTGGACTAAATTTGATAGAAGTGTGGAGGAAATTAAACCCTGAGAAAAAGCAATTTACATTTTACTCCAACCCTCACCAATCATGGACACGAATTGATATGGTGTGGATGAATGCTGAATTAGTAAATGAATTAAAAGTGATTGAAATCTTACCAAATGAATGGGAAGATCACAACCCGATTCAGATAGTGTGGAAAGGTAGGAAGAAACCAAGGAAAAGGTGGACCTTAAATACACAGTTAATTAAAGAGAAAGAATTTATGAATAAACTTGACGAGGAATTAGACTATTTTTTAAAAGAAAATAATAATGAGGCAACTACAAAACAGAATATTTGGGATACAATTAAGGCAATAATAAGAGGCATAACAATATCATACACTGCTAAAAGAAATAAAGAAAAATATGCCCAACAAAATAAATTAGAACAAAGAATCAAAGAATTAGAAATTCAACTGCAAAACACCCCAAAAGATTGCAAATTGAAAAAACAGATGATAATAACTAAACATAAATTAAATTTAATCGAACAAGAAGGAATGGTCTCAAAGTTAAATACAGCCAGACAGATATTTTTTGAACAGGCCAATAAACCAAGAAGGTGGTTGGCCTATAAACTTAAAAAAGAAAAACAAAAAAGATTGATCTACCAATTAATAGATGAGAATGGGGATGCCCAACAAGGGATAGAACAGAAAAAAGAAATTGCATGTAAATTTTTTGAAGATCTTTATAAAAAGAAGGAGATAAATGGGGATATGATAAGAAACTATTTGGGTATTATTAAAGATAAAATAATTAAGGAGGAGATGAAGGAAATGTTAATTAGAGATATTACATGGCCCGAGTTAAAAGCAGCAATAGAAAACCAAAAGAACAATAAAACCCCAGGACCTGACGGGATGCCAGGGGAACTTTATAAAAAAATAGGAGAACAAATAAGACCTTCCTCCATGGATGGTAGAAATATATAATGAGGTCCTACTAGCAGCAAGAATGCCGGATTCATGGAAGGAGACATTGATATCGTTGATTCCGAAAGAAAATTCAGATTCACGACATATACAAAACTATAGACTAATTTCCCTGTTAAATACTGATTATAAAATATTTACTACAATTATAGCAAATTATCTTTGGAAACATTGCTTACAAGAATTAGACAGAACCCAGGAATAAAAGGACTAAAAATTAAAAAAGAAGAATATAAACTCCAGTCATTTGCGGATGATATGGTATTTTTCATAGAGGAACCAATTGAAACAGGTCAAGAATTACTGAAAGAGTTAGATCAATTTGGGGAAGTTGCAGGACTTAAAATTAATAGGGAAAAAATGAAATTAATAACTAAAAATTTAACAGAAAAACAAAAACTAAAATTGGAAAGGATAATGAGATTACAAATAGTAAAAAAAGTTAAATATCTAGGAATTTGGTTGATGGCTCAATGCAAAACTCTAATGGAAAATAATTATAATAAATTATTACAGCAAGTTAAAAAAGATTTAGAGATAAGGGTTAAATTGCAAATCTCCTTATTAGGGAGGATTGCCATTATAAAAATGAATATTCTGCTCAAATTTATTTACTTATTCCAAACAATACAAAAAAAAAAAAATTACTTTGTGGAACTTAACAGGATAATCACCAAATTTATCTGGCAAGGGAAAAAAATGAGGATAAACCTAAAGGCAATGCAAGATATGAAGAGCAGGGGAGGTATGGCACTCCCAAATTGAGAATTATACGATACTGCAGCATCCTTACTCTGGTTGAAAGAGTGGGTAAATCTGTCGAATAAAAGGATCTTATTTTTAGATGGCCATGATTTACAGAGGGGATGGCATGCATTTTTATGGGCTATTGGGAAAATTAAACAGAAGTATTTTCACAGACATATAATTAGAGATTCCTTATTGGCTAATTGGAACAAAATGAAAAAAAAAACATTATTTAAAAATCCCAATTTGGATCTCAACGATGGAGGCGATGATACATCCAAATAATCTAGATCTTAATAAAATGATAAAATACAAAGACCTTCTTGATGCGCAAGGAACTTTAAAATCATGGCAAGATCTCCAAGAACAGGGGCTACAAGTAGACCGGTGGGCTTACTTGCAAATTCAAAATAGATATAGCCAGGACAAGAAAATTTTTGGAATTTATACTAAGGCACAACAAATAGATAAAATTTTATTAGGTCCAGATAAAAAAAATATAACTAAATTTTATAATTATTTACTAGAGACGGAATTAGAAGAGGAAGTAGTCAAAGGCAACATGATAGCTTGGAGCAGAAACATAGGATAGCAGAAACATTATTAAAATGGGAAAAAGTTTGGACAAGGAATAATAAAATTACAAGATCAGCAGCATATAAAGAAAATGCCTATAAAATGTTTTATAGATGGCATCTCTCACCCTTGAGAATAGCGAAAATGTCTCCTGACATGAATCCAAATTGCTGGAAATGTAAAAAGAAACAGGGAACATTTTTTCATATGTGGTGGTCCTGCACTGAAGGCCAAAGATACTGGCATAGAATAAAAAAATGGTTAGAGGAAACAATGGTGGAGCAAATTGAATTAAAACCAGAATTCTTCCTATTGGGGATATTTAATAGACAAATTCCTAAAAATGTCAAATATATAATACTGCATATTCTTATTGCAGCCAGAATAACCTTTGCACAGTGTTGGAAACAAGCAGATATTACAACAGAGGAGATGGTTATACAGAAGATAACAGCCTGTGCAGAGATGGACAAGTTAACCTTAGCACTTAAGGAAAAAGAAACATCAGAATATTATAGAAGCTGGGAATGCTGGTATGACTGGATAGAACAAAAATAGAAAATATATCAGTAAATAACGTAAAATGTAAATCATAATTATATATTCGCAATAAGATGTATTTGTAAATGTATCACCAATATTGATAACAAACAAGGAACCATAGACAGTCGATAGTAGAATTGTGAGTTTTTTAATCATTTTCTTTTTTTCTATTTCTTTTCTTTCTTCTTCTATGTGTTGTGTTTGTTTGATATTTTGGTTTTATAATCAATAAAGTTTGTTTAAAAAAAAATAAATGTCAAAAGGGAAATTAGAAGATTGATTCTGGGGGAAAAGTAGACTAAGGATCCAGATGGATTTGAAAGAAGATGAGGAAATTAATTACAAGAATCCTTCCTATGGGAAAATGTCATTGTTCTGAATTTTATTTTTTAAAAATGAAGATTTTGAAATTAATTATAAAGGAAACTTCTCATGGGAAAATGCTGTTGTTTAGGGAAAAAACATAATAAGAGTGAACTTTGAAGGTTGAACACTAAAGGGAAGCAGAAAAAAAAAATATAATTAAAGAAGAGTTAAATTTGACAAACTAAAATAGAATAAAGCAAAATACTGTAGCTTTGAAAGAATTGAAGGCTATTTGGAGACAATGCATTCAAAAATTAATCTTACAATTCTCTTCTATTATTATAAACAAACTGGATTTAAAAGACATTATAGAAGAGGAACAAGATTTACCGGACAGGATTGAGACTGAGGCTGATTTGAATGAGGAGGTAAATGTAAGTGATAAAATGATATAGAAAAAGATATTATTTTGGATATGAAAATGAAACTGGTTGATGTTTAATAATTAAAAGGGATATACAAATAACAAACTAAGAGAGTGAGTTGAATAATTTTGGATTTAAAAGACTTGCCAAAGTTTTGAAGAATTTGCTGAAAGAGGCAGGAAGAAAATAAGAAAAAAATCTATGACATTATGTATAGGAATTAAAGATCAAGATTGTTAAAAGCAAAGGGAAATAACATAAAGTTTGCTTATTTGATCAAAGTTAAAATGTATATATTGTTATTTCTGGTAATTTTCAATGGACTTTTGCTAACCAGAATCAAAATGAGGTTTAAAGAAGTAGTTTATAGATAAGACATGAGATATGAGAAGAAACGATATTGGATTGCATGCTCAATAGTAATAAGTTACTGAAGTTACTGTTGCTTGATCAAAGGGAAACTCATTTCTTTGTATATTTCTTTTAGTTTTCTTTATTATATTTCTATTTTTCCTTCTTTTCTATTTTTCTTTATATTCTTTTCTGCACTTTCTACCTGTTCTTTTCATTTGTTAATACTTTTAGTTGCCATTACTTTTTATCACTGTAATTATAAATAAAAAGTACTATTATTCAAAGAAGACTTACTCTCACAAGCTGATAGGAGTGAAGCAAAATTATCTGCAAAGCAACCTGAATGGAAAAGGAAACCAGCAAGCTTTCAGCCCCATTCTTGCTTAACTTCCTTTACTTAAAGGAAAATCAATGGGATACATTCCAATTAAGTTCACTTATACCACCGGTGCTATTTAACTATTAGGTGAGCATCAAAAGATGCCTTTTCCATGTTTCATTCTATTTGTATTTGAATAGAATGTTTCTCAAATCCAATTTATATCAGACATAAATAAACAACATTCATCAATTTAAAACATAAGCCATTTCAATTTGAATTGATTTAAAGGCCACTCATCTGAATGGCAGCAAAGTCTAAAGCTTAGTTCAGCACACTGAGTCTCCAGATATGCTATATGGAATATAGTATAGTATATTCAAATCATCAAACTGTATTTTTTGGTCATTTTCAAGTCTACTATATGAGGGGATTAAATACACCAAATTTCAGATAAGCAGATGCTATAGTTTGTTTTATTGATAGAAATGAGGAGAAAGTAGGAAAAATAGAGCTTTCTTTGAATTTCAAATCAATTTCATCTAAATAGATTCAGATTTTTCTTCGCTTTAGTTACTTGAGGGTTTTTATAAAAAAAAACACAGTTGAAGCATTTCCCTTTTATTTCTTGTAAACAAATATAATGAAGCAAAGAAACCTGCATAATTCCAAATGGTACTTACAATGACTAGGAAGTTATAATTTATACTAAGAGGATTGTATTCTTTTTGCTTGGCTCCAAAGTTATGGACAGTGGAAGAGATTAAATACATAGGACAAATGAATACGAATCAAACAGCTGGTAAAACAGGAGGATTTTGTTGTTAAAATGGATATGCTGCCAACTTTGGTGACTTACCAAAGTAGTTTTTTAATCAAAGTCAAACCATCAATTAAGACACAAGTAAATAAATAAACACCCCAATGCCAAAATCATTCCCCATATGCTTTTGTAACATCTGGAAGAACATCACAAGGAGGATAGCATTTTTTTTTCTTCCCATTGAATTGTTATTTCATTCTTGGATAATGCTTGACAAATTGCTTCAGTTTTCTTGTCAAGGATTTTCAGAAGTGGTTAGCCATTGCCTTCTTCCTAAGGCTGAGACAGAGTAATTGGCTGAAGCCCGGGTGGTTTTGTCCTAAAATGGGACTAGAATTCAGTCTGCCGGTTTCTAGCCAGATAATTTAATCACTAAACCAAACTAGAGGGAGGAATTTTGCATTTTCAAGGAAAAAAACCCAAAGCTACATAAAAATAGCAATAGCACTTAGACTTATATGCGCTGCATAGTGCACTACAACCCTCTCCAAGCAATTTAGAGTTAATCTCCTCATTTTACCAACCTCAGAAGGATGGAAGACTGAGTCAATCTCGAACCGATGAGACTCGAACTGCTGGCAGTCAGCAGAATTAGCCTGCACCACGATTCTACAACCTCTTATGCCCAAGAGCTTTCTCCATTTACTTATTTATTTATTTATCTGTAGCCTTTTTTGATATGATAGTGCTGGAAATCCTTTTAAATTTTTATGACTCCATAAAAATGAATGATTTACTTATTGTATTATTCAGCTAAATCAAATTCTTAGTCTTCTTTCAAGAAAATTTTCTTCCTAAGGCAGCTGTCAAAGACAGTGTTTTCTTGTGACTTGCCTCAAAACTCCTTCACACAAAAAAGGCCCAACCTCAGAGCCCAACCCAGAGTTTCTAGGCCCTAACAACACTGAATGTGATCACATAGGCATCACATGATCCCCAACTACGTGCTACATGGCACCACCTTTGGTCCTAGTGCTTTTGTGGTACTTTGGATTTGAAAGGCAAAAAGTGGTTTAGAATCTGCCAAGCTGCTCCAATAGCCTATCTTCAAAGTAGTTGCATCTTTTTCTGGAATCACACATCTTCCTTCCCCGGCTGAAGCACAAGTCTAGGAAAAATATGTGTTTTGATTTAAGGTCTTGCAGACAGTCACTATGCACACACAAACACACACACAAACACAAACCAGGTATCCCAGAGCACCTTTTTTGTCTGAATCTGCCAGAATCTGAAATGCTGCACAGCCATAGAGTATAGCAAAATGAACTTCCAACCTCAAGGACATTGTCAAGAGAAATGTCCCTTGAGAATACAGTAGTTATGTGTGCATTCTTGATGTTGCTTTTCCTCAGCTCAGTATTCTGATAGAAGTTTTGGTAAAAAAAAAAAATAGTCCACAATACTGGGGAGGATGAGAATTATAGTCAAATACACCAGAGACAAGCTTCTCTAAAGAATAAACCACCCAATATTTCTCTGTTGTCTTATGAATCTGTACTCTGCACCTACATACACAGCAAAAAAAAACCCCACCATTGATTGGATAATGAACCAAATTGATATGGTTGATTAATGCCATTATCACATAGAAAGAACAGGGGCATGAATTCAAGTCCAGTAGAGCCATCTTGTTGGACATCACCAAGACCAAGACCTCCATCTAGGATAGTTAATAGTGCAGGTGCTTGCCAGAAATTGGTTAACAACTACACAAAATGAAAAAAAACAACAACCCAACAATAGACGAAATGGTATCAAAAATTTTGCCTGTTAAATACTTGTAAGTCAAGCTTCTGTTAAAGGTATTGGAGTGTTTCCCAAAAAAGAGAAACTTGGCAACTACATCTTGCCTCTTATCAGAATCTGGACAGAAATCAGACAACAGAAAGGTCACGATCTAAGCTGAAAACCATTTATCTTATAAGTGCTTATAACCATTTATAAGTGCTTATAACCATTTATCTTATAAGTGCTACCAGCTGTATGTTAGCAAGCTGTTTTCTCTCCCAAACAATATAAATAAGATGAAGTTGGATATAATTAGATGTTCATTCCCTAATGGAGAACTAAGCAAAGTTACTACAACAAAAGCAGTAAAGATACATATTTCAACTTTTCCTGCTATGGTCTGGAGTGAAATACTGAATTAGAGATAGATGATAGATGGTTGATAGAATAGAATAGAATAGAATAGAATAGAATAGAATAGAATAGAATAGAATAGAATAGAATAGAATAGAATAGAATAGAATAGAATAGGAGAGAGAAAACGGATAGATAGATAGATAGATAGATAGATAGATAGATAGATAGATAGATAGATAGATAGATAGATAATCTTCAGGTGAAGAACTCTTAAAATAAGCACTTTGTTAGGTATTTACCCTGAAAATCACAATGACCCTTATATCATTCAGATTATCCAAAACTGATTAGAATGAACTTTCCTTACTCTGGAGCTCATTCCCAAAGTGTTAGACTACAGTCTATCTTCCCCTTCACCTCTGTATGGCTGGGGTGATGGAAGTGCATTCAGAATTAAGGAAAGTGGCATAGATACGAGAAGTGGAGCATCATAAGTGAGACACATGTTCTCAAAAATTTCTCCCAAAATTCTGAGCACATTTAATTTCCAGCAACTAGAGCAAATCCAGTGGAACTTAGTTTTGAATATCATCTCTTTTTTAAAAATCCATCTAGGTCTCCAGATGCTCCTCTAAACAAAAGATGGCTAAGATCCTATGAAGAAAGGAAACATGCAGATGATAGCATTAGGTCACTGTTTTTGATGTAGGTCACTATTTTTCAATGTGCTGAAAAGCTTCCAGAGGGTGACCGAGACTTTCATGTTGATAATTAGTGATTTGTCACAGTGGTTATGTGCCAGTTCAGGGTGAATCTGCTTCTCCAAGAGGCTTACTTGGTTCATCACACTTGACATCATGTAAGAGAACATTTCTTTATTTGATTTCACAATTAACATAGCACATTAGGTGTGATTTGCTGCTGTCCATTTTAAATGCTGAAAATGCAAACTTTCCCCATCGGGAAAGGATAATATAAAAGAGAAAGAAAGAGAGAGAGAGAGAAGGAAGGAAGGAAGGAAGGAAGGAAGGAAGGAAGGAAGGAAGGAAGGAAGGAAGAAAGAAAGAAAGAAAGAAAGAAAGAAAGAAAGAAAGAAAGAAAGAAAGAAAGAAAGAAAGAAAGAAAGAAAGAAAGAAAGACTTACCAGCCCATCACAATTGCTGATAGCAACAGAAGCATTAGGCAAGTCCGTGATATGCCCCACATAGAGGCAATCCCCATGAAGCGGCTCAGTGTAGGTGATGTTTGAATCTTCCTGCCATTCCACAGTTGCTCCAGGAGCCACCAGCCGGGAATTTGGCCTTAATCTAAAGTGGAATTCTTGTCCAAAAACAGTGACATTGTAAAAAATTTCCTTGCCTGCAGCATCCTGAGGAAGATCCCTGGTGTCTCTTGGGAAACGCCTCTTTGATGCTCCCGACACGACTTTGGAGACGAATCTGCCTTTTGAGTCTGTGCTAGTTGGGATGACCAGCCTGTATTCCTCCAGATTTCTCAAAATAGAATCTAGAGAGGGAGAGAGAGAAAAAACCATGAGTAACAAGAGTCAGGCTGAATAAGGCTACCACAGGCCGGGACATCTACTTCATTGGTCCCCCCAGGTTAAGGAAAGGAAAATGCTAAGGCAGTCACGCTGTGCCTTAGTTTTCCAGTTGTTTTATGAAGAAAGCCCCGATGGTAGGCATGGCAAGTATTTAGGGATAGGCAGGGGTTAGGATGCAGCCCCCTCTGCAACTGAGCAAGAGGGACTAGAAACAAGTGATGAGGCTTCTGAAAGCCATCTGCTTTAGGATGGGGGGGGGGAGCAGGGTGGCAAACACCTCGCATCAACTTTCAAACTCTGCCACCAGCCCTGCTGCTCAAAGTTTCGATCATTCCGGAATGTGAAGGATGGGGATGTCAATGGAAAAGTTTTTAAAAAGACAAGACAAAAGAAAAGAGCCGTCCACTACAAGTTGGCTTCGCTTCCTTCCTTCCAGCAACACAGATGGAAGGAAAACTTCGTCCCTGCCAGGTGGTTTGTTGGAGGCCGGCGCTTCGACGGGCGTCCGAGTTCGACCGAGGTCCCAGCCAGCCTCCTCGATTTGCAGCTGCAAGGCACCCCCGCCAGCTCAGCAAGGATCGAAGAAGGTACACCCCCCCTCCAGAAAACAACGCCACACGTGGCGGCGGGGAGGACGCCCCGGCCCTTTGAGCCAAGCAAGCCGGCGTGGCGCGGAGAAGTCTCGCGGGCAAAAAGTCCTCCGCTCGTGAGTGAAGTTAGATAGGCAGCTTCAAGGGGAGGCGGGCGAAGAAGGGGCGTCTGGCTAATCCCAGCCGTCCGGTTGGGGCAGTTTAAGCCGAGGGAACCCGGCAGCCCGCTTACCGTTCTCCCCGGGACTCTGCGGGGCCCCCGGGGCCAAAAGGAGCATCCAGCAGGCGAGAAGAAGCAAGGCGATCCCGGCCAGAGGCGATCCCATGGCAGGCGTAGCTCAGCCCAACCCCAGCCTTCAACTTCGCTGCCAGGGGGCTCCGGCCACATTGAAGGCAGCCGGCACCGCCCTCTAGCCCACCACCCAGGCAACCTCAGCCCCGCGGCTCCTTGCCCTGGCTCATCCGCTCCTCTCCAGCGCTCAACCTCGACGAAGGCAGCAGAGAGACACCAGCAGGCGGCTTGCTGGAAAGCACGGGGCGTGCAAGGAGGGAAGTCCGCCTGATTGACAGAACTGCCGCTGCCGCCGCTGCTGCTGCCACCGCTGCCTGCGAGCCTGCCAAGGCCTCGCCTCGCCCGGCCCGGATCGGATCGGCTTGGCTTGGCTTGGCGGCGGTTCTCCCTGAAACTCTCGCAGCTTCCTTTTGCTGCCGCTCGAGACAAAAACTCTGCAGCTTCCTCCGCTTACGGGACACTTTTCCCCAGCCCAGCTAAGAGGCGGTTCCTGAGGGACCCTGAGCATTTCCCCCCACCCAACGCTCAAAATCCTCCTCTTTGAAAGAGAACCAGAAGGGGAGATCGCACCAGACAGAAGCCCCCAGATGCTTGATTTGGAACCGGTCGGGGATCTTCTGCCAAAAAAAAAAAAAAAATCTCGTACCGTACCTTGAATTCTCCTAACTTAGGAAGGAGAGTGGTCGTCTGATATTCCCCCCCACCGCCCCCCGAAGTCTAATTAAAGACGGCTTTTGCTTTCGGGGTGTGTTACATCCACGTAGCATGTTGTGATAGCATGGTTTCCACTCCAGAATCGAATCCTTCGGGATCAAAATGTGATTGCTAGATTATACTTAAGCCTCCCCTCTGGCTTCACTAAAAATTCCTGGATTTTTCTCATCTTGGTTATCATAAAATCTAGATGGAAATGTTACCATATCCTAATGACTTTTGCATCCCTGCCTTGTATTTGAACTCCACTCCTTGTTTTAGTTTAAGAACTCAAAAATGATTTTTTTTTTAAAGTCACTTACAAGGAGTAAGTGACCCTATTAGTTTTTCATATGATATTGTTACATCTAAAATTATATGTAACGCTTAACGGTGGTTAAAAATGGTTAAGGTGGTTAAGGAATTTGGAAGATACAGGTTCAAATCCATCCTCAAGGAAGATTCAGGTTCAAGTCTGGGTGACTTTAGGACAGCCACTCTCCAACTACTTCACAATGTTGTGAGAGAAATTGGAGGAAGGAATCCGATACACATATGTGTATCCCACTGTTGCTTCTATGTAGAGCAAAGGTGAGATGTGAATATTTTAAATAAATCTATCTTGTCCCCCACATTCCAAATGGTTTACATAAATACAATAAAATAATAAAGCATACACACACATATAATTAAAACATAAATGACATCCATTAAAAGCTTTTAAGTGGAAAAATGACCTGTGACACATGACTCTACTGAAGTGCCAGATCTTTTGAATCCTTATGAAATGAAGTAGGTGTGGAGGCCCTAAGAGTTCTGGGAAGAAACCTATTTCCACATCCATCCTTACTTGATCTCACAAAAAAAACCTGAGAATCCCTTGTGGGCCAATGGAACAGGATGGGTGGCTTCTCTCTGGGGAAAACAGTCCTCAAGTATCCAGGATGCATGCCATGTAGGTTTGAATTGTTCCTAGGAAAATTCTGATAGTCAATGCAATATCCATAATATTGGCTTTCACATGCCAATGTGCAGGGGGCTACATTTTGCACAAGCAGAAGTAGCCAAATTGACTTCTAGAGTAGCAAGTAGAGCACACATTGCCATAATCCAGTCAGGAAACAATAAGGGCATGAGTTAAGGCTATTGAGACCTCCTACTTTAAACAGGACTCATACTGCTAGACTAACCAAAGCTGGTTGAAGGCCTCTGACCATAGACTCTACCTCAGGGATGGGATCCAGCAGGGTTAACTACCACTTTGGTCATTTACGAGGTTCGGTGATTTACAATGTGCTTCCCTGCTCGCTGCCAGCACGAGCCTGTAAATCGTCATCAGCATGCTGCATGCAGGGAAGCAGCGTTTCAAATAGCTCTTTTTTTCCTGCTTTTTTAACTGCAGCTGTGCCTCACACAGCAGCTGAAGTTGAAAAAAATCAGGAAATAAAGGTCAGGTAAGAGCCCAGGTGGGCGGGTGGGCAAAAACATCAGCAGACAGAGAACCAGTTCTATGTCTGCTGCTCTTCCGAGCTACCAGTTCTACAGAGGTGGACAGAACCGGTAGAAACCCACCCCTGCTCTACCTGCTATTCTAGCAATAGCCATGAATCCAGGAGAACTCCTTTGTCACATATCTACTACTTCAAAGATAGTTTCACTCTGTTCAGAGCTAGCAAAGAACCATCAAAAAAATCTAAAATACTTCGAACAAACAGGCTCAGTCTTGCTGGAATGCAACTTCAGTTTCATTCATCTCATGTAGATCTCAACAACCTCCACTGACTCTATACATACAGAGAAAAAAACCCTCTGATTTGGCGAATAAAACTTTTGCTTGTACAGTACATAATGTTAAATCATACCACTTCACTAGTGTATTATAGATATGGAGTCCAGAATAAGACTTCTCAATTATCTAAAATAGCATAGGCTCTCCTGCTTGAGCAGGACTAGAAGACCTCCAAGGTTCCTTCCAGCTTATTCATTCTACGCTATGTTTAACAATTAGTTGAATGTGTTTGTTTCAGTTCCTCTCTTGACCCACATTCTGACAGCATTATCCATCCCCTGAATCCATTTGCCCACCTCACATCTCACAGGCCACCTGGAAGTTATCCTGAAGATCTGGTGGGTAGTTCAGCTGTAGCCTTGTTGGCTGACTGGAATGAGCAGATGAGGGCTTTAGATCAGATTTCTCCGAGTTGGCTTCCCACTATTTGATCTCTTTGATCTCTTTGTTGGCTCTTTGAAAAAGGTCAGGAAATGAAACACCAGAGAGTGACCTAGAACACAGCTGGAGAAAGACAAAGAGGGAACCTAACCAAATGTGAGCAAAAGCTCATATTATCATTGGTAATTAAAATTGCAAATTAATATCTGATTATCTAGACCCCTTTTAGACAGACATCAAGCCAGGATATAGTTCTCAAACAGCATCAGTCATGCCATTGATTTGTTTAATCAATTTCTATGGCTGCCCATCTTTCAGATGCAATTCTGGATAGCTAACCTTAGAAACAATATCAAAAAATATATTAAAAACCTTGAATCCAATAAACACTCAACAGCTCTTTGAGGTAGTACAGACAAGACTCCTCAAAGCATTATTCCCCTCTTTTAGTTTTATCTTTCAGAAAATTAGGAAAGGTCTCTTCAGAGAAGCTTCCCATGCCCTTTTTCTTCTGTGGGCTGAGATATCTTTTACAAGATAGTTGTCTGCAATTCTTCCTGCTGTCTCCCAAGGTCATCCCCACATACTATTACAAGTAATAACATCTCATGGGCAATCTAACCTACCAATCCTCAATCCCTGGAGCACGTTCAGATCTTCAGTGTTTTCCAAGAGGCCATCAGGGTCAGGTCTATTTATTCATTTCATTAAATGTATTCTAGCTGCCCATTCCAACTGACATTTCACCTCAGAGGGTAAGATGTTCCAGAGCAGGGGTCTCCAACCTTGGCAACTTTAAGCCTGGTGGACTTCAACTCCCAGAATCCCCCAGCCAGCTTTGCTGCCAAGGTTGGAGACCCCTTTTCCAGAGGACAGATGCAGCAATACGTTGATGAACTATCAGAGTTCGGAGTCTTGGGACAGAGGTAATATAAATATCTTGGTTCTTCTTGATCTCTCAAATCTTTCTGTTCCATCAAAAACAATATCTTTCTGACCCATGGAATTAGGAGTGGGAGGCACAATGCTGGGGTGATTCTATGCCTTTCTCTGTGGTCAGGTGTAGCCAATATTGACAGGAAGGAAGTGATCAAATCTGAAACATTCAGCATTTTCTCCCCTTCCATTTAGCATCTACATGGTGCAATCATCCATCATTTGGGCTCAAAAATTATTAGTGTGTGGATGATACCCAATTGTACATCTCAATTCCACAAACGAGCAAGCAAAGACTGAAAGTAGTGGTGCCAAATTTTGGAGTGTTTGGAAAAACAGTAAATTTCTTATTATTAAAGGCAACTTTAATAACCCAGAGAAGGACAGGGTTTTTAAAAAAAAAAAAAAAAAAATCTCTGTAAAGAAAAAGACAAACCTAAAGAGAGTAGATGGGTGAGAAGAATAACACAGCTCAATGAAAAGAAGGACTGGGTGTGACAGGATAGCAGTCTTCCAATATCTCAGGGGTTGCCACAAAGAAGAGGGAGTCAATCTATTCTCCAAAGCTCTTGAAGACAGAGCAAGAAGCAATAGATGGAAACTAACCAAGGAGAGAAGCAATCTAGAACTAAGGAGGAATGTCCTGATAGAACAATCAGTGGAACCACTAGCCTCCAGAAGTTGTAAATGTTCCAACACTGGAAGTTTTTAAGAAGAGATTGGATAACCATCTGTGTGAAATGGTATAGAGTTTCCTGCCTGAGCAGGGGTTGGACTAAAAGACCTCCAAGGTCCCTTCCAACTCTGTTATTCTATTCTGTTCTGTTCTATTTATTCTATTCTATCACGTAGGAAACAATTCAGAGATCATAAGGCCTGAAAGAGAAATACATTGTGAAGAGCCATAAATATTAAGTGTGAGTAGATATTAATTTCTTTAAGTTAATAACTCCATCTGGGAAATCAGCATTCTTTAAATATCACTTGTGGCACCAAGAAGCCTACCATGGATCCATATAAACTGGAATTATCCACCCCCTTTTTATGCAGCTTCCATCTGGTTTCAGCTTAGAGGGTTCACCAGTGTTTAAATAATCACGACCAGTTTCCTTCAACTCTGCAGTTTTCTGTCCCAATATCTATTCTGTACAACTGTTGAGGCTCAGAGAAACACACAGACATATTCAGACAATAATCATGCCCTCCCATGGCTATGCTGTGGTGGTGGTTTTCTGTGCTGTTGCTATGCTTTATTGTTCCAGCTCCTTTCAGTTTGTCTTATGTACAAATGCCTTCTACAGTTAGATCCAATTCTTTTTTTAAAACAGAAAACAATCACTTCAAATCACTTGCTTTCCTTGGGGTTTCAATCATTTCCTAATTTCTCTTACACCTGCACACCTGCACATATATAGTAGCTTACTGGTGCTTACTGCAGATTGACCTACTATAGCTTAATTAGCCATTGCCAGTTCAGGCACCACTTGTGAATGTGAGTAAAGCTAACACACTGTTCCAGCTTGTACCACTTATTTACAATTAATCCAATTTTTCAATTATCTCATCTGGCAGTTGTTGTTGATTTGAATAATTTTCACAACACTCATTCAAGCTCTTTGCTCTCCAGCATTCTGAAAAGCAATAGCAGTAGCATTTAGACTTATATACCGCTTCACAGCCTTAGCAGTTTATGGAGTCAACATATTGCCCCCAACAATCTGGGTCTTCATTTTGCTGACCTCAGAAGGATGGAAGGCTGTGTCAACCTTGAGCCTGGTGAGATTTGAACTGCCAAATTGCAGGCAGCTGGCAGTCAACAGAAGTAGACTGCAGCACTGCACTCTAACCACTAAGCCACTGTGGCTCAATACAGGTAAATAAGCCTCAACTACAAATTAAGATACTTCAACACTTATGCAATGGGATTTTTTGTTCTCCCCCAGAACTGACTCAGGAGTTTACTGGGAAATTGAAGAAGTATTTCCAATGATGCAAGTATTACCTCTGCAGGAAAAAAATAGCACTGGATTTCAATTTACAACTTGAAGGATATATACATGCCCACAGCCAAATCAATGTACAGCATGCTTCCAAGGGCTTTATATTTATGTTTTTCCCCTAAACCTTCAGAATATTCTGCAAAAAGATTAAAAGAATTACCATTTTTAGCATCATGGGGTACAGTTTGATCTGTTACATCTTAAGCAGCTCTCAAGTTCTGATTCTCATTGATTAGGCCAAAGGTGCCCTTATGGGCTCATATGCTTAACTCTTCTGATAGCTGCTCTGTGTCTGTTTTCACCCTTCTAGCTTGTCACTATAAATCCCTAAATTGCTAATGCTCTAATCAGTGTCCCTAATCTATAACATGTTGACATTCCTTGAGTGCTTTATTTGTCTCCCAACACCTCTCTTGAAACACTTCCTCTTCTGTTTCCAAAGTTTGGAAACTGTTTGTCAATCCATGGCAAATCTTCAATCTTAATTCTCCCTCCAGGTTTCCTCTCTCATCATAGCTCATAAAACTGTTATGATTACCTCATAACATCTGTGTTTAATGATAAGTTTAATTGGTTTTTAGTGACTGATTTAGATTCCAGACATGTATTTCCACTGACTACCTTATATACATATCAGATTTATTGTTATAATATACACACTGAGGTGTAACTTAGAAATGTTCTAGAAATACCTGTTTTTTCCTTGTGTGACTAGTTAGATTAATTCAACTAATTATCAGTGGGATATTTGCTTATCTTCCCCAATATAGGTTTGGTACTGCTGTGTTTGTAATTATATCTTTGTTTGATCGATGAGAGTTTGAGAACTAGGCATAGTTCTAAAAATAGGTTATTAAAGATTTCACATATCATTTTGATCTTGTGCCAATAGAAGCTTATTGCTGTATGCTAATTGCTGCACAGTAGGAGGAGGAGGAGGGAGTGATTTTAAGTGGCATTATGGCAGCATAGAAGAATTATAGCAAACTTCTTTTCCATATACTACTATCCCCATGAATATCTAAGGAGTATACAGTGCTGACCTCAACTGATTTCAAAAACCTAAGGTGAATCAAATCTTGTTAGCGATTGGATAGGAAACCACATGGAAAAGTCAGGATGGTAAGCTAAACTAGAAACTCAGGGGAAAAAAATCTTGGAAGAAGGTAATGGCAAACCACGTCCACATGGTGTCCCAGAGATCAGTCTGAAAGTACCAGCCCTTCTACTTTACCCTTGGCATATAAACTTTCATCCTGTATCCTGGTTCATAGACAGGATGTGTCTCTCCCTGGGAATTTGTCTAATTCTGTCTCATCCAACCACTCCTATGTTCTCCGTGAAGCCACCAAGGACTGTAGGAATTATAGTCTAGAACACCTGGAGAGAATTAAGAGGGGAACTTTGGTCCAATAATTTGCTTCTAAAACCTTCTCAGTCTGGGGTTATCTCTACGCACCCCTCAGTAAGTTTCATAAAGTAATAAAATGTTACAGAAAAAATGCTTCATTTTCTTTTTTTTTAAAAAGGATGTAAAGATTTAAGGTTACATTAAAAGGAATTTAACTTAAGGATTTTAATAAATTGCTCTTCCCTGAATGGGCAAACCATTGCAAAATGAAAGATGGAGCATTCTCCGGAATGATGAGACAAGCTGTTGGAAAGCTAAAATTTAAGGAAATATACAAAGTTGCATCGTAAGAAATTGACACCCAGGCAGCATCCCAGACTAAGCATTTTCTTCTTGAAGGATGCAAATATATGCAGAAAGTGGTTTGGTCCCTGGGGAGCCAAAGGAAATAGCTGAATCTTTCTAATTACCTTTTCTTATTTCCAAAAACTAACAAAATCCCTTACATGCAGTTATTCAGTTCCAAGCAATTTTGTTTCACCCACCACCAACAGAACCTTAATATGTTATCAAATAATTCTCTTTGTGCCCAAAGAACCAATTAGCAGCCTCCTCCTTGGGATATTTAGCCCCTTCTGTTAATTGTATTCCAAATCAGATTCTGCCTCTGGAAACGGATCTTCTTCCATAAGGCCCAGGTAAGAATGTATTGGTTACAAAACTGACAAAAACTAATCTGAAGTAACCTTTAAGTAAACTGAAGCCTGGTAGCACCCTTTATGCTGACTGATAAACTCACTTCCTTCCAGGCGAAGATCTACCCCCAACCTCTTATCCTTCTATAAGAGCCTAAAGCAGGGGTGTCCAACCTTGGCAACTTTAAGACTTGTGGACTTCAACTCCCAGAATTCCTCAGCCAGCAAAGGGAGTTGAAGTCCACAAGTCTTAAAGTTGCCAAGGTTGGACACCCCTGGCCTAAAGCCTGGTTTTGAAGGTTGGCCTAGGGACCTTTGGTCTGATTCTACTCTGGAGGGGTTGCTAGATTGATAGCAGACTGCACCCCACCACCACCACTCATCAATTTTTAACTAGACCTATTGATATATTTTCTTTGTTTTCATTTTCTTTTTATTTTATTCTTCTATTCTATTTTATTCTATTCTATTATTTTACTTTCTCTTTCTTTAAACTTACATTTTATTGCTTTGGGCTTTTTTTTTTTAAATTGTTGTAAGCCCCCTAGAGTAGCCCCATGCAGAGATGGATGGCAAATTAATTTAATTTAATAATAAAAATAATAGATACTGAATTGCTGTTTTTTCAGACTACTTTCAGCTTTAAAAGAAAGCATATCAGGAGACAAAGGGATATGCGTTGGCTCCGCTATGCAGATTGAAATCTAGTCACCTTGTGTGGCAGTTATTTATACCTGCCAATTATTATATACTTTTTTTTTTTTCTGATTCACACAGAGTCGCATTCTCTCTCACAAACTACTGAGAGAGTTCATGGTTTTTGCGACCGATATTCCAATAACACTTCTCAGCAACATTATTTCTGCCCCTGTTTGGAAGGTACAATTCAAGCCAGTTTCTCATTGTTGTACGTTGCCCAGTCGCTTCTTTGTGAGATGGGTGACTATATAAATTTGATAAATAAATAATATTATATTGCTCCATATATATAGCTAGATCTTGTTTATTGACTGGCTCATGCAGTGACCATTTGAAATTACAGCAGTGAACAAGGTGTGCATTTATGACTCTTGTCATTTGTTCACCATCACAGTCAGTTAGTATGTGTTGTCCTGTGCCTGAACCAATTTTTTTTTTGTTAATCCCTCACAGAGCAGAGAGATTTGATAGGAAGGGATTACTTTATACAACGGATCCAGGGTATCTGAGGAGCCCTTTCATCCCAATGGGACTAGTCCGTTCCAGTTGTTCCAGTGGAGGAGGCTTACTTCAGATCCCGTCTACCAAAGAATTTTGGCTGGTGGGATCCAGGAGATTTTTTCGCTATGGCCCCCACCCTCTGGAATATTCTCCCACTGAAGGTGAGACTCACCTCTGTCGCAGTCCTGGTCTCCCTGAAGAACCTGATAGCTTGGCTCTGCCATCGGGTCTGGGGTCTCAATAAGGGGATGCTGCCTTGGGGTGACAGATAACAGATAATCAGAGTTGGAAGGGGCCCTATAGGTCATCTAGTCCAACCCCCACCCAAGCGGGAGACCCTACACCATTTCTGACAAATGGCAGTCCAATCTCTCCTTGAAAGTCTCAACTGATGGCACTCCCACAACTTCCGAGGGCAAGCTGTTCCATTGGTTGATTGTTCTCACTATCAGAAAGTTTCTCCTTATTTCCAGGTTAAATCTCTCCTTGTTCAGTTTCCATCCATTATTCCTTGTCTGGCCTTCGTGACTGATGGAGTAAAGAAAATCCCCATCCTCAGTCTGCCCATCATCTTGGTTTTTAGATTTCCTATTTAAATAAACCTAATTTTAATTGCCTTGTATTACCTTTTTGTATTTCTTTATTATATTGTAAGCCAGCCAAAGTCAACTGTATCAGTGAGATAAACAGCATAAAAATTATGAATGAATGAATGAAATAACATGAGCATAAGCCTAGATATTTGCATAATGCTTGCACAGCTCGCACCTCCATGCATGCTCAGTGCTGCCAGCCTCTCTATATTCCTTTCGATGTGTATTCCCCATTTGGGCTTGCTTACTTTCTTGCAATCTCTTCCTCTCAATCAATCAATGGAGCTGGAAGGCCCCTTCAAGGTCTTCTAGTCCAGCTCACTGCTCAAGCAGAAGAACCTATACCAGGGGTAGGGAAACTTGGCTTTTTTATCACTTATGGACTTCAACTCCCAGAGTTCCTGAGTGAGCCATAAAAGGTTCCCCATCCCTGGCCTACTGGTTTTTCAGCTGGGGGGAAAATCAATTTTTGACTTGAATGGGACTGTTTAATATACAAATGTAGGACATGTCCTCTCCCCCACCACCTAATCAGATGAGCACATTTTGGGCACTTGGCACCGTGTTCACATTTACAATGGGCTCCAAAGTTCCCTGCAATCAGAAAACTGCAAGTTGCGGTCTTTTTTGATGGGTTCCCAAGAAAATCAATGGGGAATCCATCAGAGAAAGTTGCAAATGGAGGGAACATTGGGTTTGAGTTCCATTCCCCCAGTGTGCTAACTGATTTTCTCCTTCTATTTAGGAAGGGGAAATCCTTCTGCATGCTAAAGGAACTACCCTCAAATCTAGTTAAAACATTACGGAATGCCAATGTTTTGAACCTTTCTGAATGCTGACATTCACTAGTGTTTTCAACAGATTTGAGGTCCATTCCTCTAGCACGCACAGGTCAGTGTGCTTAAAAGAGCAGATCTCAAATTTGATTTTAAGAAAAATGCTAGCATATGGCAGCGTTCTTATAATTGTCCTGGGTGGGGAAATGGCCGGGTCTCCTAGGTGTGTTGGGAGCCACGGGCCTTTTCTCTGTCTCACCATGCCCAGGAGACCCAGACCCTCTACCTACAGTAGCAATGTCTTTAACAAACTGCATGGCCATTTAACAACTGCATCTAGGGAAGCTGGTCATGGTGTCACTTAACAAGTACTTCACCCAACAACTAAGATTCTGGGCCCGATTACAGTGTGTTCATAAGTAGATAACTATCTATATGTTATTAACCAGCAATTCAAAATTATTTTATAGTATTTTATCTCAGTTTATTTAGACCATATAATAGTTTTGGTGTTTGACTGCAAATTGACTCAAACAAAATGAACTTCATTTCGAGAGCATTATAATGTGATTGCAAAAAGGGTAAAATTTGTAGAAAGTTGGAATGAAAAAATCAAGAAGGCCAAAATCTTCATTGTGTCTACTGCTATTTAAAGCCAAAATAATTATACGTACCATGATGGCAAACCTATGGCACGTGGGCCAGAGGTGGCACACAGAGTCCTCTCTGTGGGCATGCGAGCCATTGTGCCAACTCTGAGGCGCATGCACATGCGTGCCTCCTGCCAGCCAGCTGGTCTTTGGGTCTCTGTCACACATGTGCGGGAATGGGGTGTATGGGGGGTGCATGCATGGGGGGTGAGGCACATGCGCGGGGGACATGCATGCCTGTGTGGGGCTGGAACACATGTGCGGGGATGGTAGGCATGCACAAGGGATGCACGCGCATTGCATTTTCAGGATGCTCACATGCGTGCTTTGGGCACCCGGTGCTGAAAAGATTAGCCATCTATAGTATGTCCACAATGTAAGAAAGGATATGTCTCTCCAAATGGATCCAGGAAAATTTATACATTTAGGAAGTCTTCAAAAGACAAAAAAGACAGAGTACTTCTTCCTATTGTAGTTGAAAACTGGCATTTCTTTAATCAGCTGTTCCCAATGCTCGAGTAGGTTTTGTGCCTTACACTTTTCAATCTCAAAGAGAGAAGAAACCTGGAATTAAGGAGAAATTTCCTAACAGTGCAGACAATTAATCAGTGGAACAATTTGCCTTCAGAAATCATGGATGCTTCATCACCAGAGGTTTTTTAAGAAGAAATTGGACAGTCACTTGTCTGAAATGGTATAGATTCACCTGCTTGAACAAGAAGCTGGACTAGAAGACTTCCAAGATCCCTTCTATCTCTATTCTGTTCTGTTCTGTTCTGTTCCGTTCCATTCCATTCCGTTCTGATAGAGTAGAGTAGAGTAGAGTAGAGTAGAGTAGAGTAGAGTAGAGTAGAAGAGAAGAGAAGAGAAGAGAAGAGAAGAGAAGAGAAGAGAATATTCTACACTGAGTGACTGTTGATATAATTGACATCTCTGTCTAGAGAAACTCTGGCTCTTAACTTAACACCCATAAGCACCTGAAGCACGAGATACATAACTCTGTCCAAACAAAAATTTTTAGAGTAAAATAAAATTGTGCAATAAAGACTTTAGTAGTTATTTAAGCTTTAGTAGTTATTTAAGTTATTTAAGCTTTAGTAATAGTTATCTAATTTTATTGAATGGCTTCTCTGTCTCTACAATCAAAGTATCTCTTCAACTAGAGCTGGGCGCTTATTAAGGTCTTTCAGCGGCTGATTTTCTGATCTGGAAGATGAAATGCATAAATTGCTCCCAGGTACATATTATCATTTTCAAAAGCCTCTTTTGTTCTCGAAGAATAAACAACAGTTTGACACAGAGGGATGCCTGGGACATTTTATTTTTTCCTCCAAGAGCTGGACATTCCAGAATTATGATTGTCATAATTAAGAAAAGGGGGGGGAAGAGAGAGAAGGAGATTATTTTAGTCCTTAAGTTCTAAATAATGCAGAAGCAGGATATCTGGAAATCCAACTGATTGTCAAATCTTCTCTCATTTTTTTTATCTAATTAAAATGGGGAATATAGAGCTGTTTTCAGTCCTTGTGCTCCACTTTGCCAAAATCAGATATGTACCAAAGGCGTATCCAACCATTATTTTCATGTCCCCAGTTTTAAAGGATGCTAATTTCCCTGCTGGTTAATGAAGTACTTTATGTACATTAGATTTAATAACATAAAATGTAGTACTTCATGGAATCACTTTCCATTTACTTTAGAAACTGTTTTCCTTGAGGAAAATTCAGTATCTTTTGATGGGAATTTTAAAGAAAACAGTTTTATAAGGTACAAGAGCGCAAAGATCATCCTGTATTTTTTTCATTACTATACAAATATGATTTTATACACCTATTATGCAATATCATTATTCGTTTATATCATCTGTCCAAACATATCTTTATTTCAGGTTTTAAAAAAGTTTCAAGAGGAGTATTTCCAAATTTCTACTTGTGGATAGTCATTTTCATGACTGAGATGTTTGAGAGTTCCAACTTTTGCCTCTGCAATATATCCAGACTTTTTACCTACCAGAGCTGACTGAACACTAATTGAACGCTAACAGAGCACGTGGCTGAGAGTGCACCAATAGCGGCAACATGACCAGCGGCGCCATACCACCCGCTCCATTTGACCCGGCTAACGAAGATTGGGACTCGTATATGGACAGGTTTCAGATGTTCCTGGAAACCAACAACTTGAAGGATGCTATGCCTGGCAAGAAATAAGCTTTATTCCTGACCCATTGCAGGCCCGCCGTGTTTAAGATGGCAAGGGCACTCGCAAAACCAGCTGAAGTCAAGACGATGGACTGGGACACCCTCACCGCAATCCTCCGGGCCGATTATGCTCCAGTGGTGCCAACACTCATCAGGAGACATGAGTTTTACCAGAGGGACCAGCAGGAAAGTGAGAGTGTTGGAGACTTCATCGCGGACCTCAGAAACCTGGGGGGACTCTGTGGCTTTGCCAATCTTGAAGAAGCCATGAGAGATCGAATTGTTCTGGGTCTAAGAGACCCCACAACCCAGAGCAAGATTATGGCGAAGGGAGACATCGGCCTCGCAGATGTCATCACCGATGCTACTGCAGCAGAAGCAACCAGGAAGTTGGCAGCTCAAATGCACCGAGCAAACAGACCGCACTGCCAACTCGCCAGTAATACTACGCCTTGTCCCAAGAGGCATGCAACGACCACCCACCATGAAGACCTCGAATCCTCATCAGAAAGCGAGGGAGAGGAGGTCAACAGACTCAGGTCAAAATGTGATCAGCGAGATCAACGGAATCGTAAGCCCTCATATCAGTGTGCTGGATGCGGGGGAAACCACCCACGATCAGACTGCACATTCCTAGACACACTCTGCCGTTCCTGTGGAAAGAGGGGCCACATTGCAAAGGTCTGTAGAAGCAAGCGAGAGTCCAGCCCAAGCCGAAGAGAAAATAATTTCCGGCAGACAACAGGCACCCCACCAGTGAATCGAGACTGCCCAAGCAACCAATGGAACCACTACTACAGAAACCGAGCACCAGCCACTTCTACCAGACGAGAAGAGGCACACCAAACCATCACCATTGGCCACGCTTCATCCCTTGATGCAAGAAAAATCTGAGTAAAGGTCATCATTGAGAAGCAACCATGCATTATGGAAGTCAACTCCGGGACTTCCCTATCGATGGTTTCCTGGAAAACCTCAAACAGCTGATCCCTGACATACATCGCCAGGACCTCAGCACTCAGAGAATTATATGAAAGGACTACCAAGGGAATAGGATCCCAGTCGCCGGTTCCAGCCACATCCAAGTCTCCTTCAAGGACCACACCGCAACCCTACTTCTTACCGTCATTGATAGATATCGACCCAGCTTACTAGGCTTACAGTGGTTCGTGCCACTGGGAATCGAACTGACAGGCATCAACCAGACCGAAGGCGATGACTGTGAAGCGGCCCTTGTCCAGGAATTCCAGGAAGTTTTCACCGAGAAGCTAGGCAAGTACAAGGGATCCCCCATATTGTTTAATCTCTGCCCTGATATTGCGCTCATTCGCCTTAAGTCTCATTGAGTGCCCTTTGCACTCAAACCAAAGATTGATGAACAATTGGACAAATTAATAGCCCAAGGCGTGTTGGAACCGATTGACCATGCCCGATGCAAGACTCCAATTGTAACCCCCATAAAACCTGACGGATCTTTGAGAATTTGCAGGGATTACAAGGCCACCCTAAACCATGCACTTCAGCAGAGCGCTTACCCCATGCCTGTGGTCCAACACCTCCTTCATTCCCTTGGGGGCGGAAAAATATTCACAAAATTGGACTTAGCCCAGGCGTACCAGCAGTTGCTCGTAGATGCAGAGACTGCAGAAGCCCAAACTATAGTCATGCACAGAGGTGCATTCAAGTGTAATAGACTCCAGTTCGGAGTGAGCGTAGCACCTGGCATCTTCCAAAGTCTGATGGAGAGATTGCTACAAGGCATAAAAGGGGTCATGCCATATTTCGATGATGTCTTGATAACCGCCCCCACTAGAAGTCTACTAGAAAAGCAACTAAGAATGGTCCTCCAAAAATTTAAAGACACTGGCCTGAAGGTCAAGAAGGACAAGCGCCAACTATGTACTGAGAGGGCTGAATTCCTTGGTTACCTTCTTGACAAACAGGGAATTCACCCTACCGAGAAAAAATTGGCTGCAGTAAAAAACGCCCTGAGACCTAGGAACAAAACAGATCTCCAAGCCTTCCTGGGACTCATTAACTTTTATAACATCTTCCTACCCCAGAAGGCAACTGTTGCTGAACCCCTGAATAGGCTTCTCGACAAAAAAGCTTCCTGGGTCTGGGGACATCGAGAAGAGCGAGCCTTTCAGCAAGTAAAAGACCTTTTAACATCAGATGCTATACTAATACAATATCAATATAACCAATATATAACCAATATAACGAGACTTTACCCTTAACTGTCACCTGTGACGCCTCACCGTTTGAAGTAGGCGCCATCCTGAGCCACATCCTGCCAAATGGTACTGAGACACCCATTGCATTCTTTTCTAGAACTTTATCTAAAACTGAGAGAAACTATAGCCAACTAAATAAAGAGGCTCTCGCTATTGTGTCTGCGATTAAATGATTCCATGAATATGTATATGGAAGATCCTTTTCTATAATCACCGATCACAAACCATTACTTGGCATCTTGGCAGGGGATAAACCAACTCCCCACATCTTATCACCAAGAATGACACACTGGTCAGAGTTTCTAGCCGCATACGATTACCAACTGCGAGACCGACCGGGGAAAGCCATTCCCCACGCTGATGCCCTGAGCCGCTATCCGCTACCAGAAGTCCTGGATGACCCAGCTCCAACCCTAGCTACACAACAAATAGAGACACTTCCATCACCACCACTGACTGCACAAGACATCACATCAGAAACAAGGAAGGACCCTTGTTTAGCATGAGTCCTCAGCTGGGTGGAAAGAGGTTGGCCTGACAACGAACTCAATGATACCTTCAAGCCTTTCAAACACAGGCAGACAGAACTTTTCTCCCAAAAAGGATGTGTTTTATGGGGAGACAGAGTTGTCATCCCAGAAGACTGCAGCATAAGGTCCTAAAACTATTGCATGATGGACACCCGGGCATCGTGCGAATGAAGGCACTAGCAAGGAGCTATGCTTGGTGGCCAGGTATAGATAAGCAAATAGAAACCTGGGTCGCCACCTGCAACAAATGCCAGGAAACATGCTCAGCTCCACCAAAAGCACCACCAACAGAATGGGAAGCACCCCGAGGTCCCTGGTCCCGTATCCACATTGATTTTGCGGGACCCACCAAGGGGCATACATTTCTCATAAGAGTGGATGCCTATTCCAACTGGCTTGAGGTCCACAAAATGAAGACCACCACCACAGAGACAGTAGTTAAAAAACTAAACAGACTATTTGCTACACACGGCTTGCCAGATGTCTTGGTTTCAGAAAATGGCCCACAATTTACTGCCTTGGCATTTGAGCAGTACCTAGCAGACCAGGGGATACACCACGCTTTAACATCACTGACTCACTCTGCAGCCAACAGTAGGGCTGAACGAATGGTCCAGTTCATAAAGAAAACCTTACACAACATGGAACAAGGGGACATCCATGACAAAGTGACCAGGATGCTTCTCCTCCAACATATTATTCCAAACAGCACCACAAACAAAACCCCAGCCGAACTCCTGATGGGCAGGAAACTTCGATCACATCTTGACCGACTACACCCTGCCTACACGCCAGAAAAGCCCCTGGGGTCCAGCAACAAGTATCGCACGTTCAAGGTAGGCGACCCGGTTTTTGCAAAAAACTTTACCGGTGACCCATTGTGGGTCCCCGCTACCATAACTCAACTTATGGGTCCCCAATCCTACCGCTTACAAACTACTGATGGGAGACTGTGGAAGCGCCACATCGACCAGCTACGCTCCAGGCTGGCACCTAACCCCTTCACAAGCCCTGAACTCCAAACCAGGGGGGGAAGGGAAATCGAGGGAGCCGAAAATGAACTAGTACCCGACCCAGTACTCGAAACCCAGCAATCAGCGCAACCAAACCTGGAATATTCACCTTCTGAAGAAGAGCCGGGGCAGATGGTAATCTCTCCACGAAGCAGCATGGTGGCATCAGCAAACCCAGAGCATCCAGATGACAGCCTTGACGGGAGTAGAGATGACAACCCCGAGTCACCCAACGGAGAAGTCAGATCACCATTACCGCTGAGTCCAACAAACAGCCCACTGGAACCAGAGTCCGGGCAAAGACTGATGGAGCAACGTAGATCAGGTAGACAGGTGAGACAACCTGCCAACCTGTGAGAATACATCACCCCACCCTTGAGACAGAACCTAGGGGGGAGGGGTGTTCCGAACTAAGCAAACTGGTTAGCTTGCAACTCTAATAGTTTTACTTTCACAGCAGGCTCGTAAGCCTGCACTTCTGATTGGCCCATTGATAGCGGATCGTGATTGGTCGTTGTCGGCTGATCTGATTGGCTGTTAGTGGGTCGCCGCTGATTGGACGCTTCCAGCGCGGCAAACTCAAATCATTGGATGTTGTGACAGCAGCCAGCTCTATAAAAGGAGCTGCTGCTGCCCTAGTATTTCGCTCTGTTCTGAAGTCACTAATAAAGAGTTGGAGTCACTATTCGATGCCTCGTCTCCGTTCTTGCGCCCACTCTCCCAGATCTAACACTTTCCATCAAGGTTCTTCAACAAAGGCCTTTGAATAAAGTTAACAATCATGGAATAAGAAGATCCATCCATTTATGGAATGCTAACTGTTCAAAATGCAGAAGGTTAGGACAAGGTACAAATAGACAATTTCCTCAGTGAAGGAGTCTTTTAAGCGTGAGTGATGGGACCAGCCCTTCTTAAGCTGCTCATATATGATCTTAGGAGTAAGCAGTAAGCTGGCCAAGTTAATGGATGATACAAAAGATAATGAAAAGCAAAAGTGATTATGATGAACTTCAGAAGAACCTCTTTAAACTGGTGAATATTCAACCAAATAGGTGCCATTTGTTGCTAAAAGAATATATATATAGATGAAAAACCATGACTTCACATATGGACTGACGGAGTCTGAATTATATGTAACTAGCCAAGAAAATGATCTTGGTCTCATAAATCAGTGTTCCCCAACCTTTCCAGCTTGGTGGACAGGCAGAGATGGAAGGAGTGGATGGGGGAAAGAGGATGGACTGCTGTTCATAAATCATATGGACCATGATGTTTTGGATCACCATCTACTTGGAGAATATTAATTTGGGAAAGGCTAGTTTGTATCTTGTTCTTTTAGCTGAAGTTTTATATGGACAACAATGTCTATTCTAACAAAATGCATTTTATATGTTGCCATTATAGATCACATAAATGTTAAGAAAAGGAAGAAGAAAAGGGATCAGTTACCAAGAAAGATGGTAACGCCCTTCACTGGATGTGCTCCAGCTGGATAACTTTCTCTTGGAGATGCTTTATCTGGATATTGCCCTGAACACAAGGTGGATTAATCAGAATAACAGAGTTGGAAGGGAGCTTTGAGATCTTCTAGTCCAACCGCCTGCTCAAGCAGGAAACCCTAGACTATTTCAGACAAAAGGTCCAAATACTATCTTCCAACAATATGACTTCATTATGGGTATCATAAAATTATTTCAAGAAAGAAAATTACCTGCTTCCTCTTTACCTGACCTTCTACATATATCTGTTATTTGTGGGCCTTGCAATATTAGCAGTAGGAAGAACTTCTGAAATATCAGTAACCTTTGCTTATAATCAACAATCATAATCATAATCAACATATAAAATGCAGTCCTTTCTCCACATTGCTCCCTTTGCTTGTACTGTCATGGTTCTGTATTTTTCAGGGTACCATTTTCCACTTCTATATGAAAATGGTAATACATGAGGGAAAGCTTTCCTTCCCTGCAGGAGAAATAATGAGAAAAATGCAATCATACCTTGTTTGAGTCAGATCTTTCATTTTGCCATGAACTTTACTCTAGTTCCTCATGTGGTGAATTCCTTCAGCAAGTCATTATCTCTCAGATCTGTGCCTGCCATCTTCAAAATGTGGGTGATATTGAATGACTGTCAGAAATTTTTAAAGGATGTATGAAAAGCAAAGGCAGCCTAACTGATCATGAGAAAATATTTCCAACATATAGATAATTGAAAAAGAACGGACAAAAGATGCAAGTATAGTGATTTAATTGAGATGAAATAAATAAAATAGAATTAAGAGAGTGAATAGAGGCGAGAAAACATATAGAAAATATAGAATGTTAAATAAGATATGAAATAGTATACAAGGTGAGCATGAACTTGATTTATGTCTGTATAAAAAGATGTAACCCGGGGTTAAGTTGCTTTCTAAAAAGAAGTTTTATGTATTTATGTTTTGTGTTTTGTTTGTCTATGTTTGAAAATACTAGAAGAATGTTGGAAGAGAACAATGGAATTGTAAACAAGATAGATGGAAACATATAATGAATAAAAAGATATAGAAATCAAAATAAAAAAAATATAATTAAATAGAAGGAAAGGGAGAAATAGAGAGAAGTTGGGAAAAGATATGAAGTTGAATATATAAGATAAATATGTATATCAAATTGTGTTTGTATGGAAACGTGATAATTTGGAACTATGCTGTTTCTAAATAAGATGTTTTATGTTCTTATATTTTATGTTTTGTTTGTTTGTGTACTGTTCTTTTAAAAATTAATAAAATTTGTTTATAAAAATAAAAGAAAATATTTCCAACATGTATATCAAAGCTTTGAGTATAGCAAAGGACCATTGAGCCAATTTAAAAAATGTACTGACTTGCATATCTGTTCAGTTGCCGTGAACTCTTCATAAGACCAGTTGCTTAAAAAATCAGGGGTGGGAAGAGAGAGAGGGAACAGGAAAATGGGATTGTTTGAGCCAAATCTGTTCTGGGTTGCTATCATAGTTGGAATACTTCAAAACCTTTGGAATCTCCATGAAGCCCTTAGAAGAAACAGCAGATCTTATCCCTGCCTAATATTAGTATAACAATACATTCAACCATTGTGAAATATCCATGCAAGATCTTGGTTCTTTTCCATTCCCATCATAAGCACATAGGAACATAAGAGGAATATTATTGGAGATCTATGCAGGCAGAACTCCATCCCCCAGCCTCTTCTGTGTCTCTGGCCAATGGTTGGCCAATTTGATCATGTAATATGGTTAAAAACCCCACCTATTGTGAGTGTTCATCTCTTTGTGTGTTTACTGAGAAATAAGTTGCATGGTATTCAGTATTCAGTGGAATTGCTATCATGCATGGCTTAGCCTTGGTCAGTCCACACTTGTTTTCCAACCTCTAAAGGGCTGTCACAAAGAAGAGGGGGGTCAAACTATTCTCCAAAGCACCTGAGGGCAGGACAAGAAGCAATAGATGGAAATTAATCAAGGAGAGATCCAACCTAAAACTAAGGAGAAATTTCCTGACAATTAAACAATCAATCAATGGAATGGCTTGCCTCCAGAAAACCTCCACTGGAGGTTTTTAAGAAGAGATTGGGCAACAATTTGTTTGAAATGGTATAGGATTTCCTGCCCGAGCAGGAGGTTGGACTAGAAGACCTCCAATGTCCCTTCCAACTCTAGTATTCTGTTACATTTGGGGAACCTCCTAAAAGTGTAATAGGAACAGCCCTATGAAGAGTCCAATGGAAGTAACTGCCCTTCATGATCATTCATGCCTGTGTCCTGGACTATTTTATAGGTCTTCAACCCATAACTTTTTCCTTTTCTCATGAATGGATAAGAAAAGAGTATACCTTTTTTGTGGATTAGGATGCTTTCTTACCAAGCTAGAGGTATCTTCCTAACAATACTCAATATGTGTGGTGGTCTCCCATGGAAAGAATGAGACACAGGCTGGTGTACTCGGGATGGGAGTCCAGAGCAAATTCTAGTGCTCCCTTTTATTGAGAAATTCGTACATAGTAAGCATACACATTGTGGATTAAAATAATTACATATAGCACACAGAATTGTTTACAGTCGTCTGAGCTGCTTAAATGTTTCTGGTGTTTGCTTTTAATTTCCTTGCTTTATCTCAGTGACCCTTAGGCAGACATGTATGTATAAGGTCTTAGACTAATCATTACCCAATACTGAAGTCAAAGTTTATTCCCACATCTCCCCTGTTTTATTTTTTTGATGATCGCGGATGCCTCGGTAGCTTTTCGCCATCTGCAACAACAGTTCTCCTTCCGTAGGATTCACCCGACACATTCCTAAAAGTCCAGGGAGACATTGGATACAACAGCATACACAAAGAGAAAGTATAAAAAGCAATATCACTCCCACAATTAGGTGATGAATCCATGAACCATCTGGGAACCAGGACCAAAGTGCAGACCACACGTCCAGTCCCTCGTCCTCCAATTGTAATGGATTCTCATTCAGGGTTTGTTCCATATGCTGTATAGTAGCTGTAATGTTTGGAGAATAATCAGAGATATACATGCAACAATGTGTATGAATCACAGCACAAACTCCCCCTTGTGCAGCCAAAATAGTGTCCACCGCATATCTGGTTTGCAGGACAAAGTCAAGGATTTTTCCTTGCTCTTCTGCAAGCAACTTTAGAGTTTTAATGATGTCTTTAAACATAGTAACTGTCCAATTGTTTAAACGATGCAAATCTCTATAGTTCATCATGACTCCTAAAGGAGGAATAACTCTCCTTGATATCTGTGTCCAGTAGTCATGATTCAAAACAGAGTTAACTTCCGTTGCGGAACGCGCATTGCGGATATGAGCAGTCCCCAAAGATTTTAAAATGACATGAGAGGGGATTACTTTTCCAAAGGTGCAGACTCCTTTCCATCGTGCTGGCATGCGATCATAGGCCATCCGTCCACACAGCAACCATAGATTTGCTCCCAGGAGATGACCAACCGTATTTGGTTCATTATGCAAAGGATTCCATTAACATAGCCAAATAAGTGGGTGGTGGTGCGTATTTCCCATTTGCACATTTGGGCAGCTGGTTTTCTCTCGTGGTGGGACAACATGTGGCAGGGATAAGTGGACACCCATTTTCATTGATCAAATATATGATATCAAATTTAGAAATATTATGTACAAAGTAAGAGATTTTTAGTTTTCATGTCATCCGGATAAATCCAACTTCCATTGCCAATAATAATTATTTCGTTACAAAATGGATATGTTCCAGGTAAGTCATATTCTCTACTGTCTCATTGTGGGTCCAGCAGATACCCGCCACCTCTTGGATTCAGCTTCCAAGATGCAATGTATTTATGTTACTTGTAGTCCAACTGTTAGACCACATCCCTGAACAACCATAGCATTGCCCCTTATACCAGTCACCTTCAGCCAGAGGTACTGCAACCATTGGAAGCCCTGATGTTTTGTGAGTTGGCATGTGCATACATATCCAACAATCAGTTTTGTTATGAAGGTTTGCTAGCTTCCCCATGTCCTGGATCAACGTATTTCTTTTCCATTGCCCCAAATCCATCCCCTTGCCCCTTTGGCTGATGATAAGGACGCACACAGTGAGCAGGCACCCAAACAACTGTCCCTCATCTTCAACAGCAGCGTATCCTCAGCCCCAAGTTATCAGTGGGACAGGTCCTTTCCACGTTGGATCTGGTAGTCTCTTATACCAAACTTTCTGTCTTGGCATACCTGCAGAAGGGGAGGAAGCAAAATGCCTACTGGCTGCCGTAGCAGTGGGAGATCCTGTCATGTTTAAAAAATGTAAAGTGTATAAGGTATTAAGAATGTTTTGTATGTAAGGCAAGCCATATCCATCCACTTCCCCCGTTTTTGTTTTTGTGTGAAGGAGTGCTTGTTTTAGCATCTGATGAGCTCGTTCCACAATGGCCTGACCAGTGGAATTGTAGGGAATGCCAAATTTATGTATAATTGACCATCGATGACAAAATTCCACAAAGGCGGTGCTAATGTAAGCAGGGCCATTATCGGTTTTGATCTCCATTGGTGGCCCCACATGTTTGAAGGTACGGAGGCAATGGTTGACTACATGTTTTGTAGCCTCTTCTCGTTGAGGTGTTGCCATAATAAATCCTGAATAGGTATCAACGGTGACATGCAGATGATGCCATGGTTTGAAGGGAGGGTGTTGTGTGACATCCATCTGCCATAGTTGACAAGCAGATGTCCCCTGAGGATTTACTCCTTGAGGAAGAGCAGTGGATTGAGCACTGTAACTAGGACATTGTTGAATAATAGCTGCAGCTTCTGCAGCAGTGACACCAAATTGTTTCCAAAGAGCTTTAGCATTTTGATGAAAATAGCTATGTGAGTCCCATGGAGTAACAGGAGAAAGCAAGAGACAGGACATGGTCGAGGCCACTGCATCAGCCACGTCATTCCCTTTCTGCAGCTCCCCGGGAAGTGGCTGGTGGCTGCGAATGTGTGCGATATGTAGAGAATGTGTGGGAGAATGAAGACAGCTTTGCAGAGCTAGAAACAAACTCATAAGATTAGCATCAACAGATGGAGAAAGATAAGCAAATTCAATGTTAAGTATCAATTGATAAACGTAAAGAGAATCCACAATAAGATTTAGCGGTTCTTGTGCAAATTCGTGTAAGGCCAAAATAGCAGCAGCTAATTCAGCCCTTTGTGCTGATTGCTGAGGAGGGGTAATTTTTGTTTTCCATACCCCTTCCTGTCTCCATGCACAAAAGCCGTAGGTCTTACCACCGTCCGCATAAACGGTCACTCCCCCAACTGGCTGCTTAGCAATAACTGAATTAAAATTTACAGATACGTTTCGAAGCAACTGGAAACAAGGGTCACTGGGGGTGTGGCAAGAAATCTTCCCTGGCCAATTTTCAAGAGCAATTTGCAATTCAATGGATTGACTATACCAAGTTTCCCACAGAATGAGGGGGATAGGTAAAAATAACTGAACTAGATCTATGCCATATAAATGCATACTGCGATTTTGGCCTTTGATGAGTAACTCACTGTAAAGTATAGCCATAGTAGAAACTGTTTTTCTGGCAGTGGCCCATGCAAATGAGTGTCCTCAATATACACTTGATTAGGAAAGGTTACATTAATTGAGTTCAACATTTTTAAACCCAAACCTGCACTCCCAGTAATTGCAGGTGATGCTTTTGTGACAGCCTTGGGAGTGGGGCAAGCTGCACGCCCCAAATGTAGTTTCCCGGATTTTGGTTCTGATCAGAGCGACATTGATTTGCCCAATGAAACCCTTTTTTGCATTTTGCACAGACCGATTTTGGACGGATGTCCTTAATTTTGTTTTTGTTAAATGCCATCCCCCCCCAGGGGCACGGCACTGGGCTTTAAAATGGCCAGGCTTTCCACAATTAAAACAATTCCCTGTAGGTTTCATCCCTTTTTGTAATGCCATAGCCAAAGTCTCCATGTTGCAAGCCTGAGAACCCACAACTTCACATGCCTTTAACAGATCAGCCAGAGTAACCTCACCTCTAGCCACCAAGGGCTGTAAGATATGCTTGCAGTCAGCGTTTGCATTTTCAACTGCCAATTTCAGCAAAAGTTCTTTTACAGCTTCCTCATTAGAGATTTGCCTGGTAATAGCCAATTGTAGCCTTTCCACAAAATCATTATAAGACTCAGATGCTGTTTACTTAATTTGAGAAAAAGACCGTGTGGGGTTCCCACATCCTGGATGCGGGACAACGCCCCAAGGACAGCTGCCATAACCACTGGAAATACGTGATCAGGCAAATTAGCAGCTAGATCAGCAGTGGATTCAAACAAGCCTGCCCCATAGATTTGGTCTGGCGTATACAGCCCCCCCTGAATTCCTTCCCCTAGTGATAGCTTCCCTTTGGTATTCTGAGTCAAAAACCACATACTGAGTAGAGCTCAATATCATTCTCATTAAATCTTTCCAGTCACTAGGAATCATGCGTGAGGTAGCCAAACTTGTCAGGAGCCCCTTTGTAAAAGGACTTTGAATACCATAATCTTTAACTGCTTTTTTAATTTCCCTAAGAACTGCTAAAGGAATCAGAACCCATACAGTCTGCAGATTGCCTTGAGCATCCACTTGCCTATTGACTGGAAATAAATTCATCTGGGGAATCTCATCAGGCTCTAATTTCCCCTCATTGAAAGCCTGATGCATCATGGCTTGAACTTTTCCCATTTTTGGTTGGATTTTATCATCCACAGGCATAGGCGCTGTTGGAAATGATAAAACACACTCCAGTTTTGGGGTAGGAGGGTGCAATACAATTCCTTTATAAGGAGGAGGTTCTACTAAAGTTTTTAAAAGAGGTTGTTGCTGGGTCTCTAAAGCAATCATAACAACCTTCCAATATATCAAAA
Organism: Hydrophis major; assembly: GCA_033807585.1. NCBI lineage: Eukaryota > Metazoa > Chordata > Lepidosauria > Squamata > Elapidae > Hydrophis > Hydrophis major. The sequence goes on along the minus strand of CM066329.1, from coordinate 133,183,537 downwards.
TTTCAGCTGTTGCCCGTGGCTCTTCATGAAGGATAGTTCCAATTCTCCTCCATGTGTCTAACTTTAAAGAGCCTTTCTCTGGATACCAGGGACATTGCCGCCAGATCTCTTACAGCAGCTCTCTCACATTATCTTTTGAAAGAACTATTTGCACCCCCGGAAGGGTTTAAAGATAAAGAAGTTTGTCCTGACTAACTTCAGCAGTTCACTAACATGCCGTTCCTGTGGCTGAGAGAGTTTCTCCCCCCCATGTTCCCTAAAAAAATCCTATTGTCCAGTAAGTTAAGTACGTACTTTACCTATTCCAGGTGAGGAAACACGGAGGTCCGGACACGTACCACCTGCAGTGGATCACGTCAGGGTCACCACTTGTGGTGGTCTCCAATGGAAAGAATGAGACACAGGCTGGTGTACTCGGGATGGGAGTCCAGAGCAAATTCTAGTGCTCCCTTTTATTGAGAATTTTGTACATAGTAAGCATTCACATTGTGGATTAAAATAATTACATGTAGTACACAGAATTGTTTACAGTTGTCTGAGCTGCTTAAATGTTTCTGGTGTTTGCTTTTAATTTCCTTGCCTTATCTCAGTGACCTTTAGGCAGACATGTATGTATAAGGTCTTAGACTAATCATTACCCAATACTGAAGTCAAAGTTTATTCCCACAAATATGGATTTCAACAAATCTAATGTATACTCAGAAGCATAATGAGATAATATATAAAACTTGCTGTTCAGAAAGGGTGGCAGCAGCTAGCCAATCTTGACAAAGTTATCTAAGATAGAGATAGCTCTAGTGGGGATTTTCTATAGGAAATCCCTGGACTGTCAACATGATTGGGAAATGGGGGGAAGATCCTGGAAGAGCCATCCTTCCTATACCTGAAATGAATTGTTTCTTCTGCCATCATGATGTAATCTTCCACACCTATTCCACATCTGGAAACAATTGCATGGATGATTGCAATAAAATATCGTAATTCTTTACTAATGTGAAAATGTATGTGTAAGAACGAGATCTCTGTATGTTTGTGTGTATATAAAAATTGAGTTGTGGCTCTAGTTTGGGGGGGTGCTCTTTTTTTCGGTCGGGTTTTTGTTGCAGCTCTATTTTATTTCTCCATTTAAAGGAGAAGAAGAAAAAAGTCTTCATGATATAACCTTTGCCTCATTCCCACTTGGAGCTGAGGCAATTTAAAATTGTCCAAAGCTGTTCCAGTATAAAGCAGTATTTCCCCTTTTTTCCCAACAAAATCTGTAATTTTAATATGGATACACAATCCAGCACGTTCCATCAATGATGACACTGCTGCAGAAGTCAAGGATTGGAATCTGCCCAAATCCTATTAGCCATTTCAGCACATGTCCTCTTTCTTTTGGTCCCAGTATCTGAAAGACCACTTGTCCTCTACAACATACAAAGTGGATTTAAACTGGTTTGTGCTAGCTATGGTGTGCTGGTTTTGTTACCAATAATTCTATTTCCATTAGGTTTTCCATTAGCATCATGGACTAGTTCATGAAATTACTAGGATGATCTTCAATTCAGTGAGGATTCAAGCATAACTATTGTTATGTAGGGATTGCCTTTTTTCCCCTTCACTAAACCAGGTGTGACGCACCCAGCCTGTGGGGTGGGAGTTTGACAACCCTGATCTAAGACCATGCAAATAAAATAGAGATGGAGCCAAAACAAGCAGGGATTGACTGGTAGACTCTTGAATTCTTTGCAGGAGATCAAAAAGTAATTCCAGTTTTGAAGATCAAAGACAAATAGGGTCAGTTCCCAGCCCAAACTGTGCTTTCAAAAAGCTTAATCTGAAAAAACTCAAGTATAGATTAGTACTTTCGACTAGGTTGTCCAGCCGTTGCCTCAAAGAGTTCACCACTTTAATCATCCCAAACTGTGTTATTCTTTTGCGCTTAAGCCAGCTTTTTTATTCCACGGGACATTCATCCATAGTCCAATACACACTGAGGGTCCCTGTCAAAGGATTCAGTATTGAAACGGGAATATCGGATAACATTTGTTCAAAACAATTCCATTCGCAATAACATTTGTTCAAAACAATTCCATTCGCAATTTAAACTGTTTTGTAGGATCCAATCTAGGTTGGTACCAGGACATTATTCTGGGATACATATATTTGCCTTCATTCATTAAAATGTTTTGTATATCACGCAGTATCCTCTGGGTTTGGTACAATTTATAAATTGTATAAATAAGTAAATAAATTGTATAAATAAGTAAATCTTCACTAATCATTCCTATTATATTTCTATTAAGAGTATTTTTCATTTCCACACCTAATTTCCATTTGTTTGGTCATGGATCCTTATAGGCTAAAGCCAAAGGAGGAAAAAAATGATGACAAAGGATGAACTGAGAATGTGGGCTCAGAGGAATACTCTGTCCACAGGTCTTAAGAATCTGATTATTTCTGATGAGTAAATTTATGTATTCTAGTACAACAACCTGCCTGAAATCTGCCAATATGTCTGGCTAGTTTCAAGAGGATGTTTACTAAAAACCTTATGTCAAAGGGAAAGGGGAAAAATTAGCTTCAGTGATCAATGTACCTTTGAATACTAACCAGTACAAAGTTGAGCTATGCAGTTTCACAATCAGATATATGTTTATTACCTGTTTTTCTGTCTGTTGATATTTCTTCAGAATGGGAGATTAATTTTTCCAAAAATCCCACCAAAATGGGCTAGGGATATATGCTGTTTAGGTCAAGTTGTTTGTCACCCTTTCAGAGGAAGAGACAATGAGACATAATTGACCAGCTCTGGAAAGTGGTAAGAAGAATTCAGGAAATTCAGATCTTAGCCAAAAGGACATGTTAAGTGTTGGGCTCATTCTAACAGCATCTGCAGGAGATCAAAAAAGTTAAGATATGTAATATCTTAATATTAATATGGTTGAAGTTCCTCTCCTGGATCCATATTGAACAAAAAAACCTGGGATTTCAAGTGTATGACCATCATCTGGTCTAGTTTAACCAACACCATCTCACATACACATGGATAACAGTGGCTCATTCCACAATCCCAGACCAGCCATGACTCCCTGGAAATTAGCAGGCATGGTTATGTGGCTATTTTCCCAGCTAGCGAAAATACCCTAGATAGTTTAGCTTACATGCTTCCAATGTATGAAGCCAATAGCAGAAACAGTTCTCTGGCCAACCACATTTACTGTACAACAAATTTAAAAGTGTCAGTCTACAATCTTGCATAGCCAGTGATTTATTTATAAACAAGGGGGCTGGGCCAGTCTTAACTTAACCTCTCCTGCATAAATTCCCAATCTAATCTAGCCTCTATGTGGTTATGCTACAATGAAAAAAATCCAATTCTATTCTGTTCTGTTCTGTTCCATTCTGCACCATTTGAAACACTGTCTTTTGAGAAAGGGATAATATGAAGCTTTCCCTCTCTATGAGTTTTTCTTCTTGATCTACTGTCAATCTGCCATGGTGGATCTGACTAGGAAACCAAAGATATGAAGTTAGATGGTGCTATTTTTATGATAGGGTTACAGAGCAAAATCTTATATGCACATCCCCCCACTCCCTTTATCTTCATGAGAGCTAGGGACAGTCATGTTTTCAATTTACATTTCTGCCCCAAGCTCAACTTTCTTTTATCTGACCATTGTCTGGGTCATGGCTCTTATTCAAGGTTATTCCTGCTTCCCATTGCATCCATCAATGGCAACTGGGCATTTCAGAGGAGGCTTGAAAGTATGATATCCTCAGGTTGCCCTTTTTTGGACAAGAAGGCAGCCAGTGGTTGAGTTTTCCTTGTTGGCTTCAAAACTGATGTTTTCTGATTTACCCTGGGCTAAAGTCCAAATGTTCAAGTTCTCTGTACTTCAGTCAACCTGGGTGTCAGCTGTATTCCAACTTGTCAGTCTACAAAACTACTATAATGGCACCTTCTCCCTGAACACTGGTCAATGCTCTCCACAAGTATTTTCAGGATAACTGCATCTGACAAAAATGTCCTCATGCGATTATGTTTTTTGAGGCACATCTCAGGCATGACATGGATTCTTTCTATATCTCTGATAACTGGCACTCTGAACCACCAGCTTCATCCATTCACATACAAGTGTATTCATGTAATGGAGAAGGTAAATACTTTCCTCCAGATATACAAACTGTACCAGTAGGTGTTAGTTTGAATCTGGGAAAAGAACCAGATAAAGGGGTTTCCCACAGAGAGCGTGTCTCATGAGATAGGGGAAGGTGGAGAAGGTGTATGGTCACCATGCAGAATGGGAATTAGGCGATCTTAGGCCTCTGAACAGATGTAAATCCCAAAGTGACTCAAGGCTACCAAAGAGAGTAAAAATCACCATGCAAGAAAGGCAACACAGTATGGGATCTGTCATCCTGCAGAGGGAGAAGACTCAAAAGGAAGATCTAGATTTTGTTAGTTGTTAAAAGGTAGCCCGACAAGTTTTAATTGAAGCTCATGATTAACTATTTGAAGAGTTTAGTAGCAGCTACATTTTAGGGTAGGCATGCTGCCATTTTAGTAAAAACGTAAATCTTCCTGGCAGGGAGATAGTTAAATCTCTAAGTGGCTAAGCCATTGGACTAAAGAGAAACAAGCTATATTGTATTCTTCTCTGCAGGCATCCATCTCAGGCAGGCAAAACCTGTAGCTCTTTTGTAAGTTTCAGCTCAATTCTCTTTGATTAGTTATCTGATTAGAAAAGTCAACCTTTCAATAAAACAAATGAGTATTCTCTATTACTATAATGCTAAGAATAAAAGGAAAAGTAGATAGGGTTCATAAGAATATTGGATTTTGCCTGATTGGTGCTTAAAGCTCATAACAAAGTGCAATAAAATGACTTGAGGAGAGATATAGAGACACTTCTCCAGATGACCCCCATTATTCTGGATAGAGAGGTGGTAGCAGGTGAGAAACTAAGAATCACAGTAGCCATCTGCAGCCTACTTCCCGTTGGGTGGATCACACAGTGTAAGGTTAGCTAGGGCATTTTGTCAATGAACTCTGAAATTGAAAAATATGAGGTCACTGACAGCACAATATTTAGGACATAAAGTTCTCCATAGAAATAACCAGGGCACTGTTTATCTCTGCAAATTCTATCACAAATGACCCTCTGGGGAGCACACAGTTTCTGAAGACAGAAAACTTCACAACTGAAGAGAAGATTGTTCTGTTCAATTAAAGCACCATTTCCTGTATCAAACAGACACTACATCACTTCTTTTTCCCTGTCATTGGATTGGATTCTTATTTCCTGGAGGTACCTTTATTCTGGCTGCTATTCAAATGCTTGAAATAAAAGAAAAAACAAACAACAATAAGTATGAGGCACTTTTAAAATATTCCATAGGAAAAATAATCAATCACTCGTATGAAAAGAATGTATTACTCATAACACTAGCCATCTTTGTAACAGTAATGATAAATGCTAGCATGAAATGAAAACAAGTATGGGTTCGTGACAATATTGTTCTCAAATCACAAGGAATTCTAACATTGGAATTTTAAACATTATCCTGCCATTAATTCTGAAAACTTATAGGAAATTTGAGAAAGATTAGCTGCATGGGAATTCCTATTTCTCTGTTTGTCAAAAGGCCAGCCAAGCCACACAACCTGTTTATGGAGCCATTTATTTAAGAGTATTAATCACAGAATATTCTCTCGATAAATTTTGTCCAGAGGTTAAAGGCAAAATTAATTCAGCAAGTGACCGACCCAAGTTAGTCTCTCCTAGTAATCTGAGAACACCATTCCCCCCAAGACATTTAAAGCATTTTGGATCAAATTCAGAGATTAATGAGAACAAAGCATAGATTTACATAAATGGATAAAACATTTGCACCAATTCTTTTCAGAAGAGCCTTTGCAATATCCCTATTGTGACTATTTGCAGCTTGCTAAGACACCTCTTTTGTGTTACAGGTCCATAGAAGTGAGGCTGGCACTTTTATAGTGCAATCCTATGGGTGTTTGCTCAGAATTAGGACCATTCAATTTAGTGAGATTGACTTTTCATATGCTGCAATGTCCTTGATTTTCATATTTTGTCTAGAATTGTCTTGCTAAGAAAGATTGTCTGGATCTTCAAATTATGGAGAAAAACATCATGGATTTCAAGTCTGATAGCATTAGTTACAGGCAAGCCCCAGACTTTAGGAGAAACCCTCCCATACTACTACCTCTTACAATACTAGACAACACAGTATCAACAGTAAAAACCTTCAAATTTCTAGGTTCTATCATGTTACATGACCTAAAATGGATACCTAACATCAAAAATGTAATCAAAAAAGCACAGCAAAGAATGTTCTTTCTGTACCAACTCAGAAAGCTCAAACTGCCCAAGGAGCTGCTGATACAGTTCTACAGAGGAATTATTGAGTCTGTCATCTGCACCTCTATAACTGTCTGGTTTGGTTCTGCAACCCAACAAAACAGACACAGACTTCAATGGATAATTAGAACTGCAGGAAAAAACAGTTACTACCAACCTGCCTTCCATTGAGGACCTGAATACTGCATGAGTCAAAAAGAGGGCTGTGAAAATATTTACAGACCCCTCACATCCTGGATATAAACTGTTTCAACTCTTACCTTCAAAATGATGTTATAGGGCACTGCACACCAGAACAATTAGACACAAAGAGGTTTTTCCCGAATGCCATCACTCTGCTAAACAAATAATTCCCTCAACACTGTCCAACTATTTACAAAGTCTGCACTACTATTACTATTAATCTTCTCATCACTCCTTATCACCCATTCCCTTCCACTTGTGACTAAATGACTGTAACCTTGTTGCTTGAATCCTAACTATTTTTATTGACTGTTTCCTGGTATGATTTGATTGCTTATTGTACACTATGACTATTATTAAGTGTTGTGCCTTATGATTCTTGACTCTTGATGAATGTATTTTTTCATTTATGTACACTGATAGCACTTGCACCAAGACAAATTCCTTGAGTGTCCAATCACACTTGGCCAATAAAGAATTCTATTCTATTCTACATATTCTATTGGACAATAGGTTGAATGGGTTTTTCTTAGGTGATCATGTATAAAATGTGAATGATAATTTCACAATCAATACCACATTCAGCCTTGAATAAAATCACTCATCTGGTCATTATAGACAACTAGATATTCTATGAAGCGAAAGTTACACAGTCTTCCTCCTTCCATGTTCCCATACTATTTGTAGAAAATCTGGTTTTCCTTCTTTTGTGTCTGGGCCTGACATCAAAGATTAGAGGAGGGCCAGAATGCTTTATTCCTCATACCTTTTTATTTAGATGCTACTAACCTCTTAGTTCAACTGAATTTTGCAGATGCCATATATAAGCTGTAGAAAAGATGAATGATAATTAATTCCTGTACTTTTGTTGCTTGCATTAGACAACAGTACCAAATTTAAAAGTTTAAGAATACACAAACACACAGCATCCTGTTGTCAATACAAGATTAGCTTCCATTCTGTTTGCCTTTACAACAGATGTTCACTGTTTTAGTCCCTTAAGCCCATCTTGTAAGGTTGCAGATTTACATCCTGCCATTTTCATTAAAAACAATAATGATAGGCAACAAAATGATCTTAACAGATGAAAATGGTTCACAGCACACACACAGGGGATTATAACATTCTGCCTTAATCTGTTAGTCAGCATTCCAAGTAAAATAAAACTCAGCAAACTATCCAGTCAAATACTTGCAGCTGAGCAAATGATAAAATGATGGAAATGGCTCTAAAGGACTGCTAGTTCCTCCTTAGAAGGTGAACAAGGCTGGCAAGATCCCATGTAGTGAGAACTTCTCCTGGTGTGGACTTCCAGGAAAACAAGGGTGAACTGAAGACTGTTCTGCTGAGAGCAAAGCTGACAATTGTGGCAGAATGAGCAGACAGTAAATGGACCTGCTAATCAGAATTCTTCTCTGGACAGGGCTTGGGATCAGCCATATATACTCCAGACTGTACTTTCCCATGAGAGACAGTGATCTCTCGTGGGTTTAGAGATCAGGGAAGCAATGGATTCCCATCATTGTAGTTTCCCTGGACAAGACTGAGACTGAGGTTGATTCAATGGTGGGTTTAAAAATATTAGGTCAGAAGGATGATATGAAAAAAAGATGCTACATTAGTTGTACAAATGAAACTGACAGGTCTTAATAATTAAGAGGAATATACAAACAACAAATCACAAGAGTGACTTGGATCACTTTATTATTTTGGATTTTCAAAAAAGACATGCTACAGGTCTGAAAAGTTTTTTGAAAAGAGTCAAATAAAAAATTAAAAGAAATCAAGTTCTGACACTATAAAATTGGATTAAAGGGGAAAAATATAAAGTTGGTTTATTTGATTAAGGTTAAAATATATATTATATCTGTTAACTCTTAATGGACTTTGAGAATGTATTTATTTACCTACTTACCTACTTACTAGTTTAAATGTCTAAAATATGCTTCAAGCTAACCATGAATTTAGGAAAGTTTTTTAAAATATTTTCCACAATGATCACTCTGGTAGATATGCCTATAAGAAATCTTATAAATAACATTGTGCAATTTGATTAAATACAATAAATTTCCCAAGCTTCAAACTGCATTTCTTTTTCTGAGTGCTGAGAAGTCTATTTAACAGCTCAAGTAGATCTATCTGCTTCAATGTATATTAAATTTCAGTCGTCCCAATTTGGTTGATCACTTTGACAAATGTATATATGTATTGACTTCTAAATGGCAGCTTGCTTTAGGAAAAAGCAAAAGGTAAGACAACCCTACTTTGCTCTTTTATTTTACTGTATTGTAGAACTTTTCTCACAACAGCAAAAAAGAAAGAAAAATAAATAAAAACCATAAATAAATGTAAATACAAAACTGTATGCTTGTACTACAGTTCTACATATACACATGCATATGTAGAACTTCATATATCCAATAACAATCAAGCAAAATCTCTTGAGTCTTCATTTATAACACAGAAATGAAACAAGAACTTGGGATAAGAAGAACCAGAACAATAAACTAAAAAAATTGATATAATTAGTCCTTAACTTACGACAACAATTCAGCCCAAAATTTTTGGAATTATTAGAATTAAAATGAAATTTACTGAATAATGAAATAATGAAATAAGAGTATGCGATGAAATTGCAAATGTGACAGATAAAAGTATAATGAATATAGAATAAGAAATAAGAATTTTTAGATATTATATAAAAAGATATGAGAATATGTAAAGAAAGATAAAATAAGCTAAGATATGAACTGAAAATGGATATAAGTGCAAAGAATGTCAGAATATTTGAGAAAATCTACAGAAAATGGGAAATATAATGATAAGAAACTGAATACGAAAGATAAATATGTAACTAAGGTCATGTTTGTATGGAAATGTAAAAACCTGCAACCACATTGTTCACTAAAAGAGATGTTTTTAAAATATAAAAATAAAAATCTTTTTACAAAAAAAAAGAGAGGAAACTTTGCTATACTCAAATCTGTATTACAAAATGACAAAAACCCATCTATATTTGTTCAAGTGAATAAATATGGGGCTAAAGTACAAAGGTCACCATGAGAGTCCCCATCTCTATATAGGTTCACATATGCTGGTCACACCCCATTCCATATCAGTTTTCACCTTCATGTGTTAAATAAGGACGTCTGGAAAGCAGATCTAAGGGCCTTAAAGTAAAGGCACTTAGGATACAACCCCCACTGCAGTTTTCATGCTAAACATATAGATCTCAAGTCATGAAACAAGCAGAAAAGAAAAGAAATTTTTGGATTTCTCCTTTCTGCTGTCAACCTGCATGAATCCCCTTAAAATCAGGAACAGGGCAACACTTTTGCTGTGAAGCAAATACTGGATTAACAGTTCTCCTCCTGACTTAATTTTTCATGAACTTTTAATTTTACAATTTTGGGCAACAATTGTACCACAACTCCCTAAATATTTGCAAGATTCCAACGGCCATAAAAAATCTTCCAGCTTCCTCAAAATTCGCCCCGGGGAAAAAAGCAGCTCTATGTATGCAAATTGAGAGTTACATCTCAATTAAGAAATAGCCTTTAATTTACCTCTGCATATTCGGCAGATTACATTCAATTAATTACCTAAACGTTTCATCTGGAGAGAGCCAGAATGCAGTTTATTTTTCCTGTGTGTGAAACATATTCTTGCTTGATGCTGCTAACTAAGCAAAATCTGTCTCCAAGTGTTTGCAGAGGAAGTTTTGGGTTATCAAGAAGGCTCTCCAGGGACAGCCAATAAAACAATAGGATTTCCAGGGTGTGCAGAGAATTGCTATGTGCACATTTAGTCATGGGCGCTTTGAGTAGCAAATCACTTTTGAAAAGAATGGAAAGTTTGCATAAAATAAGAGGCCAATATGTATATGAGAGGGTTTTAATTTGAATCACCTACCTTTGAAATTATCTTCAATTTGGGAATGTGTCAAGAGATGAAAGGCAAAGGACATTATACATGTGAGTGTGCAGAGTAATAGTTAAAAGTAATATTATGTCTTTATTGATGTGGAGTACACCCACATTGTATACTCTGATTTCCTGCATTTGCTTGGAGAACATTCCACCTCATCTGCCTGTGATATTTGTTGAAGCCAGATTAATCTGAAAAGCATTGGGCCCGCAATCCTATTGTTCTCCAGGACTTAGTTTTCTCTTCCCTACTTTGCTGTGAACACATCGTCAAAAGCTTGGTCCTGCTTTCAATGAGTAGAAAGCAAATAATCAGACAGATAGGGTGGCTAATGGTACGGCATCATTCTCTTTCTCTAACCATCTACCTGGACTAAGCAATCAACTTCTTAGTCTCCCTCCACATTAAATTAATTTGCACTGAAACTCCCAGAATGAATTTCAAGAGCTCCCGTGACCCCCCAAACCACAAAAGCTGTATTCCATACTACAGTATCCCTGTAAGGCAACCATTTGTCTTTGAATTAATGCAGAGATGGGCAATTTCTGAGAGGTTGATGACCACAATTCAGCCTCCCAGTTTTCTTTTGACCTGCCACACTGGCAGTTCAGAACATGTGCTTCAGATTTGATTTTATTGCAAAACCTGGACATCTTTTCACAACTTCTGATAACCTTCAAATGGAAAATCTTCCAGCAATAACACAATTCCTGAAGGTCTTAAGAGCTACTAAGACATTGAGATCTTAAGTCAAACCACATAACTTTTGAACTTGCAGCTATTTTATTTATGCATTGATGCATATCTTTTACAGGAACCCGAACTAGCCTACATGTAGCTCTGTCTTCCTGTTTTCCTCATAATAACCATCTTCTTATGTGGTAGATTAGACTAAGAAAAAGAGATCAGCCATCAATTAAGGAGGGAGTTTCTGTTACAGAGAGTGGACTAGAACTCTCTTTCCCAACTCCTGATTCAACACTTAACCAGTACACAACAGTTCTTGCAACTGATGTCATAAGGCATACTTTGTCATTTTCCTTTATCAAGACAGTTTGTTGCAACCGTTATGATTACTTGCATCCAACTTAGTATGCTCCAAAGTGATTTTTTTTTCTCATTTTTTCCTCTGGAAAAATATAAAATGCTGGAATGTGGGTCACATAACATCATCTCAGCACAATTTTTCTTTAGCTTTTTCTTGTTTAGGAGAATGTCTGAAAGTCTCAGAATATGCATGTGTAGTTCACTCTTGATGTTTATAACAGCTTTATATCTAAAAGTACTGATTAGCTACCAAGCTGAAATCACCTATGATAATTAGCATATATTACAGATCTGCTGATAATAAAGAGCAAATTCTGAGAAAACTCATAAAATGAAGACACCCTTCACACACATAGAGTTGTTTTCTGCTGTTTCAGAATAAGGTTAATCTTTAATTGGATCATTCAGAATCCATTATTAATGTTTTAAATCTTTATTTTTGCACTGACATTTTCCTGCACTGGTTTATATAGCCAATATAAGTGGTGTTCTTTAAGATGTTTATCCTTGACTTCTGTTCATCATGCATAACAGAAGACACCATGATGTTTCTTTACATTTCCTCTTCTTGGAGCATAAAGAGGAATACATTAAGTCTGAATATAGAAAGAGTCTACTAACAACACCATGCAAGCAGTTTACCTAACGCTCTGAGTTAGGACATCTCCCAGTACAGTTAGTCCTTGACTTACAACCATTCATTTAGTGACTGCTCAAAGTTACAAGGGCACTGAAAAAGTGATTTATGACCATTTTCACACATGATTATTGCAGCAACCCCTTGGTCATATAATCAAAATTTGGAAACTTGCAACTGGCTCGTATTTATGACAGTTGCAGTGTCCTAGGGTCATCTGATCACTTTTTGCAACCTTCTAACAAACAAAGCCAATAGGGAAACCAGATTCACTTAACAACCACATTATTAATTTAACAAATGCAATGATTCACATAACAACCGTGCCAAGAAAAGTTGTAAAATGGGGCAAAAATCACTGAACAACTATCTCAGTCAGCAACAGAGATTTTGGACTCAGTTGTGGTTGTAAGTCAAAGACCTGTACAGTTCAAAGTATAATTCCTTCTGAATTTGAGGCTCCCCTTAATTTTATCAATTTGATGAACTGTAGCTGGCTCATAGACATCCGTTTTGTGCAGGGAGATTGATTTGCCCTTACTTATAAGGGGCTGGCAGGTGGGGGTGGATGGGATGGATAGTAGTCTGTGAGCAGGCATGAATAGTGAGTTCCGAGGATCATCTGTGAAAGAACCAGTTTGCTCTGATGATCAGCTGTTGGGCCCATCCACCTGTCCTGGCTCTATTCTCACCTTTATTTCCTGGTTTTCAAGCTCAGCTGCTTCGCACAGCACAGTGGATTGCTACACATTGTTTAACATGCAGGGAGATTGTAGGATTGCAAGAAAAGGTCAGTAGTAAACCCTCTGCACATGTGTGAAGCACACATTTGACATATGCATGAAATGCTCGTTTGGCACACGCTCACCAAACTGGTTGTTACACCGGTTGAATCACACCCGGTTGTTACACCGATTGAAACACACCTCTGGGTGTATGGCTGAAGTCTAGTCTGTGTGGATAGTTTAAGAAATCCTGAGGGTTGAAATCCACACCACTTAACATTGCTGAAGCTGACAAACATTGACTTCAGCCATCCATAGACACATAGAAATAAACCTTATTTACATACCATTCAAAGGGCATGATAAAAATGCTAAGAAGGAAACAAAAACATCAGAACACATCCTCTCCAGCAGCAAACACCCAGATAAACAAGAATTAACACCAGGAAAACAATCAAGTAGAAAACAATACCCAAATCAAGGTACAAAGCAGAAAACTACACACTCTCAAGGAGAAAACTGCACTCTCACCAAAATTGACAAGCAAGCTACAGTATATAAACATGCAGCTAACTCCACAGTCACTAGTATTGATGTTGTTACTTAGTTGTGAAATAAAATGTTTACAAGCAAACAACAAAACTCAGAGAGCATCAAGGAATTTTCAGTTTGGCTCTGAGCTAATATATTCTGTTCTATTGCAACATGAGGACACAGTGGCACAGCAGCTTAATGACACTGGAACTACTGGCTAGAAATGGTCTGCACTCCAGCGGTTTGAGACAGGGTCTATGAGACAGAGTGATCTCCCACCACTCACTCCCTGGCTCCTGCCCACCCAGCAGTTCAAAAGCGTGCAATATTGCAAGTAGATAAATGGGTACCCTTTGGTGGGAAAAACCTAGCTGTGTTGTGTATATGGAGAATGGAAGCCAGTGCCGGACCTGGCTTTATGTGAAGCAACACAACAGGAGGCAAGATAAGATGAGGCTGGAAGAGGAGCCCGGAAGAGCCAGCAACCCAAGCGTTGCTAGACAGCTGATGTAATCTAGTTCTTGCCCTGCAGTGCATCAAGGAGAGCACTCAAGTTCACAGAATGAACTAGTTCACAGAATGAACTAGCAATTTAGGCTAGAGTCTAGCACTGTGTCCAGCATTTGTAGATTTCCCTGGCATTGTATGTCATATGCTAAATGAATAATAGTGAAGCATATTTAAATGACAGTAAAGGAATATAAAAAACTGACTTTGTACTGCTATCTAGTGATCGCCGAGTTATTTGTAGCCAATGATCTGATAGTCAATCAACTCCATTTAGTCAGGCATGTCATAAGAACAGCTAAACCTTTTCTGTCTTTTCCAAAATTTCCAATATCAAAAAAACAAATTGAAAACTCCATCTAAAGCAAAATTCTGACAATATCTCACTCCTACTAGAAGCATTACACAACCTTGGACATCAGGGTTGAGAAGCTGCTGAATTTCACTTCTCAGTGACACTCATCATCGCTCATAATCAGTTACTAGGAATTTCCATCCAGCCACATTTGATGCAAATAACTCTGTTCTTGCAGTACAAAAGCATTTAGGCCAAAAGAACAAAAAAATATAGCTTAGGGGATATATGTGGATGCCAGTTCCCATTTCTCAACTATGACTTCAGACTCACTTTGTTCAACCACTCCCAACCTCTTGTTCTCCAGGATATGTTAATTTTTCAAGTTCAATGCCCTCTGGACAACATAAGAAGTCCAACTCACTTGGGAAATCATCAGATTTGGAAAAGACAAATTTAGATAAGGAAATTATTAACATACCCATAATTTTTATAAATAATTTTCTAGTTTAGAAAGATTACTCATACATACTTTGGGTATAGGACTGTTTACTCCTTCAAACTGTCTTCTTAAGGCAGTAATACCAGAATTCTCTCTCTAATACATGAGGTTTACTTGGAAATGGCCACAGTGGGATAATCATCAAACTTTTCAAGTGCCCAATTTAAGGTCAGATATCAGAAAGAATAGCTCTAACTCTAAATTCCTGAGTTTCCAAATACGGTCATTGCTCTGCTACTTAGAATTCAAAAGTACTGAACTCTTTCATACTGATTGATTCTTCTGAGAAGAGTGATTTCTGTTTGCATAAAATATGAATCCCCAATTGGCTCCATTAAAACATAGCAAGCTTTGCTTTACTGATAACGTATTCAGGCTAAGAAAATAAGACAATGCAGACTAAGAAGACTGCTATAACTCCAGCCTCATTCACTCCCTGTAAACAATGGGTTCACAACAAAGAATCATTGAGTAAATATTTGATTGGGGTTGGTTTGACATTAAAGGCAGATCTGGAGACAATACACCTAGTGCAGAAGAAGACATCTTGGAAACATATTGGTGGACGGAAATGGACAAAGCCTGAAACCTTACAAATGAGTAAGACAGAACAAATCCAAAACTGATGGGGAAAATATCAAAAACTATTTCTTTGCCAAAATATTTTTCATAATGCTTTAAATCAGAGATACAGAATTTGCAGTGGACAAAGGATTACATCTGAACATGGCGTGGCATGGCTGAGGCCACAGTCCAAATATTAAGTACCATATATTGAATCAGAACAAAATAAATTTGATTTAAATTACTATGGTTGTTCCCCGTGTGTATTATCATTATGTTCCACCAGGGCTGCCAGACACGTGAAGATAAAAGAACAACTACAGCACAAAAGAAGCAAGCACTCTGCAAAGCCAGAGCTGCAAAGGCTGCAACAATGGCGCCCACACATCTCCCCAAGATGTGGCAGAACATTCTGTGCCCATATAGGCCTTACCAGTGACCTGTGGACACACCGTAGACAGCTCACAACCCATTAGATCTCAAGGTCCCTTTCAAACATGATGGACCAATATCATCATTATAAGTCTCACCTTACCCTATCATCAAATCTTAACTCATAATTTATTGCATCGAACAAGAACATACATTCAATTTTGCAGCTATTGTTGGCCGAGCAGGTACAAAGATAGACAGGGAAATGAATGAAGCTTGGGAAATGGGCTCCTTGTCAGTCAACAGAAATGCTGATTTACCACCAGTTTATCAGGTACTTAAGAGCCAAGGAACTTGGCAATACAAGAAACAATAGCTAATGACTTAAAACACCAGTCATCAACACCCCAATCAACAAATTTTTAAAAAGCCACTCATAACCAGGCACCACACAACTCCTATGCAT
Source organism: Hydrophis major (assembly GCA_033807585.1). Lineage (NCBI taxonomy): Eukaryota > Metazoa > Chordata > Lepidosauria > Squamata > Elapidae > Hydrophis > Hydrophis major. The sequence continues at coordinate 133,167,407 of CM066329.1, read as the reverse complement.
AGAATAGCCCAAAGCACACATTCTGGTGAGAGAGAAGAGTTCCCTGAGGATGAGCTCCAGTAGGAATCCAAAAGCTTGGAAGACTAAACCTCTGGTCCTGGTGACTGACTCAGATTGGATCCTGCAAATCTAACTTTTAGTGATATTTTGGAAAATTTCTGCGAGGTTTTGTCAACCAGCAATTGCCAACCAGCAAAACCAGAGGCTTCAAGATGTACATTCTTTTAAATGCTTTTAGTATCAAATCGTCATAGATGTGCATCTTTAACTTTTCACATCTCCCTGGAAACAGTAATTATAGATTACATATAGGCTATGTTCATAGCATAGAGTTATACCCATGGTTTTCTGAACCATGATTTATCTCATTAGACCAGTTTTCTGAATTGGAATGAGACATAGGTTAATCCCATATGCTAGGCTAAAATATATTTATGGTTCAGTGTATCATGCAAATACAGTCATGCCTTATAAACTGCAGTTGAGTTTGATGGGACTTGCTTCCATATCAGTGTTCACCGTGCAGTACTTTGGAGATGTATTCACCAAATGGTACTTTGGAGTGCACAGAATGGAGATTAAGCACCTGTTTGCAACCACCTAAAGCAATTGCATTTTTTCCTAAGATCACATGGCAGCTTTAAGATGTTGCAAACAGGTGCTCCTGCTCTGAAGCAAATCTTCTCCTTGAAGCAAATCCAAATGTTGTAAATGTCCTGGTATTCATAGGTCTGGAGACTTGAACAAGTGCAGGCTTCTCATACCATAACATCAGAAACCTTTGTTAAAATGAATGAGTCTTTTCTTGCTAGCACTTGTAACATTTCTTCCATCTTCTAGCTCTCAGTTTCCCAGCAACAGCATGAATGCTGAATCCCTGGGTCAACAAACAGCATCAGAGTCAATAAGAAATAGCTTTGGATGCTATAATCAAACCCTACAAACCAAACAATAGTTTGGGTAAGTAAAGGTTAAGTGTCACCTTGAGTAGATTGCTTTTAAAACAGCAGTGAACTCAAGACTTTTTTGAAAATTCAAATGATTTTGCTTCATCTAAGCAGCAGACAACTTTTTTCCACTTTTGTATAAATTTATAATGAGTTGTTTGTAAACCATTCAATTGCTTTGAATAACATTAACTGCTCTAAACCAAAATGGCTTGATCTCTTTAGAAACCATCTGTTTACTCTGCACAATGCTTCAAAAATTGCAGAATAAAAATATTTCCTATTTGATCAAGACTGATGGACTCAGCATTCTGTAAAAACAACCAGTTTCTAGGAGGGGCTATAACATACATACATACACACATATATACATACACATATGCATGCATACAAAGCAGCACATATATACAATCTCATTTATTTCACGATAACAAATGCTGTTATATGGAGATATTATCAAGAGCAAATAATGTGTACTCAGTCTGAAAGGAGATTATCTGATGAGTTGCATTAAGCATTAAGTTTAATGCTTAATGAAAAGGTCAAAATGTATGTCAGAAAACATTAACTGATGTGCTATAGATTAGTGTGGTGCATATGAAAATAGGAATTTTTAGGCTGCTGATATTTATATGTTATGCCCAAATGGATGGTAATTATAGAAGAACTAGAGTTGAGTTTTGGAGAAAATCAAAAATGTGATCCTGAGGTAAGATTCTGTTAATGATGTGAATGGGTGATGGAATAGAATGGAATGAGATGGGGGAGTTCAGACAAAGTGAAAAAAAAAACATATTCAAATGGTGACTGGTTGATATGCTTAGTAAAAGGCCTAGTTCATTATAAATATATGTTCAAAGCATACTGTAAGCCTATTCATTTGTACAGATGGAAAACAATATATCAAGAGCATGATTGACTTAACTGTTTGAATGAAAAATGACAGAATTAGTAAAGGGAACAATAGTGCTTAAAGATTGTCAACATGGAACAGACTATTATTTGGGACTGTGCGAAGGGTGAATCATGTGGATATGAATAAGGAGAAAAAAGGGAAGGGAAGGGCGAGGTGGGGAAGGATGGAACGGAAGGAAGGAAGGAAGGAAGGAAGGAAGGAAGGAAGGTTTTTTAATGCTCCCTGCCAGCTTCCCAGAAGGAAATTCAATGAGGAAGCCAGCAGGAAGTTCAAATTTTCTCCTGGTCCCATTGCTTTTTGCCTCAGCTGTGGTAATTCTGTCTCTCTATTTGTTAAGTCTGGAGCATGGGTGCGAATGATGGAGACGAGCCGGTAGAAATAGTGAACTTCAAACTCTTTATTTATATATTGTGACAGCTCTGCACAAGGGCTGCTATAGCCTTTCTTATATAGGCAACTTGTTAACTCTTCAACCAATAGCAAACCTGGAGCGCTAGCTCTGTTAACCAATGGGAATGGACTGTTAATGGCCAATCAGATGCTCCTGAACGGACCAATCCGATCCTGCCAATAACAGCCAATCAGAAGTGCAGGGCCAGAACCCTGCACTTGACTTCAAGCTCAATGATAACTTTATTGGTATTATTCATTCAAAACACTATTGAGGTACAGAAATAGCTTTGAAACAATGATCCAAGAGGCACAGGTTGTCTAGTTTCTTCTTAGGTTTTCTTGCCACAATAAAAAGTGATGCTTCTTTAATGTGCAGTGACCTATTCCAGTTCACTTCAGCATACTGATTCCCAGAACATCAATATTCAGTTTGGACATTTCTATTCTGACAACATCAAGTTTGCCTTGCTTTGTGGTTCTGACATTTTATGGCTGTCCAGATAGTTGGTGGTTGTCAGGGGGAAGGCAGGAGGAACAAGCTGAAACTCAAGCCCAGTGAAGTGGAGTCATTATGGGTTCTCAGGCTGGCCATTTCCATTCATTATTAACTTTTAAGTTACTAATAATGGGTAGAATCAGCTCACAATCTGGGAGTCCACTTCAACTTGCAACTTCTGCTCCAGGAGAAGACAGAAATTGTGGCTGATTGCACTTATAATAAGATGAGGGAATGGCCTTAGAAGATAGAGAACAGCCTCAGCCAGGACAACAGTTAGATAAGAGGCAGCTTCGTCACAACAGGATGTCAAACATTCCTTAGCTTCTTCGGCTGTAAAAGCAACAACAGAAAAATGTACTTTCAGACTTGCAAGATCGATGTCAGCTTTGCAAGGTGATCCAGACCAGAAGCACATCCAGATGAACTAATTCTACTTTACTGGAAAGTTACATGAACAGAATCTTGCAAGTCTGAAGTACATTTCTTCTCTGTCACCATTATAGCCCAAGAAATAAGAATATTTTCCAGGCCTACATTTTTCCAAGAGCCCTGACTGTGGCTCTTCTCCATGTTTTTGAAGGCCATTCTCACATAGCAACAACATTTGGAGTTATATACCTCTCCATAGTTCTTTATAGCACTCTCTAGGCAGTTTCAATGTCAGCATATTGGCCCCAGCAATCTGGATCCCCATTTTACCAACCTCAGGAAGATGGAAAGCTGAGTCAATCTTGACCCTGTCGGAATCAAACACCAGGCTGTGGGCAGAGTTAGCCTGCAATAGTGCATTCTAATCACTGTGCCATACCATAGCAGCACTCTATCTGGAGCTGTTCTTGAAAAGTTAGAAGTTAGCAATTGGTCCAGAATGTAGCAGCTCAGGAACCTCTGGGTGCACCTATATTCCAATAGATGCTTAAGTTGTCGCCTTTAAAGCCCTTCATGATTCAAAGCTTGAATATCCTCAGAAGTTCAGAACCACTTTTCCCCTCCAAAATCATCCTGTCCTATGAGTAGGGCATTTTGTGTCCCCTTAACTGGATTGTCACCCTTGGGTGCCATGTATGCTTGCCTTTTTATCACTGCCCCTCTCCTTTGGAAAAGTACTTTGTCCAATGGGCAATCAGCCCCTTCTCATATTCAGGAAGCTGATGAAAATCTGATTGATCCATCTGGCTTCTGCTTTGTAGCAGATTTTAAGACTGATTGAGACAAATATCAGACAGCATTTTGTCATGCTGCAGACAAAATCTAACTTTCTGACATGCAGGATCCTCTTATGAGCTTATAATTCTATTCCTAAATACCAAAGGTCAGAAATGCACTGAAAAGATATCACATCAACCTTGAATTTTGTCTACAAGACTTTGATATATCCAGACCAGATAAATTATAGAATGTTTCAGAAAAGAGCTGTGATTAACATCAAAGTATTTAAAACATAAGAATATTTGCATTAATGTTATGTCTTATGTTTTTTGTTTTTTGTTTTTTGTTAAAACCAATAAAACTTTTATCAAAAAAAAAAAAAAGAATATTTGCATTAACAACTTCTGAAGCAAAAAGGAAGAAATATTTCACTCCATGATAATTTGGGTTCTGTGGCATCCTGTTGCCCTGCATATACAGGTGAAACTCGAAAAATTAGAATATCATGCAAAAGTTCATTTATTTCAGTAATGCAACTTAAAAAGTGAACCTAATATATGAGATAGACTCATTACATGCAAAACAAGATAGTTCAAGCCGTGATGTGTCATAATTCAGATGGTTATGGCTTACAGCTCATGAAAACCCCAAATCCACAATCTCAGAAAATTAGAATATTGTGAAAAGGTTCAATATTCTAGGCTCAAAGTGTCCCACTCTAATTAGCTAATTAAGCCATAACACCTGCAAGGAAAGGGTTAACCTTTCCTGAGCCTTTAAATGGTCTCTCAGTCTGGTTCAGTAGGAATCACAATCATGGGAAAGACTGCTGACCTGACAGTTGTGCAGAAAACCATCATTGACACTCTCCATAACGAGGGAAACCCTCAAAAGGTAATTGCAAAAGAAGTTGGATGTTCCCAAAGTGCTGTATCAAAGCACATTAATAGAAAGTTATGTGGAAGGGAAAAGTGTGAAAGAAAAAGGTGCACAAGTAGGAGGGATGACCACAGCCTGGAGAGGATTGTCAGGAAAAGGCCATTCAAAAGTGTTGGGGACTTTCACAAGGAGTGGACTGTGGCTGGAGTCAGTGCATCAGGAGCAACCACACACAGACGGATTCTGGACATGGGCTTCAAATGTCGTATTCCTCTTATCAAGCCACTCCTGAACAACAAACAACGTCAGAGGCATCTTACCTGGGCTAAAGAAAAATAGAACTGGTCTGTTGCTCAGTGGTCCAAAGTCATCTTTTCTTTTTTCTTTTTTTTTGTAAATTTTATTTGAGTTTTCACAAAAAAAATACAAATAAAACATCTTTTTTGAAAGTAGCATAATCCTGGGTTACATTTCTTCGTACAGACACAAATTCAATTTCATGCTCATTTTTATGTTCTATTCCATATCTTATTACTGTTTAACATTTTCTGCATAGCTTCTCCCCTATTAACTATCTTGTCTCAGTTCAAATCATTATATTTATATTTTTTGTCTGTCCTGTTTCAATTATCTATTATCTTTTCTCATGAAACAAAGTTTCTCCTGTAGTTACTGATTGAAGTATGACGCCTTTATATCTTTCAAGTTTATCCATTTAACTCTTATTTAGGTTTCAATATATACCCTAAAGTTATAACATTCAATATAATACATAACTTCTATTCGGATTCTGCTTGGTACATTCTTAAAATACACACTATATTCTTAAAAAAAGAAAAAAATATAAATATATGTAATTAAAACAACACATTCCATTCCATTCCAATGATATTCTATCATTAATATTAATATTCATTAAAATCTTAACTTCTTTAACATTACTTTTTAATTAAATATCATACTTCTATGGGAACAATTATAAGCTTTCCATAATTAATTCCCCCCCTTCACTTATATTTTATAAAAAAACCCTTCACTTATATTTTATAAAACATTAACTAATTAAAATGTTCCTGTCCCTTCCTAATTCAATTTTCTCATTTATTTTATTTCACTTATTTTATTAACAAACATTTCACTAAATTACACTATTTTATCCCTCATTTTAATCATACATTGTTTCCAATTTTCTAAAGTTATTTCTGTTACTAATATAACAATACAATCTCATGTACCTTTGCAGAATCCCTTTTTCAGTTAAATTTTCACCCATTATCTCTAAATAGATCCTGTTTCTCTATATTTTGTTCCGGTCTTTTGTAACTTCTTTTCCTTTCCTTCTTCCCTCTCTTCTTCCCTCTCCCCTTTTTACCCCCTTGTCTCTCTACCTCTATTTCTCTCTTCTGTATTCCCCTCTTCTGTGCTTTCCAGTGTTATACTTATTTTTTGAATTTTTCTTTTCTTTGGTTGTTTTTTTAAGTCTTAAATTCTTCATTCTCTTTCCTCCCTTTCCTTTTTCTTCCCCACATAGAATTACTTGTTCATTAAAGATGGCTTCTTCTTTGTCCCAGTCTTCTTGTTTTGCAGACGTTTCTTGATGTTTCTCATAGTTCCAAATCTCCATTTCTAAGAATTGAAAAACGAAGCCAAAACAACCCTTCCCTTCTTGTACATCTTCTTTGTACTTTTTAAGTTCCATTTTCAATTCATCCAGAAGTAGTGCCATTGTATAAATTTTTAAACAACCACCTGATTAATTTTAGTCATTCAAATGCAATAACCAAGAATCCAAAGATCACCAAGTAATCCAAGTACACGCAAGCTGTTTCTTTTTGCTCTTTTTTTCCCCCACTTTCTCTTCCTGGGGTTCTACTGTTTAATTACAAAGTTTCAGTTAAAATGTATCTTTTAGAAGTCTTGTTGAAGTTTTACTGTAGATTCTTTTTAATTCCAGGCAGTCTCCTCCCTCTTTCCAGATCCTGCCCTCTTATTCTTTTTCTCTCCTTTCCTGCTTATGAAAAAAATTGTTAGTGTCCAGAAATCTTTATTATCCCTTTGTTTTATTTTCAGCTTAATTGCCGGTTGATGTCAAAGCGGATTTTTCCGATTTCTTATTTAAGTCTCTTAGTTGTCAGTATAGGGAAAGGGAGAGAAGAAGAAAAAACCAAACCTTTCCCTTTTCATTTTCCTTCGCTGCTTTCGACTCTTCTTTGGGAGTGATGTTTTGGGTTTTTTTTGTAAGTTTAAATTCCAGGGTACCTTAGTTGTTGCTTTTGCAATTTAACCCAGTCAGCCAAAACTTTCACTTCTTATCTTCCTCCTGCACATTCTTTTCCAGTCAAGTTCTTCTTTGAGGTGGCCATTTCTGACAACCACTGCAATCACCTTCAGGAAAGGGAGTAATGGCCATCTGAGGAGGAGAGATGCGGCTCTCCTCAACCCTGCTGGCAGTCTCCCCTCTCTTCACCACCTCTACGGGGTAGCTTAGCCCCGAAACCAGCTGGCTCAGGTCGCTCCAGTGGCGAGCCCAGCCCAAAACCATGCACGATCGTGGATTTCTGTCTGTCGCCGAAGGAACTCAAACCAGAAGCGCAAAAGTCCTCTTTTCTGATGAGAGCAACTTTTGCATCTCATTTGGAAACCAAGGACCCAGAGTCTGGAGGAAGAATGCACACACTGCAAGATGCTTGAAGTCCAGTGTGAAGTTTCCACAGTCTGTGTTAATTTGGGGAGCCATGTCATCTACTGGTGTTGGTCCACTGTGCTTCATTAAGTCCAGGGGCAACGCAGCTGTCTACCAGGAGATTTGGGAGCACTTCATGCTTCCTTCTGCAGATGAGCTTTATGGGGATGCTGACTTCATTTTCCAGCAGGACTTGGCACCTGCCCACACTGCCAAAAGCATCAAAACCTGGTTCAATGACCATGGGATTACTGCACTTGATTGTCCAGAAAACGCACCTGACCTGAACCTCATAGAGAATCTATGCGGCATTGCCAAGAGAAAGATGAGAGACATGAGATTGAACAATGCAGAAGAGCTGAAGGCCACTATTGAAGCATCCTGGTCTTCCATAACACCTCAGTAATGCCACAGGCTGATAGCTTCCATGCCACGCTTCATTGAAGCAGTAATTGCTGCAAAAGGGGCCCAAACCAAGTACTGAGTACATATGCATGCTTATACTTTTCAGAAGTCCAATATTGTTCTATGTACAATCCTTGTTTTATTGATTGCATGTAATATTCTAATTTTCTGAGATTGTGGATTTGGAGATTTTATGAGCTGTAAACCATAATCATCTCAATCATGACAAATCACAGCTTGAACTATCTTGCTTTGCATGTAATCAGTCTATCTCATATATTAGGTTCACCTTTTAAGTTGCATTACTGAAATAAATGAACTGTTGCATGATATTCTAATTTTTTGAGTTTCACCTGTAAGTGGGCCACAAGAAGAGAACTTTTTCTTGCAGTCTATCTCATGCTTAGTATTGCAAATTGTATTAGAGCTAAATAGGCAGAGGCTAGAACTACAGTATCTGGGACACAAAACTTCAAAGTATCATTAGATATCAGCAAAGCTATACAAAAATATAATTCTTTGCTTCCATCTGGTGGAATTTCTGGATTTTTGCAAGCCAACTCTGAACATCCTAGCATAGGGGTCTCAAACTGGATTTCTTCCAGGGCCAGATCAACATTATAGTACTCCTCTGCAGGCCAGCGAGGGGGATGAGGGGGAGGCAAGATGGATGCCTCCTGAAGCACCCGGCTGGGCAAAAAAAGGCATGAGGAGACATGTGCCACCCCGGACCCCATTTTTGACCTGGCCAGCCTACTGTTAAGTTTGAAGCATGGGCGAGAAAGAATGGAGACGAGCCTCTGGAACGGTGAACTTCAACTCTTTATTTACATAGTGACTGCTCAAACTCAATGGCAGTTATAGCCCTCCTTATAAAGGCAACCCAATAACTATTGACCAATAACAATCTAGGAGTGCAAGTTCCCTTAACCAATAAGAACGCTCCGTTAATGGCCAATCGGATTTTCCGGAATGGGCCAATCCGATCCTGCCGTTAACAGCCAATCAGAAGTGCAGGGCCAGAACCCTGCACTTGACTCCAAGCTTAAGATATCTTTATTAAGGCCTAGGCATTCACAACACCACTTCCCCCTGGCTTCTGTTTACAGGCCGCAGTTACATAGTCCTTTAGGTAGGACGGTTGCTTTATTAGTCTTTTTGATTTTCGCTGTGTGTTTTGCATTTGACTGCAATCTCGCTGAGGTAGATCGTTGTTTGTCGACGGGGTTGCCTCTGGTTCAGAATTCACGTTTCCGTCATCACCAATATCTTCGGCAACTCCCTGAGGTGAATCTATTCCCTTCTCTAGTTCCAATTCCTGTGTCTCTATTCCACCATCGTTCCCTTCAAATGGGTTTTCTTCTAATTGAAATTCATCTTCTTCCGTATCGCTCCCCCCCCCCTCAGTTTGGTCATAAGGGAGTTCAGAATTGCCCGACCGGAGCCGTGATCATAATTGATCGATATGGCGTTTCCATAGTCTGTCGTCAAGGCATTGTACAAGGTAGGATCTCGGGCCGGTTACACGAACTACTCTCGCCTCTACCCAAAGTGGATCGCCCGATAGGTTTTTTGCGTATACCAAATGGAAGGCACGACATCGGCCGCTGGATCCTAGTGGTTTTTCTGGTTCATAAGCTGGGTGTAACCGGTCGAGGTGGGAGCAGAGTTTTCGTCCCATTAGCAGTTCGGCTGGAGTTTTGTTGGTGACGCTATGAGATGTGATGTGTTGTAGAAAAAGGATTCGGTTGATTTTGTCGTCGATGTTATCGTAGTCTAATTTCTGCAAGGTTTTCTTAACAAATTGGACCATGCGCTCAGCCCTGCCATTGGTCGCAGGGTGCGCAGGCGAGGTGAGCGCATGTCGGATGCTGCGGTCAGCCAGGTACTGCTCGAAGGACAGCGCGGTAAATTGGGGCCCATTGTCGGATACCAGAACGTCTGGTAATCCGTGGGTTACAAACAGTTTTTCCAATTTTTTGATAACAGCTTCAGTGGTTGTGTTCGTCATGCGGTGAATCTCGAGCCAATTCAAGTAGGCGTCGACGGTTAGAAGAAAGGTGTGGCCTTTGGTCGGCCCCGCAAAATCCAGGTGAATATGGGACCAGGGTCCCAGTGGTGTCTCCCATTCGGTAGGGATGGCTTTTGGTGGGGCGTTGCTCACTTCCTGGCATCTATGACAAGCTTTAACCCAATTTTCAATTTGCTTGTCGATGCCTGGCCACCATGCGTAGCTTCGTGCAAGGGCTTTCATCCGCATGATATTGGGGTGGCCATCATGCAAGGTTCTCAGTACTGCTTTTTGGAGTCGTTCTGGGATAATGACTCTATCGCCCCAGATGACACAGCCTTTTTGAGAGAACAACTCCGTTTGTCGAGTCTTGAATGGTGTAAAGCATGGGTAAGGAAACTTGGCTCTTTTATCACTTATGGACTTCAACTCCCAGAATTCCTGAGTGAGCCATAAAAGGTTTTCCATCCCTGGCCTACTGGTTTTTCAGTTGTGGGGGAAATCAATTTTTGACTTGAATACATTTGTATATTAAACAGTCTCATTCAAGTCAAAAATTGATTTCCCCCACAACTGAAAAACCAATAGGCCAGGAATGGGGAACCTTTTATGGCTCACTCAGGAATTCTGGGAGTTGAAGTCCATAAGTGATAAGAGAGCCAAGTTTCCCTATCCCCGGTGTAAAGTCATCTGATAATTGGTCCAATGGCCATCCGCGTTCTACCCAGCCTAGGACTCGCGCCAAGGTGGGGTCACATCTGGTTTCTCTCGCGATATCTTGAGCGGTTAATGGCGGCGAGTGGAGTGTTTCAATTTGTAACGTGGTTACCGTTGGTGCGGGATCGTCGAGAGTCTCTGGAAGCGGTGCTCGGCTCAATGTGTCGGCGTGGGGAATGGCTTTCCCTGGGCGGTATTGCAGCCGATAATTATAAGCAGCCAAGAATTCTGACCAGCGAGTCATCCTGGGGATAATATGTAGGGAGTCGGCTTATCTCCGGCTATTATCCCCAATAACGGTTTATGGTCAGTCACGATAGTAAAAGCCCGGCCATACACGTACTCGTGAAATCTTTTAACGGCCGATACAATTGCGAGGGCTTCTTTATAGATTTGGCCATAATTTCGCTCAGTTTTTGAAAGTGTCTTTGAAAAATATGCAACAGGGCCTTCGTTACCATTAGGCAGTACATGGCTCAGAATGGCGCCCACTCCGAAGGGTGAAGCATCACATGTGATATTTAACGGCAAAGTCTCATTGTACTGCATGAGTACAGAGTCAGAAGTCAGTAGTTTTTTACATTACGGAACACCTGTTCTTCTTTATGACCCCATAACCAATTTGCTTTCTTGTCTAGCAAACGATGTAACGGCTCAGCGACAGTTGCTTTATGTGGTAGAAATACATTATAAAAGTTGATGAGGCCTAGGAACGCCTGGAGATCGGCCTTATTCCGAGGTCTGGGAGCGTTTTTTATTGCTCTTAATTTACTGTCGGTAGGGTGAATACCCTGACTGTCAATTAGGTACCCTAAAAACTCAACACTATCTGTACACAATTTACACTTATTCTTTTTTACCTGAAGACTGGCATCTTGGAATTTTTGTAGGACCAACTTTAAACGATCCCGTAAGATTTTTTTTGTAGGTGCAGCAATTAATACATCGTCAAGGTAGGGGACCATGCCTTTAATCCCTTGTAGTAGCCTCTCCATAAGGCTCTGAAATATCCCCGGGACTACACTGACTCCGAATTGGAGCCGGGTACATTTAAAGGCACCTTGGTGCGTCACAATCGTTTGTGCCTGTGCCATCTTTTCATCAACAGGTAATTGCTGATATGCCTGAGCTAAGTCTAATTTGGCGAAGACTTTTCCGCCCCCCAGGGAATGGAGGAGATGCTGCACCACCGGCACCGGATATGCATTTTGCTGTAGGGCGTGCTTCAGGGTGTCCCGGTAGTCCCCACAAATTCGGATTGAACCATCCGGCTTAATGGGTATTACGATTGGGGTTGTTAGGGATAACATTGTTTACCCTAACTGATTTAGGTAAAATAATAAATAATGTTATCATGGTTTATTAGTTAAAGTGTCTGCAACTTTAAATGTAGGAATGTAATTAAGGGAGTGGTTGTAAAAGGCACCATAAAAGAAGCAAGGCACTGCAGCTTGCTCTCTCTGGCTTTGATGATCCCTAATTACTGGATGAAGACTGCGTTTTTCCTTACTTGAACGGGAGAGAGAAAGGACTGATTTGTAAGTGAACTGACATAGGATATTCTACACGGACTTTACTAACTGAATATCCTTGAATGGACTGACTAAAATGATTCATGACTAAAGGACTGTTATTTTGACTATGAGATAAACTCTAAATGGAATAAACTATATTTTGATAGCACAAGCGTATCTGTTATTTTTACTGTATGTTAACAAACATACAAGCTTATCTCACTCATTTATCTGTGTGCCTATCTGACTAACGCTGCACATTCTGTTTAGCTTGTCTCCTTAACCCTGGTTGGGGAACTCAGGCTTAATACTGGTTATGGGCCCAGAGGCTGCAAAGTCAGTTTAACTAGGATAAAACAGATTTATGTAAAAATGAGAGTTTGTATTGTTATACGTTACAGTAAACAGACAGCTGTGTTTTATTAATTATAGTTTTATATCCATATATAGAAAACATGGCATAAGTCAATCTACAAAGTTTGTCCCTTATATCCAAGCTGGATGGAACAAATTATGTATCATAGTCTATGAAATGTAGTCTACTTCTATGAAGAGAAGGTCTGTGGAACATAATTGAAAACCCACCAAACGTAGAGGAATGGGATCCAGAGATTGAGGAAGATAGACGAAAGATAGAAGAATTTGAGCATAAAAATGAATAAGCTATTTGCATAATAGGATTAACATTAACTGACCAGCAACTTGTTCATATCCACAGAGAGCAAACGGCTGTTGGGTGTTGGCAGAAGCTGAAGAGGATTTATGTCCGAGATAACGTTGGTGCTCACATAAATCTCACACGGAAGCTTTTCAGCACGCATCTCCAGACAAATGGTGATATGATTAGTCATTTGAATTCTATAAAAAGCATTTTTCAAGAACTGCACGAGAAAGAGCTTATTTTCTCTGAACTGCACCAAGTCTACATAATTCTATCTTCACTAGAAAAAAGTTATGATAACTACGTCACTTCCCTTGAAATTTTGCCTAAGGAAAGTTTAACTTTAACTGATATAACTGGCAGATTGATTGAAGAGGCAAGAAGAAGACTTGAAAGAGATCAGTTAAGGAGGGAGCAACCTCAAAAAGAAGATAATGAATCTCCTACCGCATACGCAATTAAAAAGTGTTTTAATTGTGGAGGAAGAGGACATTTGGCAAGATTTTGTAAAAAAGCAAAGCACCAGAACGCTGGCCAGAATACTAAAAGTCATCAAAAGATAAATAAAAATTTAGAGTTAGCCATGTATATTAACGCAGCTGTAAAAAATAATTTATGGGTGGTTGACAGTGGAGCATCCCACTGTATTACAAATGATAAGAGAAATTTTATTAAAATGTCCAAGAGTACACAGCAGATATCGTTAGCCAATGGCTGGAAACTGAAAGCTAAAGGTCAAGGTATAGCATATTGTTCTTTCATAAAAGAGAATGTAAAAATGCAATATGTACTACAACTTAAGTTTAATTTAATTTCAGTTAGAATTTTGGTTAAACTAGGATATGTAGTTATCTTTAAAGGAGATAACTGCATAATTGAAAAAGAAGATAAGAAAATTACTGCATCTTTAAGAGGTGAATTATATGTGTTAAATGATAATGGTTTAGAGGTGGCTAACACGGTTTATGACAATAAGAAACCTCATGATGAATGTATTCACTTGTTACACTGACGGCTAGGGCATTTAAATTTTAAAATGCTTAAGAGAACTGTTCAACTATCTAAAGGAATAAGTTTGAAACCTTGTAATAAGTATTTGCAATGCTTTGCCTGTAATCAAAGCAAAAGCAGGGTCATACCGGAGAATAGAGTTGATGGATTTACTACCAAAGAGCCTTTAGAAGTTGTATTTGCTGATTTAATAGGTCCGAAAAAACCAAGTGTAGGAGGTGCTCGATACATACTAAGCATAATGGACCACTATTCTAGATATGGGTTTTGCTATTTAATGAAGAGCAAAACTGAAACATATCTAAATCTATTTAATTGGATTAAATTTGCAGAAAGGAAAACTAAAAAGAAATTAGTAACTCTTATAACAGAATTGGTGCGGAATTTATAAATAATAAATTCCAGAATAGACTTAAGATGTTAGGTATTCAACATAAAAAGTCTGCACCATATAGGCCACAACATAATGCCTTTATAGAGAGACGAGGCCAAACACTGCAATCAATGGCACGTACTATGTTGTCTGATTCAGGATTACCTGACAATTTGTGGGGAGAAGCAATAATGTGTGGTAATCATATATTAAATAATGTTGTTAATTCAACAACAGGTGAATTACCATTCACACTGTGGCATGGTACAAAACCTGATTTAAGTTATATGCACACATTTGGAGCACCAGCATGGGTGCATATCCCTTCACAACTCAGACACAAAGGACAGCATAGAGCTAAAAGATTATTTTTTGTAGGATATGAATCTAAACACAGATCTTATAGATTCTGGGAACCAGGTACATCTAGAGTTTAGATGTGCTAGTGCTAAATTCCTAGAACATGCAGGATGGAATAGATTAGAGCAAGATTTAAATAATGAAGTAATTATTGAACCCTACAAAAGGCAGAAAGAACAGACTAGTTATAAGAAGAGTCCAATTAAAGAAGAAATCCACGAAGAACAAATAGGACCAGAACAAGAGGAAACAGTTGATCAGGAAGAGTTCGATAATCAAGAAGAGTTAGTTAATGAAAGTCCACCTGTAAGTCCTGTTATACCTAGACATACTACACGTGTAACTAGACCACCTGATAGGTATCAAGCAAGTATAGTTTGCCAAGTAACTAAAGTTCCAACAAGTGTAGATGAACTTGGGATGTAACCTGCTAAGGATCAGGAGAATTGGCAAAAGGCAATGGAAAAAGAATTACATTCATTAAAGGTAATGAAAGTATATGAAGATGCCAAATTACCTCCAGGAGAAAAATCCATTGGGTGCAAATGGATATTTAAAGTAAAAACTGGAAATGATGGGACTGTTTCCCATAAAGCTAGGTTGGTAGCTCAAGGATTTAATCAAACTGCATCTGATTACGATGAAGTTTTTGCACCAAGTCTTAAAGCAACATCTTTGAGAGCAGCTTTAGTGTGGGCAGCTAAGAAAAACTATGTCATTAACCATTTAGATGTAGAAACTGCTTATTTGCATGCACCATTGCAGCACACTATATATTTGAAAAAGCCAGTTATTATAAAAGACAATAAAGTAAATAGTAATGATTGTTGGAAACTCAAAAAGAGTCTTTACGGGTTGAAACAATCTGGCTTTGAGTGGAACCAATATATTGTGAAAGAATTAAACAATATAGGTTTTAAATCTGGTTTAGCAGATCCATGTGTGTTTAAAAGAGAAAATAATGGAACGGTGTCATTATTGTTATTATTTACAGATGATATTGCTTTGATAACTAAGACTAATAATGAAGCTAATGAGATTATATCATTTTTCGCTAAAAAGATAAAATTAAAGCATTTAGGTGAAATTAAAAAGTATCTAGGATTGACAATTAACAAAACAAAAAATGGATTTAAGATATCTCAAGAAGATAAAATTTGCCAATTAATTAAAACGTACAAAATGGAACTTTGTAAACCGGCAAAGACTCCAATGAGTCAGGAAGTTTGCCAAACTGTTGCTCAAAGTCCCAAATTTGATAAGTCCATATATCAATCTTTGATTGGTAGCTTATCATATATAAGCAATTGGTCCAGGCCAGATATAGCTTATAGTGTAAATCAGCTGGCACGTTTTAATTCAGATCCACATCAATGTCATTGGCAATCATTAAAAAGAATTTTAAGATATCTTAAAGGAACAATGAACCATGCATTGTATATAGAACCAAAGGGTGATTTGAAAGTGCATATGCAGATGCAAGTTTTGCAACTGACATAAACACTAGAAAATCAACATCTGGGATGGCTATATTATTATAGCCACTAATAGGGTGGAGGTCAATCAGACAACAGCATATTAGCTTGTCCACAATGGAAGTGGAATTTTCATGTCTGTCATTACTATGCACTGACTTAATTTTGTACAAACAGTTATTATTAGACATGGGTATAACTGTTAAAGATTCCATTATTGTGTACGAGGACAACCAGGCAGCCATAAAGTTAGCTACTAATATTGCTGTAAAAACTAGATCAAAGAATACTGATTTAAGATACTTAAATGTTAGAGAATCTGTAAAGAATGGGCTAATTAAATTAGAATACTGCATGACAGAAGAAAACATTGCAGACCAATTTACAAAAGCTCAAGGAGTAATTAAGTTTAAAGAGAGTTGTAACAAATATGATTTAAAGATGTAAATAGTTATTAGTTATATTATTATTATTACCTAAAAGGGGAGAATGTTAGGGATAACATTGTTTACCCTAGCTGGTTTAGGTAAAATAATAAATAATGTTATCATGGTTTATTAGTTAAAGTGTCTGCAACTTTAAATGTAGGAATGTAATTAAGGGAGTGGATGTAAAAGGCACCATAAAAGAAGCAAGGCACTGCAGTTTGCTCTCTCTGGCTTTGATGATCTCTAATTACTGGATGAAGACTGCGTTTTTCCTTACTCGAACGGGAGAGAGAAAGGACTGATTTGTAAGTGAACTGACATAGGATATTCTACACGGACTTTGCTAATTGAATATCCTTGAATGGACTGACTAAAATGATACATGACTAAAGGACTGTTATTTTGACTATGCTATAAACTCTAAATGGAATAAACTATATTTTGATAGCACAAGCGTATCTGTTATTTTTACTGTATGTTAACAAACATACAAGCTTATCTCACTCATTTATCTGTGTGCCTATCTGACTAATGCTGCACATTCTGTTTAGCTTGTCTCCTTAACCCTGGTTGGGGAACACAGGCTTAACAGTGGTTTCCCAGGGAGAGTGATCGGTAGGTTCTAGCACCCCCTGAGCTATTAGTTTATCGAGTTGTTCGTCGATTTTCAGCTTTAAGGCAAACGGAACTCGACGAGGCTTAAGGCGGATGGGAGCTATCTTTGGATTAAGGCTGAACGATATTGGGGTCCCCTTGTACTCACCTAATTTTTCCGCGAATACTTCCTTGAATTCATGGATGAGGTCCTCCTCCCAGTCACTTCCGCTGACTCGGTTTATGCCTGCCACTTCAATGCCAAGTGGCGCGAACCATTGGAGACCTAGCAGACTAGGCCGATCTTTGTCGATCACGGTTAGCGGTAAGTACGCTGTGTGCTTCTTGAATGAGACCCGGACTCGGCAGGAACCAACAAGAGGGATTCGATTCCCTTGGTAGTCCTTAAGAATAAGTTTTTGGAAGCGGAGGTCTTGGCGCTGGATCGTGGGGATGAGTTGCTTGAGGGTCTTCCAGGACACCATCGAGAGGGACGATCCCGAGTCGACTTCCATGTGGCAAGGCTGGTTCTCGATGGCCACTGTAATTCAGATTTTCTTGGCATCCAAGGCAGAGGCGTGACCAATATTGATGGTATGGTGAGCCTCTTCTCGCTGCAAAACTCGGTTTCTGTAGGAGTGGTTTACTGGCTCTCGCCTTACAGGATGGTTTCCTGTCGATTGGCGATAGTTACCCCCTTTTGAGGCCTGGCCGGGTCCTTGTAAATTTCGGCAGACCCGTCCGATGTGGCCTCTCTTCCCACACTCATGGCAGAGCGCGTCACGGAATTTGCATTCGGACCTGGTATGGTTGGCTCCACAGCCATCACAAGGGTGTAGGGACTTCGGGTGGTGGTCCCGGTCGGACTGCAATCAATGGACCTCTTCTTCGTCGCTGTCTGACGACGAAGAGAGGTCCTCATGGTGTGTCATTGAAAGCTGCCCTTCTGACTTGGGTAAAATTTCGCTTGTCGGTTGGTGTACCGGAGTGCGGTTGCGGTGTAATTGTGCAGCCGACTTCCTGGTTGCTTCTGCTGCAGTAGCATTGGCGATGGCATTGGCAAGGCAGATGTCGCCTTTCACCATCAGCTTGCTCTGCACGCCTGGTGCATCTAATCCCAGAACTATTCGATCTCTCAGTGCCTCTTCCAAATCGGCGAATCCGCAGAGGCCTCCCAGGTTTCAGAGGTCTGCTATGAAGTCGGCGATGCTTTCTCCTTTTCGCTGGTTTCTCTGATAGAACTCGTGCCGTCTCACGAGCATGGGCACGGTCGGTGTGTAATGAGCTCTTAGTAGGGGTTCGAGGTCGTCCCAGTCCATTGTCTTCACTTTGGTAGGTTTGGCTAGTGCTTCAGCCATCTTAAATATGGTTGGACCGCAATGCGTTAGGAATACCGCCCGTTTCTTCCTGGCTGTGGCATCCTTTAAATTGTTAGTTTCCAAAAACATTTGGAAACGATCCATGTAGGACTCCCAGTCTTCTTGCACTGGATCGAACGGAGCGGGTGGTACGATGCCGCCAGACATGGTTCCGTCGTGTAGCGCTGTCAGCCACGTGCTCAGTGTTTCTTCTTAGTTGAGTCGGCTCAGACGTCTCCATATCCCATCCTCATCGCCAGTGTTAAGTATGGAGCATGGGCGAGAAAGAATGGAGACGAGCCTCTGGAACGGTGAACTTCAACTCTTTATTTACATAGTGACTGCTCAAACTCAATGGCAGTTATAGCCCTCCTTATATAGGCAACCCAATAACTATTAACCAATAACAATCTAGGAGCGCTAGCTCCCTTAACCAATAAGAACGCTCCGTTAATGGCCAATCGGATTCCCCGGAACGGGCCAATCCGATCCTGCTGTTAACAGCCAATCAGAAGTGCAGGGCCAGAACCCTGCACTTGACTCCAAGCTTAAGATATCTTTATTAAGGTCTATGCATTCACAACACCTCCTGCAGCACTTTGCCAGCCAAAACAGGGTGTCTCCTACAGCACTTTGCCAGCCAAAATGTTTTGACTTCCAGAGACCTCATGAGCCTGTCCTTTGCTATTTCCAGGCCAGCCCTGTGAGCCAGATTTAAGTACACCAAAGCCTAGATCCTGCTCACGGGCCTTGAGTTTGACATCCCCATCCCAGTGGAATCCATCTTCAGTTTCCCTCCTTAGTCCTCAAGTCAGGTGAATTATTTACTCTGCTCAAATGGTTAATTATTTATTTGTAGCAGGACAAAGGAAGTTGTGAAGTTGTAACGTGGGAGTTGGGAGACAAAAGAGTTCAATTCCTATAGGCTATGAGTACCTACTCATGCAGAATTATTCCGTAACATTCCTAAAAACCATAAGAACCATAGTTTTCAGGACCGTCTTTTCCTAAGGACTTCTTTCTGTCCTATCAGATTAGATAGCGTGGGCATGCTTGTGATTCCTTCCCCCACATATTATCATCTAAATGGGAACATCTCTTATGTGCCAGCACCAGCCCTATGGAACATCTTATCCCCTGAATTTCAACAGGATTCCATCCTTTATGCCTTCTGTAAGTCTTTAAACTCCAAGGCTTTTCCCAAGCATTGAGACATTAATTGATGATACATTAGCATTAGATTGGTGTCGTATCCGCAAATAAGGCTCGTAGTCAGTGACTTTCAATTCAAGCTCTTTATTAACACTGGTGGAACCGAACCGCAAAAGACAAAAAGCTTGCGGCTTTTATATCTTTTGCTTCGGCGGCCGCGGCCAATGGCAGCGATTCAAGTCTCCCGCTCTTGGCTTTAACCAATCGCGGGAGACTTCAATCGGGCCAATCAGGCGCGGCTCGCCTGGCCAATCAGAAATCCCCGTGCCTTAGCCAATCAAGGCACGGGGATTTCGAGTAGTCCATTTGCATACATGACACCCCTCCCCTCTTGGTATGGTCTTCTCACGTGGTGTAGTCACGCAGGTAGGCGGGGCTCCGTCGAGTCCTAGATGACCTGCGCAATTCATTTTCCTGTTGTATCTCGGCAGGAGCGGTCATCTTTTTGGCTGCTCCTGCCTCTGAGCGAACCGGCTGGATGATCGGGCCGGTTCCTTCGCCGCGGCTCCCGCCTGGGCCTACCGGGTCGGTTGAGTCGCGGATTCCGCCGCTCCCGCTTGGCTTCTCCGGGTCGGTTGAGCTGGCCAGACGGTTCTTCTCCGGCTGTGACTCGCGAAGGCTGCGTTCTGGTGAGTTTTTAATTTTTATTTGTTCTTGCGGTTGTTTAACCGGGTGTTCCCTCCCCCCTTGGTTCGTGTCTTGGGGGTTGAGGTTAGTCAATGTTCGTGACCGGAGCTGGTCGATATGTCGTTTCCAGGCTCGCCCGTCGGTGGTTTGGAGCCGGTACGACTTTGGACCAGTGATCTGAGTTATGACGGCTGGGATCCATAGGGGGTCCCCCGTCATGTTTTTGGCGTATACTAGGTCGCCTGGTTCAAATGTCCGATACCTGGAGCTGGAGTCTGGGGGCTGCTCCGGGTTGTAGGTTGGGTGTAAGCGGTCGAGTGGGGATCGCAGCTTCCTGCCCATCAGGAGCTCTGCAGGGCTCTTGTTGGTGGTTGTGTTTGGCGTGATGTGCTGTATGAAGCAGCCTGTTGATCTTGTCGTTGATCTCCCCGTGGTCCATTTTCCGGAGGGTCTTTTTTGTAAACTGGACCATCCGTTCCGCCCTACCGTTCGCCGCCGGATGCGCCGGTGCCGTTAACGCGTGGCGGATGCCTTTTTCTGCCAGGAACCGTTCAAAGTCGATGGATGTAAACTGTGGCCCGTTGTCCGAGACAACGACGTCTGGGAGGCCGTGGGTGGCAAACAGCTTACACAGTTCTTTAATGACGGCCTCTGTGGTGGTGGATTTCATGTCGGCCACCTCTAGCCAGTTTGAGTATGCGTCAACTGTGATTAAAAAGGTGTGCCCATTTGTGGGGCCAGCAAAGTCTAAATGTATTCTGGACCAGGGTCCCCGAGGTGTCTCCCAGTCCCGGATAGGTGCCGTGGGTGGGCTGGATCTGGTCTCCTGGCACCGGTGGCATTTGGCGACCCATGTTTCAATTTGTTTGTCCATGCCAGGCCACCAAGCGTAACTCCTGGCCAGGGCTTTGGTCCTGACGATGCCAGGATGACCCTCGTGCAACATCTCTAGGACCCTGTTCTGTAATTTAGTCGGAATTACCACCCGGTCTCCCCAAAGGATACATCCTCTCAGTAGTGAAAGTTCCGTCTGGCGCTGGCGGAAAGGTTTAAAAGTCTCGTTATCGTCTTTTTCCGGCCAGCCTTTTTGTAGCCAATGTAAGATTGGCGCTAAGTGTTTGTCCTTAACCGTTTCCCTCGCTATGTCCGATGCGGTAATGGGTAAACACTCGATGGACAGGGTATTTGTTGTTGGTGCAGGGTCAGGGTCAGAGTCAGATAAGGGGGAACGGCTTAAAGCATCCGCGTGCGATATCTTCTTACCTGGCTTGTGTAGCAGTTCATAGTTGTAGGCTGCCAGGAATTCAGACCATCTTGTCATCCGGGGTGACAAGATGTTTGGTGTGGGACGGTTTCCCGCGAGAATGCCCAGCAACGGTTTATGGTCAGTCACTATTTTGAATGGGCGGCCATAAAGGTACTCGTGGAAACGCTTAACGGCGGCCACTATAGCCAAAGCTTCTTTGTCCAGCTGGCTATAGTTCCGCTCTGGTTTAGTCAGAGTTCTCGAGAAAAATGCGATAGGTGCTTCTCTCTGGTCTGGGAGGGTATGGCTGAGGACAGCGCCGACGCCGAAGGGTGATGCGTCGCAAGTGACAGCTACAGGCAGGGTTTCGCAGAATTGCATTAGGACGGCATCAGAGGTGAGGAGGTCTTTGGTCTTTTGAAAAGCTGTTTGTTCCCGTCTCCCCCAAATCCAGGCTGCCTTCTTGTCCAGGAGTCTATGTAAAGGTTCCGCCGCCGTAGCCTTTTGAGGTAGGAAGACATTATAGAAGTTTAGTAAACCTAAGAATGCTTGCAGCTCTAATTTGGACTTTGGGGTGGGGGCTTCTTTGATGGCCTTTACTTTTTTTGTTGTGGGGTGGATGCCCTGCTGGTCTAGGAGGTAGCCCAGAAACTCTACTTGCTTTGTACAAAGTTGGCATTTTTCGCGTTTGACTTTAAGTCCTGTTTCTTTAAATTTCGTTAAGACTTGTCTTAAACGGTTTTCTAGTTCGGCTTCATTTGGCGCCGCCACTAATACGTCATCGAAGTAGGGCACCACCCCCTTGATGCCTTGCAGCAAGCGTTCCATCAGGCTCTGGAAGATGCCTGGTGCCACGCTGACCCCAAACTGAAGTCTGTTACATTTAAAAGCCCCCCGGTGGGTCACTATTGTTTGGGCCTCTGCCGTTTCCTCGTCCACAGGTAGTTGTTGATAGGCTTGTGCGAGGTCGAGCTTAGCAAAAACTTTGCCCCCTCCCAGTGAGTGCAGTAAATGTTGCACTACCGGGACTGGGTAGGCGCTTTGTTGCAACGCGCCATTTAGGGTGGCCTTATAGTCCCCGCAGATTCTCACGGACCCGTCTGGTTTTACTGGGGTCACTATAGGGGTTTCCCATCTGGCGTGATCTGTCGGTTGTAACACCCCTTGTCTGACGAGCTTGTCTAGCTGCTCGTCGATTTTGGGCTTTAATGCAAAGGGTACCCTTCTAGGCTTAAGCCGCTTCGGGGGAACCCTTGGGTCTAAATCAAATGAAATAAGGGGCCCCTGGTACTTGCCCAATTCTCCATTGAAGACCTCCTGGAATTCTTGGGTTAGCCGCTGTTCCCAAGCTTCAATGGATACGTGGTTGACACCTGTCAGCGCGATGTTAAGCGGAGCAAACCATTGTAACCCCAACAGGCTAGGGCGGTCGCGGTCGACTATTGTGAGTGGAAGTTGTTCTGTGTGGCCTTTGTAGGTTATGTTAAAGTTCTTGGTGCCCACTACCGGAACGCGATTACCTTGATAGTCTTTTATGATGATTTTTTGGGCAGGTACGTTTCTTCTTTGTAGTGTAGGCACTAGTTGCTTGATTTCGCGCCAAGCAATCATAGAAAGGTAGGAACCGGAGTCCACTTCCATCTTACATGGTCGACCCTCTATGTGAACTTCTACGTGAACCTTTCTAGCTCCGTCGGAAATGGCGTGGCCAATGGTCACCGTCTGGTGGGTTTCCTCTTTACGTCGGCTGTCACTGCTTCTTTGCGATCGTTGTCTCTGGTCCCATCGACCCGTTGGCTGGCGCTCTCTGGCTCTGGGCGGGGAGCTTTCTCTTTTCCTGTCAAGTTGTTCCCGTTTGGGCGGGCTGCGGGGTTTTTTCTGGCAGCAAACTCGGGCGATGTGGCCTCGTCGGTCACAATGCCTGCAGATAGCGTCGAAGAATCGGCATTCTGACCTGGGGTGGTCGCCGCCGCAACCGGCGCAGTTGGTCCTCGACCTGCGACCTCTTTGACTTCGCTGTTCGCCTCGTCCCATTTGTACGCGGTGTATGTCCTCCTCGTCATCTGACGCGCTGGAGGTTGATTGGTATTCGCCGTAGTGTGCGGTCGCTTCGCTTCTGGTGTCGGCCGACCTCGCGGGGTTGTTGTTCCCGCCCTTCGCGTCAGATCTTCGCATGGTGTCTGCTGACGTGCGGGTGGCTTCTGCTGCTGCGGCCGCAGTGAGGGCATCGGCTAGGCTGATGTCGCCTTTGGCCATGAGTCGGCTCTGGAGTGTCGGATCCCATAGCCCGAGCACGAAGCGGTCTCTGATGAGACTATTAAGCCCTTCAAACTCACAGAGTCCTCCCAGGCGCCGTAATTCAGCGACAAAGTCGCTTAATTTTTCGTTCGGCTTCTGGTTTCTGCGGTAAAACTCGTTTCGCCGTATCAGGATGGGGACCTCGGGGGCGTAATGGCGTCTCAGTATGGGCTCGAGGACGTCCCAGTCGATGGCGGTTGCGTCTGCTGGTTTGGCCAATGCCTTGGCCATCTGGAAGACCTCTGGTCCGCAGTGTGTGAGAAAGACGGCGCGTTTTAGTGGGCCCGGGGCGTCCTTCATGCCGGCGCATTCCAGATACATCCGGAATCGATCCGAGTACGATTCCCAGTCCTCGGCGGCGGGGTTGAAGGGAGCGGGCGGTGCTATTTTCGCCATCTTCGCTGTCGCTAGTTCTTAAACGGATACGGGGTTCGGTTCAATGGCGAGATCCCACCTTCGTCGCCAGTGTCGTATCCGCAAATAAGGCTCGTAGTCAGTGACTTTCAATTCAAGCTCTTTATTAACACTGGTGGAACCGAACCGCAAAAGACAAAAAGCTTGCGGCTTTTATATCTTTTGCTTCGGCGGCCGCGGCCAATGGCAGCGATTCAAGTCTCCCGCTCTTGGCTTTAACCAATCGCGGGAGACTTCAATCGGGCCAATCAGGCGCGGCTCGCCTGGCCAATCAGAAATCCCCGCGCCTTAGCCAATCAAGGCACGGGGATTTCGAGTAGTCCATTTGCATACATGACAATTGGCACTAGGCTTTTGTTGTTATTTTTTAATGTTTTATGTTTTAGCTTCTGTGTTTATATGGTTTTTAAAATAATTTTATATTTTTAAAAAATCTTTAATCCGGAGCATCCAAAGTTTGCTGAAGCAGCTATATAAAAATTTTAAATACATTTTAAATATTTAAATAAATAAACAGCTTCTTAAAGATAACAATGGGAACAATAACATACTAGATATAACAACAACTGAAAAGAAAATTGATACTGGGAACAGGAGAATTGAAAAAAAAGAAGGGAGGGAATATAAAATATAAAGATCTAACAATTAAAATAGGAAAAGATCTTGCAATATTTATTCCTAAAGTTATTGACACTGATGGAATTACAAACAGATTAAAATGTTTACAGAAACTCAATATTTCAACTATATCAGCTGCAGATTCGCAATCCTCACAAATACACATTTTTCTGTGCACATGTTATAAGTTGCAATACTTGGATAATTCCCAGAGTCCTGGTTGGGATTCAGATTTCCCAAGAATTTCCATCCAAAATGTGATTTTTTTTGTTTCCTTGTTATATCCCAACAAAGAATAATAATATTTTATATTGCTTTTATTAGACAATAGATGTTGGACAAACCAGTTTCAATAAAAGAGTACGACTTGCATTTGCCTTCATTCGTGAGGACTTGTGTTATTTACTTTTTTTAAAAAAAATAATCTTCATAAATGAATTTTTCAATAGCAATACAATGTTTAAATTTATATGTATTTCTCCAGGTTAATTCTTCATTCTTAGGTCAACCTACAAAAGTATCTGTGTAGTCATATTTGCAATCATATATTTCAAACTCTTAGATCACATATTATTTTTATATAAAAAGATATAAAGGGGATTTTGTACATTTTCCCCTTGATAAAGAAAAGCAGAATTTGCAATTTTGCTTGAACAACAGAACTTTGGGTTTATATTTAAAAAACAACAACCTTTTTCAACCTATCCCCCCTGCTCTACCTTGCAACCTTCTGGTCAGAAAATAGCATTCAAAAACTGGGAAATAACTACAAATCAGAAAATAGGAGCTTTAGAAAAGACTAGGCATTAAAGCAAGAGAAAAGGACATTAAGTTTGTAGAAGATAATCTGTGTCTGTATACTTACCTGGTGCTTCCTTTCAATAGTTAATAGCCTGTTTTGGAAAAAACATAAAGGCCATCCAGATTAAGTCTTAAAATCTTGAGCTTAAACCACAAAGAACCAGGTTCAAAATCCCCACTAAATCATGAAGCTCACTGAATGACCTTGGACTTTGAGACAGCTCCTACTTCTGGCATGGCACCACAGTGTTTTCTAAAGCTCTGACAATGACTTCCTGCAGAAAGGCCTGAATAAAATGAAATAAATAAATGAAATGAAGGTGTTTGTTTATACAATGGCAGCTCTGGAGAAAAGTAGTCTGCACCATTAGGACTCCATTAATGGTCCTCAAGTAAAACCATTTCTGATTGATAAGAGCTAGGACATCAGAGATGGAACATTTTCCTCAATCAGGCAAAGCAGCCCCCAAAGAGGCTAATTTTTATAATCATATCTATTCAGATTTGAATTGAGATGAGATAATTAAAACAAAGTTGAGAAAATTAAAAGAGGGGGAAAAACTATGTAGAAAATATAAAATGGTAATAAGATATGGAATAGAATATTAAAATGAGCATGAAATTGAGTTTTGTGTCTGTATGAAGAAGTGATAACCTGGGACCATGCTATTTTCAAAAAAGATGTTTTATTTGTATTTTGTTTTTGTGAAAACCCAAATAAAATTTTCAAAAAAAAAAAAAGCCTCCAGTGATGGGGCATTCACAACTTCTGGAGGCAAGTTGTTCCACTGGTTAATTGTTCTAACTGTCAGGAAATTTCTCCTTAGTTCTACGTTGCTTCTCCAACAAAACTAGCAAAATACATGGGTTGGGATGAACAGCCTGTTAAGTCTGGAGCATGGGTGTGAAAGATGGAGACGAGCCAGTAGAAACAGTGAACTTCAAACTCTTTATTTACATGATGTGACAGCTCAGCTCAAGGCTGCTCAAGCCTTACTTATATAGGCAACTCATTAACTACTTAACCAATAGCGAACCTGGAGTGCTAGATCCGTTTAACCAATGGGAATGGTCTGTTAGTGGCCAATCGGATGCTTCTAAACGGGCCAATCCGATCGGGCCATCAACAGCCAATCAGAAGTGCAGGGCCAGAAGCCTGCACTAGACTTCAAGCTCAATGATAACTTTATTGGTACTATGCATTCACAACACCCCTTTCCCCTGGCTTCTGCCCACGGGGCACGGTTACATAGTCCTTAAGGTAGGACGGTTGTATAATTAGTCTTTTCAATTTTTGCAAGGTGCCAGGCGGTTGGCTGCACTCTTGCTGAGGTAGATTGTTGTTTAGCGGTAAGGGTGCCTCTGGTTCCAAGTTCGCGTTCTCATTGTCATCAATATCACTGGTCATTTCCTGAAGTGCATTCACTCCGGTCCCAGGTTCCTGTTTCTGCGTTTCCGTTCCAATATCAGTCTCTTCAAAGGGGTTTCCTTCGAATAATAATTCGCTTTCCTCTGTATCTCCCCCCCCCTCAGTTTGATCAAAAGGGAGTTCAGAATTGCGAGGTGGTAGCCGCGATCGTAGCTGATCTGAATGAGGTATGATCTAGGGCTGGTTATGCGGATTACGGTCGCTTCCACCCACAGCGGATCGCCCAAAAAGTTTTTAGCGAATACAAGATCGCCTACCTGGAAGATACGGCATCGACTGCTGGATCTGAGTGGCTTTTTGGGTTCGTAGGCTGGGTGTAAACGGTCGAGGTGGGAGCGGAGCTTACGTCCATTAGCAGTTTGGCGGGAGTTTTGTTGGTGATGCTGTGAGGTGTAATGTGCTGCAGGAAAAGGATCCAGTTGATTTTTTCGTCGATGTTGTCGTAATCGATCTTTTGCAGAGTCTTTTTGATGAATTGAACCATGCGCTCAGCCCTATCGTTTGCAGCAGGGTGCGCAGGCGAAGTGAGCGCATGTTGAATGCCCCGGTCAGACAAGTACTGCTCAAAAGGTAGCGCGGTAAATTGGGGCCCGTTGTCGGATACCAGGACGTCTGGTAATCCGTGAGTTGCAAAAAGTCTAGTCTTTTGATGACTGCATCAGTGATTGTGCTGCTCATTGGGTGAATCTCGAGCCAGTTCGAGTAGGCGTCGATGGTTAGCAGGAATGTGTGGCCTTTGGTCGGCCCAACAAAATCCAGGTGGATGCGGGACCAGGGTCCCCGCGGCGTCTCCCATTAGGTTGGGGTTGCCTTTGGTGGAGCGTTGCTTACTTCTTGGCATCTCTTGCAAGTTGAACCCATGATTCAATTTGTCTATCGATGCCTGGCCACCACGCGTTGCTTTGTGCGAGGCCCTTCATGTGCACGATGCCAGGGTGGCCATCGTGCAAGGTTCTTAGCAGCATCTGTTGGAGCCGTTCTGGGATAACGACTCTATCACCCCAGAGCCGTTGGAGCCGTTCTGGGATAACGACTCTATCACCCCAGATAACACAGCCCTTCTGTGAGAACAACTCTGTTTGACGACTTTTGAATGGTGCAAAGTCGTCTGGTACTCGGCCATCCGCATTCCACCCACGTGAGGACTCGCGCCAAGATGGGGTCGCGTTTTGTTTCTCTCGCGATGTCACGGGCAGTTAATGGCGGCGTGTGGAGTGTCTCGATCTGCAACACTGTCATCGTTGGTGCAGGATCGTTGATAGTTTCAGGGAGTGGTGTACGACTCAGCGCATCAGCGTGGGGAATGGCTTTTCCCAGACGATATTGTAGCTGATAATTGTAGGCAGCCAAGAATTCTGACCAGCGGGTCATTCTGGGAGATAGCATGTAGGGAGTTGGTTTGTCCCCAGCAATGATCTCCAGCAATGGTTTGTGGTCAGTTACAATGGTAAAATTTTGGCTGTACATGTACTCATGAAACCTCTTAACTGCTGACACAATCGCCAAGGCTTCCTTATCAATTTGGCTGTAATTTCGCTCGGTTTTCGAGAGCGTCTTTGAAAAGTAAGCAACAGGGGCTTCGTTACCGTTAGGTAACACATGACTCAAAATGGCGCCCACTCCAAAAGGCGATGCATCACTGGTTATGTTTATTGGCAAAGTCTCATTATACTGCATAAGCACGGCATCCAAAGTCAGTAGTTTTTTTACATTACGGAACGCCTACTCTTCTTTGTGACCCCATACCCAGTTTGCTTTTTTGTCTAAAAGACGATGTAGCAGTTCAGCAACAGTAGCTTTGTGCGGCAAGAAAACATTATAGAAGTTGATGAGGCCTAGGAACGCCTGGAGGTCGTTCTTGCTCTGGGGTCTAGGAGCGTTCTTTATTGCTCTTAATTTACTATTAGTAGGGTGAATACCCTGACTGTCAATTAGGTACCCTAAGAATTCAACACGATCGGTACACATTTTGCATTTATTTTTTTTAACTTTCAGGCCTGCTTCCTGAAATTTTTGTAATACTAATCTTAAATGCTCCCGCAAAAATTTTTGAGTGGGGGCAGCAATAAGCACATTGTCGAAATATGGAACAACGCCCTTGATCCCCTGCAATAGTCTCTCCATTAGGCTCTGAAAGATCCCTGGGGCTACACTGACTCCGAATTGAAGCCTCGTATACTTAAATGCGCCACGGTGTGTTACGATAGTCTGTGCCTGTGCCATTGTTTCGTCAACCGGCAATTGCTGGTAAGCCTGAGCTAAGTCTAATTTAGCGAAGACTTTTCCGCCCCCCAAAGGATGGAGGAGGTGTTATACTACCGGCACCGGATTTGGGTTCTGTTGCAGGGCGTGGTTCAGGGTGGCTCGGTAGTCCCCACAATTCTAATGGAGCCGTCTGGCTTAATCGGTGTCACAATCGGCGTTTCCCAAGGGGAGTGATCCATTGGCTTTAAAACTCCCTGGCCAATCAACTTATCTAGCTGCTTGTCAATTTTCGGTTTTAGAGCGAACGGAACTCGACGAGGCTTAAGGTGGATAGGCGCTATCTAAAGGATATCGGGGTCCCCTTGTACTCGCCTAACTTTTCCTCAAAGACGTCCTTGAATTCGCGGGTGAGGTCTTCCTCCCAGTCACTGCCGTTGATTCGATTAATGCCTGCCACTTCGATGCCAAGTGGTGCAAACCACTGTAGGGCCAACAGGCTGGGCCGGTCCTTATCGATCACCGTCAAGGGTAAGTACGCCGTGCGGTTCTTGAATGTAACCCGGACTCGGCTGGATCCTGCAACTGGAATTCGGTTCCCGTGGTAGTCTTTTAGGATGAGCCATTGAAATTGAAGGTCTTGGCGCTGGATTGTGGAGATGAGTTGCTTGAGGGTCTTCCATGAGACCATCAAGAGGGACGATCCCGAGTCTACTTCCATTGGGCAGGGCCAATTTTCAATGTTCACATTGAACCGAATTTCCTGAGCGTCTAGTGAAGAGGCATGGCCAATAATGAGTGTTTGGTGCACCTCTTCTCATCTCACTAGACGATTCACAGGTCGGTTTCCGTAGGAGTGGTTTACTGGTTCTCACCTTACAGGGTGATTCCCTGTCGATTGGCGGAGATTGGTTCCCTTCGAGGTCGGGCTGGGTCCAGGGAGGCTTCTGCAGACCCGCCCGATGTGGCCTCATTTTCCGCACTCATGGCAGAGTGCATTGCGGAATTTGCAGTCAGCGCGAAAGTGGTTGGCCCCGCAGCAAGCTCAGGGTTGTTGTTGGGACCTTGGGCGTTGTTCCCGATTGGTCCGTAGGTGATGGACCTCTTCTTTGTCGCTGTCTGACGACGAAGAGAGGTCCTCATGATGGGCCGTTGAACGTCGCCATTCTGCATTGGGTGAAATTTCGCCGTCTGGTTGGTGGTTTGGGGTGCAAATTTGGCGTAGTTGAGCAGCCGACTTCTTGGTTGGCTCAGCTGCTGTAGCTTCAGCTATGGCATCTTTCAGGGTGATGTCACCCTTTGCCATTATTTTGCTCTGCACATTTAGAGCGTCTAGTCCAAGGACTACTCTGTCTCTCAATGCCTCTTCCAGGTTGGCGAAGTTGCAAAGGCCTCCCAAGTTCCGGAGGTCTGCAACAAAATCGGCGACGCTTTCTCCTTTCCGCTGGTTCCGTTGATAGAACTCGTGTCATCTTATGAGCGTTGGAATGGTGGGTGCGTAGTGGGCCCTTAGCAGCGGTTCGAGGACGTCCCAGTCCATGGCTTTCATCTCAGCTGGTTTCGCTAATGCCTTAGCCATCTTAAAAACCATTGGGCCGCAGTGCATCAGGAATACTGCCCGTTTCTTTCCTGCCGTTGTATCCTTCAGATTATTTGTTTCTAAAAACATTTGGAAATGATCCATGTAAGACTCCCAGTCCTCTTGAGCTGGATCGAATGGAGCGGGTGGTATTGCGCTGCCGGACATGGTTCCGCCGTTGTGCGCTTCCGTCACGTGCTTAGTTGGCTCTGATGTCATCCAATCCCACCCTCGTCACCAGTGTTAAGTCTGGAGCATGGGTGCGAAAGATGGAGACGAGCCAGTAGAAACAGTGAACTTCAAACTCTTTATTTATATGATGTGACAGCTCAGCTCAAGGCTGCTCAAGCCTTACTTATATAGGCAACTCATTAACTACTTAACCAATAGCGAACCTGGAGTGCTATATCCGTTTAACCAATGGGAATGGTCTGTTAGTGGCCAATCGGATGCTTCTAAACGGGCCAATCCGATCGGGCCATCAACAGCCAATCAGAAGTGCAGGGCCAGAAGCCTGCACTAGACTTCAAGTTCAATGATAACTTTATTGGTACTATGCATTCACAACACAGCCCTTCAAAGAGAGAAAGAGAGAAGAGAAATGGAGAAGAATAATGGAGATGGAAGTAGAAGTGGACATGATAGATTTTTGTTTTGTTTGTTTGTTTCCAGGACCAGTGAAAAGCCTCAAAGATATTCATTCAACTGTTGGCCAGTTTGGATACAGCTAGAGGTAATATTGATTTGCTGAAGTTTAAACTTGCGAAAAAGAAGACATCCTCATGATTATAAGCATATCAGCAGAAATCGGGGTGAGGGGGAGAGATAAATATTACAAATTCATTTAAATTCTCGCAAAGCTTCAGAAAACAGATGAGTTGACAGTCAAAGTGTTATTATTTATTCAACTTTGCTGTCGCTCCCAAACACATCCCCACAGAAACCATCATATGCGGAGTTGAAACCAGCCTGACCAAAACCAACCCTGATGATGCTAATAGAATCAGACTCGAAATCACCAACATCCTCTGCACTAGCAAACCACCCAAAAGCAACTTATCCAAAGAAGAACAAACTGCACTACTTAATCTGAAAGAAGACACCAGCATAATAATCCTACCAGCAGACAAGGGCAACGCGACAGTGGTTATGAACACATCTGACTACCAATCCAAGTTAACCAACCTACTCCAAGACCCCACATACAAACCCCTAAAGACAGACCCCACCACCTACCTAGAAAAAACCACCAGATCCAAAATAAAAGCCTCCCCCATCAGTGAAGAAATCCAGCAAAGAATCATACCCAGAGAGAAATCATCCAGATGCCCTAAACTTTATGGTCTCCCCAAGATACACAAAGAAGGAACCCCACTCAGACCAATAGTCAGCTCCATAGGCTCACCTCTACAAAACCTAGCCAAATTTCTTGCCAAACAACTACAGCCCTATGCAGAATCCATCAACTCACACGTAAGAAACTCATTCCAGTTCATCGAGATCATAAAGAAACAAAACGTACAACCCAGTGACCTACTAGTGAGCTTCGATGTCATATCCCTCTTCACCCAAGTGCCAATAAAAGAAGCCTTGACAGCCATTCAAAACAAATACAACCCCCCCTAAGCACATCCTAGATCTGACCAACCACTGCCTATCCAATACATACTTCACCTACAACGGACAAAAATACAAACAAATAGAAGGAGCACCCATGGGATCACCCCTCTCGCCTGTCATCACAAACATCTACGTGGAACACTTTGAAACACAAGCTCTAGAAAAATATGATCACAAACCCAAACTCTGGCTCAGATACATAGATGACACCTTCATAATCTGGCCACATGGGAAAGAAAAACTGAACAACTTCCTGGCACACCTCAACAGCCTACACCCCAAAATACAGTTCACCATGGAAACAGAAGCTAACAACTAACTTCCCTTCCTAGATGTCTTGGCATACAAAAAATCCAATGGCTCCCTAGGACACACCATCTACCAGAAGAAAACACATACAAACCGCTATCTACACGCACTCTCACACCACCACCCAGCACAGATCAATTCCATAGCCGAGACACTCATCTCCAGAACAAAATGCTTAGCCGACGAACAACACCTAGAGACCGAACTACACACTCTCACCGGCGTGCTGACAGCCAATGGATTCCAAAGAAAGAAGATCACCCACCTAATCCAAAAAGAAACCCCAGCCAAAATCCAAGACAGAGAACAAGAGAATGGCAAAGCCCTCCTCCCATATTTAAAAGGCACTACAGACAAAATCAGCAAGATCCTCCAAAAACACAACATTAAGACAGCATTCTGCACAAACAGAAAAATATCCACCATCCTAAGGAACCCTAAGGACAAAATCGAGTTAGAAAATCAAGAAGTATACGAAATCCCTTGCACTGCCTGCCCCACCACATACATTGGACAGACTAACAGAAGAATAGGTGCACGCATTGAAGAACATAAGAACTCAATCAAAAAGGAAGAACCGACCTCTTCCCTGGTCCAACACCTCAAAGCCACAGGACATGAGATTGACTTTAAAAAAACCAGAACTATCGCCAAAACCGAACACTTCAGCAGCAGAATAATCAGAGAAGCCATAGAGATAGAAAAACGCCCACACAGCATGAATAAACAAGGTGATACCTCCCGCCTACCAGCCATTTGGAAACCCGCCCTCATGAACAGACGAGTACCTAACATGAAGAATGACACCAGACACACACCCCTGAAAGCCACACAAGATGCCACCACCACACTTCCACATAGAAAGCAGACTCACACCCACACAGAAGATAAGACACGACCACGGACCAGAAGCCGCACTACAGCTGCATCACTACCCACTTCAAACCCCTCTGAGCCATACATGAAGCGAACTGACCCCCCACCATGAAGATGCAGCACGACCACAAAAACAAAGCCAAACAGCAAGATGACAGCTCACCAGCTCAAATTCCCCAGCAACTAAGACTAACCTGAGCACAACCAAGCCCCCACCTGAACAGAACACACCTCCAGCCAATCAGAACACAGCCAACCCCCCACCCAATCAGAACACAGCCAAGCCCCCACCCAATCAAGTCACACCCCCACTAGCAGTTAAAAGGAAGAAGCAGCTGCAAGCTCACATCACTCTGAGAAGCACAGAGCTGAAGACCAAGCCTAGATACTTCCAATCTTATGCGGGAGAAAACCCGAATAACCAAAGATCCACATGTATATATATATGTATATGTATATATATATATATAAAGCATGATTTAAAGAAGAAGAGAAAAAAGTAAGGGCAAGCTACTTTCACAGTGTTGCCAAGATAACTGCATGGATCCTTCCATGAAGTCACCAGGATTTGTTGGAAGGCACACAAGCAAAAAAAGTAAAGCTAAAGAGAGAACACATCCCCATCTAGTGGTCAGGATAGGTAGTGCAGCATGATTTGCATAATTATGATAAGGAACCCCTGAACAGAACACAGTATTGAAAAATGACAACTATGAAGAAGCAAAATTAGTTTTTGCTTAATCATGATTCTCTATCCAGATAGCCAACTTGCTGTTCAAGAAGTCAGGGCTACACTGAGGAATATCACAAACAAGTCAATAACCTAAGAAATCTCTGCTTTTACAGTAAAAAATACCCTAGACTTATATTGGAGGAAAGGCGAGCAATATAAGACAACCCGATTCTAACATTTCAGTTCTTCCCTATGGGGAATCGAAAAATAAATTATCAAAAAGTAACAAAGGCCAGTAATTTGATTTTCTGCTAATAATGGATTAGGACCGTGATGGCAAAATTATGGCACACGTGTCACAGGCATGCAGAGCCATTTGTGCGGGCACACGAGCCCCAGCCAAACTTACCTGCACTGAGCATGTGCACATCTCTCAGCTGATGTGCATGCCTCTCAGCTTTTGGCCCATTTGAGATTGTTTTCATCCTCCCAGAGGCTCGAGGGAAGCCTCTGCAGCCTCGGGAGGTCAAAAAACAGGCCTTCCAGAAATACAGGAAGTGCCAAAACAGGCCCGTTTTCAGCCTCCCAATGCTCTGGAGGCTTCCTTCAAGCCTCCAGGAGAATGAAAACAGCCTCAAACGGCCTGAAAATCAGTGGGGAGGCTCATGCATGCGCTGTGCAGGTAAGGGGGCGGGACAGGGGTGTTGCGTGTGCATGCACAGGGGGGGCGGGTGCATTGCATTGTGGGTGCCGGTGCGAGTGCTTTCGGCACACCACAACAAAAAGGTTCACCATCACTGGATTAGGAGAATAAAATACCATTCAGTTCAACACTTATTTTTGAAGCATAGTAAGCTCGTGAAAAACACACAAAAAACAAACCCTTAAATGAATGTTACCTGACCTGATTAACAGAGATCCCAGCTAGGGACTATGTGGCATGAAATAAGATATAATAGAGCTTTTTTCATTCCAATATAAAATAATTAAGAAGATAATTAATTCACAAGCAATTTATGTTCGTCTCCATTTCTTACCCACAAGTCAATTTAGGTATCTATGAAATAGTAAGCAATGGGTCTCAGAGCTCAGAAATTACCGTATATACTCGAGTATAAGCCGAGTTTTTCAGCACATTTTTTGTGCTGAAAAAAACCCCCTCGGCTTATACTCGAGTCAGATTCCCCTCTGAAAAAAAAATGGTGTGGAGCTCTGAAGCTGGGCAGCCGCTTCCCTGCTTCCTGTTTCCTTTGCAACTTTTAAGCATGGGGGTAATCGGAAGCAGAAAAGTTCTTGCTTGAGGATATATTGTTTTTTCTTTTTTTAACTGTTTTTTTTGGGGGGAAGACCCACCGCCATGTGAGAATGCTCAGACACGAAATCTATCCAACCGAAAATAAGTGTGTGTGTGTGTGGGGATTTTAACAGAGGGAAGATGTAGGGAGAAGGCAAAAGCGACAGAAGATCCTTCAGGGAAAACTGAGGGGGAGACTCACCCTTGGTCCAGATGAGCCCCCTTCCCCTTTCTCTAGGCTGAGAAAACAACGCGAGCCGAGGTTGCTTCGGCTCCACTCAGCTTCATTTCCTCAGCTCCAGCTGCTTTCAGTCCACTCGGGAGGAGGGGGAGGAGGAGGTGGTGGTGGCAGCTCGCGTTGTTTTCTGATAGTGAGATCATTTCCCAAATTAATTGATTCACTAACCCAAAAGGAGAAGATGTTGATGACAGTGGGAGGCAGGAGTCACTCTCTCCCTTGCAAGAAAAAAGCAAGAGCCGTTCTTATGATATCTCTCTTTCTCTCTCCCCCCTCCAATAAAGTCAAGCCCTTTCCAGCACGCGCGATCTGCCTTCACCACTTTGTATCTTGCAAATGCAAAATCCTGGGGGTTTTGCATTTGCAAGGTGCAAAGCGGCGGGGGCAGATCGCGCGCGTGTGCTGGAAAGGGCTTGACTTTATTGGGGGGGGGAGAGAGAGAGAGAGATCATAAGAACGGCTCTTGGTTTTTTCTTGCAAGGGAGAGAGTGACTCCTGCCTACCACTGTCATCATCATCATCTTTTGGGTTAGTGAATCAATCAAACCTTTCATGATAGTGAGATCGTTTCCCAAATTTCCCTTAAATCAGGGAAGAAATCAGAAACAAACCTTTGGGCTGAGAATAAGCCTGTTCCTGTGATGCCATTTCTGTTCACTGCAGTGTGAAAAGTGTGAAAAAACACACTTCTTTTTCTTCATCTTCTTGTTCCCTATTTACTGGTCTCTTTCAAAGAGGAAATTGTGAACATCAAACTTATTCTCAACTGTCCTAGTGAAAGTTTTTATTGGTATCTATTTTTATTTTTGAAATTTACCAGTAGCTGCTGCATTTCCTACCCTCAGCTTATACTCGAGTCAATAAGTTTTCCCAGTTTTTGTGGTTAAATTAGGTGCCTCGGCTTATATTCGGGTCGACTTATACTCGAGTATATACGGTACAATTGCCTAAGATGTATTAGAGCATGAACACATGAGAGCTTCAGAATCTAATAAAAAGAAGGAACACTCTCTTATTTGTTCACTCACAGTGATGATCAGACTGACCAAACTAATTTGATACAGAATCTGTTAAGTTCTGCACATGTTCGCAAGGAACGGAGACGAGACGGTGAAAAGTGAACTTCAAACTCTTTATTATACATTCTGAACAGAGAGCAAAACCCTAGGGCAACAGCAGCCCTTTTATAGGCAAGCTGCTGCTCTAGTAACCAATAGGAAATGTGGAGTGTTAACCCCCTTAACCAATGAGAGTGGCTCGTTAACAGCCAATCAGATTCTCCTGAACGGACCAATCCGATATTGCTATTATCGGCCAATCAGAAGTGCAGGGCTAGAACCCTGCTATTTTCTAAAGCTTATGATAAACTTTATTTAAGTTATTTATTTATTAGTTCATAACAGAATCTGAAATTCTAATAACATTCCAACATGCTTTAGACCAGGGCTCTCCAATCTTGGCAACTTTAAGACTTGTGAACTTCAACTCCCAGCAAAGCTGGCTGGGGAATTCTGGGAGTTAAAATCCTCCAGGCTTAAAGTTGCCAAGGTTGGAGACCCCTGCTTTAGACAGCTCAAATAGTATGCTTCAAAGTAGTTAAAGAAAACTTTGAAGTAGTTAAAGAAAAGAAATCAAAACTCATCTTTTTTTTTGTGGATTACAGAGCTTAGACTGAAGCTTGTGCAGATATGTGTAACTTCTGACTTGCATTCTTATTGGCATCACAATTCCTATTTTAGGGAAAGTAGCAAAACAAAGGACCAAAATCCAGAGGAAACAAGGAAAACAAGAAAAGGACCCCCAGGCATCCTTATCAAAGGCCTAGGCAAAAAATCATATCTTCAGGGCCCTTAAAAATATATGAAGGATGAGGACCATTTGTATCTCAGGAGGAATTCATTCCAGAGATGCAGCTTAACACACATATGCATTGCATATGACCAATACTATTGCAAGGTCTACCATCTGTCTAACAGATCATCTAAGAACTCTTAATGTTATTTTTCTATTATTCTGTATACTTTGCTTAACTATCTCCCAAATGCAGGGCCAGTTTGAACTCAAAGGAATTACTCCTTGAAGTCTCTGGCTATTTCCAGTGTTCAAATTATTGACTGCCTTGCAGGATTTGTTTTGAAATCTGTAACTGCCCTGGAGTTTGGAAACCTAACACTTTTTTTTTCTTTTTGCATGCATGTGTTGGAAGGAAAATCCATCTGATTCAGTTCCAAGCTGGGAGAAAGATGCTGGAAACAACACGGAGGCTGATTGGAAAGAAAGGTTTAATGATGAAGCAGAACCACCAGAGTTTGTGGTTCTGGTGCAGCTGACAAAATGGTTGGATGAGTGGATGGATCTTTATAGCTTTCTGTGACTTTGACATTTGAACTGTTCTGGGAGCAGTGCAATGAAGTGGCTTGTGTTCTGAAAGGGATTTGAGCAATTCCTATTGTGGCTAATGGCTTTCATCCTGTGTTGGATCTTGGGTGAAGGGCTGCTTTCTAATCCTATCAAGAGCCTTGATGGCGCAGTAATTAGAATGCAGAACCGCAAGCTACTTCTGCTACCTGCCAGCTGCCTGCAATTTGGCAATTCAAATCTCACTAGGTTCAAGGTTGATTCAGCCTTCCACCCATTTCGAGGTGGATAAAATGAAGACCCAGACTGTTGGGGGCAATATGCTGACTATGTAAACTGCTTAGAGAGGGCTGTAAAAGACTGTGAAGCAGTATATACGTCTAAGTGTTATTGCTATTCTGCCTTTCTTAGCTGTCAAACTTTGCTCCAAGGAGTTTTGAAAATTTCTGTCTTGAATGGATTAACAAATCTGCATTTCTAAAAGCTGGCCTCCTCAGTTTCTGCTTGGGGATTAGGGAGACTGGTGCTGGTTTCTGCCTCCCTTAAGATTTTTTTTCATTTCTCCCTTAGAGGAAATTTGCTATCCTGCCTTTTTTAATATTTCCCAAAATATTTCATTCTTAAGGGGCAGTGGCTTCCCACACATGCATACAGTATATTTTCCCCCTTTGGGACTTAACTCTTTTGCTTACTATAAAATTGCTAGGGATTTGCTTGGTTTTTAAGTCCACTCTTTATTATAGTACTTGTCTGCTCTATTATAGCATTTGACCAGAATTCGTCAATTTTCTTGAGCTGTCTTATCCCATTTGCCTGGGAAAATCTCTCTTTCGACCAATTAGAGCTTCTTTGTTGAAATATTCAGAATCCATAATCTGCTGCTATCAATCTTCCCAGGTAGAGCAGACAGGAAATATGATCAGATGAACTAATTCTACTATATTGTAAGGCTACATTGATAGTCTGAAAGTTTGAAAGTCTGACTATACAAGTCTCTCACCGTCTCCTTCACAGTCTCAGAAGCTAGGGAAGGTCCCTTCTGAGCATTTTTCTCCAACCATTATGCTGTTGTGAGCCATACCCTCCCTTATTTGAACATTTCCTAGGCAGCATTTCTTCACTGGATCTCTCAAGGCCTTTTTTACATATCATGATATCTTCAGTGCTAGGCACCATCATTTTGTGAGTTCTCTGTATTCTCTTAGGATGGTAATGATCAAACAGAGCATCCAAAAAAATGTGGAAGCTACTAGGAGAGGACAGCTACTCAACTTTGTCTTTTTGTAATTCATTTAATTAATGTTTCCAACCATACTTCATCAGTGCCATTTCATCTTTTTTAAATACATTTTTATTGAAGAAAATTGTAATGATTAAAAACGATACAAATGTTAGAAAAGAAAAATAAATAAGGAAGGATAGTGAATTAGAGGAAAAGAGGAAAGGAAAAGAAAAGGAAAGGAAAGGAAAGGAAAGGAAAGGAAAGGAAAGGAAAGGAAAGGAAAGGAAAGGAAAGGAAAGGAAAGGAAAGGAAAGGAAAAGAGGAGAAAGGAAAGGTAATTATTCCAATCTTTTCAACAGCAGTAGTTATAAATGTATTTACATTTTATCCCCTCTCTAAGGTAACTTCATAATTTTCTTCTCTCCATAAACTACCCTATCTAATCTTCAAATCCATAAATTACAAGTTCATTTTCCTCTTAAATTAAATTTAGTTTTACCCATCAATTCATTTAACTGATTTCTGTCCATTTGTTGATGCTTGGCCCCAGCATCTTTAGCTAAAGTTTTGTATGCAGTATTTGGGGGAGGGTTGGTGCAAAATAATAATTATGGTAAATAACTCGGTTTCTTTTTAGCTTTTGTTCCTCTCTCATTTCACTAGCACAAAAATCCCTCAATTCAGCCTTTCTAAGTCCTGCTTTCCATTTCCATAGCACAATCTCCATTCCTGATTCCATAAATGCTGATCTTTCCATCTCTGTCTTCTTTCATTTCTGCTTTTCTAATATTACAAACAGTATATCCAAGATGAAATTAACTGGGTAACCTTGGGCCATTCGTTCTGTCTCAGCTCAACTACTTCAGAGGGTAGTTGTTGTGGGAAACACAGGAGGAGAAAAGAGTATTAGGTATCCTTGCTGCCTTGAGATGTATAAAAATAATTTAAAAGGGAAATAAATAAACACTATTTATTAACTCAACCATTGCTTTTATAAGTATTTTTTTAAATAGAAGCTGAATGAGTTGAAGTTGTAAGTCAATTATTTCTCCCCATTTTTAGATAGCAGTAGATAATTTTTGTCTGTATACCTCACCTGTGTCATTATCTGTGTATAACTATAAATTGATGCAGGTGGTCTACTGATAATGCACATAACAATATTTGCATGCATGAAAGGTTCCATGTTTATACATATATGTTACTATTTTATATGATTTCCTGCATAAGGCGTCCACTTGGAAGAAATGTAGAATAGATTATCATTTACCATGAGCTATGAATAGAAATTTGCACACTAAGAAATTAGATATTGCAAATCTTTCACTGATGGGCAAATGAAAAGACAAGCTCATTATCATTCTTTTATTCCATGAAATACAGGACTTGCTTATGACTGATTGATATATAAATCAGGTTAACCTTTAATTTTTAGTAGCAGGTCTTACAAATCATTGAAAATTTCCAGACCTTTAAACATTTTCCCTCTGGATTCAGTGCTGTTCTATGTCTGATTGCCATTCTTCTTTACAATCTATCTGAAATTCATTTCCAGATATAAAAGAGACAACATCAAGTAGAAGAATTGGGGCTTATAGGGGCCTCTGATTGGGGCCTATGATGACATGTGCAAACTAACATAATCATGTAAATGCCATGAATTATGTATCTGTGTCAAATATCCTGATGCAAGGACATAATTGTAGCATTTGTACCAGTGGTGGGATTCAAAAAAAATTTTACTACTAGTTCTGTGGGTGTGGCTTGGTGGGAGTGGCATGGCTTGGTGGGCATGGCTTGGTAGGCATGGCTTGGTAGGCATGGCAGGGGAAGGATACTGTAAAATCTTCAGTAAGAGGTGGTATTTGTCAATTCTCTGAACTACTCAAAATTTCTCCAGAACTGAATACCACCTCTGATTAAAACAGTATGATTACATCATCACATATTTTGGTATTATCAACATTTGCTGCAGATGTGCCCAATCACAGGGTAATTCCTGACAGATGGAAATATAAAAGCATTGTTAATTGAATTGATTATATAATCATTTATGGAATAATTGTTCCAAGGAAAGGGGATATCTAAGAAATCAGAAGTCAGTTGAGAATACTCTAGTTCAATCAGAAATCAAATGCCTCATAAAGGAAGTTAAAACATTGAATAAGATTCACACTGAATGGTGGTGAATTGATCCAAAGATGGTTCAAGCATCTTGTTAGCCACTGTAGAAGCATCATTATCTGGCAGAAAGGAGAACCAGTTTGTGCCATTTGTCTGAAGGTCAATGTTTGTTGACTAGAACAATGACATGAGCCCAGTTGTTGGAGAAAATGAGACTGGATCCTCTAATTTAAAGAAAACAAAACTTAATAGGGGGAAAATAAATAAATAATCCCAGTACACAGCCTAAGATTCTAACGTGAGATTCCTGATGCTCTTCCAATAAACTTGAAAATGAAAAAAAATTATGAAAAGCTTTCTAGTCATAGCCACCTCAAGGCCACTTTGAACAAAATGGAATAGAGGTATCCATTTTGGAAGGAAATACCTCACATTTACATTCTGTTTGCATACGATATCTAAATAATTATGGTCCTGTGCATACAGCATGTCCATATGTATTCAACAAGCAAAGGGTGAAGGGATTATATTGAATGGCTCCTTGCTGGTTTTTTAAAATGTAGAATTATACATTATAGCATAAAGCCTATGCTTGTTCACATTATGTGAACATGCAGAGTGTC
The DNA here is from genome assembly GCA_033807585.1 of Hydrophis major. NCBI lineage: Eukaryota > Metazoa > Chordata > Lepidosauria > Squamata > Elapidae > Hydrophis > Hydrophis major. Next base: position 133,125,271 of record CM066329.1, on the reverse strand, counting down.
TTTGTAATGAATGTGACCTGCAAAAAAAACCCTCAATATAAATATAACTACATACATATACACATATTCTCTCTCTCTCTCCCTCTCTCTCCCTCTCCCTCCCTCCCTCCTCCCTCCCTCCCTCCACCCCCCTCTCCATTAATATCTAGGGATAGGGTCTTTTCTCTCCTTCATTGTATTCTCAACATATACTTTCACAGATTTCTACCAAAATGTTTAGCTGTAGTGATTGCCTTCTATTCCTTCTATTCTTATGGTAAACATGTAGAAGTCTGCATGCCCCAAATACAGTAGAAGCATAACCCAAATGTATGTGACCAGGAAAGTCCCCAGAAATTCAGAGTCCTCTAAGGCTGAAAAATATCCCTGCCTGACAGCAAGTTTCTAGACACTAAATTATATTTGGATTATAGCTTAATCCATCCTAGTGTCAAGACCTTTCTCAAATCCTTTTATCTATACTATATTTCACCTCAAGCCAGCTCTTCTTCTTTGTCAATTAAATTAATCAACAGTGGCAGATAGGTGTCAGATTTAGCTGGGTAATTTCTTGAATCCCAGTATATTCCATAGACATTATTTTAATATAATAATTTTATGAATCTTTACAATTAAAAAGCTAAGAACTAATTCAAACTGAAAGAAATAAAAGAATATATTAAAAATAGAAAGTGCAGAAAAGAAAATAGAAAAAATAGAAAATAAATTACAAATAAGAATAAGGTAAAGAAAAAATATAAATAATGTATAAAGAAATGACTTCCCCCTTCATAACAATTATACAGTAAATAGTTTTAGTAACATTGTCTTCTCTTAAAATACAACAAATGATATTTCTTCTCTTATCTATAAGCAAGTCTTTAAAGCTTCATCATTCAGTCCTCATGAATGTTACCAGAGATGCATCTATTTTAACCTTGATCAAATAAACCAACTTTATATTCCTTCCTTTCACAATCTTGATCTTTCAATTACTGTTCTAGAACCTGATTTCTTTTTACTTTTTCTTTATCTTTCTCAAAAAAAAATCCTTCAAAATTTAACAAAATTGTTTTATAAATCCAATATAGGAAAGTTATCCAATCACTCTTTTGATTTATTTATATATCCCTTTTAATTATGAAGACATCATCTGATTTCATTTGTACATCCAGAACAGCATCATTTTCCATATCATTCTTATAAGCTATCATTTTTAAATCCATGTTTAAATCAGATTATCTTGACTGATAAAGATTTTCTTCTTCCATAACATCTTTTAAACAGTCTGTCTATAAAAGAATATGTTCTGTCCTTAATTTGAATACTTGAAATCCCCGCGCTTTGATTGGCTAAAGTGCGGGGATTTCTGATTGGCCAGGCGAGCCGCGCTTATTGGTCCGATTGAGGTCTCCCGCGATTGGCTCGCTCCAAGAGCGGGAGACTTGAATTGCTGCCATTGGCCGCGGCCGCCGCAGCGAAAAGGATAAAAGCCACGGGCTTTTTCCTTTTCGCCGGTTCGGTTCACAACTATTAAATAAAGAGCTTGAAACTTAGTCACCGACTCCTGGCTTCTTTTGCGGACACGACACTGGCGACGAAGGTGGGATCCCGACCCTGAACCGAACCCCGTGTCCAACAAGAGCCAGTTTCAGCACGGAGATGGCGAAAATCGCACCGCCCGCCTCCTTCAACCCCGCCACCGAGAACTGGGAATCGTTTTCAGACCGTTTCCGCATGTACCTCGAGTGCACCGGAATGAAGGACGCCCCGGGCCCGCTAAAATGCGCTGTCTTCCTCACACATTGCGGAACCGAGGTCTTCCAGATGGCCAAGGCATTGGCCAAGCCGGCAGACGCAACCGCCATGGACTGGGACGTCCTCGAACCTATCCTGCGGCGCCATTACGCCCCCGAGGTCCCCATCCTAATCCGGCGCAACGAATTTTACCGCCGAGATCAGAAACCAGGCGAAAAACTGAGCGATTTCGTCGCCGAGTTGCGGCGCCTAGGAGGACTCTGTGAGTTTGAAGGTCTGAACAGCCTCCTAAGAGACCGATTCGTACTCGGCCTATGGGAATCTACCCTCCAGAGCCGGCTTATGGCCAAAGGCAACATCAGCCTAGCAGACGCCCTCACCGCAGCCGCAGCCGCAGAAGCAACCCGCACTTCCGCTGACAGCATGCGAAAATCAGACGCGAAGGGCGGAAACAACAACCCGGCAAGGTCGGCCGACCCAAAAAACAAATCAACCGCACACTACGGAGAATTCCAGTCTACGTCCAGCACATCAGAAGACTAGGAGGACATACATCGCGTGCAGACGGGCCGCGGCGACCAGCGGAACCGAAGAAGTCGCAGGTCGAGGACCAACTGTGCCGGGTGCGGCGGCGACCACCCCAGATCAGAATGCCGATTTTTTGACTCTATCTGTAGGCATTGTGAAAGACGGGGACACATCGCTCGAGTTTGCCGCCAAAAGAAGACCCGCAGCCCGCCCAGATGGGAACATCACGACCGAAAGAAGGAAAGTCCCCCGCCCAGGACCAGAGATCGCCAATCGGACGGTCGGTGGGACCGAATCCAATGATCTTCAAGAGGCGGCGACAGTCGGCGAAAGGAAGATACCCACCAGACGGTGACCATTGGCCACGCCATCTCTGACGGCGCCAGAAAGGTACACGTAGAAGTCCATATAGAAGGCCAACCATGCAAGATGGAGGTGGACTCCGGGTCCTACCTCTCCATGATTGCATGGCACGAGATTAAACGGCTAGTGCCCACCCTCCATAAGAGGAACATTAATGCCCAAAAAATCATTATAAAAGACTACCAGGGAAACCGCGTCCCGGTAGTGGGCACCAAGAACTTTAATGTAACTTACAAAGGCCGCACCGAACAACTCCCACTCACAATCGTCGATCGCGACCGCCCAAGCCTGCTGGGCCTACAATGGTTCGCCCCGCTTGACATCGCGCTGACAGGAGTCAACCACGTCGTCGACGATGGCTGGGAACAGCGGCTAACCCAGGAGTTCCGGGAGGTCTTCGACGGAAGCCTGGGCAAGTACCAGGGGCCCCTTATCTCATTCGACCTAGACCCTAGGGTTTCCCCCAAGCGGCTAAAACCTAGGAGGGTACCATTCACCCTAAAACCTAAAATTGACGAGCAGCTCGACAAGCTCGTCAAACAGGGGGTGTTGCAGCCGATAGACCATGCCCGATGGGAGACCCCTATAGTGACCCCAGTCAAGCCAGACGGGTCCGTGAGAATTTGTGGGGACTATAAGGCCACCCTGAATGGCGCGTTGCAACAAAGCGCCTACCCCGTCCCAATCGTGCAACACCTACTGCACTCACTGGGAGGGGGCAAGGTCTTTGCCAAGCTCGATCTCGCCCAGGCATATCAGCAGTTACCGGTCGACGAAAAAACAGCGGAAGCCCAGACCATCATTACCCATCGGGGGGCATTCAAATGTAACCGGCTCCAGTTCGGAGTCAGCGTGGCACCAGGCATCTTTCAGAGCCTGATGGAACGTTTACTACAGGGCATCAAGGGGGTGGTGCCCTATTTTGATGACGTATTAGTGGCGGCGCCAAACGAAGCCGAATTAGAAAACCGACTCAGGGAGGTCTTAACAAAATTTAAAGTAACGGGACTCAAAGTAAAACGAGAAAAATGCCAACTATGCACAGAGCGAGTGGAATTCTTGGGCTACCTTCTAGACCGGCATGGCATTCACCCTACAATTAAAAAAGTGAAAGCCATCAAAGAAGCCCCCGCCCCAAAGTCTAAAACGGAACTACAGGCTTTCTTAGGCTTGCTGAATTTTTATAATGTTTTCCTACCCCAAAAGGCTACAGCGGCGGAGCCTCTGCATAGGCTCCTGGATAAGGCGGCAACTTGGACTTGGGGGAGACGAGAGCAAGCCGCCTTTCAAAAAACCAAAGACCTCCTCACCTCCGATGCCGTCCTGATTCAATTCAGCGAAACCTTGCCCTTGGTTGTCACTTGCGACGCATCACCTTTCGGCGTCGGCGCTGTCCTCAGCCATACTCTCCCCGACAAAAGAGAAGCACCCATCGCTTTCTTTTCCAGGACTCTAACTAAACCGGAGCGGAACTATAGCCAGCTGGACAAAGAAGCTTTGGCTATAGTTGCCGCCATTAAGCGATTCCACGAATACCTTTATGGCCGCCCGTTTACCATTGTGACAGATCACAAGCCGTTGCTGGGCATCCTCCCTGGAAACCGAGCCACCCCAAACATTTTATCACCCCGGATGACAAGGTGGTCCGAGTTCCTGGCAGCCTACAGCTACGAACTATTGCACAAGCCAGGTAAGAAAATTTCGCACGCGGACGCTTTAAGCCGCTCGCCTTTACCAGACTCTGATCCTGACCCAGCACCAACAACAAACACCCTTAGCATCGAAAACTTGCCCAACCTACCCATTACCGCGTCAGACATTGCCAGGAAAACTATCAAGGACAGGCATCTGGCGCGAATTTTACATTGGGTGGAAAAAGGCTGGCCTGAAAGGGACAGTGACGAATCCGTTAAGATATTCAGAAACCGCCAGACTGAACTTTCACTACTCAAGGGATGTATTTTGTGGGGTGACAGGGTGGTCATCCCGGACAGGTTGCAAGGGAGGGTCTTAGAGATGCTGCACGAAGGGCATCCTGGCATCGTCAGAACTAAAGCCCTGGCCAGGAGTTACGCTTGATGGCCAGGGATGGACAAGCAGATAGAGGCATGGGTAGCCAAATGCCAACGATGCCAGGAGACCAGACCCAGCCCACCCGCAGCACCCATCCTGGACTGGGAAACACCAAGGGGACCCTGGTCCAGAATCCATTTAGACTTTGCCGGTCCCACGAATGGACATACCTTTCTGATCACAGTTGACGCTTACTCTAACTGGTTGGAGGTAAGCGACATGAAATCCACTACCACGGAGGCCGTTATTAAAGAACTTTGCAAACTCTTTTCCACACACGGCCTCCCAGACGTCGTCGTCTCAGACAACGGGCCCCAGTTTACTTCCCTCGACTTCGAGAGGTTCCTGGCGGAGAGGGGCATCCGCCACGCATTAACAGCACCGGCGCATCCGGCGGCGAACGGTAGGGTGGAACGGATGGTCCAATTTACCAAAAAAAACCATCCGGAAAATGGACCACGGGGAGATCAACGACAAAATCAATAAACTCCTCTTTATACAACACATCACCCCGAACACCACTACCAACAAAAGCCCAGCCGAGTTGTTGATGGGTAGGAAGCTGAGGTCCCCGCTCGACAGGTTACACCCAACATATAACCCGGAGCGACCCCCAGACTCCAGTACAAAATACCGGACCTTTGCCCCCGGTGACTTAGTGTACGCAAAAAATCTGACGGGGGACCCCCTATGGATCCCAGCCGTCATCACTCAAATCACAGGTCCACGGTCGTACCGGCTCCAAACCACCGATGGGCGAGCCTGGAAACGACACATAGACCAGCTCAGGTCACGAACTGCAACAGACCTCAACCCCCAAAACACGAACCAAGGGGGGAGGGAATACCCGAATAAACAAACGCAAGAAAAAATAAACCAGCAGTACTTACCGGAACGCAGCCATCGCGAGTCCCCACCGGAGAAGAACCACCCAGCCAGCTCTACCGACTCGGAGAAGCCAAGCGGGAGCGGCGAAACCCGTAGCTCAACCAACCCGGAAGGCCCAGGTGGGAGCCACGGAGAAGGAACCGGCCCGATCATCCAGCCGGTTCGCACAGAAGAGGGAGCAGCCAAGAACATGACCGCTCCGGCCGAAATCCAGCTTGCAACTGAGTTGCGCAGGTCAAGTAGGACTAGACGGAGCCCCGCCTACCTACGTGACTACGCAACGTGATGGACTATACCAAGAGGGGAGGGGTGTTCTGTCCTTAATTTGAATACTTGAAATCCCCGCGCTTTGATTGGCTAAAGCGCGGGGATTTCTGATTGGCCAGGCGAGCCGCGCTTATTGGTCCGATTGAGGTCTCCCGCGATTGGCTCGCTCCAAGAGCGGGAGACTTGAATCGCTGCCATTGGCCGCGGCCGCCGCAGCGAAAAGGATAAAAGCCGCGGGCTTTTTCCTTTTCGCCGGTTCGGTTCACAACTATTAAATAAAGAGCTTGAAACTTAGTCACCGACTCCTGGCTTCTTTTGCGGACACGACAGAATACATTTTAAAAAGTAACTTCTGAATCTACTGTTCACAAATACCCTTTAATATGTCCAATATTCAACTTTTTATTCCATTTTGTATTAGCAAGTTAAATATAAGCAGTCTTCTCCTTCACTTGTAATCTTTAGTTCCTGCTGGTTTCCTCTAGTATCCAAGCTTCAAGATCAATCCTATCATTTTTAAAAAGAATTTAAAATAAAAAGAATTTTCCCATTGGAAGAATTCTTGTAATTAATTCCCAAATCTTATTTCAAATCCATTTTAAATAGCAAAATAGTGAATAAAATGTTGAAGACAACAATTTTAAAAAATGCAGTTTCTGCAGTTTTCTCATGAGAAACAGCTGTTTCTATATGTGGATTATATCGTGATCTCTCCTTTTTCCAGAGTGATTCTGCCAAACAGAATTCATTGTCTATGTATATCCACTGCAATGCTGTCCCTGCTCCTTCAGAGACAATTCGTTCACTATGAATCCTACAGGATTCCCACAAAAATTACTGATATAAATGCTTTTAAGAGCCCAGCCTTTGTAAATCAGTTTTACAGCACAAAAATCCCCTGTATATTTCAATATACACTTCATAAAATCAAGTTTAAAAACCAAACACTTTGTTAAAGAATATAATTTCCTGAAATTGAGTATTTTACAAAGAAATCAAATCCTAAACCAGGGCTGTCAAACTTACGGCCATGGGCTGGATGAGTCACACACTGGCCATGTCCACATCCAGTTTAGTGAAGGAGGGGGAAGCCATTTGACACTCCTGTCCTAAACCATTAACAAAAGCAAGGCTCACGTGTTTTTATGTTTAAGCTTTCTTTGATTATCCTATCTTCATTACAATTAATAAAAGCATAACTGTTAAGTTCTGTGCATGGATGCAAGGAACGGAGACGAGGCAGTGAACAGTGAACTTGAAGTTATTAATAAAGTTATCTTTATTAATCATGCTGAACAGAGCAAAACCCTAGGGTAGCAGCAGCCCTTTTATAGGGTAGGCTGCTGACCTATTAGCCAATGAGAAACATGGAAGTGTTAACCCTTGAACCAATGAGAGTTGGCCTGTTAACAGCCAATCAGATTTCCCAGAAAGGACCAATCCGATATCGCTATTATCGGCCAATCAGAAGTGCAGGATTAGAACCCTGCATTTTTCTTAAGGTTGTTAAAACTTTATTAAACGCCTTTATTAGTTCATAACACCCCTTCCCCCTAGGTTCCGTTTGAGGGGTGCATAATCCCGTAGATATGCAGGTTGTTTTAACTGTCTATTAAATTTGCGCTGTCCCACCGGTTCCTGTCTGTAGTCCGGTTTCGGCAGGACGTTTTTTGATATATCTGGTACAGGCGGTTCCACATCCTCACTGGATGACTCGGTGCCACTAATCCTATCGTTGTTGTCCTCCAATCTCTGCGAGCGCACCTCTGTTGAGGTATTCCTTTGTGGCGAGGCCAATCCTCTCCCTGATTCTTCTTCATGTATTGCACCTGGCTGATGACTTCCTTCGATTCCGCTTTCCACCATCTCGAATTCGGTTTCTTCAACATCCCCTCCCCCCTCAGTTTGAGAGTCACAGGAGTCGCAGGAACTGGGTTGTAGCCTAGAGCGAAGCTGATCTATATGGCGTTTCCACTTTTTTTTTTTAACCTTTAGGCCGGAGTCTTTAAATTTCTGGAGAACCATTTTAAGACGCTTTTCTAGTACTTCTCTATTAAATTAAAATGTCATCAAAGTATGGCATGACCCCCTTGATCCCTTGCAAGAGTCTCTCCATCAGACTTTGAAAAATCCCTGGGGCTACGCTCACTCTGAATTGGAGTCGGTTGCATTTAAAGGCGCCTCGGTGTGTAACGATCATCTGTGCCTCCGCGGTTTTTTATCTACAGGCAGTTGTTGGTACGCCTGTGCTAAATCTAATTTAGCAAAGACTTTTCCGCCCCCCAGGGAATGGAGAAGGTGTTGCACCACCGGCACCAGGTAAGCGTTCTGTTGAAGGGCGTGATTAAGGGTGGCCGGTAGTCCCCACAAATCCTTAACGATCCATCTGGTTTGATGGGTGTTACGATTGGGGTTTCCCAATGGGCGTGGTCAGTTGGTTCTAAAACACCCTGGGCTATTAATTTATCGAGCTGCTCATCAATCTTTGATTTAAGGGCAAAAGGTACCCGACAAAGCTTTAGGCGGATGGGGGCTACTTCAGGGTTAAGGTTAAATGATATCGGGGTCCCCTTGTACTTGCCTAGTTTGTCTGCAAAGATGTCCTGGAATTCCTGGACGAGGGCCTCCTCCCAATCGTCGCTTCTACAGACCTTCCCAATGTGGCCTCTTTTCCCACAGGAATGGCAGAGCAAGTTGAGGAATTTGCAGTCTGATCGCGGGTCGTTTGCCCCACAACCCATGCATTGGTACGGTAGTCTTTGATTCCGCTGGTTGCATTGGTCATGTTCAGACCGGAGCCAGTTGTCCTCCTCCTCATCACTTTCTGATGGCGATTTAAGGTCCTAGTGGTGGGTCGCTGTTGTGTGCCTCTCTAGGCAAGGTGAGGTATCGCTGGCGAGTTGACGGAGCAGTGCGTTGGTGCGGCGCATTCGGGCGGCTGACTTCCTGGTTGCTTCTGCTGCAGTAGCGTCCTTGATGACAGCGGCAAGATTGATGTCCCCTTTGGCCATGATCTTGCTCTGCACAGTGTGGTCATCTAATCCCAGAATTATTCGGTCTCTCAGAGCTTCTTTGAGGTCTGTAAACCCACAGAGGCCTTCCAGGTTCCGGAGATCCGCAATGAAATCTGCAACGCTCTCTCCTTTCCGTTGGTCCCTCTGGTAATACTCATGTCTTCGGACAAGCGTTGGTACGGCGGGTGCATAGTGGGCCCGTAGAAGGGGCACGGGGACGTCCCAGTCCATGGATTTCACCTCAGCCAGTTTCGCTAGTGCCTTGGCCAACTTAAAGATGGAAGGCCCGCAATGGGTCAGGAACACTGCTCGCTTTTTTCCCATAGTGGCATCCTTCAAGTTGTTGGTCTCCAGAAACATCTGGAACTGGTCTATGTATGAGTCCCAGTCTTCTTGTGCCGGGTCAAATGGAGCGGGTGGTATGGCGCCGCTGGACATGGTTTCCGCTGTCAATGCGCCTTCAGCCACGTGCTCTGTTTGGTGCTCTGTAGTGTTCAGTCAGCTCTGATGTCTCCGCATCCCATCCTCGTCGCCAATGTTAAGTTCTGCGTATGGGTGCAAGGAACGGAGACGAGGCAGTGAACAGTGAACTTCAACTCTTTATTAATCATGCTGAACAGAGCAAAACCCTAGGGCAGCTGCAGCCCTTTTATAGGGTAGGCTGCTGACCTATTAGCCAACAAGAAACATGGAAGTGTTAACCCTTGAACCAATGAGCGTTGGCCCGTTAACGGCTGTTATCAGATTTCCCAGAAAGGGTCAATCCAATATCGCTATTATCGGCCAATCAGAAGTGCAGGATTAGAACCCTGCATTTTTCTTAAGGTTGTTAAAACTTTATTAAACACCTTTATTAGTTCATAACAATAACTTCATCAATAACTTATGAATCAGGGTTTTTAAATGTCATAAGAGAAAAAATGTATTTATGTCTCCTGCCTTCAGTCTTTATGTTTTAGTGGCCACATACATTAATGTATTATTTTATTTATTTCTAAGAGAATCATCTTATTATGCCTTATATTAGTCCCCAACATCTCTGTGAACAGAACACTCCTATAGCACAAGAAAGTAGGAGGGGGAAAAAATCAGACAAAAAAATAACCATGTTGTGACCCATGTAAATAAGAAAAAAAATAGATTCCAGTTACTGGCAGCATAATGCCATCTATAATAATTTTTTATATTAAAGTTCAGATTATATACAAGAATAATTAGAACTAAAAATGATTGAATTCTATGGTACAGTGACATTTTGCTCAGTAGCATACTATATATTAAATTAAATTAATTATTAAGACATTATTGGGATTTATCCTGGGAGCACATGAAATGAAATATATTCATTGATATTATATTAAGATTCTTTTGGGGAATTTGGGGTTGTTTGCTTTATTGTGACACTCATGGGCCTAACCCAGTTCCAAAATCACATTTATGCAAATCTAATCAAACAAATTAGAAAAGAGTAACGATAAAATTAAGAAGAAATTACTTAGAAAACAGGGAACCAAGGACAGTACTCCCTTCCTAACAATAAGGCCAGTAAATCTGAGAACTGCAAGGGGACATGGATGTCAAACAGAGCCATCCATAGAAGGAATTGAACAAGTCAACTTGACTGCTACAGGCATAAAACTGAAATAGCTGTTTTTATTTTTTTTAACTCCTCTGCAGATCTCCTGGTTTTGAGGAAAACCAAAGGAGATTCTTTGTCCTGAAACAGCTAATTATCTTATGTAGGATTTTTGAATGCTGTTATTCAAATTCACAGAGGGTAAGGGCTTGGGAAGCAGCATTTTGATCCAGAAAGCTGATGGTTCCGATGTGGTATTCAGCAGAATTTTGACCAATTCTGGAGAACTGGTAGCAGAACTTTTGAGTAGTTTGGAGAACTGTCAAATACCACCTCTGACTGGCCCCTGCCCCATCTATTCTCTGCCTCCTGAGTCCCAGCTAATTGGCTGGGTCTTCTTTTGTTGTCCTGAACAGGAGAGCAGAGCTGGAAAGCAAGTTAGTGGGGTGGGGAGAGAATGGGATTTTGCCATAGCCTTCCCCCAGGAAGGAATGGGGATTTTACAGAAACAGATAACAGATCATCAGAGTTGGAGGGGACTTTGTAGGTCATCTAGTCCAATCCCCCCCACCCAAGCAGGAGACCCTACACCATTTCTGACAAATGGCAGTCCAATCTCTTCTTGAATGTTCTCAAGTGATGGTGCTCTCACAACTTCCGAGGGCAAGCTGTTCCATTGGTTTATTGTTTTCACTGTCAGAAAGTTTCTCCTTATTTCCAAGTTAAATCTCTCCTTGTTCAGTTTCCATCCATTATTCCTTGTCTGGCCTACAGGCACTTTAGAAAATAGCTTGACCCCTTCCTGTCTGTGGCAGCCCCTCAGATATTGGAAGACCGCGATCATGTCTCCCCTGGTCCTTCTCTTTACTAGATTAGCAAAGCCCAGTTCCTGTAACCGTTCTTCATATGTTTTAGACTCCAGTCCCCTAATCAGCCTGGTTGCTCTTCTCTGTACTCTTTCAACATCTTTTTTGTAATGTGGTGACCAAAACTGGATGCAGTACTCTAGGTGTGGTCTTACTAAACTTTTATAGAGTGGTATTAATACCTCCCTTGATTTTGATTGTATCCCTCTAATACAATTTAGGATTACATTAGCTTTTTTGGCTGCTGCTGCACACTGCTGGCTCATATTTAACTGGTTGTCCACTAAGACTCCAAGATCCCTCTCACAGTTACTGCCTTCCCCCAGGAGTGGGGAGGGAATGGAGATTTTACAGTATCCTTCCCCTGCCATGCCCACCAAGCCATATCATGCCCACCAAGCTACACCGACAGAACTGGTAGTAAAAAAAAAAAATACTGATGTGGTTAGTATTAAAAGGAACTTAGTTGCTTTTAAATTTGGTGGGTATTTAGGCAAAATGATTAAAATGTTTATTCCCCAAAATAGCTTTTAGTAAAAAATAATATGCACTTCAATGTTATGCTTCATCCATTCAAAACCATTCCTACTTCTCATCTGGAAGTTAAGGAAATGCAGGTCTACAGGCTCACTGGCAAAACTCTCTTTAAGTAGCAGTGTGTATGTGTTTAAAGGAATTTCTGAAATTCTGACATATCTTATTACAAACTTCTTTCTTGAGAGTCTTTCCATATTATAAGTCCCACCATTCCTAAAATGCTTCCTACAGCCAGTACTAAAATGCAAAAACCAAAGAGAAGAGCCAGTACTAAAATTTCTCCTCTTCCTCAGGACTATTTTTTTTAAAAGAATTTCCTTTCTATTGTAAGAGCGAGAATTTAGCTATATCAGTTTCATATCTGGCAAAGTTTTTTTGTCATTTAGTAGGAACATAGCTTGGACTTTTCAGCATGCAAATCCTTTTAGACTCCCTGATCCACCTCTTCCTGATCAGAATTATACATTCAGGAACTAAATAACAGCAAAATCTTCCCAGACACAAGCCTGTTGGATGAGTTATTTTATTGCCGTCAATGAAGAAATCATGATACGAAGATCTACCCATTACAGAACACCAAAATTGAGTGATAGAGATACTGATATAAGAATGTCAGCTCTGGCATTTTACAGTAAATGTTATAGTTTTCTTCCTGCCCTTCCAACAGATTCTTGGCCATTCTTTTCCCACACTTGATATTCGGAGTAATATCAGTATTTATACAAAATTCAGCCAGACCCACACACACATCAAATTCAGCATTACAGTAGGATATAAATATAATCTACCAAATAGATGAGGGATAATCAACAACTTAGCTTACAAAATAAGGCAATACAAAAATTTACTGTAATGTTTTGCTTGAATCACACTTATGAAATAGATTCACAAATCAAAGCAGAATCAAATCTTGGGCTTCTGAGGGCTTTGCAGTATTTTGATACACTTTGCAGATTCAGTGGCTTTTCTATTGCTTCCCGGGGCTGTTACAAATAATGTACAACATTGCAACTTTTCTTTCTTTTTCTTTCAGAACTGACTAGTGTGATAGCTCTCAGATATTGGCATGAGTGGCCAGACAATGAGATTTATTACCTCATTAAATTCAGCACCTTCACAGAAGCCAGGCTAACGGTTCTTTGGGCTTCATTCCGTTTCTACATTTATTCAGCATGGTCAGCCAAAACTTTAATTTTGCTTTGTTCTTAAGATGATAAGTTATCCTTCAATGAACTAATTTTTGAATAAGTAATGTAGCCATTAGAGTGGATAATGACATACAGATGTTTACTAACTTTTGTGCAAGGCAGAAGACTCAGAGACCCCAACCAATACTCAAAAATAAGCTGTGACAGAGGGGTTCTTATTCTCATTTTCAATTCTTTGATTATTTCTTTAGTAAGTAATGTTTCCAGGTTATGACAGGTGAATTTTCTTTTGGTATCTAAAGAAGATTGGCCTTATCAATGAAATAAAATGAATAGGGAACATTGCAGGAAACATGATAGATCCATATGTATGGATTTTTTTAAAAAGCTCTATTTCCGCAAATGGGGAAATGGGAAAGCACAATATGCTTGAGTCCATAAAAGTTTTAACTGTTCATCTGAAATCATTTTTGCATCTACTAAAGGTATAAAGGTTATTTCATTTTAAATTTATTTCCTTGAATGTGTGATGGAATAGATTTATGAAAGTTCATTCTTTAAACCATTTAAAAAGTAGAATAGGTCTCATAATGTAATAATAAATCCAAGACAATTATTGTTCTCCAACCGTCCCTTTTTGAAGACAAGTTAATTTACTATTTTCAAAGGTACCTTCATCAACCAAAATATTCTTCTCATTTCAAAAATTATTGTCCCCTTTATCTGTTTAAAATTTTCTTAAATCACAATCTTGTTAAGCTTTTTGCTTTTCTTTTAAGATAGTTCTCAATCTATCTATCTATATCTTCTTAATGCTATAAAGAAGCTAGATCATCCAATCTTCTGTCTTTCCTGCTGATCATAAGATCTCTCTTAAGTTGTAAATTAATTGTATCTGAAAGCATTTAAGAAAATGAGGCTTTTGCAAATAACCACAAGGCTGTACAGTGGTTTTGACCACATTAGAAATCCTTCAGCTCTCAACCCACAATCAACCATAAGAAATTCAATAATGTCCTAATAAGGAAACACTATCCAGAGCACAAATGGGTGGCCTCTCAAGCTCTTCTCTTGAGAGAATTTTGTCGGCCAGAACTTGCTCTGTGGCAATCTTTGCCACAGTGTTGTGAGAGAGAGGCTTGGCTTGCAGGGGCTTCTAACTCACCATAACTCAATATATATCCTGTTCTGTCTCACCTTTCTTCTTTCTCAAAAGATGAAAGAGTACAAACTCACACAAACACAGGCAGGCAAGCTGACTCGGACTTCACAGAGTTAATTCTTTAGAACTGATAATGTCCTTGGCATTCCAACACGCTCTGCCTGCCAAGTCCAAATTGATAACAAGTAAAAAGCTACTCACAGAGAATTACAAGGCAGACCATAAGAAACATTCACAAAGAAAACCTGAAGTAAGATTAAACTTTGTCCCGTACAAAGTTCCAGCTGACAACACACCCCCTTTTATCCCTTGTGGGGTGTGGCTCAATGACTCAGCTCACTCTTTGACCCTCCCACGCCTCCTATGTTGCTGCTCACATTTCTCCCTATGACACTGCTTAAGGATCAAGCCAACATTCTTCCTCTTGGCTCCCTGTCAGGGGCTGCTCCGATATGCCTTCCTCCTGATTAATCTCAGGCTGTTCCTCTCGGTTGTCTGATGAAATCTGAGGCATTATCAGGGAGGAAGGCATTGCCAGAGAGGAAAGTCCTGGGGAGGAAGGCATCCCCAGTTCCTCCTCCTCATCTTCCGAGTCCTCTTCCTCTAACAGCACAGGCTCGGGAATCAGAGCCACAACATATCCTCACCCCTTTGTAGGGAAAGTTATTGAGACGGTAGTAGGCACTCAGATGCAGAGGACCCTAAATAAAGCAGATTGCCTGGTTTAGGCCAGAGTATAGTGGTTACACTTAGGACAAAGGTGATGCAAATGTCCTGGCCCTCACAGACCTCTGAGTGGCTCCCAGTACCATCAGCCATGGTAACCCTCTGTCTTTGAGTATTGGGAATAGGAGACACTATCTTACAGTGGTTCTCCTTCCACTCTTGCTAGTTCTAGTGAGCCTTATGGGGAAAGGTCCAGCTGTAGACTTCTACAGCATAGGGAGCCTCAGGACTCATGTTTTACCTCTCCTCTTTAACTTCTGCATGAAATTTCTGGGTGACATCATTTGTCAGTACAGGATGCAATATCAACAGTGTGCTGGTGATAATCAATTATATATCTTTATCCCAGTCAGGTGATGTTGACCGAATGCCTGAAGGCTTCAGGGGACTGAATGGGGAAGAATTGTCTCAGACTCAATCTTCTCAAGACAGAGTAGCTTTGGAGTTTCAGCCTCCTAGGGTCCAATGAAATATCATCTTTAATCCTTGATAGGACAACTTTTCCTCAGACAAAGCTGGTGAGAAATTTGGCCCTCCTGGACTCATGGCTGTTGCTTGAGCAGAAAGTGGCAGCTGGGGATGGGGAACTCTGTGGTTTGAAGAGATTCATATCATGCACCAACTGTACTCATTCCTGGAACAATAGGCCTTGCTCGTGCTCAGACATGCCTTGGCTGGACCATTGCAATACATTATATGTGGTGCTGTCCTTGAAAATCATTCTGAAGTTACAACTGTTCCAGAATACAGTGGCTTATATAATGTTGGATACCTCTCAGCTTGCCCATCCTATATCACTACACAAGCTGCGCTGTCTTCCAGATATTTTTTTAATCACAATCTCTTTTGGGAATTCTAGTGACATTGCAGAGAATCCCAGTTAAAAATGGCCTTAATAAAGCTATGTCAACCCTTTGGAATGGTTCTTTGCATTAAAAACTAACTAGCGGAAATGTGGGAGGATATAAATTTCAGCTAGTTATCTTGTTTGAACATGATATTTGGATGGAAAAAATAATTATATGTAAAAAAATGGTGGATGCTAATACATGGGGTTTTGTATATGAAAAAGCCCTGAATTTGGCTGGTATTTTCTGCATGATATTTGACTATGTGCCAGCAAGCTGGTATCAGACTTAGTGACCATATAGATTTTCTCCATGAACATGATTTTTAATGTTCATTAAAACAAATAGCTATAGGTTGATCACTTAATGATGATGATTTTTATTGCTTGCTTAGAAATTATGAGGTTCTTAACTAGTTTTATTCAGAATGAATGTGTACTCTATATGTTAACCGCACAGAAATTCTTTTTCTTTTAATGATTTTTTTTGCATTCCCCAGATTTAATTGGCCTGAATATATTGTCTTAGTATATTGCAGCTATATAATTGTATTGGTCTTTAAAAATGGGTTTCTCTTGCCAATCCATTATGACAATCTCTAATCTCTCTGCTGTAAAATGTTCAGCATCCTCCCATTATACATCATACCCAATAATTGTTTTCAGTAATAAAGTTTATCAGTTAGGACTAAATGTATTTATAAGTTAACAGTCTTCTCTGAAAATATCATTGTGAGAATCACTTGTTTTTATATAGTATTTTTAATAGGATAAAGGAGACACTTCAGAAAGCAGATTTAGTGTGTCACATAAGTTCAATTATGTTGTGGTTATATTTATTGTGCTGCAGATTAACTCCTACATTAATTAGGTTTTTTTCCTAATTTTTTCCTAATTTCCCTTCAGAGGACAAAATAAGTTGGGCTGTCTTGAATCCTCTAATCTAGGCAGGCAGTGGGTCATCTTAGGTCAGCTCTGTCTGGTTTTCCATTCTTTTGGTTATAGCAAAAGAATTTTCAAAGGCCAATGTGCATGACATTTTGTTTGAAAAGAAGCTACAACAGGTTCTTTATCTACCATTCTTTACCCATGGAAAAATTTTATTTCATAGCAAATAAGCAAAAAAAAAAAAAAAAACCCCACTTCCCTGCTAACTCAACCAGCCACTGTCAGATCAAGACAGGCCTTGCAGGAAGAAGGGGACTGAGGTGAACATGCATAAGAAGAGCATTAAGCAAATTGCAAAGTCTGCGTTTTTCTCTCTCTTCCTGATTTAAGCCTTTTTTTTCCTGTCTTGGAACAGAGGCAGTATGGTCATACACTGCTTGTCTAAAGGCTTCTGAGACCATAATGGAGGATTAGCCATGCAGCAAGCTGAGCCTAACATTCATTACAGAGGTGAAAAGAAGCCAGGAAAAGGACTTGTGTTTGTTTATTAGATTTATAGCTCACTTTTCTCCCACCATGGTGCTTCAAAGTGGCTGATAAAAATAAAACAGCATTAAACTAAGCAGAAATAAATCAAGAAATAAATCAAATCAAACAGCAAGAAGCATAACAATAAAGCAGTATGAAACATATTCAGTCAAAAGAAACAAACAGCAGCCAGCCTGTCAAAAGATACTGTACATCAATGCACAAATGAACTTAAATGTCTGCCTAAAAAGAAGTATCTTAGAGGGCAAGAAGTCAACAGTGAAGGAACTAATCCAATCTTTTTTGGCCACAAGTTCCAAATTCCAGAAACAGCTTCTGAGTTTAGACTCTGTTATTATTGTATATTCTGCCTTTTCTCCAGGAATTTAAGAGAGTTCATATAACATCCCTTCCTATTTTCCCACAAAAACCACCGTGGGAGATAGACTAGGCTGCAAGATAATAACTAGCTGGTAGTTACCCAATGAATTTATATGGTTGAAACCAGATTGGACCCTGGGTCAAAAACAATTGGTTGAGCCCCAATCCTAAACTGACAGTTTCATCGCTAATGTCAACTCGCGAAGCATTCATGACCTGCTCTCGAATTGCCATAGGCGGAGGATGGGGAATCAAGCCTCACAGCTGCATTGAGGAACTTGCATTTCAGTCAAAACAAAGCACATTCCAGTTGGCAATATCAGGGTCATCTCCATGGAGATCCACAGTAGCCAGTGGAAGTGATTTCTACAAGCCATGAAATTGCTTTGTTGGGCAATGTGACTGATTACACATCTTGGGGGGAAGGGTAAACAGGGTCAGAACCAAGGCGCGAATTAAATGAAATCAGAGTTGGCTTCACTTGGTCCATGCTGACATAAAGCTCATAATAACTAACTGGATTTCTTTTGAAGCTTGGCTTGATGATTTAATTATGACATTGGTTGGAACCCTGACAACTAGACTGCCCTGGTCAGGTTATTGGAAAAGTAGAGCTAAGTGTCTTTGGCCTGTTAACGATACCTGACTCCCAGGTTCCTGAAAGTCATACAGTTTAATATAAATGCTAAATACCGTGTTTCTTTTTTTTTTTTTTTTGACCCCCGAAAAAACGGCTAGGATGTCTTTTCGGGGGTGACTTAATTCCCACCCTTGCATGCTCACCACCAGCCGCTCCTAACAGGTTATCATGGCGAAGCGCGGAGCTCCCTACTCCCACCTTTGCTGCAGACACCTTTGGCACCCACCGCTGTTGCTTTCCCTTCTGCCCATTCCACCAAGTTTGGAGCTGCCGCTTCCGTATTTGGAGAGGGAGACTGCAATGCCTCCATCCGAAATGGCAACCTCACTAGTGGATCACAATGTGGCTGGAAACCCGAATCAGTGGGAAACAATGGCAATCTTTTTGGAGCGAGAGGAAAGGGAGAGAAGAGTTGCGAGGCATAATTTGCAGGAGGAAGTGGGTGTACCCCACAGCAGGGAGCCCAAGGAAGAAGGGCTGGTAGGCAACAGAGAGCGTCCCGTAGCTCCGGAAGCAGCCTAGAGACGCACCCGGGAAGAGGCACAGATGCTGCCTTGTAGTCCCCAAGCCAACTGCGTGCGCTGCCTTTAGTTATGTGCCCTCCGCGCTTTGGGTGTCTCCATGTGATCGCGACCCTGTTCTTTCCACCTGGCGCCCTTGCTGCTTTCTGGCTCTTTAGCAAGGCATCGCGGTCTCCCTCTCATGCTCGCTCTGAACTTCGCGCGGACCAAAATAAAAAGATCACCCACCGTCATGTTTGGAGCTTCCGCATTTGGAGCTTCCGCCGCCATTTGGAGCGCCAAACAGCGGCAGTGCTCCAAAGGCAAAGCCGGTTGCTAAAGAGCCAGAAAGCAGCAAGGGCGCCAGGTGGAAAGGACAGGGTCACGATCACATGGAGACGCCCAAAGTGCGGAGCGCACATAACTAAAGGCAGTGCACGCAGTTGGCTTGGGGACTGTTGTAGAGCGGCGGTCACAGAAAGAGACGGAGCCAGGCTGAAAACTAATAGCTTTATTCTTGCGAATAAAGGGTTGCCGCAGCTGCCGAGGCTATTTGACAAACAGCTGGCAGTGACAGCTGATGCTGTTTGACAGCTCCCTTTTATAGCCGGCTGTCAAACGGCATCAGCCAATGGGAGCAATCGGCGCCCCCGCGTAGGCGGTGGACCAGAGGGAGGACTGCTGCTAGTCTTTGAACACAGCACTCCTTCCCCCTGGCCACGAGCATGCGTAGTCCTGCAGCCGGGACGGCCACTTTTGCTCGTGGCCTGATCATTGAAGTTCCAGGGGCTTGTCGGCAGCGACCGGAGCCTCCAGAGGGTCGTCGGCCATCCTCAACCTGCTGTCTGGCTGTTGCTCGGGTGAGTCTTCTTGTGGCAGTCGGTAGGTTGGTTTGTCGGGCGGCTAGTAGACCGGGTCCTTCGGCGGGTTGGCTGCGGCAGGCAACGAGTAGACTGGGTCATCCGGCGGCAGGTAGACCAGGATTTTGGCGGTAGGCCTCTTCCAGCGTCTCCTTAGTTGGTCCATGTGCCTTCTCCAAATTCAACCGTCTTCCAGGAGGACTCTGTAAGACCTGGGCCCTGTAACAGAAACTACCTGCCCTGGCAGCCACAAGGGTTGCCCTGCATAGTTCCTGGCGTACACCAGGTCTTGCAGGGCGAATTCCCTTGTACGGCTGTCAGAAGCCAGTGGTGTGCTAGGAGCGTAGTGGGGGTGCAACCTGTCCAGGGTGGTCCTGAGGCGTCTGCCCATCAACAGTTCAGCAGGGGATTTGTTGGTGGTGGGGCATGGCGTAACGTGTTGCATGAGTAGGTAAGTGGATAGTTTGGAGTGCCAGTCTGCTTGGCCAAAACGTTCTTGGCAGACCTAACAGCCCTCTCTGCCATCCCATTACTTGCAGGGTGGAAGGGGGCTGTGAGAGCGTGCCTGATGCCCAAGTTGGCTGCGAAGATGGCGAACTCATTAGAACTGAATTGGGGGCCATTGTCTGAAACTAGGATGTCAGGAGGTCCATGTGTAACAAACAGTCTGGTCAAGGCCCTTGTGACAGCCAATGTTGTGGTGGAGGGTAACAAGGCCACTTCAGTCCATTTGGAGAATGAGTCTACAACAACCAAAAATGTTCTCCCCTGCATGGGACCAACCAGGTCAATATGCAGCCTGGCCCAAGGGGCCCCCGTATCCTCCCATTTGGTTGGGGCAGCTGTTGGTGGGGCTGCTCTTGTTGCCTGGCAGGGCTGGCATGTGTTAACCCAGTTGGCAATCCGGGCATCCAATCCTGGCCACCAGACATAGCTGCGGGCCAAGGCCTTCATCCTTACAACGCCAGGATGACCCTCGTGTAGTGGCCTTAAAACTGGTTCTTGCAAGGTGGGGGGTATGACTACTCTTGTCCCCCATAACAGACAGCCCTGAAATGAAGACAACTCCTGCCAGGGGTCTTAAATGGCATGAATTCAGGGGAGAACTGAATATCAGGCCACCCCCTCCCCACCCAGTCCAAGACTTGGGAGATAACATAGTCTCTTTTAGAGTGTGCAGCAATATCCATAGCTGAGACTGGCAGGTCAAGTTCGTTGCAGTCGAAGATTGCGTGGATGGGAGCAGGGTCCTCGACTGGTGTTGGCAGGGGGCATCTGCTGAGGGCATCAGCATGGCACAGGTTCTTCCCCGGGCGATGTACCAGTGTGTATGATTAAGCGGCCAGGAACAGGGTCCATCTGGTCATTCTCGGGGAGAGCACCTCTGGGGTTTGCTTATCACCAGCTAAGAGTCCCAATAATGGTTTGTGATCCGTTACAAGTTGAAAACAATGGCCATAGAGAAACTCGTGGAATTTTTTAACAGCAGCCACAGCTGCTAAGGCCTCCTTATAGATCTGACTATAGTTCCTCTCAGCAGGAGAGAATGTCCTTGAAAAATAGGCAATGGGTGACTCAGAACCATTAGGGAGCCTATGGCTCAATACTGTTCCTATGCCAAAGGGCTAGGCATCTGAGGCTAAAACCAGGGGCAGTTTTGGGTTAAATTGGATTAACACAGCGTTTGAAGTTAGAAGAGACTTAACTGCTTGGAAAGCATTGGCTTCTCTCTGTCCCCAGTGCCAGGGGGCCTTTTTATCTAAGAGCCTATGAAGGGGCTCAGCTACAGAGGCCTTGTGAGGCAGGAACGCTGCATAAAAATTAAGGAGTCTCAAAAAGGCCTGCAACTCAGTTTTGTTAGAGGGTATGGGAGCCTCATGAATAGCTCTAACTTTATTTTCTATGGGGTGAATTCCTGAGGCGTCAATTCGATAACCAAGGAAGTCCACTTATTTGGTGGCAATGGTGCATTTGTCTTTTTTCAATTTAAGCCCATTTTGCCTAAACCTGTCCAGGACAGACCTCACTCTGAGTAGCAATTGTGTTTTGTTGGTGGCAGAGACCAAAATGTCATCAAAGTATGGAACCACCCCTGGTAGGCCCTGGAGGACTCTTTCCATGAGTGATTGAAAAATGCCTGGGGCAACGCTAACTCCAAATTGTAAACGCTTACATCTAAAAGCTCCCCTGTGTGTAACTATAGTTTGTAGGTCAGCAGTGTGTTGGTCCACGGGAAATTGCTGGTAAGCCTGGGACATGTCCAACTTTGTGAAAATTGTGCCTGGCTCAAAAGAGTGGAGCAGGTGTTGGATTACAGGTACTGGATATGCACTAATTTGGAGGAAACGGTTGAGGGACGTCTTATAGTCAGTGCAAATTCTCACGCTGCCATCTTTTTTTAAGGGTGTGACTATGGGCATTTCCCACTTGGCGAAATCTACCTGCTCCAGCACTCCCTGTTTAATAAGTTTGTCTAATTCCGCATCCAATTTAGGCCGAATGGCGAAAGGTACCCTCCGAGGTTTTAAACGAATTGGGGTGGCTTGTGGACCTACATCGAAAGATATGGGGGTGCCTGCATAACAACCCAGGTCACTGCTGAAAACATCAGAGTAGTCCTTAAAAAGGGCATCTACTTCAGAATTTACCACAGAGTGAATCCCTGTAATGTTAAGGCCTAGGGCAGGGAACCAATCTAATCCTAGCAAGCTAGGAAGGGCACCATCTACAACCACCAGTGGCAAGTAACCTCTAAAGTTTTGGAATTGAATGAGGAATTTTCTCTTACCCAGGACTGGAATGGTCTTTCCCTGGTAGTCCCGAAGAGTCAGGTGGCAGTTGACCAGCTTCTTCTTTGAGAGCGAAGGCAGCAACTTCTTCAGGGTGGTCCACGAAATGATGGGGAGGGCTGACCCAGTGTCTACTTCCATTTGGCAGGGCTTACCTTCTATAAAAAGAGAAATGCTAATTTTGTTAGACCCGTGGGTGGTATTGTTTGCGTGGTAACAAGTGTAGCAATTTTCCACTTTCCTTTGGAAGGAGGCAGAAGCTTGAGGTCTTTGTGTGGAGGCCTGCTCGGCTTGACAAACCCTGGCTATGTGCCCTCTCTTCTGGCAGTTCAGACAGATAATGTTTCTGAACCTGCAAGTTGATCTATGGTGGTTACCCCCGCAGCTCATACAAGTGGGTTGCTGTTTGGTTGTCTGGCTGTTGTTTTTCTTAGGTGGCCCTGGGGGGGGGTCTTGGACACGTGAGGCGGTTTACCTCAAGAGGTACTTCTTCTTCTTCTTGGGAGACCTCATCATAGTGGATTGTAGCCTGCCCCTGCTTAGGGGTGTTTCCCTGAATCTCAGCTGCTGATATTTCTGACAATTCAGCAGCCTGAGCTTCCTCAATAGCTAAAGCTAGGGTTAAATCTTTTTTAGCCAGTAACCGCCTCTGTAACTTTAGGTCCCTAACTCTTCCCACAATTTGGTCAAGAAGCATGTCCTCAAGGTAATCCCTCAACCCACAGTGTATGGCAGCTGATCTTAACGCTGCCATGTACTGACTCACAGTTTCTCCTTCAGCTTGAACTCTCCTCCTAAAAGCCAGTCTCTTAGCTGTCTGAGAGGGTCTGGGGGAGTAGTGATTTGACAAAATTTCCCTCAACTCATCCCATGGAATAGCCTTTATGGAACATAGGGACACTAGCACAGAGGCTGTGTCAAAAACTGTAGCCCCACAGAAGCTTAAAAAAATAGGACCTTTTCCTGAGGTCTGGAGCTTCAGTCAAATCAGTAGCATTTAAGAAGCATTAGAATCTATTCATATATGACTCCCATGTTTCTGCTCGAGTTTTTGCTTTTAGAAAAGCGTTTCTGGCTGCGCCTGTCAGCGGCATTCGACTCCTCAGCTGAGGGAGCTTTAAATTCATGCTCTTAGGAGAGTGTCAGCGGCGGTGACTTCGATCAGCTCATAGCGGCTTCAGCTCTTTCTTATTGTGACTTCGGCTCAACTGTCTTGCCTGGACGTCTTTGCTGCATCCCATCCTCATCACCAGTGTTGTAGAGTGGTGGTCACAGAAAGAGACTGAGCCAGGCTGAAAGCTAACAGCTTTATTCTTGTGAATAAAGGGTCACCGCGGCTGCCGAGGCTATTTGACAGCCAGCTGGCGGCGACAGCTAATGCCATTTGACAGCTCCCTTTTATAGTCGGCTGTTAAATGGCATCAGCCAATGGAAGCGATCGGCGCTCCCACGTAGGCGGCAGACCAGAGGGAGGACTGCTGCTAGTCTTTGAACACAGCAAGGACTACAAGGCAGCATCTGCACCTCTTCCCGGGCACGTCTCTAGGCTGCTTCTAGAGCTACGGGATGCTCTCCATTGCCTACCAGCCCTTCTTCCTTGGGCTCCCTGCCGTGGGGTACACCCACTTCCTCCTGCAAATTATGCCTCGCAACTCTTCTCTCCCTTTCCTCTCGCTCCAAAAAGATCGCCATCGTTTCCCACCGATTCAGGCTTCCAGCCACAGTGAGGTTGCCATTTCGGATGGAGGCATCGCAGTCTCCCTCTCTTGCTCGCTCTGAGCTTCACGCGGACCAAAATAAAAAGATCGCCCACCGTCATGTTTGGAGCTGCCACTTCCGCGTTTGGAGCACTGCCACTGTTTGGAGCCCCAAATGGCGGCGGCACTCCAAACACGGAAGCGGCAGCTCCAAACTTGGTGGAATGGGCAGAAGGGAAAGCAACAGCGGTGGGTGCCAAAGGTATCTGCAGCAAAGATGGGAGTAGGGAGCTCCGCGCTTTGCCATGATCACCCATTAGGAGCGGCTAGTGGCGAGAATTGCTGCCCGTGGGGCACTCCTAATGGCAAGTCCCCCGCCCTTCCCCCTTATTTTGCATGTTTTAAAATAGGCCTAAATTTGGGGGGAGGGGCTTAATTTGATTTTATGCCAAAGAAACATGGTGGGGGTTCCTATTGGTGGAAGCCGTATTGTTGGAGAAACACGGTAGTACTAGGAGCAAAATAGTGCCTGGTGTAGCCCACATCGAAGCTTCCAAGACACAGTCATGCAGTACTGTTAATCTGAGACTATCACACAGCCCCCCACCACCACATATACATTCACAAGTCACAGAAGACCCATCCAAGAAACTCACGTGCATCAAAAGTCTCATGCCAGCAAAGAAAATTACAAGTTGACAACTCAAACTAAATATTCAATCATTGCGGAATCACATAATACCCGAGCCCAATGCCTGACAAAAAATAACATTAGACACATCTGTATGCTCTGTCTTAAAAGGAGGGGTTGAATTATTATGAGGATAAGTGATTTTTACCCTCAAAGTGCCTTGCAAGCAGATATCTAATAGATGGCAGCAAATTCCTTACCTAAGGAATTATGTTGGCTTCTTGAGAATGCATGGACCCATCTATTTTTTCACAATAACTTTTCCTTGCCCATTATCCAGGCCAATGTCCTGTTGGTCTGAGGCAAACACTAAAACAAGGGTGTTCTTGGCTCTATGGACAATTGAACAAACTCATGGCTTTTATGAATGATATTAAGTCCTGAACTGACCCTGTTAAATCAGTCAAGATCACCATCCTGGAATTATTCAATACCATGCTAGAGATCGCTGCATCTAATTCAGTTAGGAAGGCTTGGAAGCCATATTTTATTAAGTTTCAATGCTACCACATTTAGTGCCTAGGTATCTGGGAGAGGGGATTTTATTGAGAGATGGAAGATTAGACTCAACAACGTTCTTCTCATAGAGTCAAGGACAAGTAACCCTGCACCTGGAGAGGAGTGTCTGGAGAATGTCTTCAGTTGGGACGATGATTGATTGCACCATGTGATGGACTGGTGGGTGCAGGGGATGGGGTTTTGATTTTCAGTTAGGAAGGGAAAACCTGTAACTCTCAGATTTGGGTTTTTCCAGATGTGCCAATATGACTTTTTCAGTAAGCTTTTTACTTGGATGAACTTTGTTTCTGAGTGCTGAATGAAATGGGGTTTCATTGGAACACTGACAATTACTAGATAACAGAATAAGTAGTACACCAATAGTCTATCTTATTGACCCAACATCAGATAAAGCCCTTTGTAATAACTCCAGTTTGTACTAGTAAGTGAAGTATATTCATGTAGACCATAGTGAATCTACAGAGCTTTATTAAGTCCTCAGCAATATGTCAATATATCTTGCGGTAGACAAGAGCTGTCAGCTAAGCCTCTTACAGAAGTCTGAGCTAGCTTGAAAGCCTGGAAGCTTTGAGATATCTATGGAATCAACTTTACTGCAATCTATTTTGTTTGATGGGATTGTTATTTGGGAAGCTACAACAAAGATATGGATGACTTGATATGACCTTTATAGATTTAAACCCATAAAAATGTCCATTTGGGGATGTTTAGATGTTTATTTATTGGTAGGGATCTCTGAAGGTTCTCGGAAGCTTAGAGTTGGGCCTGGCTAATGCTTGGGTAAACACTTTTAGCTAGCTGGAAAACTTCAAAAAAGCATACTGGAAGAAGACAGTAAGCAAGTACTCCTTCTGTATCCCCCACAAATCTGCATAGAGTCAATTAGCAACCAAGGTCAAATCAAGAACATTTTATATTTTTTAGTTCCAGTAATTCCAGAACTCTGTAGTTATTATGTAGTATAGAATCATCATCATCATGTGTCATTCAACCTAGTCATCTAACAGTCTTGAAGTTGATGTTATCTTAAAATCTTGCACTAATTCTGAGAACATGTCTCTAAAAAGGCTTTGCTGCTTGAATTTACATGTCATTCTATTGTTTACCTTTCTTCCCAAGATGCTATTGAGAAAGTCTTAAAGAAATATAGAAGACAAGCACTGGTGAAAAGTCTGCATCCCCCTAGCAGAAGCTTTCAACAGATTGTACTGTATTCTGTATATTCTACTTTGGGGTATGTATTTATTTGGAAATGTATTCAAGGGAACTTTATAATGAACCCAAAGAAAGCAACTGCAAAAGAACTTCAAAAAGAACAGAGGAAAAAAAGATGTAAAACATCTGTAAAGAATTGCAATTCGGCACTTTGTCATTTTCGAAATGGTCAGAGTTGCAACATTTCAGCATGCAAACTTTCATACATACCTTAAAACATATGTTATATATTCTTACTATGAAAAAGCATATCCATTAATCTCAAATCTCTCTGCTCTAAAAGAAGGGGAGATAAAAATAATAGGTTGAGCACAGGACAATCCATATTAGAATTAGAATTCTTTATTGGCCAAGTGTGATTAGACACACAAGGAATTTGTCTCCAGTGCATAAACTTTCAGTGTACATACAACAATAGTGATAGATCATTATCATAACCATTGTAAAAGTGTATTAAACATAAAGCATTAGATATAACGCTTAGTGATAATTATGGATACTAAATAAGCAATCAACATAAATCATACTAGGATACTATGTAAACAATATAAATCATAAGATACAAGCAACAAAGTTATAGTCATAAGAAGATAAGGAGATAGGTAATAGGAAAGATGAGAATAATGATGGTCATATTGCCTTTCTAGATGGTTTGATAGTGTTGTAGGAATTAGTTGTTTAGCAGAGTGATAGCATTGGAGGGGAACTGTCCTTGTGGCTCGTTGTTCTGATGTGCAGTGCCCTATAGCATCGTTTTGAGGATAGAAGTTGAAACAGTTTATGCCCAGGATGCGAGGGGTCATTAGATATTTTCACAGCCCTCTTTCTGGATTGTGCATTATACAAGTTCTCAAAGGAAGGCAGGTTGATAGCTATTATTTTTTCTTCAGTTCTAATTATCCATTGAAGTCTGTGTCTGTCTTGTTTGGTTGCAGTACCAAATCAGAGGTGCAAATGACAGACTCAACAATTCCTCTGCATTGATTGTAATGGCATGATTGAGGGAAGTTGTGGCGGTCATAAATGTGGGCATTGGTTGTACAGTTATTTTGTTTAGCATTGTTATAATTTTGAGTAATTGCTGAATGAAGCATTCAGTAAGTGAGGCCTCCCTGTATGTAAAACTACAGTATATTAAACAAAACAAAAATTTAAATTTAAAAATATTTCATCCTTTTTTTTTCTGCTGATAACATTGTGTTTTACTGAAAGCTTTGGAAGAATTGAACACTTTATATTGTGCTTTTGTAGCTTCAGGTTGGATCCAAAATAAGATCAATGAAATTAATGACTACTTGTCATATTTATTTCAATGATTCTCTTCTAAGCATTTAATCTACAGGTTAAATTAAGAAAAAGACCAAGAAGGAATTATCCTGAAAGTTCACCTTATCCCATCATGATCATTGCTATATGTTTCCTCTTGCATGTAGTAAATGTGCCTCATTTCCATATGCATAAGAAATTTTGGAAGGAATCTGTACAGGATTCCTTGTTACTAATTGAACAAGGAATTTGCAGATTTAATTGTTCAAATCTATTTAGAAAATGTAGTGTTCACAATCAGTATTTGTTCCTACTGTCCCTTAAGAATTGAAATATTTGTCTGGGTGTGTGATGAACCAGGGTGGGATACAAAATAAACACAGTCACAAAAAACAGGTGAAGCCCCTTTTCTTCCTTCACTTTGCTTCCAAGCTCCAAATATCCTTGACCGGAGACAAAAAACTCTCACACAAGCAGTTATAAGAAGGAGGAAATGCCATTTAAATTATAAAAAGTAAAAAAATAACACAAACCAAGCAAGATAAGGGCTTGAAGATGTCCAAAGATCTCAGAACACCCCCTGGGAAGATGCCAAACTCAGAGAGGAACAATAAACTAGAGATATTTCCATGCTTTGTTTCCAGCACTGGCCCATATGCATGTCTGTCCTCTTATCCAGTTGTCACAGCTGCAGCCCATGAAGAGGATAAAGGCCCTCTCCTCTCCTATAGACCATGTCTCTTCCTTATCCTCTCCTCCCTGCGTGCCCTAGGATGGAGAGGGGATCGGACTGGGTCCTCCTCTGACTGCCCAGCCAGCCTCTGCCCTTCCCCAGCCTCCTCCACAACCTCTGGAGCCACATTTCCACTCCCTGTCAGCTGTTCCTCCTCCCCCTCAGAGTCAGTCTCCACCCGGGGCATGACAGGATGACATCAGGGAACCATGATGTCTCTCAAACAACAGGGAAGTAGTAAAGTTCTTTGTTATGTTATAAAATCTTTCTCAATTCTCAGCTGAGACTTCCAATTCCAAAATTGTTAATTACTTGGTCCAAAAATGTTTCTCTCAGTTTTTATATGGAATTTGAAGTGACAACTTATGTGACTGGAAACACAAACTTGTTCAGGGAGATATTTACTGTAGTATTCAAAGGATGTGAGTGTCTAAAAGCAAAGGAGAAGGTTTTTTTTAAATTCTGTCAATTTTAAATGTGCAAAGAAATCAGAAGTAATTTGGAAACACAAAGAACTTTGTTCAAATGAATAAGGACTCAGAATCATTGTGACAAAATATTAACTCAGTTTGAAAGAACTTCCAGACAGAATAATTTGTTCTGAACATTCACCGCGATTCTGCTGCAAAAATGCAAGACGAAATGCAATGGAGTGTCAGCATCTTTGAGAAATAAAGTACTTGTGTATCAGTGTCTACCCACAGTGTTTCTCAGCCCTGACAACTCTCAAGAGTTCAGCTCTCAGAATTCTCCAGTTAATTTCCTTTTCCTAAAGATTGAAGGCAAAGTAGCAAGAAGCTGATGTCCCTTCCCACAATCATTCATTGTATGCTTCCTACAATCATTCATTGAGCAGGATGGAAGAAGACAGGCATAATTATTTTATTATGGTTTGTTGCACAATCAGCTAGTACCCATTATTATTATTTATTATATTTGTATGCTGTCCAACTCTTAATTGTTTTGGGCAGCTTGTAACAATCAAACAAAGATTACCATAAGATGATGATGATGATGATGATGATGCAGCAATATTTTGTAACTGAGTTGAATCAAAACTTTGGAAGTTGGTTAGAAAGACTCTGGGAAGCAGGTAGAAGAGGAAATGTTCAGTGATGTGAGACGATGCAGCATAACCCAAATGTGAAGGCTGTGGGAAGGAAGCAAATAAAATCTCTGTCTTAATTGACTTTCTATTAGTCTACCTGGGAATTTACTCTTACATTTTTCAAGATTTTTTTTAATGCTGATTAGCACTCAATATACTTTTAAAGTAGTTATAGTTTTCACTTCTTGGGTTTGCTAACTACATGGAGCTTCACACTCAGACTCGGTGTAAAAAGAAAAATTGAGTAACTCCTTTCCTCCAGCGTTTAAGTAGCCCTAATCAGATTTAGGTTGATTGGGAAGTTTGCAATGGTTCGTCTTTTTATTCGTGGAACGGATCAAAGTTATACTGAGAAGCATGCAAAAAGAAGGTTGCTGTTGCTCATAGTTGTTTCATGTTTCACCAGGAAGTTGAAAGTAAATCTGGAGATCCAGCATTTGGTTTTGAATTTTTTTCCCCATTAATGATAAGAGTATCCAGCAGGCTGGTTTCAAAATGAGTAAACTGTTTGTTATTTAAAGGACCAATTTATATTGCATTGGTCTACAACAGAAAATGAGAAAATGATATGGAAAAAGAGGGACATACCCTGAAACATCATCATCATTCATTGTTATACATTTATATTTCACAATTTCTCTGACAGCTAAAGTAATATAGACCATAGCAGTCATTAGAAGTAGGTTGGGGAGTAGGTCAACTGATCTCAATTTAGGTTTCTGTGATTTGTTTATTTACTATGTATTATGTAATTTATGTGATGCCCAGTTCCCAATGACTCTGAATGGTTTACCAGTTTTTTAAAAAAAAGTTTTAAAAATCATTCAAACAAGAAAATAACATGAAAACAAAAAATAACAAAGATGGCAGAAATAACAGGTCCAAATGATTCAATCTAACAAATAATGGGACAATATCATCTGGCCTTTCCCGTAAAATTCCATAAATCCTTTCTAGTTCCTTTTTGCTAGGGATTTCCACATCAAATGCATCCTTCTCAGACTATCCTTGCAGATTAAGAGAGTAATAGGGAAACTTTGGGGTAAATTATGGTGAATCATTTAATACTTCCCAGCCTTACCTGTATTACAGGATAGTTATAAGTGGAACAAGATAAAACAAACTCCATGCATACAAGCTTGAGCTACTTGGAGGAAGGGTGGTCTTATAAAGAAAGGTAAATAAAAAATATAACATTGTATGTCCTTTTACCAAGCTCCCTCTTAACTCCTCAGAAGCTTTCAACTGTCCTTAGGGTGCTACTGGCAATTACATACATTAAATTAATGGATACCAAGTCTGCCCTAGAGTCTCAGCAGAGGCCAACACAGATCACTGCTTGGTGTTTTGTTTGTTTTTTTCTTATCTAGTACTGATTGAAGCATTAGACTTCTGTGGCTGAATTCATTTTCACTTTGTCCAGAAGAGTGGAAAGGCATGTGAACTTCACATCAGAAAGGAATTAAAATGATGGCACTAGTATTCCTTTCTGGACAACTTGTTTCCAAAACAAATTCCTTCTGACAACTCTCCCTGCAGACCGTAGTTGCATAATGTAAATCTCTCTTCCCCAAAATGACCTTAAAAAGATAAAAAATCAAGTGAGTGTGCAGTTATACAAAATAAAGGTAATCCCAATATTATCTGCAAGATCACTGTGCAGTAAGATATGCATGTTATTATAAGAAAAGGGTACATAATAAATAATTGTATGTGTTCAAAAATGTGACAAATCATTTTCTAATAGGATTCTGTTTTGCTTTGTTACAATGTTATTGGAAGAACAAGTTTGGAATTTCTTTCTAGGGAGTATATAAAAATAAATAAATAAAAACTTAATTAAAAATTAATTTGAAAATATAGATTGGTGCCTTGAAAAGTGATTAAAATATGCCTCTAAGGTCCAATTAAGAAATCTTATTTGTGCAGTGGTGATTGTCTTTAATAATATGCTAAATTTTAATAGGCCATTTTTCTTTAGTCTCCAATCTGATTTCATAACTGCTTTGGGTCATAAAAATGTCAAACAAATACAGCAACAAAACATTTAACTCAAGTCAGGAAATAGTTTAACTTCCTATATTTAAAATAAACACAGTCTGGAAAAAATTGAGGTCTGTGTTATTTGTTCCAGAAGAACATGGTGAAAATATTTGACATTCCTACTATCTTTTTTTTCTTAGAAACCTTTCTTCCATGCTCCTCTAAAGCTGAGCCTAAAGAGACTTGATCCAAACTCTGCTTGTTTACAGAAGCATCACACACTTACACTCACAAACATAGATGTCGCTTACTTTCAGGTTCTAGAATTTCTTTCTTTTGGCCACAGTAGGTGAGGTTACCAGAAGGTGCTGTTCAGAAGCATCATAGCTTCCCTATCTTGTTTCCTTGAAAATGTTTTGCTTCTTATCCAAAAAGCGTCTTCCGTTTTCATCTAAGAAGTCTCTCCAGAACTGAAGAAGTTTCTTCAATGAGAAGCAAAACATTTTCAAGGGAAAAAAACAAGACAGTCCAGTTGCCTTTTGAAAAACACCTTTGAGGTTACCAAACTATGAGCAGGATTATATTTGTTTATTTATTTATTCCGTTTCTATAGCCACCTATCCTAATTAATGACTGGACAGTTTACAATAGATATATCTGTTAAGTGGATCCATCTCTAGTCTGAAAACACTATTCAAAGAATGCTCGTCAACAGTTCCACATCAAATTGGAATGAACTTCCAAGTGGTGTTGCTACTTGTATCTTCAACATTTTTAGTAATAGTTTGGATTAAAAGATAGAGGGAATGCTTATCAAATTTGTATATGAAATAAAATTAGGTGGATAATTAATTTATCTAAGAAGATTCTAGGGCTGAAAATAATTACTTTGCTAATAATATACATGAAAGCGATCTTGAAAACTATAACTAATTGCAAGATGATGACCAAAGGAGTGGAAAATGTCCTGTAAAAAGAGATTAATGATTTGAAAAAGATTATTAAAGAAAGTATGATTATATTCTTCAAGTATATTGATAGATCTCACTCAGAAAAAAACTATGATCTTTTTTCCATTTCCTAGATCATGAGGACAATATAAGAAGTTTTAAGTTACATAATGTCAGAAACAAGTACCTTTTTCAAGATGTAATCAAGCAGGATAGGGATATTTAATCTTGGAATCCTGCACTTTATGATTTTATGAAGAAGAATGAAAAAGAATCAGAGAGCTCTTCAACCCTGGAAACACAAAACACAAAAAGTTTAAAAAGTTATTATAAGAAGGCTAAATTCAGAGGAGTGGCCATTTTTTTTACCTGCAGTCTGTCTAGAAAAATTGGAACTGGATATAAATTCAGTTCTTCTTGGTTATCAAATATACAAAAAGTAACGTTGAATTGATGAATAGCTGTAGGAAAATACTTGGAAGGAGTGGTTATCTGTTTAGCTGTACCCAATTCTAGAAAGTGTTAATCGTTTAAACAAAATATGGCCATATTTTTATAATGCAGAAGGCACTACTTCTTCCCAACTATACAGAAAGCTGGCTGTAGATATCTTGGGTAATTTTAAAGAGCAAATATTCTGTTGCTGGGAAACAGCACACACTGATATAAAAGATGCAGGGTATTGGTGGACTTAATATTGGATTGTGATTACAGAGAAAGAAAATAAAGACCAAATTCAATCTAGTCACACAGTTCAAATTTTACTTTATTTTTAAACCAGACAGAGTAATCATGGCATTATTAATCTTCTGTAACAGAAGTAAAGGTTTTAAAAGTTACCACTGAATGCTATTTAATTCCGAGATCCATGAAATACAGCAAAAGGAAGTACAATAAACAAACATCAGAAGTAAACAAACATCTCTCTTTCTTCATTTGAATTTGTAATCAGTTACAAATCAAAAACAAATAATTCATTCAAATTTTATTCTTATTTAGTCACAGCAACTTCTATCTTCAAAACAGATTCATATCCTAAATTCTTTTTCTTTTTTTAAAGGAATCAAAATGTATAAATCCAACTCTCTGGATATATCAACTGTTTTCTATTTTCTTTTGAAAATGTACTGCTGTTACTAAACAACTCTGTTATGAACTAATAAAGGCGTTTAATAAAGTTTTAACAACCTTAAGAAAAAGCAGGGTTCTAATCCTGCACTTCTGATTGGCCGATAATAGCGATATCGGATTGGTCCTTTCTGGGACATCTGATTGGCTGTTAATGGGCCAACTCTCATTGGTTCAAGGGTTTAACACTTCCATGTTTCTCATTGGCTAATAGGTCAGCAGCCAACCCTATATAAGGGCTGCTGCTGCCCTAGGGTTTTGCTCTGTTCAGTATGCCTAATAAAGAGTTGAAGTTCACTGTCACTGTCTTGTCTCCACTCCTTGCGCCCATGTGCAGAACTTAACAAACTCTGTTCACATGAGTGCAAAATAATGTTTGCAGCAAGTCCGATCCTCCTGTTTATCCTGGATTTTTAAATGTTCTGGGTAAATCTCAGTCAAGACATTGCAACAGAATTGTGAAGGAAAGAACAACCCTTTTTTGGCAGTGTTGGAAGAAATATCCATCTGGTTCAGTTTCAAGCTGGGAGAAAAGCACTGAAGACAAAATGGAGGCTGGAGGTTAATTGGAAAGAGAGTTCATTTATTAATGAACCATGTATTTGTAGTTCTGGTGCAGCTGAACACATGGAGTTGAGAGTGGTGGTGAGGGTTATACCTTCTCTTGAGCTTTGCACTTGAGCTTCCTGTTCCAGTGCAAGTACATGTATTATATTAGCTGTTGTCAGATTTCCATGGGGTCATGAAGGGTATGCAGGGGTCATACCTGGCTCTATAGGTTGTCTGAGCTGGGTTTGGTTGAAGTTTCTGAGGATGATGCAATGTCCTTAGGAGATTGTGCAATGTAGTGAGCTCAGTGTCTTAGTGGGTTAATCCTATTATGTCCTGAAAGGTCATGTCTTAATCCCTTCACCCTGGAGCTGAGGGTCTTTTGTTTTGTAGATAGGCTGGCCCAGTCTTTCTTAATGGGCAAAAAATATCTGCTGGTGGCAGGGAACTGGGGCTCTGAGTTTCTGTCTCCCTTAAGATTTTTTTTATTTCTCTTTTAGGGGAAATATTTTATCCTGCCTTTTTAAAAATATTCCTCAAAATATTTCATTCTTCTAGGAAGTAGGGGTGGCTTCCCATAGTAGTATTTAGGCAAGGAACAGAATTGTTGCAAAACTAAAGGCTCAAAGTCTATAATCCAAAGAGCCATAGGATTTTTTTAAAAATTCCTTTTGAGTTAAAAACTATTTTTAGCTGATACAACTTGACACTAGATCTCAACAAGCCTTTACAGCTAACCCTTTTTTGTTTTTTTAGAAAGCCCCAAAAGGAGATATGTCACACTTAACAATCTGTCTCTATTCCTATCACAAAATTTCACAGAAGATATTATTTATTAGAGCAATGGTCTCTTAACAGTGGACTAGCTCAATAACCATCCAGAGTTGCTTGACATTCAGATGTGCGACACATAAATTTAATACATATAAATAAATAACCATGAAAACGCTAGAAAAAACATTGGTTAAAATACTGTATATGATTCATCAAATGAGCAGTGAGAAAATACTAAGGAAATATCATGAATAAATTTATAAATATTTTCATATTCATTTATTTATTCATTCATTCATTCATTAAATTTATATTGCTGCCTAGTCACACATATATATTGCTTGTAATAGAAAATAAGATTTTTTGATCAAAGACTCTTGCCTGCTTTTATGCCCTGAAATCTCACTCCTTAACAAAGCTTGCAATTAAATTTCTAATCTTGCCATCCACTTGCAATCCATGTAGAATTAACCAAAGTAATTATAGCTCCAAGTTGATCTGAGCCAGGATGGCAGAGATGCAAACTTCATTCAGCGTTCTTAGCAATTTGCTCCAAATATACACTTTGGAAGGCATCCTTCCTCATTCCTGTTTTATTCTATAGAAGAGTATTCCAGCGAATAATCACAGAAATATTCATACAAAATTGGAACATATGAATATTTCTTATTGTGTGTACATACAATATGATCACAAGATAACTATTTTATTAGCAGACTAGAAGACCTCCCAGGTCCCTTTCAACTTATTCTTATTTTAAAGATTAAAAGCTAACTAGACATATTGGATAATTACATGTGCCTCTGATTCATATTTTTACATTTCATTCTTTCACTCATTCAATTTGTATAGCTCTCCATTTCATGTTTCTGATTCTGGGGTGCTCACATAATTAAAAACAGCCAACTAGTAAACAAAATAAAGAAATCAATAACAGAATAGAATTACAGAGTTGGAAGGGACTCCCTCCTCAGGCAGGAAACCCTACACCACTTCAGACAAATGGCTGTCCAATCTCTTCTTAAAAACTTCCAGTGTTGAAGCATTCACAACTTCTAGAGGCAAATTGTTCCACTGATTAACTGTCCTGTCAGGAAATTTCTCCTTAGTTCTAAGTTGCTTCTCTCCTTAATTAGTTTCCACCCATTGCTATTTGTCCTGCCCTTGGCTGATTTGGAGAATAGTTTGATTTCCTTTTCTTTGTGGCATCCCCTGCAATATTGGAACACTGCTATTATTTATTGCTATTGTTTATTAATAAGAAATAACTCCCTTTAAAACCAAATTAAACACCAAATCAAAAATCAAAATTAAAACCAAGAAACATAAAAAGCAGGCAAGGAAAAGTCATACATCTATCCATATAACTCTCTGGAAGCTCCAAGCCACCCCCAGATCCCCAGACAGGTTGACACAACCATGTTTTTAGAATCTTTTGAAAGGGAAGCAGGGCCATGCCAACCTCACTTTTTGGTGGGGAGGAAGAATGATGCTCCAAAGGGTAAGCACTGCAATGGATCAGGTTCTCCTCCTGGTGCCATCCTCATTAAATGGGGCTAATAACATGTCCCTCCTGCTACACTTGATGGAATGAGGCTATGTAAATAGAGACAGGTGAGGTGGTGTCTCAAATAACTTCCACCACAAGTCCCTTGAGAGTATCTAATAAGTAGATATCTGCAGTATTGAGGAATGGAAGCCTGCTTGGAATTTTGAGGCCCTATTCTTTGCACTTTTGGAAAGCTACTATGGAGTTGAGGTTTGACAGTCAAAAAATGGTCGCCCTGGGAAACATATCCAATCAAAAAGACAAATTAGGCAAGTTGTCAAGTAGGTATTTTTTTCCTCTGTTCCTATGTTTATGTTTGTCTTCTTTCTGGATGTATGGACTTTTTTTTTCCAAAGAAAAGACTGAACTCCAGACTCTCTCCTTTTTTATTCTCTAAAACTGTTGTTTGAATCCACAAATCTTTTTTAGACTTAGACTTAGAATAACCTTGTTGTCACTTTGAATGTAGACTAATCAGCATACACTAAAATGAAGTTTCATTGCATACAGCTTTCAAAGGGTACCCACCCCCAATATACACATAACATATACAATATAAACATGTCAAAATAAATAAATAAATACAAATATGCATATACCCACATATATGACACAGAGAAACAACACAGTCTAGTTTGGTTGTATACACGTACATGGCGAGAAAAAGGAATATGGTAAGTTTACCAGACAGATGGGAATAAGTCTGTTACAGAATCTAGTAGTCCTGCTAGAAATACTTCAAAACCTCCTTCCAGAAGGGAGCAACAGAAACAGACCATGAAGTGGGTGTGTGGGGTTTCTAACAATGCTTTGAGCTCTAAGCACATAGCGCTTATAAGCAGCATCCTCAATAACGGGAAGTGAGCGTCCTATAATCTCCTTGGCTGTCCTTACCACTCTCTGAATGGACTTTCTCTCTGAGGCACTGCAGCCACCCAACCAAAACAGTGATGCAGTTTGTTAAAAGGAATTGTTATATGTAATAAAACTGTAAGAAAAAAAAGAAGCAATTGTCTTTTGTGATTGACATACTTTGCCATTAGGTTCTTGAAATTAAAATTTCTTGCACTCACTGTGCCTTGTCACAGCTCTTGCCATGCTGAAAGAAGAGCTGGCTTGTAGTCTGCATCCCAAATGACTTGTAAGTATAAACATTCTTGTTTTGTTTGACTTTTATCTTTTCTGGTTCACAGTTCAGCTCACGTAGGTGGGCTTATGTGATTTTTTTTTGTTCCTTCTAAAACAGCATCTTGTTAATTCTTAGCTGTTAGGAATCTAGCTCTGGATGCATTAAAAGCAGCTCCTTTTGCTAAGGATAAGAAAATAGGAAAAATAACAAATTTTTAAATATTTTAATTATTAATCAAATGTGTATAACCTTTAGCTCAGTAAAAACAATTCTGAAAAGAAAGTAAAATTAAAATATGAAGGGAGGTTACATAAACCATAATAGAAATAAACTTGCTGAGCTTAGCTTGCCTCTCTATTTTTCCATAGAAGAGATTATATAAATATCAAGTTCCAAGAGGACTAGATGCCAAAAGATCACCAACAAGATTTTAAGCAAGCACATTCATATTATATAGTAATGAGAATCATAACCTAGCTAGTCACCTGGGGAAACCTATGTTTGTGCTCAGATTTCACCTGCTGGAAATGTCACCAAATAAAGCAAGTGAGCTTTTTTTTCCCAAAATAGAAAATGAGAAGATGAAGGATCAAATGATGGAAGGTATGTACAGAGGAGGCCCTGGGGATCAGAGGAAGGGTCATATGTGGAGATAGGACTCAGATATGGATGGAATAGAAATGAGAGTGAGGAATATGAATTCTGATAAAACATTTTCTCTTGTCTTCAATTCTGTGCCTTAAGCAGCCTTTTACCTGTGACCAGGGGTAAAATACAGATGACACGACATTTAGCTATGTAGGGGGCTGAGATCCAAATAACCAATCAATATTATCTGTTATGCATGCATTATGAGGGGAAGGCCAAAGGGCTGAATGTGACCACCCCTTGACTATAAAAATTGTTGTAAGATTGTAATCGGGGCATTTGGTTAGCTTTTGAACCAAGGTCCTTATATCTTGGTACCAAAATAAAAATATAATTTTGTATCACACCTTATGTCCGGTGACTTATCTCAGCTTTGTCACCAAGCAAGAGCCCAGTTTTGGGGACAACAAAGATTTTGATACCAAAAGTCTATCGGGACATGCATTTTGAAAGGCTAGGCAATAAAAGTGTCAAAGGGAGCCAGTGTGGAATAATAACAGGGTAACCTATTATCAGGTTTTTATTAGTCCAATACAATGTGCAGATATTAAAAGAAGTAAATACAATTTAAAATGAGTGGTTATGCTTGAAAGAACACTAGCATTTTCTGTAGGATGTCTTAAGTCAAACGTTTCATACTTTGGCATTAGAGCGTGCTCTTTTGGATAGTTTCCATCATAGTTTAGAAGAGTCCTGGTCTTTCCTTTTTGGGAGGTTCTTCCAAGTCAGAGTTATCTGTGCAATTTCAGATAATTTTCATCATAGATTAGGGTTAAGGTTAATGTAAATGTTTTTTTTTAAAAGCTTCTAATTCGTATTGAAATTAACATCCAGTTTTAAAATAAATCTAACTTAATCTAAAGGGAGCCTGTGGAGCATTCTTTAGGCCATTTAGGTACAACTTATATAAATTTTTACCTTCATTTTCACATGATAATAATTTCTCAAAAATTACAGGCAATCAACCAAAGCCTAGTGCTCTTTTCAGTTTATAATGTCACCCAAGATTATATCTATGTAACAGATATGGGCTCATCATTTCAGCTTTTAGTTTACATTAAGGAGCTTCTTCCGAAGCTAACTGATCCCATGTGTATCATACAGATGCTGCAGATTCCCAGCAAAGCCACAAAATAAAGCTTTTTGTCAAATGCCAAGACAG
This sequence comes from Hydrophis major, assembly GCA_033807585.1. Classification (NCBI taxonomy): domain Eukaryota; kingdom Metazoa; phylum Chordata; class Lepidosauria; order Squamata; family Elapidae; genus Hydrophis; species Hydrophis major. Next base: position 133,085,852 of record CM066329.1, on the reverse strand, counting down.
TCAGATCCTCCTCCCTCTACACTAAACAGAAATGAAGTCCTGATTTGGAGCTTAAATAATTGTGCTGATTAAAAAATGCATCCCCAAACAAAATGGGGTGTGAGAGAAGCTGCATATTAAGAATCAAATCTTCTACAGATTATTAAAGCAACATGGTTTGTCCAAAATACTAACTAAATAATATTATTTAGGGTTTGTGATATGGCACAAATCATCATGATCATGCTAAAGATTCTTTTTTTTTTCTACACATATAAACATTTCCAAAGATTTCAATTAACTGTGAATTCATTGGCATGGTAGCTACTGTGGTGGTTCAGTGGTTAGAATGCAGTATTGCAGACTAATTCTGCCAACTGCCAGCAGTTCAATTCTGACTGGCGCAAAGTTGACTCAGCCTTCCGAGGTCGATAAAATGAGGATCCAGATTGTTGGGGGCAATATGCTGATTCTGTAAAACTGCTTAGTAAGTGTTATGAAGTGGTATATCAGCATAAGTACTATTGCTTAGATGGCTTTAATCAAGGATAATTTAAATTCATAGATGACAAGTCTGTGACAAACTATTAATCTTCAAAACTTGCCTCTTAATCCCAGTTGTTGAAGAACATCAATGAGAACAAGATATCTCTTGCTTGTGAATATCCAGAGTAGCTGGAAGTTAAGTGGTATAGAAATCGAATGAATGAATGAAGAAACAAACAAACAAATAAATGCCATCTAATTGGCCATTTTGAGAAAGAAACTACTGGACTGAGATGGCTCTTGGTCTGCTCTAACTTTTAGGCCAAAATATGGGTTTTTTTACATGATTGGCCACTTAACCAGAATGTGTTTTCTAGTCAAATTTCTAAGGGACACCATACCATAACGTTTTCATAGAGAAACTCAGTCTTCTATTATCATTTCATTTCTGGAATTGTTGTATTCATACTGTTTTCTCTGATTCCCAAAGATACTTCTTAATGGAAGGAAAAGGGGGGAAGTTCACTAATAACCTCTCCAACTCAAAGATGATGGTGCTTATACTGTACTACTTGTATTCCACTGTGAGGGTAACCATGCTAAATGAAGTTTTACTTGACATACAGGTGCCTATTAATAAGGAATTTCTGTCAATTTACATAACAAATGTACAGTTTATTTCAAAGTGAAAATTATCCCCATCTTCAACCGATTTGTGGACTACAGAAACATTACTTAGCCTCTATAAAGAGAAAAAAATGAATGACATATGCCTGGTCAGGCAACAATTAGGTAACAAATCTTGCCTTTTATACTCTCATCCTAAATCCTAATCAAACATGAGACTGAATTTCCATTTGTAATATTTCCTATCATCTCGTTCTGCACAGCCAGGATTGAAAGCCCATTTGCAAGGAGGGAAATATTGCCTTTCCTTATTTTATTTTTTTTTAAATATAATGGACCTTGTCCTAAAGAGCACTAAAATAGGACAAATATGTAATCTCTAATGCAGAGGTCCTCAAACTATGGCCCATGGGCCAGATATGGCCTGCTGAAGCCATTAATCTAGCATGCAAAGAACCACAAGGCTGCCCCACCAACATCATCCTACCCACCCAATGGCTCCCACCTTTCAACGCAGGACTTACCTTCATGAGCTGGAACTGGAAGGTAAGGCAAAGAGCTACTAGAGGTGGGGGAAGCCAAAAATGGGCTTGTTTTTAGCTAGCAGAATGCTTCTGGAGGTGGGGGAGAGAAAAAATGGGGCGTGCTGAGGCCTCCCAGGGCCTCTGCACAGCCAGAAGAGTGCTGCAGGAGGACTGGATTGGAGGAGGAGGGCTGCCCGCTTGCCCACCCGCCAACCAAATTAGTTTTCAAGTTTCAAGCAAAAGAGATGCGTTACTTCTGGGGAGACTGCCAGATTGCCCCACCTCCCTGCCAGCCAGCTGGTCTTTGGCACGCCGCTGGTCTGCCTCCAGACAACAGATTCTCACCACCCAGCACCAATTCAGGGGTTCCTCCCCCCCAGGAGCGGGAGAGGGGGGAGAGGAGAGAGAGAGAGAAAGAGAGGAGAGAGAGAGAAAGAGAGAGAGGAGAGAGGAGAGAGGAGAGAGGAGAGAGGAGAGAGTGGGGGGGAAGACAGACTTGTTAATTGTAAGCTCCTTGGGGCTGAGAAAAATTGCTGCAAAACTGAGCTTCTTGAAGTGGACCATTAGATTTCTAAACAACTTAAAAAATGATCTAGTAAAAAGAAAAGTCAACCAAAAGAGCAATATGCAAACAAAAGCAAATAAAACAACCCCAGGTGTATTGTTTAATGGACTGCTAAATTGGCCATGCCCACCCAGTCACATGACCACCTAGCCATGCCCAGCCACCCAGTCCGGCTTCCCAACAGTCTGAGGGACCATGAGTTGGTCCCCTGTTTAAAAAGTTTGAGGACCCCTGCTCTAATCTAAGGGTTGTTGTTCAGCCCTCTTTTTCCATTCACTATAATTAGAGCTATCTAGAATTTCCAACAGCCAAAAAGAAAAAAAGAAAAGAGATAACATTTACTTATCAGCTTGACCTGAGATCTCTAACAATAATTTTAGAAAGCCAGATATTTCCTTCTTAAAATTTTGCTGTATTTTCATTTATGTTAGGTCCTTTTCTAATAACCAGGCTGATTTTCACAGCTCAGTGAAATAAATATTAATTCTCAGGTGGCATGAAAGAAATTAAATGTCCAAAGCCCCAAAGTAAGAACAGAAAACAATGAAATTAGATTTGAATATATTTGCAGGCACACTCAAATCTCCATATTTGTTCAGTAGTCAGAGTGGGAAGAATTTGTTCTAAATTTTAAACGTAACAAGAGAACTAAAGATCTAAGTTACAAAATCTCATTGGTAATGATAATGATCCAAGATATGCACCATATTGAGAGCTACTAACAGTGATGTGCTGATACACAAAGAATTTTCATTAAAATATTCCAACAGTATCTCCAACAACGTTAGTGACTCCAACCTGTATAGTATTGGATAGCCAATAGCAGGCCCAGTACTAGGTAACACAAAGAGGTGGTATTCAACAGATTCTGACCAGTTCTGGAGAACCAGTAGCAGAAATTTTGAGTAGTTCGGAGAACTGGCAAATACTACCTCTGACTGGCCCCGCACCCATCTATTCTTTGCCTCCCGAGTCCCAGATAATCAGCTGGGTCTTCTTTTGTTGCCCTGCACAGGAGAATGGAACTAGAAAGCAGGTTAGTGGGGTGGGGAGGGAATGGTGTTAAGTACGGTCGGTGGGTCCCATGAATGGATGAGGCTTGAGTAGTGAATAACAGCTCTTTATTAAACAGATAGATTCTGAGACAAAAATACCCAGCGCGCGGCAGCTCTTCTTATAGAGCTGGCCGTGGCTAGGCAGCCAATGACAACCCTTCGAGTTTGCCGCGCTTGGTTTCAGCCAATCGCGGCAAACCCTGTATGAGCCAATCAGAAACGTTCAAGCCATTCAATCACGATCCGGCTTTTCCGGACCTATAGGAATGCAGGGTTTTAAGCCTGCTAATATGGAACACCCCTCCCCTCTTGGTTCCGTCCAAGGGTAACGTAGTCACGCAAGTAGGTGGGTCTTCGGACCTGCCTACTTCACTTGCGCGGTTCATAATATCTCTGGTCATCGTCAGGTTCGGATGGGCTCCGCGTCACTCTCAAGCTTCTTGATGGAACCGCCTGGAAGGGTGAGCCAGGCCTATAGCTGCGACTCCCTCCTGGTGTATCCGGGTTGGTTGAGTCATTCGCTCTGTCGCTCCTGTCTGGATTCTCTGGGCTGGTTGAGCTTGTCCGGCTGCTACTTCCAGGTGAAGCACCCGTCTGCCTCGGTTCCCTGTTTGTAGGTAAGTATTGCTGGTTTAATGTTTGATTTTTATTTAATGTTTGTGAGGGGTGTTCTGCTTGCGCAGATGCTGGTTCTTTTTCTGAGCTTGAGGTCCCCCCCCCCGATTCCTTGGTTAGAGTCTCTGAGGGGAAAAGTGGCCAGCCTAGACCATAGCTGGTCAATGTGCCATTTCCAGCTCCTCCCGTCGGTGGTCTCGAGTCAGTAGGACTGGGGGCCGGTGACTTGGGTGATCTTTGTGGGTAGCCATAGGGGATCCCCAGTAAAGTTTTTAGCGAAAACAGTGTCTCCCACGTTGAAAGCTTGGTGTCTGCTAGTAGATCCAGGGGGTTTCTCTGGAGTGTAAGTAGGGTGCAAATGGTCTAGAGGTGACCGGAGCCTTCTGCCCATGAGTAATTCTGCTGGACATTTGTTCGTGGTGGTGTTGGGTGTGATATGTTGTATTAGAAGCATTTTGTTGATTTTTTTCGTGGATGTTGCCATGTTCAATTTTTGGGATTTTTTTTTTGTGAACTGAACCATGCATTCAGCTCTCCTGTTCGCCGCCAGGTGAGCGGGTGATGTCAGTGCGTGTCAGATGCCACGGTCTGCCAAGTATTGCTCAAATGCCAGTGCGGTAAATTGAGGTCCATTGTCAGATACTATCACATCTGGCAGACCATGCATGGCGAAAAGTTTGTTTAATTTTTTGATAACGGCTTCTGTGGTGGTTGTTTTCATTTTGCTTACTTTGAGCCAATTTGAGTAAGCATCAACAGTGATTAAAAAGGTATATCCTTTGGTTGGCCCTGTGAAGTCAATATGGATTTGCGACCAGGGGCCTCTGGGGGTTTCCCATTCTAGTGGTGGAGCTGCAGGGGGAGTAGAGTGAGTCTCTTGGCATCTGCTACAAGTGGCGACCCAGATTTCTATTTGTTTGTCCATGCCTGGCCACCAAGCGTAGTTTCTGGCCAGGGCTTTCATTCGTACAATCCCCGGGTGCCTGTCGTGCAGCATGTCTAGACCTTTTTCTGTAATGTTTCTGGTATAACCACCCAGTCTCCCCAAAGAATGCACCCCCTTTGTGAAAAAAGTTCAGTTTGCCGGTTTTTAAACAGTTTAAAGAGTTCATTTTTTCCGCTTTCTGGCCAACCCTTCCCCACCCAGCTGAGGACTCGCGCCAAGCGTTTGTCCCTTCTTGTTTCGCGGGCAATGTCTTGCACGGTCAGTGGTGGCGTGGTTACTGTTTCTATTTGTAAAATTGATAATGTGGGTGCTGGGTCGTCTTGCACGTCTGGTAGGGGGAATCAGCTTAAAGCATCAGCGTGCGAGATAGTCTTGCCGGGTTGGTGTGCTAAATGGTAATTATAAGTGGCAAGAAATTCAGACCATCTCGTCATCCTAGGTGATAGGATATTTGGAGTGGCTTTGTTCCCAGCCAAAATGCCTAGTAAGGTTTTGTGGTCCGTAATAATTGAAAAGGTCCTACCATAAATGTATTCATGGAATCTTTTCACTGTGGAGACGATGGCTAGGGCTTCTTTGTCCAGCTGGCTGTAGTTTCTCTCCGGCTCGGACAGGGTTCTTGAGAAGAATGCAATGGGAGCCTCTTTCCCATTCAGCAAGGTGTGGCTTAGGATTGCTCCAACACCAAAGGGTGATGCGTCGCATGTGACAGTCAGCAGCAGAGTTTCATTATACTGAATAAAGACTGCGTCAGAAGTTAAAAGGTTTTTTATTTGTTGGAAAGCGTGTTCCTCTCGCCTTTCCCAGATCCAGGATGCCGCTTTATCCAGGAGCCTATGCAAGGGTTCCGCAACAGTCGCCTTCTGGGGTAGGAAAACATTATAGAAATTAATGAGTCCAGGGAATGCTTGGAGTTCCGTTTTATTTTTCGGTCTGGGGGCTTCCTTGATGGCTTTTAATTTTTTGTCAGTAGGGTGAATTCCATATTTGTCTAGGAGGTACCCCAGGAATTCAACCCTTTCAGTACATAGCTGGCACTTCTCTTTTTTTACTTTGAGGCCAGAGTCTTTAAATTTTTGTAAGACCGCTCTTAGCCATTTCTCTAATTGTTTCTTATTGGGGGCTGCTACTAGCATGTTGTCAAAATAGGGTACGACTCCTTTAATTCCCTGCAGCAGTCTTTCCATTAGGCTTTGGAAAACCCCAGGTGTGACGCTGACTCCAAATTGGAGTCGGTTGCATTTAAATGCTCCTCGATGTGTCACGATCATTTGTGCCTCGACAGTTTCAGCATCGACCAGCAGTTGTTGATAGGCTTGTGCCAGGTCGAGCTTCGCAAAGATCCAAGTGAGTGTAGGAGATGCTGGACTACTGGCACAGGGTAGGCACTCTGCTGCAGGGCATGGTTCAGGGTGGCCTTGTAGTCTCTACAGATTCTCAGGGAGCCATCTGGTTTGATGGGGGTGACGATGGGTGTTTCCCAACAGGCATGGTCGATAGGTTCTAATACTCCTTGCGCGATGAGCTTACTTAATTGCTCGTCTATCTTAGGCTTGAGTGCAAATGGCACTCAGCACAGCTTGAGGCGGATGGGAGCGATGTCTGGGCTAAGATTGAAGGAGATTGGGGACCCCTTGTACTTGCCTAAAGTGTCATCGAAGACCTCTTGGAAGTCTTGTACAAGCGTCGCCTCCCAATCTCCTTCGTCTGTGTGATTGATGCCTGCCATCTCTATCCCTAACGGCGAGAACCATTGTAATCCGAGTAGGCTGGGGTGGTCTTTTTCCACAATTGTAAGTGGTAGAATATTGGTGCAGTTTTTGATGGTGATCTTGAAATGCCCGATGCCAGCCACTGGGATACGGTTTCCTTGGTAGTCTCTCAGGATCAATTTATGGTCACTTAGTTCCTGGCGAAGTATGCTGGGTATTAGGCACTTTATAGTGCGCCAGGAGACCATGGAGAGGTAGGAGCCAGAATCTACCTCCATGGTGCACGGTTGGTCTTCGATACTGACCTCGATGCGTACCTTCCGTGCATCTATTGGTGAAGAATGGGCGATGATAACTGTTTGGTGTGTTTCTTCTCTTCGCGGTGCATCGTTAAATCTTTTGTTTTGGTTGTCCCGGCTCCACCATCTGTCAGTCGGGTGGTCCCGGTTTTTGGTGGGGGTGCCATCTTGTCTTCTCGGGCTGTTGCCTCAACGCTGGGTGCTGAAGTTTCTTTTAGTGCGGCATACTTTAGCGATATGCCCCCGCTTCTCACAATGTCGGCAACCAGCATCCAGGAACTTGCATTCGGAACGCGGGTGATTTTCTCTGCAGCTGGCACACTGGTACCCCGACTTACAACCCCACCAGTCTCGTCGATTGCATTCTGACTGAAGTCAGTGAATCTCTTCTTCTTCGCTGTCAGAAAGGATTTCAACGTCGCCATGGTGGGTGAGGTGGACTCCCATGGAAAGAATGAGACACAAAGGCTGGTGTACTCGGGATGGGAGTCTAGAGCAAATTCTAGTGCCCCCTTTTATTGAGAAATTCGTACATAGTAAGCATTCACATTGTGGATTACAATAATTAGATATAGCACACAAAACTGTTTACAATTGTCTGAGCTGCTTAATTGTTTCTGGTGTTTGTTTTAAATTTCCTTGCTTATCTCAGTGACCCTTAGGCAGACATGTATGTATAAGGTCTTAGACCAGGGGTCTCCAACCTTGGCTCCTGGAAGCCTGGCGGACTTCAACTCCCAGAGTTCCACAGCCAGCTGGCTGTGGAATTCTGGGAGTTGAAGTCCGCCAGGCTTCCAGGAGCCAAGGTTGGAGACCCCTGTCTTAGACTAATCATTACCCAATACTGAAGTCAAAGTTTATTCCCACATCTCCTCTGTTTTAGTTTTTTGATGATCGCGGATGCCTCGGTAGCTTTTCGCCATCTGCAACAACAGTTCTCCTTCCGTAGGCTTCACCCGACACATTCCTAAAAGTCCAGGGAGACATTGGATACAACAGCATACACAAAGAGAAAGTATAAAAAGCAATATCACTCCAACAATTAGGTGATGAATCCATGAACCATCTGGCAACCAGGACCAAAGTGCAGACCACACGTCCAGTCCCTCATCCTCCGATTGTAATGGATTCTCACTCAGGGTTTGTTCCATATGCTGTATAGTAGCTGTAACGTTTGGAGAATAATCAGAGATATACATGCAACAATGTGTATGAATCACAATGCAAACTCCCCCTTGCGCAGCCAAAATAGTGTCCACCGCATATCTGGTTTGCAGGACAAAGTCAAAGATTTTTCCTTGTTCTTCTTCAAGCAGATTTAGCGTTTTAATAGTGTCTTTAAACATAGTAACTGTCCAATTGTTTAAATGATGCAAATCTCTATAGTTCATCATAACTCCTAAAGGAGGAATAACTCCCCTTGATGTCTGTGTCCAGTAGTCATGATTCAAAACAGAGTTTACTTCCGTTGCAGAACGCCCATTGCGGATATGAGCAGTCCCCAAAGATTTTAAAATGACATGAGATGGGATTACTTTCCCAAAGGTCAGACTCCTTTCCATCGTGCTGGCATGCGATCATAGGCCATCCGTCCACACAGCAACCATAGATTTGCTCCCAGGAGATGACCAACCGTATTTGGTTCAGCATAGATTAATTGTACAAAAGATTCCATTAACATAGCCAAATAAATGGGCGGTGGTGCGTATTTCCCATTGGCACATTTGGGCAGCTGGTATTCTATCATGATGGGACAACATGTGTTTGGACACCCATTTTCATTGATCAAAGATATGATATCAAATTTAGAAATATTATGTACAAAGTAAGTGAGATTTTTAGTTTTCATGTCATCCGGATAAACCCGACTTCCATTGCCAATAACAATTGTTTTGTTGCAAAATGGATATGTTCCCAAGTAAGTCATATTCTCTACTGTCTCATTGTGAGTCCAGCAGATTCCCGCCACCTCTTGGATTCGGTTTCCAAGATGCAATGTATTTATGTTACTTTTAGTCCAACTGTTAGACCACATCCCTGAACAACCATAGCATTGTCCCTTATACCAGTCACCTTCGGCCAAAGGTACTGCAACCATTGGAAACCCTGATGTTTTTTGAGTTGGCATGTGCATACATACCCAACAATCAGTTTTATTATGAAGGTTTGCTAGCTTCCCCATGTCCTGGATGTTTCTTTTCCATTCCCCCAAATCCATCCCCTTGCCCCTTTGGCTGATGATAAGGACGCACACAGCGAGCAGGAACCCAAACAACTGTCCCCTCATCTTTAACAGCAGCGTATCAGCAGGACAGGTCCTTTCCACGTTGGATCTGGTAGTCTTTTATACTGAACTTTCGGTCTTGGCGTACCTGCAGAAGGAGAGGAAGCAAAATGCCTACAACCCCCCCACAGGGGCACGGCACTGGGCTTTAAAATGGCCAGGCTTTCCACAATTAAAACAATTCCCTGTAGGTTTCATCCCTTTTTGCAATGCCATAGCCAAAGTCTCCATGTTGTAAGCCTGAGAACCCACCACTGCACATGCTTTTAACAGATCAGCCAGAGTAACCTCACCTCTAGCCACCAAGGGCTGCAAGATACGCTTGCAGTCAGCGTTTGCATTTTCAACTGCCAATTTCAGCAAAAGTTCTTTTGCAGCTTCCTCATTAGAGATTTGCCTGGTAATAGCCAATTGTAGCCTTTCCACAAAATCATTATAAGATTCAGATGCTGTTTGCTTAATTTGAGAAAAAGACCGTGCTGGGGTTCCCACATCCTGAATGCGGGACAACGCCCCAAGGACAGCTGCCATAACCACTGGAAGTATGTGATCAGGCAAATTAGCAGCTTGATCTGCAGTGGATTCAAACAAGCCTGCCCCATAGATTTGGTCTGGTGTATGCAGCCCCCCCGAATTCCTTCCCTTAGTGACAGCCTCCCTTTGGTATTCTGAGTCAAAGACCACATACTGAGTAGAGCTCAATATCATTCTCATTAAATCTTTCCAGTCACTAGGAATCACGCGTGAGGTAGCCAAACTTGTCAGAAGCCCCTTTGTAAAAGGAATTTGAATACCATAATCTTTTACTGCTTTTTTAATTTCCCTAAGAACTGCTAAAGGAATCGGAACCCATTCAGTCTGCAGATTGCCTTGAGCATCCACTTGCCTATTGACTGGAAACAAATTCATCTGGGTAATCTCATCAGACTCTAACTTCCCCTCATTGAAAGCCTGATGCATCATGGCTTGAACTTTTCCCATTTTTGATTGGATTTTATCATCCACTGGAGTAGGCGTTGTTGGAAATGATAAAGCACACTCCAGTTTTGGAGAAGGCGGGTACAATACAATTCCTTTATAAGGAAGAGGTTCTACTAAAGTTTTTAAAAGAGGTTGTTGCTGGGTCTCTAAAGCAGTCATAACAATCTTCCAAAATATCAAAATTTCAGCTGTTGCCTGTGGCTCTTCATGAAGGATAGTTCCAATTCTCCTCCATGTGTCTAACTTTAAAGAGCCTTTCTCTGGATACCAGGGACATTGCCACCAGATCTCTTGCAGCAGCTCTCTCACATTATCTTTTGAAAGAACTATTTGCTCCCCCCCAAAGGGTTTAAAGATAAAGTAGTTTGTCCTGGCTAACTTCAGCAGTTCACTAACATGCCGTTCCTGTGGCTGAGAGAGTTTTCCCCCCCATGCTCCCTGAATAATCCTATTGTCCAGCAATAGTTAAGTACGTACTTTACCTATTCCAGGCGAGGAAACACAGAGATCCGGACACGTACCACCTGCAGTGGATCACGTTGGGGTCACCACTTGTGGTGGACTCCCATGGAAAGAATGAGACACAGAGGCTGGTGTACTCGGGATGGGAGTCTAGAGCAAATTCTAGTGCCCCCTTTTATTGAGAAATTCGTACATAGTAAGCATTCACATTGTGGATTACAATAATTAGATATAGCACACAAAACTGTTTACAATTGTCTGAGTTGCTTAATTGTTTCTGGTGTTTGTTTTTAATTTCCTTGCTTATCTCAGTGACCCTTAGGCAGACATGTATGTATAAGGTCTTAGACTAATCATTACCCAATACTGAAGTCAAAGTTTATTCCGACAGGTGGGTGGTGGTTGCGAGTTTTTCTGGTGTGGTAGGTGCCTTCACTGGTCAATTGACGATTGGTTCCATTTGAACGCCGCATTCGGGCTGCTGATTTGCGGATAGCTTCAGCTTCGATTACTTCGGCTATGGCATCGGCGAGGGAGATGTCACCCTTGGCCAGTAGTCTGCTTTGGAATGCTGGGTCTTTCAGGCCGAGAACGACCTGGTCTCACATGGCCTCATCTAGGTTAGCGAATCCTCACAAACCTCCAAGGTCCCTCAGGTTGGCCACGAATTCACCGATGCTCTTGCCCTCATGCTGGTTTCTTTGATAAAAATCATGCCTCCGGATAAAAGTTGGTACGGCCGGAGCATAGAGGTTTTGGAGGATGGGAGCTAGGTTGTCCCAATCCATCGTTTTGACATCTGCGAGCTTTGCTAGCGCCTTGGCCATTTTGAAAATGGCAGGCCCGCAGTGCGTTAAAAATACCACCCATTTCTTGCTGCCGGTGGCGTCTTTCAAGTTGTTGGATTCCAAAAACATTTGGAAACGATCAATGTAGGACTCCCAGTCCTCGCTGGCTGGGTTAAATGGTGCGGGTGGCGTGGCGCTGCTGGCCATTTCGCTGGTCGTCTCTGTGCCGTTGCCACGTGCTGGTTAGTCTTGTTGTCTCAGAATCCCACCTTTGTTGCCAGTGTTAAGTACGGTCAGTGGGTCCCATGAATGGATGAGGCTTGAGTAGTGAACAACAGCTCTTTATTAAACAGATAGATTCTGAGATGAAAATACCCAGCGCGTGGCAGCTCTTCTTATAGAGCTGGCCGTGGCTAGGCAGCCAATGACAACCCTTCGAGTTTGCCAGGCTTGGTTTCAGCCAATCGTGGCAAACCCTGCATGAGCCAATCAGGAATGTTCAAGCCATCCAATCACGATCCAGCTTTTCCGGACCTATAGGAACACAGGGTTTTAAGCCTGCTAATATGGAACAAATGGGACTGCAGTAACCTTCCCCCAGGAGTGGGGAGGGAATGGGAATTTTGCAGTATCCGTCCCCTGGAGTGGCCCACCAAGCCATGCCCACTAAGCCATGCCATACCACGCCCACCAAGCCACATCCACAGAACCATTAGTAACAAATTTTGATTCCCACCACTGGTAACACATAAGTATCAGTGCAAAAAATGATAACAGAGGAACACCATTCTGGGCTGTCATTTGATTCACAATGCACCCCAGGTACAATGTACAATATAACAGCCTCAAATGTTGCATTATCTCATCAAGGCATTTCACAGGCACTATGAATTCAGAAAGAGATCTCAGTAGCCATGTTCTCTAAACTATTGAAACAGATATTTAAGGTGCTGGTTGTCATCTTTAAATCCCTTCATGGCATGGGGCAATTTGGGACCACCTCTTCTGAAGGTTATCTGTCTGTTCCATCAAGGAATGGGTGGTCTCTTTCCTCAAATATTGTCACCAAGTGAGACCCCTGAGATCCGGCAAATTTTCACTCTACCAGCCTTCTGGAAGACTTAAAAAGCTTGATCTGACCTCAGAAGGTGAAGCTGGATTCCAACAATTTTGTTTGGGATTTTGTATTGGATGTTTTGGATATTATTTTTATTTTTGCCTTTGGATTGGTTATGTTTTGTGAGCCATTCAAACACATTACTTCCTGCGGACCTACTACTACATATCTAAAATGCAAACTACTCCACACAAGAAGCCTCGCAAAAAAATGGATATATTTGTCTGTGAGACCTGGTTGAATACATCTTTTTCAGACTCCATTATCACAGTCGGAGAATATCACATTTATAGGTCAGATCACAAAATCCATAGAGGAGGTGGAGTTGCTATCTTCTATAAAAAATCCCTAAAGCTAAGAAAGATTCAAATTATACAAGAGCTTACTCTTCCAGAGACCATCATTTGTGAACTGTCCTTAAATACCACCATCCGCTTCTTACTATGCTACAGAGCCCCTGATTATGACATAGTTCATGCAGACAAACTAACTTCACTGCTGACATGGGCTGCCTTTTGTCCACACCCTCTTATTTTCCTTGGTGACCTCAATCTACCTCTTATAGATTGGACCCTAAACAAATGTACATCCGAATCTATACATGCAACCCTGTACAATGCCGCTGCTACACTGGGACTGGATCAATTAGTAACTAACAACACTGGACTCAACAACTGTCTCGACCTCATCTTCTGCAACAGCTCAAACTCAATTTATGGCCTACAAATACAAGAACCCTTTTCAAGCAGTGACCACAGTATGATTGACTTTTGTCTCAATTTATGCCCTCACAAAGAAGATCATAATGATGGATTTCCAAAATACAATTTCAACATAAGATAAGCAATATACAAGGCTTCTAAAGAAAGAAATGAAATATTGTTTTGAATCCTCTGAAGTCAAGGATTCATAAGCGAATAAATAAAGTAATCTTCCATACAGTTAGGACATTGAATAAGAAATTAAACATGAATATATTCTATTGCAAACTGAATGTACACATCACTTTATAATCTGTATGATAATAATATGACATCTGTTAGGCACATGGACCATCTTATTGTGACTTCCAGTTTTTGTATCTGCTCTGATATTTTTGTATTTTTCTCTGTGACACTTTATGGAAGCAAACATTTTGACTTTGAAGAACAGGATGAGTATCGATGTTTTTTAACTTTGGTGTTGGAGAAGACTCCTGAGAATACCAGGGATAGCCAAGAAAATAAACAAATAAATTATGGAACAAAACAATCTAGAGTTCTCATATGAGGCACAAAGGTCAGGTTCAAATTATCATATTTTGGATTTATAGTGTAAAAACTAGTTCTCCTTGAGAAAGCTGTTCTTGCTAACATTTAGTCAAACTTCTGCTGTGGATATATGCTGTTAATTTTGCTACTGCTGTGTAGTTTTTTATGATTATGTTCCCAATCAGAAGTGTTATATCTTTTTTCCAACATTGGACAATGTTAAACCCTAGTATGTATAGCAATAAACTGTGATATTTTCTGTTGGTATATTCTAGAATTATACTTAGTAAGATACTTTGTAATTTCATTTCAAATTTAATTTTCAAAATTCTCTGAATTGTACTATGTATATCTTTCCAATACTTTTGAGTTTTTGAACATGTACCATAACATGTGGTAAAATGTTCCTTCTGTTTCATGGCATTTCCAACATTTGTTACTGTATGGAATTGTAAAACATATATACAGTATATAACACTGCAAGGCAATATACTTACAGAATGGTTTCTAAGATACTCTAAAATTTATAAATACTGCACGTCTGTCAAAAGTAGAGGGCAGTTATCTATTTTCCCAAATGGCTTTTTAATTTAATTTTTCCTTTTGTCCTTTTTTTTCCACTTTTAAATATTTATAAACAACAATATTATATATCTCTGTATTAAGCATTAAGCTAAAAATAGAAATAGAAATCCTTATAATATTAAAAATGAATGGAATGCATTTTGCAGCAGTTTATCAATACCAGACTTAATTCTCATTGTATAATTTAAGCAATATTATGTTCATTAAAATCTCAGAGTTATATTAAGATTGAAATAAAGTTGGTTTTTCCTTCTTATCAATAAAGATTTAAGTTATATAAATTATTATAGTGCCAACATTTTTTAGTTTATAATATACAAATACTGCTGCACCTAGCTAATATTGTATATTATTTGCATCCTATAACACAATAAAGCAGTTAACTAGAAAAAATTCTAACAACCCCAGCAGCAAGAACAAAGCTAGTTCCCTATTGTTTTTCTTGTTCTTCTAGCTCTGAATTCCCTCCTCACTTTCCTATTATTATTCCAATGTATTCCCAACTGTACTGGATTTTTTTCCCATCACTGAAGACACTAAGTCTAGCAGAGAGAGTTCAACGAAGTCTAATAGGATATAATTCTTCATTGGCCAAGTGTGATTGGACACTCCAGGAATTTGTCTCTAGTGCATAAGATCACAGTGTACATATAAATAGCAAGTCATAGATTATAGATCATAAATGATCATTATAATCATAAGTTAGAAACAACAATTGACAAATCATAAGAAATCAATAGGAGAAAATAGTAGAAAAGATGAGAGGATGAGAAAAAATGAGAAATGAGACAGTGCTATGGGAATTGTGTTCAGCAGAGTGATGGCACAGAGTGGAGGAGGAAAATAACTTTGGGTCTAATTGTTTTGGCATGCAATGCTCTATAGCAGCATCCTAAGGGGAGAAATTATTATCAAGGATGGGATGCTACTGGTTCGGCCCAGTTCTATAGAACAGGTAGCTCTGAAGAGCAGCAGACACCAAACCGGTTTGCTGCTATGACCTTTTGCTCGTCTGTTTGGCCCACCCACCCACCCGCCTGGGCTTTTGGCTGTCCTTTATTTCCTGCTATTTCAACCTCAGCTGCTTTACACGGCATAGCTGAGGTTGAAAAAGCAGGAAAGAAGAGGATTTTCAAACGCTGCTCACCCACGCGCAGTGCTTTTCAGCTATCCGGGCAGCACAGTTGATGGTTTGTTTGGGGTTTTTTTTTTAAAGCTGTACACACAAATCGCACTTGCACTCTCACTAAACTGGTAGTAACACTGGTTGAATCCCACCCCTGGTTATTATAGATTATGTCCAGGATGTGAGGAATCTGTAGATATTTTCTCAGCCCTCTTTCTGGTTCATGCTGTATAGAGTTCTTCAAGGGAAGGGAGGCTGGTTGCTGTTGTGAATGAATAAATGTTTAATAAAGTTATCTAGAGCTTGAAATCAAGTGCAGGGTTCTGGCCCTGCACTTCTGATTGGCTGTTAAATGGGGAGATCAGATTGGTCTGTTCAGGAGAATCTGATTGGCCATTAGCAAGCCGTTCTCATTGGTTAACGAAGCTAGCGCTCCCAGGTTGCCATTGGTTGAATAGTTAATAAGTTGCCTATATAAGGAAGGCTACAGCAGCCATCCAGTTTGAGCTGTCACACCACGTAAATAAAGAGTTGAAGTTTACTGTTTCACCGGCTCGTCTCCATTCTTCGCACCCATGCTCCACACTTAACAGTTGCGATTGTTTTTTCTGCAGTCCTAACTATCTGTTGAAGTCTGTACCTGTCCTATTTGGTTGCTGTGCCAAACCAGACAGTTATTGAGGTACAAATGACAGACTTAGTAATTCCTATGGAGAATTATATCAGCAGATCATTGGACAATCTGATCTTTCTGAGTTGGCACGAGAAGAACATTCTTTGTTGTGCTTTTTTAATGATGGTTCTAATGTTAGGTGTCCATTTCAAGTCCTTGAAGATAATAGAACCCAGAAACTTGAAGGTTTCTACTGTTGATACTGGGTTGCCTAATATTGTAAGAAGAGGTACAATAGGAGAGCTTCTTCTAAAATCTACTATCGTCTCTACAGTTTTAAAGTGTTCCACTCCAGGTTGTTCCAGTTGTACCACAGGGCCAGTTCATCTATCTTTTGTCTATATGCAGACTTATCATTGTCTTGAATGAGACAAATGACTATTGTATCATCTGCAAACTTCAGTACTTTAAGAGAGGGATCCTTTGAGATCACTTGAAAACCTGACATAGTCATTGGTATATAAGAAGAGAGATGGAGAGAGCACACAGCCCTGGGGGGACTCCTGTGCTAATTGAACAGGTTTTAATGTGATTTTCTGTAGCTTCACCTGCTGCTTAAAAAAATGTTTGCCTGACTACAAATATTCAGCCTTCAAATTTCTTCCTGTTTATATCTCTGAAGTCTTGTTAAATGCCTATAACTCAATGAATATTATGGCTCCTATAATACTATCCTTAATTACTGATGGTGTGATACTCTCCTGATCACTGAAGTTCATAAGAATGTTGCCTGTGTCATTGTTTTGATCATTCCCTTTCTTCTATTCGTATTGCTCGTTTGAGCTTAAGCTTTCTTGTGACAAACAATATACTTAAATCTTGTACTTAAATCTTGTAAAGGAAGAATGGTGAGCAACAAGATAAAGCAGATGCTATTTTGTTATGCTTCTCCCAATATCAGGGTTTTTTTAAAAAAAGAAGCTATTATCTTTTACCTTAGCTGAATGTGCCACTCATGTTTCCTTATTCAAATCAGGTATCATCTCTTATTCCAGTTTTCCCAGGGTAGCAGTAAATTCATCTAAAATGTCCCATGCTTGATTTGTGGTAGTAGTTTTCTGTTTACCTTCTTAAGAGCCATGCCATGAAAAATCTAGCAATTTATCTCTGGCATAAATTGTTTTAAGCCTAGGTAGAGTCTTTTTCAGCATATTAAAAGCTGTATGTTGTTAAGCAAACAAGTCCTCAAATAATGACATCATCTTTTTAAAAAAAAAAACTCCTCAAAGAAAGTTGTCTATCTGTTTGTTATCTATCTGGCTCTACATAGCCCTGATTATACAATCAATTCATAAACTTTATCTTATATGAGCTTTATAAAGGTCTTCCGGTTTTGCATGGCTTCGGCAGCAGCAGGAATTCACTTGTCTGCGATTCCTGCTGTGCTTGCTGCCAAGGTGCCCCCGATCCAAATGGGTCTGGGGGATATGGCTGCCCTGTAGAGGCAGCCGAAGAGAGAGGGGATCCAGACAGGGGTTTGCGGGTGTCGCAGACCCCCCTCCCCAGCCGGAAAAACCCCTTTTTCCCAAGGTGGTGGAGCGGCGGTCAGTGATGGCCATCACAAAGAAGCCTGCAGCCGCGTAAGATTTGTGCTGGAGGATGCAGGAGGAAGTGAAAATCTGGCTGAGCTGAGACAATAACAACTCTTAATTACCCTGGAAACTGAAATGTTTGAATTGCCTGAGGATACATTGTTTCCCAAAGAAGACTGGAAAGCTGCAGTTAAAGCTGTTAAGGGGGAAAAAAAATTTTCTTAACTCTCCCTCCCCATAGGAATAGCAGATGGAGATCTAGACTTCCAGTTTGCAAGCTTTCGGCGGTGGCAGGGATTCACAACCGCGCGATCCCTGCTGCATTTGCCGCCAAGGTTCTCCCGATCCATTTAGATTTGGGGGATATACTGCCCCATAGAGGCAGCTAAAGACAGGGGGGATCCGGCAAGGGGTTTGGGGGTGTCGCAAACCCCCTCCCCAGCTGGCTAAACCCCCTTTTCCTGAGGCGGAGGAACGGTGGTCAGCAATGGCTGCCACGAAGAAAGCTGCAGCTGGGTAAGCAGGTGCAGGAGGGAGAAAGCTAGAAGAAAAGTGAAAGCTGCTTCTAACCAGGACAAGGCGGAAGAAAGTGACTTGGAACCTGGAAGGCTGCTAAGTATATATTGTTCCTTGTGAGAGTTATAAGCTGCGAATACTCTAAAGGGGAAAGTTTTTTCCTTGTTCTACTCTCCTTCCTAAAGTGACAGCGGGGAAAAAAAGAAAGAAAGAAAAAACCTTTTGGCTGTGAGTGGGAAGGGAGAGTGAAAAAAATAAGAGCCAAATTTGAAAATAAGGAGAAGATTGCCTAGAATTGCAAAGAGTTTAAAAACTTCCAAAAAATATATTTGAAAAGGATTTGTGACTACTTTAATCCCAGAAAGAGAAAGTGAAGAAGTAGAAGGTATCTAAAAGAAACATTCTGTTTGGATTGTTTTGGTGATTTTGGAACCTTTGGAAATTACTTTTGATTAAATCATCTGGGTGGTTGGTTGGGAAAACTTTTTCTCTACACAATGGCATCATCTATGGATGAATTGAAACTTATATATCAAAAATATGAAAGAGAAAAACAAGGAGGGGAAGATGGTCTTGGCACTATTTTTCAATACTTAGAAACGGCGGTTTATATTTATGTGAAGCAGAATGAGGATGATGGGGACAGAAGAAGAAGGAGCCATCTTTGATGAACAAATGACTTTGACTGGAGAAGGGAAAAAGCAAGAGAAAAAGGAAAAAAGGTCTTTGAGATCTGGAAAAACAGTCCAAAAAGAGAAGAATAAGGTGAAAAGGGGACATTGTATTAAAAAAACAACAGAAAGGGGGAAAGCAGAACAAAAGGGAAGTGGAGAGACAAGGGGTTAAAGAGGACAAGGAGAAGAAGAAGCAAGGGAGAAAGGAAGGGATGAGAAGTCCTAATGATGGGGAGCAAGATGTTAAGAAGCAAAAGTTTTTTTAGAGATAAGGGATAAATTTTATTGTTAAAGGGATTCTAGAAAGGTACATAAGACTGCATTCTTATACTTGTATTTAGAAGTAATCATAGAAAATTAGAAATAATATGTAACTTAAAATATGATAAAATATTTAACATAAATTAGTGAGATTTTTGGTTAAGAAAAGGGAGTACTGTAATGAAACATGATTTAAGATTGTGATGTGGGGGGGGGGGTAATAATCTTTGGAAAGCATAAGTGTTCCCACAAAGGCATGATATCTTATTGAAATGGATAAAATGTTCAAGATATAAAAGATTGTTAATATTAATGATTAGTAAAATCTTCGTGGAAATGAGATTTGAAGTAGAAGAAGGAGGAACATTTTAATGAAATATAGCTATAATATGTGATGTGGGGGGGGGAATAATTATGGAAAATAGGGCTCCCATAAGAGTATTGAAAAGCAATGAGTTAAATGTTTAAGATATGAATGAATATCAATACTAATGAATAGATTTGTATTATTTTTAATAATATAGTATAATTTTAAAATGTACCAGACGGAATCCCAATGTATGTTATGTGTTTTATATTAAGTATTATAAATATAGGGGAAAGAGATAAAGGCATCATACTCCATATAGTGTACAGGAGAAATACTTCTTTTTTTTTAAAGAAGAAAAATAAATAGTTGGCTGGAATAGAACAGACAAAAAGAATAATAAATATTATGACATGAATTGAGAGGAGATAAATAAAATAAAATAAAATTGAGAAAATTTAAAGGAGAGAAGAAGTTATATAGAAAATTGAAAATGTTAATAAGATATGAAATGGTATGTAAAATGAATATGAATTTGAATTTGTGTCTGTATCAAGAGTTTTAACGTGGGACTAAGCAACTTTCAGAAAAGAGATTTTTTATGCTTTTATGTTTTGTGTTTATGTCTATTTATGTATTGTTTGTTTTGAAAATAAAACTTGTTAAAAAAAAAAAAAGGAATAGCAGACAGAGATCTGGAAAACCTACTTGGGCACAGAAGGTAACTCAATTTGAAATTTAAAGCCAAGGGATAAAGGATTTCTGGACATTGGATTTTTAAAAAGAACTTAAAACTCTTTTTATTTTTTACAAGGGGAAGGGAAGAGATAAAGACTTATTATAAGATTGTACTGAAGGAGATTGCTTTGAGCCTATAAGAACAGGATTAAAAAACATTAAAACTTCTAGAAGATCATCTTGGAAGTGTGTATTTGAATTCTATCCCAGGAGGTGAAAATGTAGAAAGAAGAAAGTGCTAAATGAAACTGTTTGTTTTGATTTGGTTTGTTTTGTGACTTTGAGATCTCTGTGAAATTTTGTTTTTAAAAAAAAGGGATTAAAGACATTAGGGTTGCGTTAAAAAAGAAAGAAAGAAAAAATGGCATTATCTTTTGAAGGACTACAAATGGAATTTCAAAAACTGAAAAACAAAGATAAGGGCTCGTTTGGATCTATCTTTCGCTTTTTGGAAATGGCGATTTCTACCTATCAAGAAATATGACAGGAAGGCTGGGATGAATGAGAAGAAGCCATCTTTAATGGACAAACACACTTAGTGGAGGAAGAAAAGTGGAAGGGGGGCAAGGAAAAGATGAACTTAGAACTTAAAAAAGCAACCAAGAAAAAGAAAAAGGAGATGAAAAAGTGATATGATGTCAGAAAGCAACAGAAAAGAGAAATACAACAGAGAGGGAAGATTAAGAGAGTGAAATTGGAGAGATGGGGGGGGGTCAAAAAGTTAGAATGGAGAAGAAAGAAAGGGGGAAAGGAAAGAGAAGTCATAAAGGCTTTAAACAAGATGCAAAAAAACGTGTTTTTTTTTCAGAGATAAGGGGTGAGATAATTTTTTTAAAAAATGATTCTGCAAAAGTACATAAAATGCATTGTAGACATTAGTATTTGAAGCTGAGTTAGAAAATTAGAATATTATATGATTTAAAAATGTATTAAAGCGAAGTCATGATTTAATTATAGAGTTTAATTTCTTATGAAATAGTATTTTTATTGTTTAAGAATTAATAATAGAATTTAATTTCCTATAAAACATTGTTTTTACTATATTATAAATTTAATATTTCTTTTTTACTTGTTTTTAGTTTTATTATTACTTATTAAACTCAGTATTATTTGTTTGTGTTCTGTCCTTCATTAACATACTCGAGATCCCCGCGCTTTGATTGGCCAAAGCGCGGGGCTCTCCGATTGGTCAGGCGAGCCGCGCCGATTGGCTCGCTAAGAATCTCCCGCGATTGGTCCGTTCAGACCGCGGGAGATTCAAAGCGGTGCCATTGGCCGCGGCCGCCGCGGCGAAAGGAATAAATACCATGGGCATTTTTTCCTTTCGCCAGTTCGGTTCCAGCATACCAATAAAAGAGCTTGCATTGAAGTCACCGACTCCTGGCATCATTTCGCGGACACGACACTGGCGACGAAGGTGGGATCCAGACCCTGAACCGAACCACGTGTCCGACGGAAGCCAGACGAACCTCCGAGATGGCGAAAATCGCACCGCCCACCCCCTTCAACCCCGCCACCGAGGACTGGGAATCATTCTCCGACCGATTCCGCATGTACCTCGAGTGCACCGGCATGAAGGACGCCTCCGGCCCAATGAAACGTGCCGTCTTCTTGACCCACTGCGGAACCGAGGTTTTCCAGATGGCCAAAGCGCTGGCCAAACCCGCCGATGCCACCGCGATGGACTGGGACGTCCTCGAACCCATACTGCGGCGGCACTATGCTCCAGAGGTACCCATCCTGATCCGGCGAAACGAGTTTTACCGGCGGGACCAGAGTGAGAGCTTCAGCGACTTCGTTGCCGAGCTGCGGCGTTTAGGGGGGCTCTGCGAATTCGATAACCTAAACAACGCTCTGAGAGACCGAATCATGCTCGGTTTGTGGGACCCCGCCCTCCAGAGCCGGCTGATGGCTAAGGGCGACATCAGCCTAGCAGACACCCTCACCGCAGCCGCAGCCGCCGAACCAACCTGAACTTCCGCCGACAGCATGCGCAGACCAAACACGGGGGACCGCAGCGGAAACAACAACCCGGCGAGGTCGACCGAGCCCAAAACCAAGACGACCACCCACCAGGGCGACTTCCACTCGGCATCCGGCACGTCCGATGACGAGGAGGACATCCATCGACTCCAGACAGGGCGCGACCCACGGAACCAGCGAGGTCTTAAGTCGAGGACCAACTGTGCCGGCTGCGGCGGCGACCACCCCAGGTCGGAATGCCGGTTTTTCGAATCAATCTGCTGGCATTGCGATAAAAAGGGAAACATTGCCCGTGTCTGCCGCCTGAAGAAAAACCGCAGTCCGGCACGATGGGACCAGAGCGACCGGAGGAGGGAAAGCACACCACCCTGGACCAGAGATCGCCCCTTGGACAGCCGATGGGACCGGAACGGACGATCCTCGTGAGGCGGCGACAACCGGCGGAGAGAGGAGACCCACCAGACGGTCACCATCGGCCACGCCATCACTGACGCCCGGAAGGTCCACGTCGAGGTATGCATCGAGGGCCAGCCATGCAAAATGGAGGTGGACTCCGGATCCTACCTCTCCATGATTGCATGGCACGA
The DNA here is from genome assembly GCA_033807585.1 of Hydrophis major. NCBI lineage: Eukaryota > Metazoa > Chordata > Lepidosauria > Squamata > Elapidae > Hydrophis > Hydrophis major. The sequence goes on along the minus strand of CM066329.1, from coordinate 133,063,180 downwards.
GATAAAGCGGTTGGTGCCGACCCTCCAAAGGAGGAACGTAGACAGCCAGAGACTCATTGTAAAGGACTACCAGGGAAACCGCATCCCGGTAGTCGGCACCAAAAGCTTTAACATCACTTATAAGGGGCGCACTGAACGACTCCCCCTAACGATCGTCGACCGCGACCGCCCAAGCCTACTGGGACTGCAATGGTTCGCCCCGCTCGACATCGCCCTCACGGGAGTCGACCACGTCACCGACGACAGCTGGGAGCAGCAACTAGCCCGGGAGTTCCAAGAGGTCTTCGACCGAAACCTAGGCAAGTACCAAGGGCCCCTTATATCATTCGACCTAGACCCTAACGTCCCCCCCAAATGCCTGAAACCAAGGTGGGTGCCATTCGCACTGAAACCCAAAATAGACGAGCAAATTGACAAGCTCGTCAAACAAGGGGTCCTGCAGCCCATAGACCACGCCCAGTGGGAGACCCCCATAGTCACCCCGATCAAGCCCGATGGGTCGGTGAGGATCTGTGGGGATTATAAGGCCACCCTAAATGGCGCGCTGCAACAAAGCGCCTACCCCGTCCCAGTAGTACAACACCTACTGCACTCACTGGGAGGGGGCAAGGTTTTCGCCAAGCTCGACCTCGCCCAGGCATACCAACAGTTGCCGGTCGACGAGCAAACGGCAGAAGCGCAGACCATTGTCACCCACCGGGGAGCATTCAAATGCAACCGACTCCAATTCGGAGTCAGCGTGGCACTGGGCATATTCCAAAGCCTAATGGAGAGGCTATTGCAAGGTATCAAGGGGGTGGTACCGTATTTCGACGACGTCCTAGTGTCGGCAGCCAACCAAGCCGAACTAGAAGGTCGACTAAGGGAGCTCCTAACTAAATTTAAAGAGACAGGACTAAAAGTAAAGAGGGAAAAATGCCAGCTTTGCACGGAACGAGTGGAATTCCTGGGCTACCTCCTAGACCGGCACGGCATTCACCCCACAAGCAAAAAAATCAAGGCCATCAAAGAAGCCCCCACCCCCAAATCAAAGACTGAGCTACAGGCATTCTTGGGGTTACTGAACTTTTACAATGTTTTCCTACCCCAAAAGGCGACGGCGGCGGAGCCCTTGCATAGGCTCCTGGACAAGGCGGCGACCTGGACTTGGGGGAAACGGGAGCAAGCCGCCTTCCAAAGAACGAAGGACCTCCTCACCTCCGACGCCGTCCTCATACAATTCAATGAGACCCTACCTCTGGCCATCACATGCGACGCATCACCCTTCGGCGTCGGCGCTGTCCTCAGCCATACCCTTCCCGACAGAAAAGAAGCGCCCATCGCGTTCTTTTCAAGGACCCTCACCAAACCGGAGCGGAACTATAGCCAACTGGACAAAGAGGCTCTGGCTATAGTTGCCGCCATAAAACGATTCCACGAATACCTCTACGGCCGGACTTTCACCATCATAACGGACCACAAGCCGCTGCTGGGAATCCTTGCAGGGAACCGGGCCACCCCGAACATTCTGTCTCCCCGAATGACAAGGTGGTCCGAGTTCCTGGCAGCCTACAACTACGAACTCATACACAGACCGGGTAAGACGATCTCCCATGCAGACGCCTTAAGCCGCTCGCCGCTACCGGAACCCGACACCGACCCAGCACCCACGACGACCACCCTCAGCATAGAGACTCTACCCAACCTGCCCATAACTGCGTCAGACATTGCCCGAGAGACTAATAAAGACAAATGTCTGGCGCGGGTGTTGCATTGGGTGGAGAAAGGGTGGCCGGAAAGGGACAACGACGAGTCCGTCAAAACGTTCTGAAACCGCCAAACGGAACTCTCGCTGTTAAAAGGGTGCATACTATGGGGGGACAGGGTGGTCATTCCGGAAAAGCTACAGGGGAAGGTTTTGGAAATGCTACACGAGGGGCACCCTGGCATCGTGAGGACTAAAGCCCTGGCCAGAAGTTACGCTTGGTGGCCAGGGATGGACAAACAAATAGAGGCCTGGGTAGCTAGGTGCCAACGATGCCAGGAAACGAGGCCCAGCCCACCCACAGCACCCGTCCTAGAGTGGGAAACCCCAAGGGGACCTTGGTCTAGAATCCATATAGACTTCGCCGGGCCCACAAAAGGACACACCTTCCTCATAACAGTTGACGCTTACTCCAACTGGCTGGAGGTAAGCAACATGAAGACCACGGAGGCCGTGATCAAAGAACTCTGCAAACTTTTTGCAACACACGGCCTCCCAGACGTCGTCGTCTCCGACAACGGGCCCCAGTTCACCTCGCTGGAATTCGAAAAATTCCTTGCGGAAAGGGGCATCTGCCACGCGCTGACAGCACCGGTGCACCCGGCGGCGAACGGTAGGGCGGAACGGATGGTCCAATTCACTAAAAAGACCATCCGGAAAATAGACCACGGGGAGATCCAAGAGAAAATCAACAGACTACTCTTCACCCAACACATAACCCCAAATACCACAACCAATAAAAGCCCAGCTGAACTACTAATGGGCAGAAAGCTACGGTCCCCACTCGACAGGTTACACCCCACGTATAACCCAGAGAGGCCCCCAGACTCAAGCACCAAACACCGAACCTTCGCACCCGGGGACCCCGTATATGCAAAGAACCTGATGGGAGACCCTCTATGGATCCCAGCCGTCATCACCCAAGCAACAGGCCCACACTCGTACCGGCTACAAACAGCAGATGGACGAGCGTGGAAACGCCACATCGACCAACTTAGGTCGAGAACTGCAAACCAACAAACTGCCGACGCACAAACAAGCAAACCCAACCCCCACAACGCAAGCCAAGGGGGGAGGGAATACCCAGGGGACCGAATCCAAAGAAAAATAAACCAGCAGTACTCACCGGAACGCAGCCATCACGACCCCTCGCCAGGAAGGAACAGCCAAGCCAGCTCGACCGACCCGGAAAGACCGAGCGGGAGCGGCGAAACCCATAGCTCAACCAACCCGGAAGGCCCAGGAGGGAGCTACGGAGAAGGGACCGGCCCGATCGACCAGCCGGTTCCCATGACAGCAGCAGGAGCAGAGGAGATCCCGACCGAACCGGCCGGGATCCAGCCTACAACTGAGTTGCGCAGGTCAAGTAGGACCAGACGGAGCCCCGCCTACCTACATGACTACGCAACGTAAGGACTGAACCAAGAGGGGAGGGGTGTTCTGTCCTTCATTAACATACTCGAGATCCCCGCGCTTTGATTGGCCAAAGCGCGGGGCTCTCCGATTGGTCAGGCGAGCCGCACCGATTGGCTCGCTAAGAATCTCCCACGATTGGTCCGTTCAGACCGCGGGAGATTCAAAGCGGTGCCATTGGCTGCGGCCGCCGCGGCGAAAGGAATAAAAGCCGCGGGCTTTTTTCCTTTCGCCAGTTCGGTTCCAGCATACCAATAAAAGAGCTTGCATTGAAGTCACCGACTCCTGGCATCATTTCGCGGACACGACAGTTTGTTTTACTATTTTGAAATGTAATACTTTGAATGTACAGAGCAGAATCAGCATGGAAAATATGTATTATTTTAAGTGTTATTTAGGGGGAAGAAAAAAAGTTGTCATACTTCAATCTGGGTTTACAGGATTGTATTAGATAGAAAGGATAAGTAGGTGATTGAAAGAAAACAGACCAAAGATGCAAATATAATTATTTAATTGAGATGGAATAAATAAAATAGAATTAAAAGAATGAGTAGGAGAGAGAAAATATATGGAAAATAGAGAATGCCAAATAAGATATGAGATAGTATATTAAGTGAGTATAAATTTTGATTGATGTCTGTATAAAAAGAGTTAACTTGGGGTAAGCCGCCTTCCAAAAAGAAGTTTTATGTATTTATGTTTTGTGTAATGTTTGTTTAAATCTGAAAGGATGTGGAAGAATACTAATGAAAATATATTCAATGAGTATATATTTTTAAGGCAGAAGAAATATGATTAAATAGAAGGAAAGGGAGTAATAAAGAAAAGTTTTGAAAAGATATGAAGTTGATTAGATAAGATAAATATATATAGAGAAGTGTGATAATTTGGAATTATCTTCTTTTTAAATAAGATGGTTTATTTGTTTCTTCTAGAAAAGATATTTTATGTTACTACATCCTATGTTTTGTTTGTGTGTGTTAAAAAAATATTAATAAAGTTTGTTAAAAAAAAATAATGTGTACCTTTTACTTTAAAAATCTAGTCTAATTTTTGGACTTTCTAGTTTCTTCCCAATTAGTTAGTTAGTTAGTTGAATTTGTAAGCTGCTCCATTCCAGAAGGCTGTGGGTAACTCACAGAATTGAAAACAAAACTGTACAAAACAACAGCATTAATTAAAAACTACAGTCATTCAGAATTAAAGGCATTCCACCCATGTCTTTTATAGATCACATCCACCCATCAAACCCCAGATCTGCAGAAAAAGCCAAGTTTTTAAAGTTTGCTGTTCTGTTAACAGCTTCACTGATGAAAAGTTCTGAAATTCTTCAAAGCTTGTATACATTCTTTTAAGTTAATTTGGTCGAACCTAATAAAGATGCTACCCAACTATTGATTTTGAATTTTTGAATTTTGATTTTTTAAAAAAAGCATGGATAAGTCATTCTAACCACTTTTTATACGCTTGAAAGATCGTTTGGAACGTGGATGGACGTTTATTTTTGTTCAGTTTCTAATTCTCTGCATATTGGAGTTAATTTCCACATCAGATTGCAAATTCTTTGGATACAATATATATTGAATTTTAATGCATTTTTGTAGCCATCACTAATAGTAATGTATCTTCATATGAGCATTTTGAATTTGTTGCACATTTCCACTTGTTCCACGTCTGAATTGGGGGACTTCATATAATAGTTCAGAGCCAAGAACACAATCACCAAGGAAGACTCTAATTTTATCAAGCAGCTCAAGGAAGAAAAAAAAACATATATACCAAAAACAACTCCCTGGTTTATGACCATACCTTTCCTTTCAGAAATATTTCCTCTGGAGCAGTTTTCTCTGGAATGTTCCCAGGTTTAACCATGACTTCATTTTAAAGTGCTACTCATCTCCATAAAGAAATTAGGTTTTTTTAAGGCTTTAAAATATATCTTCTGATAGCATGGAGTTTATATATACACATTACTGAATTAATGTCAAAGTTCAATCACAGACATGTTTTATTAGATTTTGTTTTATTCCTTCTTTTGAATTATTCACCAAGTAGCTATAATTTCCCAAAGAATAATTTTCTAAACAGCTAAAGCAACAAACAGATCCATAGACTGCATATACCCCATATAGATGGTATTTATTAAGCTCTTACAGAGGGAAAACAGCTCATTATATAAACAATATAAAATACTGCAAACAATTATTTGAATACTTTCCATTTGAAGGTAAGAAACAGTCAGAAATCCACTGCAAAACCTGAAATGAAGGATTGTTCATGTTTCTTGTAACAATACACATTAATTAGTCTTTCCAGGGTTTGGTGGTTTTTTTCCTTCTGCAATGCCAATTAGCTGTCCTATTATTTCTGAATTATATATAGATACTTCCTATCTTACGTGGGAGAAAACCCGAATAACCAAAGATCCACATACAAATACCCACGAGAACCTCAGAATATATATATATATATATTTCTTAAGTTTTCGCGGGTACTTACATGTATAGCATTCAGCTTTGTTCGGGTATTTTCCCACGTCATAGTAGTGGTGCTTTTAAAGTTGTAGCTGTAAAAGTCTGACTCACAGACGAACACTATACAGAAGCCTGATGATGGCAGATGAGATTCTGCTGAAACGTTGCTACAACTTTACAACTTTTCCCACTACTATGACGTGGA